>JAKSZU010000006.1:199657771-200897595 GCA_026018925.1 Tupaia tana
TGGCTTCATAAAAAGAAACCACACAAAAATACCCAACGGCTCTGAAATATAGACCAGAGACTGTTTAAAACTGGCTCTGGCGACCATTAGGAAGACAACAGGCTTCAATGATGGACTCTGAAAAACAGACCTGTTTCATTTTCCAAAGGCAACCTCCATCCTTATATGCACCATTACCATCCCCTTCCCTATCAATGCAACTATTTTGCTAGAATTTTTAAAACAGTACCCTACTGATTAAAAACAAAATCAGGATCAGTATCTGGAAGCTACTGCTTAATATACAGTCTTCGTAGAACTCTGAAAATGGTTTTACAAGCAAATAGTATTCAAAATTCCTTGAAGCAAGAAAGCCACCCAGGTGCCTACATTCCTTTTATGTAAAGACTGTAATTAAGCTTTAATGACAAAAGAGCAGCTCTGAAAGCAGTTTCCATCAATGGCCATTAATGAGAACACTAGCTAGATAAACTGGGGCACATCCACACAATGAAATTACTAAACAGCTATTCCTAAAATGAAGCAGGGTGATGCATAACAGATACAGCTATTTCTCCAGTAAATATCGCTAGATTTATTTAAAAAAAAAAAAATTGGGCCAGCAGGTGGCATGGGGGTTAGGGTGCTAAACATGGCTGACGGCGGTTGGAATCTTAGACCTGGCAGCTTTCTCTCTGTATCTCTGGTGAGCACATGTACCTGATGAGCAAATTTAAAAATAATAATAATAAATAAAATTATTTTTTTTACATCAAGGCACAGTGTGCTCCTATTGTGTAGGAAAACACACACAAAAAACACATGCATAAAAAGTACATATGTCTACAAACATGTACAAATATGCTGTTGTATACGTGGGCTATTTGTGGGAAGATTCATAACAAATAACAGAAGTGGCCCCTGGGACTAAAGTCCTGAGTGAGGGAGACTTCATTATTCATCCTTCGGTGCATTTGAGAAAAAATTTTAGGCCAGCCTATGGCATGATGAAGGCTGTGGGATCTCACAAGGCTGACCGTGTGGTTTGAGTCCAGGACCCAGTGGCTTGAGAGACATGGTGGGGGCGTGTGTGTGCCCAAAATCCAGAAAGGAGGGAAAAATGGAGAAGGGACTGCAGTGTGACACATTCTCCATGGGGGGATGCTTTCTTGCTTTCTCATTTTCTCTCTTTCTTTCTGTCTCACTCTGGCTCAAGTGCAAGCACCTTCTGGCAAAAATTAAAACAAATAGGGCCAGTAGGTGACATGGTGTTAAAGTGCTAGACTCCCACATGGTCAACCATGGTTTGAGTCCTGGACCTGGTGGCATGCTTTTTCACTTTCCCTCTCACTTTCTGCTGAATTAAAATTATAACAATAATAATAATAGTAAAATTAAATTAAAAACTTGTAAAAGTTAAAGAAAAATTGTTACCACATGTATTATTACTTCTTCAAAGACACCTTCACCTCCAACCCCAGCCTCTCAGTACTCACTGGGCACAGCTGGGCTTATGATTGGAGAGGGCTCATGCTAGGGGTGGATGGTTGAGGGTTTCTGTTTCTCTCTTTTTCTTTCTCTGTCTCCCTCTCAAAAAATAAAGAAAGAAACTTTAAAATAAACTTAAAAAAAAAATAAATAGAGAAGGTTTCTGGGCCAACAAGTAGCATGGAGGTTGAGGTACTGGATCCCACATGGTTGACTACGTGGTTTGAGTCCTGGACCATGCGGTTTGAAAATCTGCAAATCACACCGGGCACATAGGTGTGTGCCCAAAATCCTGAGAGGGGAATGGAGGAGAAGGGACTATGGCATAGCCATCCTCTAGGGAGTGATTTCTCACTTCCCTTCTCTGTCTCTGTCTCTCTCTCTGGCAAGTGCACATGCCCTGTATCTGGAAAGAGAAAGAGAAAAAAAAGAAGCAAGTTTCCAATCCAATTGTGTCATTGTATGATGTATTTCTCTCTTTTTTTTTTTTATTTTGTATTTCTATGGAAAAATAAAAAGGCTTTAGACAAAGATTAGGTGGACATCATTATTCCCCTTTGCCTCCTCATTATATGTACCTACTTAGTACCAGACCAAATAAAAGTCACTAGGAATAAATAATAAGGTTGGGATGGCTACCATAAAAGCACTTCATGTTGGGAACCAGCAGTTAGCGTAATGGCTATGTCGCTGGACTCCCACGTAGTCGACCGCGGTTCGCGTCTTGGACCCGGTGGCTTACAACTCACGCTGGGCGCGTGTGCGTGCATGCCCAAGATCCCGAGAGGAGAATGGAGGAGAAGGGATTGCGGCGTGACCATCCCCCCTGGGGGGTGATTTCTCGCTTTCTGTCTCTATGTTTCTCTCTGTCTGCCTGGCGAGCGCACGCGCCCTATAGCGAAAAACCTCTCAAAAAAAAATAAAAAAAAATAAAAAAAAAGCACTTCATGTTTACAACACACACACACACACACACACACACACAAAGGGTCCTCAAGGAAAATGCATATTTAAATACGTATGTGTGGATTTCAAATTCTGTGTCAAAATAAATTTGTTATTTTCATTCTGCTTTTCCATGAACTTTTTGAAGTCCCCTCTTGTACATACACTTTGTAATACTTAAAATATGTAAAATAGCCATGCCATTATTTCAATGAACATTTAATAAGGGCCTAGCATATATCATTTATTATTTTAGGGACTAGAAGATACAGTACAATTAATTACCACTAATGTTCAAACTGTGAATTCTCTTTATTTTCTTGCTGGATGAGACTTTCTTTCTCTCTCTCTTTCTTTCTTTCTTTCTTTCTTTCTTTCTTTCTTTCTTTCTTTCTTTCTTTCTTTCTTTCTTTCTTTGAGAGGTTTTTGCCATAGGGCACATGCACTCGCCAGAAAGACAGAGAGACAGAAATCAACCCCCAGGGGGGTGGCCACTCCGCAATCCCTTCTCCTCTCAGATCTTGGGCACACATTCACATGCGCCCGGCATGAGTTTAAGCCACGGGGTCCGGGACTCGAACCACAGTCGACTACAGGGGAGTTCAGCGACATAGCCATTACGCTAACTGCTGTCCCGGATGAGGCTTTCTTAAACAGACTGGCTGAAGGAACTGGGATCACCACAGCAATGAGGATAAAGACAGAGATGGCTTTCTAAAAAGAGAGTAACTAAAAGTGCGTGTTCCATGGAAAAGCCATACACACACTAGGACCCCAGAGCCAGAGAAAGGACTCCACGCAGGCTGGGCGGATTCCGGGTCTTGACATCTGAAAGAGACTCCGGCAAATGAAAGGAGGAACACAGGCAGCCTTGGTGGGAGAGGACTGCAGCGGAGATGGTGTAAGGAGAGGCTCGGCAGCTGGCAGCGTGATGGTTAAGGTGGCCAGATCCCACACGGCCGATGGCGCGGTTGAAGGCCTGGACTACCAGGTGTATGTGTGTACATGTGTACTCAAGATCCCAAGAGAAGGGACTGCAGTGTGGCCATCCTTGTAGGAGGAGATTTCTCTCTCTCCTCTCTCTCTCTCCCTCTCTCTGCCAAGTGCACGTACCCTACAATGAAATTAAAAAAAAAAAAAAAAGCTCGGGTAAAAATAGAGGTGATGTGGTGATCTGGGCAGCAGAGGGAGTCTCGGAAGGTGTGAGGACAGGCGTTTCCGAGTTATGAGAGGTTAGAGTCCACGTGGTGGAGAGGGCTGGTACTGTGACCATGGCCAGCAGCCACAGCGGAAGTGACAATCATCCATGGATGGATGGAAATTGGTGACCCACATCCATCGCCTCCCCTTGGCTTTGCCAGGGAGAACAGGGGAGCCAGGCCAAAGGATGAGATGGGTTGGTAAGTAAAGTAAAAAGCTCACCCTCTTGTTCCTTCTCTAGCCAGGTGATCACTTGCCCTTCTGTCAGCTGTACATGCCCCACTGCTTCCTCTAATGTCCTATCATAACCCTAAAAGCCACTGAAAAGGTGGTGAGACCTTCGGAACAGATCTTCACACCCTCTGTCCATGCTGTGCTGAGTATGAAACCACCGTGCTGTGGTCTAAGTTTGAAAACTGAAGTCTGACACCATGTTCTGCCTTGACATCTGGGGAAAGCCAGCGGGGCTTAAACGCCTTAACCACAAGTTGTCCTCCCTACTCTGATCCCTTGGAAAAGTGCCCTAGCCAAACCACCCTAGTATCAAAGGAACAGTCCCTGCTTAGCCCTGACAAGTGGGTTTCAGTTCCCTGCCAACCTGCAGAATTATCTGAACAAGCCAGTCTCTCCTCCTGTAGGAACCAGGGGGCACCCGCCCTCTTGACACTATGAAGTTCACCTCCGCAAGCACCCAGTAGGTTATTCTGTTCCCAAGTACAATTTTCACATAGCATTGCATAACATGCAGTGTCCTCCTCCCCTAGGCTGTGACCACACAAACTACTGTTGCTGTCACCTGTCCAGTGTCAGGTGCTATGCATTCACCTCCATAACCCTAGGGCAGGAATCCCTCCCCCACAAACAGGGTAAAAAGGAGGTGATAAAAACACTCACAATGGGGACCAGCAGATGGCATAATGGTTACATCGCTGGACTCCCATATGGTGGACCACAGCTTGAGTCCTGGACCCGGCGGCTTCAAACTCACACACGGTGTGTGTGTGTGCATGCCTAAAGTCCTGAGAGAAGAATAGAGGAGAAGGGATTGCAGCATGACCATTCCCCCTCGGGGTGATTTCTCACTTTCTATCTCTGTGGTGAGTGCAAGTGCCCTGTAGCAAAAAAATCTCTCTAAAACAACAACAAAACACCATGGATGTATCATTCTCTGAGGTCCTGAAGTTTTCTAAAGCAGGTAAAACCGATGTTTTCTAACTGGATTATCCTCAGAAATCATATTAAAGGATGTATAGTTAGCTTTGTGTACAGATTCCCCCCCTTTTTTTTTTGAGAGGTTTTTGTCCGAATGCACTGCAATTTCTTTCTTTTTTTTTTATTTTTCTAGTGTATTTTTTTCTTCCATGAGACAGAAAGACAGAGACCCATAACCCCGTGAACCCCATTCACGCCATGATCCATATCCAGTTTCAGCTGACTCAGACCTCAGGCATGCATGCACACATGCAGTGTGCTCAGGAAGGTCCAGGACATGAATCCAAGACCTTTCCGATGTGACTCCAGTTGTGTTGTCATTGTGTTACCTCCTGGCCTCAGCACAACTGAAAACTTAAGCACTGTTTATTCCTAAAATTTGCCACATAATGTTTTTGGATCATGGTTGATCATGGTTGAAACTGCAGATAAACTACAGCGGACCTACTTATAAATTTGCACACATATCCAAACTCCGAGGTTATAAACTCAAGCAATTTTCAGGTTAAAGGCATTAATGTTATGTTATAAAAATGTGATATATTCCATGTTATAGAACATCACATGTTACATAAAAGAGCATCTGTTTATTACAACATCCCAACACAATAAAATACTAGGCAATTACAAAGAAATTAGTAGTTACATCCAAAGGACATCTATTTTCAGTCCCAGATCTGATTTTATTCAAATCTACATAAGTACCTCATTTTCTAACTGGAACCACAACTAGAAGGAGATTTCCCACTGACAACAGGATACCTGAAAAGGAGGGTAGCCAGAGAGGGGGAGGTCAAATTGTTGCTCATGAATAAATCAGTTCACTTCCTTATTCCCTCTGCACAGGAACAATTCTACCTACCATTTCCCTGCTGTAGGCACTCTCCACAAAAGCTCTGTCTTGGTAAGCTCTGTCTTGATCAGTCATGAATCGTCAATAACCCCAAAACCCAAATGGGACCGTCGTCTTTTTGAGGGCATCCTGGGGACACAGGTCCATTTTTCTCGAGACCACGAGTCTGTAGAAGGCATCAGGGAAGGATTTTTTTCTCCACCCATAACCCCACACTTAGTGCATCCTTCAGCCATTTACGCTGCTGACAAGCTGTGTTTATTTTTGGCACGAAGAAAAGTCCTACCATTTCTCTCAAACTTAAGATAACATCTTCGAAAGCTAAATGCAAACAAAACAGAAAGGAAGTGAAAATAAACATACAATCAAGAAGTGAGATAAACAGACTCACTTTTCATAGGATCACAAATATTTCATGGTAGTTTTATTCATTTCGAGGAGCAAAGGAAGGACAGTACAGAAGGAAAAAACACTGGCGTTAGCCTCAGACAGACCTGCCGTTGATCTGACTATGCATCACTGGCTACTTTAGGCTCTTAATTTTACACTTCCCTAAACTTGAGATAATCAAAACTGCTATGAAGATTAAATGAGTTCATGTGACTGTGTCTGTACAGGCAATGAGCAAAAAACAAATTTAAAAAATTATGTTTTGTTTGCAATGGGGCACATGTTCTCGCTGGAAATAGAGACAGAGAGAAAAAGGGAAAGTGAGAAATCATCCCTTAGGGGGGTACCCACAATGCTTCCTCCTCCATTCTCCTCTCGGGACTCTAGGTAGGCACGCACACGTGCCTGGCATGTTTTTCAAGCTGCTGGGTCTGGGACTCCAACCATGCAGTTGGCCATTTGGGATCTAGTTGCCTTACCCACCATACCACCTGGCTGGCCCCAATAGTTTTTAAAAAAGCAGGCAGGGGAAAAGGGAGATCATCACGGCCCATTTGGTAAGCAGGATGGCAAGGGGAACTGAAAGCTTTTGTTGTTGACCCCTGGTCACCCTAGAACTTAACAGGATACCTGAACTATTTTTTTGCATGAAAGAATTACATATGAACTTATTCTAATATCACACACATACATGGTATGAGGGGAAATCTTCAAAAAGTTCATGGAACATGTGCATTCTAAAAAATGTAGATTTTAAAAATGTTTGCAACAAAATAAATACATACTTTTATTCCACTCTTTCATGAACTTTTGAAGTCTCTGTGTATAACATGGGTATGCAAATCCAGGCTGCTGTCTGTTTTTGGCCTGCAAAGTAGCTATAGTTTTTTTTTTTTTTTTTTTTAGAGAGAGAGACTTTTGTTATAGAGTGCGTGCACTTGCTGGAGAGACAGAGAGAGGCAGAAAGCAAGAAATCACCCCCCAGGGGGAATGGTCACGCTGTAATCTCTTCTCCTCTTGGGATCTTGGGCAGGCACGCACATGTGCCTGGTGTGAGTTTTAAGGTACTGGGTCCAGGACTTTGAACCACAGTTGACTGACTATTTAGGGATCCAGTGATATAACCATTATGCCATCTGCTGGCTCCTAGTTTTTGTTTTTAAATGTTAAAAACTAAAGAAGGCTACTTTGTGATATAAAAATGAGATACAAGTCAAAATTTGATGTCCACTAAGTTTTATTGGAACATAGCCATGTTCATGCATTTTTATCTCTCTCTGGCCACTTTCCCACTATAATGCTAGAGTTGAACAGTTGCAACAGAGACCAAAGGGCTGCAAAGTCTAACTAAAATGTTTACCATCAGGCCCGTCATGGAAACAATTTGCTGACCTTTAGTAAAATAGATTACCCGCAAGAAATAGTCTATTTGCTTTGGAGCCAAACTGCCCAAATTTGAATATTAGCTCTGTTGTTTTTTTAGCTAAGTAAACTGAATGTTTACATTCTCACTGTACCTCAAGTTTTCTCATCCATAAAATGGGAATGACAGTGCATGCATGACAATGTTCTGTGAGGATGAAATGAATGAGTTCAAGTAATGTTGTAATAACACCTAGTACATAGAAAGCTTGCTCACTGGCATACTCCTTCTCTTCCCCTATTAAAGGTTACTATAAGAAAAACTATTTCTGTACACATTTAAATGTTTAGAACTGTATTTAAAAATACTTCAGAGAGAAGTTTCTGCATAGCAGTCATGTGAAACAGCTCATCACCCGCTCGAATTCTGAGTAAAGAACTCCTACATGGAGGTCACATGAGCTCTGGTTTTGTAGCAAGTCCCTCCTAGGGCTTCTTTTCTGTTTAATTTCACTGCTTCTCTTTGGTAAATTCCTACCTACAGTGTTAGTACCTCAAAATTCAGAGTATTGAGACCAGCAGTTAGCATAATGGCTATGTCGCTGGACTCCCATGTAGTTGACCGTGGTTCACGTCCCGGACCTGGTGGCCTAAAACTCACACCGAGCGCATGTGCGTGCGTGCCCAAGATCCCGAGAGGAGATTGGAGGAGAAGGGATTCCGGCGTGACCATCCCCCCTGGGGGGTGATTTCTCGCTTTCTGTCTCTATGTCTCTCTCTGTCTGTCTGGTGAGCGCACACGCCCTATAGCGAAAACCTCTCCAAAAACAAAACAAAACAAACAAACAAAAAAAAACAAACAAAAACAAAACAAAACTCTCCAAAAAAAAAAAAACTCACAGTATTGATCATTATAGATAGACACATACCATAATACTGTCTCAGTTCTAAAAGAACTTTACTAACATCAAATGACTAATTTAGAAATATACCAGTAGATGTCAAAAAATTGGGGGGAGAGAGGATAAGGTGGTGAAGGAGGTGGATTCCCATATGGCCAACCACATGGTTCAAGTCCTGGACCCAGTGGCTTGAAAATCATGCCAGGTATGTGTGCATATGTGCCCAAAAATCCCAAGAGGAGGATAAAGAAGGGACTGTGGTGTAGCCATCCTCTCTGAGGATGCCTTCTCTCTTTCTCTCTCTGGCAAGCACATGTGCCCTATAGCAAAAACCTAAAACTTAATTAATTAATTAATTTATTTATTTATTTTTACCTTTGGCTAGCCAGTGGCATGTTGGTTAGGTGCTGGGTCCCCCACATGGCTGACTGTATGGTTTGAGTCTTAGACCCAGTGGCTTGAAAAAATTTCTGGGCACTTGTGTATGCATGCCCAAAACCTAAAAGGAGGGAAAGATGGAAGAGAAGAGATTGATGTGGCAAACCTCCAAGGTAACTCCTTCTCCTCTATTGTCCTTCCAAGATTTTAAGCACTCATACATGTGTACCTCGTGTGCTTTTCAAACCTGAGTCTGACATTGAAACTGCACAGTCAGTCAGGTGGGATCCAGCCACCGTAACCATCATTCCACTGGCTGACCCAAATCTTTACTTCATATTCTTCATTAAAGTGTTAGTACTGGGGCCGGCGGGTGGCATGGTGGTTAAGGGCACTGGACTACTAAATGGCTGACTGCAGTTCGAGTCCCAGACCTGGTGGTTGCTTTCTTACTTTCTCTCTCTCTCTCTCTGTCCCTCTCTGGTCAAATTAAAATAAATAAATAAATTTAAATAAAATAATTCTTTTAATTGTAATTGGGATCAGTAGGTAACATGGTGCCTAAGGTGCTGGACTCCCAGGTGGTCAACCGCAGTTTGAGTCCTGGGTCCAGCGGCTTGAGACTCATGCCAGGCACATGTGTGTGCATACCCAAAATCCCAAGAGGAGAATGGAGAAGGGACTGCAGTATGGCCATTACCCCAGGGGGGTTTCCTCCTCTTCTGTCTCTCTGCCTCTCTCTGTCTCTCCAGCAAACACAAACACCATAAAGCCCTACAGCAAAAATCTCTCAAGAAAAGAAAAGATGTAATCTATCACATAGCTTTTACAGGTTATCTTTGCAAATCCACAAGCATATTTTATCTGGCTTCTTAACAGCTAAGACATGGAATTTTATCTACTGTACACTGAGAAATGAAGTTATGTTTTCCTTTTTTTTTTTTTTTTGGAGAGGTTTTTGCTATAGGGCATGTGCACTCGCCAGACAGACAGAGACAGAAAGATAGAAAGTGAGAAATCACCCCCCCGGGGGGATGACCACGGCATAACCCCTTCTCCTCCATTCTCCTCTCGGGATCTTGGGACTCACGAACACGCACCTGGCATGAGTTTAAGGGTGCGGGATTCAAACCATGGTCGGCTACATGGGAGTTCAGCGACATAGCCATTACACTAACTGCTGGTTTCCAAAAGTTAAGTTTTCTTAAGTTAACATTTTTCTAAAAGATTTCATAGCTCTCTTTGGTAATACTCTTACATATTTTCCACATGAAACTCAATTAGTTCACACTAGACCTTACAAAACACTTTAAGACATATCTGTATGTTTTATAGAGACAATAGGTCAAAAAGCATAAAACAACATATTTGGCAGACAAATAACTGTCAAGTTTTGAAATAATTATATGGACAATTCACCCTGTAAGAGAAAATATGTTTTCTACAGCCCAATCATTCTGTTATTATATATAAAAATTCACATTTAGTAAATTTTCACTAACTCCTAAGCTATCCATAGATTTCCCAGATTTTTTTCACCTTCAGTTTTATAATATGTAAGACATGTGAATAGTTCTTTCATTTTAAAATGAAAAGGATTTCTTTTCTTTTCTTTTCTTTTCTTTTTTTTTAGTAATACAATTGACTTTGTATTTTCTGACTATCACATGAAGACATTTTTAGATGTATAATACTTATGAAACTTAAAGACTGCTTTCTGGGGGTCAGATGGGAGCACAGGCAGTTAAGGTGGCTGGATCTCTCATGGCCAACTTTGCGGTTGAAGTTCCGGTCCCAACACTTGAGAAACAAATCCATAGAGCAGAACAAAAGAGAAGGGACTGTGGCAATGGACATCCCCTCTGGGGGGTGACTCTCCCTTTCCCTCTGTCTTCTGTCTTTCCCTGGTGAGTACACATGCCCTTAGAGCAAAACTAAAAAAATAATAATAAAAAAAATTTAAAAATCAAAAAATCAAAATAAAACCCTGCTTTTGTTTGACATGGGAATACAGATGCCATGTCCTCCTTCTGTAGGTTTGGTTAGAGGGCTGGTTAGAGAAATGAAATGTTTCTTGCTTAAGAAAGGGTGCTCACTATGTACCTAATGGAGACAATGTTTGTGAGGTCTTTTAACTCAGCTTCTCTTCTCCAAAATAATTCTTAAAGCTTTCGTTTAGCAGTAATTCTCCAAATCAGTATAATTGCTTTCCAAAATTAACAGATGTTTCCTGTGCATTCTGGAAGTCTGGTCAGTGGGACACTGGTTTATTCAAAATGCAGCTGGATTCTGACCTCACACAAATAAAAGCAATATTTAACCTGAACACTGTTTGCTCAGATGTGACCACCTAATTTGTGCCAGGTATCTGCTGAGGCCAAAGATATAGAGGTGCTTTAAATCTCTTACACTATTTATTCTTACACACATTTTTCTTTGCAGGGAAGAGGGGCAGGGATAAGGGGAGGTTAACAAAGTATTGGGTAGTTGGAAGAGTCATGACGCATTTTTGCATAGAAAAAAATACATCATGGAGAAAAGAAAAAAATACATCATGACTTTTCTGACAACCCAATTTTTTTTTGCCTCATGCATTAAATACATTAATTTTAATTCTTAACTTTAAGAAGACTATTGATATAATCTATGTTCAATAAACTGAACATATTTGAAGTGTGCAATTTGACAAGCTTTGACATATGTATAGATCTCTGAAGCTATTACCATAATCAAGATAATGACTACATTCTCTTTTTCTAGTTTCATATATATACATATATACACATATACACATATATACATATATATACATATACATATATATATATACATATACATATTTATGTATATGTATTTCTGACCCTCTATTTCTGACCCTCTGCCCTTTCCCACCCTCTTCTCACACTATCTCTGGTGTCCACAGTTGTATTCCATTCCTTTTCCCCTCATATCTTATTGATCACACAATTTCTTAAATAATCTAACTACTTTCAATAGCAAGTTCAGCTGGTAATTTCAAGAAAAGCAGTTTTGAATTGGTAAGGAAATTTGCTTAAAACTTAAAACCTGGAAACAGGTTAGTATCCTGTTCAAATAGTAGTAGGTACATGAACCTATTGACAGCTCAAGACAGGACAAAAACTCTTAAAACCGAACAACAAAGCCTAGAAGAAAAGCAGCAATATTCTAGTCAAAAGTCACAGAACGCTATTTCACCAGTTCAGTCTCATGTACTTAATCTATCTTCTGCTGTGGTTCGATCTTCCTGATTGAATTCTGGGATATAATATTCAACTCCAGACTTGTCCCTATGACTAATTATGACAGCATTGTGAGTTGGTACTGTGTGGTAGTATAAACCAGAGAAAGATACTTTGCAAAGCCAGGTATATAGTAAAATCAATAGAGTAAATACTAGGTATTACCTTTTTTTTTTTTTTTTTTTTGAAGTTTTGCTATAGGGCATGTGTGATTGACAGGGAGAGAGATAACCAGAGAAAGGGAAAGTGAGAAATCACCCCCTGGGGGGATGGCCACACTGCAATCCCTTCTCATTCTCTTCCCAGGATTTTGGGCAGGCATAGACATGCATCTGGTATGATTTTAAGCCACCAGGTCCAAGACTAGAACTGTTCAACTGGCCACATCGTATTCAGCACCTTAACCTCCACACCTTCTGCTGGCCCAGTATTCCTTTTACTATACTATAAATAAAATACGCCAGGCAATATTCTATGGAAGGAAGTGGGGGCATGGATGTATACAAATTCACTTCCTCATTCATTCTTTGAATAACTACAAAGCACCCGCATTGTGTCCAGCACTGGTCTAGGCCCTGAGAATAAAACAGTGTAACAAAATGAAGTATCTCCCACTCACATAGGCTAAATTCTATGAAGTGAGACAAGGGATCAAATAAACAGACAATATCCTGACAAAAACAGAAGTGTTAAAAAGAAAACAGAACTAGATGAGGGGATAGAGAACCAGAAGTAGATGCAGGAGGTGCTTTGCTACTTTTTACACTAAAATGGAAGATTTCCACAAAAGGTAACATTCGGGGTAAGTCCAGAAAGATGAGAAATAAACGGGGGAAAGGGTTGTTTCAGACAGCACAACAAAGCTAAGAAAGGGAACGAGGTGTTTGGGAATGTGGTTGGGTTTGCATAGGTGGGTAAGAAGACTGAGACTGGAAAGGCAGACTGGGGCCACTCCACAGAAGGTCTTATGTAATAAATTATGGAGTCAGACTTTTATTCTCTAGGGAATGGGGCACCAACTGATGAACTACAAAAGAATTCTTAAAGGAACAGAGATTTCACCAAAGAAGATATACAGGTGGCAAA
Organism: Tupaia tana; assembly: GCA_026018925.1. Lineage (NCBI taxonomy): Eukaryota > Metazoa > Chordata > Mammalia > Scandentia > Tupaiidae > Tupaia > Tupaia tana. The sequence continues at coordinate 199,670,827 of JAKSZU010000006.1, forward strand.
TAGGTAGTTAAAACTGTCACGAAGTATTGTTTTTCTATGCAAAAATGCATCATGCCTTTCCCAAAGGCTCAATGAACATTCATGAGAAGATACTCAACACCTTTAGCCATCAAGGAAGTGCAAATTAAAACCACAATGGAGAGAGTGCTGTCAGCCTCGCAGCCTGGTGGAATCCGAGCGAGGTGGTGACCAGAGCCAGGTGCGGCATGGGCTTCCTGACCGCGGTGACTCGAGTCCTGGTCCGGGGAGCAGACGGGATGAGCAAGTGGACGAGCAAGCGAGGGCTGCGCACCTTTTCCAAGGGCCGCGGCGCTAAGGGCACGGGTGTGCGGGCCTCAGGTTGGAAGTTTGTTCAGATAAAGGAAATGGTCCCCGATTTTGTCGTCCCCGACCTGACAGGCTTTAAACTCAAGCCCTACATAAACTACCGTGCTCCTGCGAGCGCGGAGACGCCCTTGACTGCCAAAGAGCTCTTTCTGAAAGCGGTCGCACCTGCTATTGAAAAGGACTGCAGAGATGGAACTTTCGACCCTAACAACCTAGAAAAGTACGGCTTTGAGCCCACTCAGGAGGGCAAGCTCTTCCAGCTGTACCCCAAGAACTTCCCTCGCTAGGAGGCAGAGCCCCGAGTGGGAGCGTCAGGACTGGGAGGTGCCGCTTTCTATTAAAGGCCTGTCTTCTGTGTCAGGTGTCACAGGTGATGTGACAATGTAGAGAAAAAAAAAAAAAAAAAAAAACACAATGGACTATCACTACACACCTATTGGAATGGCTGAAATAGCCTGTGACATACTTCAAGTGCTGGCAAGGACATGGAGACACTAGATGACTCCTACATTGTGGGTGGGAGATTAAAATGGTACAGCCACTCTGGAAAACAGTTTGGCAGCCTCTCATAAAGCTAAACATGCAATTATCACATACAACTGACTACTGTACTTCTGGGTATTTATTCCAGAGAAATGTAAACATGTATTCACACAAAAGCCTGAACATGAACCCCATAACAGTTTTACTTTTTGTTTCGTTTTCAGATATTTTTGTCATAAGGTACATGTACTCGCTTCGCTGGGATGCGAGACAGAGAGACAAGAGAAAGAGAGAAACTGAGAAGTCACTCCCCACAGGGGGGTGGCCATACCGCAATCCCTTCTACTTTTCTCCTTTTTGGGATTTTGGGAACACACACACATATACCTCTGCAATTTTCAAGCCAGTGGGTCCAGGACTTGAACCTAGTTGGCCATGTGTGAATCTAGTGCCTTCATAGTTTTACTTTTAAAAACCAAACAATGAAAACAGCCCAGCTGCCCCATAAATGGTACAGTACTCAGCAAAAAAAGGAAAGAACCATTAGGTTCAATGTATACAAATTCACTTCTTCACTCTTTCAATAAATATTTACAAAGCACCTGCATTGTGTCAAGCACTGTTCTAGGCCCTGAGAATAAATGATCAAATAAATAAATAGATATCATCCTAACAATTAAAAGACATGACTTTTCCGACAACCTAATATTAGTATACACGTCTACTAGGATGAATCTACAGGAAATTATGCCAAATGCGAGAAGCCATCTTAAAAGCTTACATCCTGCCTAATTCATAGTAAGTAACATTTTTTAATTGACCAAAAGATTTGGAATACATAAATAATTATGTATGTCAGGAATGGGGGAGTGAAGTGGGAGGGAGGTGGGTGTACTATTAAAAAGGCAAGAAGAGATGGGTCAGCCTGTAGTGTGGAGGTTAAGGCACCAGATCCCATATGGTCAACTACACGGTTTCAGGTGTCAGATCAGGTGGCATGAAAAACATGCTAGGCATGTATGTGTGCATGCTCCAAGTCCTGAGAGGAGAATGAAACAGAAGGCATAGAGACGTGGCCATCCCTCCACTCTGAGGGGTAATGTGTATGTGATTTCTCACTTTCTCTCTCCAGCAAGTGTGCACACCCTGCAGCGAAACTTAAAAAAAATAAAAAAGACGACAAGAGGGATCCTTGTGGTGGAACTGCTCAGTAACGTTACTATGGTGACAGATACCTGAACCTACACATGTGCAAAAATGATCTACATGGGAACTTCAAGAAGTTCATGGAAAATGAAATTGAAGTTTTGAAATCTGTACATAGTTTATCCCCCCACCTTAATTGCTAGGGGACAAGTGCACTTGTCAAAACAGATGGGGAAAATGGGGAGAAAGTACCCTTCAATAGCTTATGGTCACACTGCAGTCCCTTCTCATTCATTTCTCCATTCTATAGGGATTTAGCACACGTGCACGCGCGCACACACACACACACACACACACACACACCTGGTGTGTTATTCAAGCTGCCGGGGCCAGGATTTGAACTGTGTTGGCTTCCTTAACTACTAAGCTACGTGGCCAGCCTCATGAATAGTATTTTCATCATGTACATTTTCCAAGAACTTTTGGAAGACTTTGTAGGACCAAATACATACATGCCTATAAATCTAAGAACAACTGGGGAAATCTAAAGATCAGTGGATTATATCAATGCTAATATTCTGGTGGTGATATTTTACTTCATTTTACAGAGTTTTATCATGACCAGAAGCTAGCTAAAGTACACCTTGTTTCTCTCTAGATGTTTTTAAGAATTATTATTATTTATTATTATTATTTTATTTGCTGTAGGGCACACACACTCACCAGAGAGAGACAGAGAGAAAGAGTGAGAGGGAAAGTGAGAAAACAAGCTGCCAGGTCTGGGATTAGAAATGTAGTTGACCATGTGGGAGTCCAGCACCTTAGTCACCACACTTCCTGCTGGCCTCGAGATTTCTTAACTATACGTGAATAAGTGGTTACATCAGTAAAAATTTCAGTTAAAGACAGTAAGGCCCAGCCTCCGTGGCCACACTGTTAAGACACAGCTACTCCATGGGCTAGGATCATATGGGAGGCCAAGGCTTATTCCCAGTTCAACCTTAAGGCCACGGCAGTACACATCTGTGATCCTAGAACTTGGGAGGATGAGGAAGGAGGATCACAACATGGTGAGACCCTGTCTTAAAAAAAAAAAAAAAAAAAAAAAAGAAAAGAAACAAAAAAAAAAAACCACAAAAAAGGAACGGTCATAAATCCGACTACAGGTCAGCCATGGTGGTAGAGGTTTAACGCAACACTCCATAATGCTAAGGCCGCACAGGAACATACCAGATTCGCGTCTAAAGGTCTTCTGTACATGCCGGGCACGTGTGCATGCCCGTGATCCTGTCTGGCTGAGGACAGCAGTGGACTGCAGCATGAAGACCCTACTGAGGGTATCTGTCTACCTCTCTCTTTCTCATGGAAGAAATACATTTTTTAAAAATGTAAAGAAGCATTAATACAAATCATGCTATAAACTCGCTGCATGAATTGTCCTTAATTTCTGTCTTTCTTCCTTAATTTGCAAATGTTGAGTAATGGACATAATACGATATGAAGTTAATTATTTGGTTCTTGAGTTACCTGAAGGGAAATTAAATTTACTAATTTCTACAAATAAAATTGGTATTTTACTATAAATTCTCTCTATAAACTGATATGTAAATTCTATAATATAAAAATTTAAAAATCCAAATCTCTCAGAAGTACCTAGCTATTACAGAATAAAACCGTTTGAACATGTCTCCTCTGGCAGTTAAAATGTCACTGTGATTACAGGAGAATCAGACACCTTTGAAATCAACTGTCATTATGCAGGAGTCTTTGGGTACTAGAGCCACAGAACACTTGGCAGATTGAGGCCATTGCTTTCACCAGGCCCCTGTGTCACAAGCCTTCAGAGCAGGACCACACTACTGTCCTTTTCGATTCCTCTCTGTTAGCATAAAACACAGAAGAGGAGAGGGAAGACACAGGTAATAGAAAGCAGCAAAGCACACACGTACCAGTACTGTAGTTTACAGTACTGAGTATCTGTAGACTAAAAATGAGAGCACACACTTACATGGCCTTTGATAATTATATGCTATGGGACCGGCAGACAGCATAATGGTTATGTCGCTGGACTGCCACACGGGCAACCACGGTTCAAATCCGAACTTGGTGGCTTCAAAACCACGCCAGGCACATGTGTGTGTGTGCCCAAGATCCTGAGAGAAGAATGGAGGAGAAGGGATTGAGGTGTGGCCTTCCCCGCTGGGAAGGTGATTTCTTATTTTCTGTCTCTGTCTCTCTGGCAAGTGCACGTGTCTTATCGAAAAAATCTCTGTTAAAAAAAAGAAAATCCTGGGAACAGCAGTTGGCATAACAGCTATGTCGCTGGACTCCCACGTAGTCAACTGTGGTTTGAGTCCTGGACCCGATGGCTTAAACTCACACCAGGCGTGTGTGTGTGCATGCCCAAGATCCCAAGAGGAGAATGGAGGAGAAGAGACTGCGGAGTGGCCATCCTCCCTGGTGGCTGATTTCTCGATTTCTATCTCTCTGTCTCTGTCTTTCTGGCGAGCGCACGCGCCCTATAGCAAAAACCTCTCCAAAAAAAAAAAAAAAATTCTGATATTGAGGCCAACTTTGTGGCTACTTCTAGATAGATTATTTTAATTAAAATTATTTTTATTTATTTATTTTTAAATTTTGCTATAGGGCAAATGTACTCACGAGAGAGAGAGAGAGAGAAAGCTACCAGGTTCAGGACACATGCGCTTGCTGGAGAGAGACAGAGAGAAAGCGAGAAAGACAGTGAGAGATCACTCTGCAGAGGGGATGGCTATGCCCGCAATCCCTTTCCCCCCATCCATTCAGAATTTTGGACACGCACGCACATGCGCCCAGTATGAGTTGCAAGCTGCTGGGTCCAGGACTCAAATCTTGGTTGGCCATGTGAGAGCCTAGCGCCTTAATTACCATGCCACCTGATGGTTCACTCATGTTTACCTTTAACAGCCAAGAAGAAGTCTTATCAGGCTTGCTTTAGAGAAGCCTGTGAAATTAGCACAACAATTTGTGTAATACACTGTCAAAATGCCCAGTGGGGTGTGCACAGAGAGAATTTAAATATACTTTAATATAATTTATAACATTTAATTTGCTTACAATGAGACAAAGCAAGTTCTGTCAAGCCTAGGCAGGATGAATACAGGTGCCAAATTAAAAAAAAAAAAAAAAAAAACACACACACAAAGCAACATCTCAGTTGGATTTATCTCAGAAGTAAGATTCAACAAGGGGCAGGGCCAGTGGTGACCTGTGTCAGCAGCTCTTACAGCAATGCTAGTGGTGCTCTGCCTCCAAATTTCTCTCAAACTACCGCTCCAACAAGTGTGCTCACTCCTCCAGTGTCCAGGTCTCTAAGAAATCATCAATTAATTAGAGAGTGCAAAACCTGTCTTTTTGGGGCAAAACCCTACCATTCATTTAAGTCTATTCTATCCATTAAGATATTACGGAGATTATCTTATTACGGAAAGTGTTCTAGCCTTACAAAATTTTTACACTAGGGATCGATAAGGATTGAGTCACTGTTAAACTAAAGCACCTTGGAAGTCACAAAAAGTATTGGGTTGTCGGAAAAGTCATGATGCATTTTTGCACTGAAAAACATGTCATGGCTTTTCCGACGACCCAATCCTTGCCAGAATGAAATGAGGAACAGAAATAACAGATAAAAAAAGGAACTCTCATGTAAATCAGCGGGGAAATATGAGAGACACATAATCCTTTCCATGTCATTAATGTTCACATGCAACCAATAACTGACAAGAACCACGTTCAACTGGCTTTAAACAGCAGCCACCACTACCTGGACCAAATGCAAATATGACATAACTCAGTTTCCAACCTTTGAAACACCTACTACTTAACCATAAAAGCTTTCCCATCAATGGGCTCTTCTTTGCATGAAAATTCTGAGGCCTCTGAAAATATCCATTAATGCTCTATTCATAGACTGCAGGTGTTCTATGTTTTCCTTCTAGATAATGAACAAATTCAGAATAGGAATGTTTTGTCTATCATGGGACCTTGAGGAGAAGATTTATAGACCTCTACCAATACCAAACATCATCATCATCATCATCATAACAAAACCATGGCTCACAGTAGAGAACACGAATATGTCCTGGTGTAAATTAGTAAGACTCACGATCACAAGACTCAGTTCCATATTCAATTCACCTATATACTCGCTATGTTTCCTTAAGCGACTTACTTAAATTCATTAAGTCTTAGTTTTCTCATCTGTAAAGAAAAATAATATCCATCTTCTTTGCCTTTTTTCAGGTTTTGCCATAGGGCTCATGCACTTGCTGGCAGAGGACAGGGAGAGAGACAGAGGGAAAGTGAGAAATTGCCCCCCAGGGGGACAGCCACTCCACAAACCCTTCTCATCCATTCTCCTTCTGGGATTTTAGGCAGACACGCACACATGCACCTGGCGTGGTTCTCAAGCCACTAGATCTAGGTCTCCAAACACAGTTGGCCACGTGGGAGCTCAGCATCTTAACCACTGTGCCATCTGCTGATCTCTCTTCTTCTTTTTATAACAGTTGCCAGAGGGCATGTGTAATCACCAGAAAGAAAGACAGACAGAGGAAAAGAAAGAAAGCAATCCTCAAGGGGCAGGGTCACACTGAAATCCCTTCTCCACTTCTCCATCCTGTCAGGATTTGGGGCACAGACACATATGCTGGTGTGTTTTTCAAGCCTCTGGGCTGGGATCTATAGTCAATCATGTCGAGTTTGGCTCCCTTTAACCACCAGGCCATGGGGCTAGCCTCTCAAAATAATATCCATCTTATAGGAAGTAGGAACTAAATAGTGCACGCAAGAGCCCCTAGCACAATGCCTGGCATATCAGAAATGCCAAGTCAACAGTAGCTATTACCATGGAGCACGAAATCCATACTCATTGGGGTGATCAGCATTTCTAAGTTTTGATACTGCCACCGGGTTGACAGAGTTTTGGTGAGGCAGGGAAAACTGGATTGGTGGGGATGGAAAATTAGATTGAGGAGGATTTCTTCAATTTGGCTGAAGAAAGCTTTCTTAGCATCCATTACTAGCATCAAATATTTATTTGCTAAAAGTTTCTTAGTTTGAACATTCACCTCTTTGAAATCACCATCTTAAACACAGGATCCTCATGCAGGAGTCCTTCGCTTTGAATTCCAGACCCCCAGTGATGCCAGAAATTTTGGACAGTACTGAACCCTATATATACTATGCCTTTTCCTATAAATATGTACCTATATGAAAGTTTAATTTATAAATTTGATACCGCAAGAGATTAACAATAATTTAAAACAGATCAGAACAATGCATTATAATAAAATTTATGTGAATGTGGTTTCTCTTTCACAATATCTTATTGGATTATTGGGACCAGCAGTTAGTGTAATGGCTATGTCGCTTGACTCCCACGAGTCGACTGCAGTTCGAGTCCCGGACCCGGTGGCTTAAACTCACGCCGGGCGTGTGTGCGTGCGTGCCCAAGATCCCAAGAGGAGAATGGAGGAGAAGGGATTGCAGCGTGGCCATCCCCTCTGGGGGGTGATCTCTCGCTTTCTATCTCTCTGTCTCTCTCTGTCTGGCGAGCACACACGCCCTATAGCAAAAACCTCTCCCAAGGAAAAAAAAATCTTATTGGATTATTATCCTTCTCGTTATGATAAAGAAATGGGCACAGCCAATGCTATACCGTAACAGAATGCTGTGTGATGCTGGTGCCACATGGGTGGTCCCCAGTTTGCGTCCCAAAGTCCTTCTGTATTCACCAGGTATGTGGTCTGGACAGGCTGAGGCAGGGGGTGGATCATGGCATCAAGATACTGTTGGGAATGCTTTCTGTCTCTTTTCTCTGTCTCGTGGAAGAAATTAAAATAAACAAATAAATAAATAAATGCATTGTTGGGGGCCAGCAGGTAGCATGGTGGTTAAGGTACTGCATCCCAGATGGCTGGTTCTGCAGTTCGTGTCCCGGATCCGGTGACCTGAAAAGCACACTGGGTGCATGGGAGTGCATGCACACAATCCTGAGAGGAAATCAGAGAAGGGTTTGTGGTGCGGCTATCTCCCTGAGAGGTGATTTCTCACTTTATCTGTCTCTCTCCCATAATAACACATGCCATATAGCAAAAAATAAAAAAAATTTAAAAAGCATTATTTCTGAAATTTACCATTTAATATTCATAGACCACAGTAGACCGTGTAGTAAATGCAACTGTGGAAAGAGAAACTGCAGATGAGGGACTACTGCAATTCCTATAATTCTGTGTTCACCTGCAGCTGTGTGTAACCCTCCCTGATTAGAGGTAAAGTGGGAGACAATAATGAAAGCACACCTGAATTCTGGTGCAACGATGACATTCACCTGAATTGTCCACATCTTGCTCACCTTCTCCATAACGTTCCCATACCAGCGTGGGAAGGGATAAAGTGCAGGCTGCAACCTCGTTTTGCAATCTCCCGTCTCTGTGATGTGGAGAAAGTCAACAAATCTTGCTGGGCTTTGGTTTCATCAGTGAGTGAAGAGGTTGGATTAGATGATGATTTAGCCTGCTATTGTGCTGCCAACAGAAATATCCGACAACACAGTGACTCATGAGAATAGGCCTTTATTCGGCTCATGAGCTAAAGGTTCAAGATCTAGAGTCCAACTACTGGGGAGCTACACGTCAGAGGCAGGATTCTGAACCTGTTCTGGTGTCTTTTCCTTTCTTATAAATACATCAGAACTTAATCACTGGCACACTGTCCTAATGACCTTATCACACCCAAAGGCCCCACCCTGGGACACCATGGAAGGATTATTTTTTCACTGAACACCTTTAAAAATACAATCAAGTCTAGGGTCCAGCAGAGGGCATAGCAATTACGTTGTTGAATTTCCCCATGGCCAACCGTGGTTCAAGTACCAGACCCAGTGTCTTGAAAATCACACTGAATGTGTGTGCTTGAGCGCCAAAGATCCCAGGAAGAGAATGGAAAAGGGACTGTGGCATGACCATCTCCCCTAGAGGGTGATTTCGCACTTTCCCTCTCACTGTCTCTGTCTCTCTCTCTCTGTCTCTGGTGAGCACACAGGCCCTAAAGCAAAATTCTCTCAAGGAAAAAAAAAAGAATATGACCAAGTCTTAATACTGAACTTTTGGGGGACAAACAAGTTACAGCAGATAAGTTGTAATGACTCCTTCAGTTCTAAAATGTAATGATTCTATGACTATGTACAATTAACATAAAACCATTAAAAGACATAGTTCCAACATTTTCAAACGACTTGATTATAAAAAGGGTCTTATTTTACTTTTCTTATCTCCAAACTTCTAAAAGACTAAGATTTCCAAAATTTTGCTATCAACTAAATTATGCCTGGACTCGTAAATGATCTTATTACCATTCTCTCTCTTCTTCCTTATCTCAACCCAAGCAGGGCAGTAGAAATGGGTTACGCTTTATCCTTAAGTTTCTAGTGGAGCTATGAAGAGAAAAAGTAATTAGTGAAGAACCTGCTCATTTAAATTGAAATTTCTCTTGGGACCAGCAGGTAGCATAATAGCTATGTCGCTGCACTCCCATGTAGCCAACCACGGTTCGAGTCCTGGACCCGGTGGCTTAAACTCACACTGGGCGCATGTGCATGTGTGCCCAAGATCCTGAGAGGAGAATGGAGAAGGGATTGCGGCATGCCCATCCCCCCTGGGGGGATTTCTCCCTTTCTATCTCTCTGTCTCTCTCTGTCTTTCTGACGAGCGCACACACCCTATAGCAAAAACCTCTCCAAATAAATAAATAAATTGAAATTTCTCTTTACTTGTGACTTATGATATATCTAAAGATCATCAGTAAATTAAGGGGAGAGAAAAAACTACAAACTATTCTTTCCTCACATATTTTATCCACTTTCCTGGGCTTGGAATGACAGTGGCTAAACAATTAGAAATCAGAACTGCTTTTGAGAATAAAACAAAATAACACACAAAAAAAGGAAACTACTCTAAATGTATTAAAAGCCATTTCTATTTCATTTCCAATGCTTCACATGATACCAACACAGGCCAAAGTATGTCAAATGTCATAAATATTACTAAGAAACTGACTTCAGGGAAATAAATAATCTAAGTGAAACATGAGGTTTTCAACAGAATCCACAGGAGCTAAAAGAACAAGGAGTTACACCATTTCAAACATAAAAAGGCTGAATGTGTTTCCTTTTTATTTTTATCCAAACATTCAGGGGAAACTGATTTTCTTTGTTCAGTGTTTATTATTTCACCTTTCCTGCCGCAGAAACCAAAATACTTTGATAACTGGGAGAGTCTGGTCAACAGACTCTTGAAGCTCAGAACCACTGAACCCCGTTACATTTCCATCACCGTTCGTTTTTCATGAAATTATTTTATCACCATGACTCAATTTATTTACATATAAAAAGGCATAATAACACCAACCAAAGCCTTAGTGCAATTCACTCTGATAAGAGGACTGAGAAATTCGGGAAAGAACACTGCAGACAACCATTCTTCCCGGAAATACTACCACAGTACTTTACTCCACTGACAGTCATTCGGCCACCCCTATTTTTACAGCTCCAGAGATAGATAACCTCTGTCTGATGTCCAAACTATTTACATGTACTTTTTTTTCCTTCCAAGATCCACAAACACCATTACCAGGCGCAGACTAAGCCACCAAAGTAGTTTTTCCACACCACCCAGAAGAAGCTAGGCAGTCCCCATTCTTGAACTTAACTTCTTAAACGTAGTATTTTTTAAAAGGGTCAGTACTTCTTTGTAGTGTCCCACACCCAAAGGTATTATAACTCCAACCGATCTTTGTATCTAATATAGTTTCAAGAAAGCATTAAAATAAATAGGCTGAGATGAACATTTCTAATCTTTCTTTTTTTTTATTCAAAGGGCTTTCCCTAAATACCAAACTTATCTATATAATTCCAGGAAAAGATGATGAATTTAAAAGAAATGTCTGGAAGAACACAGAGAGCTTACAAAAGTCATATGCAAGCACAGGCATCACTAATGAATACCTGAAATACAAACACACTCATCACCTTCTGTACAAACCTAAGCTGGGCCTGGAATTCCCCTGAACCACCTGGAGGAATGACAAATCCAAGTTTACTTTCCCAGCCCTCTTGTCTGTCTGTTCCCTTCCTTTTAACATTCCAACATCTTAATTTAATAGAATGTTCTTCATGACACTCCCTGGGATATAAAAAATGGAACGCTTCACAAATTTGCGTGTCATCCTTTGCACTGGGACCATGCTAATCTTCTCTGTATCGTTCCAATTTCAGTATATGTGCTGCCCAAGCAAGTACCTTCCTCTTTAATATTTCCCTCTCTATAACACTCTAGTCTTTCCTTCCTTGAAGGCACCAACATTCAACAGTCACGAAAACAATTTTTATTTAATTTTATTGCCCTGGTTCATAATTGCCACAGTCTCATTTCCTATTACTTTCCATTTTCGTTTGCATATATTAGAAGCTAAGTATGTTCCTGTGGTCTGGCTGGAACCTAACTCCCACACAGAAAGGGAGTTAGTGCATTTTGCATTGCAAAAATGCACTCTTGAGTTCCAAATAGCTAACTAATATGGACAGTGGCGCAGTGGAAGCTTTGCAAGGCTGCCCCACATGGAAAGGTTCTGGGTTTGCATCTTGAGATCTCCCTGAATACACCAGCCACATCTCTGCCCATGATCCCAGGCTAGCTGAGGCTGGGGGTGCAACGTGATGTTGGGAGCCTAATGTGGGTTTTCTCTCTCTCTCTCTCTCTCTCTCTCTCCTCTCTCTCTCTCCCCCCTCTCTCTCACTAATGGTAGAAATAAATATATAAACTTAAAGTAAAAAACAAAAAATAAATATCATACCAATAAGTATAACTCACTCACAGATGGATGGATGGATGGATGGTCTGATTACCTTTATAGACTTGGGTCCTTGTAAGAATTGTAATGCTTAGGAAAAGGGCCCTTTTTTGCACCCTCCCCATATCTGCCCTTCCCCAAAGGTTTACAGTGGGAACATTCCTCTAGAAGACAGGTGAGAAACTCATTTTGCAAAGTAATTTCTCTCACTAATATAATTAATCCCAATCTTATGAAAAACAAAATCACCTTATCCTTGGCTAAATTATAAGATTTCTAGATATTTTTATTATCCAAAAACTTAATAAAACTCAGCAATGAAAAACCAATCAATTAACTCCAAAAATAATAATGCAACTGCCCCCCCATGAGAGTATAAATAAATAAATTATGCATGGCCTTCCACATTTTTTACAACAAATACGTTCAGACTTTCATGCTATTTTTTTCCACAACAGTCTCAAGTATTCCAAAGTATACGTGTATGATATTAGTTCTACCATCTCTGACTAAAAATATTCTTCTAAAACTACTAAGTGACGTTCTAGCACACAAAGGCACGTACATTAGGTAAAATGCCCTCTATCTACTCTGGCAGGAAATGAGACCAAAGCAATACAGCTGGACAAAATACTGAAATTGAGCTAATTTCTAATAATTAAAAGGAAAAAAGAACACTTTAACTGCTAAGAAATAAAACTCAAAGCTTCCAGCTGCAGTTTCAAGTGTAGGGTAAGTATGTAAACAAACAGATTTGCCAAAACCGTGTGGCTTCGATTTCAACACAAGAAACACTGAGTTAAGGAGGCGTACAGATTTTTGATATTTCCTGAGCTGACACTGAAAATAACTCACAGGAAAGGACTGCTGTTGAGATACTGGAGTCTCAACCCCCACCCTCTAACTGCATAATCTTATCTGTGCTATGACAACATGGAAATTAGGGTCATTATATTCATACCCAACAGCACCACCAGATGGTAAATGCAACCAAAGAGAAGTATCTTCTTAATTAGGTCTGATGACTTACAATGCAAGTGTCATAACAGGATTTGACAAGACTTAGGATACTATTCTCTTTAAACCCAACTTCATGTTTAAAATGGGGAGGAACAAACAAAAACGTCAGTACTTTCCTTCAGGGATGAGGGTACACTGATTAATTAAAAAGAAATGGTTTAGAGCCAGCAGGTGGCATAGTGGTTAAGACACTGGATTCCCACGACTGACCATGGTTCAAGTCCCAGACCTGGCAGCTTGAAAATCACTCCGGGCATGTATGCGTGTGTGCTTAAAATTCACAGGAGGGGAATGAAAAAGAAGGGATTATGGCATGGCTATCTCCTCTGAGGGCTGATTTCTCAGTCTCTCCCAGGTGAGTGCACATGTCATGTGACCAAAAATAATTTAAAAACTGAAGTTTATTTTACTTTGAAATCTGATGCTTGAAGAAGACCAAACGGTAAACCCAAACTTGTCAAGTGATGGGGACTGTTGGACAAAATTTCAAGGAAAAACGATCCACATTTCTGATTCCATTTCCTCTTCTCAGTTCTCCTTAATCTGTGGTCCTGCCTCTTCCTTCAAGAGTACCAAAGAAACTGCTCTTACCAAGGTTAGAAAATCATTTTTTTCTTAATTTTAATTACTAGAGGGTATACTGATTACCAGAGACAGACAGATGGGGGGAAAGCATCCCCATGGGGATCGGTCATGTAGCAATCCCTTCTCCTCTGCATCTCCATCCAGTCAGGACTTTAGGCATGCATGCACAAGTGCCTGGTGTATTTCTCAAGCTGCTGAGGCTGGGATTCGAACTGTAGTGTCAAGTGGGATCCTACTCCCTTAACCTTTAGAGTACTGGGCCAGCTTAGAAACAGTTTTCTAAATGCCAGATCTAATCATACCCATTTAAAAAGCCTCCATCAAGTGTCACCACTTCTGTGAAGTTGCCTTTAGTACCCCCTCAGGGTAAAACCAAGGCAAATACTCAGACAGTCTGGATTAATAAAACCACATTATACTCTAAATATTGGTCCTCTCTAGGCAGTTTTTTGGGGATATTAAATTAACACCTCATTTTACGTTTGAATGTACACTGCTTGACAGCTGGTCAGTATCCATAGAATAAATTGAGGTTTGGTAAGTTTCCATGGAAATCCCAATGACCATACTTTGAAGTACTTTTAATCAGAACAAACTAAAACAACACAGGAAAAGCCTGGCACGTTTCCAGGATAAGTTTCCTTGGTTATAGAATCAAGAAAAGTGCCTCAATTTCAAGAAGAAGGAAAATTCCAACATTTAGATATCGTAATTTTGCTGATTTGTCTATAACTCTTTAATATCAAAGGTTCTAATTTTAGGAACTTTCCTATGAAAATATAACTAAATAAAAGCAGTAGTGAGTACCTGACCCCTGATACCAGCGAGACAGAAAGATCTGTCTGCTAGTTGTTTTATATATATATAAAATATTTCAAGGAGGATGTCTCATAATTGTACCTAAAATACCTAAAAGTGGCTCAAAATCTTACTACCCACAGAACTGTCTTCAAGAACTCGGAGCAGTGACCGAAAGATCACTACCTGGGCACACAGACAGCTATGTTTCTGTGGCTGCTGGGAACTCCCCTTCCACCCTCCTCCACCCCTTGGGATTAAGCTGCTTCCCCACTTCCCCACTCTGGGGCTTCCCAGAGCCCCCTTCTTCCCCTACCCCATTTTCTTCTACTTATTCTTGCCTGGGGTCAGACATGCAATTAGCAGGATCATGCAGTTAGCAAGGAAAACAGGCAGAAGAAGAGAAAATAAGGAAAGAGACTGGGAAAAAAAAAAATCTGCTGACTGTTAGTTCCCAACCACCCCACCCTTCCCTTCCCCTACCATTCCCAGTGACTTAGAGGCTTCCTCGCAACATGCCCAGCCTCCAATTTCCTCATTCTTCCTTAGTCACCTCACCCTGTCCACAAACCTTCCTCCTCATGTGCCTCTAAGATCCCAGGTGCTCAACCCCACCCTGACCGAGGCTGCAGCTTCGGCCCAGCTTGTGTCAGGGAGCACACAGCCAGGCCACAAGACCTCACGGGGGTCTGTGGGGACAGTAATGGCTAATTGCATGTGAGACTAAACTGGGACACCATTTCCAAAACTTTCTTTGGGAAACTTGGAGTTCCAAATTACAGTGAACTTTTTTTTTAGAATATAACTCTATTAGAAATTGGGGACTGCCTGCAATTATCTCCTGATAAATTATCATTATTATTTTAAAATTTGCTGTAGGGTGCCATGTGTTTGACAGAGAAAGAGAAAGTGAGAAAGCACCCTCCAGAGGGGTGGCCGTGTCTAATCCCTTCTCCATTCCCCTCTTGGGATTTTGAGCCTGCACATGTATTCATGCGCACGCCCACCATGCTTTATAAGCCGCCAGGTCCAGGACTCAAACTGCACAGTTCCCCATGTGGGGTCCAGCGCCTTAACCACCAAGCTACTGGTTGGCATTCTCCTGATAAATTATGCATACATTGTTACAGATTGTAAAAGTTAAACTGTTGAATTCATGAGTTACTCTATAGAAGGTGACTTTATGAGCTACCTGCAAGCTTCCCAAATGTCTGTTTATTAATCCAGAACTGACTGGCTATATAGATGAACGCTAAGGCTAGGGATTCTCCGAGACCCAGAGCCCTAGGTAAGACCCAGATTCTTTCCTGAGGGGTTCAAAACCATCAACAACACTGTACATATGACTCCAGCAGAAAAATCTTCAACAGGGTTTATCTGCATTTCTTATCATGTCAGAACCCCCAGGCAACGTGTAGGATCTTAAGAGATATTTTAGTTTCTTTCTTTCTCTTGAAAGAAAGAGAGGGAAGAAACGGAGTAGAAGGATACATCTTTTTTTCAGTGTGTGTATTTTTAAAAACTTTTTAAAGTTTATTTCTTCAATAAGCAAGAGACAGAGAGCACCTTCAACACTACAATCCTGGCACTTAAATCTACCCCCAGATCACAGGCATGTGTGCCTAGTATGGTCAGGGAGCTCTCTAAACACAAAACAAAAATCTTCCCCTGTGGGTCAGCCTTGCAGAGCATCCTGTTTTACCCCTACACCACTGTGCCACCTGCAGGGACTGTCCAGTGATCCTCCGCACCCAGTTTCCCAGCCAGACAGGAACACGGGCATCTTTGGGTGGACCTGGGATCCAAACTCGGGACCTCCATGTGGCTCCAAGAACACGCTGGTAGCACCTTAGCCTCCAGGCTACTGTGGCTGGACCTAGATTTAGAATTAATTATTTAAGGCACACGGTCTCTCTTATCAACAGCCAGGTTACCAAACCCGAAATGTATGATCCCTTTCCCATGTACCTTATTTTAGAGTGTCCAGGTATCTTCCTCATGAAGGCTTAGATTCTGCTTTCTTGCTCTATTCATTGTTTTGTACCAAAGACCCTCCAAGGCAATCCTGTGCGTCTGACCCCTTGATTGAGCCTTTTGATTCTCCTGGCTCATGTTAATTGTCTCAAGCCTGTTTAGGGCTCCCTGCTCTAGGCCTAAACAGAAATCTTTGTGGAAAGCAAAATTCAAAAGCAAAGCGCACCACCCTTCACAAGGCTGCCCTACTTGACAACTTGCAACCTGTCCAAAGCCGCCCTCAGTTTCCTGTGGCCTCAAGAAAGAACTCTCCTTCTGAATGCTGCCCAGCTGAACTGGCTGGCTGTGGACATTAACCCCTTCCAGCCTAGCTCCCCCCACTGGAGAAGCAGGGCCATAATAGCAAGAGAAGGAAACCAGGTAATGAAAGAACAAGTTCCAGAAGCTAAGAGCCTAAGTCAGAAACAGTGGTAAACCTTCGTGATTTAAACGGGAGAGCCAAAGGAAACTCATCCCAGGGCCAAGCCACCAATTCCAAGAACACATTTGACCTTAGCCAAGCAAAGTAGTATATCATAAAGAAGCCACCCAAATTCATTACACACCCACAAATAATATGCAAAAGCATGTTCAAAAGAGGACAGTGCCATAAAACTGCTCCACAGAGAAGAGTACATGTGAAAAGAAACCATTTTTTTTAAATAGTCAGATATGTAACTCCAATTTTCTGTTGAAATATGTATGCCAAAACGAAGACCTCTGCCTAAACACTAATCTTCATGAAGCAGACAGATGTAAACAGAATGGAAAAATTAGGCAACGAGAGGCAAGTAACCTTTTACAGTAAAAGGAGGAAGAGTGGAGAGGATTATAATAAAGAAAAATGCTATCTTCAAGACAAAGGAACTTAAAACTATTTTGGTGCACTGGCTTGCTTGAGAATTTTATTACATTTGCCCAATAACTGTTGTTGTTTTTTTTTTTTTTTTTTTTTTTTTTAGCCCAACCCCCCCCACCATGCCAGGTATGTTGGTGTTTCTAAAAAAGTCACATTTTAAGACCTAATTACCGGGGCCGGCAGGTGGCTCGATGGTTGGGGTACTGAACTCTCACATGGCCAGCCATGGTTTGAGTACTGCACCTGAAGCTCGCTTTCTCACTCTCCCCCTCTACTGCTCTGTGTCTCTCTCTGGTCAAATTGAAGACTAGTAATAATATATATATATTTTTTAAATGAAAGAAATAATTCTTTAAAAAAACAAAGACCTAATTACTGAAAGACCTGAAGTTAGGAGTCTAACAATACCTGAAGACTTCAAAAAGGGTTTGTGTGTGTGTGTGTGTGTGTGTGTGTGTGTTTTGTTTGTGTTTAAGGCTTCTGCCATAGGGTGCATGTGCTCACCAGAGAAAGACAGAAAGAAGGAAAATGAGAAATCACCATCCAGGAGGGAAGGCCACGCCACAATCCCTTCTCCTCCATCCTCCTCTCAGGATTCAGGGCATACACGCACACACACCCAGCATGATTTTCAAGCCACCAGGTATGGGACTCAAACTGCACAGTTGGTATGGGACTCAAACTGCACAGTCGGCCATACAGGAATCCAGCACCTTAACCACCATGCTACCTGCTTGCCGTTCTGTGTGTTTTTTATTAAACACAAAACGACCATTTTAAATGTGATGCACAGGCTATGGAGTGCAATGCAAAGGGCCTTTGTGACTGTGGAGAAAGGAAGTAGCTTCAGCAGTTGTTTCCTTTGCCTCTTTTCATTCAATCTCTCTGACACCCAAACATCTTACTAATTCCTGGTAGGCCCCTTGCTTGGTCTCTTACAGGATAAAAATTTGAGACCAGCACTCCTTATGGAGCTTACAAACGAACATAGACCATCAAGACACATCAATAAATGACTGATGAAATAGACCATAAAGGGTGGACAAGATTTCAATAAGAGGATGCAGTGGGTATCCCAAAGGTAGGAAGTGCAGAGACAAAGTGATAAGGAAAGAGTAGTTACGTTGTTCCCTGATTTTTCCTACATCCATCTGAGGTCAGCAATGAGCCACCGAAACAGAAGATGACTAATCCTCAAAGAGTGGTAGGTGCAAATTTAGAGGTTTCGTCTCACAAGGGCAACACAGGTAAATGCATAGGTTTCAATATCTTCAAATTCTGTACCCCTGGCAAATAAACCATACTGAATTGGCCAATTTCTTGCCCCAGCCTCCCTGCTATGAGTTCTGAGTTAGTGCTCAGAAGCCCCAGATCCTATCTGTCCCAGATATTCCTTCTAGTATGTACAGAGCTCCTGATTCAAATTCTTTCAATCAGCTACTAAAATAAATGAACTACTCAAGCTTGCATTGCAGATATTCGTTTTGACTGTATGATAAAATGAGGCGGCACTTGGGAATAATGTCATATACACTTTCTAAACCACTCCCCCACCAAGTGATTTTTTTCCCCCCTGGCAGACCCATCTCACAGGGCTGCAGGAGGTTAACTGCAATGATGCATACAAAAGCACAGTGTCTGTCTGGCGCCAGCGTGTTACCTGGACTGCTGATGTCTGGCTCCAAGTTGCAGCTGGCCATCTGGGGCTTCGTATGGCTCTTCTACCTCATATACGTTTGCATTCGTATCCTCTACGCTGCTGGAATTCTGCAGTTCCAACTGTGGGGTTTTCCTTCCAGCCATAATAAATGGCAAATTCTCATACTCTGGTATTTCCTCATAATGGCGTACATTTTCATACGCCGGTGCACAGCCGCTTGTAACAGATTTGCAAAGCGCCTGAGCTGATGGGTCCCTAGAGAGCATTTGGTCATCCAAAGACTCAGCTCTCGGCCCATTAGCCACACTGGTCTGGCCCCGAGACTTCTTCCTCTTCTTTTGAGATTCCAGGCTGTAGTTATCTGCAGAGTAGGCCTTTCTGGGTTTGGTTTTCTTGTCCTCTCCAGCAAACCAGCCATGCCAATCACTTTCCATCCCTTTCCGCTCCCCAGCAGAGACTCGGCCTGTGGCTGTGTCTCCAAATTGGCTACTCTTGGACCAAAATTTCTGAAAGTCGCTCTTCATGAAACAGATAGACAGTTTCATATTAAGCAATTTTTTAAAAGAGTTTTTCTTTGGGGTGTCTTTGCAAGGCTTAGTGCACCTTTCCATATCCACAGCAGATAGTGATTTTGCTCTAGGCTTGGTCAGGGCAGTTGAAGACTCGCTATTGGAGGAAATGGTGACAGACTTTAAGAACTCTGGGTTCCCAGAAAAGGGTAAAATAGGATGAGGTAATTTCCACACTGGCTTTTCTGAAGCCCGTTTAGGCATATCAAGGCAGGATGACATGCTGTGATTTGGGGCAGCAAGTTGCCGAAGGCGATTTCTTTCTAGACTCTTCTCTGAGTTTGTTTCTTCGTTTGAGGGATACGAACTTTTCTCTATGAGCTCCTCCGAGGCAGCCTTTTTAAGCACTCCTGCAGCAGGCAAGCTGTGTCGCTGAGGTTTTTTGGGGACAATTTTGGAGGAATTTTCCTCTTTTATTATAGATTCCTTTTGCCTTTGAGCAGCAGACACTCCCACATGACAGTCAGTAGGCGAATGTTCATTGCAAGTTAATTTGAGTTGCTTAGGCAAGCTCATAGATATAGCACTGCATCTTGTAAAACTGGTCCCTTTGTCAACAGCCAGTGACATACTAGAACCATCTACTGTCATCGTGCAGTCTGAGCTCAGACTAGAGTCTGTATCTAAAGAAGGTAGCATTTTTTCAGAGGAAGATGTTTCATGACACGTGGCTTTCTGTGAATTGACAAGGTCCTGTTCGGTACCATTGAAGTCCATATTCGATTCACTTTTATTTCCTGATTTCAGCACATCCATCTGCTCCTGGTTACATGAAACTATCTGAAGAACACTCAATGAACTGTGTTTCACACTATCTTCAGTAAGACGAGAGCTACTGAGTGAATTCTCTGGTTCTTCAGTGCTTTCACTGGGAGTATCTATATACTTCTGGCGTAAGAGGCGAGCAGTACGTGTCTTTCTGGGCTTGGGAGTTGGAAATTTTGGAGTACATGGTACTAAGTGAATTTCTAAGGGATCACGATCTTTGACTTCCAATTTCTTACTAACTCCATCTGAAGACATCGAAGTACTCCTTTTCCCGTTCTCCAGAGTTTCTAGTTCAGAAGAATGAAAGGAACTATTGCTTTTTTTGCCATCATCCTGACAAGTCTCAAAAGTTTGAAATTCCTCACTAGAAAGCTGTAGGTGGTAAGTGTGATGACCACACATCTTTTCAAAGCTGGACAAGGAAGGTGACGAGCCTGCAAGTTCAATTCCAAACTGCCTGTTGGAATTACAGCCGCCATTCATTTCTGGGCTTCCTGTGGATCCCTGATTCCATGCGGAACTCAAAGGTGACGTTTGCTGTGTTAGGACATCTTTGAGCTTCTCTTCTAGGATGCTTGCTTTTAAAACAACTCTACTCTGGCTCTTGAGCTTTTCATCCTGAGAATCACATTTGCCCCTAGGTTTTATAGTCAAAGAAGACTCATCCGTTTTACCGTTTTCTAAATTTTCATTCATTTCTAGAGGCTCTAAAACGAGCTGCTTCACACACAAATTCTCTCTATTCTCAAGCTTATGGATACACTCGGAATTACAGGAACACATTACTGGTAAAATATAATTGCTGCTCTGATCCCTTACATTTTTGCAATTGAAGTCGTCAGGGCTTTCAGGTAATTCTTGCATACGCTCTTCTAGGTTCAAGGTGGTGATCCTTGATGCCGATTGCCCAATATCTCGAACAGGTGAGCTCTTCAGGACTTTCGGTTTTGGGGCTATTGCCGGTTTGGCTTTCTTTGCTGACTGTGGAGTGCTGGAAATCACAACATCGGGTTTGGGTGCAATAGGAGGTGGAGCTGGCTTATTACTTGCCACGGCAAACTTTGGCTTGGGGGCCACTGGTGGCTTCTTCATTTCTAGAAAAGAAAAAAAAATGAATACTTTGATGTCAAGTAACCAAACTACAATATGGCACGGGATACAATTTGATTAATATTTTCACTTTTAACAATATAAACCTAGGAGCCAGCAGGTGGTGTGGTGGTTGAGGCACTGAACTCCCACATGGCTGACTGCAGTCTGTGTCCTGGACCTGGCAGCTTGCTTTCTCTCTCTCTCTATGGTAAGCACACAGGCTGTATAGCAAATGAAAAAAATAATAATTATAAATAAAATAAATAATCCTTTCAAACAAAAAACTGAACCTGCATTTTACTAGGTAGATTATATTTTATGGAGTCAATATTACTCTTGAAAATTCACTAAATTGTGCTTAAATTCCAAAAGTCTTGGCATTGTCTATATCACACTTTTTTTTTTTTTTTTAAATTGTTATAGAGCATATATGCTTGCTGGAGAGAGACAGAATGAAAAACACCACCCGAGGGAAATGACCACACTACAATCCCTCTTCTCCATACTCCTCTTGGTATTTAGGCATGCACGTGCTCACATGCACGCGCATGCATACATACATACACACACACACACACACACACACACACACAGCATGCTTTTGAAGCTGCTGGGTCCAGACTGAACTTCACAGTTGGCCATGTGGGATCCAGCCATGTTAATCATTATGCCATCTGGCTAACCCAATATCATACATTTCTTGATAAGTCCGATACTATTTTTACTTTTACTTTGGAACAGGTACTATATCCTTAGTTGACAATAAATGAAATAATTGACTTCTGATTGGGATCTTTTTCAGTTCATTCACCAAGTATTAAGAATTGAATTTTTTGGGACCAGCAGTCGGCATAATGGCTATGTCGCTGAACTCCCTTGTAGTCGACTGCGGTTCAAGTCCCAGACTTGGTGGCTTAAAAACTCATGCTGGGTGTGTGCATACATGCCCAAGATCCTGAGAGGAGAATGGAGGAGAGGGGATTGTGACGTGGCTATCCCCCCGGGGGATGATTTCTCCGTTTCTGTCTCCCTGTCTCTTTCTGTCTTTCTGGCAAGCGCACATATCCTATAGCAAAAGTCTTAAAAAAAAAAAAAAAAAAAAAGAATCAAATTTTTGGGCCAGCAGGTGGCATAGCTGGGCATGTGTACATGTGTGCCCAAAATCCTAAGAAGAGACTAGAAGAGAAGGGACTGCAGAATGGCCGTCTCAGCCCTGGGGGCGGTGATTTCTCACTTTTTCTCTTTCTCTCTCTCTCTCTCTCTCTCTCTCTCTCTCTCTCTGGCGAGTGCATGCACCCCTAGAGCAAACAACTAAAAGAAAAAAAAAAGTTTTACTTTGGGCTGGCTCTATATCCTAGTGGTTAACAGAAGCCAGAGGACCAGCAGGTGGCATAGTGCTAAGGCGTTGTACTCCCACAAGGTCGACCTGCGTTTCAAGCCCCCGACCTGATGAATCATGCCCAGCACGTTTGCGTGTGTGCCAAAATCACAGGAGAAATGGAGGAGAAGGGATTGTGGCATGGCTCAGTCACCCCTGGGGGGGTGATTTCTCACTTTTCATCTTTCTGTCTCTGGCGAGTGCACATGCTCTATAACCAAAAACAAAATAAACTTAATTTTTTAAAAAAGAGAAACCAGATCCCACATGGCTGACCACAGCTTGAATCTAGGCCCCAGTGGCTTGAAAAACATGTCAAACATGCGTACATGTATGCCCCAACTCCCGACAGGACGGAGACATTAAGGGACTGCAATACGGCCACATCCCATGGGGGGTATGCCCCCCACTGCAATTAAAAAACATTTTTTAATCTTACGTTTGTTCCTTCAGTACAATCTAACACTTAATAAAATCCTAATTAACTGAAAAATAAATTTTTAAAAAAGGCTGCAAAGGTCATCTAGATGTTACTTAATGGACTTGAATACACAGACGCTCTGATATTTCCTTTGGTGATGATTTTCTTCTCAACAAAGGAAACTAGTCACAACACTTGGAAGCTATTATATAAAACTAGGTTTAAAAACAAAAATAGGGTGCTCTAGTTCCTTTTACCAACAAGGAAGAATTTCCTCAATCCCTAATACTATATGTATGACCATGACTTTATGATAGCAGATACTTACTCACTTAACTCCTGGGTATAATGTTATCATCAATAATGAGAACAATTATTTTCAAAATAATACAAAGTCCCAAAGCCAAATAACTTCAGTTAACTTTTCAATACACATGCTGTTAATTTTATTTATTTGAGGTTTTATTAGACAGAAAATAACTGTAAAAACCCTTCAAAGCCTATTGATAGAATTTGTTGTAATGGTCAATTAAATCTAACTGTAAGTCAAGTTTTAAGAGAAAGTATGAATGCCCTAGGCTTCTTCCCAGCCTCCCAACTTACTCAATAATAACTGATGGACTGTCATGTTGATTTCATTTCTGTAATCAGTCTCAAAATACGCTACCAATGCAATTTTTGAAAGAATGAAAAAAAATAGTTTTGCAAGCTGAACACAGTTCTGGAGATTGCTTGCACAACCATGTGTAGGCACTTCACACTTCTGACTGTACATTTAAAAATAGTTAAAATGGGAAATTTATCTTTTGTGAATTTTATCACAATTAAAAAAAAAAAAATCTCATCAAATCAACCCACTGCTTTCTGAACCTCTGAGCTTCATCAGAAACTTCAGTCATTTAACCAGTTTAAATTTGTTTCTTTAGTTAAATCGTTCTTAAAATGTTTACAATTTTACTCCTTTCTTCTCTTCTTCTTTTTTAAGTTTGCTCTAGGGCACATGTGCTCACCAGAGGGAGAAAGTGAGAAACTACGGCCTCCCCGCCCCACCACCCCAGAGGGGATGACCACACCACAATTCCCTCTCCCCTATTCTCCTTTCAGGATTTTGGGCATGCACACACTAGGGCCCAGAGTGTTTTTCAAGCCACATAAGCCTAGGACTCATCCACACAGTCAGTCATGTGGGATCCAGTCGCTTTAACCACACCACCTGCTGGCTCACTCCTTCTTTGAGAGTATTTTGTCTGCTTTCAAGAGACATGAATTCCTGTTTTCTCTTAATGTCATAGAAATTCAATGAACTACATATGAGCTGGGATTGCTTCCCAATAAATACAGAATGCCACTCTGCCTAAAGCCCTCCATGGATCTTCACTAATATAACCACTGTGAGCTTTGGCTTACCATTGTTAGCTAACTGTGTATCGGAGGAAGCCAATAAACTCGGACAGCCAGCTAATCTAATCATGTACATTTGTGCAAGTTGGCTGCCTTCTTTCTTACTCAGAAATGGAAGTTCAACAGATCTCTACAATCCCCATGAATCCGGGGTTCTAATTCCTGGAATATCTGCTTCAGGACAACTTTGATATGCAATAGGTCTCTTTATTCTATGTTATTTTTCTTCCAAATAGTTTTGTCTACCTTTATTACTAAGAGGCAAGCTCCAGAAGGGCAGGCAATGGCACTATGATTCATTCACCTACAGCATTCCAGCACTTAAACAGGGATTGGGAACAGCCAAACCTGCCATATACACATTCTCTTTAATACATCTTGGTAATAGTTCATTACTTTCTCTTTTTTTATTTTTTAGGAGAGGTTTTGGCTATAGGGTGCATGCACTCGCCAGAAAGAGAGAGAAGGCGAGAAATCACCCCCCGCGGGGATGGTCACACCACCATCCCTTCTCCATTCTCCTCTTGGGATCTTGGGCACGCAAGCACACGCATCCAGCGTTAGTTTAAGCCACTGGGTCCAGGACTCGAGCTGTGATTGACTACATGGGAGTCCAGCGACATAGCCATTATGCCAACAGCTGGTCCCGAGTAATAATTAATTACATTTTAAAAAGAAAATTCAACTCATTTTAAGGTATAATAATATTTTTTTGAAGAGGTTTTTGCTATAGGGCACATGTGCTTGCCAGAAAGAGAAGACAGAAAGTGAGAAATCATCCCCCAGAAGGGATGGCCACGCCACAATCCCTTCTCCTCCATTCTCCTCTGGGGATATCGGGCATGCACACACACATGCCCAGCATGAGTTTAAGCCACTGGGTGGTCCGGGACTCGAACCGCGGTTGACTACATGGGAGTCCAGCGACATAGCCATTACACTAACTGCTGGTCCCAGGTAGAGTAGTATTTTGAAAAATTGGTAGGAATCAATTTCGACAAAATTACTGAATAATTCCTTAATTATTAATAAGAACAAGAGTTTAAGTTACTAGTATAGTAAAATCTACGATCCACTATTATCATTATTTAAAATAATGATGTAAAAAAATCTATTTTGAACGAAACACCACTCAAAAAATAATAAGCCACTATACTGTGGTCCGCTCCAAAGTCAAACTCTTTTTTGTTTGTTTGTTTTCTTAGAGGTTTTCGCTATAGGGCGCATGCGCTCGCCAGAGAGAAACAGACAGAAAGTGAGAAATCACTCCCCATGGGGGGGGGGGGGGGGGGGATGGCCACGCCGCAATCCCTTCTCCTCCATTCTCCTCTCGGGATCTTGGGCACGCACGCACGCGCCCAGCCTGAGTTTTAAGCCACCGGGTCCGGGACGCGAACTGCGATCAACTACGTGGGAGTCCAGCGACATAGCCATTACGCTAACTGCTGGTCCCAAAGTCAAACTCTTGAAATAAGTGCACCGTGTTTGGAAACGAATCCAGCATCTTTGGATCTTAATACTGTATCAACAGTCAGACCCAAAGTTTCTTTGAGCAAAGCAGCAAATCTTTTATTTACACAGCTGTTTGGCTCCAGGGAAATATAAGGTAAGAAAGTAAAGCACTAATACCATTTTACTAACAATTACAAACATACTCGTCATCTGTTACACACAGATGGTTGTGGTTTGTGTGTACATCATCCTGGCTATCGGAACAGTCAAAATGCAAAGCACAGACATTAATGAGACAGTAACCTGCATGTGTTCAAAAAGATATAAAACACACACCTATAATTATCTCTCCATTTTTATATACTGCATAGAGTAATTCTAACATCTCTACAAAGGGCCCACTCCACAGATGCAGAAAGACAAAGCAAGCTCTTCTTCAGGGTACATACAACTTACATGTTCTACAACATTCTTCTTATTTTCTTAAATGAAATCAACTCTTCCAAAATAGATTAGATAAAAAGAAAAAAAATCTCACTCCCTCACTTGTAAATAATTTTCCTCACCATTTTAATGATTTTCCAAAAATGACCTTAACCATCTTGTAAGAATGATGTGCCCCTAACTTTAGGAGGATGAGGTAGAAATAAAACTTCATTCTCTTCCATAGTCCTCCCTCAAGACACAAGAGAGAATTATAATACATCTTAACAGATGGGGTGAGCAAAAAAGTAGTTAATGCTTTTCAACGAGCCACGCTAAAAACTAACCAACTCAGCCAGACACAGGAAGTGTCCCTCTTTTAAATGCCACAAAAATGTTTGTGGATTTCTTTAATTGTGAAGTTGATAAAATAAAAATAGCTTATATTATTCTAGGACAAATTGAGTGAAAGAATAATAAATTTCCATTACAGGCTCTAAAAATCAGTTTTACATTTATAAACATCAAATTAAATTCTTCTGAACCTGTTCATTATAAACTGTTAGGGCTGGAACTGAAAACTGATACATGAGGTATGAATATTTTAAATACATTTGACACTCTGAAAGAAGGAAGAACTATAACTGGCTAAATGGATTTTAAAATGCCTAATCAGTTTTAATTTAAATTAATTAGATTGGCTCAATAATTTAAAAAAGAAAACTTGAATAATTTAGGATAAAAATAATTCACCTTATGTAATTATAGAAAAGGAAGGCTCCTTTTCATAAGAGCTTATAAATAATCTAATTACAGAAATGTATAAATAACATCTCACATACATAACATTAAAAAGGAAGGCTTCAAAACATCTATACAAATACCTCACTCCTTACTTTCTTTTTCTGTTGGGTAACTTCTTGCTTGGGTAGCTAAAATCTGATTATACCCAACAATGAAACACTCGAATATATCTGGGCTTTAGAAATAATACCAATCAGAACATTAAAATTACTGTTTGACGATCTCAAGTTGCAGGAATTTTAAACAAATGCCAAAAAAAGCAATGAAAATTTAATCTGATATTTAAGTGTTGATTCTAGAAGTAACTGTGAGGAAGAGCTTTAAGCTCTCTTATTATAAACCTGAAAGTTTATTCACTTGAACGCGGACAAAAGTGTGTGTGTGTGTATGTGTGTTTAAAAGCCCTTAATACTGTCAAGTTCTTAACATTAAGTTCTGGCTTTTAAAAAACCTATGTTCTTACAAAGTGGATGTCAACCCCTTGAGTAATTATTTTTAAAACTAAAAACTGTGTTCAGAAATACAATAATCTTAATTGCTCAGTAGCCACACAAAGGTAAATAGAGGCTTTGTCATATGGATGAAGGGAAAGGACTATGGGAGACAGATAATAAGGCTTTGTTTACACCAACCAGGTAAAAGCAGGAAAAAGTCCTTAAGGAACTGGTTGAAGATGAGCAAAAACACTGCCATAGGCAATTGTGCGCCACTGTTTCTCAAGTAACAGAGGCGTAAGTAACAATAGATACGTGAGTAACAATGTCTAAATATCTAGTTTAAGTTTCCAGTGGGTACTAGGCTTAAAAGGACTCAGCCCAGTCACCGAGTTCTAAACGCTAGGAACACTGCTCCTTCCTAGAATAACGAGTTTCTTAACTTGGGAATATACACTACTTTCACACGCAAAGTCGCCCAAATTAAAGGGAGAAGAGCAAAAGTCCTCCTTACATGTCGCTTATTACCTGGCGTAAAGACCACCCAGGACAGATCTCCCTTTGAAAGGAGATCTCCCTGAGCACCACGATTTCCAACAGCCCTCTCCGCAGGAACAGACGAGTCAGTCGGGCAGCGAATCCCATCTGCTCCTCACTTGCCGAGGAGCTCAGGGAAGGTAGAGGGCACCCGACTCACCCACTCCAGCCGGGAAAGTTTCTGGAGAGTCCCAGCGGAGCAGCGTTGGCTGCAAACTTTCAAGCAGCAGCCTGAGCGCCGGCACTTACCGGCGACAGAAGTCATGATTCCCGCGTGCAACTCGCTTCTCCGCGCGCCTTTCAGTCCATGTTCCCCCTTCAGTCCATTGTTTCCAAAGTTTGGGAAGAAGAGAAAAGCCCTCGCAGAGCGCACATTCCGTCCCTCGACCCCGCCGCGCAGTCTGAATCCCGCACAAAGGATACGGCTGGCTCCAGCGACCCCGCGGCGCTCCCGGGCGCTAGGCGCCGGCGGCGGGCGGGCGAGCACGAGCGCCGCCCAGCAGAGCTCCGGGCAGACGGCCAGGCGCGGGCACGAGCAGCGCTCACCGCAGCTAGGCAGGCGCGTGCCCCACTTAAGCTCCGAAAAATCAGTGCTCCGGGCGTCCCCTACTAGTCGCGGCCGTAAAAGGCAGACAAAAGCACCAATCTCCTCCAATCAGAGCGCTCGCACTTCATTCCGTTCCCTCCCCTCCCGCCCACACGCTCACGCTCTGATCCAATAAGCGGTCCTGAAAAGGGGGGGGCGTGACTCGCGAGGCATGCTGGGAATTGTAGTTTTCAGACCCACGAGACCCGCAGAAACTGAAGCGTCGATACAGCCTGTTCTCCCGCCTTCATTTCCCATCGTGCTGAGGCGGGTGGCATGGCGGAGAAGGATGACACCGGAGTTTGACGAAGAGGTGGTTTTTGAGGTAAGGGGAAAATGGCGGTGGGTGTAGATTGCCTTTGTTTGAGAAGGATGAGAGAGAGTGCAAGGAGGCAAGGCGACCCCAGTGCTAGGGACCTGGTGACGCCCTCCTGCCGGCCTCGGCCACCGACCCCCCGGGATTCCGGGGCCTAGAGTCGGCCGCGGCCTGACAGGTGTAGCCCGAGGCGCCCTGGCCGCGGCCGGCCTCTGCCTTGGTCCCGCCCAGAATTCCCAGCCCGGGCCCGGCTGGCAGGCGGGTGGGCGGGAGCCCTGTCTGTTCCTCTCCCGGAGCAGATGCGCCCGGGGTAGACTGCGCCTGGCTGGGCGGGGCCGAATCGCGCTTATTTTTGGATGTTCGCTAGTACAATTTAGCCTCTCCCGTTTTCCTCCTTGATTTTCTTGGGGTCAGGTTCCAGAAGTGCTTCAGGTCACGGTTCTCCTTCAAGGCGTGGCCCTCGGAAAGAAGGCAGCAGGTGCCAGTTTTCTAACACGGTTTAAAGTCTGTGTGTGGGACCTCCTATGGGAGGTTAGGGCAGGGGCATTTCAGCATCTAGGTTAGATTCTTTTGTCCTTAGCTATTTCACTAGGTGCAGCCAGTTCTTCCGACTCGAGGCTCTGGATGTGAGTGCTTTTGTGTGAGACTATTTTAAGACGTTCTCTGCCATCTTGAATGAAAGAAACTCGGGATTTGATGCCAGTTTTCTACCAAACAGGTTAAAACTCTTACCTGTGTGTGTGTGTGTGTGTGTGTGTGTGTGTGTGTATTCCTTTGCTTTCGTTCATGCAAGTAGTTTTTAAGAATTTTTTTTTTTAAAGAAAAGGCCCGTGCCGTGCAGTACAACAGTACTAACGGTGCAGAATGTTTTTGGATGTTGAAATATGGACAAACTATTGATATCACTGGAGGAATAATTTGGAATCAGCCGTTCTTGCAGCTTCCCAGAAGCAGTACTCAGTGAATGATATCCAGATGAATCTTGAAACTATGAACTGTATTAGAAAGGCAGAGGGGAGAAAATGTATTACAGAGGAAGGAGACTGAGTATGCCAGGGTTGGGAGGAATGCAGGTGCCTGGTGTGCATTTAGGGAGCCAGATTGCAGTGGGTTGCTAAGTAAAGTCGTTTGATGTGGTTACAATGTAGTAGTAGAAAATGTGGCCAATTTACTGAAATGAAGAGTGGGTGTGAGGTGTACACTTGGAGACAGAGGGCCTGAATTTTGGAAATGAGGAAGAAATAACAGTAATGGTTTGCACAAACATTTCTGAGGTAAAAGCAAGGAAACAGTTACAGAATGAATGTGAGAGCTAAAAGAGTCAAAAATGTAGGCTGCTTAGATTTCTAGAGAAAGGGAAACAGAGTGAATGTATTTTTCCTATTATTTTCTATTTCTGTATATAATAGTAACAAATGCCTAAAGAACATTTTATGTAGAAAATAAATCAAAAAATTCTCACACCACCCAAAGATGGCCACTATTAACAGTATGGTATGTGTTCATACAGACTTTTTTCCCTATGTAAATGTATATTTTGTGTGTGTGACAGTTTTTAAAATAAGAGGTGTAATATGTAGAATTTCATGTGTATTTTTCACTTAAACTTATCGTGAATGTTCTCCCATTTGTCACTCTCTGAAAACATTTTAAATAATATAATATCCCATTATGGATATGAGACATTTCTCTATCATTGACTAATTAGATTGTTTCAAAATAATTCTCATAGTAATCAGTGGTGCTGTAAATCCATCTTTAATTGCAACTCTGATTTTCCTCAGAATAATTTTTACAAGTAGAACTAGTAGATCAGAGATTAGAAATATTTTTTAAAGACTTACGCATAAAGCTTATATCAATTCACATTTTCACTAGGAATAAGAAATTATTTCATCAAATTCTCAGAAACAGCCTTCTTAGTTTCCTTTACTCTTTGCTGAGATTACAGGCAAAATATTTCATTGTTCTCATTTACATTCTATGCATTTATTAGCCATTTTTATTTCTTTCAAAATTAAAAAAATATGTATTTTCATTGCCAGAGGGCCTGTGCACTGCCAGAAAGAGGGAGAAAGCACCCTTTAATGGGGTGTGGTTACACCACAATCCTTTCTCCTCCATTTCTCTATCCAGGATTTGGGGCGCCTTGGCACTGACTCTGGCATATTTTTTAAGCTACCAGGCTGGGACTCGATCTGTAGTCGCTCCTGTGAGGTTCAGCTTTCCTTAACCACAAAGCTATAGGACTGCCTGCCATTTTTAATTTCAACATTTCTTTTCATATTTTGCATGAGTTCTTCATATATCACTAAGACTTTATCATTCTTAGGAATTATTTTCCAGTTTACAGTTTAATTTTCTTTTTGTTATATGCATTCATTTTTACTGTAGTATAATATATAAGGAAAGTACACAAATCATTAAGTGTATAGATGGATGAATTGGGTTGTTGGAAAAGTCATGATGCATTTTAGCATAGAAAAAATACGCCATGACTTTTCCAACAACCCACTATTTCTACATGTCGACACACCCTTGTAACCAGCACCCAGATTAAAAAACAAAACAAAACGAAACAAACAAACAAAAAACCAGAATATTACCAGCACATCAGAAGCTCCCTGCTGGTCCTTTTCTCCTTTTCTGTCACTGCTCCCATCCCCCAAAATAACCACTCTTCAGACTGACCAGCCTAGATTAGTTTCGTCTATTTTTATGGTGTGTATCTGGTGCAGTTCCATTCACATGCTTTTATGTGTCTGGCTTTTGTTGTTGTTCTCTGGCATTATTTGTGAGATGCTCTCATATTGTTACATAAGCATTTCTATTTCTGTATAGTATTCCATGTGAATATATAACCATTTTAAATTCAGTCTCTCAATGGTCATTGGGTAGATTCTAGTTTGAAATTTATGAATGGTGTTGCTGTGAACCTTTAAGTATGGTAAACATATTTCAGTTGGGTATGTAGTTAGCAGTGGAGTTGTTGGGTCACAGGAAATGTATATATTTATCTTTTATGGATATTGCTGAACATTGTTTCATACTGGTCTTAGCAATTTATACTCCTGCCAACGAGTGTGAAGATCCCTTTGCGTCACATCCTCACCAATGCTTACTAATTTCAGTCTATTTCTTTTATCATTCTGGTGTCTTAAGTCCTTGTGGTTTTAATTTGTATTTCCCTGATAAGGAAATTAAGACTTACTGTTGGAACCAGCAGGTGGCATGGTGGTTGAGGAGCTAGATTCCCATGAGGCTGACCTCAGTTTTAGTCCCAGACTTGGCAGCTTGCTTTCTCACTTTCCATTTCTGTCTCTGTCTCTCTGTCTATCTTTGGTGAATGCACATGCCCTCTAGCAAATTGGAAAATTATGATACTATAAATAAAATTAAATAATTATTTTTCAAAAATTGACTTGGAGCCAGCAGATGGCATAATGGTTACTTTGCTGAACTCCCACATGGCTGACTATAGTTCACGACCCCAACCTGGTGGCTTGAAACTCATGTCTGGCACGTGTGTGTGGGCCCAAAATCCCAAGAGGAGAATGGAGAAGGGATTGCGCTTAGCCATCCCCCATCAGGGATAATTTCTCACTTTCTTTCTCTCAGTTTCTCTCTGTCTCTCCAGCGAGTGCATACGCCCTATAGCAAAAATATCAAAAAAAAAAAGAAAAAAAAAAGGATATGTTTATAGCCTGACAGAACCACTTTGGTTAAGCTGCTTCAAGGTTTTTTGCATATTTTCCTGTAGAGTTGTCTCTTTTTCTTACTGGTTTCAATGAATTCTTTACATACACTGGCTACAAGTCACTTAAGGATATTTACACCTTAAATATCTTATCTCGACCTCTTTGTGGCCTTTGTACTCCCTTAATAGTGTCTCTCAATGAACAGAAGCTCTTAACTTTAACATAATTCAGGTAAAAATTTTGTTAATGGTTAGTACTTTTAAGGAAATATTTACCTACTGTTTGGTCACAAAAATATTTTCTCTGAAAGTTAGAACTGATTTTTTGTGTGATAGCAAGTAAAAATATTTTTTTCCAAGATGGATGTCCAGCTTGCCTGGCACCATTTACTGAGTAAACCATCCTTTTCCCACTGAATTATTTATTGTGTTACCTTTTTCTATAGGGCACATGTCCTTGACAGAGAGACATAAAGTAAGAAATCACCCCCAAGGGGTGATGGCCACGTTGTAATCCCTTATCTTCCATTCTCCTCTCAGGATTTTGGACCCCATGCACAAGTGCCTGGTGTGAGTTTGAAAATGTCAGTTCTGGGACTCAAACTGCAGTCCACCACGTGGGAGTCAAGCCATATAGCCATTCTGCCATCTGCTGGTCCCTGCATTGCCTTTTTCATAAATCAGTTACCTTGAATATACAGATCTGTTTCTAGATTCTGTTTTTTTCCATTGGTCAGTGTGTTTATTCTTGTGCCAGTGCCATGCTATTTTAATTACTATAGTTTTTTTTTTCCCTTAAGAATTATGTGTTTTTATTAATTTGTTTATTTTTAACTTTACCAGAGAAAGATAGAGAGGGAAAGTAAGAAAGCAAGCTGCCAGGTCCAGAACTCAAACTGCAATCAGTCATGGAAGAGTCCTTTGTCCCAACCACTGTGCCACCATAGCTTTATACTAGGTATTAATATCTGGTAGGATAAAACCCTTCATATTTATTTTTCTTGAAGACTGGCCATTTGTTTCTTATTGTATTTCCAGATGAATTTTAGAATCAGCCTGTCAATTTCAGTTTAAAAACAGATTTTGACTCAGATTGTTTTGAATCCATAGATGAAGTGGGAGACACTTGACATCTTTACACTATTTAATCTTCCAGTTATGAACATTTATTGCTTGGCCTCTAAATGAGTCAGGTATCCATCTATTTCTGTACTCTAGGACTGATTTTGCAAACTGGAAATTATCTACTCCTTGAGGGTGTAGCTAAACTGGCCCTTAAACAATCTAGCCTTTGCTGGGAAAAGTGAGAGTGGATGTTATCTATCAGTTCCATTTTTTTATGGTAATTGCTCAATTATTATTTTCTTTTTATTAATTTTTAATTTTTTTTTAGTTTTGCTATGGGGGGTCCCTCGCTGGAAAAAGACAGAGAGATAGGGAAAGTAAGAACTTACCCCCCTTCCAAGGGGGTATGGCCACACCACAGTCCCTTCTTCACTCTCCTCTCAGGATTTTGAACACACTCACACAGGCACCCAGTATGTTTATTGGGCCAGATGGGACTCCAACCGTATAGTCAGCCATGTGGGATCTAGCCACCTTAACCACCATGTCACCAGTTGGCTCTCACACCCTCTTGTTTTATTTTGCATTTGCCAGAGTATTGATTTACCAGATGTTTCAAAGAAGCAGTTATTGATTTTGTTTCATCAGGTCAATTGAGTTCATTTGTGATTTAAGTTATTTTAAAATTTTTTACTTCTAGGTAGCAT
This sequence comes from Tupaia tana, assembly GCA_026018925.1. Taxonomy (NCBI): domain Eukaryota; kingdom Metazoa; phylum Chordata; class Mammalia; order Scandentia; family Tupaiidae; genus Tupaia; species Tupaia tana. Next base: position 199,705,256 of record JAKSZU010000006.1, read on the forward strand.
ACCGGTTAAAGTGCTGGACTCCCACATGGAGGACCGTACTTTGAATCCCAGACCTGGAGGCTTGAAACTCCCTCTGGATGTATGTGCATGCATACCCAAAATCCCAAGAGGAGGATGGAATAGAAGGGATTGTGGCCATTCCCCCGGGGGGTGATTTTTCACTTTCTCCCTCTCTGTCTCTCCTCTGGTGAGCACACATGCCCTATAGCAAAAATCTCTAAAGTAAATAAATAAATTTCTACTTTTATCTTTTTCCTTTCCTCTACCTCTTTGTGTTTATTTTGTTGTTTTTACTCCCTCTGGTTACTTTAGTTGAAAACTTAAATACCAAAAAGAATTTGAAAGACTATAAATTTTCCTGTGAGTACTGCTTTGTCCGTATATTATGTGTTTTGAAATGTAGTTTGTTCCACAGTTTTGTAATTTCCTTTTTTTCCTGGGGTCTGGGGGAGGCTATAGGGTGCATGCACTTGCTAAAAAGAGACAGATAGATGGAAAGTGAGAAATTACCCTTCAAGAGGATGACCATGCCACAGTTCCTTCTCCATCCTCCTCTTGGGATATTGGGCATGCATGCACACATGCCTGGTGTGATTTTCAAGCCACTTGGCCAGGACTTGAATCATGGTCAGCCATGTAGGAATCCAACATCTTAGCTACCATTGCTACCTACTGGCCCCATAATTAATTAATTAATTAATTTCTCTCTCTCTCTCTCTCCCCCCCCTTCCCTCTCCCTCTGTTTCTCTCTTTCTCTCTCTCTCTCCCCTTATATTTCTTTCTTTCTTCCTTCTGCAAGTCAGAAGAGAGGGAGGGAGAGTAGGGAGACAAATACCCCAAGGAGGGTCCTGATATCATGACCCACAGCCACCCTCAGTCAGCCCTGGATCATGGGCACACATGTGCCTAGTGCACTCAGGGAGGTCTCTGCCCATGAACCCAGAACCATCCCATGTGGGACAGCCTATCAGAGCATTATTTTTACCTCTGTGCCATTCTCTGTACCCATTTTGATTTCTGCTTTAACCCTTGATTTATTTACTATCCAGGTGTATGGTCAGGGATCAGTGCTGTTGGTGGTAAAGATTTTTCTCCATGGGTCATATTTATAATTCGACTCTAACCATTGTGAACTGCATCACTGTATTCCCTTGTTGTCTGGGTTCTGTTTGGGTTCAGAGGCTGGGAAGGACCTACAGATCAGAAGGTGGAAGGAACCAGAGATGTCTGAGTATTTGTCCTCCTAGTTCCTTCCTTGCAGGGCTGCCATTTGGTAGTGATTGCCTTCCTGTAAACTAAAGCCACCTCTCTCATTGGGGGATTCTTTTTTAGCTTCAACGCTTACAAGCAGTAACACTGCTTCTTTCCCTCTTGGCATTTAGACCTGTAACAGGTGTAACTTCTTGCTGTTGCTGGTCCCTGGGTGCTTGGTTTTCCTGTTAGTTGTCTCAGTGTTGCTTACAGGTTCACAGTCATTTCATTAAACTCTTTTAGTTATCTGTTTTGAGTATACTTTATTTTGTAGTCTTCCTACAAGAAGACTTCATGGTTAACCTATTTATGACTTTGGTCTGTTCTCTGGGAGTAATTCTTCTCCATTATCATCCATGGTCTCTGGTTTTACTTTCTAAAAACTTATTCCTAACATCTTTTTTTTTTTTTTTTTTTTTTTTTTTCCAATTGCCAGAGGACACATGGCATGGCCAAAGAGAGACAAAGAGACAAAGTGGAGGAAGTGAGAAAACAGCCCTCTAGTGGAACATGGTCACTACAATCCCTTTTCTTCCATTTCTCTATCCTTTCGGAATTTGGGGGCCACATGCCTGGTGTGTTTTTTCAAGTTGCTGGAATTGATTTTAACTGTGGTTGACCATGTGGTATTCAGCTCACTTAACCACTAGGCTACAGGGGTGACCCATAATCTTTATTTATTTAATTATTATTTTTAGAGTTTTGCCATAGTGTGTATGCTTGCTGGAGAGAGAGAAAGAGAGAGAGAGAGAGAGAGAGAGAGAGGGAAAGTGAGAAATTACCCATTGGGGTGAATGACCATGCCACAATCCTTTCTCCTCTATTCTCCTCTTGGGATTTACATGTGCACACATGCACAGAGTGATCGTCAAGTCATAGGTCTGGGACTTGAACTTCTGTGAGCCATGTGGTAGGCTAGCACTTTAACCACCATGCCATCCATGCCATCTGCTGGCTCCAGTAATCATTTTTAAAACGATTTATTTGTGGGGCCAGCAGGTGGCATGGTAGTTAAGGCGCTGGACCCCCACATGGCTGACAGCAATTCTAGTCCTGGGCCTGGTGGCTTGAAACACAATGGGCAATATGCGTGCGTTCCCAGGATACCAGGAGAATAGAAGAAAGGGGATTATGGTGTGGCCATTCCTAAAGGGGGTGTGATTTTTCACTTTCTCTTTCTCCATCTCTCTGTTTCTCTAGTGAGCACAGTTGCCCTCTAGCCAAACAAACAAACAAACAAACCAAAAACCCAAAAACGTTTATTTATGTAGTCCATGATGAGAAAAATGGAGACAGACAGACAAAAAGTCAACACTCCCAGTAGGGTCTTGACACTCATATTCTCTCAACCAGCTCACATGGTTAGTTACTCAGGGAGGGCTCCAAACATGAACCTGGAATCTTCCTATGAGAGTCAGACTTGCAGATTGTAGTGTTTTACCCCTGTCTGCTCCAGGTTAGTGCAGTCATTTATATAAAATTTTCTGAGATGGCCCAGGTATGGTAGCATAAGCAGGAAGATAACTGCTGCGTGAGGCCAGGGTCACATAGGAGGCCCTGGTTCAGTTTCTGCATCCTGCTGGCAGTTGCAGACCTGTGGTCCTAGCTGAATTGAGGGCTACGGCAGGACAACTGTGGCTTGACAAAACCTGTCAAAATAACTCTTTTGGGACCAGCAGATGGTGTAATGGTGCTGTGTCACTGGACTCCCATGTAGTCAACCGTAGTTCAAGTCTCATACCCAGTGGCTTAAAACTTATGTCGGGGGGGACTAGCAGTTGGCGTAATGGCCATGTTGCTGGACTCCTATGTAGTGGACTGTGGTTCGAGTCCCAGACATGGCGGCTTAAACTTACACCAGGCACGTGTTTGTGTTCTCCCAAAGAGGAGAATGGAGAAGAACGGATTGTGGCGTGGCCATCCCCCCTGGGGAGTGATTTCTCACGTTCTGTCTCTCTGTCTGTCTCTGTCTTTCTGGGGCGTGCACATGCCCTATAGCAAAAACCTCTCAAAAAAGAAAAAAATAATAAAAATGAAACTTAAGTCGGGAGCATGTGCGTGCATGCCCAAAATCCAAAGAGAAGAATGGAGAAGAAGAGATTGTGGTGTGGCCATCTCCCCGGGGGGGTGATTTCTCTCTTTCTGTCTCTCTGTTTCTCTCTGTCGCTCCTGTGAACACATGTGCCCTAGAGCAAAAATCTCCCAATAAAATAACTCTCTGTCTTCCTCTATCCTCTTTTAAGAAAGAAAAAAAGAAAATTTTTTGAGAACAAGAATTCTCCAGACACCTTAGACAGGTGTTAGAGTTCTGATGTTGCGGGGATCAGCAGATGGCATAATGGTTATATTGCTGGACTCCCACATAGTCAACTGGTTCAAGTTCAGGACTTGGAAGCTTAAACTCAATGCCAGGCGGGTGTGTGTGCAGTGTGGCCAACCCCTTGGAGAGTGATTTTTTGCTTTCTATCTCTCTGGCAAGTGTACACACCCTATAGCAAAAATTGCAAAAAGAAAAAGAAAGAAAAAGTTCTGATGTTCCTCTTTTAGGTGTTTTTTTTTTTTTTTTCATTATAAATTTGTTGCACAAACTTTAAATCATTCATTAAACCTTACTACTCTTAGAGGGAAGAGTACCTGGAAATAAGACATTTTCATCTGGAGGACTAATTTTTCTTCCTCCTTCAGTATATGTAGAACATCTAAACCAGTTCTTGGTAACTTCCTTCTTGTAGAGATAATGTCTTCAAGGAACCTTTTTTGTTCTCAAATCACTGTCCTTATTAACCTAATTCTTTGTAGGTGACCTCTTTACTGGTCAAAGTTTCTGGTGTTTAAGAATGATAATTTTCACCCCTTTTATCATAATCTCTCCTCCTGATCCTGCATGCTTCTCTGTAATTACTAAATGTTAAACTAGTATTGGCAGTATATTCAGCTCTGGCCTTTATTATTTTTCTTGTAGCGCTAAAATCAATAAAATAGAGGAGAATAATTCCCACAAAACCTCTCACATTTAAAAGAAAGTTTCTTAAAATCCCTCCCTCTCTTATATGAGGGATTCTACTCATTTGTTTTTTTAAAAGTTCCTGTGCATTTCCAAAGAATATTGAGGCTTTTTTTTCTTTTTTCTGTTATTTGTAGATTCTTTCCTCCTTGTTTACTTTCTGCATGCTAAAAGGCATGCGTGAGAGAAAATGATAGAGAGAGAGAAGCTCTCAACAGGGCCTGGTCACGCCACAGTTCTTCCTCCTCCAGTTCTCCATCTCCTCAGGATCCTGGATACCGCATGTGCATCTGATGTGTGTTTTTAAGCCACCAAAGCTGGGAATCAAACTCTGATGGGCCATGTGGGATTTGGCTTCCTCTGTGTTGCTCCTAACTGCTGAGTTATGAGACTGGCCCATTCTGTTTGCATTATTGATTTGAATAATGGAAGGAAATTGTTTTTTGTCTGTGAATATATGCATGGACAGTTTTTGCTGTCTTGTTACTGGAGATTGCTGTCTAAAATAATTAATTATACATGTAAAATTTAAGATGTTATTGTATCATCTTATTTTTCCTTAAAATATATCTTCAGCTTCAGTTTGTAGAACATAAAGCCCTTACATCGTATTATTTTAAATATTCTAGTTCCAAATAGTAGCTAAGATTAGAAGCATAGCAAATCCATGCTCTTATCACTACAATAGAAAGAATAGTTGTTAATGGTGTTTTTAAATCACAACCCTATTGACATAAAAGTATGACCATTAAGACCAAAGTTAGTTAATCACCAGATATGCAAAAAGAAATTACATGTTTAAAATGAATTATAAAAATTACTCTTGAGGCCCAGCTGTGGTGCTGCATAGATACCACCACTGCTTGGGAGGCGGGAATCCGCATGGGAGGCCCAGGTTCTGTTTTGAAGCAGACTCAAACATGCTGGGTGTGGCTGAAGGCAACTGTAACCCTAGCTGATGAGGAGGCTGGGGCAGAGGATAGCGACATGTCAATACCCTGTCAAAAATATCTATCAGGATCTCTCATGAAAAAGATGGGGTGGGGAGAGGGCAGGTTATTCTTGGGAAACACATCTGGTTTTTTTTCTCTTTGTATTGTGTTGTTTCTTTGATTTTGACTTTTTCACATATCCTCAAGGCTCCCATGTAAATTAAAATTGCTTTTTTAAATCTAACTAAACACTTTTTAAAGTAGTAAGTAGGTATCTCTTTTGTGTATTTATTTTTTTGAGATTTTTTCTATAGGGCTTGTGAAGTCACCGGAGAAACAGAAATAGACAGAAAGTGAGAAATCACCCCCCAAGGGAGATGGCCATGCAGCAATCCCTTCTCCTTCATTCTCCTCTTGGGATTTTGGGCACGCACACACAAGCGCCCAGTGTGAGTCTCAAGCCACCAGGTCCAGAACTCAAATCATGCTCGACATGTGGGAGCCTAGTGCCTTACCCACTATGCCACCTGCTGGTCCCAATCTTTTATGTATGTTTTTTATCGGATTTATTAAGATGCAATTCCAGGGACCAGCATATGGCGTTATGGTTACATTGTTGGACTCCCACTTAGTCGACTGCAGTTCGAGTCCCAGAGCCGGTGGCTGGGCACGTGTACGTGAGTGCCCAAGATCCCGAAAGGAGAATGGAGAAGGGATTGTGGCTTGGCCATCCCCCCCTAGGGGGTGATTTTTCGCTTTCTATCTCTCTGTCTCTCTCTGTCTTTCTGGCAAGCACATGCTCCCTATAGCAAAAACCTCTCCAAAAAAAAGAAAAAGAAAGATGCAATTCCAATCATCTTGTGCTATGACACACATAATACTTACATTATTTTTTATGGATCTTGATATTTAGGCAATTTTCAGTTAAAAGTTTTCTTTTTAAATTTTTTTTTTCTGTAGGGTATGTGTGTTTGCTAGAGAGAGAGACACAGAGAGAGAGGGACAGTGAGAATTAACTCCATGAGGAGTCAATTCTCAGATCCTTCTCCTCCATTCTCTTGGGATTTTGGGCATGCATGTCCATGCACCCAGTGTGATTTTCAAGCCACTGTGTCTGGGACTCGAACTGTGGAACTGGCCATATGAAATCCAGGTGCCTTAACCTCTATGCCATCTGCTGGCCCCTTTGTTTCTTCTTTTTTCTTAAGCAGTCAAAATTACAGTTTTACTTTCTTACCTTACTTCTGTTCTGCATCCAGTAAATGTCCAAATATACCAACTAATCAGATTTCAAATAATATTAGGGATAGTATCAGAACCAGGGAGAGCTTGATCCATCACTGCCATTAGTAACTTTTTGCTGTCTATAACATCTCACATAAGAGTAATTGGGAGGATACTTTTCAGTGGAAAATATTAGAAACCTGCAACCAGGAAAATTTTTGAATGTCTTTATCTGCTGCAGGCTTATAGTAATGACATTAATAAACACGTAAGTAGACACTAACAGTAAATAACATCCTTCTAAGACATTTGTAGAATCCCACTTCTCCTCTTACCTTCTTATGTCCTATTGCTGAATAATAAAAGTCCTGAAGAAATTAGGCTCAGGATTTTTTCCGAGAGCTGCTTCTGATAGGAAAGTGCTTCGTAACGACAAAGGCACGCCCTCTAATTCAGTGGCCATTTTGCACTGTAGTTCTTCTGAGGAAACAAGTGGGAGTCATCAGAGAAAAAAGTCTGGATCAATAAAGAATATGGAAGAGGCAGTAAATTTTTCTTATAGGTCAACTGGATAAATTAGAACAATGCTGTCTGTGAGTAGTTTAATTTGTTGGACCCATTTTTTGATCAATTTAGCTTAATTTTTTAATTCTATGATTAGATTTTGTTTTTGTTGGCATTGAGAAACAATAAATACTTTGGAGCTCTTGGCATGGTCATTTAAAAGTTAGGTTAAAATATGTAAACTCTAGACAGTATTTCCTATTATTTTCTAATGTCTTTAATTTTGCAGAGTACTATCGTGTGATAGCCAAAGTTGAAGGGAGGAGTTGGCAGTAAATAGTTAATTTCAAAATATCTTTTCTGATTGAGTACTGAAAAGATCACTGGAAGATCAGTGAAAAATCTATAGACACGAACTACGCTGGCAATATAATTAATAGTGATGGATACATTTATTTTCTGTTGTCTGCTGTAGGGCTTTGCTAATTGTAACAGTTTTAGCTATTTAAATAGCTTTTCCATCAAAAATTGAGAAAATGTCTGCCTTGTATAATGTGGAGCTGACAGTCTTCCTCATCAGTTTATTTTGTGATATTCTGCAACTAACCGGAGAAGAAATAAGGACATCATAGCAATCGGCAATGAGAGTTGATCCTTTTCAGTGGCTTTTTCCAAATACAAGAATTGGTGTTCTCTATTTGATCATCACATTTAGACCTATAGTTTCAAGCTATATGCAAAGATAAAAAATTTTAAGTGTTTTTTTAAATAGCTAATATATAATGATTTCAAGGTAAATATTCTACTATCAAATCTCTTTAATTTCAGATGTCTTTTTTTGAAGATTTTATTTTGAATATATGTTTTACAGGTTCTTTTGGCATAATAAGAACTTTTAAAAATATGTAACTTACATTATACTATATGTAAAGTACTTTTTTAAGAAAAATTTAAAATGGGCGTAAGTTTTTAAAGAAAAGTGACTTGTAAGTAATTTGAAGAATACTGTAACTTGGGAGTGGAAGTCAGAGGCTGCATGGTCCATTGAACCAGGATGAGCATAATTCCTCTAGGTAGGAAGTCTCTGTTAGCAAATTACTGCTCAAACATTACACGATTTGAAGTTTCTGTGCCAATGCTTCGTGCCTCATACTGTCTTTTCTGTTAGTAAGGAGTGGGCCTCTGTTTTCCTTTTGCTTTTTTGTGTTTAAATAGACGGCAGAGCCCAAATAACATCTGAGATTTGACAGTTGTTATTGTGCAAGGCCAAATAGTATGGTTTTGATATAATACTGATATTTTAAATTAAGGAATGTGTAATAGTTGAAGTACATCATTAGCTTTGCTATAGAATGGTACACAGGATCATTTTATTCACCTGTTAAACTAATAATTGAATCTGTTACTTATTTTTATTTTTAAGAGACATTTTTGCTATACGGCACCTGCATTCACTAGAGAGACAGAAAAGGACAGAGGCAGAAAGTGAGAAATCACCCCTCCCCCCAGGGGGTGGCCCTGTCTCAATCCCTTCTCCTCCAGTCTCCTCTCTGGATTTTGATTGTGCACTCATAGGTGCGTGGCATCAGTTTCAAGACACCAGGTCGAGGACTAGAACCCTGGTTGGCCATGTGGGAGTCCAGCAATGTAACCATTATGCCGTCTGCTGGTTCCAAATCTGTTATTTTTTAATACAAAGATAGCATATTAATATGGTCTTATAAAAAATTCATTAGCATCCTGGCTGTGTCAGTCTGAAAAGCCTGCTGAGTATATGTACATGCCCCAAATCCCAAGAGAACAGAGAAGGGATTATTGTGTGGCTACTTCCCCTGGAGGATGCTTTCTCATTTTCCCTCTCTTGCTCTCTTCTTCTCTGTCTCTCTCTGGCAAGTACACAAGCCCTATAGCAAATTTTTTTAAAAATATTTCCTCAGGGCCAGCAGATGGCATGGTGGTTAAGGCACTGGACTCCCACTAAGCTGACAGCTGTTTGAGTCCCAGACCTGGTAGTTTGCTTTCTCACTTTCCCTCTCTCTCTCTCCCTTTTTCTCTGTCTCTCTGGTACCCTATAGCAAACCTAAAAAGAAAAATAACGATAATGAATAAAATTAAATAAATAAATCTTTAAAGATTTTTTTTTTCAAATAATGCAGGAAAAGCATTGGGACCAGCAGGTGGCCTGGTGGTTAAGGAGCTGGACTCCCACATGTCCAACCATGGTCAAGTCCCAGATCTGGCAGCTTGCTTTCTCACTTTCCCTTTCTCCTTTCTGTCTCTGTCTAGTCAAAAAAAAAAAAAAGAATAGCATATAAAATAAAATAAATGAATACTTAAAAAAAAAAAAATACCGGGAAAGCATCAGCTTTCTTAATCTCCTTCTTCCCTAGTTCCCTTTTTCTCCCCAGAAGTGACCACTGTAGTTAGAACTGTTCTTATGATCTACAGGTTCCATGACTCTTTGGTTGATTCCTCCTTAAGAGGAAGCTCTATATTTATTAGTCTAAGATTAATATAAAGTAGCAAATAGGAATAATTCAGGCAGAAACTTGAGACAAATTTACATAAACTCAAAAAAGAAAAATAATGGGCCGGAACCGCCATCTTCCAGTAATTAATCAAAATGACGAACACAAAGGGAAAGAGGAGAGGCACCCGATATATGTTCTCTAGGCCTTTTAGAAAACATGGAGTTGTTCCTTTGGCGACATATATGCGAATCTACAAGAAAGGTGATATTGTAGACATTAAGGGAATGGGTACTGTTCAAAAAGGAATGCCCCACAAGTGTTACCATGGCAAAACTGGAAGAGTCTACAATGTTACCCAGCATGCTGTTGGCATTGTTGTGAACAAACAAGTTAAGGGCAAGATTCTTGCCAAGAGAATCAATGTGCGTATTGAGCATATTAAACATTCTAAGAGCAGAGATAGCTTCCTAAAACGTGTGAAGGAAAATGACCAGAAAAAGAAAGAAGCCAAAGAGAAAGGGACCTGGGTTCAACTAAAGCGCCAGCCTGCTCCACCCAGAGAAGCACACTTTGTGAGAACCAATGGAAAGGAGCCTGAGCTACTGGAACCTATTCCCTATGAATTCATGGCATGATGGGTGTTAAAAATAAACTAATCTGTGGTCTATAAACATGTTTGCCTTAACTGAGTAGAATTACGTTCCTTCCCCAAAGCTAATTTTTATTGGGCTCTAATTCATCTTGTAATATCTTTATTCAAATTTAGTATTTTTTCACCTGAAAGATGTTAGGTGGTTTGGTTTATACAGCAAATAAAACTCAGTTGGTTTAAAAAAAAAAAAATAATAATAATCAAAAGGCTATAGATTACCGATTTAGAAATTGAGTCTCCATAGGAGATAGAGCCATAGCAGGCACTCACATGAACAAGATCATGCAGACTAAACAAAGCAAATATTCCAGTGCTGCTGATTCCCACAGGCCCTGGCGGCTGTAAGTGGTAAGCATCTTACAGCCTTCTGTCGCCCTTGGGAAACAAAGGGAATTGGCCCTTTCTTTTCCTCACAATCGAAGAAATAGAGGTTTATTTGACATATGATTCTAGTGTTTGTGTGGTCCAAAGGCATCAGGCTGGCCTACGTCACAACACAGCTGACGAAGAAGAATGGAAGGTGGATGCACAGAGGCTGGGAGTGGCTCTTGATCTCCTCCTACTGCCTCTTTCTGGGCCTACAGCAGCTTTCATCTCTGGTTTGGTAATGTCAGTGAAGGCTGTAAATTCGGCTTGATACTGTCCAGATGTCTCTTTTTCCCACAGAAAGTTGATTAAATGTGGGTTTTCATCTGTTTGGTTGATTTCTTCCTCACCAATCTCCTTCCAAACAATAGCAGTACCAGACACGTACTGAGTACCTAGACTGTGGCATGTACTAATTGAAATAGTTTTTTTTTTTTTTTTTTGTGCAGCACCAACTAATCTAAGTTTTTCTGTTTGTTTGGTTGGTTGGTTGGTTTGGGGTTTTTTTTTTTTGGAGAGGTTTTTGCTATAGGACTCCTGCGCTTGCTTGCCAGAGAGACAGAAAGCGAGAAATTACACCCCGAGGGGATGGCCACGCCGCAATCCCTTCTGCTCTATTCTCCTCTCGGGATCTTGGGTGGGCATGCACACACGGCAGGTGTGAGTTTAAGCCACCGGGTCTGGGACTCGAACTGTGGTCAGCTATATGGGAGTCCAATGACAGAGCTATTACACCAACTGCTGGTCCCATAACCTAAGTATTTTTATGTGCTAACTTGTCTCATCTTTAACTAATAACCTTAGGAGACATGACTCATTTTAGATCTATGGAAACTAAGGCATAGAGAAACCAAGTAATTTCCCAAAGTCACCAGATAGTAAATGACAGAACATGTATTTGAACTTATGCAGCCTGATAGTGAGTGCTATCATCTACCCTATTGTATTGCAGATAATTTTGAATAAACAAGTTCACTAACTTGGTATATTGTGTATAGTTTACTTTTTAAATTATATACTGGCCTTTTTTTTGGAGAGGTTTTTGCTATAGGGCGCGTGCGCTTGCCAAAATAACAGTGTGACAGAGAGACAGAAAGCAAGAAATAACCCCCCATGGGGATGGCCATGCCACAGTCCCTTCTCCATTCTCCTCTCGGGATCTTGGGCATGCACGCACACACGCCTGGCGTGAGTTTAATCCACCAGGTCTGGGACTTGAACCGTGGTCGACCACATGGGAGTCTAGCGACATAGCCAGTATGCTAACTGCTAGTCCTTAAACTGGACTTTTTTTGTGAGCAAATTTATTTTGGAGGAAAACTGTATTTCTGCTCCTGGATCCTAGAGACTTCTATGAAGTAAAGCCACAGTGAAAGGGAACAATTTAAAATGAGGACTACTTCAAGAGATGCAAAAATATGATTGAATTAAAAATTGTGCCTTATCAGGTAAATTCAGACCTTTCTGTAGAATTAAACATGGTATATGTGATCATTCTGACAGAGAAAACTTGGGTTGTTTCTTCTAAATCTCCCTTTTTTTGAGAGATAGTTTCATGTTATGGTTAAGAGTGTAGGCTTTGGGAGTGAGCAGGTGGTGTGGTGTTTAAGGCACTGGATTCCCACATGACCAACTGCTGTTCGAATCCCAGACCCAACAGCTTGAAAATCTCGCTGAGTGTACATGCATGTGTGCCCAAAATCCCAAGAGGAGAATGGAGGAGCATCATCATCCTCTTGAGGGGTGATTTCTCGTTTTCCCTCTATCTACCTCTGTCTCTCTCCAGTGAGCGTGCATGCCCTGTAAAAGAAAGTGCAGACTTTGGAATCAGACCAACTAGGTTGATGTTCTAATGGGTGATTTTGGGCATCCATTGTCACTCAGTTTCTTCATCTGTAAAATAGGACTTGTTGATATAATTAAACGACATTATAAAAATACCTAACTCAGGGCTGGCAGGTAGCATGGTGGTTAAGGGCATTGGTCTCCCACATGACTGACCACGGTTGAAGTCCTGGACCTGGTGGCTTGGTTTCTCACTTTCTTTTTCTTTCTCTCTCTGTCTGTCTCTCTGTAGTCAAATTTAAAAATAATAATAATCAATAAACTTGAATAAAACAATTCTTTAAAAAAAAAAAAAAAAGCCTAACTAAATGCCTGGCTTATAAGCAACTCAACAAATGTTAGCTATTTTTAGCATTACTATTAACTATTTTCCAAGTGGCTCAACTCTTTTCTAAAATCTTGTATTCTCTTAGGGCTCTCTCATCTTCACATACTATTATGTCTAACTATCTTTTTTTTTTTTTTTTTTTTTTTGGAGAGGTTTTTGGCTATAGGGCGCGTGCGCTCGCCAGACAGACAGACAGAGACATGGAGACAGAAAGCGAGAAATCACCCCCCAGGGGGGATGGCCACGCCGCAATCCCTTCTCCTCCATTCTCCTCTCGGGATCTTGGGCACGCACGCACATGCGCCCGGTGTGAGTTGTAAGCCACCGGGTCCGGGACACGAACCGCGATCGACTACGTGGGAGTCCAGCGACATAGCCATTACGCTAACTGCTGGTTCCCAATGTCTAACTATCTTTACATATTGCATTTTTTTTTAACCGTTCATTTATTAGAGTTCTGAACTTTGCAGTACTATTTTTGTTTTGGTTTGGTTTTTTGAGAGATTTTTGCAGTAGGGCACGTGCACTCACCAGAGAGACAGAAAGCGTGAAATCACCCCCTGGGGGGTTGGCCATGCTGCAGTTCCTTCTCCTCTGTTCTCCTCTCAGGATTTTGGGCAGGCATGCACATGCACCTGGCATGAATTTCAAGCCGCCAGGTCCAGGTCAGCCACTTGGGAGTCCAACTCCTTAACCACTATGCTGGCCTCTGCATGTTTTTTACTGATACATTGTTGGTTTTGCCACCATACTTACATGCTAAAACCTTGCATCTGTATATTCAGTAAACCACTCTCCTGATCCCCCGAGACAGTTTAGGTCCAATTTATTCACGTTTGACTATAACACAATCACTGCTTTTCTTTCTTTCTTTTTGCTAGAGGGCACATGCCAGAAAGAGAGGGAAAGTAAGAAAGCAGCCCCCATGAGGAATGGTTACACCCTAACCCCCTCTCCTCTGTTTCTGCCTCCTTTTGGGATTTGGAGCACACATGTACATGAACCCTTGTGTTTCTGAAGCCTCTGGTCCAGGACTTGAATTGCGTAGGCAGCCTGGTGGGATCCAGCCATCTTAAGCACTGCATCACTGGCTGGCCCCACACAGGCACTTCTAACTCATTGCCTTCCTCCTTAGACTTGTTGCTTTGCCAATGTTTTTTATTTCAGTAAATAGCACCACTAATTGTTCAAACCAGAAGTCCAGGAGTCCCTTGGTCCTTCCATTGGTCCCTTGGTTCACCACTTTCAATTGGTAACTGAATCATTTTCATTTTAATACTTAAATGTTCATTAAATCTTTTCACTTCTGTGTTTTTCTAAAGAATCATTTATTTTCATTTTAGTTATTCTTATTATTATTAATTTGACCAGAGAGAGGGAAAGTGAGAAAGCGAGCCTCCAGGTCTGGGTCTCAAACTGTAGTCTGCCATGCAGTAATCCAGTGCCTTAACCACCACACCACCTGCTGGCCCCTTTCCACTTCTGTTTACTTTCTGTATTCCAGGTTATCTGATAGTGAGTGACTGGGTAAATAAATTATGACACAGTTACAGAATTGGGATGCTATGAGGAACTAAAAAGGAATTAGGTAGAATATCTTTCCTAACTTGGAAAGATCTCTAAGATGTTTTCAATGAAGAAAGCTAGGTACAGAGAAAAGTATATAGTATATTTCCATTTGTATAAAAATGTTGAAGGTTATTCATATATAAGTGGATACCAAATTTTAGGGTAAGGATTCACAAGGTAAAGAATGATTATGACCTTTTTTTCTTTCCTCTTTTTCCTTTTTTTTTTTAGAAAGAGATTTTTGCTATAGGACACATATGCTCACCGAAAAGAGACAGAAAGTAAGAAATCATCCCCCTGGGGGATGGCCATGCTACAATCCCTTCTCCTCTTAGGATTTGGATATACATGCACACACACCCAGCCTGAGCTTAAGCCACCAGGTCTGGGACTCGAGCCACAGCTGACGATTTAGGAGTCCAGCCACATAACTATTATACCATCTGCTGATCCCTGCTTATTACCTTTTGAGAGAGAGATTGGGGTCAAGGTTAGGATTTAATTTGTTTCTCATTTTATATCTTTTTGTACTGATTAAATTTTATTTCTTAATTTATTTTCATGAGAAAGTAAAGGAGATATTTTCCATGGGGCCTTACTATGCAGTGGTCCTCCATCCCAGTCTCCCAGTTAGCTAAACTTGAAGGGTTCAGACTAGGATAGAGGAATTGACAGAGAAGAACAGAAGGAAACACTGTAGCAGTGACTTCCTAGCTGCAAGATAAGACACTGGCTTCTTTTCCTGATGGAGGTGCTGAATGGTGGTGGATCTATAGTATTAATATTGATGGTGTCCCTGGTGTCAAAAGAAACCACTCCGTGAGGTACCATTTGTTGGAGAGGCTAGGTTCCTTTTGATACGTATCTAACTTCCCTAGCTAATATCTGTAACCCAGTTTAATTAGACATATTTTTTTCTCTTATGTTACACCCCAGCAAAATTTTTTAAATAAGGAAATTATTTAAAAATTATTATTTAAAAATTATTTATTGGAAGACTAAAATTCATTTAAAAGAACATGAAGTTCATGGAGAAATTATCTCTCAACTTAATCCAACTAATATTCTTCAGGTTGTAAAATTTAAATCCCTATTAGAGTGAAACATGAGTTTATACAGATTACAATTCTTCAGATTCGTTTTAATAGTATAACATTCTGAGCCTTTTAAAGGTTTTTATAGATCAGCACAATAGCTACTAAGTATCACCAAGTTGCTGCAATGATTATTTTCTGTAACAGTGTTGGTGACTGATTAAAATCTCATTGCATAAATTCTGGTACAGTTATTTTGAAGGTAACTCATTTCATTCTTAGAAAACCTGTTGTGTCTTTGGATTGCAAGTCATGGGAAAATAACTAATTTTCCATTTTGCTTTTTGCTTTTTAAATCAATTATTCTCCCAAAATAAAAGAAATAATTAAAGCAACTGCTAGGCTACTTATCTTTTCTGATTTTTCAGTCTGTGATGCCTCGTACTCTCAAAGTTTTCCCTGCCTTGGCACTATTGCTTTAGTATAGGCTGTGAGTTTTGAGCCACCAGGTCGAGGACTCAGTCTGCAGAGTTGACTATGTGGGATCCAGCACCTCAAACACCGAACCATCTTCTGGCCCCTTAGAGTACTTTTTTTGTTACTGTTGTTACATATTCTTTTCCTTCTTTCTTTCTTTTAGCAGTTTAACTATTACAATCTGTGTATTCTTCCAAAGTTTACTTCCACATCTTTTTCTTTTTCTTTTTTTTTTTACGTTTTTAAAACTTACATTTAATCACCCCATAGAGTACATTTTTTAAAGAGATTTTTGCTATAGGGTGTGTGCACTGGCCAGAGAGACAGAAAGAAAGCAAGAAATCACCTCCCAGGGGGGATGGCCACCCCACAATCCCTTCTCTTTCATTCTCCTCATGGGATTTTGGGCATGCACCACCATGTACCCAGCATGAGTTTCAAGCTGCTGGGTCCAGTACTCGAACCACAGTTGGCCATGTGGGAGTCCAGCATTGTAACCATTATGCCATCTGCTGGCCCCTTACCCTGAAGAGTACTTTTAAGCAAATTTCAGACATTAACTAATTTCCCCTAAAAGGTGTCAGTCAGTAGGCACCTCTAACACATAGGTACCCTTTTTCTTTTTAAATGATAATCCCAATGCATTTATCTCATCTAACACAATTAATCAAATTTTTCTAATATCTAACACCTACTCTGTGTTTAGATTTCCTCAACTTTCTTACAAATGTCTTCCTATAGTTGCTGAAATAAGAATCCAAAAAAGATCTGTACACATTATGTTTGGGTGATTTGTCCCTCTAGTCATAAGTTTTCTCCATCTGTCCCATCTTCATTATGTCGTTTATTTGTTGAAGAAAGTGAGTAATTTGTTTTGTTTTTGTTTTTGGGTTTTTGATATAGGGCGCCTGCTTTTACCAAAGAGAGACAGAGAGAGAGAAACAGTGAGAGGGAAAGTGAGAAATCACTCCTCAGGGGTTGGCCATACCACAGTCCCTTCTGCAATCTCCTCCTGGGATTTTAGACATGCTCACACGTGCGCCTAGTGTGATTTTCAAGCTGCAGGATTCAGGACTTGAACCATCGTGGACCATGTGAGAGTCCAGTGCCTTAGCCACCATTCCACCTGCTGGCCCTAAAGTGCTGATAAATTGATCTATAGAATTTCTGTATTCTGGATTTGGTTGATTATTTGGGATAACATTTGATTTAGTACCTCATTCTGTATTTTAACCTATCACTTTTTTTTCCCAGAGGCTTTTCCCTTAGTGTGTGTGTGCTCACCAGGGAGACAGAGACAGTGAGAGGGAAAGTAAGAAATCATCACCCAGGGGAAATGACCATGCCCCCATCCTGTCTCCTCCATTCTCCTCCCGGGATCTTAGACATGCACACACATGCATTTGCCGTGAGTTTCAAGCCATTGGGTCCGGGACTCAATCCATGGTTGGCTGTGAGGGAGTTCAACGATGTAACCACTACACCATCTGCTGGTGCCAGCCTATCACTTTTTAATCTTATTTCTCAGAGAGCATCATGAGTTTTATTTTACTACCTGAACAAATTTAAGAACCTTATAACATTATTATTATTATTATTCTGTACATAAGGAAGCTGAGATTAAGAAAAGATATTCCAGGTGAGAAGGTGGCATAAAGGTTAAGATGCTGGACTCCCATGTAACTGACCACGGCACAAGTCCCAGACTTGGCACCTTGAAAATTAAACTTGAATGTGCTCAAAATCCCAAGAGAAGGGATTGCAGTGTGAACATCCCCTGGGGGGTGATTTTTCACTTTCCCTCTCTCTGTATCTCTCTCCAGCATATACACCCTATGACAAAAAAAAAAAAAAAAAAAAAAAAAAAAAAAAAAAAAAAAACTTTAAAAATAATAAATAAATACATGCATACATACATACATAAGTAAAATAATTTTTCCTGAATTATAATCTACCTGGGAAGTTTCAGACCACTCAGTGTTTTCTTTGGTAATGTTGAAAGCCTGATAAGCCATGGTCTTATCAAAAGTGTCATAGGGCGAAACTTTTTAGCAAGGACCTTTCCTGTTTAATCTATGCTTGGATATTGCCTGGCACATAGAAGATATTCAATAAATGTGTATTATTGAATGACTTGCCTAACTCTGCCATCTCTGGTCTATCGCTCTCTGGCTGTAGATCTGAAAGCTTACAACTTGTTCTGTCATAAGAGTTTAAAGCAGTTTAGAAGAGTAGAGCTAATAGTAAAAACATTTAACCTGTCACCTCCATTTCTTCATTTTGAAATGGAGACCGGCAGTAATGATACTGGCACTTCTACAAAATACATCATAGATCATGTAGAAAACAAACAGTGCATTAAGTGGGTAGTTCTAATTCGATCCATTAGTGTGGACTCTGATATGTTTCTGTGAGGTAAGTGTCACTAATGAAAGATCTGAATGAGTCATTTTCTTGAAGTGCTTGCTCAGCAAAAATTTAGGGGTTTCCTGTCTATTTTTGTTTATTTTTCTTGCAAAAATTTGTTTCAGCCACCAGAACAATCTTAACACAACTGAAGACTCTGGGTTATTTTTCACTTAACAAAATTCTTTCTGGTGCTATGATGTGTGTTTTCTGTCAGCTAAAATTTACAGGAATAGTGAACCACAAGGATTTCCTGAGGAGGAGCTCCGCATGCTGTGTCTAACGTTTCTCATATTTCTTTTGGCAAAAGTAACATTCTCAATACTTCAAAATTATAGTTTGAGTCCAGTACTAATGATTTCTCCTGAAAAAACAGCTTAACTAAAACATTTGTGGTTCTGTTTTGCTTGAACCAAGGGAAAAAATGATAACATAATAGAGGAAATTACCTAGCACCATCCATTCCATCGTACCTTACACACACACACACACACACACACACACAATCTCTTTCTAAAGCTTCTATCAACCTATAATACTACTCATGATATGAAGAATAGACATTGTTGTATTTTTATTAGTTTATAAAGCTAATAGTCCCAATCCTTGAGATGTAATGGTTAGGATAATTGCAATAGGAAGTTTCATCGTGTTGTGAAAGAAAAAATAAAAATAAATGATTCCTATTTGGTCATCAGATTTTAATAGTAAGACATTATTTTCTTTTTTCACTCTCTTAATCTTGTGCAAGTACAGAGTGCAAAAAGCCTGTCATTGTGGTGACCAAAGGTCCCTAGCCTTCCTATTGTTAAGGTTAGTGACCGGAGATACTATCTTCGAGGGTCTGACTCACTGCCCCAGGTAAACTCCTGCTTACAGCTAGTACTGCTCCTGACTAACTTCAAAATGTTATGAAAGAGGAGTCCAGCAGTTAACCTAATGGCTATGTCGCTGGACTCCCACGTAGTCGACTGCGGTTTGCATCCTGGACCTGGTGGCTTAAACTCACGCCGGGTGCGTGTGCGTGCATGCCCAAGATCCCGATAGGAAAATGGAGGAGAAGGGATTGCGATGTGGCCATTCCCCCCTGGGGGGGGTGATTTCTCACTTTCTGTCTCTATGTCTCTCTCTGTCTTTCTGGCGAGCGCACACGCCCTATAGCAAAAACCTCTAAAAATAAAAAATGTTATGAAAGAGTGGAGGAGTACTGAGGTGGTGGCAGTGTAGCTCACTCATACACACAGAGAAACAGTGATAGTGACCTTATCACCAAACTTTTTTTTTTTAGGTTTTTGCCATAGGGCATGTGCATTTGCGGAGAGACAGAGAGAGGGAAAGGGAGAAATCATGCCCCTGGGTGGATGGCCACACCGAAATACCTTCTCCATTCTCCTCTTGGGACTTTTGGTATACACGCACACATGTCTGGCATGATTTTCAAGCACTGGGTCTGGGACTTGAACTATGGTCGGCCATGTGGGAGTCCAGCACCTTATCTACCGCTCCACCTGCTGGCCCCTCACCAAACATTTCTCTTTTTTTTGGAGAGGTTTTTGCTATAGGGTATGTGCACTCACCAGAGAG
Organism: Tupaia tana; assembly: GCA_026018925.1. Lineage (NCBI taxonomy): Eukaryota > Metazoa > Chordata > Mammalia > Scandentia > Tupaiidae > Tupaia > Tupaia tana. Next base: position 199,724,903 of record JAKSZU010000006.1, read on the forward strand.
ACAGAGAGATAGAAAGCGAGAAATCACCCCTCAGGGGGGAAGGCCATGCCACAATCCCTTTTCATCCATTTTCTTGGGATTCTGGGCACGCACACACATGCGCCTGGTGTGAGTTTTAAGCCACCAGGTCCGGGACTCGAACCGTGGTCAACTGCATGGGAGTTCAGCGACATAGCCATTACGCTAACTGCTGGACCCTCACCAAACATTTCTTTTTCTTTTCTTTTTTTGGAGAGGTTTTTGCTATAGGGCGCATGCGCTCGCCAGACAGACAGAGAGAGACAGAGAGACAGAAAGCAAGAAATCACCCCCCAGGGGGGATGGCCACACCACAATCCCTTCTCCTTCGCACTCCTCTCAGGATCTTGGGCACGCACACACGCACCCGGCGTGAGTTTTAAGCCACCGGGTCTGGGACATGAACCGCGGTCGACTACATGGGAGTCCAGCAACATAGCCATTACACTAACTGCTGGTCCCTCTCACCAAACATTTCTAAGGAATTAATATAAAGTTGTAATTTTACCCCAAATCTCCTTTGCATTCTTAAAAATTACTCATGTGCTGCAAGATCTATGTCAGTTCATCTTGGCTGACATTCAGTACATTCAGCGAGTGAACAAAACGTTGTTTGGAATTTTTATTTGTGTTGCATAAATTTTAAATTTTCTTTTGACTCAAAACTGATTGAAGCATAAAAATAAATAAAAGAGTGAAGTAAATGCCATGCTTGAGAATACCTGTTATAAACATAATGAATAGAGCTTTAGCATTTATACAGTTCATGGTTCAGGAAATGATATGATTTGCACTAACAGACAAAAAAAATAAGATATGTAAATACAAAATATAGTGTTAGGTGTCTCGAAATTACATTTTCTTGAACCTGCATTAGATTCACCCCCAATCTTCAAAGGTTGTCTGCTATGGAACTTTGTCAAGTATTTAGTTATTTAAAGCCATGAAACAAAGCAGTGATCCTGTTGGCAAGCCAGATTTCCACAACTGTAGGACACTGCCTTCTAGGGTGAAAGTGCTGAAATCTGTCATTAAAGATAGAAAAGGAACCAAAACTACCAAGGCATGACATATAGCTCAAAGGGATATGTTGCACCTTTGACAAGAATCTTGTGAAACGACCCAAAAAAATTAGTGGGAAGACTTTTTAAAAAATTATTATTTATTTTATTATTTTATTTTTAATTTGCCACAGGGCACATTCAGGAGAGAGAAAGTGAAAAAGCAAGCTGCTGGGTCCAGAACTTGGATCACAGTAGGCCTTATGGGTGAGAGTCCAATGCCTTAACTACCACACCACCTGCTGACTCCCAGAAAAAGCATAATAATCTACTGGTAAAGTTACTGAGTCACATGGTGCTGTTGGACATTGTCTGCTGGATATAAGGTGACTGATTTATGTAGTTTTTTGTGAGCTACAAAATAGCAAATGTTCCAGATTGTGGTGATCCAAAGTGTGTATGTATGCTCTGTGCAGAACCTACTTAGAGAACAAAATAGTCATGGTTTCTCTTCTGTTTATCGTAAAAATTTTCCCTTTTGTTATTTTGTAAGCTGTGACAAACTAGAAAAGGACAGGACATTGGGGTCAGTACTGAGGGCACATCAGCTAAGCGTGCAGTAAAATGGGCATTACAATCTGAATAAAAAGCTTACCTCCATGCCCCCCCGCCAGGGCCCCTTCTTCCCAGAGAACAGTAAGCTGTCAACGCCATGCCTCCTGGTGTCAATTGAGTCTTTAATTGGAACAGCAGTTAGCAAATAAAGACTATTGAGCCAGATTGGCCACCCTTACCCTCCCTTTATTTTCATAAGGCTGACAAGCAAAAGAATGGTTTTTATATTTACGTGTAGCTGGGGAAAATACTAAAAAATGATACTATATAAGACCCCAAAGCAATAGGAAGTACGAATTTCGGTGTCTATAAATAATGTCTTATTGGGATGTAACCGCACTAGTTGGTTTATATATTGTCTATAACTGCGTTCTTTCACAGTACAGCAGCAGAATTGATTATTCGTGACAAAGACCATATGGCCTGCAAAGCCTGAAATATTTACTATCTGGTCTTTCACAGAAAGCATTTGCTGACACTGAGTTAGGCGAACTCCTCTTTGATCTGCCTTGTTTATTGTTCCTCCCCATGGGAGTTCATTTGAAGAAAGGGTTTTACTGTCTTAAAAACAAGTTTTTAAAAAAAGTATGTAAACTTTCAGAAGGTCAGCCCAAACAAATGAACCAGCAATCTTGTTCTTGTGCCATCCTAAAGGCAGAACAAGGTGGAGTTCACAGTTCAATTTGAAAATGCAGACTGTAATCCAAGGCAGTATTTGAATTTATTCTATGTGCCATATAAGATTAACGCTTTATGCCACCAGAAATTTTAAAGCTGGTAGAAGATTATGACACATAGTTTCCATTACAATTTTTGAGTATTTTTTAAAGAGAGAAATTGAGCCAGTCGGTGCCATGATGATTAAGGTGGCTGGATCCCACATGGCCTACTGCACAGTTCTGGAGTCCTGGACCCAGTGGCTTGAAAAATACACTGAGCACGTGTGTGTGTGTGTCCAAAATCCCTAGAGGAGAATGAAGGAGAAGGGACTGCAGTGTGGCCAACCCCGTGGGGGATCCTTTCTCACTTCCTTCTATCTTTCTCTCCTTTCTCCAGCCGCCATATGTGTTCTGTAGCAAACACTACAAAAAAGAAAAAGGAGAGAAATTAAACATAGCTTAAAAGGAAGACATTTGACCCATATTCCTGTTCTGTCAGGTTGATATCCAGCAAACTGCTACCAGTTTAGTAAATTTCCACTCTTCCTCATTCTTCCCAACTGGGAATATCTTCCTTATCAGTTTTAGTCTAATTTAACTGCCTCTTCTCTGGTTTCATGGCATCCAATGCATTCCTGTAATTGTTGGTTTACCATCCCTGTGCTGAGCTATGTGTAAGCATCTTTGGTGTCTTCATGGATAGACAGATGAGGGACTATCTTCTTTTAGGTTAAGTATATTTCAGAGTGTTGGCTTTGGAGTCAGACTTAGAGTCAGTCCTGCCTTTCCTGCTTTCTCTAGCTGAATGAATCTTTTTCTTCATCTAGTTAATGGGAATAATAATAATAATAATGACAATGATAATACTTTCTAGAGTTTGTTGTGGACCTCAACTAAAATGGTATAAATAAAATAGTTAAGACTTGGGGGCCAGCAGGTGGCATCGTGGTGAAGCCACTGGACTCCCACATGGCCAACTACCATGAGAGTCCTGGACATGGAGGCTTGAATGGCGCCAGCCTCATGTATGTGCCCAAAATCACAGGAGGAGAATGGAGAAGGGTTTGTGGTGTGGCCATCCACCCGGAAGTGATTTCCCACTTTCTCTCACTGTCTCTGTCCTTTGTTGCTGGGGCGTTTTGTTGTTGGTATAGCTCTAGCACACAATGTAGTCTTTCTGAAGATTTAAGTATTTCACTGCATGGAATTAAGGTTTATCTTTACACATGTCTCCAACTTTGTGCTTTGGGGAAGTTAAAACTAAAGCTTTCTGTTTATCCAGAAAGAGTTGTCCAGCACAATTTTTTCCTGTGGTGATGATATTTCTGTTTGGCAGGGTTGGGAGATTTTTTTCTTTTGCTTTTGCTTTTTTAAGTTTCTTTCACAACCTGTTCTCTTGCTGGTTAACTTATATAAAATTTAAATTGAGTGTGAACTGTGTGCCAGGGACTGTTCTAAAGCACTTTATATTAATTTAGCTCTCATAAGGATCTTAGGAACTAACTCTAATTATTATTCCTGTTTTTAACTGACACATTTTATGTGCAGAAAAAATATAAATTGCCTTGGGTTACTTAGCTAGTAAGAGGTAGAGTTAGGATTTGAACCCATGAATAACCTCCAGAGTTTGTGTTCTTAACCACTGAGTTCTAATGCTTTTGGTTAACCATACTGTTTCATTTACCATCTGCTCTTAATGTGAGTAATAGCTTATCTAAGACAAGTTTCTTCAAGAGTTTTAACATTGTTTACAATGCCGAGTATACATCTTTGTGCTTGAGTGAATTAATAAATATGATGGTATGATTAAATGATAATACTGTGTACTCATGGTTTAATTCTTCTTGCTTCAGGTAGTACCCATTTTTCACTGTAGTTCCTCTTAGGAACTATTTATAGTCAATATTAGCTATTTTTGAAGCAGTGTACTATAAGACTGCAAAAATTTAGGCAAAGAAATTGCTTAACAAACCTATTTATATTCCTCAATTCCTTTTTTTCTTACTAGTACTTGTTCAAAAAGTCTGTGTGTTTTATTTAGAGATTTTCCTTTTTTCAGTCCCTGTGTTGAATTGTTTGTCGATTTATTAATGTTAAATCATATTATATTATAACGGATAATTCACTTCTCATAGAAGAAGCCTTAAAGACTTTGGGCTTACTCTTTGTAATACTCAAGTCTGGCATTGTATTTAGCTTCTAAGACCTTTGAAATAGTGATGATCTTGAAATTTGCTTTACTTTATATGTATGTTTCTTTCAGAATTCTCCACTTTACCAGTACTTGCAGGATCTAGGACACACAGACTTTGAAATATGTTCTTCTTTGTCACCAAAAACAGAAAAATGCATGACAGAGGGACAACAGAAGCCTCCTACAAGAGTCCTACCAAAAGTAAGAAAGCATGCATGTGCTTTTTATTTACATACAGGATTTTTTAAATGTTTATTTATTTCTTCAGTTAGTGAGAGAGAAAGAGACCCTAACAGGATCCTGACACTGTGGTCACCCCCTTCCTAACCAGATTGGATCTGGTGTCCTCTTGCTCAGGGTACACAACGAGCTCAGACTTGGACTGTGAACCTTCCCATGTCGAATTGCTTCACAGAGCATGTGTTGCCATGTCATTCCAACATGCCCATCTTTTATGACTTAATCTTGTGTTCCTTGCCTTATTGACTAGTTTTTAAAAGAATTATTTTAATTTTATTCATTATCATTATTATTTTTTGAGTTTGACCACAGAGCAACAGAGAAAGAGAGAGAGGTAAAGCAAGAAAGCAAGCCGCCAAGTCCAGGACTTGAACCATGGCCGGCCATGTGGGAGTCTGGCACCTTAATAACTACTCCACCTGCCAGCTCACCTTATTGACTATTTAAAACTGCTTTTTCCCTTACCCTCACAAGGAAAATACCAACAAAAAATACCTCATAAGCATCTCCATGTTTTTTTCACAGTAAAGTAGGACATGTACACATATGAATTCTTTTTGTTTTGGACTATTTTGTGGGTAATTTATATAAGATAAAAAATGAATATGATTGAAGATTCAGGTATATTATTAGTTTAAATATTGAAGTTACCTGGAGTGAACCAGAAAAATACATTAAAATTGTACTTAAAACTACCTAATATGAATTCTTTCTTAACTAGAATTTTTTTCTTTAAGCCTTTTTATTTTTTAAAGAGAGCATAAATTTGGACCAGTTTGTAGCAACAGTTAAGGTGGCTGGACCCCACATGGCTGACTGCACAGTTCAAGTCCCAGGCCTACTGGCTTGAAAAACACACTATGTGCATGTATGTTTATGCCCTAAATCCCAAGAAGAGAATGGAGGAGAAAGGATGCAGCATAAGCATCCCCCCGGAAGGTGCATTCTCACTTTCTCTGGTTAGCATATGCAGCCTATGGCAAATTAAAAATGAGAGACAGCCCAAATTGTGGGAAGAGGAATTGATAAGGTATTTCTTTCCTAGTCTTTTATAAGTATTTATTTTATTTCTTTATTTTAGGTTTTTGCCATAGAGAATGTGCACTTTCTAGATAGATAGTAGAAGGGAAAGTAAGAAATCACTCCCCAAAGAGGATAGCTGTGCTGCAATCCCTTCTTCTTCATTCTTCTCTTAGAATTTTGGGCACATACATGTGTGCCCAGCATGATTTTCAAATGGTTGGGTCTGGGAATTGAACCACAGTCAGCTATGTGGGAATTCAACCCCTTAATCACTGTGTTGCCTGCTGGCCCATGCATCTTTCTATTTTACAATTTGCTGGGTTCGGGGAGATTTCCGGAGACAGGGTGGAAAAAACACCCTGTAGGGGAGATGGCCACATCACAATTCCTTTCCCTCCATTCTCCTCTTAGAATTTTGAGTGTACATGCACACACATACCTAGTATGTTTTTCAAACTGCTGGGTTGGGACTCCAAAGGCAATTAGCCATGTGGGAGCCGCCACTCATTGACCCAAATAAGGTATTTCCTCTTAAAATATATATGTGTGTGTGTGTGTGTGTGTGTATAGAATTTATCTTATTTTATTTATTATTTTTTAATTTGCTACGGGTCATGTGTGCTTACCAGAGAGAGAGAGAAAGAGAGATCAGAAAGCAAGCCACTCAGTCTGGGCATCCGGCACCTTAACCACCACGCCATCTGCTGGCCCTGGGATAATGTATTTCTTTTTCTTTTTCTTTTTCTTTTTCTTTTTCTTTTTCTTTTTTTTTTTTTAAGAGAGGTTTTTGCTGGTCAACAGGTGGCGTGGTGGTTGAGGGTGCTGGACTCCTACATGGCCAACGCAGTTCGAGTCCCGGACCTGGTGGCTTGCTTTCTCACTTTCTCTCTGTCTCTGTGTGTTGCTCACACTCTGGTCAAATGAAGATAAACAAATAAATAAAGTTGAGTATAATAATTCTTTAAAAAAAAAAGAAAGAGACAGAGGTTTTTTTGCTGTAGGGCATGTGCATTCACAGGAAAGACAGAGAGAAACAGAAAGCTAGAAATCATTCCCCAGGGAGGGATGGCTTCATTGCAATCCCTTCTCCATTCTCCTGTCCGGATTTTGGGCACACACGCATATGAACCTGGTGTGAGTTTAAGCCACCGGGTCTGGGACTTGAACAGCAATCAACTATGTGAGAGGCCAGCGATGTTACCCTTACTCCATCTGCTGGTTTCAGAGAAGGTATTTTTTTAAACACAGTTTCCAGGGTAAATGATAAATGGATATAATTGTCTTAGTTTCTGATCTCTTTTATTGCTACAGTATTATATATTTTCAGATAGTAAATTTCTCATAATTGATGTTCAGCATTCTCAGACTGAGATACTAGAAGACTTTCTGTTCATTGTGTTCAACAAAATTTCTGGACCTGTAGATAGCATATAGACTAAGACTCTGGATCCCACATGGCCTGCTCTGCAGTTCAAGTGCTCAACTCAGCCACTTGAAAAAAATCACATTGGGCATGTATGCATGTGTGCCCCAAATCCCTACCCCGCCGGAGGGTAATTTATCACTTTTCCTCTCTCTGTCTCTCTCTGATTAGTGCAAGTACCCTATAGTAAGAAACAAAAAAGAAAAGAAAAAATAAAATATTCCAGTACATTTCGGTTTTAACCAAAGGAATTCTTTTTTTTTTTTTTTTTTTGAGAGGTTTTTGCTATAGGGCGCATGCGCTCGCCAGACAGACAGAGAGAGACATAGAGACAGAAAGTGAGAAATCACCCCCCAGGGGGGATGGTCACACCGCAATCCCTTCTCCTCCATTCTCCTCTCGGGATCTTGGGCACGCATGCACACGCGCCAGCATGAGTTTTTTAAGCCACCGGGTCTGGGACGCGAACTGCGGTCGACTACGTGGGAGTCCAGCGACATAGCCATTACTCTAACTGCTGGTCCCAACCAAAGGAATTCTAACATAATAAGGAAAATTAAAAAAAAAAAAAAAAAGCACAACAGATTACCTCATTTTTTCTTCCTTTGGAGAGGTTTTTGCTATAGGGTGCGTGCACTCGCCAGGCAGGCAGAGAGAGACAGAGAGATAGAAAGCGAGAAATCACCCCCCAGGGGGGATGGCCATGCCACAATCCCTTCTCCTCCATTCTCCTCTCGGGATCTTGGGCATGCACGCACACGCACCCAGCGTGAGTTTTAAGCCACCGGGTCCGGAACTCAAACCACGGTCGACTATGTGGGAGTCCAGCAACATAGCCATTACTCTTAACTGCTGGTCCCCAGATTACCTCATTTCTATAGCATTCTAGTTTAATCAATGTTTTATTACAAGACTTAATTACTACTGGGAAAGACATTGAAAGTTTTAAATTAGGCATTTTACTATGCCGTGATAGGGATGGCAAGCATGGGTCAGCAGAAGTATCTTCTTTCGTGGTCTTTGTTGAAAAACACCTAAAATGTGCGGTAACAAATCTGGCCCATTTACAACAGCAAAGTAAACAGCAGAGAGATGTTTTTGACTAACTAACACCCGGAAAGTGAGGGGGAGTTAGAGCTCACAGGAATCAGAGCCTTTTGCTGGTCTTTTGTGATTAACCCTTCTTTTCCCTGGCCACTTTCAACTCTGAAAGGTTCTGAAAGAAGATTCTGAAAGAAAACTCTGAAGATATATCTTTGTTTATTTGTTTGTTTATTTGTTTTAAAGATATAGCTGATTAGATATAAAACTTGTCTTTGAGATTACTTGACAACAAAAGGTAGAGAATGGCCAAAAGCTAGTTTTAGAGCAGGAGATGAACCTTGACTTTTAATTTTTTGTTTCTTTTTGGTACAAATTTGGATTTTCTAGGTTTAATCTTTGTCTCTAATGACAAGTATTTCTATATATAGAAATGTTATTCACTTATAAATAAATCAAATGACAGGGTTTTTTTGTTTATGTCTTTTTAGAGAGATTTTTGCCATAGGACACATGCGCTCACTGGAGAGACAGAGACAGAGAGACAGAAAGCAAGAAATCACCACCCAGGGAGGATGGCCACACCACAATCCCTTTTCTTCCATTTTCCTCTCTGGATCTTGGGCATGCAGGTATATGCCAGTGTGAGTTTTAAGTCGCCAGGTCTTGGACTCCAACTGCAATAGACTACATGGGAGTCCAGTGACAGAACCATTATAACACTTACTGGTCCTTGCAAAATACTTGTTTAAGAAATTAATCACTTGACTAAGAAGTTTGTTTAGTCTTTATATTACACATTTCTTTCTTTCTTTCTTTTTTAATTATCAGAAGGCATATACATTCACCAGAGAGAATGAGAGACAAGAGAGAGCAAGCTCTTTTCAATTGGATATGATCACACCGCAATCGCTTTTCATTTTTCTATCTTGGACCCACATGCATGCGTTCCTTTCCTATTTGTCAAGCCGCTAGGGGTAGGATTCAAACTGTGATTGGTTGGATCCAGCTCCCTAACCACTAGGTGACAGGGCTGTCCTATATCCTGCATATTTCTAAGACAACTTTTTTTTAAGGATTGTTTTATTTAACTTTATTTATTTTAATTTGATCGGAGAGGGACAGAGTGAGAGGTGGGGGAGGGTGGTCAGGGAGCAGGGGATAGTGAGAAAGCAAGCTGCCAGGACTCGAACCACAGTCAGCCATGTGGGAGCCCAGCACCCTTAACCACCATGCCACCTGCCGGCTCCTCTAACACAACTTTTAATCATATGAGGTATGCTTCTATTAGTTCGTTGGGAAAGTCATGAGGTATTTTTCTATGTTTTTTAATACAAAAATGCATCATGACTTTCTTGACGATCCAGTAATTTTGTCTAAGCCTAAGGCTTCTAAATTTTAGAAAGATTTATGTAACTACATAGTTGATTTTCATGGAATATAATTTTAGAACTGCCCAAGTTTCTGTTCAAGGAGTGAAGTATCCCTGTAAAATACCAGTTAATTTCTTTGGAAAACAATTTTTTGTACATGTATTATTTGTGAAATAGTCATTAGCATTAATTTTTCTCTTTTTTTACTTTTTTTTCTCAATTTTTTTACTTTTGCTCTTCTAGGTGTGTTTTTTGTTTTTTGTTGGTTTTTTTTTTTTTTCTTTTTTAGGTTTTTGCCATAGGATGTGTGCACTCACCTGAGAGAGACAGACAGACACACAGAGACAGAGGGAGAGTGAGAAATCACCACCCTAGGGGAGATAGCCACATCGTAATCCCTTTTCCTTCATTCTCCTCTTGGGACTTTGGGCACATACATAGGTGCCAAGCATGATTTTCTTTTTAATTATTTATTTTACAATTATAGTATGAGTTAATTTTGGTACAAAAACTTTTTGAAATTCATACATAGTTTTCCCATTACATGTATTTCCATGGGCTTTTTTTATCTGATACATTTTTTTAATTAATTAATTTACATTCATTCCCTAAGCATCATTACAGTATTCAAAATGTGATTTCCCATCCATAATATACTGCATAGTGGCTTAATCATGCATGTTATCATCAACAACTTTCCATTTCTAGTTTCGTATATGTGTGTGTGTGTGTCTGTATTTTACCCCTATTTCTGACCCTCTGCCCTTTCACACCCTTCTCCTACACTATCTCTGGTGTCTGCAGTTGTTTTCCATTCTTTTTCCCCCCACATTTTATTGATCACACAATTTCTTATTTAATCTAACTACTTTCAATAGCAAGTTCAGCTGGTAATTTCAAGAAAAGCAGTTTTAACTTTAATAAATCAAAGAAATGCTAAGGAACTTTGCTTAAAACTTAAAGCCAGGAAACAGGTTAGGATTCTGTGCAAATAGTAGGTACATGAACCTATCGACAACTCAAGACAGGACAAAAATCCTTAAAACTGGAAAACATAGCCTAGAAGAAAATCAGCAGAGTTTTAGTTAAAAGTCATAAAATGCTATTTCACCAGTTCAGTCTCATGTACTTAATCTATCTTCTGTTGTGGTCCAATCTTCCCGATTGAATTCTGGGATATAATATTTAACTCCAGACTTGTCCCTATGATTAAGCTGGCCATTTTCTTAGTTTTTGAACTCTTATTTCTATGTGTCTGTATTTAATTTTCCTGGTATAGTACTCCCTTGAGAATTTATTGGAGATCTGGTCTGGTGCTGGTAAATTTTTTCAGGTTTTGTTTATCTGAGAATGTTCTTGTCTTTCCTTCCCATATGAAAGATAATCTTGCCGGGTACAGTATTCTTGGTTGAAATTGCTTTTCACCACTTTAAATTCAAAATTGCTTTTTAACACTTAGAATATATTTTCCCATTATTTCCTCACTCACATTATTTCCGATGAGAGGTCTGTTAGTCTGATGGGTTATCCTTTGTAGGTAACTTGCCGTTTCTCTCTTGCCAATCTTAGTATCTTGTCTTTGTCTGTGGTTTTGGTCAATCTGGCTGTGATGTGTCTTGGAGATCTTCTTGGGTTGATTCTATTTGGAATCCTTTGTATTTCTTGGGAGTGGATCTTTGAGTGCCTCTTTAGGTTTGGAAAGTTTTCTTGCAGGATTTCATGGAATAGATTATCAGTGTCCTTATGAGTCTCTTCCCCTTCTGGGATACCAATTATATGGATGTTTGGAGGTTTGATGGTATCTAGTATTTCTCGTGTATTAATCTCATTTGGGGGGGAGCAATTTTCTCAGTCTTTGTAGTAGATTTTTCTAGGCCAGCAATTTTCTCTTCTACATCTGAGATTCTGTTTTCTGTATGATCTAGTCTACTATTAATACTTTCAAGGGAGGTTTTTGTTTTTTTTTTTTTTTTTTTTTTTGAGAGATTTTTGCTATAGGGCGCGCACACTCGCCAGACAGAGAGAGACAGAGAGACAGAAAGCAAGAAATCACCCCCCCAGGGGGGATGGCCACGCCACAATCCCTTCTCCTCTATTCTCCTCTTGGGATCTTGGGCACGCACGCACACGCGCCCGGCGTGAGTTTAAGCCACCGGGTCTGGGACGCGAACCACGGTCGACTACGTGGGAGACCAACGACATAGCCATTACGCTAACTGCTGGTCCCTCAAGGGAGACTTTTACTTCCTGTATTATAGCTTTCATCTCTAACACATCGATTTGATTCTTTTTTAAAGTGTTTAATTCCTCTTTTAAATCTTTTTTTTTGAGAGGTCTTTTTGCTATAGGGCGCGTGCGCTTGCCAGACAGACAGAGAGAGACAGAGAGACAGAAAGCGAGAAATCACCACCACCACCACCACCACCCCGGGGATGGCCACGCCGCAATCCCTTCTCCTCCATTCTCCTCTCAGGATCCCCGGCGTGAGTTTTAAGCCACCGGGTCCAGGACGCGAACCACGGTCGACTACGTGGGAGTCCAGCGACATAGCCATTACGCTAATTGCTGGTCCCGTCCTCTTTTAAATCTTGCAAGAATTTCCTCACCTCCTGAAACTCATCAGCTTTTCTCCTGCCTCTTCCACAGTTCATTGTCTCTCTTCTCTTCTCTCTCTGTTAGCTTCATCATTATGAATATTCTATATTCTTTATCAGCCATTTCCATGATTTCCATTCATCTGTGGATGAAGAGGAGTCATTCTTTTCCCTTGAAGGAGAAGTATTTTCTTGCTTTCCCATATTTCTTGTGACCCTGCAGTGATTTCTAGTTATCTGATGGATGGTGTGTTTCTTCCTAATTCTCAAAGCTCTGTCTAAGCGTTCAGGAGCATGCAGAAGGAGGTGATCTGGAATCTCTTTGCCGATCTGTTTTTATCCCTTTGTACAGCAGATTCATTGGATATTGAGGAATATGTTAACCCTAATAGTATTTGGATGTTTGGCTATGGTTCCCTTAGATCCGTCTAGAAATACAGAGAATGGAGATTTAGGAGCAGAGCGATGAGATAAAAGAAAAAGAAAAGGAAACAGAGAGAGAGGAAAAAAAGGAAAAAAAAAAAAAACAAAGAAACAGAAAAAGAAAAAAAAATTATAAAACAACCAAAAAATTAGTTCTTTTTTTTTTTTTAAATAAAAAACCTCATGGCGCAAAATCACTAGTTCCCAGGAGCCATAGAGGAGTCTTCTTCTGAAGGCCTGTCCCTTGCCTCTCCTGGATATGGGGAGGGGAAAGGGCATTACTAACAAGATAAACGTGGGGCTGAAAGCCAAGAGAATATCTTAAAAATTTTTAAAAAGGAAAAATTACCCAAAAATGAGAAGACAGAGGCAGAGAGAGATAGAGACAGAGAGAAGGCTAGAGGGGCTCCCTACCAGTTGAGTTTGTGGGCTAGAGGCTGAATTATCAGTAGAAAATCTTCATTTCTCTTTTTTCCCTGAAATCACTAGTTCTCAGGAGCCATGGAGGAGGCTTCTGAAGGCCTTCCCCTTGCCTCTCCTTGCCAAGCATGATTTTCAAGCTACCAGGTCTGGAACTTGAAACATGGTCAGCCATGTGGGAGTCTAGTGCCTTAATCACCACACCATATGCTGGCCCTTACTTTTTTTTTTTTTTTTTTTATGTGATTGTTAAGTACTTACTTGTCTGTCCTAGTATTCCTACTACTGATATTCCTTCTCTTTTCTGGCTGCTTTCTCTATGATTTTTAAATTTTATTTTATTTATTTATTTATTTATTTATTTATTTATTTATTTATTTATTTATTTTTAGACAGGGTCTTGGTATGTTGCCCATGCTGGCCTTGAACTCATGATCCTTTTGCCTCAGCCTCTGTTGTAGCTGGGATTCAGGTTTTCACCACAGTGCCTGGTCCCTGATTATCCATAAACATTCTTTTCATGAAGTTTTAGCATCATCCCCATCTCTACTTCAGCTGTCCTCTCTGAGCAGTCTCATCTACTTGGTTGCCTTTGTTTGCCACTGACGTCCATTCTCCTGGCTTTACTGAGTGCAAGATGCCTGCTTGACATTTCCCCCTGCCTTTGCCCCAGGAAGCACAGATTCAGTGTGTCCAAAAAAGGACTGCTTTCTGCAGCCACCCCCAAAACCAACAAACAAAAAACATATTCTTCCTATATTCCCAAATCACCACCTTCTCAGTTATCTTGCCATTTTGCATCACTCTGGTATTTCTTTGGTCACTAAAGGATTTATCAAGTCAATATCTATGTTTCTCAAATGTAATTCTTATTGATAACCATTTTTGCACTCACTACCTAGTTCAGGCTTTTATTATTATTTAGCTAAGACTATTAAATAGCCTCCTGGTTATGCTTCTAGGCTACAGGCATGGCCTCCCAGTATGACGGCCATACTATTGCCTGTCATTTTAATTAATTAATTAATTAATTTTTCTTGTGCACTTGCTGGAGAGAGACGGAGAGAGAATATGAGAAATCACCCCCCAGGGAGGAAGACCATGTCATAACCCCTTTCCTCCTTTGAGATTTTGAGCACACGTGCACATGGACCCGGTGGGTTTCTCAGCCATTGGATCCAGGACTTGAACCAGGGAGTCAGCCATGTGGGATCCAGTGCTATAATCACTATGCCACCAGTTGGCTCCCACCTGTTATTTTTCTAAGATTCTGATTTTATTGTTTTACTTCCTTACATAAAAATTTATGGAGTCTCTTCATAGCCTACAGGATAAAATCTAAACTACCATAGTATGTAAAACCTATCTCAGTGTACTTTTTTTTTTCCAATTTGCCAAAGGGCATGTATGCTTGCCCAAGAAATACAGGTAGAGAGGGAAGGAAAGTAAAAAAGCACTTTAGGGTGTGATCACACCATAATCCCTTCTGCTTGTTTCCCTTCTATTGGGACTTTGGGCATTCACTCACAGATACCCAGCATGTTTTTCAAGTTGCTGGGTCCAGAACTTGAACCATGCAGTCATATATGTAGGATATAGCTGCCTTAACAACTATGCCACCAGCTGGCCCTCAATTTACTTTTTTCTTTTTTTTGGAGAGGTTTTTGCTATAGAGTGAGTGCGCTCACCAGACAGACAGAGAGAGACAGAGAGATAGAAAGCGAGAAATCACCCCCCAGGGGGGATGGCCACGCCGCAATCCCTTCTCTTCCATTCTCCTCTTGGGATCTTGGGCACGCACGCACACGCGCCCTGCGTGAGTTTAAACCACCGGGTCTGGGACTCGAACCACGGTCGACTACATGGGAGTCCAGCAACATAGCCATTACGCTAACTGCTGGTCCCTCAATTTACTTTTTAAAACTACATTACTGGGCCAGTGGTGGTTGGGCCACTAGATTCCCACATAGCCAACTGTGGTTTGAGTCACCGACCTGGTGGCTTGCTTTCTCACTTTCCCTCTCTTTCTCTGCCTCTCTGCCTCTCTGTTGCTCTCTGGTGAGTGCATTTGCCCCATATCAAACTTAATAATAATAATAAATTAAAATAAAAAATAACTTCGTTACTAATCCCTTTTTTCCCTTGCATCATTACTGTCCTAGACTCTGGCACCATCCCCAGGACATGTGCTTCTGTGACTTTTTCCTTTGCTCATCCTGTTCACTCACCTTCAGTGTTCTCTTTAAAAAAAAAAAAAAACAGTATTTTTTTTTTTTATTATTTCTTTTCTAGAATATACTTTCATGTTAGAGATGCCCATAGTTGGAAAAATAACAATTTATTTCCTATGATTTTATATTTGTGGGCAGATTATTTTAGGACAAATATATTGCATTTAAACATTACATCTGGGTTCATAATTTGTAACATTTTGACACATCTACAAGGTGGACCTCTTCCCTAAATGAATTTCTCTTTATTCAGAAGTTCTCTCAGATCTTCTTCCTAGCATGGAAAAATTCTTTACAAGTGGTGGTATTAGCATTCCCTCATTTAAAAATTCCCCTAGGATATGTAACCATTAGTAGCTGGTATTAACTGAGGAGAAGGGGACGTTTTCAAAAATTAAACACTTGTCTAATTACTAGCAGTCTCTTCTCACAACTTACTAGACTTTTTCTTTGTGCATTATTCTCAGGACAAATGTAGAACTTTGATCGTGTATTGATAGTAATAAAGCTGAATTCTCTTCAAGAGATTGATAAATTAAATAGTAAAAGCTCTTATATGATGTTTAACTCTACTATGAGTCTTATGAGAAGTTTGGAGAGAACCCCATTAACTCACCAGAATACAAAACTCAGTCTCACAATTTCTGGATACCTTTCAAACGTTTTTTTCAATAGTTCAATTCTGAAAATAACCATGTGAGTAGAAGAGACCTGTCCATCAATGAACTTATCTGTTATTTCCTCCTTATTGTGAGCCGAATAGCATTACAGAGCAGGGCAAAGAGGTCCACGATCTCTTAAGGTATTACGTCGAAAAGATCAGAGCCTCCACAGCATGGCAACAGCTTTGCAGATGCCCACATCATGATAGTCGAAATGACAAAGCCCAGCAAAGGTTAAAGCTGAGAGTGCCAAAAGGCCTGCCTTGGCAGCTTTCTGTGATGCATCCCCATGACATAGTAACAGCTTGTCCAAGGCCCCAGTGACTATGGAGAGTGAGGACTGCAGCCAGGGAGTAGTCCATCGCAGAACAAGGATTCAAATAAGCATCTGGAAGCAGGCCTGGAAGCAAAACACTGACACCCTCTCACTAGTCCAGTGGAAAGATGCAGCCTTGGAACTGGAGTGGTGGTTTGGTGACAAGTGGGTGTGCTGCACTCCCTGTGCTCTATGCCATCCTGGGGTAGGCTGGTCCTGGAAAAATGTGGTGACATGAGCAGGTCTGACCAGTGGGGTTTGTAGGAATAGAGCTTGACCTCCTTGGGCATTGCAGAGGACACTCAGCCTGCAGAGAAGTGCCATCTCGTTTCTCAGGGATCCCGAAGTGTTCTCTTTTTTTTTTTTGGAGAGGTTTCTTGCTATAGGGCGTGTGCACTCGCCAGACAGACAGAGAGAGACAGAGAGATAGAAAGCGAGAAATCACCCCCCCAGGGGGTATGGCCATGCCACAATCCCTTCTCCTCCATTCTCCTCTCGGGATCTTGGACACGCACGCACATGCGCCTGGCATGAGTTTTAAGCCACCAGGTCCGAGATACAAACCGCAGTCGACTACATGGGAGTCCAGCGACATAGCCATTACGTTAACTGCTGGTCTCCCCCTGAAGTGTTCTTTTTATTGTCAAATTCCTACTCCCTGTTAAGGCTTAACTCCAATGTTAACTCAATCCGATCTCTTTTCACATATTTTTTCCAGATTTTACATTGGTTTGTAATTATTTATACTGTCTCATTTTTATTTTTTAAAGAAGTATTTGTTTAATTTTTTTTGTTACTATTATTATTATTATTTCTTTTTAATTTGACCTGAGAAAGACAGGGAGGGGAAAGCCAGAAAGCAAGTTGCCAGGTCTAGGACTCTAACCACAGTCAACCATGTGGAGTCTAGCACCTTAACCACCACGCCACCTTCCAGCCCCCAATACTGTCTCTTAGTCATTATATGTATTCATCTTTGTTCCCATGACCCTTTGCAGTACCTGGGAATGTAGTAGTCATTCAGTGAATGTAAACACCCATTTACTGGCAGGCTCAGAGAATGGGCTACTAAGACAAATTAAATTTGTGGTTAGTTCAGTAATTCAACTTTTATTTCATTATGTGACCTTTTTTTCTAAAATGATTTAATTATCTTCTGCCTTAGCGTAGTGGAATGATATGGTCTTATATCAATATTTGAGAAGTGGAACACCGTCTGGTTTTCATTCTGAAAAAAATACCATTACCATGTTGACATAGATAGTATACAGTGTTCCAAGTTACATGGAGTGCATCAGGATAACTTCTGGCTGATCTTTAAAATCTGATTTTCAGACTTCATTCCACATTTACTGAACCAGAATCTTTAATGTGGGGCCTAAGAATATGTTTCTAATTAAAGTCTCTAGATAATTCTGATGCACACCTAAATTTGGGAACCATCATTAATAAGGAGGCTGAGGCATATTGATAAAGTATATAACCTGGCTCATATTTTTCTCTTTTTTCTGATTAAAATTCTGCCTGAGTAGAGGTAAGTTATTTGCAGTTTCTCTGCTTGAGTGGGGTTTAGTAATCTTACCCAGCGTCATTCATCTCCTCCAGGAAAATATCCTGTTAAAAGTGGCTGAAACTGTCAAAAGTTGGATTTTTTTTCCTCAGTGCAATAAGAAAGATGACTTACTTCACAAGTTGGTAAGTATTCACTCTATTTCTTTTTGTAACTTTTTAGGGCTCCAGTGAAAGAACTGACGAATCAATTTATTTGCTGCTGATTTGGGCAGTACTCATTTTTATTAGAAATTCTGTAATAACTAGAGACTTTTTAACTTGGGCTTCATTGGTAATAGCTCTTATAAATAAGGTTATTAGCCATTTAGAATGAAATATTCTGGTATTTAGTAAAAGCTTATTTATTAGATTATTAATTTACTCCTATCATCTTCATCTAGTGACAGGTTTCCCTCTCAATAGGGAAGGAAATATATCTCTTAGGGGATAAATTCAGTCTCATGGGACTGTAAATCACATAGTTTTATAAAGACTTATGTTGAGGGTCTTTGAGACCCCTGGGAGACTATTCTTTTTTTTTTTTTCATCTCTGCTCTAATGTATCTGATGATTGACCTCTGACCTCAACAGGGGTATACTTTAAACAACTTCTTGTAACTATATAAAGTCCAGATCATATAGCTAAAAATTGAGATGTTAAACTTTTCATGGTTCCCAGAAGGAACAATCAAGTTAGAAGTGAGCAGGTGTTAGGATCCTCTGGCCTATCACCTCAAAATGATCATTTTTGTAAATTAACATTTGTAAAGAGATTCTTTACAAAGTGCTTTCACATTTTGATTTGGTAATCCAAACTGCTATAGGTTTAGTATATTTTACCAGTGAAAATGCCAAGGTTCACACAGTTCAATTTAGTTTAACAGCTTATTAAGCGAATTATTAAACAATAGTCAGCTAGAAAGTGACAGGATCAGAATCTGAACCCAGGTCTCCTTGTTCCAAAGCCCATGCTTTTTCTTCTGTAATACCCTACCTCTCTAGCTTGAGTATTATTTTTGACTGACTAAAATTGCTTTTTTTAGAAATCCAAGTTTTTAAGTTCTCTATTCAGGGTTTCATCTTTGTAGAAGGTGTGTTAAGAAAGTCAGTGAAGTGTCTTGTCATCTACATAGAGTATCATCTTTACCCAGGCGGAGCCATCTCATTCTTCAGTGATGCTAGGACTGTGGTAAGGTACATGGATCCATTTACATTTTTCTGTGGCTTAATCATAGTCTGTGTAGGCATGGTCTTTTCATTCTTGGTTCTTTGTCACTGGCTACATGTTTTATGTCATGTTTCACTATGAAGTGCCAGCTTCTCTATGTATCTCTTTCCTGCCTGTAGTATGGAGAACTGCAGAAATACATACCTAAGAAATAGTTTATTAACTACGGAACAGGAAGCCTACGTGGCTTCTAGAGTAAGATTGTTTCACATTTTCCCCTTGATTACCATGACCTATTTGAAACTTTCTTAGCTACATGGATATTGAAGCAGGCCCTTATTTCATCTTATGAAAATATTGTCAATTGTTCTGTGATATCTGAACATTTTACTGTTGTTCATTTTCATAGTGCTTTTCTGAAAGATTTTTAAAAAGATTTCTTTATAGCATCTATAACAGTAGTCATGACAATAGCATCTTTAAAGTGTGCTTGAACCTATAAAGTGCTTTTACACATGTTATCTCATTTGATCCTCATATCAGCTTTATGAAATAGAACTTCGTTATTAAGAAGTGTATAAGATCGTTGAAGTATATTGACAAATTAGTAAGTTCCCTTCTCTGTCCCTCTGGGGGAAAAAAATGAAATATCTATTTTTGTCCTATGATGTCTGATATCTTCCTTATTTTATCCAGGCAAAAATCTTCCTAAGTTACTTTCTCATGTCACTTTCCTGTTTAGACTCTAAAAAGATTATTCATCAAATCAGGTCTTAAATTCAACACTTCAGCATTGAAGACCCTGCATAATTTAACCCTAGCATCTTTCCAGGTTTGTCTACCAGTATTTTCATCAATGAACCTAGTCTTTTTTTTCTTTTATTCCATACTTAATCTGTATGTCTGTCTGTTTGTGCTATTACACTGTGGTGGAATTAGTTTCATTTTTCTGTCAGTCTTTGGAATCTTTTCAATTAGCAGTCCTAGCTTTTCCTTGAGACTTTCTGAAAAGCATTTCGGATCTCTTATTTCTACATCAACATAATAATAATTATCTATGCTGTGTCCTCTAAGTTTTTGTATTGTATATGTTCAGTGTGCTTTTCTTTATTGTGTCTTAATCATTTAATGTATAAGAACACTAACAGCTACTATTTATATAGTGCTCCTTGCTAGACACTCTTACCGTTTTATAGATACTGACTTTCACTCTTCACGGCATCCCTATGAAGTAGGTACCATTATTATTGCCATTTTGCAGGTGAGAAAACTAGCAAGAGAAGTTATTAACTTGCTTAGGTTGTGGAGCTAGAGTATAAACTGAAGCACTAATTCTTGGCACTCAGGCTTGTTGAGGGTGAACTGAAGTTTATATAGTATAACTCCCAATAGTTCAGAGCTCCCAAATCAACATAGCATACCTGCTAGTTTCTAAGTTGATCAAAATTAGTACTTTTTCTGGGCCAGCAGGTGGCGTGGTGGTTAAGGCTGTGGATTCCTACATGGCCGACCATAGTTTGAGTCCTGAACCTGGTAGCTCATTTTTTCTCTCTCTCTGGTCAAATTTTTTGAAATTATTAATAATAATAATAATAATAAAATTAAATAATTCTTTGCCAAAAAATAAAATTAGTACTTTTTCAGTGTGTTTATTTGAGACTTGGACCTGGCCTTCCCAGTTCAAATAGGGTTATTGTTACATGGTTTTCCATTTGACTGGTGTCTATATTCCTGATAGTTTGTTTGCTAGATTGTTACACAGTTTTCATATTTTCTATAATTCTCATTTTTATGATTATAGAAAAAAACATCGTATATGTAGGATTTGGTACTATCCACAGTTTCAAGTATTTCCTGAGGTCTTAGATCTATCTCTCATGGTTAAGGAGGTACTACAGTGTACTTACCAGAATATAGTTCAAGATTTTCCTTCCTAAAGAGAATCTAACCACCAACATAACACTGTTTCGGTTATTTGAAGTGTCCTGGTCCCTTTGTAGTTCTTGTTTGAAAGTTCGTATCTTTGTATGTGTGTATGTATGTATTCCACCAGTGAAAGAAAGACAGCATCCCAACAACACTTGATGCCATGCTCCAGCTAGTCCTGGATCTGGGCACACACCTACCTGGCATATATCAAGGATCTCTGGATCTGAGCCTGGAACCTTCCCGTGAGCATCAGTCTTGCCGAGCATGGCATTTTACCCGTGCCACCACCCAGCCCCCTCTCCTTTTCAGGTTCATTTGTATTTATAGGTGATTGTAGGTTGTTGGTTTGTCATTCTTTTTTTTTTTTCCTTTAATGCCAGAGGGTTCAGTGGTGTACTGGGACATTGGGACCAGTGCCTGGGTGATTAAAGAATTTAGCAGCGGGATCAGCAGATGGTGTAATGGTTACATCGCTGGACTGCCACATAGTCAACCTCAGTTCAAGTCCCAGACCCAATGGCTTCAAATTCGTGCCGAGTGCCTGTGTATGCATGCCCAAGATCCCACGAGAAGAATGGAGGAGAAGGGATTGTGGTGTGGCCATCCCCCTGGGGGATGATTTCTTGCTTTTTGTCTCTCTGTTTCTGTCTATCTGGTGAGAGCACATGCACTATAGCAAAAATCTCTCCAAAAAAAAAAAAAAAAAAAAAGAAAGAACTTAGCAGATACAGACAAAAATGTGAACATGACCAGAAGTTAAGTTTATTACAGCTCAGGCAGAGTGCTCTGGCACCAGGGTTGGGGTGGGGACACTTCAGCAGGTTTGCGCCTCATGACAGGGAGGTCTCTTTTTATGGTCTCAATCATAGGGGAAAGGGAAGGATAAATTCTATAATCTCTCTTCACAGAGGGCATGTGCACTCACCAGAGAGAGAAAGAGAGAGCACCCTCCCCATGGGACATGGTTATGCCACAATCCTTTTATCATCCATTTTTCCATCCCACCAAGAATTTGGGCATGCATGCACATGTGCCCTACATGTTTTTTGATCCACCAGAGCCAGAATTCAAACTGGTGGGTCATCCGAGATCTGGCTTCTGCTGCACTACATTTAACCACTGCACTACTATGAACAGCCCAATTTATCACATTTAAAAATGTTCCCAAAACTATTAATACTGCCTCCAAGCATGGAGGTATCATCCTAGTTTTGTGGATGGATCTGAAGCCGAGGAGTGGTGTCAGAGAGTGTGAGTAACTGCTTAGGTGGAATCTTTATCTGAAAGAGGAGGACTCCCATTGTTTGTTAACAGCTTTCCCCCCATCAGTCAGCTTTAGCCTTCACCTATCAATAGTTAGGCTTCTTGGGACCAGCAGATGGTGGGATGGCTACATTGCCGAGCTCCCAAGTAGTTGGCCACGGTTTGAGTCCCAGACTGGGTCACTTAAAACTCACAGATGTGAGTGTGCGTGCCCGGAATCCTGAGAGGAGAATGGAGGAAAAGGGATTGCAACGTGGCCATCTTCCCTGGGGGGTGATTTTTCTTTCTGTTTCTCTCTGTCTCTCCAGCAAATGTACTTGCCCTATGGCAAAAATCTCTCTCTAAAAAAAAAAAAAAGTTAGGCTTCTTTAAACTTACCCATATATAGGTACATAGAAGTCTCACGAGAGGTATGATTTAATGCTTTTGTGGCAAAAGTTTGATTTTCAGTCCTTACATTTGAATACTTCTCTGTCTAATTGGAAAATCCAAACTAAACATAATCAATGTGTGAAGATTCATTTTAGAGATTGCTTGAAGAGCTAGCTACCATGCTCCATCTTCTGTTCTCCTTGCTCTTCCCTCTCTCTAAACATGATATAGAGTGAATTGTGCTTTCATGAATTCCTTCTCATGAAAGTGGAAGGGTGCATCAAATAATTTAGGGGTGGTTCCTAATTGTTAGAAGTAGTATTGTAAGAAGAAAGAGAAGGCAGTTGTTCAAATATCAAACATAATGTGCTGCAGAGGTACCTGTATTATCAGTAGATACTAAAAAAAAAAAAAAAAAAAAAGTTAGCCTAAAGGAAGATCAGTATTCCATTGAGATGTTCTCTTTTTAGATCAAAGATAAGTAAACTATATCCAAATAGGCTTAATATTAAAAATATTCTTCTCTAAAAGCGGTGGTTGATTGATCAAGAGGTCATGCAGTTGTATATGGGTCACCACATTCCTAATTAGTACCCCACTGTGATCCAGTAGGGCTGAAATCTGTAGTGTGGGAATGATTAACTAGGAAGAGCAAGCCTATTGCCTTCAAACCCTAGGTAGACCTAATGATTTTGCTTTAATTGCTAAAGGCCTGTCTATTAAAATTCTCTTTATTTTGATCATATAATGGGGTTGCTCTGTTATTAAATTTAATGTAAAATAAATGTTTCAGTTTTCTGTTGAGAAGGACTATATGCAGGGAAGTGGAATCAACTACCAGAGATTTAAAATTTGAAATCAGAATTCTGGAAAGTTAATCTCTTTGGCTTCAGTATTCTCTTCTATAAAATGGAGAGGAGGATGATAACGCATATCACAGGGTTGCTGTGATAACCAGTCTGTCTGCCCTAACACTGCTTCCTCATCTCTTACCTCTTCAACAGGTGAACTGTGCACACAACAAATATCCAGTGATTTACATGTCCCCAAATTAGAAAGGCTTTTATCTTGTCTCATCCTCCTCTTGTAGTTTTTCATCCAGTCAGTTCTTGTTCATCCTTAACCACCACGCCATCTGCTAGCCTCCCAGTTCTTGTTCTTCCTTTTCAGATCCTGCTCAGGGTCCTCCCTCCTCTACTTTCTCTGGCTTCATTGCAAGTTGGATCGCTCTGTGCCACTTTTATAGCACCATAGATAAACCTCATTGCTTTCCTTTGCATATTATGTTGTAACTGTTTGCTTTTCATTTCTCTCCATTAAACTGCAAACTCATTAAGAGTACAAACTTGTACATCTTGTTCATTTTTTGTGTATTCAGTGTCAAGCATGGTTCCTGGCTCATGAGAAATATTTCTTGAGGGACCAGCAGATGGCATAATGGTTATGTCGCTGGACTCCCACATGGCCAACCACAGTTTGATTCCTGGACACAAAGGTTTGAAACACGCTGGGTGCACTGTGCATGCATGCCCAAAGTCCCAAGAGGAAAATGGAGGAGAAGAGATTGGGCGTGGCCATCTCCCTTGGGGGGTGATTTTTCACTTTCTGTCCCTGTCTTTCTCTGTCTCTCTGACGAGCATCCTATAGCAAAAAGAAATATTTGATAGATAACTTCTTGAAGAAGAGGGAGAAATAAATGAGCTGGTATATCTGAAGGCATTTTGTAAACTATAAAGTGCAAATGTTAGTGTGGCTTTGCATTACATTCCTTAATGATACTCTTGAAGATCTGAATGTCCATTTTTAAGAGTCCTTGATCCTACTGATATAATTCTTAGATACTGACTACATTGTGACAGTATACAGGGATAGCATCTTTTATGTTACTATATCATATTTTCCACTTTGTGTCTCAGTGGTTTAATTAATTAGGTTTAAGAGACACCCTTATTAATCTGTAATTACATCTCATTATTAAAATTTTGATTTCCTGTCTGGTGGCTTAATAATAGTGTATCTCAGTCTTTATTATTTGGCATTGATAGTAAAAATAAAGTCCCATCTATCATGCCAAAAATATTTCTTCTTACAGTCTGTACTGAAAATAAATTCCACTAAATTTATTAGTACATTAGGAGCTTAGCATTTAATACAATATCATGCATGTATTAATATCTCTCTTCCGGTATTTTAATGGCAAGGATATTGGATTCCGACTCGACTCACTACATACCATCCTGCAACAGGAAGTCCTGTTACAAGAGGATGTGGAACTGATTGAGCTACTTGATCCCAGTATCCTGTCTGCAGGGCAGCCTCAACAACAGGAAAATGGACACCTGCCAACACTTTGCTCCCTGGCAACCCCTAATATTTGGTACTGTCCAGAAAAGATCTATCCTTTACTGCTTACACTCAGAGTATTAGCAGGGGAAATTCATCGTCGTTCTCTCCATTGTAAAACCTTTGTAAATATTCCGTTCCTTTAGCATTACAATTAATGTAACTAAATATCAGAGGCAAAGTGCCTTTCTAAAATTTAAATCCTATTTAAAGTGAAGCTGTGGGGAAAAAATTTTGATTATTATACTTACACACTGCATAATGATGTTTTAGTCAACAGTGGCCCATTCTCCTCTCAGGATTTTGGGCA
Organism: Tupaia tana; assembly: GCA_026018925.1. NCBI lineage: Eukaryota > Metazoa > Chordata > Mammalia > Scandentia > Tupaiidae > Tupaia > Tupaia tana. The sequence goes on from JAKSZU010000006.1 coordinate 199,750,072, forward strand.
TGCATGCACAAAATCATGCACGTGCCTGGTGTGAGTTTCAAGCCACCAGGTCCAGGATTCAAACCATGGTTGACTACGTGGGAATCCAGTGATATAACCATTACAACATCTACTGATCCCCATAATATAAATTTTCCATGAACTGTCTGACAGTCATGTTCCAATGGTCCTTATAAGATTGTAATAGGCGGGACCAGCAGATGGCCTAATGGTTACATTGCTGGACTCCCATGTAGTTGACTGAGGTTCGAGTCCCTGGCCCAGTGGTTTAAAACTCATGTCGGGCGTGTGTGTATGTGTGTGTGTGTGTGTGTGTGTGTGTCATGCCCAAAATCCTGAGAGGAGAATGGAGGAGAAGGAATTGTGGTGTGGCCATCCCCCATAGAGGGTGATTTCTTGCTTTCTGTCTCTCTGTTTCTCCAGCGAGCATAAAAATCTCTCATTAAAAAAAATAAGAAAATAATGGGCTAGGGGCCAGCAGGTAGTATGGTGGATAAAGTGCTAAGATTCCCACACTGCTGACCACTGTTGGAGTCCCGAACCCAGCAGCATGAAGATCATGCCAAGTGCATGCGCATACATACCCAGAATCCTGCGAGGAGAATGAAGGAAAAAAGGTGGCAACATGGCCGTCACCTTGGGGGGGTGATTTCTCACTCTTCCTTTCTTTGTCTCTTTGGCGAGTGCACGCACCCTATGACAAAAACCTAAAAAGAATTTTTTAAATTATAATAAGCTATACCATATAGCCTAGATATGTAGTAGGCAGTATCACTTTATGATGTTTACACAACATTGAAATCATTGAAATATGCCTAATGACCTTTTTCTCAGAATGTAACCCTGTCACTCAGTAAAATTAGTTTTGTGCTTAGCAACCCAACAAACAAGTATAACATGTGCCAAAAAGAATCTTTACCTATGTGGTTTTGCACACCTCTCCAAAAAAAAAAAAAAATCCTCTTCCAATTAGTTTATTAAATTTGATTAAGAAGAATGGAATACACGAACCACTGCTCAACTTATTCAAGTTATACAGGCAGTTATAGTCATTGGCCTCAGTGTTCTGAATTTATGTCTTCCCTGTGACACTGACAAATGTTTCTTTTTTTTTTTTAAGAGGAGTTTTTGCTATAGGGCATGTGGGCTCGCCAGAAAGACAGAAAGCGAGAAATCACCCCCCAGGAGGAGTGGCCATGCCACAGTCCTTTCTCCTCCATTGTCTTCTTGGGATCTTGGGCATGCACGCACACACACCCAAGCATGAGTTTAAGCCACCGGGTCCAGGACTCAAACCATGGTCCGACTACATGGGAGTCCCGCGACATAGCCATTACACCATCTACTGGTCCCCAAATATTTCATATTTTTAACAGAAAGCAAAGTATGATGGTTTCCAAATCTGCAGTCACTCAGATTTCATGAGTTGGTTAAAAAAACATCTTATTTTTCAAAATTATAAGAATTTTAGGACTTGCTAGAAGGAATCATAGGTTTTAAGAATTTATTACTTTATAAAGTTTCTTTTATCCAAAAATGTGATTGAGGCATTAGGAGATTTATTAATACTTTTAGAATTTGCCATTAATACATGAGCATATATGATGAGATTTTACTTTATACAATTACCAGTGTAATTTTTAAAGAATGAAGAACTCTAAGGGAAATTCGAGCAGACAAGTATTTTATTAAGAAACATTCTTGGGCCGGCAGGTGGCATGGTGGTTAAGGGCACTGGACTCCCACATGGCCGACCGCGGTTTGAGTTCCAGACCTGGCGGCTTGCTTTCTCACTTTCTCTCACTCACTCTGTACCTCTCTGGTCAAATTAAAATAAATAATTCTTAAAAAAAAAAAAAAAGAAACATTCTTACATGTGACCTTCTTTGCAGTCTGATTAACTCACCAAGTATCATTGACATTTTTTAGGTACTCAGATATATCCCCTCTTTTATTTTAGAGAATTATTTAATTTAATTTTATTCATTATTATTTTTTTAAATTTGATCAGAGAGAGAGAGGGAAAGTGAGAAAGCAAGCCACCAGGTTCAGAACTCAAACTGCTGTTGGTCATATTGGATTCCTGTGCCTTAACCACCATGTCACCTGCCAGCCCCAATAAAGCTCCCCTTAAATATACACATTTTCACCAAACTTCCATCGCTTAAAAGAAATATTTTAGTCTATTTGATTTATAATTGACCTGAATAAAAATGTGTAAACTTATGTTTTACTTCAATTAAAGCAGTATAAAAGTACAAAGCTTTTGCCAGGAAGTGGTGTGGTGGTAAGGTACTGGATCCCACATGGACAACTCTACAGTCAAGTCCCAGACCTAGTGGCTTGACCAACATGCCAGGTGTGTGTGGTTGCGTACCCAAAATTCTAAGAGGAGAAGAGATAGTGGCATGGCCCATACCCCGTGGGTAGTGATTTCTCACTTTATCTCTCTGTATCTATCTCTTTCTTTCTCCTACAAGCCCATGTACTCTATGGCAAAAATCTAAATAAACAAAAAATACAAAGCTTGTTTATATCATGGGCTATGGCAAGTATGTATATTACTATTTAATAGTAATGATTTTTTAAATTAAATGGTTTTATTCAAAACAATTACTCATTTCTAATTGAAAAAATGATTATACGCTCTTCATGTAATGTATTTCTTTACAAGTAAAATCAAAGTCCGATTTTAGGAAAAGGGAACCAAACAGTATTTCTAAAATAGGATTATTACTTATAAATTTGTAAACTTGGGCTTTAAAATCTATAATTTGCTTTTTAATTTAAGACCTTCATATCTTTTTTTACCCTCAAAGTGTTTTCATAAGACACCTGTGTTTAATACCAGTTTTTTAAATACCTATACACCACTGTTCAGTTGCTAGTTATTTTTAAACTATTTCACATTACTACCATATTATGTTAAAATGTTTTGAGTCATGCTTCACAAAGAAGTCAGCATTTTATCTATGTTAGTAAACCTAAATTAACCATTGTGTTTACTGGTGATTCATCTTTCTGTCTGCAGTCTGATGGGCATTGTTTTCTTGGTTTCTCTGTCTTAGGGATGTCTCAATACTCATTGCCTTCATTAGTTTTCTCATTGTACTTCCTGCTTGGTGGATTATATCTTCGTGGCTGGTATGGGGAGTGTTTCTATTTATTTATCTGCTTATACGAGCTTCGCGATTATGGAGGACAGCCAAACTACAAGTGACCCTAAAAAAATATAACGTCCATTTGGAAGATATGGCAGCAAATAGCCGAGCTTTTACTAACCTGGTGAGAAAAGCTTTACGTCTCGTTCAAGAAACTGAAGTCATTTCCAGAGGATTTACACTGTGAGTTCATTTTTCATTTTATTTTTTAAATGATTCTTTTCTACTACATATTACCTATTTTTGTTTCCACATCTCATTCACAGGAAAAAAATGGGTTTCTCTTTAATGTTTACTTCAGTCTATTAACTGCTAAATGAAGGAGTAGATACATTATATATAGCTTTAATGTATAGTACAATTCTGTTTCTCTACTTTGAGAAACCAAGTGCATGGAGAATTACAATTATTTCTGTGTGTCATGTGATTGAATGTGATCATTTATGGAGAGTGCCTAACACCGCACATACAGCATGCAGTAGTAAATGTTTGCTCCTTTTATTTTCTATCAGATGCCTTCCTTCCCCAGTTTAAATGATAGATGTCTCTGACATGAATTCCTTTTTAAAAATTTCAACTCTTGTTAATAACACTCTGTATGTGAATAATAACGTATTACTGCACCAGTACTTTCCGAGTATCTTCCAGTTAGTGATGTTTCTTAGTCCCATGGGAAATTAAATATTTATCAGTCTACCTATCAATGTGTTGAACTTCTGGTTATAAGGGCTACTTATTCTATTATTAAAAGGGAAATTTTACTGACTGAACACAAACTGTGTTCCATATACCATGCTAGTCACTTTTGCATACAGTTAAAAAGCTCACAATTACAAATGGTAGAGCACATATTCACATCCATCTCCTCTGACTCTGAAGCCTGTTTTTGGTATACTAGGCTGCCTACAAAACCCATAACAGATAACAGCTGTACTGTAGTATATTTACTATTAGGTCATCAGGAAAGTCATGACATATGTATCTATGATTTTCTATACAAAAATGTGTTGTGACTTTCTTGACGACCCACTGGTTATGAAGCTTATATAACTTCTCTGATTTATAGTAGGAAGAAAATAAGTATATAGTGAAAAATAATCATTGCTTTCAATTAGCTGTTATCTGGAAAAAACATGAAATCAGGAGGAGTGAAGAAGCTCTGGTAGTGGTTACATCCTTCACTCTTCTCTGGTCTAGAATAGTACATTCTTGACATAAAAACTGTATCTGAAAAAATCATGAAATAAAGGGTGGGGGAACCAGCAGATGGCGTAATGGTTACATCACTGGACTCCCACATGGTTGACCACGGTTCGTGTCCCAGATCCGGCGGCTTTAAATGCACACTGGGTGCCCGTGTATGTGTGTGCCTAAGATCCCGAGAGGAGAATGGAGAAGGGATTGTGGTGCGCCCATCCCCCCTGGGGGTGGGTGATATCTCGCTTTCTATCTATCTTTCTCTGTTTCTCTGGGAAGTGCATGCACAGTATAGGAAAAATTTAAAAGACAAAAAGGATTGGACGAATCTTCAGAAGTCATCTCATTCTTCACCATTATGTTCTGTACAACAATCCTGAGTGTGTAAAAAACCTTTAGATACCAAGGGATTTTATAACTTCTCTTTCTATTCAACTCAAAGTATAACAATTTTCAGTGTCAGTTGATTTTGTCCTTAAATGAGGTTAAGTCCACTTCTTATACATAGAGCATAGTAGTTTCTTGAAATTTAAAAGTTAAAAATCACACTTAAAATAATTAATAGTTCCTTTCCGTTTTTGACTTGCATAGCATTTTAATGAGACAATCAACTGCCTAAGCAAATGTGGCTATGTGTCCAAGAAATGCATAGATGTGTATTGACGATTCTCTGCCTTTTGTCATTTTCCATCGTTTACCATGTGTATGGGATTGGCATGAGAAGGTAAAGTGGGCCAATTAGACAAGGCTTACTTCTAGCATCATAGCGTACTATCCTTTCAGATGGCAGGCAAGCAAAAGAAATATTGGAAGAATTTTGTTTAGTTTGTCTCCACCTAACTGGACAATGAATTGAAAAAAATTTTGAGGAATGGACCTGTAGGGATGTGGAGGTTAAAGCATTGGATTCTCACATGGCCAACTGCATGGTTTGAGTCCTGGACCTGGCGGCTTGAAAATCATGCTGGGCACATGTGTATGTGTACCCAAAATCCCTAAAGGGGAGTGGAGGAGAAAGAATTGCATCATGGCCATCCTCCCAGGGGGGGTGATTTCTCACTTCCCCTCCTCTTCTTCTCTGTCTCTCTCTGGTGAGCGCATACACCCTATGATAAAACTGAAAAGGATAAAAAACATTGATGAAAAATAAATCTCAAATCTTAATTCTTTAGAAGTATTTTTAGTTTTGGGGTTTTTTTGCTTTTGAGAGGTTTTTGCTATAGGGTACATGTGCTCACCAGAAAGACAGAGACAGAGTGACAGAAAGCGAGAAATCACCCCCCAGGGGGATGGCCACACCACAATCTTTCTCCTCCATTCTCCTCTCGGGATCTTGGGCACACACGCACACGCACCCTGCATGAGTTTAAGCCACCGGGTCTGGGACTCGGACCATGGTGGACTACATGGGAGTCCAATGACATAGCCATTATGCTAAGTGCTGGTCCCAAAGTATTTTCAGTTTTTAAAAATGCTTTAGTAAAATGAATCACAAGCAGTAGCACCAAATCATGTTTTATTTTCTGCCTCCATTTGTCCTCTTTAGCACATAATCTAATCCTTCTTTTCCTCTATTTCCTTTCCTGAAAATGAACCTGTCAGTCATTGTCCTTTGCTTTGTATAGATTTTTATGGCTGAATCTTTTTTAGTTTGGTTCAGCATTTTATAACTTTTGACTTAGGTGTCTTATTTTACAGATTTGTAGCTATAGCACAGGGAGTTTATAACTGCCAATATTTTAATTTGCTATTAGGAGAGGTCACTGATGTAGGTGAACAAACTATTATCCAATAACTGTGTAATATTAAGTCATGTACTTTTAGCTATAAAACTACACATTATATGTCATTGTTACGAATGATTATTCTTCATTAACATTAAGGAAAGTGCCATGAAATGTGCTTCCTCTTAAACAGTTCTGAGAGTAGCTACACTACTACATAGTAACCCTTACTTTGCCTTTTTACTTGCATTCTCCTGTTGGCCACTGGTCCTGTTATCTTTCTGCGTCCCCTACTTCATTGTGAGTAGGTAAGTGCCAGTGGCAGCAGGTGGGTAAGTAACTTTGCCCTGCTTCTGTGAATGTACAGAATGTATTTCTGAAATATATTATTTGATTCTGTACACATGACCAAATATACAGTTAATGACTATGTGCTAAGTGAATATTAAGAATGTGGAAGTGTTTATAATTAAGTCCTTCATACATCCTGTAGATCAAGGTTTTGAAAACTGAATGTAAAGTATTGGGTTGTAAGAAAAGTCATGATGCATTTTTGCAACGGATGGCGCTAGTTTATTTTTGGAAGTGCTAAGAGTCATTCGCATCTATTATATAGTTCCACGTTAGTGTATTTTAGCACTTAATGTATCTGTGCAAAAAAAGTGCAAATTTTTACATAAATACTTCTATTATTTCTCAACTAAATCATTTGTTTCTCCTTATCAGAGGAACCTTTTGCCCTTTGAAGATTTGGTTTTTCCTTTTCCTTTTTTTTCCCTAGTAGCTGCGTAAGTATCAGGGAAATGGCTATTTGTGAGACCTGAGTGGGGAAAAATCATTTTTCTAATGAAAATCATGAAAAAGGAGTTTTTTCTAAGTTGATTAGAATTGTGGATGTAGGAAACAAAAACTAGGACACCTGTACAGTTGTATCACATTTTACTTTTCAAGTTTGCTTGACAGGGTCAGTGCTGCTTGCCCATTTAATAAAGCTGGACAGCATCCCAGTCAGCATCTCATCGGTCTTCGGAAAGCTGTCTACAGAACTGTCAGAGCCAACTTTCAAGCAGCAAGGCTAGCTACCTTATATATGCTGAAAAAATATCCTTTTCTGTCTATATGTCGAATAAACAGTGTTTCCAGAGTCCTGCATATAGATACTGTAGTTGTATCCTGTGAAAAACTATAAACTCTTTTGAAACTAATTTCCACTATAACTTCTATTTTAAAACTGGAAATGCATTCTGGAAAGACAATAACAGGCAGGAAGAAAGTTCTTCAGCTCTTGTGTGGCTCATTTTAAACAAGGAAAAAAACTTGATGTCCTACCCTCTACTGGTCTAATGTCAGAAGAACCTGGCTTTGCTAGGTCTGACATTAAAAACATTTTTTAAGGGACCAGCAGGTGATATGGAAGCTAAGGCACTGGATCCCACACGGTCGACTCCATGGTTCAAGTCTCAGACCTAGTGGCTTGTAAAACATACTGGGCTTATGTGCATGCATGCCAAAAAATCCTGAGGGAAGAATGAAGGAAGAGGGATTGTGGCATGACTACCCACAATTACCCTAGAGAGTAATTTTTCACTTTCCCTCCTTCTCTGTCTCTCTTTAGCAAGCACATGTGCCCTATGGAAAAAAGTTGTTATTTCTGATTTATATGTAATTGTACATGTTTGTGAGGTACAGTATGGTTGTTTTGTTTTTCTAAGCATGGCAAGTTTTTGTCATGACATGGTCATATTGGCAACAAGAAATCCTTCTTGTTTTTATAAAACAGGCTTTCAGAGTCAGAATAGTGAAGTTCAAATTTTGACTGTATCAGCTACTACCTACGTGGTCTTAAGCAAGATTCTTAACCCCTTTTTCCTGGCTTTACTCATCTCTATAATTAACCAGAAAATAAAGGCACATAAGATCTTTATTTTAATAAAGATTCATAGGTAAGTTAAATTATGAGTAAATGGAAAGCAAAAACACTACTTTTTACTTTGAGTAGTAGAACACTGATAAATGTAGTTCTTAAAGCTTACAGAATGCTTTATGTTCTTTTTTTTTTTGGAGAGGTTTTCGCTATAGGGCACGTGCGCTCGCCAGACAGACAGAGAGACAGAAAGCGAGAAATCACTCCCCGGGGGGATAGCCACGCCGCAATCCCTTCTCCTCCATTCTCCCCTCGGGATCCTGGGCACGCACGCACACGCGCCCAGCGTGAGTTTTAAGCCACCGGGTCCGGGACGCGAACCACGGTCGACTGCGTGGGAGTCCAGCAACATAGCCATTACGCTAACTGCTGGTCCCGCAGAATGCTTTATGTTCTATCATTACATCCTTACACAAACCTTCCTAGCTAGATTTTTTTTAATCTGCACTTAATGAGAAAACTAAAATAGAGGTTAAGCTACTTTCTCAGTGTCAGTGTCATACAACTAGTAATAGATAAAGTTGCAGGTTGACTGTAGGACTTCTGACTTAAAAACCATTTCTCTCTATATATATTTCCTGTACTACTTTTCTGGAAATGGAGAAAAAGCATTTTAATTTTCATTAAGAAACTGTTCATTCCATTTTACTTCATTGGCTAAATGCCTGCCTGCTAGGGAGCAACCACTCTTCTCGGTGCTAGGAAGACAATAAAAACATCAACTACCCACTTTTAAAGATGTCTGGGAATGATCAATAGATAAACTGATATTCATGATGTAGTATAATGTCCAGAGTGCCTTTCAACATAGCAGGACAATATACTTGGCTATGGGGTCAGAAAAGAAAGGGAAGTGACTCCTGAATTAACCCTCAAAGAATGAGTAAGAGTTGGCTAAGAGAGGATAATGAGAATAAATTCTAGTTAGACAGAAGCAAAATCATATTGAAAAAAAATAGAGATATGATAGTGTGGCATGTGAACTGCAAGTAGCGAATATTGAGGATAAACTGAGTACCAGGCAATGTGCTAGTCACCTCTGGTAAGCATAGTGGACCTGGTACCCACCCCACAGAGCTTATAGCTTAGAGAGGGGTAGGAAACGAGAAGGGTAGCCTGACAAAGATTGCTGATCGTATAGTTCTCTGTGCCAGTCCCTTGTCTAGCAACTGGGGACCTAGCAGTGACTAAGATAGACAGGATCCTTGTTCTCAGGGAGCTTACTGTCCGTGGGTGAGTTAATTAGTAAAAAAAAAAAAAAATGCACAGTTGAGATTTTCAGATACAATAGTTGCTACAAAGAAAAACAGGCCCAGGGGAGTGATTGGTAGGGTGCTGCTTTTGATTGGATGGGAAAGGAAGGGCTCTTTGAAGAGCTGAAATGGAAACAAATTTGAATGAGAGAGATCTGGGGGGACAGTATTCCCATTAGGTAGACCAGCAAGTGTAAACATTTTGTGGCAGGAATGAGCTTAGCAGGATTGGAATTTAGAGAGAAGACCGTCATCCCAGGAGCCCAGTAAGGTGGAGGTGGGAGTGTAAAGTGAGAATCAGGCAGGCAGGCATGATCATACTCTGTTCAAGAAACCTTATGGAATTAAAGTGAAAAAGAACCCACCAGTGATTTCTCTGAAATGACCAGTAAGTTTATGTAAACCCTTTTATGCCTGATCAGAGTAAAGGCAAAAACAAAGTACAAGTTTATTTCAGTGGGAAAGAAATGAAATCCATACATGTTATAGTTTTTTCATAGTACACATTTTCACAAACTTTTTGAAGATCCCATTATATGCACCTCTGTGACAGCTCCTTATAAAATATAGGGGGAAATGGTTCATTTCTTATCAAAATACAAATCTTTAAAACTGACCTGAGAAGAACTTTAACATTTAAGAGATTAGGGAACAGCAGGTACTCTGCTATGGAATGATCTCCAACTTATGTGAAGTGATAAAAGGTAGCAAAGTGCACAGAACAGTGTTTTTTATTTCCTTACATTTGTACATAAAAGGGACTGTGTTTATGTGGAGATAAATACATACGTATGTGTTTGTGCATGTGTGTGTTTATACATACATATCGCAAGATACACATACATGTGTTTGGATTTGCATTTATATAGATGTGCATTAAATATCTTGAAGTATACTCAAAAATATACATGACCTTACAAATAGCCTTTGTCTTTGGAAAAGAGAACTAAAATGGCTAAGGCTAAATTGTGGGAAGCAGTTTTCACTGTACCCCTTAATACCTCATGAATTTTGAATCTTGTTGAATATGTCACCTATTCAAGAATTAATGAACAAAAGAAATTTTAATTACCAGGTCAAGATGGTTCCTATAATTAAAATGTTTTTTCAGACCAGAGAAAAGGTTTAAAAAACTCCCCAATGTCATATTTGTGAAAATACTTTAACCTTGGCCAGCAGTTGGCATAATGGCTATGTCTCTGGACTCCTATGTAGTTGACCGTGGTTTGAATCCCAGACTCGGAGGCTTAAAACTCAGGCCAGGCGCATGAGCATCTCCAAGAGGAGAATGGAGAAGAAGAGACTGCAGTGTGGCCATCTCCCCTGGGGGTGGTGATTTCTTGCTTTCTGTCTCTGTCTATCTGGCGAGTGCGTGCACCCTATAGCAAAAATCTCTCCAAACAAACAAGCAAACAAACAAAACATGATGTATTAACAAAGAATAGAAACTATAGCCCAGTCTCACAAATAGAGATAGAAAATATTTAAATAGAATATTTATGGGTGATACAGTGGTTAAGATAGCCAGAGCCCACGTGGCCAACTGTGGTTCAAGTCTTGGACCCAGCAACTTCAAAGTTACACCAGGCCACATGTATGTGCACAAAATCCTGATGAGGAGGAGGAAGAATTGGGGCATGACCATACCCTATTGAGCGGTGCTTTCTCTCTCCCTCTCTCCCCTCTGGTCATCACACATCCCTCTGGCAGTAATAAATAAGTAAGTAAATAAATAAGTTATAAGTTATGAATCAAAAGATCATTATAATATGATCAGATAGGAATATGCCAAAAATGCAAATATAGTTCAATATCAAAGATATGAGTGTAATTCCTTGTAAAAACAACTAGTGGAACAAAGCATTTTTGATTGACATAACATACGTTGTAAAGAAGGGGACAGACAAACAAGAGTAGTCTATGACAAACGTAGAATAGGCTTAGTGCTACCTATAACAGTAGTCATGGTGTAAGACCCAGCTGAGGTGCTTGTCTGTGTCTCTCTTATTATCATAGAAAAAATTGTTGTGATGTGAATAAGGCACTTTTTAAAAAAAAAATAAAAAAGGTGTAAATCTCCTCATGTAAAAGTTCAAAATAAAGGATTAGTAAATGTAATTTAGGACAATTTTACTGAACTTTTTGTTCTAATGAAAAGGGTTTGTTGATTGCCTTAACCTAATTTAACCTACCCCCTGAACTCTGAGAGTGACAATGTAACCAACTACATCTGTGTGGTGCCTTTTAAGGAGCTGGGTCTTGGACTGAGTGAAGAGCAGATTTCAGAAGAGGAAGCACATAACCTTACAGATGGCTTCAGCCTGCCAGCATTGAAGGTAATCCATCTGTGGAAGGGATGGGCAGAAGAAGAGATAGATGCACTTGAATTGCGCCCGTGCCTTAAACTAGAGTTTGGAGATAAGTAAAATTCCTCTTAATAGGAAGCCAAAGGCCAGCCTCATAACACAGCAGTTAAGCGCTGTGCATTGGGAACCAGATCCCATATGACTGGCTGCAATTAAAGTCCCAGCACTGGTCGTTTGCAAAGCATGCTGGGTGCATGGGCATGTATGTCTAAAATTCCAACAAGATGGAAAAATGGTGGAAAAAAGGTTGTGGTGTGACCACAGCTTTTTGTGGGCTTCTCTTACTCTCTCTGTACCAAGCATATGCATGCTCTGGAAATTTAAAGGAAAAAAAAATAGGGAAACAAAATGAATTATTTTATGACTAGATAATTGTGATGTGAATAAGGCACTTAACAAGATCTACATCTACCTTTGAAAAATCTTGTTAGAACAGAATTTTTTTTTAACATATGTTAAAAGGTATATAAAAAGATATACTTGGCTGCATAAAAATTAAACCTCTAGGGACCAGCAGTTGGCGTGGTGGCTATGTCACTGGACTCCCACATAGTCGACCGCAGTTTGAGTCCCAGATCCAGTGGCTTGGGCATGCCGGGCACGTGTGCATGCATGCCCAAGATCCCGAGAGGAGAATGGGGGAGAAGGGATTGCCGTGTGGCCATCCTCCCTTGGGGGTGATTTCTAACTTTCTGTCTCTCTGTTTATCTCTTTCTGGTGAATGCATGCACACTACAGCAAAAACCTCTCCAAAAGAAAAAAAAAAAAGTAGCAATAAGACCCAGTTGTGATGTCAGGCAGTGCTAAAATGCTGTGTTCGGCGGCTGAGACCACATGGGCAGTCCACGTTCGATTCCTGGTCAACCTAAGAGGGTTGGGCGTGGTGGTGTGATTCTAGTAAGAGGCCAAGGCTGGTTGATCATGAGCTCAAGGCTGATGTGGGCAGCAGAATGAGACTCTCTACAAAAGAGCCAAGGATGGTGGCATGCACCTGTGGTCTCTGCCACTCTGGAGATTCTAGCAGGGGGATTGCAACACAGTGAGACTTTGGACAAAAAAAAGACACGCATACACACACAGATACGGAAAATTAGGGAGGGTGAGGAGGAAACAGCAGTAAGCTGTGCTAACTTGATTATTTCAGTTTCCCTGGACCAAAATGTTGGAATCATCCTTGTTGACACTTTCTCTGCAAATATCAGTCAGTCAGGAGATTGTGGTTATACTTTTACCATGTAACCAGAGTTCAGCTACTTCTCACCTGATAACTGGACTGTGATCCAGGCTACCATCAACATTCACCTCCAGGATTGCAGTAACTTCCTAACTGGTTCCTCTGCTTCTGCTCCCACATCCCTATAATCTCTGGATAGAGTAGCCATAATGAGCTTATTGAAGTTTAAGTGAGATAAGGTCACTCTTCTGCTTAGAACCAGAACCATTCGGTGACTCCACATTTCTCTCATGGTTAAAGGCACCGTTACTTCAATGGCCTCATCCCTTACCACACTTGCCCTTGCTTACCTGGCCCTAGCCTCACTGACCTTGCTGTTCCTCAGGTGTGCATGTGTGCTCCAACCAGAGGTCTTTGCACCTGAACCCTCTGCCCCCTTCTCTCACAATAATCTCCTTCAGGCGATTCACTTCCTTCAGGCAACACTTTTTTAGAAAACTTCCTGCCACACCCTCCCTCTCCTCCTTCTCTCTTTCTGTTCTCCCAGAGGTCACACACATGCACATTTCCTTTCCTTCTCTGGTGTATTGTTTCTCCTTGGCCCATCAAGCAAGGAACACTCTTACTTGCTGATTACTATCTACTCCCCCATATGAATATAAACTCCTTCAGGGTGGGGACTTCAAACAAATTTTTGTTCACTGCTATATAATTAGCACTTAGAATAGTGCCTGACATATTGCAGGTCCTAAAGAAGTATTTTCTGAATGAACAACTAAAGGAATAAAAGAAAAAAATCATTGCAGTCACATTTAATGGTTAAGTAAGATGACTTGCCAGTAAACTGTTCATATTTCAGAATTCCTATATACTGTATCTTAAGTAACTTGGAAATTTGTCCTTGCTCACTTGAAATAAGTTAATGAGAAAGTAGACTGACATGGAATTATCTTAATTATTTGCATAATTTAAAATTTATTTAGTAAAACTATCTAAATCATACCTCTGTGGTTTGAAACTTTGGAGTGTAAATTGTATGACATGGCTTCATGTCATCCTCTCTTTGTTGTCTGCTAGCATACATCCTAGGTTGTTTTCTCATGTGTGTGTTGGGGCAGTTGTCTTCACTGTGAATGCGACTGTATCTGGGTTCAGGGAGTGTCTCTCAAGAATAGGTTTGCAGTTTCTCATGCCAGACATTCCGGAAAGCATGACACTCTTGGACTGATTTTTAAATTTTTTAGCCAATTCCTAGATCAGAATAATAGTCTCATTTTAAACCTCAAATTCTGAATCCTTCAGTGACTCATTTCTTTGGAATAATATATATCCATTATATATAAGTCTTATTTTCTTGTCCGTAAGATATTTTTAAATAATTTATAAAGCAAGATTCACTTCTGGGAGCCAGCAAATAGCGTGATGGTTAAGGTGCAGGACTCCCACATGGCCAACTGTGGTCCGAGTCCCAGACCTAGTGGCTTGCTTTCACACCCTCTCCCTCTCTTTCTCTCTCTGGTGAGTGCACATGCCCTGTAGCAAAATAAAAACTAATAATGATAATAAATAAAATTAAATCATTGTTTTTTAAAACATTCGCTTCTAATAAACGTATTCAGTGCCATCAGTATTTCCCATATGGGGTAAAATTGTACTGAATTAATATATTGACATTCTCTCTTATACTGGGATCAGAGGTTCTCACCTACTATGAGTATGTAATTCGATATAACATTCTTGGCTAGTCTTAAGAGTTAGTTCAGGACCAGCAGATGGAGTAATGATAATGTCATTAGATTCCCACTTAGTGGACCGCAGTTCCAGTCCCAGACCCAGCAGCTTAAAACTCACATCAGGCACATGCATATGCATGCCCAAGATCCTGAGAGGAGAATGGAGAAGGGATTGCAGCGTTGCCATCCCCCCTGGGGAGTGGTTTCTTACTTTCTGTCTCTCTGTCCCTCTGATTATGGGAACATGTCCTTATATGGCTTCTAAACTTACTCATTCAGTAATGCTTTCAGATGGAGTTGTAAGCTGCACACTGCTGCGTGAACAAGCGCGTGCATCCTATAGCAAAAATCTCTCTAAACACAAAGGGGTTAGTTCAATCTCAGCTATTCTCTTTTTTTAGAATAAAATGCAGAATTTATATGAGAAGCTAAGATAAGCAAATGTGTAGCTTGTTTTGAACACTGGCCAGTATTTTTCCCTGATGATGTCCTTTTCTCTCTTCTTTGTAGGTTTTGTTCCAACTCTGGGTGGCTCAGAGCTCAGAGTTCTTCAGACGGTTAGCCCTCTTACTGTCTGCAGCCAATTCACCTCCTGGGCGCTTACTTACTCCAGCCCTTTTGCCTCATCGCATTTTATCTGATGTGACTCAAGGTCTACCTCATGCTCATTCTGCCTGTCTGGAAGAGCTTAAGCGCAGCTATGAGTTCTATCGGTACTTTGAAACTCAGCACCAGTCAGTACCCCAGCGTAAAACTCAGCAGAAGTCCAGAGAACTGAATAACGTTCACACAGCAGTGCGCAGCTTACAGCTCCATCTGAAAGCATTACTGAATGAGTAAGTTTAGAAGCCGTATAAGGAAATGTCCCCGTGATTAGCAAGCTTCATTCTTGTGCCATTGTGGTTGTTGGCTTATGTCCTAGGTAGAAAGAAGAAACAAACATGAGACATGCATGCAGCCTGAAGGATGGTTTATAGCTACGAATATAGCAGAGAAACAATGATTCGTAAGTACTACAATTGGGGGAGTCACTTATAGCTTTTGCTTTTCCTGATTTTAACAGAGAACCTGAAAGATTGAACAAATGCAGATACTGTTCGTTCTCTTTGAGAGCTGAAATGAAGAAGGTTATGAAGAATGAGCTTCTCTTTTCTTTTTTTAATTGCCAGAGGGTCTGCGTGTGCTTATCAGAGAGGGAGAAAGCACTCCCAGTGGGACGCGATCATGCTCTCCCCTTTCCTCCGTTTCTTCATCCTGTCGGGATCTTGAGCATGCAAGCATTGTACACAGATGTGTGTCCAAGTGTTTTTCAAGCCTGTGGGCTTGGGATCCAAACCTCAGCATGTGGGATCTGGCTCCCTTATCCAGAAGGCTATGGGGACTTTTCTGAGGTCGGGCTCTTAATGATGGAACCTGCCGTCTGAAAGTATTCTAATACCTACCAGCACTAGAACAATGTAAGAGTAATTGTTATGTACAGTTGAAAAGTAGTATACTGCTACTTTTCTAAATAAATTGCAGCAGATTTAGAACTTCTTCTGTGGACTAGGACATGTTTTTGGCCCTAGCTGAATAGTAAAATATAGGGTTTATGATTTATATTTGTTGCTCTTGTATATTACGTGGTATTCTCTGTACTTTTCCTTCATTTCCTAATTTTTATGTCACATTTTCTTATGTCTTTTTTTTTGGGGGGCGGGGAGAGGTTTTTGCTATAGGGCGCGTGCACTCACCAGTCAGAGACAGAGAGCGAGAAATCACCCCCCAGGGGGGATGGCCATGCCACAATCCCTTCTCCTCCATTCTCCTCTCGGGATCTTGGGCACACACGCACATGCACCCGGTGTGAGTTTTAAGCCACTGGGTCCGGGATGAGAACCACTGGTCGACTACATGGGAGTCCAGCGACATAGCCATTACGCTAACTGCTGGTCCCATTTTCTTATGTCTTTTATCAATTGAAAAATACTGTTTTCAGGGCCAGCAGGTGGCGTGGTATTTTGGGGCACTGGACTCCCACATAGCCAACCACAGTTTGAGTCCCAGACCTGACAACTTGCTTTCTTACTTTCTCACTCTCTTTCTATCTATCTCTCTGGTGAACACACGTGCCCTATACTAAATTTTAAAAATAATAACTAATTAATAATTATATTTTTAAAAGGAAAGAAAAATACTATTTTCTTCTTGGAACTTTTTAAGTTTAAAAATTGACTCCATGCATGTAATATTCGAATATAATCATTTCCAATGAAATTTTTCTCTAACAGTGATTGTGTAGGACTGAACCAAAAGAATGATTGAATTCATGTTGTGTTGATAATCAGGAAGGCCACCGGGATTTAATGAGTTGATAGGTCGTAATTGAGAGAGCAGCAATTAATTTTATATGATAAGAAAATGGATGGAAGGGATTTGGCATATCAGCAAAATCAGAAGGCTAGTTTAGGAATGAGGGAGGATATGATATACAAGAATAGGAACTTCAGATCGCAAAGACATTTCAAGAAGATAAGTTTTTAACCACTAGTTCAAGGACTGGGATAGGTAGTTATAAGGGTAGTGTAAAGGGTGGGGTGTAATGACAGTGAAAAAACCTAGGATGGGACCAGCAGTTAGTGTAATGGCTATGTTGCTGAACTCCCATGTAGTCGACCAGTGGTTCAAGTCCCGGACCCGGTGGCTTAAAT
Source organism: Tupaia tana (assembly GCA_026018925.1). NCBI lineage: Eukaryota > Metazoa > Chordata > Mammalia > Scandentia > Tupaiidae > Tupaia > Tupaia tana. Next base: position 199,767,294 of record JAKSZU010000006.1, read on the forward strand.
TCATGTTGGTCGCGTGTGCGTGCGTGCCCAAGATCCCAAGAGGAGAATGGAGGAGAAGGGATTGCGGCATGGCCATCCCCCTGGGGGGTGATTTCTCTCTTTCTGTTGCTCTGTCTCTCTCTGTCTTTCTGACGAGCGCACACACCCTATAGCAAAAACCTCTCAAAAAGAAAAAAAAAATTGGGACCAGCAGTGAGTGTAATGGCTATGTCACTGGACTCCCATGTAGTCAACCGTAGTTCGAGTCCCGGACCCGGTGGCTTAAACTCACACCGGGCGCAGGTGCGTGCGTTCCCAAGATCCCGAGAGGAGAATGGAGGAGAAGGGATTGCAGCGTGTCCATCCCCCCTAGGGGGTGATTTCTCTCTTTCTATCTCTCTGTCTCTCTCTGTCTTTCTGGTGAGCACACGCACCCTATAGCAAAAAACCTCTCCAAAAAAAAAAAGAAAAAAAAAAAGGCAAAAGCCTCTCAAAAAAAAAAAAAAAAGAAAAGAAAAGAAAAAAACCTAGGATGCGGGTGTGTTCCAGTGGTCTACATCTGCCGTTTTAGAATTCAGGTGAATGATGACCTGACTTCTAGCCATGTTTCTTACAGAGAATTTGGGAGATAAAGCCATTCGTGACGTGAGTGGGCAAAATTGAGTCATTTCTGGGGAAAATAAGAATTTAGTGAAAGATTGTATTAGGTGAAGACAGCTTCACCAAGGAATTTTTGGCAATAGAATTAGAAATATACAGGGATGGGATTAGGAGGTGGTGTGGTGGTCAAGGTGCTAGACTCCCACATGGGTGATTGTGGTTTGAGTCTCAGACCTGGCTTGCTTTCTCTTTTTTTTCTCTCCTGTAAATTTGAAAACAACAATAATAATTAATAAAACTAAATAAATAATTTAGAAAGAAAGAAAGGTAGATAGATACAGGACATATTATAACACATTAGAGTGAGGAAAAACGGCTCAGGGAAGAATGTTACACTGGGTGGACCTCATCATGAAAAAGAGGAGCTTTGAACCTTGGGTGCTGATTGTGGATTATGCATGGGACGTATGCCTCCTGTTTTAAAATGGAATATTCTTGGCCAGCAGGTGACACAGAGTTTAAGGTGTTTGGATCCCGTATGGCCAATTGCACAGATCAAGTCCCAGGCCCACAGCTTGAAAAGCATGCCAGGCACATGTGTGTGCATGCCCAAAGTCCTGAGAGGAGAGTGGAGGAGAAAGGATTGTGACATGACTCTACCCCTGGAGGGTGCCTTCTCTCTCTCTCTCTCTCTCTCTCTCTCTCTCTCTCTCTCTTCTCTTTCACTAGCAAGTACACACACCTGATAACAAACTAAAAAATAAATAACATAGAATATTCTGTGAGTGTCCATGTCTTGTTTCAGCAGAGTATTAACTATGTTGCCATCCTCCTACCTTAGTCTCCCCAGTAGCTGGGACTACAGGCGTGTACTACACCTAGCTTTTTCGGGTGGACTGGGAGTTGAACCCAGGCCTCCAAAATGGCCTTAGCACACAGTACCACAGCTGAGTCTAAAATGGAATATTTGATGTATGCTACTACCTATCTAAGAATATAGCATGCCATGAATTTTTTTTTTTTTTTAGAGAAATTTTTAAGTCTCCAAGTCTGGGTTGGCTATCTGGGAGTCCAGCCACATAACCATCATGCCATCCGCTGGTCCTAACCATTAACCTCATACCATTCGTGCTGCCTCCAGAGTGTGCACAGCCAGGTTAATGTTACCAAAGAATATATTGAGATATCTCAAAACTTATGATGCATTTTTGCATAGAAAATATTTCATGGCTTTTTTCTGACGACCTAATATTACCTTCTCACTTAACTAAACATTTTCAGCGGTTACAGACTATAGGAGCTCAGGCTGAGGTCTATACAGAACATTCTCTAGAAAGGGTTGCCACAGCCTGGCTATGGGCTGCATCTCTATCTGTATTTCTCACTCCTTTTCTTCAGTTGAAGCAAACTGTGGAAATGCCTTTTTCCATGTTCTACCAAGAATGACTTTCCTCATCTTTTATACAGGCCTAAATTTTATTGTCCTTCAATGCTACCATCAGAGTCCCTCTTCCTTAGCTTCCCCTCTCTGTACCCAGAGCTCATAGTAAAATCCCCCTCTTCTGAATCTCATGACACTCTGTACCTCTTTGTGGTGTTATTCTTTTGTGCTTGGGTTCAGCCCAGCTTTACAGTTTACCACCTTTGTGACTCTGGGAAAGTTTATTCAACTCTCTAGACCTAATTTCTTATCTGTAAAATGGAAATAAGATGTTAGTTTTAGCTTTTATGATACTGTATTTTATTTACATACATGTGAAATTTCCAATTTAGTTATAATTTTTTATAAATAGGAAATGAGTTTAATTTCTCATTTCAGCTCATAAAATGTCTAATATATATGCCAGAAATATTTGTCAAATAAATATATGATGTTCTCTATAAGCTTTTTTAAAAATTGTGGTATACACATAACAAAACGGTTAAGCATTTTCAAGTGTACAGATCAATGGATTAAGTACTTAACATTGTTTTGCAACTATCACCATCATTTACCTCCAGAATTTTTTTTCCTCATGTAAGTATTTTTCTAGAGGGTTTGAGTGCTTACAGGGAGGGATGGACATAGCACCCTCCAGTGGAGTGTGGTCACACACGCAATTTTTCAAGCTGCCAGAACTGGGATTCAAACCATGCAGTCAGCCAGGTGGGATCCAGCTTTCTTAACCACCAGAACATAGGGCTGACCCTAAAGTTAATTTTTAAAAAATAAGCCTTGTAAATAATAGATTCTATTATCTTAGAAATCTGTTTCTGTTTTTCTTTACCACTCAGGGTAATCATTCTTGAAGATGAACTTGAAAAGCTTGTTTGTACTAAAGAATCACAAGAACTGGTGTCAGAGTCTTATCAAATCCTAGAACAGAAACTGAAGTTGATTCAGCCCCATGTTCAAGCAAGCAACAATTGCTGGGAAGAGGCCATTTCTCAGGTGGACAAACTGCTACGAAGAAGTACAGATAAAAAAGGTATCTGTGAAAAACCTCTTTAGCATATGCTTCTCAAGCATGTTGATTCCATTCTGATAGGATTTTATTTAGGTGGATTTCTTGTCTGCATGATGAAAGTAACTTTACAAAACTTTCTTGTTTTCATATTTAGAAAACATTGAATTTATATTTACCAATTGGCACTGAATACAAAGTGTAGGCTCTTATTTTGTAAATTAAAAATGATTATGATTTGTCTGGGCACATGTACATATGTCACCAAAACTCCAAGAGGAGAATGAAGGAAAAGGGATTGCAGCATATCCATCCCCCACGGGGTGATTTCTCTCTCTCTCTCTCTCTCTCTGGTGAGCATACATACCCTATATCCCAAAAAAGACCAAAAAAAAAAAAAAAAAAGAAAGAAAGAAAGAAAGAAAATGAATATGATTTGAAAATGTAATGAATTGTACTTCCTTTTTTAAAAATAAAATGAAGGGCTAAATTTTGATAATATTTTTCTGTTATTAGAACTTCTTTAGAAAAACATTTATAAACTCTACTATAATAAAAGAATGAATTTGATAGTCAGAGGCCAGACACTGAGTTTTCCTTTAAGATAAAATACTTCAGACATTCAGAAAGGATGTACAAGTGATAGAATTAGTCACTACATGTTGATTTAAATAGGGATCTAAATGTATTAAATGCCATTATTTAGTGGTCATGAATCAGACTGTTTTACGCTGCTAGGTAAAAAGAAAGTGTTGAAATTTTCCACCAAACTACTTTTATTTAACTCATATTTTTTTCCTTTTTTAAAAAAAATTATTATTATTGGGACCAGCAGTTAGCATAATGGCTATGTCACTGGACTCCCATGTAGTCGACCGTGGTTGACGTCCCGGACCCGGTAGCTTAAAACTCACGCCAGGCACGTGTGCGTGCATGCCCAAGATCCCGAGAGGAGAATGGAGGAGAAGGGATTGCGGCGTGGCCATCCCCCCTGGGGGGTGATTTCTCACTTTCTGTCTCTCTGTCTCTCTCTGTCTGTCTGATGAGTGCATGCACCCTATGGCAAAAACCTCTCAAAAAAAAAAATTATTTTTATTTAACTTTATTTATTTTCATTTGACCAGAGAGGGACAGAGAGAGAGAGAGAGAAAGTGAGAATGCAAGCCGCCAGATCCGGAACTCGAACTATAGTGGGCCATGTGGGAGTCCAGGGCCCTTAACCACCATGCCACCTGCCGGCCCCCACTTTTTTGTTTGTTTGTTTTTTACATCACTAGTTTCATTTTGAATGTTTGGCATGTTATTTTTTTTTTTAATTATTCTACAAACCAATACAATGTTTATCTCTTAGATTTTTGTTACAAAGTTAATTTGACTCATGGCATAGAATTGGTATTGCTGCCAAAAACAGTGCTTTATTAGCCTGTTCTTGTTTTGTGTAATATTTTAAACAGGCTAAGTAAATCCTGACATAATAGAAGTATTCACTTTTTTTTTTTTTTTTTGGAGAGGTTTTTCGCTATAGGGCGCGTGCGCTCGCCAGACAGACAGAGAGAGACATAGAGACAGAAAGCGAGAAATCACCCCCCAGGGGGGATGGTCACGCCGCAATCCCTTCTCCTCCATTCTCCTCTCGGGATCTTGGGCACGCACGCACACGCGCCCGGCGTGAGTTGTAAGCCACCGGGTCCGAGACACGAACCGCGGTCGACTACGTGGGAGTCCAGCGACATAGCCATTACGCTAACTGCTGGTTCCCAAGTATTCACTTTTTTCAAAGGCAATATTAACATGCTAATTACTTATATATTGCCTATAGGTTTTCTTTACATTTCAAATATAAATAGTGAATAATTTTTTTCTCCAGAGAATAAATCTGCTAAGGAATCTTAAGATATGCAAGTTGATCTTTTTGATGTAAAGTCTAGTGTTTCTATAAATAGATACACTAAGACCTTTGGAGTTAAAAACATGCATTTAAGGGCCAGCAGGTGGCGTGGAACCCACATGGCCGACTATACAGTTCAAGTCTAGGACCCGGTGGCCTGACAGTCATACTGGGCACATATGTGCATCCCCAAATTTCTGAAAGGAGAATGGAGAAGAAGGGATTGTAGTGTGGCCACCCCTCTGGGGGGTGATTTCTCACTTATTCTTTCTCTCTTTTTCTGATGAGTATACAGGCCCTATAAAACAACAACAAAAAACTTTAAAAAAGAAAAAGTGCATCTCATTCAGCCCTCCTTCAGCACACTCCAAGATATGGAATTTTAGTCTATTATTAAATCATTATTGTTTTGTTAACCATTATTTTGAAAACTGTCTCCAAACCACTGGGCAAATAATTAAGTCATTTTGGGCCAGCAGATGGCATAGCAGTTACATTGCTGAACTCCCACATGGCCACCAGACCAAAAGGCTTGAAACTCAAGCTGGGCGTGCATATGCACGGATGTGTATGTTTGTGCTTGTGTGTGTCCACCCGCCCAAGATCCTGGGAGGAGAGTGGAGAAGAATGGAGGAAAAGAGGTTGCAGCATGGCCATCTTCCCTGGTATGAGGTGGGTGGGTGATTTATCACTTTCATTCTCACTGTCTCTGTCTCTGTCTCTCTCTCTCCAGTGAGCACACATGCCCTAAGGCAAAAACCTCTACCCCCAAAATATCATTTCTTTTTTGTAAATAATTATTTTTTATTTGTATTTATTATGGTTATAATTATTATTTTAATTTGCTACAGAGTACATGCACTTACCAGAAAAAGAGAGAGAGAGACAGAGACAGAGAGAAAGTGAGAAAGCAAACCACCAGGTCCAGGACTTGAACCCCGGTTGGCCATGTGGAAGTCCAGCACCTTAACCACCATGCCTCCTCCTGGCCCACCATATCCTTTTTAAAGATGTTTTATTTTGAAATTATTTCACACTTAGAGAAAAGTTGCAAGAGTTGTTCAAAATATCCTTATCCAAATTCCCTAGTTGATGCCACATTTGCAAACCTGGGACCTTCCCCTGTGGCTTCAGCACTGCCGAGTGTTTCATCTCCACTGTGCCCCTGCAGGTGGCCTACACCAGGCCTCTTACTGAACCTTTCAGGTGTTTTCAGCCTTTTCCCATGTGTAAGAGCCATTCATAATTTCTGTCTTTTTATTTTTTTAGAGAGAGATTTTTGCTATAGGACACGTGCTTTCACTGGAGAAACAGAGACAGAAAGCAAGAAATTACCCCCATACATCCCCAGGGGCAATGGCCACACAGCAATCTCTTCTCCATTCTTCTCTTTGGATTTTGGATACACATGCACATGTGCTCAGCATGAGTTTCTAACTTTTGAACTGTGGTTGGCCATGTGGGAATCCAGTGACGTAACCATTATACCATCTGCTGGTCTCATCATTTGTAATTCCTTTTCTTTTCTTTTTTTTTTTTTAAGAGAGATTTTTGCCATAAGGCATGTGTGCTAGCTGGAAAGACAGAGACAGAGAGATAGAAAGTGAGAAATCACGCCCAAGAGATGATCGTAGCACAATTCCTTCTCCTCCATTCTCTCGGGATTTTGGACATTCACACGCGCATGCACACACACACACACACACGCCCAGCTTGAGTTTTAAGCCACTGGGTCCAAGACTTGAACAGGTCAACTACTTGAGTACAATGACGTAACCATTATGCCATCTGCCGGTCCCCACTTGTAATTTCTATCCTGAGAATTGCCCATTTTTATATATATATATATTTGGTTATTTATTTTCCTATTGCTTTGTAGAAGCTCTTTTATGTGTTTGTGAAATAGTTTTTCTGTAATACAGTGCAAATTTTTTCCTGTTTTGTCATGTAACTATTGACTTTGTGATAAGTTGTTTCCTCACAACAGTAGTTTCTATATATTTTTTTACTTATGTGTCTTCTGTATTTTTATGTCATGGTTAAAAACATTCCTTATTTCAAATTGATTTTGTAAATTCACTCATGATTTATTTTAATATTTTTGTGGTTTTCTGTTTTTATATTTATATCTTTAGTTCCTCTGAAATTTATCATAGCAATACATATGAAATATGGATATAACTAATTTTTTTCCACATTGATAGCCATTGTCTTAACACCATCTTTTCATTTATAGTTTGAAATCTAGTATTTGTTTTTTGTTTCTTTGCTTTGTTTTCTTTTATTCATTGACTGTTTTCTTTATGCCAGAGAGTATGTACACTCAAGAGAGAGAGAGAGACAGAGAGAGATGGCACCCCCCTAGTGAGGTGTGGTCACACCAAAATCCCCCTCTCTTCTATTTTTCTAACCTGTTGGGATTTTAGACATACACACACAGATGCATTCAGTGTGTTTTTCAAGCAACCAGGGCCAGGATTTGAACCATGCAGTTGTTCCCGTGGGTCCCCACTCCCTTAACTGTTGTACCACGGAGCCAGCCTAATTTAGTTTTATAATATACTTTAATAGTTTATTGGGCTAACCCTACTACCTCTTCCCCCAGAATTATCCTTGCTCTTCTTATTTTTAAATTTTTGAGATCTTTAGAATTAGTTTGTATAGGGGCCAGCAGGTGGCATGGTGGTTAAGGCGCTGGACTCCCACATGGCCGACCACAGTTTGAGTCCCAGACCTGGCCGCTTGCTTTATTACTTTCCCTCTCTCCCTCTCTCTCTCTCTCTCTCTCTGTCTGTCTTTGGGGAGTGCATGTACTCGGCAGCAAATTTTTAAATAATGATAAAATTAAATAAATCTTAAGAAAAATAAAAATAATTAGCTTGTATAGTTTCCCTCCTATCACCATTAAAATAAAAAAGAAAAAAGTACTGATGATATTTATTTTTTACTTTATAGAATAATCAGAAGAATTGGCATTTTTAACTTTTTTGTTATTATTGTAAATGAGATAGGTTTTTTTCTGGTATTTAACTAGTTTCTCTTAGTTAAATGAAACTAATTTTGTATTCAGCCTCCTTAAAGATCTCTACATGTGATAGTCTGCCTGATTTTCTTACTTTTCTAGGAGTATACAATAATCATCTACAAATGATAATTTTACGTCTTCCTTTTTTTTTTTTTTAAAGGTTTTTGCCACAGAGAGCATAGTGCTTGCTACAGAGAGACAGAGACAGTGAGAGGGAAATTGAGAAATTACCCTCCAGGGGTGTAGCCATGCTGCAATCCCTTCTCCTCCATTCTCCTGAGATTTTGGGCATACACACACTTACCTGTTTGTTTTTCAAGCCACCAGTTTGGGATTTGAACCACAGTCAGACATATGGGAGTCCAGTGTCTTAACTACCATGCTACCTGCTGGCCCTGGCCATGTATCTTTTTTATGTCTAATGCCAAATCTATTTTTTTTTACTTCAACAATGAAGCTTGTTTCTTATTAGTAACCCTAAATCTCCAATCCCCCAGTTCCCTTCTCAGAAATAACCACTGTTGTCAGTAATTAATTCATCATTCCATAGTTATTCTGTGAAAACATATGTAAACCTTGATCCTGGATTGGGGGATCTGTTCTGCCTGAATTTATATTCCAAATTTGCCATATGTTAGCTTTGCAAACCTGAGAAAGTTACTTATTTCTTTGTGCCTCCTTTCTCATGCAATAAAGGTCATAAATGTTGTATCTAACACAAACAGTTGTTGTGAAGATAAAAATTTTAACACATGTAACAGCTTTAGAATACCTGGCACTCGGGGTCAGCAAGTAGCATGGTGGTTAAGGGCACTGGACTCCTACATGGCCAACCACTGTTTAAGTCCCAGACCTGGCGGCTGGCTTTCTCTCTTCCCATCTCTCTCTCTCTCTCTCTCACTCTGGTCATATTAAAATAAAGAAAGGAAGGAAGGAAGGAAGTTAAATAAAAGAATTTAAAAAAAAATAAAGAATACCTGGCACTCAAAACTAAAAGAGCATTGAATTGTGTAGAGAGACTATGACTCACTATCTTAATTTCTTACTATATAGTATGTATGTATGTATGTAACCAGTATCATAAAGTGAACATGAACCCATCAGCCAACTTAGAAACCTCAGCTGTTACCAATGCCATTCTATCATTTGCCTATGTGAGCCTTCCCTAGCTCATCTCCCTGCCTTCTCACAGAGACCCACCAGCCTCAACTTTATCATTTATTTGCTGATATTTGTTTCATAATAGAGCATTTGCTTGTACACATGAGTGTGTGTGTGTGAGAGAGAGAGAGGTGAGTACCCTTTACAGGATCTGGTCATGCCATGATCCCTTTCTCTAGTCCTCTAGCACATCAGATCTTGGATACTCAAGCACGCATGTCCAGCATGCTTCAGGTGGACCGGGCTCGGGCCTGAACCAGTCACCACATGGGATCCAGCTTCTCTTCAGCAGTATATTAGTACTATGCCATAAGTCAGCCTGATTCTTTTTTTTTTTAAATTTGTTAGAGGGCATGTGTGCTTGCTGGAGAGAGAGAGACGAGGGAATGTGAAAAAGCATCTCACAGGGAGGATGTCCACACCACAGTCCTTTCTTCATTCTCTTCTTGTGATTTTGGGCATGCACGCACACATGCCTAGCATGTTTTCCAACCCTCTGGGTCCAGGATTCAAACAACGCAATGCACCATGCAAAATCCAGCTACTTTAACCACTATACCACTGGCTGGCCCCTTCAAACCTAAAAATATATTGTTTAATTTTGCCTCTCTTTAAGCAAATACTGTCAGCCTATTAGAGACTTGTAATACTTTACTTTTAAGATATAGTAAAAGACCTCACTGGGGACATGGAACATGGTAGGCATACAATAATGTATGAATGGATTGAATAGAAAGAACTTTGTGTAACAAAGAATGAATCCCTCTAATTTGACACATTAAGAAATTTCCAATATTGCCAATGTATGAAAAAGAACCCCAAAGATGTCATTTTCTTTTTTTTTTTAAGAATTATTTATTTAATTCCATGTTATTATTAGTTCTTTCGTTTGACCAGAGAGAGAGAGAAAGGGAAAGGGACAAAGCAAGTCACCAGGCCCAGAACTTGAACCATGGTCAGCCATGTGGGAATCCAGTGCCTCTAACTACCATCCACCTGCCGGCCCCAAAGATGTCATTTTCTTTAGCATTATTTTGCTGTCTGTTCTAGTCTGTTCTGTTGCTAATAGCAAAATTACCTGAGTAAGTCCACAGTAAATACCTCACTTTCTTCATCTGTCATATGAGAATTACTAGATTTATTTAGCTCCCAGTTTGGAGGTCCGAGATACAGGGACTGTATCTGGTGAGGGTGTTCTTGCTGGCAGATACCGTAGTAGAGGGTAGCAGCTTGAACAGAGCACAGCATTTCTGTCTCATTGCCTCTCCTTATAAACCCACCAGGATTCAATCATGGGGCCCCACCCTGGTGCCTAACCACTTCTCAAATGCTCCACCTTTTAACCTTGTAGTCCTATTAAGTTTCCACCCTCTTGATTCCATTGTAATAACTCATCAAATTTTAACACACAAATTTTAAGGGGACACATTCAAACCATAGCACTGTCTCCCTGGTAAGCTCAGAAAATTCTTGAGAATAGGTTACCACTTTGCATTACTCGAGAATTGCCATAGAAAAGAATTTCCAGGTAATAACAGTTTCTATGTTCTAAATGGAACTTTACTGTGCACATAATCTCAGTGGTAGGCACTTTTCTATCTGTACTATTATTTTTACCACTATTCTATAGACAACTGTGCCTTAAGCTAAGAAGTTGCAAAACTGAATTTAACCCAGTGTGTCTAGCTAGAGCTCTTACTCACTGCTGCTCTCTCACTCTTGCTACCAACTACTTTATCTTGGTCTGAGTCATTAAGCCATCTTGCCTACAGACTAGGAACCAGTCATCTTTTTATAACATTTCCCAAATACTTTTTTCCCACATCTGGCTTTATTATTTTTTTTAAGAGAGAAATTTTTCATACAGGGTCCATGTGCTTGCCAGAGAAACAGCAAGAAATCACCCCCCCCCCCCCAGGGGAATGGTCACGCTGCAATCCCTTTTCCGTTCTCCTCTTGGGATTTTGGGCACACATGCCCGGTGTGAGTTTTAAGCCACCATGTCTGGGACTGGAACTGTGGTCAACTCTATGGGAGTTCAGTGACATGACCATTATGTCATCTGCTGGTTCCACCAGTCTCACTATGTTGCCCAGGACAGCTTAGAGCTCAAGATCTTCTTGGCTTCACTTCTTGCATTGCTGGGATCACAGGCACAGGCCACCATGTCTGGCTTTTAGAACAGGCAGCAAACTGGGACCTCCCAGGTGGTGCCAGTGTGTGGAGCCTGCATCTTAGTACACAGCACCATGGCACGGTGTTTCCTTTCCTTTTTTCTTTTTTTGGAGAGATTTTTGCTCTAGGATACATGCACTCACCAGAGAGACAGAGAGACAAAAAGCAAGAAATCACCTGCCAGGGGCGATGGCCACGCTGCAATCCCTTCCTCTCCAGTCTCCTCTCAGGATTTTGGGCACGCAAGCATGCTCCAGGCATGAGTTTTAAGTCGCTGGGTCTGGGACTCGAACCGTGATCAACTACATGGGACTCCAGCGATGTGCCATCTGCTGGTTCCTCCTTTCCCCCTTTTTAAATGCTTAACTGTCATTGTTCTTGAAAGATGAAAATCTAGAAATTTAAACTATATTTCTTTTTAAGAAGAGAGATAATAATGAAAGATAGAGAACTGGATATAAAACTAAGTAAACTTGTGATTGGATACCAAACACGAATTTTAAGTAATTAATTAATAAAAGTTAAATTCACTTTTGATTAGTTCAAGGTATTTATGTGCGAAACTCCTTCCTGATTCTGATTTATTTTTCTTCTGAGAGGTTTTTGCCTGACGGTACATGCACTATCCAGAGACAAGAGCACGAGAGAGACAGAAAGTGAGAAATCACCTCACAGGTGGATGGCCACGCCACAATTCCTTCTCCATTCTCATCCTGGGGTCTTAGGCACACATGCACATGAACCCAGCGTGAGTTTCAAGCTGCCAGGTCCAAGACTTGTACTGTGGTCGGCCATATAGGAGTCCAGCAACGTACCTGCTATGCCATTTTATTTAACTTTATTTATTCATTTATTTATTTTAATTTGACCAGAGAGGGACAGAGTGAGAGAGAGCAAGAGAGAGAAAAATTGAGAAAGCAAGCTGCCAGGTCTGGGACCCAAACCATGGTCAGCCATGTGGGAGTCCAGCGCCCTTAATCACAATGCCACCTGCCGGCCCTCCTGATTCTGACTTCTGGGAGTTAAAATAGTATAATAGTAAGACTGAAGTTTGGGGCTAACCGTTGGGGTGGTGTTAAGGCAGCTGGATCCCAAATGACCTTTGTGTCCAGGACCCAGTGGCTTGAAAAACACACAGGGGCCAGTTTGTGTGTGTGTATATGACCAAAATTCTGAGAGAAGTGGAGGAGAAAGGATTGTATGGCCATCCCCCCGGGCATGCTTTTTCATGTTCTCTTTCTCCTGCGAGCGTGCATACCTTCTGGTAAAAAAAAAATAAAATAAAAAATAAAAATAAATAAATAAATCTACAAAAAAACTTGTAGTTTGTTTTTTGTGAGGAAGATTGATGATCTGTCTTATGACTGTTCCTATGCCACAGGGACCAGCAGATGGCATAATGGTTATATCGCTGGACTCTCGCGTAGGTGACCACGCAGGTTGAGTACCAGACCAGGCAGCTTAAAACTCATGTTGGGTGCGTGTGCGTGCATGCCCAGAATCCTAAGAAGAGAATGGAGAAGGGATTGCAGCATGACCTGCCCAGGGGGTGATTTTTTACTTTCTGTCTCTCTCTCTCTGTGTCTCTCTGGCAAGCACAGTTTTGGGATAGCAAAATTCTCTCTTAAAAAAGAAAGAAAAAGACTGTTCCTATGCCATGAACAAAAAAATATCCTCAGCAAATATTTATTGAGTGCCTGGTGTATGCCAGATGCTGTGGTGAGGCAAAGAGGGAAAAAATCAAGTCCTTTCCTCCAAGAATTTAGTTTAACTTAAGTCAGTTGTGGGGCTAGCAGATGGTATAGCGGTTACATCGCTGGACTCCCACATGGCTGACCGTGGTCCCGGATCTAGTGACTTGAAACTTACACCAGTGAATATGTGTGCATGCCCAAGATCCCAGGAGGAGAGTGGAGGAGAAGGGATTGCCACATAGCCATACCCTCTGGGGCCTGATTTTTCTCATTTCCTCTCCCCTCCCATCCCACCTTATGAGCATACATTCCCTAAGGCAAAAACCTCTACCCAAAAAAAAGTCAATTGTAAATCTAATAATACTGCTGTTAACTTTATTATCTTTAATTGTGTAGAAATAAAAGTTGTAGGGATCCAAGAGATGGCATAATTGTTACAACCCTTGACTCCCATATAGGTGACCGCAGTTCGAGTGCCAGAACTGGCAGCTTAAAACTTATGCTGGGCATGTGTGTGTGTGTGTGCCCAAAATCCCGAAAGGAGAACGAAGAAGGGATTGCAATGTGACCATCCCCCCCAAAGGGTGATTTCTCACTTTCTGTCTCTCCAGTGAGTGCACACGCCCCATGGCAAAAATCTCTCTTAAAAAAATAAAGGGCCTTGGGACCAGCAGTTAGCGTAATGGCTATGTCGCTGGACTCCCACGTGGTCGACCGCGGTTCGAGTCCCGGACCCGGCAGCTTAAACTCACGCCGGGCGCGTGTGCGTGCGTGCCCAAGATCCCGAGAGGAGAATGGAGGAGAAGAGATTGCGGCGTGGCCATCCCCCCGGGGGGTGATTTCTCGCTTTCTATCTCTCTGTCTCTCTCTGTCTGTCTGGCGAGCGCACGCGCCCTATAGCAAAAACCTCTCCAAAAAAAGAAAAAATAAATAAATAAAAATAAAAAAAATAAAAAAATAAAGGGCCTAGCAGGTGCTATGTTGGTTGGGAGCGCTGGACTCCCACATGGCTGACTGCGATTCTAGTCCAGACCTGGCAGCTTGCTTTCTCACTTTCTCTCTCACTCACTCACTCTGTTCCTCTCTGGTCAAATTAAAAATAGAGTTAAATGAAAGTAATTCTTTAATAAAAAATAAATTAATTAATTAAAAGTTACCGATTAAATTGGATTATGAAATAAACAAAGTATTGACAAGAATATTTTTCATTAGATTTTATTCATTTCTGTGTGGCCTGTTTCAATCCCTTTCTCCCCTCCCTCTTTTAAGGCAAGCCTGAAGCGGCATGTGAAAACCCACACTGTACTGTGGTACCTTTGGTGCAGCCTACTGTACACATTGCAGACAAAGACCCAATCCCTGAAGAACAGGTAAGGGCAAATGTTTTTTTTCCTGAAGAGGAATTTCACTTATAAAACTTACCTACCTTTTCTGGGGGGACCGGGGGGGGGGGGGGGGGGCGGGCTACAGGGTGTATGCACTCCCCAGAGCAAGAAAGAAAAAGTAAGATCACCACTACTCTTCTTTCCTCAGGATTTTGGGTGCACACACAAACATACACGCACACATGCATGCGCATACACACGCCCTATGTAATTCTCAAGCTGCCGGGTCCAGGACTTGAACTGTGAAGCTGCCATGTGGGATCCAGCACCTTAATCTTCATGCCACCTGCTGGACCCACCTACCTTTCATTTAAGTAGACATGGGTAATTTTCAAATAACTTTTTGAATTTGTTTCTAATGAGCTTTAAAATGACGACATAATGTATTGAACTTAAATCAGCTCATTAGTTCTTATTGCGTCGAGTTTGAATTCATTGAATCGTCCAGTAGATTTTTTTTTTTTTTGTTATTTATGTGATTGTCTATTTCTTAGAGATTAAACACACTAAAATTTAGTGCATTGGCCAAGGTACCAGAATGCTGAAAATGTTTATCTTGATCTGAGTACTAGTTACTAGTAGTTATACATATATAAAAGTCCTATACACATAAGATTTATACAGTTGACTACATGTATGTTATATCCCAGTTTAAAATAATTTTTAGGTTTATTTGTTCCCTGAGGGTCAGAGATGCAGGCACCCTAACAGGGTCTTCACTCTGTGATACACAAGGTCTCAGCCAGCCTGGATTATGAGCATGCACACCCAGCATGCTCATGAGTCTGTTCTAGGGGTCCAGTTGCATTATGACACGCCACCACCTGGACCTGTAAAAAAACAATGTTTTAATGATTTCAGTGATATTGACAAAGATTTCTTTTTCTCCTTGGTATATTACTGGTTTCTTTTCTTTTCTTTTTTTTTTTTTTTTTTTTTTTTTTTTTTTTTTTTTTTTTTGCCAGAGGGTACATCCACTTGCCAGAGAGGGAGAAAGCACCCTCGAGTGGGAAGTGGCCACCCCACAATATCCTTGTCTCCATTTTTCCATCCTGTCAGGATTTTAGCCATGCACATATATGCACTCAGCGTATTTTTTAAGCCCTAAGGACTGGGTTTGAAGCACAGTTGGCCCTGTGGGATCTGGCTCCCTAAGCTCAGGGCTTACCCACTCTGCTACCTCAGGCCCTATTTAGTATTCTTACTCATAGAACCAACCCCAGTTAGTTTAATAGACAAATAACTTCTATAAAACCACTAGAGCCAAATAAATCTATTAAATAGTTTATGGGGGCCAGCAGATGGCGCAGTGTTTGAGGGTGCTGGACTCTCACATCACTGATTGCAGTGTAAGTCCCAGACCTGGCAGCTTGCTTTCTCACTCCCCCTCCCCCCATGCTGTCTCTTGTCAAATTAAAATAAATAAAGTTAAATAAAGTAATTCTTTTTAAATAATCTATTATATATCTTAGAGACTATTTCAAAGAATCAGCTAACCAGGCTTTACCAAGGCTGGGGTAAAAACCCAAATCACTAAAAATACTCTCTGGGAGGGACGTCATTGCTAAGTCATTGGCAGACATTGACACTTGCTCTGTTAAGGCCAAATAGTAAAAGTTACCCACAGAACCTCCACTTCTGAAAACTTGACCTGCCACTGTCCTTGACACAGTGGATTTCTCAAGGTTCATGCTTCTGTTAATATGAGCTTTGGGGAGGCCACCAGATGGCATAGCAGTTATGTCTCTGGACTCCTGCATGGCCGACTGCAGCAATTTGAGTTCCAGATCCGGTGGCTTCAAAAATCACACTAGGCACATGTGCGTGTGTGCCCAAGATCCCAAGAGGAGAACGGAGGAGAAGGGATTATGGTGTGGCCATCCCCTTGGGGGTTGATTTCTCACTTTCCCTCCCTTTCACTGTCCGCACCCTGCCCCACCCCCATCCCCAGCAAGTGCATATGCCCTAAGGCAAAACCTCATTTAAAAAAATAAATAAATTTTTATGATTTTTATTATATATATAATATTTCATCTTATATATTTAATATTTTTATTATATATATTATATATTATTATAATATATTATATATAATAAAAATAATAAAATATAAGATATATATATAAGCTTAATATATATATCTTAATAAATATATAAGCTTTGGAATCAGATCTGATGCAGGTCCATCTGATTAGAGGATCCCAGGTCATTTGCCTAAACCTTAACTGTAAGACAGGCTAGGTAAGCAAGTGTCCTTCCCTTTATCCCAGATATGAGGTGTTCCCCAATCCTAGGAAGAGTTTTCAAATTTCCTGGGTAGCCAGAAGAAACCTCAAAAAGACTTAATATCTCTCACCACCTCCCCAAACAGCCAACCCTTCTTATTTTGATTGGTTTTGACATAGCAAATAACTATAATCTTAATGAGGCCTATTGGATAATATTGGGGTAGAAAAATAACCATTGAGGGACCAGCAGTTAGCGTAATGGCTATGTCACTGGAGTCCCATGTAGTCACCGCGGTTTGAGTCCTGGACCCAGTGACTTAAACTCACTTCGAGCGCATGTGCATGCGTGCCCAAGATCCCGGGAGGAGAATGGAGGAGAAGGGATTGCAGCGTGGTCATCCCCCCTGGGGGGTGATTTCTCGCTTTCTCTGTCTTTCTGGCGAGCACACATGCCCTATAGCAAAAAACTCTAAAAAAAAAAGAAAAGAAAAGAAAAATGACCATTGAAGTTGCTAAACTTTCTTATCCACACCCTTTTTAGTATCAATTGTTAAGCTTGTTGGAGATTTTGATTTTTTCTCTAGGTGTATGTTTGCATTTTGTTTTTCATTTTTGCACAACTGTGCCAAGAACAAGTCCTCATTTTCTTAATGTGTAAGATGAGTAGGTGCAAGTAAGTGCTTGTACTAGAAAATTGCTTGAAGTGAAGTCCTTTTTTTCTTTTTTTAATTCATTGTCAGGAATTAGAAGCTTATGTAGATGATATAGATATGGACAATGACTTCAGAACGGATGATTTTTATTACTTGTCTCAAGAAGACAAAGAGAGACAGAAGCGTGAGCATGAAGAATCCAAGAGGGTACTCCAAGAATTAAAATCTGTGCTGGGGTTCAAAGCTTCAGAAGCAGAGAGGCAGAAGTGGAAGCAGCTTCTCTTTAGTGATCACGGTAAGCACTGACCTCAGAATCAAAAGTTATTTCAGTGTAGGAGATTCTTTTTTTCTTGAGCCATGAATCTTACTTTAGCTGTAGCATTCTTATGGCTTTAATTTTAAGGTTCTACTAGTAAGCATGGTGCCTTCTGTCCTAGGTGCAAAATCAGTTTGATCGATAAAGGGTAAGAGTGTAATCTCATTGAGAATATGAAATCACAGTTTTCATCAGTTATTGAATTTTTTACAAAGTTTCTATGGAATGGCAAGGAGTTGAATTATTTGTAATATTTTAAATAAAGTATTATTTTCAGATTTAGTGAATTTGTGATTCTAAATTCTGTTGTTTATATGTTAAAATACTAAAAAAAAAAAAAAAAAAAAAAAACCTCAGTGAAGCACAAAATGAATACCTCTGTTCACTGTTGAAAAAAATGTCCTAAAATTTAGGCTATTTTGAGCACTTTAGTAGAGGGGAGAGGGAAGGTGCACACGCTGGTTTAGGCAAAATTGGATGACTGCTAATGCTGAAGCCTTAAACCCCTCTATGTTTCTCATCCTTCTACTCAATCACACTTCATGGGAAGTAGCGAAAGGAATGAGAGAAATTTGATAGTTGATGGTGTCAACCTAGCTAATTCTTAGTTGAATTAATTCCTAAGGATTCCTAAGAAGGTAGAGTAGCTATATGGACCCTAAAAATCAACAGCCTTTCTTCTCTTTTTTCACTAGAAGTATGTCGATGATCTATACTTCTGGAAGGCTCCTCAAGGTTCTTTTTCCTTCTCTTTGGAGTCCTGCTGTTCTCCTTGTCCAGGTCTATATTTCTTGGATGATCTTTCCTCTCTCACTCTATTTGCTCCCTTTATAGCCCAGGTCATCATTGGATTATGCTTGTACCTTACAGCTGACTCTAGCTAGGTTCCGTTTTCATTACCTTTTCCTTCTACGCCATCTGGCAAGCTCCTTCTGTATTTTTTTTTAAACAATGCACAATGACTATAAAATGTAGTGGCTCCCCCTTTTTTATTGTGTTCAATCTGAACTCCTCTTCCTGGTTTCAAGCCTCTCCATCTTAAGAATCTATCATTTACAATTATATTTCTTATTATTTTAATGTAAATGTCTTCATCTATTTACAGTTATCTATTTAAGCTACATTTCCAAAAACTTACTATTTTTATATTAATGAGAAGAATTCCTGCTGATCTCTAGAATTCTATCTTCTCTACCAGGCTGTCCTCTCTCCTAGTCTCTCTTTCTCCATGCATCTTTCTCTGACTGTTCCAGCTCCCATCCTTCCTACGATAGCAGACCTACACACTAGAGGGGCATGATAGTGAAATGTAAAGGAAGTCTCGAACAGCAAAGCGTATGGCAAAGAAGGGAAATAATTAAAACTTTTTAGAAGCAGCAATAAAGGGAGTTCCTGTAATCTGTTGTTGGTATGTTAGGCCTACCTAAAGCAGAGATAAATAATGCTATGTTTTAGGCACTACTGTTTTCTAAGTGTTTCTTTTTTTTTTCTTCTGTCTTCATAACTAAATCACAGTCTTCTTACATACGGGCTTTATTATGTCCCAGTGCATTCATTAAGAAGTTTTCATACCACAAGTAATGATCAAAGACCCGTTACGTGTCAGTCACTGTTTACTGCTGTATCCCTAGCACATAGATTGAGAGACAAAAATGCCTACCCTCTTAGAGGTTTATATTCTAACACACCTGTCAGTTGATCCTCCTGTTATTTATACAAATTATATCCTCCTGCCATTTAATTAGCAAGAATCATGAATATAATTAACTTTCCATATGTTTTGCATTCTTAAGAACTACTAGCAGATTAATAAACTGAAAATGTATGTAAGACTGAAAAGAGCCTTGTATGTAAATTTGAATCCTTTTTTATTAGTATTTTCTTAATATAGCTTTAAAATTATGCTGTTGATGTTATTGGCAAAGCTATATCAATGAGAATATGTCTCTTTTTCAGGTATGTGCTTTTGATACAGTTTGCATTTGTAAAGGCATAATGCTGTTTTAGTTTATAAAAATAACTAAAAAGCTGCTGATAACCATAAAATGCTTTTCCCATGAAAAATTTCAGTACATCTTCCAGAGTTGTTTTCATCTCTGCCTACAGGGGTAAAGTCCGAATGGAATTAGAGAGGGAAATTCTACACTGGAACCTGCTGTGGCCATTTGTTTTCTGTTATGCTGCTTCTCTAGTGGAGTTACTGCAGCTTAGGGCTGTTTCTTGGAAATGGACACGTTTTACAAAAAATTTTTAAATACCCGCCAGATCTTCAAGAAGCACTTTTTTTCCTTCCATCATGCTTCATAAAATATTGTATTGTACTAACCCCTCATGCTGGGAGGAGAGACTGCCTAGCAAGCAACCCACTGCCTACTAACATCAAGAGGGGCTAAATAAAACTTCATTTTCCTTGCAAGGACAACTGCTGCCGTATGGATATATATATATATATATTATATTTATGTTTTATATTTTGTACAGTAGTTGATCTTGAATGCAGATTTTATTTCATTTATGTTTTTCTGTGGCACCACAAAATGTATAGAAGGTATGACTTGACTTCCATCAGGGTCTCACTAGGTAGTCAGCAAGTAAGTTCAATTGTGCGTTGTATTTTTTTCTATGCTGTTTTTAACAGCATGTTACTATGCTGTAAATATATACATATATATGTTGAAGATGAGAGTATTATCTAGATTTATTTTAGGGCTTTCATCTGATATATTATCAGTGAAAACCATGCTTATTCTTTAATATAATGGTTCTCAAACTTTAGTATACTTCAGCCTCAAGTGGAGGGCTTGTAAACCATAGTCTGATCCCCACTCCCAGAGTTTCCGGTTCAGGAGGTCTGGGAATCAGCCCATGAAACAGAATCCTTGGCAATGACTGATGCTAGTGGTTCAAGGACCACACTTTGAGAACTGCCTTAAACTTTGAATTAGATAATATGTGAGGTCTTTTTAAAATCTTCATCAAATCCCCATCTTATTTCATTTCTTAGGCATTTTATCTCATAAAATTGCTTGGATTTATAAATTTACATTGATTTCACTATAAAGTTTTATTTTATTTTTAATTTTTTTTTAAGGAAAAAAACTACTGGGAGTTTAAAGTTTAAACCATTGCTGGGTTGTTAGTTACTAGTTTTCTTTTTTCTTCCTTCCTTCCTTTCTTTTTTCTTTGAAGCTGTGTTGAAATCATTGTCTTCTGTAGACCCTGTGGAACCTTTAAGTAATTCAGAGCCATCAGTGAATTCAGATATGGGAAAAGTTGGTAAAAATGATACTGAAGAGGAAAATAGTAAACCCTCCACCACTGACAATGAAATAAGTAGGACTGAGTATTTATGTGAAAACCCTTTAGAGGATAAAAATAAAGACAATTCTGCAAATGAAGCCTTCCCCCAAGGAGCTCAAGAAGCAGTGTGTTACCAATGCGAGAGTGAAGATGAATCTCAGCAGACAGATGGAGGTGGCCTGGCCACCACCCCTCCAACACCCAGGGACTCCATTAAGCAGAGGCTGGCACGGCTACAGCTGTCCCCAGAGTTCACCTTCACTGCTGGCCTTGCTGCAGAAGTGGCCGCTAGATCTCTCTCTTTTACCACCATGCAGGAACAGACTTTTGGCGATGAGGAGGAAGAACAAATAGAAGAAAACAATGATGAGGTAGAAGAAGAGTAAGAACCAAGATTCACATGAAGTGATTTTCGATTGCTCCTTTTATGAAAGTGTTTTAGCTTCAAGGCTGGAAAGGGAAAATGAGTGTAAGTTTACTATATATAAAACTAAGATGTGAATTTACAGGAAGAACCCTGGTGTGAACAACTGATCTGAAACTAGTAGAAACCTGTAAATGGCAGATCTTTTAGGAGAATAAGAGAAAGGTAAGGGCTCTTTTGAATAAACTACTGCTTTATTTGTGGCACGACTGATCAATCTCGGAAATTCTTTACGTACTTTTAATGGGAAATGAATTTATCATTTTGTGCCAGAATTTGCTACCATAAGGTGACTGGGATAATTCTCTTGCAAGGACATTAACTTTTAGTATGACTCCTTTTTACTGTATTCTTGCAGTTGATAACTGCGGCAATTATGTTAATAACGAGTTGTTTGTATTTTATTTTTGTTTATACCAGTCTGAAAACAAAGATACAGGTTCTGAATAAAAAATAATTCCATTCATACAAGTGATGTGTGCTGGGGTTTGGAACTAAAAAGTAGTTTCAAAAGTTCTTGAGTTGTGACATATTTCTTACCTTTCCTGGTTCCTGTGTATATTCAATAGATACTTTTGAGATGTCCTAACTATCATTTTAAGAATTGCCCTTTCAATCTTTGTTTATCACTTCTCTGTTCTTGTTACAACTGAAAGAGAATGTCAGGGGGATCTTTATAGTCCAAAGCCCTGTTTCCAATGTAGCAGAAAGGGCTTTGTCTCGGTTTGCTTAGAGGTAATTGGGTACCATTAACACAAGGAGGTCACAGTGCTGCTGTTTTCTAGCTCTGTCCACTTAATGAGATTCAAGAAGCATCCCGTCAGCTCCTGGAAAGCATCCTTGGGTACTCAGTACTTCATTTACAAACTACCTCTGAAAGAGACTGCTTTCCAAATTTGCCAGTCTTCCCTGTTTGGTGTTGTGACTGTATTTTCAAAGAGTGATATTTTCAGGAGCATACCACTTTCCAAACTTTAGCTTATATGCATTGACATAGTTTATAGACATTATTTGGAAGAGATGTAGAAATAATTCAATTTATGCTATTATCTTAGAATGGAAATGACATAATGAATCTGAATCATCTTTAATTTTCAGAAACACATTCAAAATTCCTGTAACTTAGTACTTTTTTGAGTAAATTTACTTAGACTGAAGAGGATTTTTTTTTTCCTTTTCTCTAAGAAATTTTATTTTCTCCTAAAGAAAACAAGCTGCTGCTTTATATGAATAGCAGATATTCTTTGTATTGTACCTTTTTAAAAATTTTACGTTTTGCCAAAATTCTGGGGCTTCTCCATAATAAACCTCTTAGGAGCAGTATCTTAGGTTGGACCTAGCCTTGCCACTTAAAAATAGCCAAACTTCAGGAAAAAAATCTTATGTTGTAACCGACTGTTAATAGCCTTAAATAATGGTATTTAGGATTTGTTTTCTCATTTAAATAAGTTTTTCAGCTTCATTTTTACTTGGAATTTATAAAAAGCAATTATGGAAAAATTTGGTAATCTCTCTTTTAACTGGTTACCTTACTGAGGAAGAATTAGAGCTTAATTCTTTTGCCCTTTTTTTTTTTTTTTTTTTCCGAGAGATTTTTGTTATAGGACATGTGTGCTTGCCAGAGAGACAAGAGAGAGAAAGTGAGAAATCACACCCAGAGGGATGGCGACACTGCATGCAGTTCCTTCTCCATTTTCCTCTAAGGATTTTCGGGCATGCACACACACGTGCCCAGCATGAGTTTCAAATTGCCAGTCTGGGACTCAAACTGTGGTTAGCCATGGGGTGAGTTCAGCACCTTAACTACTACGGCACCTGCTGGCCCTCCTATATTACATTCTTACTATACTAGTTTAAGAGAAATAACTCCATGTTATTGTATCTAGTTTATTCAATGGTCTCTGAGGTAATACTTTTTAATTTTGAAGTACTAAATAATGTTAATCAAGAATTCCCAATCTTACAGTCTGATCTGTTTCATTCACTACCTGCTACTTCCATGAAAAGTCTTACTTGCTGAAATTATGATATTAGGATTTTGGAACTTTAATTGAATGTTTTTTTCAAATGCATGCACATGTCCCTGGCGTGAGTTTTAAGCTGCCAGGTTTAGAACTCAAACTGCTGTTGACTATATGGGAGTTCAGTGATGTAACCATTACACCATCTGCTGGTCTACCTCAAGTTTGAATTCTTAAGTTACTTGGAGAAACACATTTAAGGCAAATTACTAAGGAAAATTAAAAGTACAAACTTAAGAGTTCAATACAAAGGGAACCAGCAGTTAGTGTAATGGCTATGTTACTGGACTCCCACTTAGTCAACCGCGGTTCGCGTCCCGGACCCAGTGGCTTAAAACTCACGCCGGGCGCGTGTGCGTGCGTGCCCAAGATCCCGAGAGGAGAATGGAGGAGAAGGGATTGCGGCGTGGCCATCCCCCCTGGGGGGTGATTTCTCGCTTTCTGTCTCTATGTCTCTCTCTGTCTGTCTGGCGAGCACACGCGCCCTATAGCGAAAACCTCTCCAAAAAAAAATAAATAAATAAAAATTTTAAAAAAATTTTAAAAAAGAGTTCAATACAAAAAGATTAATTAGAGCTTAAATCCCAGAATCTTCATTTAAAAGCTGTGAGTACAGCTGATTTTAAAATGTTGAGGTGAGTTTTTCTAGCAAAACCCAAATTCTATGAAATTGCTAAATGATATTTGTGATTTCTTACTTCTCAGAATTAATTAAAAATTTTTTTTAATTGTTGCTAAAACACAGGATTAACATAATACAAGGTGTAAAGCTTTAATGTTAAATTATTAGACGAATCAACAATTCTACCAAATTGTAAGTGAATGGAGTATTAATCAGAAGAGATCCTAGCACTCATTTCATTCTGGTGATTTCCAACTCTTCCCACCAATAATACTAAATATGAAATATTTAGATAGATCATAACAGATCAGATGGGAAGAACAGTTCAACTGAGTTGGCTTAATCATAGTATATGTTTTCTATACCCAATCAAAACAAGGAAACGAGAACTAAATATCGTAAGACTGTGGTATGTCTCAGCTAAATCATTGTTTGAAGTAGAGTAGATATCATTGCCAGGAATGAAAACCAGACAAAGCATAAAGTCCGATTTATTTTTCCAATTCTGCTTATAAGAACATATCTAGGTATTTCATACTCACATTTAAAAACGAAGGTGCAAATATTTTAGAAAAT
This sequence comes from Tupaia tana, assembly GCA_026018925.1. Taxonomy (NCBI): domain Eukaryota; kingdom Metazoa; phylum Chordata; class Mammalia; order Scandentia; family Tupaiidae; genus Tupaia; species Tupaia tana. The sequence continues at coordinate 199,791,785 of JAKSZU010000006.1, forward strand.
ATTTTTTAAAATGCCTGGGGCCAGCAGGTGTTATAGTGGTTAAGGTGCTGGATTCTTACATGGCTGACTGCTGTTCCAGTCCTGGATCCAGTGGCTTGAAAATCATGCCAGGTGCATGTGTGTGCATGCCCAAAATCCCAGGAGGAGAATGGAGGAGAAAGGATTGTGGTATGGCCATCCCCCGAGGGGGTGATTTCTCACTTTTCCTCTCTCTGTGTTTCTCTGTCTCTCTGTTTCCGGAAAGCACATGTGCCTTATGGCAAAGAAAGGCCAACTACAGTGACAGTTCATTTATCTGTCATTGTCAACAGGTGATTAACTTGGATTAGTAATTTTTCAGCTGGGCAAAATGATTTTATCATTAAGTTTAACAGCTAAATTAACTTTGCACTTTTTCTAGAGTATATATAATTTAACTTTTTCTTTGTCCTCTCTAAGAACATCAGTTCCTCTCATAGGGTGATGAGCAGAAGTGCACCCTTGCTGCGCAGCCATGTGCCTCTTCACTCTCTGACTTCACGTTGCTATGCTTGTTGAGTCCTGTCTGTTTTTCAGTTTCTCTGTCTTCCCTTATAATCAGCTGTCCCTTTTGCCACTGTCTTGTGTGCCTGCCTCCTGTCATAGGCCCCTAAGTCACTGCTTCTAGTCTGCTGTGGACTGAGAAACCAGATGGCCAAACTCGCTAGAACTGGGTCTAAAACATGAGTAAGTGGATCGAAAGAAGAGTAAGGGATGTCTCCATCAGATTCTGCACAGACCCTGGAAGTATTTGGTTTAATATGTGATTTCCATATATTTGAAGTATTAATTTAGCTTTTACATATGTTGATGTTTCTAGGACTCTCCATTAATGAATTCAACTGTGAAAGAAAAATTGAATTATCATTTTTGTAGAAAACGTTGTGTATATTCAGGAAAATGTTATTTTCTTGTCATTTTGTTCTCAACTGTGTAGTACAGTACACAGATTTGAAATTTGCAGTATTATAAATGTAACTTCCATTATGTTTGCCAAGACTTTCTTCTTGAACTGTTGGTTTGAGATTAAACATAGCTAATTTAGTAAGAATTCCAATATTTGAGGAATGAGTCAAACTAGATATCCCAGTTTTCTGTAGAGCTTGAACCTCTTTTTTTTTTTTTTTTTTTTTTTAGTTTTTTTAGTTTTTTTAGTTTTTTGCAGTAGGGTGCTTGTGCTTGCCAGAGACAAAGAGAGAAAGTGAGAAATCACTCCCGGGGGGATGGGCTGTGGCCACACCACAATCCCTTCTCCATTCTCTTCCTGGGATTTGGGGTATGCATCACGCACACCCAATGTGAACTTCAAGCTACCAGGTCCAGGACTCGAACTGTAGTCAGCCATGTGGGAGTCCAGCACCTTAACCACCATGTCACCCACTGGCCCCAAATCTCTTTCAACATTACATTTTTTTGGAATAATTTCTGAAGGAAACTTTTGTAAAACTTCTAGGCATTGTCATCTTCTTAAACAATATATGAAATATATTTTAATTTTTTAATATCGCAATGACCATTATGAATATTGGCTATTACTTGATAAACTGGACACTGAGAGCTATTTGTCCCTGTACTAAATGGCTCTATGTTTTCATGTCTGTTTTTCCATAGAAGTTCTGATTCCTGCATTAATATTACTGCTTGTTTTCCTGTGTCTGTAGCAGGAGCCTCCCTCCACCTTCATAATAAACCTTCTGATCTGCTTTGGTTTTAGAGAGCTAATGAAGTGTGTTAGAAGGACATAAAAAATAAGACTAAATACACTCTGAATGAAGATCTGAAGAGTGGATTGTGCTGCTTTAAATACATGGGTTTTGTGACATCTACTGCCTGTTTGATTACTCTTCAAAATAAGTGAAGTTACTTGATTAGATCTCTGTTCTCAAAATACAAGAAGTGTTATTGTACAAAAGGAACCACTTTGTTTTTATACTTTACTGTCTCTGAAGTTGGTTCTGTACTATAATTCTTTGGCTCTAATTAAAATCAACCCACTCTTGTTAGCATTTTCTATAGCATTTTCCATTTGAACTAGATACTACATGCTATTAATAATTTGTTTAGCAGGTCAGCAGGTGGCATGGAGGTTAAAGGCAGCTGGATCCCACGTGGTCAATTGCATAGTTCAGACCCAGCTGCTTAAAAACCACACCAGACATGTATGCGTACCTGCCCAAAAGCCCTAGAGAAGAATGGAAGAAAGGGATTGTGGCATGGTCATCCCCCTGTGAGGTGACTTCTCACTTTCCCACTTTCCCTCTCTGGTGAGCGCATGCATCCTATAGCAAAAAAAAAAAAAAAAAAGGAATTTTTTTGGCTTTTATTTTTATTTTAGATAAGTGTATCTTCATTTCCAAGACATGAAGTAGATGGAGCTCTGAAAAATAAGAAAATATTCATTATTTATATCACAGCAATCTAAGAAATAATAAGATGTACAGACTAGGCAATTACATTAAAAAAGGTTTTTTTTGATATGCCACTTATGCTCCCTTTTTTGGTTTCTTTTCATTTACCAGAAAGCATGTGTGCTGACAGGAGAGATAGAGTAGCGGGAAGTGAGAAAGCAACCCCCAACAGGTCATGGTAACATCACAATCCCTTCTCATCCACGTCTCTCCACTTTCAGAATTTTGTGTACACACACACATATACCCAACATGTTTTTTCAAGGTGCCAGGTTCAGGACTTGAACAATGCAGTCAGCCATGTGAGATCCAGCTATCCTAACTACCACACTACTGGCTGACCTGAATATGTTGCTTTCTTTTTTAAGAAGTATTTTATTTAACTTTATTTATTTATTTATTTGCTCATTTATTTATTTAAATTTGACTAGAGAGGGACAAAGTGAGAGAGAGGGGGAAAGTGAGAAAGTAAGCCACCAGGTCCAGGACTTGAACTGTAGTTGGCCAAGTGGAAGTCCAGCACCTAAAACTACCACACCACCTGCCAGCCCCCTGAATATGTTACTTTCTAAAACAATATATTTTAATTTAACTGAACTAAATGTATTTGTTTGTTTGTTTGCCAGAAGGCATGTGCACTTGAGAGAGAGAGACACAGAGAGAGAGAAGGACAGTGAGAAACCCCACCCCACCACCACCAATGGGAAGTGGTCACTTCACAATACCTTCTCCTGCATCTTTTTTCCTTTCAGGATCAGGGCACATAAATACATTCTCCAGCATACTTCTCCAGCCACTGGGTCCAGGACTTGAATTATGCAGTGGGTACTGTAAGATTCAACTGTCATATCTACCATGCCATGCACTGGCCCAAGAGATATTTAGATGCCAATTTGGCACATTTAAATTATCTTTTAGTTTGTTAGATAATCCAACAGGATGACTTGTTCCTCAAATTGCAGGCATGAAATTTGCATATTTTAATATTTGCGAGCTAAATTTAAATCTGTCTAGAAATGGATTTACTAACATTGAACAACTTATTTTTACCAATATGCTGCTTATTTTCAGTAACCATTTGCTGATTCATGTGTCCATCACGTACAGCGTGATTGGAAACTCAGTCTGTTTATCTTATGACCTTGCCTCATCATCGGTTTTCAGTTATCCATGTTACTAGAAGGGATCTATGATATAGTGATTATAAAGAATAGGTGATCTACACCATTTCCTTGAGTCAAGACTGTCATTAGAGAGGAAATAGTCATGATACCAAACCCATTTTGCTGGTATAAGAAGAAAACATCTCTTTGCATGTAGCTGTGAGAGGAAAGCAATTTTACTCTTTGTAATTGCTGTAAAACAGAAGACGATGAATTGCTTTCAGGATTCACACATGTAAAATTTTAACGTGAATAAAAGGAAAAACGAGTTGATGGATATTTAAAATGTGTTATAAATTTCAATGCATATGCTGTTTTGTTTTTTTATTTTTTAATTGGCAGAAGGTACATGTGTTCATCAGAAAGAGAGAGAAAGAGAGCAAGAAAGAGCCCCTGCAATGAGGCCGGGTCACACTACAATCCTTTCCTTCCATTTCTCCATCCTGTCAGTATTTGGGCACACACACACACATGGGCTCAGCATGTTCTTTTTTTTTTTCAAGCTGCTGGGACCAGGATTTGAACCACAGTTAGTCATGTGGTATCTGGCTCCCTTAACTACTGTGCTAGGGAGCCAGCCCTGCATGTGCTATTTTTTAAATGCTGTACATTTTCACATATTTCATCCTATCAGCAGTGAAATCAGTTCTTATCTCAATGTACTGAATTTCATTTAGCAACACGTTTTTGCAGTAGAGCAGTATTTAAGTTGTGTATACTTTGACTACACTATCTATAAAAACGAGTATATTCAATCCACCAGCTGACATGGTGATTAGATGCTGGATCCCACATGGTCAACTCCACAGTTTGAGTCCTGGATCCAGTGGCTTGAAAAACATGCCAGGTGCATGTGTGTACGTGCCCAAAATCCCAAGAGGAGAATGGAGAAGGGATTGTGGTGTGACCAACCGCCCTGGGGGGTGATTTCTCACTTTCTCTCTCTCTCCATCAAGTGCACATGCTCTATGGTAAATGTCTAAAAAGAAGAGGATCAAAGGGTATATTCAGTGAGATATAGTTGTAGAAATACATATTTTCTCATATTTATATCTTGAGTTTCTTAAAGTAAGGATAATTTTACAACTGTATATTTCATGTTTTTCACTCTTAGAACATTTTCTAAAGGTTGACTAAATGTCTATTGAACATTTTTTCTCTAAAACTAAAGTATAACTTTTACAGGTTTACTCTTTTATAGTATCCTAAACAATTATATACCCTTTTCTCCTTTGCAAATAAATTTTTAAGGAAGTTAACTCCATTTCTAAATCCGTATTTTCTGTACATTTACTGTACCAGTATGTACCTTGGTTCATCCTATGACTTGATGCTTACTCATACTCAGTCCTGGCATCTGACAGCGTACAAAGGCTCCAGAAATGTCACTCCTGTCCCTTAAAGGTTGGCATGTGGTCCTGGTACAGCCCTGGAGGTCCGAATGGGTGAAAAGCCCAGAAGTCGACCTGAGCTGAAAGCACTCCCAAGGAGTTTGGTTTTGTTTGGGTTTGTTCTAGGTATGGTCCCAGGGATCCCAGATCAAACCAGGCCCCTGGGCCTATCCTAGAACCAACCTAAACTCGCGCATCATTCCTGGAACATCGAGAGTGTGAAGACTGAAGATAACCTGAGTTGACCAGACATCTTACGTTCACCAGGAGTCTTTGTTTTTTTTAATGTGTGCCTACATTTTAGCAAGAATTGGTTGGTTAATCCTTCTGAAATCACAGAGTTGTGAAGATATCTTGGTAATAAGATAAAGCCTTCCCAGACCTTGACATTATAATAGTTTCTCAGAATAGAAATTCTGTTTGGTTATTGTTAGTTGCCAGTAAGGAGAGTTGTTTTTGCGACTTTCATTATCAGGTCTCTGTTTTTAGCTAAAGTAACCTAGCCACAAAAACAAAAAATTAACCCTTCCCCAGAAAAAGCCCTCCCCCCACAATGGTTTCTGTTTTCTTAAACAATTTCTACTTGGGACCAGCAGTTGGTGTAATGGCTATGTCGCTGGACTCCCATGTAGTCGACTGTGGTTCAAGTCCCGGACCTAGTGGCTTAAACTCACAGGGCGCATGTGCGTGCGTGCCCAAGATCCCAAGAGGAGAATGGAGGAGAAGGGCTTGCGGGGTGGCCATCCCCCCTGAGGGGTGATTTCTCGCTTTCTATTTCTGTCTCTCTCTCTCTCTCTGTCTGTCTTTCTGGCAAGTGCACACGCCCTTTAGCAAAAACGTCTCAAAAAAAGAAACAATTTCTACTTAATATTGTATCATCTCATTTAACTGAATAGTTGTTCACGGTCTGAAGGGCAGACCGTGTCTTAGCCTACTGGCTCCAAAGCGAAGTGATTTTTAAACTCTTGTTTTTAAAAACGAATGCCTTTTTCTTTTCATCTGTTTTTGACCTGCCAAATTTTAGAACTCGCTTGTAGGGGTTCTGCTATGGTTAATGAAAACAAGCTAGGATGACGTAGTAGAAATGAGTTCATACCTCACATTTTACGTCAGTATTTTACGGAAGAGTTTCAGTGTTTTGTTCCTTACTGCCATGGGTTTTTAAAATATTCTGACTTAGCTGATTCAACACAGGGTCTCATATCATAACTGAGGCATTGTAGTAGTCACATGCATATTTTCCTGTTCAATTTGTGAGGCAGGGTTTCTGAGAAGGCATGAAAGGACCCCAAATCCAAAAGTAGTGGTGCACAATGAAAACATTTTTTTGGTAATGCTGGGGTTTGCAGAGGTTTAGACTGGAAGTAACTGCATACTCGTCAGTAACTGCAAATGTGGAAAGAACTCCAGATCATGCTATCTGTCTAAGCCTAATCACACCAGCATCACTGAGTTGGGTTATCCTTTAAAGTAAGACTGTGAGCCTATTGGGGCTCACTCTGAAGAGTTCACTCGTAGAGTTAGTTTCTCACTATTGCTATATTCATCTCATAGATGCTTCATCCCATAGATTCCCTTTGTTTGCTTGTTTTGTTTTTGTTTTGTTTTGTTTTGTTTTGGCCATAAGGTGCATGCACTTGCCAGAGAGATATAGGGAGGGTGAAAGTGAGAAATCACCTCCTGGGGGGATGGCTATGCTATAGTCCCTTCTCTGTTCTCCTCTTGGGATTTTGGGCACACACACACACACACACACACACACACACACATCATTCTTAAGCCACCAGGTCTGGGAATCGAACTGTGTTCAGCCATGTGGGAGTCCAGCACCTCAACCATCACGCCACCTGCAGACCCCTACATTCCATTATTTCTGTCTTTTAACCTTACAGTGTTCACACTTCCCTTCCACTGTGTTCCCTGATGCAGTTTTCCTGTATCAGTGCACTTACCTAGGAGCATAGTTAACTGTATTTCTTACCATAGCCTGTGAGTGAGGCCGCCTGAGAGTGTATGTAGTATGTGTTCTCAGTATTTTGCAAGCATTTATATCTCTTTTAACATTGTTAATTATGAACACTGAAAACAGGAGTTTGTGGACTATTAAAAAACTGAAGGCTTGTTTACATGGTAAGTATTTTAAAATCTGCCTTCCATTCAGATGCTTTTTTAGAGTGTAAATGTATTTTTTAAAATATCATTGGAGAATATGCTCTCGGATATCAATGTTTACATTTTGATCACTTGTGTTTTATATATTAGAACTATACATTTCCTACCCTGCCTAAAGACTGGAGATTATAACTTTTTGGGGAGAGACATGTGTGTGTGTGTGTGTGTGTGTGTGTACTTTTTTTAATACTGACTTTAAAAAACATATAACAAATGTACTGCCTTAATCATTTATTTAGAATTATTTTATTTAATTTCACTTATTATTATTTTTTAATTTGACCAGACAGAGAGGAAAAGTGAGAAAGAAAGCCACAAGGTCTGAGACTCAGACCATGGTCAGCCATGTGGGAGCCCCACACCTTAATCACTACACCACCTGCCGGCCCGTCTTAACCATCTATTTTATTTTTTTAAGGGAGATTTTTGCTATAGGGTGTATGTACTTGCCAGAGAGACATAGAGACAGAAAGCGAGAAGTCATCCCCCAAGGGGGATGGCCACGCCCAATCCTTCTCCTCCATTCTCCTCTTGGGATCTTGGGCACTCACGCACACATGCCCAGCATTAGGTTTAAGCCACTGGGTCCAGGACTCAAACTACGTGGGAGTCCATTGATATAACCATTACGCCATCTGCTGGTCCCTGTCTTAACCATTTTTAAGTGTAGAGTTCAGGTATAAGATTAGGTATATTCACATTGTGAAACAGATCTCCAGGACTTTTCCAGCTTATAAATATGAAACTATACATTTTACAGTTCCCATTCCCCATCCCTACAGCCCCTGGCAGCCACCATGCTTTCTGTTTCTATGAACTTGACTACTTTAGATACCTCACATAAGTGAAATCACACAGTGTTTGCCTTTTTGTAACAGACTTATTTCACCTAATACAATGTCCTCAAAGTTCATCCATATTGTAGCATGTGACAGATTTCCTTCCTTTTAAGAATGACTAGCCCTCATAGCACACGTTTACCACATTTTGTGATCCAGTCATCTTTAGTGGACATTTGGGTTGCTTCCACCTCTTGCCTATGGTGAATAATGCTGCTATGAACATGGGTACACAAATATCTATAATATTTTAAGCACGGTACTTTGGTCGCTTTCTGTATTTTTATCATGTTGGATTTTTGTCAGCTATTTTAAAGGATTTTGCAACAACCCAATTGTAGGCTTATGTATGTCTATATTGTTGTTGTTCCTCCTAAGCTGGAAAGTCTCTAATAAAATCTATGTTTCCTTATATCTTCAGTGTGTGCTTTATTCTGCTGTTTGCAAATTAGATTATATCCAGAAGATAAAAATCTTTTTTTATTTTTTGAGAAGTTTTTGCTATAGGGCCCGTGCACTAGCCAGAAAGACAGAGACAGAAATCACCCCCCAGGGGGGATGGCCACGCTGCATTCCCTTCTCCATTCTACTCTCGGGATCTTGGGCACGCACACACACGCACCCGGCATGAGTTTAAGTCACCGGGTCCCGGACTCGAACCACGATCGACTACATAGGAGTCCAGTGACATAGCCATTACACCAAATGCTGAAATCTTTTTTGTCTTCCTTTTGCCTATTTTCTTCTATTGTAGTATTTTTCAGAATTTGTTAATACACACAAATAGAATAGCAGTTGTCTGGAAAAGACTGATTTGTTAGTCAAGTTTCATTTTGTTTGTTCATTTAAGTGCCTCACATGATTTTTTTAAGTGTTTTTTTTTTTTCTTTTCTTGCTGTGAAGGCACATGTGCTCATCAGAGAGAGAGAGAGAGAAATAACATCCTCATGGGTTTGGTCATGCTGTGATCCCCTTCTCCAGCCTCCTCTCAGGATTTCAGGCACTCATGCACACGTGCCTGGCACGACTTTCAAGCCACTGGGTCCAGGGCTCAAACTGTGGAGTTGGCCACGTGGGATCCAGCCCCTTAACCTGCACATCACTTGCTGCCCCCCCTTGCATGATAATTTATCAGTGAAAACAGCGGTTTAACCATTCTATTTTCACCGTTCCCAGTGACTGTTAGCCATTAGACAGAGTCGAAGCATGTTATATTTGTTCACTTATATGACCTCCCTGACAAAAAAGACATACCCCAAGAAGTAAGTTATCCAGTGGATCATATTGTGGTGAGTTGGTTGAATGAATTGAGTTACTAGTTTGAACCTTTCTAGGCTTAACTGCACTCTTCGGAGCTTTTGTGGCAACACCAAAATGGCTCTGTAGACTAAACGCTATTCAGAGTGGCTTTCCTTGAACTGGACTTCTAAGTATTATAAATAAGCCACTTCTTTCCAGAAAAGATTTGAGGCAAGTAGTAAATATCTGTCAAGGTGACTGTAGGAACTTGACCCTTGTCCAGGTATTTCTAATTAAAGTGTGAGGTAAGGTAGAATGTGTGTCGTTACCGGATTCTGAAGTCACTGGGCAGGAAATATCCCATGTGGTAATCATTCCTTGTCTTCACGATTTGCTTTTGAAGGTCGTTAATCGATGTGCTATAACCATTGAAAATAAAGTTGGCAAATAGTAATTTCCCCCGAATGTACATCTGTAAAAGTTAATAGCATATTTTCAGAATTTGGTCATAAGAAAAGTAGTCCTCCCTATCTGAGGGAAGATTTTCAAATGCATTCCTGTGTGAACATTGTGTATATACTAGAAGAAATCAGGCTCGTTGGTTTTTCTCAATCACATGCAAAGTGGCAAAGCCATATCCTAATAAATGCTAAAAGAAACCGACAGTTGTCCTTAATCATTACATAAGTTGGCTGCCCATACATTTCATTTTACAGCTCATCCCTAGGTGGTCCCCAACATTTTTGGCACCAGAGACCGGTTTTGTGGAAGACAGCTTTTCCAGGGACCACGGGATGGAGAGATGATTTCAGGATTCAAGTGCTTTTCATTTACTGAGTGCTGTATTTCTACTATTATTATTATTACACTGTAATATGTAATGAAGTAATTGTACAGCTCACCATAATGCAGTGTGTGCAGCCGCTATCCACGGCCGGCATCACTGCCTCCGCTTAACCTCAGATCATCAGGGACTGGATTCTCCTAAGGAGCTGAAACCTAGATCCCCACAGTTCACAGTAGGGTTCGCACTCCTGTGAGAATCAAGTGCTGCTGCTGATCTGACGGGAGGCGGGGCCCAGGCGGTGACGTGAGCAGAGCGATGGGGAGCGGCTGTAAATATATCCAGCTCGCTGCTCATCCACTGCTCACCTGCTGTCCTGCTGTGAGGCCCAGCTCCTCCAGGCCACAAATTGGTACCAGTCCATGGCCTGGGGGTTGGGGACCCCTGCTCTAGAAGACAGTACTGAAGCTTTTAGACCTAAATCTAGGCAAAACTACTTCTCAGGACTCAAGCAAATTATTTAACCATATTGAGCCAGTTTCTTCTGTAGGAAAAAAAATTAAGATTGATGAATTGGACTAGACCTTTAAAAGTTTCTTTCTGTTTCTAAAATCCTTGTTTCTTTCTTTTCTCCTTTTGTGACAGAGATCACATGAATATGCACACGACAGGGAAAAGCATCCTCAGCAGGGTCTTGTCACACAGCAGTCCCCTTTTACCAGCACTCCAGTCCCTCAGGGCCCCAGTGCTGGGGGACTGTCAGCACTGTTACCACTGAGCCACAGTGGCTGGGCCTGCTTCTCGTTCTCTTTTTTCGTTTGTTTTAATTTGCAAAAGGGCACATGCACTTACTAGAGGAAAGAGACAGAGAGAGAGAGGGAAAGTGAGAAAGTACCCCCCCCCCATAGCAGATGGTCACGCCACAATCCCTTCTCAGTCTTGCCATCTTTTGGGGATTTTGGACATGCCCATATACACATCTTGTGTTTTTCAAGCTGCCAGGTCTGGGACTTGAACTGTGGAGTCAGCCCTGTAGGATATAGCTGCCTAAATCACCATGCAATGAATAGGCCCTCTATTCTCTTTTTTTGGAAGAGAGACAGCAAGAAATCACCCCCGGCAGGGGGTTCGGGGTAGTCATGTTGCAATCCCTTCTCCTTCCCCCTCTCAGGATTTTGGGTACGCACACAAATTCATCTGGCATGAGTTTTAGGTCCAGGACTCGAACCGCAGTCAGCCATGTGGAAGTCCAGCACCTTAACCACTGCACCACCTGCTGATCCCATGCTGACCCTCTCTTTCTATAAAGAGAAAACAACTGTGTAAGGCCAAGTTTGTCATTCTGTCCTAAGGTGTAAGAGCTTATTTTGAGGCACAGAGAACAGTTTGAGAATATTCAACTTTTAAAGATTAGAAAGAAAGGATAAGAAAATATAGTAGGGGAGATAATAGTTTAAAAAAAAAAAAAGTGTAGCTGATTTCAGCACAGAACTTAATGCTGCTAAAATCAAAGTACACCGAGTGGGGATGGCAGGTGACGTGGTATTTAAGGGTACTGGCCTCCCACATGGCCAACCATGGTTTGAGTCCCGAACCTGGCAGCTTGCTTTCTCACTTTCCCTCTTCTGTGAGGTTGAGTAAGTTGGTGAACATCCTGTGAGGAATGTGGCTCAGAGAATGGATGCAAAGACACAGGGATCACTAACAATAAAGGGGCCAGGAAGTGGCCACCTCCCTGGAGGTGGCGGGGACAGGGAGTTTGATTTCTCACTTCGCCTCTCCCTGTCTCTCTCTCATGAGCACACATGTCCTATGACAAAAACTTGAAAAAATTAAAAAATGAGTCAAGTGGACAATCAATTCTATGGATTATTTTCTCATATTAAGATTGGCAACCTCTGCCCCATAGCACAGTGACTAAGTGCTGTGGAAGGAGCTGGATCCTATGTGGTGACTGCAATTCAAATCCTGGCCCCCACAGCTTGAAACACATGCAGACACGTGTGCCTGCGCGCCCCAAATCCTGACAGGAAGGAGAACTGAAGCAAAGATGGTGGTGTGACCAGCCGCCACACTGAGGACTGCTTTCTCCCCACCTCCCCCTCTGGTGAGTGCATATGCCCTCCAGCAATTAATGAAAAAAAAAAAAACAAACAACTGATAATCTTAGTTTTTGGAGACCGTCTGTGCTACTATCCTCGGTGTCATTTCTTTTCTTTTCTTTTCTTTTTTTTGAGAGGTTGTTGCTATTGTGTGCTCGCCAGGAAGAGAGAGAGACAGAGAAACAGAAAGCAAGTATCCACCCCCACCCCCACCCCCAGGAGGGATGGCCATGCCGCAATCCCTTCTCCTCCATTCTCCTCTTGGGATCTTGGGGACGCATGCGCACGCATCCCGCATGAGTTCAAGCCACTGGGTCTTGGACTTGAACCACGGTTGACTACATGAGTGTTCAGAAACGTAGCCATTATGCCATCTGCTGGTCCCCCTCGGTGTCATTTCTATTATTCAACAGGCTGATATGAGAATCCTTTTGCAAAAGCACTGCATAAACTGAAAAGTTTTTCTTCTTTTACTTTTTAAAGAATTATTTTATTTAACTTTTTTATTTATTTAAATTTGACCAGAGATGGACAGAGTGAGAGAAAGAGAGGGAGGGAAAGCGAGAAGGCAAGCTGCCAGATCCGAGCCTTGAACCACAGTTGGCCATGTGGGCGTCCAGCATCTTTAACCACCACACCACCTGCCAGCCCCGAAAAGTTTTTCTTACTGTCCAGCTGGGGAATCCAGCCCACTCTATGTAGTTAACTGTGGTGAGAGGTTAAATGTTTGAATTATACCAGTTGTACCTTCACTTCAGGAATTGAACTACTTTTTCAAACAACTCAATCCCTGATTGGCTCTCTCAAACGGAACATTAAGAGCCTGTGGTGACGAATATTGAAAATGAAAGCAAAGAGATTCTAATTACCCTCTAATGTATTTATCACTTAAGCTCAATGAAACATCCCAAGATTCTTCTGGAGAGCAACTCTCAGTTAAGTAGAGACAGACTGAAATAAGGGTAGGTTTTAGCAGAGTAAGTAGTTCTTCCAAGCACTCCCTCCCAAGAATATTAAAAAATCTGACACGAAACAAAGAGGAGAGAGTTCCCACCCTCACAGCATGTGAACTGCATCCCAGCACTGTCGAGACTCTTCATGGTCCCCATTTTGGACTACAGGTCAGGATATGTGGGTTCATATCTCAGCTATGTGATCTCAGAGTCTCAGCTTCCTCATACTGTGTATAAAATGGAAACAGCAACATCACCTCATAATTGTTGGCAGGATTCAAGAAACTAGCTAGGTGACAATTATGATTCTAGAGGATATTCTTTTTATTTTTTGGAGTGATTTTGCTATACGGTGTGTCTACTTGCCCGAGAGACAGAGAAATAGAAAGTGCAAAATCCTCCCCCAGGGAAATGACCACACCACAATCCTTTCTCCATTCTCCTCTCAGGATTCTGGACACTGCACACGGTGTGAGTTTTAAGCAGCTAGGGCCAGGACCGACTTGTGGGAATCCAGCAACATAACCATTATGCCATCTGCCGATCGCTGTAGAGGATATTCTTTTCTGTTGGGTCTTGAGTATTTATCTTCTGTTGGGAAATTCCTGCCTTCTAGAAAGATATGGGCCTTGCCAAAGGCTGGAACAAAGACCTAGTTGCATATGATTGGACATGTGATTCGAGTTCAGCCAATCAGACATTGTCTCTCATGCCCCGCATCTGAAACATAGATTTACTGAGATGCTAGTGCCATCCTGGGGCAGGCCATGGGAAGCAGGGGTCAGAGGGTCAACTGCTAAGATCCTTGAGGCTGTGCTGCTCCTCTCTCTCCTGGGTTTTGCTTTGTTTTTCAGAAGTTCACTCTCTTATTTCTTCCATGGGAGGGGAGACAGAGACAGGTACAGAGAGAGGCACCCCCAGCAGGATCCCATGCTGTGATCCCACCTCCAGCCTCAGCCGGTGGAGATGTGGGCACATGCATGCCTCCGCCTGGTGGCACGGGCCAACCCTGGGACTCTAACCTGGACTTTCCCTATGGCAGAACCTGGCGCCACCACTGCACCACTGCACCACTGCAACTGTCCTCTCTTGGGCTTTTATTAATGAGCTTATCAAATCTGTCTTTGACTCCATGGACTGCCCTAGATGTTGTAACCACTCCCCACCACTCTTTGGGTAGTTAGGATTGGTTGCTGTTGCTTGCCCCCCCTTAATTGATTATAAAATATAGAACTTCATGCCTATAAAATGGAGTGAAGGGGCCAACAGGTGGCATGGTGGTTAAGGCATAGTATTCCCACATGGCCAACTAAGTAGTTCAAGTCCCAGACCCAGCAGCTTGAAAAATACACCAGGTGTGTGTGTGTGTGTGTGTGTGTGTGTGTGCGTGTGCACGCACATGTGTGCGTGAGCAACCAAAATCCTGAGAGGAGAATGGAGGAGGTGGGATTGTGGTATGGCTACCCACTCAGGGGGTGCTCCTCCCACCACACCACACCGTCTTTCTCCAGCAAATGCACATGACCTATGGCAAAAATCTAAATGAAAAAAAAAAAAAAGATGCAGTGAGGGACAAAACTAAGAGGAAGAATATCAGTTTCTTCCATTGTCACTACCTTATTGTTACCCAATATGCTTATGATTAGGTGCATTTAGAAATTCAGAAAGGAAGTCTTTGCATTTTGTACAGAATATTTTATTCAAAAATAAATCAGATTTCTAGTTTGCGTGCTATTTGTGTAACTCTACATGCAAATCAATTCACATCCTCTACAGCAAAAATAATTTTTATGATTCACTCTTCACCTTGATCTCTGACTAAACGCCGTCCTTCTTGGTGTTTTTCTGAAGGGTCCTTGAAGATGTCCTTTTTTCCAACCTCTTCTCTCCACGTCCAGGAAAGTTCAATAGCTACCTAAAAGCCCTCCTAGCCATAGTCTTGTCTCTCTCCAATGATCTGTATTGCACCAACAGTGATCTTTATAAATGCTGTCACTCTCTGCTTAAAATACTTCAGCGTTCCTCATTACTCTTGGGAATGAGTTCGTGCTTCTTCTCCTTCCCTCCCTTTCCTCCTTCTTCCTTTCTCGGCATACAAGGCCTTGCATGATCTGGCCTGGTCCCCTCTTCTACAGCTCTCTTCACGCCTTATATTGAACGATCCAGATGACTTCAGTCTTTGACCGTGTTGACTCAGAAGTACCTGGGACACCTTTAGATGGACAGACCCACACTGGCTCTTGGCAATATGTGCCCAAAGCACAGGTGAGAAATCTGGACTGTGGTGGAGGTTTGGGTGTCGCTGAATCTGCGGGAAGTGAGTGTGTGGACAGCTCAAACAGAACCAGTGGCCGAAAATGGGGAATGCGAACATCTAGGAGGAGACTCGACCACTTTCTTTTCTTTTCTTTTTTTTTTTTTGGAGAGGTTTTTGCTATAGGGCGCGTGCGCTCGCCAGACAGAGAGAGACAGAGAGACAGAAAGTGAGAAATCATCTCCCGGGGGAATGGCCACGCCGTAATCCCTTCTCCATTCTCCTCTCAGGATCTTGGGCCCACACGCACACGCGCCCGGCGTGAGTTTAAGCCACCGGGTCCGGGACTCGAACCGTGGTCGACTACGTGGGAGTCCAGCAATATAGCCATTACGCTAACTGCTGGTCCCTCTACCACTTTCTTAAATAATTTGACCCTATCATGGTTCAGATCAAAAGAACTAATTTTCATCCTTCCCCTTTCCAGTTTAGGTGAAGAGGTAAAATTCTAAACCCTATGTTCTTTAATCCAACATGGGCTCCAAATTATTATTCAAGAAAGACCTAGCTGTTTAACGATTAAACCTGGGGGCCAGCAAGTGGCATGACAGTTAAAGGCACTGGACTCCCACTTGGCTGACCACAGTTTGATTCCTGGGCCTGGTGGCTTTGCTTTGTCTCTCTCTCTCTTTCTGGTGCATGTACTTGCCCTATAGCAAAATTTTAAAACTAATAGTAACAATAATAAAAAATAAATAAATAGTAAATAATTATTTTTAAAAAATAAAGAAAGAAACCTGAATATTTGACAAGATTAATACTCAGCAAGCCAGAGCATATGAGCTAGAGTTAAGAAAAAAGATTGTGAATGTCCACATGTAAGTTACCATAAGTTTATAGTTATTCTGTAAATTGTCATTATGAAGTTGAGTTCCTCAGTCTGTTTGCAACTAGGAGCAGAGAGCTTTCTGCTGATATAGAAAAATTTGTTGTAATGGTTCCAAGGAAAGTGGATTTTATCCTTTAGATCATAAGTATTTGTAACTAGAAACTGCATTTGTTAAAATCATGTTTGTTTACAGAGAGTTATAAACTATATTTGTATAAGAGGTTGATTTTTATCCACCAAACTTGAGATAATTAACTCCATCAATTTTACTCTATAGTTTCTCTAGATTCTAATTATTTTTCTTTTTTTTTTTAAGTCAGAAAGCACTTGGACCTTTTGCTTGGTCTTCTTCCTACAGGCCCATATTTTACTAAGCCTGATGGTTCTAACATTGCATTTTTTTAAGAATTATTTTATTTTAACTTTATTTATTTATTTTAATTTGACCAGAGAGAGGCAGAGCAAGACTGAGAGTGAGAGCAAGAATGAGAGAGAGAGAGAAAGGGAAAGCGAGAAAGCAAGCTACTAGGTCCGAGATCCGAACCACGGTCAGCCATGTGGGAGTCCAATTGCCCCTAACCACCATGCCACCTGCCAGCCCCCTAACATGGTACTTCTGAAAAGCATAGCAAAAAGCATAGTCAATTTTTCTCAATCACTTGTCTGAGAAGTCTTCAACTGAACCATCCAACAGGAACTCAATAGCAATCTGCAGATACGGCTATGGCTGTGACTTCAGAAAATGCATTTTTCTGATTAACAGAATTGGAAGTGTACCTAGAGATTGTCTAATCCAGTCTCCTTCAATTTAGAGATAAAGAGACCAAAGACCAGGAGGTTAATTATACTTGGTCACCCAACAAGTCAGAGGCAGACCAGAACTACAATAAAGGTTTACTTCTTTTCTGACACTCTCTCACTTTTTTGGGGGTCTTGTTTTAAAATTCTTTCCTTATTGCAGTAGAATATAGATAACTCAAAATTTACCATTTCAACCATTTTTAAGTGTTTGAATCAGTGGCATCAAATACATAACTTTTTAATTTTTTTTTTTATTGTCAGAAAGTGCATGTGCTCATTGGCGAGAGAGAGAGAGATATGAGAGAAAGCACTCCCCCCGAGTGGGCATGGTCACACCACAATCCTTCCTCCACTCATCCTTCTTGTCAGGATTTTAGTCATGCATACATAGGCACCTGGCACTTTTCCTTTTTTTGTTTTTTTTTTCTTTTTTTGAGAGAGATTTTTGCTAGAGGATGTATGCAAGAGACAGAAAGACAGAAAGACAGAAAGTGAGAAATCACCTCCTAGGGGGATGGCCATGCCACAATCCTTTCTCCTCCATTCTCCTCTCAGGATTTTGGACATGCACACACATGCACTCGAGTGAGTTGCAAGCCACGAGGTCTGGGACTCGAACTGCCATCAACCATGTGGGAATCCGGTGCCTTAACCATTATGCCACCTGCTGGCCTCTATCATTGTTATTTTTTAACGTGACCAGAGAGAGAGAGGGAAAGTGAGAAAGCAACCCACCAGATCCATGACTTGAACCATGGTCAACTGTGTGGGAGTCCAGTGCTCCAACTACCACTCCATCTGCCAGCCCCACCTGCCATGTTTTTGAAGCTGCTGGGACCTGGATTCAAACTGCAGTTGGCCATGTGGGATCCAGCTCCCAATGCAGAGTGTTTTTGTTTTTTTTTTAGAGAGGTTTTTGCTATAGGGCACATGAGTTCACTGGAAAGAGACAGAAACAGACACAGAAGGCAAGAAATCACCTCCCAGGGAGGATGGCCATGCTGCACTCCCTTCTCCTGCAGTCTTCTCTCAGGATTTTGGGCATGCACACACACGCGCCCAGTGTGAGTTTCTTGCTACCGGGTCCAGGACTCAAACAGCAGTTAACTATGTGGGAGTCCAGCAACGTAACCATTACGCCATGTGCTGGTCCCCCAATGTACAGTGTTTTAACCACTGTACTATGACACTAGCCTAAGCACATCACATTGTTGTGTGACCATTACCACTATCTACCTTCCGAACTTTTTCATCATCCAAACTCCCAAACTCCCATGGGGAGGTATCAACAATAATTCTACATTTGTTTTCATCCTAGTTTCTGGTAACCACTGTTTCATTTTCTGTATCTATGTATTTGACTATTCTAGATACCTCATTTAAATCAAATCAGTTAATATTGTCCTGTGTGTCTGGCTTATTTCACTTAACATAATGCCTCCCAGGATTATCCATGTTGTAGCAAATATCAGACTTTCACTCACTTTTAAAACTGATTAATATGGGCTCAGCAGGTGGCGTACTGGTTAAGGCTCTGTAGTCCCACCTGGTCAAAATCCTGAGAGGAGAATGGAAGAGAAGGGATTGTGGCATGGCCATCCCCCCCCCGGGGGGGGGGGGGGGCTTATGTCTCGTTTTCTGTCTCTCTCTATTTCTCTGGTGAGCACACGAGCCCTATAGCAAAAATCTCTCAAAAAAAAAAAAAAAAAACAAAAAAAAAAAAACACCCAAATAATACTCCATGGTGTGTGTGTGTGTGTGTGTGTGTGTGTGTGTGTGTGTATCTTACTTCGTTTAACTCTTCCTTCATCTGTCAGGGGGTACTTGGGTTGCTTCCACGTGAAACAAATCTATTATGAAACAAATATCTGTTTACAACCCTGCTTCCCACTCTTTAGGGTATATAACCACCGTAAGTGGAGTCGCTGGACATATGCAATTTGTATTCAATTTCTTGAGGAGCCACTTCATTGTTTTCCAGGGGGCTGCCCCATTTTACTTCCTCCTTAGTTTTTGATTTACAGTAAGGAGGCGTACCGGATTGGAAGTTGTCAGTCCCAGCCCCCAGATTGGTTAACTGCGTAATCTTGGGCAAGCCATTTCCCCACTAAGACTCCACTTTCCCGGTCAGGAAGAGAGATAAAAGCCCCTAGGTTTGCTGACCTCACAGCATTGTTATAAACGTGATTCACATACAGAATGAGATACCCAGAATACGCTGTAAAGGAAACGGAGTCTTCGTTGTAAATTATTATGGATCCCTTGTACTAAATTTGTGTCAAATCAAACTCTAAAGAAGAAAACTATGAAGGAAAAAACTCTTTAAAGAAATTTACTATCCTGTCAAGACTTTGATCTAAAGGCCTTTTTGTTTTTATTTATTTTTTTATTTTTTTTCTTTTTTAAACTAAACAGTTGGACCCTAAGTAAGGAATAGTGTTCCTAAGCCCAAGTGCCAAGCTCTAACTAGCTTGGGAGAGGCAGAGAACAAGGCCCACCAACACATCAGAGGACAGCGGCGGCTGGGCCCGGTCAGCTGTTTCCTTCCGAAGCTCTGCAATTCAGTGTTTTATTAGAAGCATTTAGACTTGTGTTTATAACCCTCTGTAAACACATCATTCCTAGGACAATGTGGCTTACTCCCTTTGCTTGATGATAACATTTGCTGGAAGAGGTCCTACATATTTTTTCATCTGAACATAAATCGCGGTCTTTGGCCCAGCCTGTTGGCTGGGTTGGTGGCATGGGTACATTCAGTACAGCATGGGCCACAAGGCTGTGAACTTGCAGTAACGTCAAGAAAGCCCTTGAGGGGACCAGCAGGTAGGGTGGTGGTTAAGGCGCTGGACACTCCCACATGACCGACCAGGGTTCGAGTCCTGAATCTGGCACTCTCACCCTCTGTCTCTCCATGGTCAGATTAAAATAAATAAATAAATAAATAAATAAATAAATAAATAAATAAATAAATAAATAATTTTTAAAAAAAGAAAGCCCTTGAGGGGGCAGCAGGTGGCATGATTATTAAGGCACTGGACCCCAACATGGCTGACCGCGATTTGAGTCTTGGACACATTGTCTTGAAAACCATGCCAGGCACGTGTGCGTGTGTGTCCAAAATCCCAGGGGAAAGATGGAAAAGGGATTGCGGCATGACCTTCCCCCCTGGAGGGGGTGGTTTCTCACTTTTCCTCTCTGTCTCTCTTCAGTGAGCACAAGTATTCTATGGCAAAAACCTAAAAAAAAAAACAAAAGGCCTTGAAGTGCCTAAAGAACAGACAAGGAGGGCAGTGACTTACAGTGCAAGCACCTTACACGCCAACTTTCTTGCCCGTTATTCTGTGTTGCCCATCATCTGTGTCTCAGAGTCTCGGGGACAACCTGTTCATATTTCTCACCTTCACATTAGGAACTCAGAATGCAAATAGAAGCCCCCCTTAGATAAGACAGCCATAGCGCAGCAGTAAGCAAGGTGTAAAGAGAGCTGGATCTCACAGGAACTGTGGTTCAAATCCTGAAGGGTCAAAAAAACACCTGGCACGTGTGTGTGTTGCCCCCAGTCCCAATGGGATGGGGAGAAGGAGAAGTGATTGCAGCATGGCCATGCCTCATCATGGGGTTCTTTCTCTCTCTCTCACATTCTCCCAAGAACATGTGTGCCTTCTAGCAATGGAAAATAATAATAATAATAAACTACTGTACTTTTGGTGTAGTTTAAATCCCAAAACTTTGTTATTAAAAAACTCCAAGCCTCTATTATGTTAAATGTAATAAGAAGTAAATGTGCTAACAGCACAAATAGATTGGACCACGTAATACTAAATAAAACAAAGGAGAAAAAGAACAATTTTTTTTTTGTTTGTTTTGGGAAGGTTTTTTGTTATAGGGCGCGTGTGCTCACCATAAAGACAGAGAGAGACAGAAAGCTAGAAATCACCCTCAGGGGGGGATGGCCACGCCGCAATCCCTTCTCCTCCATTCTCCTCTTAGGATCCTGGGCACGCACGCACATGCGCCTGACGTGAGTTTAAGCCACCAGATCCGGGACTCAAACCACAGTTGACTACATGGGAGATCAGCGACATAGCCATTACGCCAACTGCTGGTCCCAAAAAAGAACAATTTCAAGTGCAAAAAGTGTTGTGATTCCTTAAATTAATAATTCCATTTTAGTCTTTAAATGTTAAAAAGAATGTGGGATAGTTCCACGTTAACTTGACTCCATTGCTCACTATGCAATGATCACATTTTGAATTTTCTCTATTTGGAGGGAGATGGAATAAATAATAATAATAATAATAATAAAAAGCCCAAACCAACCCTTTTAAGCCTCTTGAAGCAAACATTCAACTCATTTTCTGTCCTGTTCCTCTGACATATTTTTTTCCCGGAGTTTTTATCGATTGCTTCCGTGAGAGAGAATGGGCGCTGCCAATAGGACCTTCATGCCACAATCCATCCCCAGTCTCAGCCAGCCTGCCCCGTGGGCACGTGGGCACCTGCCTGGCGTGCACAGGGAAGCCCTGGGATGCAAACCTGAGCTCCTCCAATGTGGTCCAGCCACATTACAGCTGTGCCACCATCTGTCCCGCCCCCAAAGACGGGAATTCGGTCAGAGCAGAGGAATGCTGTGAAGCTGGGCCTCCCCATGTGCAGATAGTCCACAGTAACAACCCACCCCCGGGGAATGAGCCCTGGGTAGCGGATGCCGTTCACTAGCACGGTTGGGTAACACCACCTCCCTTAAAGAACCCTCTCATCCCATGAAATGAAGCAAACCGTGAAGGTGAACTTTCAGCTGAGTCTTCACGATGCTCGTTGCAAGCTTTTCGCCTTCATTCAATCATCAGGAAAACGCAGGCTCATTTATTAGAGATCATCACCACATCCATTTGCTCTCGTGCTTTGCCCAAAGACACTTAGCCCGACATAGTGACATCGGAACAGTTCTTCCTCACATTTTCATTTGAAAGATAAAGGACAGAGAAGGATCCTGCCTGCTCTGGGAAGAAGGGCAGAACACTTCCCCAAGGTCCTCAGGATGATACATGGCCACAGTCTTCCTTTCAGGGACTTGGAGTTTTTCTAGTCCACGGACAAAGCGTATTTATTTCAGATGGATCAACACTGTCCCCCAGTGGACAGACAGCTGGGCAGACAGCCGGGCAGGCTCAGGCCTGAGCCTTGCTTTTTGCTTGACAGCTGGTGACAGACAGTCAGTGTTTGAATAGGAGCCTGTTTGTTTCCGGGGATCAGCAATAATGGTTAATATTCTCTTACAGGGAACCTGGACAACCTCAGCGGCCGAGCCTTTGATTTGGATGTTACGGATCGGTGCAGCCAAAGGAAGACATAAATTTTCATTGTGCTGATGCTTTTTTTCTTTTTTTAACCACCAGTGAATTTATAGGAAGCACAGGCTATAAAAATCACCCAAGCACATCTGCCAGGACTCACAGGATCCAGTAGCATTTCCAGAACAAGGTGGTATTTAATTACCAGACAGGTACTGTAAGAGGAGTCCCCTACCACAGAATAAGGCTCTTTGTCCATCGTTCATCATGACCACGATGTGTACTTTGAACACAGAAAGTAGATGTTTTTATTTTGAATTGCAAGGTCAGGAAATAATGTACTTTCTTTTTCTTTCTTTCTTTCTTTCTTTCTTTCTTTCTTTCTTTCTTTCTTTCTTTCTTTCTTTCTTTCCTTCCTTCCTTCCTTCCTTCCTTCCTTCCTTCCTTCCTTCCTTCCTTCCTTCCTCTCTCTCTCTCTCTCTCTCTCTCTCTCTCTCTTTCTTTCTTTCTTTCTTCTTTCTTTTTTCAGGGTGCAATGCAGAAGAGAGTGACAAAGCCGGAGACAGTGAGAAATCACCCCCCAGGAGGATGGCCACACCACAATCCCTTCTCCATTCGCTTGGGATTTGGGGCGTGCACGTACATGTGTGCTCGGTGTGATTTTCAAGTCAGCAGATCTGGGACTCGGACCGGTGTTGGACCACGTGGGAATGCTGTGCTTTAACCACCACACCACCTGCTGGCCCCTTCTTTTTCTTAAAATGTATTAAATTTTCCACGAGTGAGACACACACACACACACCCCAAAGAGGTTCTGTTGCCTTGAGCTATCCCTAGCCCCAGCCAGCCCTGGAATATTGACATATGAGTGCCTGGGGTAGTCAGGAAGGTCTCAGAACACAAATCTAGAACCTTCTCTTACAGGTCAACCTCACAGAGCTCTGTGCCCTACCATCTGGCTGCAAAATAATTCACTTTCTCTAAGTGACACGAGAGGATGAGCTATTGTTGCTTTCTCTGTTTTATACTTACCTCAGAAGCCACGCATGAAGAAACCTCCATCCCATCTCAGGGGAACTGGGTCACCTTCTCTTTTCTAAACTGTCATCTGACACTTGCAGCAAGCTGGCTGACTTTTCATATTGAAGTAAGAGGCTCTGTGCCTTCCTGATCAATGCGCATTTAAATTAGTTTCTTCTGCTCCCTGGAGCTCCTCTGCAAGCGGGAAGCCTTTGTCTGGGATCACTCTGTGCTCCTTAAGCACGTCCACAGGAGTGGGGGCTGAGACTTCACCCCATAGGAGCTCTTGTAGAGTCTAGATTACATTAGAGACTCTTGCAACGTCTCTGGCCCAGCTGTGTTGGCTCATGCTGCTAAAATGTAATGCTCCACAGGCTGGGACCACATGAGAGTCCCGGGTTCGACTCACAGTTTGATATAAAGGCCAGGGTGATGGTGTTCACATGTAATTTCAGCAATTCAGGGAAGCTGAGGCAGGCGGCTGAGTCGTCAAGGCCGGCCTGGGCACTATACTAAGACCTGTCTGAAACAGAGCAAGGTGGGCAGGCTGGTAGCCTGGTAGGTAAGACAGCTGGATCCCACATGGCCAACTGTGCTGTTTTGGTCCTGGACCTGGCAGCTTGCGAAACATGCTGGGTGTGTGTGCATGTATATCCAAAATCCCAAAAGGAGGGAGATATGGGAGAAGGGATTGCAGTGTGACTACCCCTCATGGGGGAGTGCTTTCTTCTCTCCCTCTCTCTGGCAGGTACACTTGCCCTTTGGCAAACCTAAAAGAAAATTCTTTTCAAAGAGTCAGGCATGGGGGCCAGCAGGTGGCATAGTGGTTAAGGTAGCTCATCCAAAGATAAGGAGCTAGACTCCTGGTCGACCGTGGTTCAAGTCCCGTACCTGGCAGCTTGCTTTCTCACTTTCTCACTCTCTCCCTCTCACTGTGTCCCTCGCTGGTCAAATTAAAATAAATAAATAAAGTTCAATAAAATAATTATTTATAAAAAAAGAAGTCAGGCATGGTGATGTCCCCTGACCTCCCAGCTGGGAGGCTGAGACAGGAGGATATATTGTTGTTGTTGTTGTTGTTGTTGTTGTTTCTCTTCAGGTTTTTGCCGTAGGGCATGTACGTTTGCTGGAGAGAGCCAGGGAGAGACAGTCAGAGGGAAAGTGAGAAATCAGCCCCAGGAGGAATGGCTGAAATCGCTTTTCTCTGTTCTCTTCCTGAGATTTTGGGCACGTACACATGCACATGTGCCTGGCATGATTTTTAAGCCACTGGGTCTGAGACTCATGCCACTGTCAGCCACGTCGGAGTCCTGCATCTTAAACATCATTCCATCTGCTGTCCCCTACAACAGTGTCTTTAAGCTAAACAATGCGATCTAATGTATATACAAAAATAAATTAAAAAATTTAAAAATAAAGAAAGCGAAGTCTCTATTTGTAGAGAGAAACTCTGGATTTGAATCCCGATCCTGCCACATCCTAGCTCCTTATCTTTGGATGAGCTACCTAATCAAGTCTTGGTTTCCATCTCTGTCATCAGGGATACCATTAGTACCTAACCCTGAGTGTTTATGGGGATATAAATAAGAAGATACACACGAGTGACTTAGCATTGTGTCTGAGTGTCCAATAAATATAAATGTTACTATTCTCATAATTATTACAATGATAGCCATCAGACTTTTTATCCCTAGAAGGCGAATTTTATAAAGTACTTCTAGACTAACAGATAAAATCATGTTTTCCTTAGAGAGAGACTTTTTTACCCCAGGGCATGTGTGCTTGCTGGAGAGACAGAGACAGAGAGAAAGAGAAAGTGAGAAATTATCCCCCCACACACTCCAAGAAGGATGGCCAGTCCACAATCCCTTTTCCATCACGTCTTGGGGTTTTAGGCATGCACACACATGTGCCCCACATGAGTTTCAAGCCTCTGGGTTCCAGACTTGACCCGTGGTCCGCCATGGGGAAGTCCAGCACCACTCCATCTGCTGGGCTCCAGGGTATTTTTTTTTTTTTTTTAGTCCCAAGGATCTTGAAAAAAATCATTCAGTGTTTTGCTTCACCCAGAGGGCCAGCAGATGGTATGGTAGTTAAGGCACTGGATCCTACATGGCCAGTTCTGCAGTTTGAGTCCCGGACCTGGTGATTTGAAAATCATGCTGGGCACATATATGTGTATGCCCAAAAGCCCAAGAGGAGAAGGAATTTCAGCGTGACCATACGCCGGGGGGTGGGTGGGGGTGGGGTGGGGTGGTTTCTCACTTTCCCTCTCTCTCTCTGTCTCTCTTTTTAAGGGAAAAAAGAAAATCTAAAAAACAAAAAATTACCCAGAGAAGCTTTTAAGAAATACTGCTAGCTTAGCCAGACAAAAGAATACTTATAGTATGGATCCTTTCAGATGAAATTCTAGAAAAGACAAACCTACTCCGTAGGGACAGAAAGCAAATCGGTGGTTGCCTGGGGATGAGGTTGAAAGGACTGAAAACTAATGGGCAGAAGGAAGCTCTCTGTGGTGAGGGCAATGTTTTCTGTTTTAATCACGGAGGTATGCACATTTGCCAAAACTCATCAGCACTGCCACTTAAAATGAGCGCACTGCATCCTGTGCACAGTGTATTGTCTAAAAGAGAATCCCCATGCTGGGTCTCGCTCGTACAAGTTCTGATGAAACCTAGAAATATGTTTGTTCCCAGTTTGCCATAGGGCCCATGCCTAGCTGGAGAGACACAGAGAGAGAGGGAAAGTGAGAAATCACCCCGGGGGAGGGGGTGCGGGGGGGATAGCAGGCTGCAGTCCCTTCTCTATTCTCCTTTCAGGATTTTGTGCATGTACCCACACATGCTCAGCATGTTTTTTCAAACTACCAGGTCCAGGACATAAACTGCGCTGTCAGCCTTAACCTTCATGCCACCTGCTGGCTAAGAAATCTTTATTTATTTATTTATTTATTTATTTATTTTTTATTTATTTTTTGAGAGGCTTTTGTTATAGGGCGCATGCGCTCGCTGGATAGACAGAGACAGAGAGACAGAAAGCGAGAAATCACCCCCCAGGAGGGATGGCCACACTGCAATCCCTTCTCCTCCATTCTCCTCTCGGGATCCTGGACATGCACACACACACGCCCAACGTGAGTTTAAGTCACGAGGTCCGAGACTTGAACTGTGTTTGACTACATGGGAGTCCAGCGACATAGCCATTACGCTAACTGCTGGTCCCAAGAAATCATTATTTTTTTTTAATGCACCCAAGGCATCAGCTGGCATTATGAGCTACTCATCTAATCCAACCCTCTCTTCTTCTGGGTGAAACAAAATAAATACAGTTGGTTATAGTGGAAGGGCCAATGCTGGAAACAAAAACCGGTTTCTAGGTTCTTTGAGTTCCAGATTCACCTAGGGACAACATTATCTCTGCCTGGGAGAGTGTTCTCCTGCTGCTCGCCGCTCTCTGTGCAAATCCCACGTCACTCTAGAGCCGAGTTCATTATCACACTTCTCAGGAAGCCTTGAGATACAGCTCCCCCCACTGGACAGAAGGTGCTCTAGTTATTGATTAAGTGATGGATGGATCAAATACTATATATCAAACAGGGTGTTTGGCATTGAGCAGATGTTCAGTAAATGTTTGTTGAACCAAAAAGTTGGCGGAAGGAAATTAACATTTATTAAGTGCCCGTGGAGTGCCAGGAAGGGCAATAAGCATTTTACACACATTATCTCTCTGAATTTTTACCACAGTTTTATGAATTTGTTATCATTTTCCCCTTTTGTAAGGGAGGAAACAGGTTCAGAGAGGTTTGGCAATTTCCCCAAGTTCACACAGCAAGCAGGTCGTAGAGCCAAGCTTTGCACTTAGGTCTGTTTGTTTTGAAAGTTCACCCTTTATCACAGGCTGCCTCACTTATGCTAGTTATTGCATTCAAGCCTTAAATGATAAATTTCATGGACGCTTATCTCCTCAACTAGTCTCTAAGCTTCTTAAAGATGAGAATTAAAGTTTAGAATTTATTTATGTTTTAAAGGATTATTTACTTAATTCCATTTGTTTTTATTATTATTTTTTCATTTGGCTAGATAGAGACAGAGAGAGAAAGGGAAAGTGAGAAAGCAAGCTGCCAGGTCTGGAACTCAAACCATAGTCAGCCATGTGGAAATCCAGCGCCTCTATTCATCGCGCCACTTGCCAGCCCCTCTCTACTAAACTTTTTAGTATTGAAAGTAATCTCTATTTCAACTCATGCAGTAGATGATTTGGCCACTTAAGTTTATTTTTAAGAATTATTTCATTTCCAGGGGCCAGCAGGTGGTGTGGTGGCTGAGGTGCCAGATTCTCACAGAGCTGACCGTGGTTCAAGTCCTGAACCTAGAGGCTTGATCCTCACTTTCCCTTTCTCTCTCTCTGTCTCTCTCCGGTGAGTGTATGAGCCCTCTAGCAAATTAAATAATAATAATAATAAAAGAATTATTTCATTTTAACTTTATTTATCATCATAATTCTTTTTCTCCAATTTGAACAGAGATAGAGAAAGTGAGAAAGCAAGCCACCAGGTTTGGGACTTGAACCATGTGAAAGTCCAACACCTTAATCACCACACCACCTGCCGGCTCCCTGGCCACCTCTGTTTTAACAGAGTTTCCAAGTTTTAACTTCATTAGAATAACAGTAAGGATAATCCGGCAATTAAGATCCACAGTTTTATAACCTGCAGTTAGAAGAAGACCAGTAGACAAGGGTTATTACAGAGGGAAGTGATTCCAGCTGGGCTATTTCTGCTCCCTAGCCTTTTGCTGACTCTATGAATGATCTCCGAGTTATGCAAGCTTCGTGGATAACAGTCAGATTAAAGAGTCATACATCTCAAAGCACATACCAAAAAAATTCCTGGGATGACATTGTGTCTTTGAACCAGAAGCGGACAATTACTGCCTGTAAATTTAGATGCCGAGACAATGTTGTATTTGAGCAGTCGAAAGGTATCCAAACGACTCTACAAGACAGAGAGGAAAAGGCTGTAGAGATGTTAAATGGACTAAGTCTTACTATTTATATCTACCAAATGAGCATGTCTACTAAACCAAGTACCGTTCTCTGAGGATCTTATGCTGAGTTGCCCAATTTCTTTTTGTTCCCTCCAGAGGGTGTGCATGTGCACTTGCTGAAGAGAGACTGAGAGAGAGGGGAAAGTGAAAACGCACCCACTATGAGAGACGGTCATACTGTTAACGGATGGGAGAGTGCTGAGCTGCGTTGTGATGTCCTTGGTTCTTTGGGTCCAGATCACTAAAATTAGAGATCTGTCCCTAGGCGCAAAATGAAACCACAACCATGAATGAAGTAGATAGAAAAGAAGGTTTAATAGGAAAGAAAGGAAAGGAAAGAAAGGAAGTACACCCAAAAGGTTGTTGGTTAACGTCCTGATTTCTATTAGGGCGATAAACTAATTGGGCAATCTAATTGGGGCAACCTGACAGGTGGCAACTGCACTTGATACTGGTTAATTGTTACTTTTATTACTAGAGGTGATGAATATTCATTATGGGAGGCCCGTTACATTGCCTGTGTTCTTTCTTTAAATTTGAATCCATACGTTTTCTCCTGCACCTGTGCACCTTCCTCACAGGTAAAGTGAGGAACTTGATCACCTAATTGCGTACGCCCAGTGCAACTCAGGTTGCCCCAATTAGATTGCCCAATTAGTTTATCGCCCTAATAGAAATCAGGGCGTTAACCAAAATGTTTTCTTGGGTCTTTCTGATAAGAGAAAAATCTATGAATTATCCCTGTGTGCTTCCCTCAGGCCTCAAGGAAGGAAGATGGCACATTGCCTCGCCCTCCTGGCGCCCGGGACTAGGTGAGCCTTTTGCTTTTCTCTTAGGGCTGCCCGCTCATGGCTAACTCACTACCTACCACAATACCACAACACCTTCTCCTCCATTTCTCCTTTCAGAATTTTGGGCATGCACAGATGCATGCCCAGTGTGTGTTTTTTTTTTTTTTTTTTTGGAGAGATTTTTCACTATAGGGCGCGTGCGCTCGCCAGACAGACAGAGACAGAGAGACAGAAAGCGAGAAATCACCCCCCAGGGGGGATGGTCACGCCGCAATCCCTTCTCCTCCATTCTCCTCTCGGGATCTTGGGCACGCACGCACACGCGCCCGGCGTGAGTTTTAAGCCACCGGGTCCGGGACGCGAACCGCGGTCGACTACGTGGGAGTCCAGCGACATAGCCATTACGCTAACTGCTGGTTCCCCCCAGTGTGTTTTTTAAGTTGCTGTTTCCAAGACCCAAACTGCATAGTTGGCCAGGGAGGATCCAGCTGCTGTAAGCACCTGAACTGATACTGTGTCTTTTAAGTGCTGGGCAAGAGGTAGCACATGGGTAAGTGAGACACTTTCTATACCCTGGAAGCTCAGCCATGGATCTGACTCACATAGTTTTCCCAGCGAGGAGGCTGATCCTTCACCATGATTCTACCCTCCTTTCCATCTTGTCTATCTCTGTAGAGGAAACTGGCTCAGCTCATAAGCCCAGAGTCCTAAAAACACCTCCAATGAGACCAGAACTAGTGGTGACTGTGGCTTTCAGACTGAGGGAGCATTCACATAGTCATTGGCTTATTTATTCACTCAACAAACTTGTTTGAAGTGTTTACCATGTGCTGGGCCTAGGGATAGGGCTGGGGCTACAATGGTGAACAGTACATGGCTGTCATCTGAAACTTTCAGTCTATGGCCAGCTCAAGGCAGGCTGGGAAGGTACTCCCAGAGCCCATCACATACCCTTTGTGGCTCAGGCTGCCCTTTTAGGAACTTCACCTTGTTAAAACAAAAACTTCAGACAATTTAATTTAGCAGAGTTTAACTGAGCAAAAAGGATTCAAATCAGACAGCCCTGGAATGGTTTCCGAGGGACTTCAGATAGCCATGTGGAGGGGTAACATTTATGTGCAAGAAAGGAAAAGTGACATACAAAAAAAAATGAAAGTGAGGGGCCAGCAGGTGGCATGGTGGTTAAGGTGCGGGACTCCCACATAGTTGACCACAGTTTGAGTCCCGGACATGGGGGCTTGCTTTCTCACTCTCTCTCTCTTTCTCTCTTCCTCTCTCTCTCTCTCGCTCTCTGGTGAGTACATATACACTATAGCAAATTTAAAATAATAATAATAATAATAAATAATAAATTGTTTGAATTATAAAAAATGGAAGTGAGGGAATGAGGTAGGCAGATAATTGGATTGCTTACAGCTTGCTGTTTGCCTTCAAGAACACAGTTTAAAGGGCGGGCTGCCTGTGATTGTCACATAGCTGCTGTGAATGGCTGTAACTTAGCAACTGCCTCAGGAAGCAGACTTCCATGTGAGGTTGTGATTTGCTTATGGGAACTAAAACAGGAGTATGGAGGCTTTTCCAAGCGAACAGACATTTTTTTAAATTTATAATTTCTATGTTTTTTTTTAAGAATTATTTTATTCAACTTTATTTTATTTTTTAAATTTGGCCAGATAGGGACAGAGAGAGAGAGAGAGAGAGAGAGAGAGAGAGAGAGAGAGAGAGAGAAGGTAAGAAAGCAAGCTGCCAGGCCCTGGACTCAAATCGCAGTCAGCCATGTGGGAGTCCAGCACCCTTAACCACCATGCCACCTGCCAGCCCCTCCAGGCTAATATACTTTAACGGTCTATGCCCTCGATGCTTCCCACCAGAGAATCTGGTTATTTCCTACTGCTGATTCCAAATGTAGCTCAGCAATTCTACCACCATGTAGGCCTCTCTGGTTAGAGGGAATGGAGGAGACAAGGCTGCGGTCCAGCCCTGCAACCCTTTTGGAGGAGACTGGAGTTCCCAGTTGCGTTTTATATGTTGGATAACATTCCCCATTCGTATTTGTTTTCCTTTTATGTTCTCTGGTCACTGAACCATTCCTTTTCTCTTCCAATCTAAAAGATAGTCAGTCTACTTCCTGGAAATTGAGAGTACTCAGCCAGTTGTACCCAGATTCTCTTTCTGCACCATTCAGAGCTACAAAATGACACCTCCTTGCAAGTTTGCTGTCCACCTCTGTTGGACAAGTAAGATTTCTTTTGTCAAACTTTAGATTTTTAAATTAATTTCTTTGTTTAGATTCTGCCTGTTTAACAAGAGATTTGAGGTGGCTTATAGGAAGTTAAGTACAGGGTAAGAGAAAATTAAGAAAATATAATGAGAAAAGTTTAATATATAAAGAAGCTCTAGGGCCCAACTGGAGGTGTGGTGGTTAAGGTGACTGGATCCCATATGGCTGACTGCATGGTTCAAGTCCTGGATGCAGTGGCTTGAAAAATACACCAGGTGTGTTTGCATGCATGCCCAAAATCCCAAAAGGAGAGTGGAGAGAAGGGGCTGTGGAATGGCCATCCTCCCTGGAGGTGCTTTCTCACCTTCTCTTTCTCTCGCTCTCTCTCTCTCACACACACACACACACACACACACACACACACTCAACATGTGCCCTATAGCAAAACATTTAAAAAACAAACAAACAAAAAAAGCTCTAGATTGAAAAGAAGAAACAGATTTTAGATAAGTGGTCCAGAAGTTCTTACCCTCTTGTTATAATTCAGTTTTAAACTTTGCCCTGTACTTTCAGGCAAAGCGAAAAGAGAAACTCAGTTGGGTGCCAGAAAGCTCATTGCCAGGGGAAAGGAAACACGACATCCTCCCGGGAAGTAAAGCTTTCCTAGCTCTCATTCAGAGAGGCCATTTTTACACTGGGCTTCATACAGGGACATTAGACCTGCAGCAAATAATGGAATATCCTTCAAAAGGAGCTCAGCACATATTTAGGGCAACCCCTGAAAAAGCAATTCAAAGTGGTTCAACACTTTGACACAACCCAAGCTTTAGACTTCCCCATTCTTCAAGCTGAGGAAGAACATGACCTGAGCTCTCTAAGCCATCCCCTGGGGCTATCTCTGGGGTTGGGGTGGGGAACTGAACAGGCAGGTTTGAAGAGCCCCAGTGGGAGTGAGTCCTCAATGTCATGCCAAGGAAGTTGCACTTGACCCAAAGGTAAGTCATAGAGAGTTTTTAGCAGGAGAATAATGCGGTCATGTTTGAATATTAAAAAGAACACCCCATAGTGGAAGGAAAAATCAAAGGAATCAAGACTAGAATTAGGAAAAGCAGGTAGAGAGGGTATTGAGGATAATCTGTTGGAAAATGATGAAAGCCTGAAGTAAGAGAAGCAATGGGATTGGAAAGAGGGGACACTTGGGGAATGAGTCACAGTGATTCAGTGGAATGATGGATTAATAATGTCTGCTGTGGACACAGAACGGGAGACCATTGGCACATGACTGGATTAATCATTCCTATTCTCTGGCAGAGAGAACATTAAAATGTCACTGAATGTTTCTAGAGGTATATACTGTGATTCCATGAAGATCTAGAACAGACAAGGCTAATTCATGGTGATAGAAGTCAGAGTAATGGTTACCTGGGGGTAGGTAGGTGGATGGGTTATTTACTGAGAAGGGGCAAGGGAAAGGTTCTTCAGGCCTGGAAATATTCTTCATCTTGATCTCGGTGATGATTATACAGGTGTATACATATGTAGAAATTCGTTAAGTGGGGCCAGCCAGTGGCCTGGCAGTTAAGGTGACTGGGTCCTACATGACCAACTACACAGGCTTCTGGAACTGGTGGCTTGAAAAAAATAACACCGGGTACATGTGCATGCATGCCCAAAATCCTGAGAGGAGAATGGAGGAGAAGGGATTGTAGAGAGGCCATCCCTCCTGGGTGGTGCTTTTTCACTCTCTCTCTCTCTCCTGAGATTGCACATGCCCAATACAAATTTTAAATAATTAATAATAGGGCCACCAAGTGGCATGCAAGTTAAAAACCGTTGGATCCCACATTGCTGACTCCATGGTTCAAGTCCTGAACCTAGCAACTTGAAAATCATTCTGGGCAGAGCCAGCAGGTGGCATGGTGGTTAAAGTGCTGGACTAGCACATGGTTGACTGCAGTTTGAGTCCTAGACCTGGTATCTTGAAAGTCACACCCGGTGTCTATAAATGTGTCCCCAAAATCCCAAAAGGGGAATGTAAGAAAAGGGATTGTGGTGTGGCCATCCCCCTGGGGGATGACTTCTTACTTTCCTGTCACTATCTCTCTCTGGCAAGTGCATACACCCTATGGCAAAAATTTAAAAAAGAAAAAATGAAAGAAAGAAAAGAAAAAGGAAAATTATTCTGAGTGTACATGTGTGCATGCCCAAAATCCTGAGAGGAGCATGGAGAAGGGACAGTGGCATGGCCATCCCCTGTGGGAGTGGATTTCTCATTTTCTGTCTCTGTCTCTCTCTGGCAAGTGCACACGCCCTACGGAAAAAGACCTAAAAAAATTAGCTGTAAAACTGTAGAATGCATTAAACTTTATAACCTAAAGATATGTGACTTTTATGATATGAATGTCATGCCTCACTCAAAAAGCATATATGTGGAGCCAGCAGGTGACATGGTGGCTGAGGTGCTGGACTTACACATGGCTGACCGTGGTTCGAGTCCTGAGCATGGTGGTTTGCTTTCTCACTTTCCTTCTCTCTCTCTGGAGAGCACAAGTGCCCTATAGCAAATTATTGATAAAAATTAATAAATTAAATAAAGTAAATAATTTTTTCAGAAAAAGGTGTGTTGGGGTGGGGGAGTTTCTTCTATGATTCTCTGCGTGATTGAGGAAATGTATTAAGATGAAACAAACACATAAACATTCTCCCTCTGTTAGTTTTTATACACATGAAACTCACCTGAATGCAAGGCATGTTTCTAGATCTATTCAGTTTCCTGTACATTCTGGCCACTTTCCTTACAGTCTTGTCCTTTTCCTTCGCTGAGTACACGTAAACTATGATGATCTGGTCCACCGACGACAGCTGCTTGCTTATAAGGAGATCGTACTCCAGGTCTGTCACTTCCGGGATGCTGTGACAGCTACATTGGAATGTCTCCCCTTCCTTCCCACACAGGATTTTCCTTAGCACCACTGGACAAACCAGCTGGGAGGCAAACCCTGAGTCCTTGATTTTGACGGGAAGATGAAACCTAGAAACGTAAGGGTTAGAGATCATGTTAAAGAATTGAAAGAATGGGACCAGCAGATGGCGTAGTGGTTACATCGCTGGGCTTCCACAAGGTCAACCACGGTTTGAGTCCTGGACCCAGTGGCTTGAAAATTATGCCAAGTTGATGTGCATACATCCCCAAGATCCCAGGAGGAGAATGGAGGAGAGGGGATGTGTGGCACGGTTATCCCCCCAGGGGATGATTTCACACTTTCCCTCTCACTGTCTCTGTCTCTCTCTCTTTGGAGAGTACACATGCCATAAGGTAAAATAAAACTCTCTCTCAAAAAATACCAAAACAAAACAAAACAACTGGAAGGTCTCTGAATTACAATAGCTGTTTTAGTAAAGTATTGAAATTTAAGTCTAAGCAGAACTCTTTATCTGCCAACATACTAAAATATTTGTCAAAACCCAAAGAGTTCAGTGTGAGCCTTTCCAGCTATGTAGGCACCTATGGCTGTAAGCAAAACATAAGCTGTGTGTTCAGAGGACCAGTTAACACAAACAATGGCCAGTAATTGGCCAACTAGTCCAAAGCATGGCCAATAATTGGCCAGCAAGAATGACACAGCTGGTCAGCAGATGGTGTGGTGTCAAGGCACTAGACTCCCATATGGTTGACCATGGTTCGAGTCCTGGACCCAGTGACTCAAATTACTTTCTCTCTCTCTGCCTCTGGTGAGCATATGGGCCTTATGGCAAAAACCTAAAATACATACATAACTCTAAAAAAAGAAGAGGAAAAGAATTACATGACCATGTTAATTGGAGTTTAACGTATGCAAGAATAATATAAATAAGGCTAGTCTGTAAGATCCTTTTACAGTTGGGGAAACTGAGGCCATACTCTTATAGATGGGAAAACTGAGGCTCTGGGAATTCAGTAATTTGACTAAAAACCCACACGCTATTTATTTACAGAGCTGGGGTTTAAGCCAATGTGTATATTTTTCTATTATAGTACTGCTGTCTTGCTGACCTGAAGATGAAATGCTTACACCTTACTTCTGAGCTGGTTTATTGTATCTAATAATAGACTGCATAAGCCATGTAACCCAATAGCCAGAATGGAAATCAGAAACTATATCCAGGTCCATCCGTCATCTGTCACTTACTGTCTATAAACCCTCTAAGTTCTTTGTGCCTCAATATTAACATCTGTTATGTAGGGGTAGGTTCGTGTTTCCACAAAGCATCCAGGGAGGTTACAAAGCTTATATAACTACATCTTCTGAATTTCAATTCGCTTAAAGAATTTTTATGAGATGCTGAAATTTGTTTAAAAATATAATATTTTAATTAAGTTATTTTAAACTGGTGTTCCTGGGTAACTAGATGAGGACATTTTACTATCATTAAAATATTTGCCATAGACGTCGACTTCTTTACCCTGAATCTGAGTATTGTGGAGGGAATGTGGTTCCCTTGAACTTGCGTGTTGAAGCCCCATCCCTCAATGTCACTATATTTGGAAACAGGGTCTTTGTGGAGGTAAAGTTCGGGGCCCAGGTGGTAGTGCAGTGGTAAAGCAACTGGACCCAGGTGGGACGGTCCTGAGTTCTCATCCAGGGACTTCCCTGTGCACACTGGATGCACTTGTGCGTCCATGACCTGAAGCTGGCCAGAGATCATAATATAAGAGTAGAGGAGAAGGGATTATGGTATGGGGGTGCCTATTTCTCTATCTCTTTTGCTCATCGGAAAAAGAAAAAATATATATAAAATTATTATATATTGTATATAATATATTATTAATATATATTAATAATATATCTATATATATATAAAAGGTTTAGTTGCTACCACAGATCATATGCTAAAAGGAAATTAGATCAGTCCCCTGAAAGGTGGCTCTGTGGGATAGTTAAAATAGAAATAAACTTGGGGCCAGCAGGTGGCGTGGTGGCTGAGGCACTGGACTCCCACATGGCTGACCATGGTTTAAGTCCTAGGCCTGGCAGCTTGTTTTCTTACTTTCCCTCTTTCTCTCTCTGGTCAGCACACATGCCCTGTAGCAACTTTAAAAATAAAAAAAAATAATAAATCCAATGAAATAAATCATTCTTTTAAAAAAATAGAAACAAACCTAAAAAAAAAGTTAGGAAAATGACTGTCTCTTTGTAGACCTACAGGTATAGTCAATTGAGGTTTTCAAGCACATAATGAAACTGTGTGTATCTTGCTATCAGTTAGCTAGACTGTTAACTCCCTTGTGTTGAGGAGTTACAGGGTGGAAGTCCAAGTGCTGAAAACTTGACATATTTATTTCATTTAATTCTTGTCCCATGAAGTAGGTTACAACACTGTGTCACTCTACCAGGTATCTGCCTGCCCATCACCTGTCAGGTACCAGATTTGACTGGAAGTTGAACTAAAGCTTGGAAACTGTGGGAGGAGTGATCACACATAATCTGGGTTTTCTTGTGCATGGTGGTTTTTAGTTTTTGGTTTTAGATTTTTGCTATAGGTGAGTGTGCTCCCCAGAGAGAGACAGAGAAACAGAGAGACAGAGAGAAGGAAAGTGGGAAATCAAACTCCACCTTAATGGGAATGACCACACAACAATCCTTTTTCCTCCATTCTCTTCTTGAGATTTTGTACACACATGCCTGTCTTGATTTTCAAGTGCTGGTTTAGTACTTGAAACGCTGTCTAGTATGTGGGAATCCAGTGCCTTAACAACACGCCATCTGCTGGTCCCATTGTGTTTTTTTTTGTTGTTGTTGTTTTAGGGTTTTGCCATAGGACACATGCACTTACTAGAGAGGAGAGAGAGAGAGAGAGAGAGAGAGAGAGAGAGAGAAAGTGAGAAATCACCCCCTGAGGTGATGGCCATGCTGCAATTCCTTCTCTTCCATTCTCCTCTAGGGATTTTGGGTGAGCACACATATGTGCATGGTGTGAGTTTCAAGTCACTGGTTCCAGGACTCGAACCACACTGGCCATGTGGGCGTCAAGTGACATAACCATTACTCCATCTGCTGGTCCCCAAACTAAAGTCTTGATTCCTGAAGGATTCAAATTCCACTAAGTGGAAAGCTCCATCGGAAGCAGATTAGAGAGAGCCCAAATGCTTGAACCTTGATATATAAGTTGCCCCAGTTTTATTGCGGAAAAGAGTTTTTTTACTGATAGCGTGAAGGTGGCAACTTCTCACCCCAGTCTGCTTAGAGAGAGTCCTTGCATGAAGCAATTTACCTACAGCATTTGTAGGTGAACTGAAAGACATGTCTACCCACTGCTCTTTCAAACTTCTCTTTCAAATTCAGAGCTGGACTCTGAGTTATTTAGACAAAGGAGGCCGATTACCGGAAGGACTGTCTGCAGGCTGGGATCTTCTGAATGTGATGGAGAGGTGAAGGCTTAAAGAAGCCCCTCAGTTCTAGGAAGGTATTTCGATATCGAAGATACTCTTTAATCTCGTCTTTTTCCTTTGCTTTTTGTTCTAGAGGAAATTTTGCAGACAAGACATTTTTCTTCCTGACCACTTTTTGCAGAAACTTGGGTAGTTTGTGAATGTGCAGCGATTCTACTCCTGCGAAGTAAACAGAATTTATAGAATATACTCCACCAAACACCCTTAGTAGACCAAGGCATCTACAGGTGGAGCTCCGTGAGTTAAACTGGCTGCAATAACCTGGATTCCCCTTCAACCACCTACAGAGGTTCCTTTCTGTTGGTTCTTTTGTTTTAAATGTACCTCTTGGCCAGCTTGGAGGATGCATGACATCTATGTAATAAACAAGAAAAATTTCTAGGTGGTCAATGAATCTAATCCATAGGTGTCTGGTTGTGCTTACCTTGTACCAGATAATGAGCCAAGTACTGTAAATACATTATCCCATTGAGTGAAGTACCCTCTTCAGGTGAACACTCTTATTTTCATGACCTCACAGATAAGTCCGAGTTCACTCAGCTAGAGAGGCAAAATCCAAATTCAAAAAGGTCTATTGGATTCTAAAGACAGGGCTTTTACCATGCTATCTATAGACCAAGGTTTCCCAAAAGTTTTTTTTAATCACATAGAAAACTGTAAACAGGGGCCAGCAGGTGGCGTGGTGGTTAAGGCATTGGACTCCTATATAGATGACCATGGTTCAGTCCTGGACCTAGAAGCTTGCTTTTGCACTTTATTTTTCTCTCTGTCTCTCTCTGGTGAGCACATGTGCTCTGTAACAAATTTAAACTACTACTACTAATAATAATAAAGGATGATTTATTTAATTTTATTTACTCATTTACTTATTTATTTTAAAAATTTTGACCAGAGAGACACACGCACATAGAAAGAGAGAGAGAGTGAGTGAGAAAGCAAGCCACCAAGTCCGGGACTCGAACCATGGTTGGCCATGTGGGAGTGTCCAGAGCCTTAACCATCATGCCACCTGCTGGTCCCCAATAAATAATTATTTTTATTTAAAGGAAAAAAAAAGCAAGTGCAAAGACCTTGACAAGAATTGAGGTTTTAGTGGGGAGATCGAGTGGTGGTAATTGAGGATGAGGTGTTCTCCTTATGAAAACACAGAAGTAGGGAGCAGCACGTAGCGTAATGGTTGCATTGCTGGACTCCCATGTAGTCAACTGCGGTTCAAGTCCTGGACATGGTAGCTTAAACTCATGCCGGGCATGTGTGTGCATGCCCAAGATCCTGAGAGGAGAATGGAGGAGAAGGGATTGTGGCATAGCCATCCCCCCTGGAGAGTGATTTCTCGCTTTTTTTCTCTCTCTCTGGCAAGCACATGCACCTTATAGCAAAAACCTCTCAAAACAAAACAAAACAAAACAAAAAACACAGAAGTGTCCACATAGATTTTCTTCTCCAAAAAGGGAAGGGAAATAAATCAAAGTTAGCTTTTTCTATTTTCTTGCTAAAGCCAATGACCTGAGCTCATGATAAGAATCTGTAAAGGGGCCAGCACTTGGCATAATAGTTAAGGCATTGAACTACCACATGATCAACCACTGTTTAAGTCCCAGACACAGCAGCTTGAAAATCACACCAGACATGTGTGTGCACATGCCCAAAATCCCAGGAGGAGGATGAAAGAGAAGAGATGGTGGTGTAGCCATCCCCATTGGGGGTGATTTCTCACTTTCCCTCTCACTGTCTCTCTCTGGCAAGCGTATGTGCTGTATGTCAAAAATCTTAAAAAAACCAAACAAACAAAAAACAAAAACAACAACAACAACAAAAAAAAAAAACTGTACCTAGAGGGCTTTACAGCTTACAAACTCATCACTTTGGGAACCTTAGAAGAAGAGTCTAAGTTTAAAAATGTTGGGTGTCTGGTATCTGAACAATGAGAATGTGCGGAGCAGCACAATGGATTCCATAACTGACCGACTGCAAATCTGTAGTGATCCAGCCAGCAAAGGATGATATGCTTGGCCTTCTTCTGAAGTCTTCTTAACTGGATGTCTGTTGTGATGTCATGCAGAGGGCTTATGTCTGTTGTTAAATCAAATGTGTCAGCAAACTCTGGGTCTCCTACCCTTGAAGCCTTCAAAACAAGAAGACAGAGAGAGAGAGAGAGAGAGAGAGAGACTACTTAATACACAATTAGTAAACATCAGTTCCTTCATTTCTTCATTCAATGATTGATTCATTAGGAAGTTCACCTAACGTGTTTATTGAGTGTCATTTATGGGCCGGACACTATGCCATAAATGACAGATTTTCAAGCCACCAGGTCTGGGACTCAAACTACAGTTGGCTATGAGTTCAGTGTCATAACTGCTATACCATCTGTTGCTCCCATTTTATGTTTTCTACAATATATAAAATTTTTTGAGATTTTTTTGCTATAGGGTACGTGAGCTCACCAGAGACAGAGAGAGACAGAAAGCAAAAAATCACCCCCCCCATGGGGATGGCCATGCTTCTATCCCTTCTCCTCCATTCCCCCCTCAGGATTTTGGGCAAGTATGCACATGCGCCTGACGTGAGTTTCAAGTCACCAGGTCCAGGACTTGAACTGTGGTCAGCCACGTGGGAGTCCCGAGCCTTAACTATCATGCCACCTGCTGGCTCCTGTTTTCTATATTTTACCACAATAAAAAGTGGGGGAAGAGCAAGCCATTTCCTTACTTTCGAAGAGCTCACAGTCAGTGGAAGAACTGGATGGGTTCATAATTCTAATATATCAGAATGGCTACGTTAGAGGTAACCAGAGTGCTATGAGAGCGAAAGTAGAAAGTGTAACGTTTGTAACATTGAGTTTCTTTCTATTTAGCAGAAGATAGTCTCAAAGCAGTGCATCATGAGGATGTTAGACTTCAAAATATAGGCCCAACTCCAGTGGCACAAGTGGTAGGGCACTGCTGTGAAACGCTGGAACCACATGAACGGCTGGGAGACTGGGGTGGAAGGGTCATGGCATGACGAGCCCCTGTTAGGGGTGCCTATCTCTCTGTCTATCTCTCACATAAAAATACTTAAATATACACACATAGATTTAACATTTATTTAATATATAAGATTTTTTTAAAGTTTTATTTATTCATTCATTTATTTTTTTAGTTTGACCAGAAAGAGACAGAGGGTGAGAGTGAGAGAGAGAAGAAGCGAGAAAGCAAGCCACCAGATTCAGGACTTGAACCCTGGTCGGCCATGTGGGAGTGTCCAGCGCCTTCACCACCACGCCACCTGCTGGTCCCAGATATGTTTATTTTTCAAATACACATTACATATATAGTTATAGTGAGTGCTGTGTGTGATCTTTTCAGAATAAACGGGGTATATAGAATAGTAATTTAGGTTTGGATGAGTCGAAGTGACTAAGAAAATTGTTGATAATTCAGTTTCATAGATATTCATTAAGTATACATAATTAGATGAATATTTACATATAAAACATATAACACCTCACTAATTAGATACCTATTACCCAGGTGTCATTTGCATAATTTTTGTGTTCCAGCAGAATGGGGCGAAGATGTGAAGAAACCAGGAGGAATATGGGGACAGCGCAGGACTCAATGGCGCATGGTGAGATTAATGAAGGGGGTGGGAAGGGTTCTGAGGAATTTGGTCTACAGAAATCGGGCAATAAAAGTTGAGATTTTGAACTTGAGTCTGAGAAAATCAACCATCTGAAGGGCATGAACTTGACTCTTGTCATGGAGGCATTAAAAATTACTCAGAGAGGGGCCAGCAGGTGGCATAATGGTTAAGGTGCTGGACTCCTACGTGGTCAACTGCAATTCAAGTCCTGGATCAGTGGCTTGAAACTCAGGCTAGACACATGTGCATACGTGCCCAAAATCCTGAGAGGAGAATAGAGGAGAAGGGATTATGGTGTGGTCGCCCCCCCCCGGGCGGGGGGAGATTTCTCGCTGTCTCTCTGGCGAGTACATGCACCCTGTAGCAAAAATCTCTCTAAAAATAAAACCAAAACTCGGAGAAGACCCAGAAGGTGCCATGGTGGTTAAAGTGCTGGACTCCCACATGGCTTACCATAGTTCAAGTCCCAGACCTAGTGACCTGAAAATCATGCCGGGCACATATGCATACATCCCCAAAGTCCTAAGAGAAAAATGAAGGAAAAGGGATTTCAGTATGGCCACCCACCCTGGGGAGTGATTTCTCTCTTTCTGTGTCTCTGACAAGTGCATGCACCCTATAGCTAAAATCTAAAAGAAAAAAAAAAAAGTTAAATACAAAAACTTCCCGGCTAGCCCAGCCTAAGCTCCTTCTAATAACTCTATGAACAGGCCTATCTGTGCTCAATAACCGGATGTTTTGATTCTCTAAAACACGTCCAGCCTATGTTAGAGGAGAAAAGTAACTCTAGAATAACACAGAAGCTAAAACCCTCTTTTTTCCCCAAAGAATTTATTGAATTTTATTTGTCATTATTATTATTCTTAAAGAATTATTTTTATTTAATTTTATTCAGTTAGTTAGCTTAATTTGACCAGAGAGGGACTGAGAGAGAGAAAGTGAGAAAGCAAGTCACCAAATCCGGGACTCAAACCGCAGTCGGCCATGTGGGAGTCCAGTGCCCTTAACCACCACACCACCTGGTGGCCCCTTTATTATTTTTTTTTTATCTTGCTACAGGGCACACACACTCACCAGAGAGAGAGAGAAAGTGAGGAAGTAAGCCACAAGTCCGGGGCTCAAACTGTGGTCAGCCATGTGGGAGTCCAGTACCCTGACTACCATGACACCTGCTGGCCCACCCAAACCCTCTTTTACCTGTAACATCAAAATAGTGACTATTTCACACTTACGTCTTTATTCCATGCTGTGAATTGCAGTTGCTTGCACTTTAACTTGTAGTCCTTGAGTAACTCCTTGGCTTCTCCAGAGATGGGCTTGTTATCAGGAAAAAACTGAGAGAGACGGGAAACTCTTTTCAGATGTGGTTCCTGGAAACCCAGGGAGGCAAGCCAGTCTGATATAGTCACTAACTATAGCAAGAATTCTGTGACTTTGGCATATTCAAATAACTGTGGTAATTCTAAAGAGTCATGTGGTTATGATGCCTGCCCCCAAAATAAAGTCCTTCTGTGTGCGTCTATACAGTTTTGTAACGTGTACCACTCGTATCAGTACACTCCAAATGTAAAAGTTTCAAAAGTTCAGTCGAAATCAATCATGCTAGCTCACTACTTAACTACGTGAAAGTAGAGACATGAATGGTTTAATGTTTGTCTTACCTTTTATTTTTAATGCCAGAGCATGTGAGAGAGAGACAACCCGCACCCTTCCACACCCTGGAGCTTGGTCATGCCACAATCCTGTCGGGAATCTTTACACAGTGTACACCTTGTATGTCTTTAAAGTCATAGGGGCCAGGACCTGAGCCCTCATTGACCATATGGGATTCAACATTCTTTTTTTTGTTTGTTTTTAAAGAGAGATTTTGGCTATAAGACACGTGCACTCACTAGAGAGACAGGAAGTGAGAGAAACTGATTAGCACCTGACTTAAAAAACAACATATAAGCAAGCTCCCCACCCTATTTAAGAGATCATGGATGATATAAACACAAATAATTCAACCAGTCAGGACACAAGAAGTTAATTCTCCAAAGCTTAGGGATCAACCTCTCCTCTTTTTAAATGTTCAGTTCTTTCACATGTAAGGCCCAGGCAAAGTTCCGGCATCCAGACCAGCAGGTGGCATGGAGGTTAAGGTGCAGGATCCCATATGACTGACTCCATGGTTCGAGTCTTCAAAATGGTTATTACTTCAAAATCATGCCAGGCATGTGTGTGTGTGTGTGTGTGTGTGTGTGTGTGTGTGTGTCCAAAATCCTGAGAGGACAGTGGTAGAGAAGGGATTGCAGCATGACAATTCTTCCCCACCCAAGAGGGGTGATTTCTCACTTTCCCTCTTTCTCTCCAGCACGTGCAAGCACCCTATAGCAACCAGCAACAAAAGACTCCAGTATTCTTATTATGGAAATTACTAGGTGATACTAAAAGTTAAGAATCTAAAATTAGGGGGCCAGCAAGTGGAGTGATGGTTAAGGGTGCTGGACACTCCCACATGAGTGACCATGGTTTGAGTCCTGGACCTGGTGGCTTGCTTTCTCACT
Source organism: Tupaia tana (assembly GCA_026018925.1). Taxonomy (NCBI): domain Eukaryota; kingdom Metazoa; phylum Chordata; class Mammalia; order Scandentia; family Tupaiidae; genus Tupaia; species Tupaia tana. The sequence goes on from JAKSZU010000006.1 coordinate 199,835,772, forward strand.
TTCCCTCTCTCTCTCTGTGTGTGTCTCTTTCTGGTCAAATTCAAATAAATGAATGAATAAATAAAATTAAATAGATAATTCTTTAAAAAAAAAAAAAGAACCTAAAATTAGTCAACATTGTTCCTGCTCTGAGGTTGTGACATGAAGATGATTAAGAAACCTCTGAATCGGGGCCAGCAGGTGGCATAGTGGTTAAGGTGCTGGACTCCCACATGGCTGACCTCGATTTGAGTCCCAGATCCCGTGGCTTGATATTCACCCCAGATATGTGTGCATAGGTACCCCAAATCCTGAGAGGAGGACAGAGAGAAGGAATTGCAGTATGGCTATCACCCTGGGGGATGGTTTCTCATTTTCTCTCCATCCCTCTTTGTTTCTCTGGTAAGCTCATGTAGTCTATAACAAAAATCTCCCTTAAAATAAATAAATAAATTGGGAACCAGCAGTTAGCGTAATGGCTATGTCGCTGGACTCCCATGTAGTCGACCGCGGTTTGCATCCCAGACCCGGTGGCTTAAAACTCATACCGGGCACGTGTGCATGCGTGCCCAAGATCCCGAGAGGAGAATGGAGGAGAAGGGATTGCGGCATGGCCATCCCCCCTGGGGGGGGTGATTTCTTGCTTTCTGTCTCTATGTCTCTCTCTGTCTGCCTGGCGAGCGCACACGCCCTATAGAGAAAACCTCTCAAAAAAAAAAAAAAATATATATATATATAATAAATAAATAAATAATTGAAAGAAAGAAACCTCTGGACCTACCATTTCACGTAAACATTGAGGAAAAGGCTTGCATTTGACAGGTGCTAGAGACAGCTTCAGACTTTGGGGAGGGCATTCATAGTCCAAGCTGATGGCAAAGCGCCCAGAAATCTTCACAGTGATGAACTTATTCACCTGGAGGGCAACAGAAAGGAAGGTCATTTTCTGCCTAGAATCCTCATTCTCATAATTCAGGTGGAAATCCGATATTCGTAAGAAGCATGGAAGGAAACTTGACAGTCACAGACAACTTCAGACTCTCAACTCCATTAAGGGAATGGGCTTTTGGATTCGTACTGCAAATTTGATTGTTGTTATAAATTATTGAGGGAAGTGGGGAGAAACTACTTTGCAACTAATGTAGTCACATCTTATAAAGATCAGATCCATTTTAGATTGAGAAAATGCTGGGTCAGTTTACAAGTTTTTGTTTATTGATTGATTTGAGAGATTTTAGCTATAGAATGCATGTGCTTGTCAGAGAGATGGAGACAGGGAGACAGAAAGCGAGAAATTGCCCCCTGGGGGGATGGCTACACCGCAATCCCTTCTCTTCCATTCTCCTTTTGGGATTTTGGGCACACACACACGCATACATCCGGTGTGAGTTTTAAGCTGCTGGATTCAGGACTCAAACTGTGGTCAACTACATGGGAGTCCAGTGATGTAACCATTATGCCATCTGATGGTCCCGAGGTCACAAATATTTCTGAGCCCTGTTTCTAGCCCTTAGACACAGATGGTCTCTCCTGTAAGATATGGTTGATAGGCCTAGCCGCAGTGGTGTGTGCTGCCAAGACACTGTGCTCTGCAGGCTGGGACTGTGTGGGAGGCCAGGGTTCAAGTCCCAGTCCAACCTAAAGGCCAAGTGTGGTGGTGTGTGCCTATAACCCCAGAGGCTGAGGCAGGGGAATCATGAGCTTGAGCATGGCCTGTGTGACATAGTGAGACCCCGATTCCCTCGGTGCAGAGAAAAGCCATTAAAGGCTACCCAGTGCTTGGAAGTTTTATCATCCTTCCTGTTGCTGTGAAACTCATTTAAGTTGGAGAGATGTTATAAATGACAAGAATGGGGAAGTAATGATAAACTAAGGACTTCTTAAATCTCAAGGAATACCTGCAGATCTGTAAGGCATATTCCTGTAGATAAAGCATCCTAATTAAGTCAGCTGCTCTAAGCAGGTAAGGGCTCTTGTTTTGATTATAAGTTATGGCTTTTTGCTTCTGAAGTCTACCAGCTAAGGTCACCTGAATGGAACCATCTACTTCATTCGTATCCTGCTTTATTTTTAGATTAACGGTGAGGAAATCCTGACCTCAGAGAGTTAGGAAACTCATGCCTAAATGCTTGTCTGGTACATTACTTACTCTTTCAATCCCTAACCCTCCAGATTTAAAGGTACTTTTTAAAAAACCACTGTCTAAACCGAATATGTAGGGCACATGCCACTGCAAATTAGTTTGTAAATTATATAGAACACAGACCTAGAGGTTATTCTTCATGCAATATCCCATAACAACGTGTCCAGTAGAAAGATAATGCAAACCACAGTGCAAGTCACATGAGTCATTTAAAATTGTCTGGGGCCAGTAGGTGGCATAGTGATTATGTCATGGACTCCTACACAGTCAGCCATGGTTTGAGTCCTGGACCTACTGGCTAGAAAATCATGCCAGGCACGTGTGTGTGCATGCCCAAGATCCTGGGAGGAGAATGGGGAAGAAGGGATTGTGGCATGGCCATCCCCCACCCCCAGGAGGTAATTTCCCACTTTCCCTCTCATCGTCTCTGCCTCTCTCTCTCTCCCCAAAGAGTGCACATGCACTATGGCAAAGACCTCTAAAAAAAATCAAATAAATTTTTCTAGTAGCTACATTAAAACAAGTAAAAAGCAGGTGAAATTAATTTTGATTTTGATTTTTTTTTTTTTTGGAGAGGTTTTTGCTATAGGGCGCGTGCCCTCACCAGACAGACAGAGAGAGACAAAGAGAGAGAAAGCGAGAAATCACCCCCCAGGGGGGATGGTCACGCCGCAATCCCTTCTCCTCCATTCTCCTCTCGGGATCCTGGTCACGCACACACACGCGCCCGGCGTGAGTTTTAAGCCACCGGGTCTGGGATGCGAACCACGGTCGACTACGTGGGAGTCCAGCGACATAGCCATTACGCTAACTGCTGGTTCCCTGATTTTGATTTTTTTTAGGCAGGATCTCCACACGCCGCAATCCTCCTGCCTCAGCCTCCCAGGCGTGAGTGCAGGTGTGCACCACCATGCCTGGCTCTTTTTCACGTAGAGCCTCACTGTGTTGCCTAGGCCTGCCTCAGACTTGCCATCCTCTTGCTTTAGTCTCCCCCAGGTACTGGGACTAGAATTGTGCTCCACCGTGTCTGGCCTTTAAGGTGGACTGGAAATTGGAGCCAGGCCTGTCCCAACCTGTGGAGCACAGTCTTCCAGCAGCACAAGCCCCACCCCCCCAACCCCAACTGGGTCCCGAAATGAATGAAAAAAAAATTGCTAGCAGGCACATACACTCACTGGAGAAAGACAGAGAGAGGGAGGAAGTGAGAAAACACCCCCTCCCCATGGGGGATGGTCATGCTGCAGTCCCTTCTCCTAAATTTCTCCCTTCTTTGGGGATTTTGGGCATGCACACGCACACGCACACTCCCCAAGTGTTTTTCAAGCTGCAGGGTCTGGGACTCAAACTGCATGGTTGACCTTGTGGGATCCAGTCACCTTAACCACCCCACCACCAGCTGGCTCTGATTTTTTTTAGTCATAAAATATAGTAACCCCAAGGGCTGGCAGGTGGTAGTGTGGTTGGGGCTCTGGACCTACACATGGCCAAGTGTGGTTGTGGTTCGAGTCCCAGACCTAGTGGCTGGCTTTCTCACTTTCCCTCTCTATTTCACTTTCTTTCTGGTCAAATTAAAAACAAAACAAAACAAAACAAACAAAAAACAGAATGTAATACATAAAATTAAATAAATAAATCTTTTTAAAAAACTGTTAAAGGGACCAGCAGATGGCATAATGGTTACATCACTGGACTCCCACATACTCAACTGCAGTTTGAGTCCCAGATCCGGCGGCTTAAAACTCATGCCAGGCACGTGTGCATGCGTGCTCAAAGTCCTGAGAGGGGAATGGAGGAGAAAGGATTGCAGTGTGGCCATCGCCCCTAGGGGCTGGTATCTCACTTTTTGTCTCTCTGTTTCTCTCTGTCTCTCCAGCAAGTGCACACACATCGTTGCAAAAATCTCTCTAAAACACAAAACAAAACAAAACAACTATTTAAAAAAAAAAAAAAAAAAAACTCTTGGGACCAGCAGTTAGCATAATGGCTATGTCGCTGGACTCCCATGTAGTCAACCACGGTTTGAGTCCTGGACCCGGTGGCTTAAACTCACGCTGGGTGCGTGTGCGTGCGTGCCCAAGATCCCGAGAGGAGAATGGAGGAGAGGGGATTGTGGTGTGGGCATCCCCCCTGGGGGGTGATTTCTCGCTTTCTGTCTCTCTGTCTCTGTCTGGTGAGCACACACACCCTATAGCAAAAACCTCTCCCCCCCACACACAAAAAAATAATAACTATTTTAAAAATTATATATATATATATATATATATATATATATATATATACATATATATATATATATATATATATATAAAGAGAGAGAGAGAGAGTGCGCAACCCCAGGCCCATATTCCAACGCGACAACAGGCCCCAAGGCTGCTCCTTTCAGGTGAGACTTTCCCATTCACCACATTTCTACCTGGCAGGCTCACTCTCACAGCATCTGAATTTGGCATCCTAGACCCTTCAGCGATAAATGCCAAGCTATTAACAGGATTAATGAGTGCAGAGTTAGACTGATGGGAAGGAGACTTTTGCCTTGAACATTGTATAGTTTCCTATTTTAAAATGTCTTTGTAGTAGACACAAAATGCTTTTGTAATAACACTGTTTAAAAAGTGCGGGACCAGCAGTTAGCGTAATGGCTATGTCGCTGGACTCCCACGTAGTCGACCGCGGTTCGAGTCCCGGACCCGGCGGCTTAAACTCACGCCGGGCGCGTGTGCGTGTGTGCCCAGGATCCCTAGAGGAGAATGGAGGAGAAGGGATTGCGGCGTGGCCATCCCCCCTGGGGGGTGATTTCCTGCTTTCTATCTCTCTGTCTCTCTCTGTCTGTCTGGCGAGCGCACGCGCCCTATAGCAAAAACCTCTCCAAAAAAAGAAAAAAAAAAAAAAAAGTGCTATGTAAAGCCCTGCTGCTTAGCAGGACAAAGCCGTCAGGAAAGGGCCAAGTATAATTTGCCCAGTGAAACGGACTGCAATCAAAGTTTATCACATCAGCTGGCTGCTGTAGACAGCCAAGCTGAGTATTTGATCCTCTCAATCCTTTCCCAAAATAGTAGAATTTTAGAATCCCATAGTAAAGCACATAGTAAATTTAGAATCTCATACATTATTGTTGTGACATAAGAAAGAGTCATAAGTGGGCCAGCCAGTGGCAGAGTGGTTGAGGCAACTGGATTCCACATGGCCAAATGGGTGGTTCAAGTCCCAGGACCAGTAGATTAAGAAATGCACTAGGCCCATGTGTGTGCACACGCCTAAATTCTCCAAAGGAGGAGAAATTTAGGAGAAGGGATTGCAGCATGACCATCCCCATGTGGGGTGCTTTCTCACTTTCTCTCTCTTTCTCTTTCCCTTCCAGTCTCTCTCTGGTGAGCACATGTGCCCTTTGGCAAATTAAAATAATGACAATAATATATTAAAAATTAAAAATAATGAAAAAGAATCATAAGAATGATAAACCGGTCCAGTTTCAGTGGTGCCGATAGTAGCATGTTTAACTGCAGTGCTGGGGGACCAGCAGGTAGGGTGGTTAAGGTGCTGGGCTCCTACATGGGAGTGACTGCAGTTCAAGTCCCAGAAGCTTACTTCTACCTGACATTTTAACCTGGCAGCTTACTTTCTCACTTTCTCTCTCTCTCTCTCACGAGCACACATGCACTATAGCAAATAATAATAATAATGATGATGATAAAATAAAATAATTATTTAACTGCAGTGCTGGAAGCAACATGGCTGATTATGGACTTAGATTCCTTGTCAACTTGGAACGCGTGGGTGCACACACAGGGACCCAAGATCCTGATGAGCTGGAGAGCTGGGGGTCTGGGGAAAAGGGATCACAGTGTGACAAGATCCTATCAAGGGTGCCCCCTCAATCTCTCATGCATGCAATGCACTCTCTATTATGAATAAAATAAAATACACTTAGAAATATGATAAATTGTCAAATACCCAAATTTCCACTGGATCGTTGAGCTTTCCCTTTGAAGGCCACATCCATTCCCTCGTGAGTATTCCATTTTTGCTGATCACCAAGCCTCCATCTTGATTAAACATCATCACTATTATTCGGCTATGAAAAAAAACAGGAACGTGACCCGCTTAGAACAAGTAAAATTCATGGACTTGTTGTGACTTGGCTTAAGTGACCAAAGCCACCCAGCAACAGTCCTTTTAAGTATAGAAATCCTCCCTATCACATTCCTGGAGGATGGCCAGCCTGTCTCTGCCTGAATATCTTCCCGAAAGGAAAGGTTGGCACAAACGTGCTTGGCTGATGAAGACGCCCCTTCTCAGAGACACAGCCCATTCCTATGACCCCTCTCCTCTGCCCCCACCCTCTCTAGACTCATAGGAAAGGCTCTGCTAGCTGTGATTATTATACCATGTGTTCCCGCTGCCTTGGCTGTGACTAATTGAATCAGGGGTGGACCTCTGACCCAGGCATGCATTCCCTATGGGTGCAGCAATGTGTGTGAAAGGCTGCGAGGAAGGAGGACGCATGGCGCATTCAAAGGACCGAAAGAGAGCCAGCGCGACCAGAGTGGAGACAGATGTGAAGGAGACTGGAGTACTTGGCAGTCAGGGGCCAATCGGATACCGTGATTTTTATTTATTTTTTATTTTTTTAAAGAATTATTTTATTTAACTTTATTGATTTATTTTAATTTGACCAGAGAGGGACAGAAGGGAAAGAGAGAGAGAGAGAGAAAGAGAGAGAGAGAGAAAGTGAGAAAGCAAGCTGCCAGGTCCAGGACTCAAACTGCAGCCAGCCATGTGGGAGTCCAGCACTCTTAACCACCATGCCACCCACCGGCCCCCCATGATTTTTATTTATTTATTTATTTATTTATTTATTTATTTATTTTATTTATTTTTTTTTTTGGAGAGGTTCTTCGCCATAGGGCGCGTGCGCTCGCCAGACAGACAGAGAGAGACGTAGAGACAGAAAGCGAGAAATCACCCCCCAGGGGGGATGGTCACGCCGCAATCCCTTCTCCTCCATTCTCCTCTCGGGATCTTGGGCACGCACGCACACGCGCCCGGCGTGAGTTGTAAGCCACCGGGTCCGAGACGCGAACCGCGGTAGACTACGTGGGAGTCCAGTGACATAGCCATTACGCTAACTGCTGGTTCCCCCCATGATTTTTATTTTAATAGTAAAAAGCCATAAGAGGATTGTTTTGTTTTGTTCATTGCCAGGGGGCCACGTGCTTAGCGGAGAGAGAGGGCCTCCCAACAGCGCGTGGTCATGCCGCCATTCCTTCTCTCCAGTTCTCCCTCCTGTCAGGATTTCGGGCACGCACGCACATGTGCTTGGTGTGTTTTTCATGTTGCCGGAGCTGTGATTTGAGGTGAGCCCTTTGGGCCTTGTGGGAACCTGGCTTCCTTAACTGTTGAGCAATGGGCTAGCCCAGAGAGATTCTTGTTGTCGTTTGTTCCCATTGTTTTCTTTCTTTCTTTTTTTTTTTTTTTTTTTAAGAATTATTTTGTCTAATTTTATTTATTAATATTTTTTAATTTGACCAGAAAAAAGAAAGAGAGAAAGAGGGAAAGTGAGAAAGCAAGTTGCCAATCTGGGACTTGAACCATGGTCAGCCACGTGGGAGTCCAGTGCCTTAACCATGCTACCTGCTGGCTTCTTTTTTTAAATTTGTTGTAGGGCACACGTGCTCACTGGAGAGAGACAGAGAAAGACAGAGAGACAGTGAGAAAGCACCTTTGGGGGATGAACATTCTGTAATCCCTTCTCCTCCATTTTGGGCACACACACACACACACACACGTGCATCGCAAGTTTTTCAAACCTTTGTGTCTGAGACTTGAACCACAGTCAGCCATGTGAAGCCAACTGCCTTACGCACCACACCACAGGCTGGTCATCAATCTTTTTTTTTTTTTTAACTTTATTTCTTGACAGAGACAAGATACCCTACAGGGTCCTCATTCTGTGATCCACCCCAGTTTCAGCCAGCCCAGATCACGGGTACATGTGTGTACTCTGTATGCACTGGAAGGTTGTAGGACTTCAACTTGAGACTTTTCCCATGTGGTCCGGTTTTGTTACCACCATAGCACTATTTGTCCCAAAGGACTTTAATAACAAAGCAAGGAGGGGACATGATTGAATGGATTGGTGAGGGACCAGAGTAAATGCTGGAAGACCAGTTATGAGGTCATGACCAGTTAAGTGGCCCGGAGAAGAGATGGCAGCTTGGGCTATGGTGTGGGTGAGAGAGGTGGAGACAGGTGCAGATTCGCTAGAATTTGGACAGATGGGATTTGCCTGGTGGAGAGGAGGGAGGTGCCAATTTATCTCCCCTATACTCTGTGCGGCTATTAATGCAGCAAAGCCTTTATTAGCTTTCCTGAATCAGTAGCATCACAATGTGCTCATGTCCATATCCTCTTTGGGCTTTCTGTTGGTGCAGCAACTCACACAGGGAAGGTTGAGGGACCAGCAGATGGCATAATGGTTACGTCACTGAACTCCCAAGTAGTTGATTGTGGTTCGAGTCCCGGACCTTGCAGCTTAAATCTCATGCCGGGTACATGTGCGTCCATGCCCAAAACTCCAAGAGGAAAATGGAGAAGAAGGGATTGTGGTGTGGCCATCTTCCCTGGAGGGTGATTTCTCGTTCTCTCTCTCTCTGCATCTCTCCATCTGGTGAGCACACGCACCCTATAGCAAAAAATCTCTCTCTCTAAACAGAAGAAAAGTCTGTTGACTCTCTTTGACAAAATGCATTAAACTAAACAAACACATAATGTATACTTATTAGATACAAGACACTGTTAAGGCACTCCAGGGGTGCCCAGAGCGAGGTGCTCTTTCTCCCAGAACATTTTCAGCCTTGAGATAATAATTATTCTGGTAGCTATCATTTATTAGTGGCCTCACCACAATCCTTTCTCCTCCATTTTCCTCTCAGGGTTTGGGGCATGCATGTACATGTACCCGGCATGAGTTTTAAGATGCAAGGTTCAGGATTCAAACCACGGTCGACTACATGGGAGTCCAGTGACGTAACCATTACTCCATCTGCTGGTCCCTCAACAGAGGTGTAAGCACACTGATATCCCACTGTGCTCTGAGTGCTGTGTCACCTGTCTTAAAATGACCTATGTGGTTTTAACAGGTAGTGTTCAGTGGTTGCGGATGCTGATCCGCACTGATATGGGGTTGACTCTGGTTCTTTCATTTCCTACTTGTGTGGACTTGGACAGGGTTCTGAGCCTTTCTGTAGCTCCATTTCCTTGCCTTAAAAGAGATGAAAATGGGGACCAGAAGTTAGCATAATGGCTATGTCGCTGGACTCCCATGTAGTCGACCGCAGTTTGAGCCCTGGATCTGGTGGCTTAAACTCACGCCGGGTGCTTGTGCGTGTGTGCCCAAGATCCCAAGAGGAGAATGGAGGAGGAAGGATTATGGCATGGCCAAACCCACTGAGGGGTGATTTCTCGCTTTCTGTCTCCCTGTCTCTGTCTTCCTGGCGAGCACACACGCCCTATAGCAAAAACCTCTCCAGAAAATTTTAAAAAGAGATGATAATAACAGCACCTTCCTCAGAGGACTGTTGTGAGATAAGTGAGTTAATCTACATAGAGTACTTCAAACAGACCCTTATAAGACCCATGAAATGGTTGGCTTTTATGACTAAGGCCCCACAAGCCCAGCTTTAGATATTACACCTCCCGTTGACAGATGAGGAAATGCAGACGGTGGGAAGTCAGTTCACGGAGCACTTGCAGCCGAATGCGAAGTGCTGGAGATGGGCACAGGCTGCCCACGATATCGAAGGGGTGCTTGTACAGCCAGGCTGGCCCAGCGTAACAGCGCGCTGCACTCCTGGACACAGGGCAAGTCCCAGGTTCGCCACCTGAGGCCTCTTGACACGCTGGAGCTGCGCATGTGCGCAGGCCGTGATCCTAGTTGGCGAAGGATGGGGGTGGATTGTGGCGTCAAAACTCTGCTGGGGGTGCCTATCTCGGGCTCTTCCTCTGGTTCTCTCTTTCTCATGGAAGAAATAAACTTTTCTTTTTCATTTTCGATTTATTCAGCGCTATTACAGAACACACTGTATACCTGCTAGCAGGGGCAGATGACCATAACCGAGTTATTTTTTCATCAATTAAGAAACTGCTTCCTTCATCCATGTTCTCCAAACTTTTTGACACAGTGACACACAACTCCAGAGATGCGCCTGTCTCTTTCCATCAAACGCCACAGAGCTGTAAAACGGGCCTCTCTCTTTTCCTTGCTCCCATTCATGAACTCGTGTGTGTGTGTGTGTGTGTGTGTGTGTGTGTGTGTGCGTGCAGTGGCCAGTCTCGGAATGAACAAGCACACGCCCATGGGCGACCCCAGGGAGAATCTCGAACCACGTATCGGCACCCAAACTCGACCTCCAAACCCCTTCTAAATAAAAATTTTTTTGAAAGGCCTATTTTAATCAAGAAACCTGCAATCTGAACTGAAGAAGCAAAGCAACTTACTCTAGTGAAAAAAGGCAGAAATAGAAGTCTCGAATCTTGGTCACCTAGAGCGCATTCCTTTCTTGAATAGCCACTCTTTCATTACCCGGGGCAGTCCAGCCTTCAGCTGTTCTCACTGCGAAAAGCCTCAGGGAAGACCCTCATCCTCCATGGTAGCCTTTCAGGCAGAGCTTTGGCTGAAGCACCTGTCTCCAGCCAGGGGGGTGTTTCCCCATACAGGGATCCTGGTAACAAGGGCCACTCCACACCCCTCTTTCATTCATCATCCTGCAGGGTGAATGGCGGAGACCTTTCACTGGGACCCCCCCCCCTTAGGCGGGATGACAGAGCCCAAAAGCAGAATTGTCAAAAAGATCATTAGCAATTAAATAGTGAAATCCTTTGAGGTAGCATTTTTTTTTGTTTTTGCTTTCTTTCAGAGCCTTCAGTTCTGCTGAAAACAGACACTACCTTCTGTCCAGGAATGGTCTATGATGCCGGGGATGAAATTTCCCAGGGGCAGGACTTAGCAATGGGGCTTAGTGGTTTGAGCTTCCTGTGAAGTGCCCAAAATACCATCAGCAGATGGTGTTGTATTTATCTGCTTAGTTACTATTATCAAAGAAGACCAAGAAAGGGTGAGGAACGCACCACCCGGAGGGGTAAGTGAGGGAAACAGTGTCTTCTCCTGTGTGTCTCATGGATGTAATCTCCCCTTGGTGGTTTCATTTTATGTAACAAACAACGTTTCCCAGTGGAAACGGAATTCTTGACAATGTTAACTGACCAGGACACTAGATCTTCTGGTTTCTCCCCAGAAAGTGAAGATCTGGGATACATTTTTATTTCCATTTTAACTTTGTTGAATAGTAATTCCGTAAGTCTGTCTGTAAATTAGTCCTAGAAGAGATCTCAGAAGACATGTTGCCTAATCCTTGAATCAACTACTGTCCATTTTTTTTTTCATTTATGGTATTGTGTGTGTGTGTTTGTTTTTTATTTTTTATTTATTTTTTGCCATAGAGTACATGCACTCACCTGAGAGAGACAGAGATAGAGAGCGGAAAAGTGAGAAATAACCCCCTAGTGGGGATGGCCATACCACCATCCCGTCACGTCCATTCTTCTCTCAGGATTTCGAACACACAGGTGCATGTGTCTGGTGTGATTTTCAAGGTACTGGTCCAGGACGCAAACATCAGTAGGCCATGTGGGACTCCAGCACCTTAACTACCACACTACCTACTGGCCCCTATAGTGTTTATTTTTAATTAATATTATTTAAATGAGTTTTAAAATTTTTTCACAAAATTGGAATGAACAAAAAATGCCAAGTTTAGGTCTAATTTTCTTTTCTTTTCTTTTCTTTTCTTTCTTTTCTTTTTTTTCTTTTCTTTCTTTCTTTTTTATTTTTTTTTAAGAGACAGTTTTGCTATAGAATACATATGCTTGTCAGAGAAATGGAGACAAAGAGACAGAAAGCAAGAAATCACTCCCAGGGGCGATGGCCATGCTACAATCCCTTCTCCTCCATTCTCCTCTCAGGATTTTGTGCACACATGCACACATGCCCGCCATGAGTTTCAAGGCTCTGGGTCCGAGACTCAAACTGTGGTCAGCCATATGGGAGTCCAGCAATGTAACCATTACACCCTCTGCTGGCCCCAGGTTCAATTTTCATAAGGCCAAAGGGAAATAACAGCACCTCCTTTAACTGCAATACAGAACAGTAAATTCTATATGAATATGTTGAGCTCTGTCACTCTGTATCATCTGTATTGAGATATAATTCACATGTGACAGCATTTGCCATTTAAAATATACAATCCAGTGGTTTCTAGAATATTTACAGAGTCGGGCAACTGCAGGACAATCAATCGTGGAACATTTTCTTTACCCCAAAAAGAGGCCATGAGCCCACTGACAGTGACTGATGCAGCTTCCCTCTCCTCAGCCCCCTGGCAAAGGGAGCTTAACTGATAAGTAACTGACAACTGATAAATAAAATTGTGCATTCCAGGCTGGCAAGTGGTGTGGTGGTTAAGGGTGCTGGATTCCCACATGGTCGACCGCAGTTCTAGTCCTGGACCTGGTGGCTTGCTTTCTAATCTTTTCCCTTTCTCTCTGGTCAAATTTTTAAAAAGAAGAAGTAAAAGAATAACAAATGGATTAAATAAATAAATAATTGTTTTCTACCGTCTGTGTAGACTGACCTCACCTGCACATGCCATACACACACAATTATCTACTCTATGATTGGTTTCTTTCTTTCAGCATAATGCATAATGCAGTCAAGGTTAATCCATGCTGGGCCAGCCAAGTAGTGGGGAGGTGAAGGCAGCTGGATCCCACATGGCCACCTGCCTGATTCAAGTCCTGGACCTGGTAGCTTGAAAAACATGCTGGGCGTGTGTGCGTGCATGTCCCAAATCCTGAGACGAGAAGAGAGGGGAAGGAATTATGGCGTGGCCATTCCCCTGGAAGTGGTTTCTCACTTTCTCTCTTGTCTGTCTGTCTCTGATGAGTGCACATGTGCTAAAGCAAATCAAAAAAATAAGAATAAAAGTTTAATTCATGACAGACCATATATCAGTACTTCATTTTGTTTTCATAATCATATTCTGTTGTACAGTATTCACAATTTTTTAAAGAACAATGATTTATTTATTTGATTCGTTTGTTCTTCTTTATCTTCTTCTTTTTAAAAATTTGACCAGAGAGAAAGGGAAAGGGTTAATAAACAAGCCACCAGGTCCAGGACTCGAACTATGGTCAGCCATGTGGGAATCTAGCACCTTTAACCACCACACCACCTGCCAGCTTGGTGCTCACAATTTTATTTATCAGTTGTTAGTTACTTACCAGTTAAGCTCCCTTTTCAGGGTTAATGATGTTACAGCAGGATTCTCACAGGGCCTCATGAATGGGAACTCTGGTTTTAGTAAAGACTTTGAGACAAGAAGTACTTTTTTCAATAGGATTTTAAAATGCCTGTGCTACAAAAAGAAAGAAAGAGTATCCATACTCGAACTTTCCTTCCTTTCTGTCAAATTCCTGTCCATTCAGGTCTTCACCCCTCCCTAAGCCCCTTCCAGGGTTCCTCTCCATTCCCGGGGCAGACACTCAATACTCAAAGTCCACCAGTACACAGCGTTCCCTTGACAACTGCTTTCAGTTCAAGAATGAGCTTGTCACTAAGTTGGCTCAAAGAGACTGACAGGAAGGACATATATCCTATGTGTGAGAGAGTGTTGTTTTGTTTCTTCCTGCTTGACATTAAAAGGAGTGCATAGCCAGTAGTCATCTTGCAACCACTAGAGAAACTACCTTGGAAGAAAAAATGCTCCAGATATTAACAGAGTGGAAAAATGAGAAAAATTCTGGTCCTAGGTGCCATCCCCGAGCCGTAAATTACACTATACCCACAGCCTAGCCTACCTCCAGTTTGGTCGCCCTGTTGGTCCAGCCAACAGCCAGATACACGTATAAGTTGTCTAACCTCAAAGTCCATGCTCACAATTAGGTTAGTTATCACAATGACTCTTAAAAAATTATTATTATTTTTATTTTAACTTAGTATAGGGCATGTGTGCTCACCAGAGAGAGAGAGAGTAAAAGTGAGAAAGCAAGCTGCCAGGTCTGGGACTCAAGCTGCAGAAAGCCATGTGGGAGTCCAGTCTACTCCGCCACAGTGCCACCTGCTGGCCCCTCACGATGACTGTTGATATTCCTTGTCTAGCGTGTACTCGGCTTTAGACCTCTCTTTCCCTCAACATGTTAAGGGCAGAAAAGGGAGAAAAAAAAAAAAAAATTGGAATTAGAGTCTGAAATCTGCCTTCAAGCCAGTCTTGGAAAAGGTCATCCTCTCTGAGCCTCCGTTTCCTCAGCTGGGAATTACACCCAATCGTAAAGTTCCTGGGAAAATGAAATAACATGTGGTGATGCTTTGTTGACTTAAAGTGATGTATGTCAATGAGCAACAAATAGGGGCGAGATATTCTAATCCAGCTCACCAGAAACGGTGTCCAAAGGCCCTAACTTGGACCACTCTTGCGAAATCAAGTGAAATCCTTTCGTTCTCCATGACGTCAAGCATTCGCTTTCCCAACCTTGTCTGTCAAGTCGCAGAATAAGGTGTTCAACGACAGTGTTATAAAATTACAGCGTGTGCTCTAATCTTTCTTTCAAACCTGTTGAATGACTCAGGTTGGAAGATGAAAGTCAGTGCTTTCTCAGCCCTCGGAATGCTTCCAGGTCCTGTCATCTTCGTTACTTCTCCACATCAAAGCTGGGAAAGGCCCTTCCGCGTGGAGGGGGTGTTCGCCTGTGGCCACCCCTGTCACTTTGCTAACCTATTATAATCACTCTCTCTCTGCGTCTTTGGAATCAAGCACTAGTCTTTCATTTCTTTTTGCTTTTTGCTGACCTGTGCTCTCTGCTGGCAAGCTGCTGGCACGTTCTGACAAGGGAGTTGGCTCATAAAACCAGCCAGGGAAAGGAAAGGGTGAGGGGCTCACCAGCATGCCGGTCAGCACATACGAAATGCTGAGCATGGCAGAAGCACTCAAAAGCATCCTTCGGAACTAGTTTTTTTAAAACTAGTTCTTTCTGGATGACCTGCTCCTCAACTTCCATCATCTTGAACTCGGGAGAAGTCAAAGTAGAGGGGATGGAAAAAAATGTGTGTGGGGCTCATTCCAAAACTTTGAATTCAGCCAATCTGGAGGGTGAGTTTACGGAGGGGTTGCCTTCTAAATAAGCTTCCCCTAAATCTCTGAGGACCAGAAGATGTTTTCCTAAACCCACATTTCATTGCTTCAATTATTATTATTATTAAACTGTGTGTGTGGCATTTTGGACAGGGTCTTGCGATGTTGTTTCTCCTGCCTCAGGCTTCCATGTAGCTGGGACCACATGCGTCACTGTACTCAGCATTTTAAGGTGGGCTGGGATTTGAACCCAGGCTTCTCACATAACATCAGCCTGCCAAGGAGCAGTGTCCAGTCCACATTACCACAGCTGAGCCTTTTGCACTTTATTTGCTGCCTTTACATATCTGAGGTGCCTTTGTTCCAGATTTTCCATGTAGGGTGCTTTAAATATGAGTCACCAGCTAAACTGAAATCAAGCACGTGGAAGAGAAAGAGGGGTAATTAGACGTACGGGGGTAAGTTATATCCCAATACAAAAATGCATAATTATTGTAGTGGCTGATTCTTGTTTCTCCCAAATTCAAATCCACTTTGAACCTCAGAAGGTGACCTTATTTGAAAATAAGGGCCTTTGCAGATGTAATCAGCTAAAGATCTTGAGTGTTTTAAAGTCCTTGGTTTTTGGGTTGGTCCTAGATCTAGTGACTTTCCTCTTCAGAAAAAGAGGCGAGATCACAGAACAGCACAGAGATGGCAACATGAAGACGAAGGTGGAGATCTAAATGATTTGTCTTACGTCGAGGAACACCAAGGATTGTTGGCAACCAGTAGGAGTTAGGAGAAAGGCACAGAAGAGATTCTCTCTCAGAACTTCCAGAAAGATTCAACCTTGCCAACACCTTGAATTCTAGTCTCTAGACCATGAGAGAATACACTGCTGTAGTGTTTTTTTTATGGAGAGAGATATTTTTGGCCAGAGAGACAGAAAGAAAGAGACAGAAAGCAAGAAATCACTCCCTGGGGAGATGGCCACACTGCAATCCCTTCTTCTCCATTCTCCTCTCAGGATTTTGGGCACGCATGCACACACACCCAACCTGAGTTTTAAGCCACCAGGTCTGGGACTTGAAGCGTGGTTGACTACATGGGAGTTCAGTGACATAACCATTACACCATCTACTGGTCCCACATTTCTGTAGTTTTAGGTCAGTTCATGGTCACTTGTAATGGCAGCTCTGAAAAATGAATAAGGAAAATTAACATCTGCTGAAGGTGGTCTTGAAGAGACCTTCAGCCTTTGCTACCTGCACTTGGTTGGCTGTGGACATTTTGATATCCTCACCTAATTCCTTCAGCCCATCTTTCACCTTACCCTGACCTTCACTAGCATTTAATACTACCTCTCTTCCTCCTTTTATTGATCTTCTGAGCTGTGAGACTGGGAAGGACTGGAGTAGGGAAGGTGGCAGGATACAGTGTAAAACTGGTAGGAGCTTTGGATCATGTCCTGGTTAGATTTAGGGTTGGCACTGGGATAAAGGATCAAGGACAAGCATTGGGTGAGCCTGTTTGACCACATGTCATTTGGCAATTTCTTTTTTTTAAATGTTTTTTAGAGAGAGATTTTTGCTATAGGGTATGTGCACTCACTGGAGATAAAGAGACAGAAAATGAGAAATCACCCTCCAGGAGGAATGACCACACTGCAATCCCTTCTTCTCCAATCTCCTCTTGGGATCTTGGGCATGCATGCACACATGCCGGGCATGTTTTGAGTCTCTGGGGCCGGGACTCGAACCACAGTCAACTATGTGGGAATTCAGTGATGTAACTATTATGCCATCTGCTGATTTCACTTGGCAATATTTTTAAAAGCAGAAGTCCAGTGGTCAAAAGGGTGTGTATTGTAACTTGGATGTCTAATAGCCCTCACTTGGTCTAGTAGGTAGAACAATGCCCTCCCCACCAAAGATGTGCGTGTCCTAATTTCCAGAACCTGTGGATAAGTCTTTACATGACAAAAGGGCTTTGTCAATGTCCCCAAAACCAAAGATCTTGAGGTGGAGATATTATCCTGGATTACTTGGGCCCAAAGAATCATAAGATTCCTTGAAAAGGGGTAAGAGAGTCAGAAACTGAAAACAAGATGGTTGATGGAAACAGAGAGAGATTTGAAGATATACCACTGGCTTGGAAGATGGAAGGAGTGGCTAGCAGCCAAAGCCTGCAGGCAAGTTCCAGAAACTGGAAAAGGCAGAGTCACATGCTCTCCTAGAGCCTCCCAATGGAATGTTACCTGGCTGATGCCTTGAGTTTGACCCAGTGAGACTCATTTTAGATCTCATGCATCCATTGCTGTAGGAGAATAAGCTGGTACACAAGTCACTACGTTTGCAGCGAGTAATTACAACGCTCACGGGAAACTAATGTATGTGTCTTCTTGGGGGTCTCTGAGAGGCTCCTCCACTGACAGGGGGCCACTGCTACTCACTGCTCCCCAGTTTTCACCTCCAGGGAGAGCTTTATGAGCTATTATCAAAAGCATGCGGAAAAGCCACCACTACTAGAAAGTCCTCAGTCTTGGGTAGCCTTATAACTCTACACTGAACCATCTTTGGTGGCACGAGGAAACGCTTGGCCTCAGCGTGTTTCCTAAAGCAGTGCAGAGCTGCAGTACCAAACACTGACTTTCACACTCCCTATGACGTAGTTGTCTGCTTCCCAGCTGTGCCCTGTCCCATGCACACATGCTCAGGCTGAGAGTTTCACACACACTCAGGGATTCACAGGCCACCCCATGCACACACCCTGTGCCTCCTCCTCCTGCCTCTCAGAATCACTGCTTCTAGAACTTTCCAGATCTTTACCTATCTACCTATCTCCACATATAGCTAGCTTCTATCCATTGTGTATTGATCAATCATCAATTTATCTTAAACTTTTTTTTTTTAGACCATAGATTAGTTTATTTTTAACACCCATCATGCCATGAATTCATAGGGAATAGGTTCCAGTAGCTCAGGCTCCTTTCCATTGGTTCTCACAAAGTGTGCTTCTCTGGGTGGAGCAGGCTGGCGCTTTAGTTGAACCCAGGTACCTTTCTCTTTGGCTTCTTTCTTTTTCTGGTCATTTTCCTTCACAGGTTTTAGGAAGCTATCTCTGCTCTTAGAACGCTTAATATGCTCAATGCACACATTAATTCTCTTGGCAAGAATCTTGCCCTTAACTTGTTTATTCACAACAATGCCAACAGCATGCTGGGTAACATTGTAGACTCTTCCAGTTTTGCCATGGTAACATTTGTGGGGCATTCCTTTTTGAATAGTACCCATTCCCTTAATGTCTACAATATCACTTTCTTATAGATTCCCATATATGTTGCCAAAGGAACCACTCCATGTTTTCTAAAAGGCCTAAAGAACATATATCGGGTGCCTCTCTTCTTTCCCTTTGTGTTCGTCATTTTGGTTAATTACTGGAAGATGGCAGTTCCTGCCAAAAAGAAAAGCAAACTTTTTTTTTTTTTTTTTTTTTTTTTTAAGATTTTTGGCAGGGCCAGCAGGTGGAATGGCAATTAAAGGCACCAGACTCCCACATGACTGACCACGGTTCATGTACTGAACCTGGTGGCTTGCTTTATGGGGCCAGCAGGTAGCATAGTGGTTAAGATACTAGACTCCCACATGGCCAACCATGGTTCGAGTCCTGGGCCCAGCAGCTTGAAACTCACGCTGGGCATGTGTGCATGTTTACCCAAAATCCCAGGAAGAGAATGAAGGAGAAGGGATTGTGGCTTGGCCAGCCCCCCCCCCCCCCGGGGGGGGTAATTTCTCACTTTCTGTCTCTCTGGTGAGTGCACACACCCTATAGCAAAAACAAAAAACCTCTAAAAAAAAAAAAAATATATATATATATATATATATATATATATATATATATATATAAAAGAATATGAGAGAGTTCGATCGGTAGCGGGAGCGGAGAGCGGACCCCAGAGAGCCCTGAGCAGCCCCACCGCCGCCGCCGGCCTAGTTACCATCACACCCCGGGAGGAGCCGCAGCTGCCGCAGCCGGCCCCAGGCCCCAGTCACCACCACCGTAACCATGAGCAGCGAGGCCGAGACCCAGCAGCCGCCCGCCGCCCCCGCCCTCAGCGCTGCCGACACCAAGCCCGGCACCACGGGCAGCGGCACAGGGAGCGGCGGCCCGGGCGGCCTCACATCGGCGGCGCCTGCCGGCGGGGACAAGAAGGTCATCGCAACGAAGGTTTTGGGAACAGTAAAATGGTTCAATGTAAGAAATGGATATGGTTTCATCAACAGGAATGACACCAAGGAAGATGTATTTGTACACCAGACTGCCATAAAGAAGTATAACCCCAGGAAGTACCTTCGCAGTGTAGGAGATGGAGAGACTGTGGAGTTTGATGTTGTTGAAGGAGAAAAGGGTGCGGAGGCAGCAAATGTTACAGGCCCTGGTGGAGTTCCAGTTCAAGGCAGTAAATATGCAGCAGACCGTAACCATTATAGACGCTATCCACGTCGTAGGGGTCCTCCACGCAATTACCAGCCAAATTACCAGAATAGTGAGAGTGGGGAAAAGAACGAGGGATCGGAGAGCGCTCCCGAAGGCCAGGCCCAACAACGCCGGCCCTACCGCAGGCGAAGGTTCCCCCCTTACTACATGCGGAGACCCTATGGGCGTCGACCACAGTATTCCAACCCTCCTGTGCAGGGAGAAGTGATGGAGGGTGCTGACAACCAGGGTGCAGGAGAACAAGGTAGACCAGTGAGGCAGAATATGTATCGGGGTTATAGACCACGATTTTGCAGGGGCCCTCCTCGCCAAAGACAGCCCAGAGAGGACGGCAATGAAGAGGATAAGGAAAATCAAGGAGATGAGACCCAAGGTCAGCAGCCACCTCAACGTTGGTACCGACGCAACTTCAATTACCGACGCAGACGCCCAGAGAACCCTAAACCACAAGATGGCAAAGAGACAAAAGCAGCCGATCCACCAGCTGAGAATTCGTCCGCTCCCGAGGCTGAGCAGGGCGGGGCTGAGTAAATGCCGGCTTACCATCTCTACCATCATCCGGTTTAGTCATCCTACAAGAAGTGAATATGAAATTCCAGCAATAAGAAATGAACAAAAGATTGGAGCTGAAGACCTTAAGTGCTTGCTTTTTGCCCGTTGACCAGATAACTAGA
This sequence comes from Tupaia tana, assembly GCA_026018925.1. Taxonomy (NCBI): domain Eukaryota; kingdom Metazoa; phylum Chordata; class Mammalia; order Scandentia; family Tupaiidae; genus Tupaia; species Tupaia tana. The sequence continues at coordinate 199,856,231 of JAKSZU010000006.1, forward strand.
ACTATCTGCATTATCTATGCAGCATGGGGTTTTTATTATTTTTACCTAAAGATGTCTCTTTTTGGTAATGATAAACGTGTTTTTTAAAAAAAAGCCTGGTTTTTCTCAATACACCTTTAAAGGTTTTTAAATTGTTTCATATCTGGTCAAGTTGAGATTTTTAAGAACTTCATTTTTAATTTGTAATAAAAGTTTACAACTTGATTTTTTCAAAAAAGTCAACAAACTGCAAGCACCTGTTAATAAAGGTCTTAAATAATTGTCAAAAAAAAAAAAAAAAAAAAAGAATATGAGAAGATTTTTGCCATGGTAATGCAATGTAAACTTCCATGAACTTGTGTTTTAGGTCTCATAATCATACTACGGGTAGGTACAATAAATACTTACATGTACTTTTATAATAATATTTAGGTTTTAAAGCTGTAAATTTCCCATGACCCAAACCATCAAGAAATTCCATGAGGGGGCCGACAGGTGGTGTGATAGTTAAGGCACTGGGCTCCCATATGGTTGACCATGGTGTGACTCCCAGTCCTGGTGGCTTGCTTTCTCAGTTTCCCTCTCTCTCTCTCTATCTCTTTCTTGTGAATTAGAATAATAATAACAATAATAATACATTAAATTAAATAAATAATTCTTGAAAAATATTTTTTAAAAATTCCACTAGGGTCAGCTCAATGGAGCAGTGGTAATGCCCTGCTCAGGAGAAGTCAAATTCCACATGGTAGCCATAGGTTGGATCTCCAGAATAGTCATGCCTGAAACATACCAGGCATATGCACAAGTGCCGAGGATCCAATGGGCTAGGGGACTGGAAGAAGGAGATTGTGGTGTGGTCAGACCCTGGGGAGCGTGTTCCTCTCTCCTTCACTCGATGATGTGCTCATATGCTGTTCGTCACAAATAAAGAAACAAGAAAGAAAGAAGAAAGGAAGGGAAGGAAGGAAGAACAAAATTCAGCAATCTTCACAGAGGCTTGAGCAAGTTAATTCTATGTGTGAAAACCAAAGAAAGGAGCAAAGTGTCCAATTTGCTTAAACAGAAAAAGAGCAAAAATAAACCCACAGATACAAGATGCAGTGGGGAGACATGATCGAGAGGAGCAAGATGGCAAAACCAGAGGAGACCAGGGATTATAAACTCCAGGAACTTTGTCGATATCTTGAGGAGGATATGAAACTGTCCATGGGGTGTGGAATGGGGGTCTTGCCAATGTTACCTACCTCTTTAGTGTCAGGGAGGCCCAGCTGACACCTGGCTACCCTAAAGACCAGTCCCCTTGCCTCAGTTCCCAAACTGTGCATCCCTGAGGCCTTGTCTTTGGGCAGGTCTCTCTGCTTTTTAGAGCCACAGCATTCCCATGTGGGTGGCTCAACTGGACCAAGACTCACGGTCTTTTGGCCTGTGCTAATTTGCATGTCTACAGGAATAGCCTTGGATATTTTCCTTACCTGCTTTTCTAATTAGACTCACTGTTAAAAAAGAATGCTTTCTGCCCTTCCCTTGGGTGGGATTTAGTTCTTCCTTATCTCTTTGCTCACCCACGAATTCTGGTTTGTTTGAAATGTCACATACCTATTAGGCAAAGAAATGCTACCGCATCCGAAAGGTGTAAAGGTCCCAAGGATTACTTGATTCGGCAAGTCACTGAATATGTTGGTGTACACACCACCCCAAGGAAGGTCAGAATAACTTTGGCAGACAGCCAGGCGGCCAGAAGGATAGGTAACACTCAGGTTAAGGAACCGATACTGATAATGGCAGTAAGGCTAATCGTAATTCTTATTTAGGAAGACATTGACTTGCATACATACATTCTACTTTATATTTTAAATCAGCTATTTACACATAAGGCACCAGAGGTCCCGAGAGGGTGACTCTTTTTCCTATGGTCACTGAGCTTGATAACGGTAGCACCAGAGCAACACACAGGCTTCCTGGCTCCAGCTGCGTGTTTTCCCCATATGTTCACTTGCTTGCACCCTCGTTTTAGCTCCTGGTTCTTTGAAACCAGTCTGTGAATAATAACAGGGGAGTCTGGTCAGACTGGTCCTGTTCATGGCAGAGTCCCAAGACACCAAAGCTACCAGTTGCTACCGAGACTGCCCAGTGAAGTCACTCCCATGTGGAGCTGGAGGATCAGATCTGCCCACCGACCTCTATGGACAGACAAGGGCAAAGGAGGCTGAGGGTTAATTGCGAGGATGGGAACAATGACATGAAACCTATCTGTACCAACCTCTGCAAAAGTACGACGGACTCGAAGCCTTTTCCGTGTTGCATTTGCAGGAGTTGATTACCGAATCCCTCTTCCCTCTGAGCTAGGTTCTGTACTTACTAAATCTCCACGTGATTCTCTCCAGGAATCAGGCAGACGAGCCCGGAAGAACTCATTTTCTCAGAACAGAACGAGCCCTCAAGTACTTACCAAAGACATTGGCTGTACGCAGAGGTTCCCTAAAAAGAAGGGAGGTCTGTAAACCGGACACTTGCCCGATCCTCCTTTTCAGGTTGACTTCTCCTGCCCCCAGTGGGAGGGAATGTGGACCCTTGGGCGAGAGGGTCAAACATAAGTCTGGGACCTCTTTTCTCATTTCTTTCTGGAACTTTTCTATGGAACGGAAACCCTCATGCATCAGCCTCTTTCGTCGTACCTCCTTCACCCTCCTTCTTCCTTAGGAAATTTCTCAAGGATATTAGGTCAGAGAGGAGCCATCTACTAGGGCGTAGTGGAACTTTTTCATCATGGGGTCAGCCTCCCTGACAGCTGGCATCTGCACCTGAGACTTCCCTTCCAGCAGCTCCTTCCAGAAACTCTGGGACCTGCCAAGATCCTGGCTCTCCTCCTTGCTTCCAGGCTCGTTATAGTAGCTCAGAATAAGTTGTTGGTTGAGTCCCCCTTTTTTCAGTTTAGCTTCTTCTGTTTTTCTGTTTGAAAGAGAAGAATTGAAGATGCAGCTAATTTCTTGGTTCAGGGGCCGGTCAATAACTGCTTGAGGCCTCTGGAGCCTCAACTTGACCAAAGATATATTAAGCTTCCCTCAGAGAACTGGATTTTGAAATAGATTCCCCCTGAGTTCTTACCAAGCATTTATTGTGTGCATATTATTTTTAAAATAATTATTGAGCACCTACTGTGTGTGAAACACTGGACCAGAAGCTGCAGCGAATGGAAGGACTAGTAAATAGGCCCTGTCCTCACAGAAGCAGCCTGATGCTGCACAAGCGTTAGATGAGAACTGAGTTTGAATCCGCCTCTGCCACTTGCTACTGTGGAAATGAGTCAAATTACTAAACTTCTCTCATACTTGGTTTCTCCATCTGTACGGTGGGGAATGTCTACCCAGAAATGTGAAGACTCTCTGATGAATGCACACAAACCTCTGAGAACAGACCCCAGTGCTAGTGTGCACTCTCCACACTGATGAAGTTGTTGCAGCTTAGTGGAGAACATATACTTGTTTTAAGGATACAGTGCTGGGCCAGCCAGTGGCATGGTGGTTAAGGTGGCTGGATCCCACATGGCTGACGGCATAGTTCAAGTCCAGGACCCAGTGGGTTGAAAATCATGCCAGGTGGGGCCCGCAGATGGCATAATGGTTAAGGCTCTGATTCCCACATGGCCAACCATGGTTTGAGTCCTGGACCCAGAAGCTTGAAGCTCATACTGGGCATGTGCGCATGCATGTCCAAAATCCTGAGAGGAGAATAGGGAAGAAGTAATTGCAGCATGGCCATGCCCCTGGTGGGTGCTTTCTTAATTTCTATCTTTCCCTTCAACGAGCACATGTGCTCCATGGCAAAAATCTCTCAAAAAAAGGAAAGAAAAAATCATGCTGGATGTATGTGCATGCATGCTCAAAATCCCAAAAGGAGAATGGAGAAGGGATTGCAGGTGTGGTTATCCCCCCTAGGGGGTGATTTCTCACTTTCTCTCTCTGATGAGTGCATGCACCCTACAGCAAACAAATAACTAACTAACTAAGGTGGTAAAGGAAAAGGGCATATGAATACAAAACTCCCTAGTTTGCAGGTGTCAGACTAAGACGTGCTATGAACCATTTACAAATATTCACCAGCCTGTCTTTGCCTGTCTTCTCTTCGTGCATGCCCATTCTAACCTTGCCGCCACACCCACCAGGGCTCTGTATCTGAGGGCTAGCCATGAAGCATACCTACCTAGGTCTTGCCCAGGTTTTCCCCTCCCCCCCACTCATGCACACAAGTATGCGCATATATGTAAACATGTAGATGTGCATGTGTAGCTCATTTATGTCCAAACATGCTCATGTACCCAACCATGCAAGAAGTGGCAACATGCCTTCAAAAGAAATCTCCAGAAAGCCCAACCAAGGGGTGCATGCTTCTAAGATGCTGTGCTGCCCAGGCTGCATGGGAGGGCCAGGCTTGATTGTGGCCCACCGTAAAAGCTGGATACAGTGGCATGCACCTGTAATCTCAGCAACTTGGGGAGGCTGAGGCAGGAAGATGGTGAGCTTGAAGCTGGCCTGGCAACATAGTGAGACCTGTGTGTAGAAGAGCTGGTTGTGGGCCCAGCAGGTGGCATGGTGGTTAAGGTGCTGGACACTCCCACATGGCTGACCATGGTTTGAATCCTGGACCTGGTGGCTTGCTTCCTCACTTTCCCTCTCTTTCTCTCTCTGTGTCTCTCTCTCTGTGGGTCTCTCTCTGGTCAAATTAACATAAATGAATGAATAAATAAAATTAAATAAATAATCTTTTTTAAAAAAGAGCTGGTTGTGATGGCTTGTGCCTGTCATCCCTGCTGGGAGACTGAAGCAGGAAGATCTAGACAAGAATGAGATCATGTCTCAAAAACCAAAAACAAAACAAAACTCAGCCCCTAGGAGCCAAGCTGGCAAAGCAGAGGTCATGTGAAAGAGACATGCTTAGAATGCTTGGAGACCAGTGCCATCTGCTACATATTTGCACTGGGGCCAGCCAGTGGTGTGGTGGTTGGGGTGGCTGGATCCCATACGGCCGACTGTGTGGTTCCAGTCCTGGACCTGGTGGTTTTAGAGAGGTTTTTGCTATAGAGCGCATGCACTCACCAGAAAGAGAGACAGAAAGCGAGAAATCACCCCCCAGGGGGGATGGCCATGTCACAATTCCTTCTCCTCCATTCTCCTCTCAGGATCTTGGGCACGCATGCACGCACACATGGCCGGTGTGAGTTTAAGCCACTAGGTCCGGGACTCGAACCGTGGTCAACTACATGGGAGTCCATCTACATAGTCATTAGGCTAACTGCTGGTCCCTGGACCTGGTGGTTTTAAATAAGTGTTGGACATGTGTGTGCCTGACCAAAAACCCAAGAGAAGAAAGAGAAGAAGGGATTGCAGTATGGACATCCTCCCCTGCTGGGAAGTGATTTCTCATTTTACTTCTCTCCCTGTGTGTCTCTCCATGCACATAGTGCATGTGACTTACAGAAAAAAAAAAAACTGAGAAAATATGTATCTACATGGACTGCCCGGCTTGCCTCTACCCCATCAAGCCAAGAACCAAAGGTGGGTTGCTGGGCTTGTCAGTTACTAAGACGGACTGGACTGTGTGGATGGAGTTGGGCAGATCCATGACCAATGCTGGAGGGCCATCAGAAGCTCCAGGATGCTAAGTAGGAAAAGTGGGGGCCATCCTCTCAGGGGACAGCCAGCAGCCTGAGCATTTCCGGTGTGGGCTCAGAGTGGAACTCAAAGCAACCAACCAAACAAACAAATCCGAGCAATAGTGCGAAAGAACATCTGAGGCTGCCCTCAGCAGGTCTCTTCGGATACAGAGCAAATTTGATCAAGAATCCCCAGTGTTGTTCCTTTTAGGGTATACTTGAAACTTCCTTAAAATGAGCTGACACATCTGAAGGATGGTCTAGGAGTGTTTGAGAGAGTTGGTGTGTGTATGTGTGTGTGTATGTGTGTGTGTGTGTGCCTGCATGTGCATACTCATGTGCAGTTATTGGTTAGGTGCGGGGGTTGGGAACAGGAAGAACTATACTGAAAGAAAAATGTAAAAAGGATTAAAAATAAATCACTGGGACCAGCAGGTGGCATAGTGGTTAAGGCACTGGACTGCCACATGGCCAACCGCAGTTCAAGTCCCAGACCTGGCAATTTGAACTTCACATCAGGCTGTGTGCATGCATGCCCAAAATTCTAAGAGGAGAATGGAGAAGAAGGGATTGCAGCATGGCCAACTCTCCCACCTCCCTGGGTAGCTTTTCTAGCTTTCTGTCTCTCTGTCTCTCTCTGGTAAGCGCATGCATCCTATAGCAAAAATCTCTCTCAAAAAAAGAATAAGTCAGGACCAGCAGTTAGTGTAATGGCTATGTCGCTGGACTCCCACGTAGTCGACCGCGGTTCGAGTCCTGGACCTGGTGGCTTAAACTCACGCCAGGCGCGTGTGCGTGCGTGCCCAAGATCTCGAGAGGAGAATGGAGGAGAAGGGATTGCGGCGTGGCCATCCCCCCTGGGGGGTGATTTCTCACTCTCTGTCTCTCTGTCTCTCTCTGTCTGTCTGGTGAGCACACGCGCCCTATAGCTAAAACCTCTCCAAAAAAACAAACAAAAAAAGAATAAGTCATTGGACATTATACAGCTGATTAAGGAAAGGAGGAGAGATATAATAATCACATCGTTGTTGGAGAAGGAACCAGAGCCAGGAGAGGGGGTAAGGGCCAAAGCTGGAAGATGGAAATGCTTCACTAGAACAACCATGCACATGCCCTTCCCGTATGCCTCTTCTGTGGCTTCCCTCATCCTGCCTCTCCTTCCTTTCTTTCTCAAAGCCTCATGAAAACGTATCCCACTGTCAAAAATGAGGTGCGTGGGCTAAACTTTTGAAGACCGTGACAAAAGCAAAGCCACTCTTCCCCACCCCCAGAACACATGCAAGGCACTCCGCTTATGAGCACTAGAGGCTGGTGAACGTCAGTGCTAACAGCACACGTTTATAAAAACAAAAAAATCCACTGGAAACCCCAGTCTAATTGCTGTTTTCCAAGCCCAGACCTTGGCCCTTGCATTCAATGCCTAGACACGAATCTATTTTTTTTATGACTTTTTGCAAATGGATCTTTGCAATTATTCTTAAAAGAAAGCTAAACCCTCTAAAGTGTAAATTCCTATAATCATTGGGAGGAAAAAAGGCACACTCCCACTCCCTAAGCAATACGGCCAAAAATTAAGATACAAAAGCCCAGTGTGAAAAACTCCAAGGCAAAAATCTCCTACATTCTATGAATGCCACATTGATCAAATTCTGAGTAGGCAGCTATCATTTGGGAAAGTTCCTCATTTCCTTTTTAAAAGCAGTGCTTTCTACAAAAGGTCCCTAGACAAAGAGTCTCAGGCATCGTGCAAAGGCCCGTCAGCCTCGCGTGGCAACAAAAACTGCCTTTCCTCAAGGTGTTGGCAGTGGTCTTGCCCTCCTTCCTCCTGGAGGGCCAGAAGTCAGTCTCTGGAGTTCCAGCAGGGGATGGTTATCACCAAGTTGATTAGCTCAACAACATGGTTACTTTCACTCACACAAATGGTTGCTCGGAAGTTTCAGGTAGCTGCTTATTCCCAAAAAAGCCTCTGCCAAGATTTAAGGAACAGTCCTCCTCTAGGTGAGAAGTCCACCCAATTGTGCTGGCCCTGTGGTATCCAGACCACTCTACGGTAGAGGCTGAGATAGAATGGAGACAGCATCTCAAACCGTCTTCGATCAAATTGGCCTAAGACTCTAACAGTTACATTCAACATGGCAAAGACATTCTCGGAAGGTAAGAACTGAAGGAGGCTGTGCCAGCGGAGGGTGTGACGGTTAAGGTGCTGGACTGGGACTCAAACTGCAGTCAGCCATGTGGAATCTGACCCCAAACACTACACCATCTGCTGGTCCCATCTTTGTGTATTTCTTTCTTTTTTTGGAGAAGTTTTTGCTATAGGGCGCGTGCGCTCGCCAGACAGACAGAGAGAGACATAGAGACAGAAAGCGAGAAATCACCCCCCAGGGGGGATGGCCACGCTGCAATCCCTTCTCCTCCATTCTCCTCTCGGGATCTTGGGCATGCATGCACACGCACCCGGCGTGAGTTTTAAGCCACCGGGTCCAGGATGCGAACCACGGTCGACTATGTGGGAGTCCAGCGACATAGCCATTACGCTAACTGCTGGTTCCCTGTGTATTTCTTTAAAGAATTATTTTTTATTTTATTAATTATTATTTTTAAATTTGCTATAGGACATGTATGCTCACGAGAGAGAGAGAAAGAGAAAGCCATCAGGCCTGGAACTCAAACCATAGTTGGCCATGTGGGAGTCCAGCACTTTAACCACTACACCACCAGCTGGCCCCTCTGGCTTTCTTTCTACCCTTGATTTTCCTGGTTCTGACTTGATATTAAGTTGTTTTTTGTTTTTTTGTTTGTTTTGGTTTTGGTTTTTTGTTTGTTTGTTTGTTTGTTTAGTTTATTTACTTCTTCCATGAGACAGAGAGAGAGAGAGAGACAGGCATCCCACCCCCACCATGGTCTTCATGTCATAACCCAGCCCCAGCCTCAGTCAGCCTTTGGCACAAGCAAGCACCAGTCCAGCATGCACAGGGAGAGCTTGGTACACACATTGGAACCCTCCATGTAGACTCAGCATGGCAAAACATTGTATTACTGCTGTGCTGGCCGATATTCATGTTTTGTGTTGAGGGAAATGTGTTGGAAATTTGGTGCCTTAAAGAGGCTGAAAGTTCTAATTTACCTAAAATTGCGTTTCATCCACAAGCCTTCATTTCATCTCCGTGGCATCTCTAATGCCAGTAGCCAGAGGGTGTTGAGATTTGGCTACTGATCTTGCAGAAATGTTTCGTAAGAACATTTTGTAAAATTATATGTGCTCTTTGTAAAACCTGGGTTCTGTATCCATCAGGTTGCTTGGGAACAGATTTTTTTGCAACTTTAGCGATTCCCATTGTTAAAAGGCCACTCCCTTGACACAGTTTACGACTGCGGGTCAGGTATAAAGGCCTCTGACTCACCCCTGCTGCAGCATGCCAGTTAAATTCTCTTCCATCTTCTCGCAAGCCATTTCCTTCTCTTTGGCTGTAAACCTACTTGTTTCAAGAAACCACCTCTGATGTGTAGGGTGATGATTAAAAACGGCTTTTACTTGCTTAGTGCTTTAGTGTTTGGGAAGCGTGTTTATATGCATTGCAGTAACGTCCGTCCTGTGTTACTTACCATTCCTACCTGACTGAAGACACTGATCTTCAGGGCGTCCAGTGACTCACACAGGATCCCACACCCACTACGGAACCTGAATGTGCTCTGACTCCTACTTTTGTTTTTAAATTTGCTAGAGGGCACATGTGCTAGCTAGCTGGACAGAGAGAGAGAGAGAGAGAGAGAGAGAGAGAAAGTTAGAAAGCACCCCTGGGGAGGGATGGTCATTTACAATGCCTTATTCTCCATTTCGCCTTTCGGAATTTTGGGTACCCACATACATACGTGCCCAGTGTGTTTCTCAAACCACTGGGTCCAGGACTCAAACCATGTTTTTGGCCATGTGGGATCAAGCTGGCCCACCAACTTTTTTCTTTTTTTTCTTTCAAAAATGTCTCATAGATTTCTTTTTTTTAGCACAGTTTTAGGTTCACAGGAAATTTGAGCAGCAAGTACAGAGAGTTCCCATATGCCCTCTGTAAGTTTGGCTTTCGTTTTATAAAAATATGCTACCTGCCCCACATTACTTTGGAGGCCTTTTAAAACTTGGAAAACGAATTCTAAGTTCACCTGGAAGAATAAATTGGTGAAACTGTTAAAACTCATTCACATAGAAAGAGTAACCGGAGAGGATTTACTGTAGAAGTAGTCATTAGAAAACTAGATAGCAATAACTAACATCTGTTGAATATTTACTTGTGTTAAGAATCTTTGCAACAACCCTAAAAGGTAGCCTGCTACTCTCAACTCCATTTTACAGGGAAGAAAGTGAGGAACAGGAAAACTTCGTGACTTTGCTAAAGTTACATAAATGAATGGAACTGGGACTAACCCATTCAATTGAGCTTCAAGGGCTCTTCTAACACTGTACACTGATTGCCTCCTCCATGTGATTTGAATAATTAAAGCAACTGAAGACTTAATAGGCAGAACAATAAAACAGAATTGATAGCACAAAAGCTGACCCTAACATATACAAGAGTGAAGAACTCAGATCAGTGGATACCAAGGAATATATTCAACAAATGGCTCCATAGCGATAAAAAAGGTGTGATACGATGTCATGGTTAAATGCACAGGCTTTTATTTTATTTTATTTTTTTAAGAGGTTTTTGCCTTAGGATATGTGTGTTCAATGCAGAGTGACAGATAGTAAGAGGGAAAGTATGAAATTACCCTCCATGGAGCCAGCAGGTGGCATGGTGGTTAAGGCGCTAGATACTCCCACATGGCCGACCACAGTTCCAGTCCTGGACCTGGTGGCTTGTTTTCTCACTTTTCCTCTCTCTCTCTTTGTGTCTCTCTTTAGTCAAATTAAAATAAATGAATGAATAAATGAAATTAAATAATTCTTTAAAATGAAAAAAGGAAAGAAAGAAATCACTCTCCGGGGGGATGGCCAAGCAGCAATCCCTTTTTCTCTAATCTCCTCTCAGGATCTTGGTCACGTATGCACACACACACTGGTGTGAGTTTCAAGCCAATGGGTCTGGGACTCAAACTGCAGTCAACTATGTGGGAGTCCAGCGATGTAACCGCTACACCATCTGCTGGCCCCAATGCACAGGCTTTTGAGCTGACAGACCTAAGCTTAGACTAGGGGGTCTTCAAAAAGTTCATGGGCAATGCATATTATGAAAAAAATTACACATAGATTTAAACTTTTGGGAAGGACAAAATAAATTTGGATTTTAACTCCATTTTTCTTTTCTTTTAGAGAGATTTTTGTTGTAGGGTGTGTGCATTCACAAGAGAGACAGAGCTGGAGAGACAGAAAATGAGAAATCACCACCCCAGGGAATGGCTATGCCACGATCCCTTCTCCTCCAGTCTCCTCTCAGGATTTTGGTCATGTGTGCACATGTGCCCGGCATAAGTTTTAAGCCACTGGATCTGGGACTCAAACTACTGTCAACTACGTGGGAGTCCAGCAACGTAACCATTATGCCAATCTGCTGGTCCCTTTTAATTCCATTTTTCTATGGATGGGTTGAAGTGCCCTCATATAACTCACATACTTTTTTTTTTAAGTTATTTTATTTTACTTTATTTATTTATCGTAATTTGACCAGAGAGGGGCAGAGTGAGAGAGAAAGAGAGAGAGAGAGAGAAAGCAAGCAGGCTGCCAGGTCTAGGATTCGAACCATGGTCAGTCATGTGGGAGTCCAGTACCCTTAACCACCATGCCACCTGCTGGCCCCAAGCCCACATACTATTAATAGTTATCTGACTTTGGCATTCAAACAGCAACTAATTCATGGAAGTATGGGAAAGTGCTCCAAATAGTGCCTTAGACAAAACACACATTTAATAAACATTCGCTATTATAGGGCCAGTAGATGGCATGAGGCTTAAGGCGCTGGATTCCCATGTGGTTGACTGCAGTTTGAGTCCTGGACCCAGTGGCTTGAAACTCTTGCTCGGTGCGTGTGCATGCATGCCCAAAATCCTGAGAGAAGAATGGAGGAGAAGGGATTGCAGCATGGCCAGCCCCCCTGGGGTGTGGTTTCTCACTTTCTGTCTCTCTCTGTCTTTCCAGCAAGCACAAGCACCCTACAGCAAAAATCTCTGAAGAAAAAAGAAAATCATGCCAGGCGCATGTGTGTGCATGCCCCAAATCCTGAGGAGACCGGAGGAGAAGGGATTGAAGTGTGGCCATCTCCTCTGGGGGGTGATTTCTCACTTTCTCCCTCTCTCTCTGACAAGTGCACATGCCCTATAGCAAAACTAGAAATAATAAATAAAATCAACATTAGCTATTATTATTAGCACTCAGTAAATACTAGCTTCTCATTATTATTGATACAGGAGGAATAAAGCTAGAATCTCTCTACCTCACCACACACAAACTTTCCAGTTAAATGTAGAAAAAAAGAAGAAGAAAGTAGAGCAGGTCTATCTAATCTCAGATAGAGAGCAGGTTTTTCTAGTTATAAAAACAATGGGGAAAAAAAATCTCAAAACAAAATGTGATACTTGTGTAATAACCAAAATTAGGACACCTGTATCCTAATAAAATTAAAAGCAAGTAAACTAGAGAAATGAATATTTACCACAAATAACAAAAAATTAATATCCTTAGTGTATAAAAAATATAAACAGGTAAGACACAAACCCACAGGGGAAAAAAGTAGAGACTAGGAACACCATGTTCACAGAATAAATTTTTTTTTTTTTTTTTTTGCTATAGGGCACATGTGTTCACCAGAAACACAGAGAGAGACAGAGAGACGGAAAGTGAGAAATCACCCCCTGGGGGGATGGCCATGCCACAATCCCTTCTCCTCCATTCTCCTCTCGGGATCTTGGGCACGCACGCACACGCACCCAGCGTGAGTTTAAGCCACTGGGTCTGGGACTTGAACCGCGATCGACTACATGGGAGTTCAGCAACATAGCCATTATGCTAACTACTGGTCTCACACAGAATAAAATTTTAAAACCATCAGAAATACTTAAAAGTTAAAGCTCTCTAATTAGGCATTTTCTAAAAGTATTTTTTTTTTTTTTGAGAGGTTTTTCGCTATAGGGCACGTGCGCTCGCCAGACAGAGAGAGACAGAGAGACAGAAAGCGAGAAATCACCCCCCAGGGGGGATGGTCACGCCGCAATCCCTTCTCCTCCATTCTCCTCTCGGGATCTTGGGCACGCACGCACACGCGCCCGGCGTGAGTTGTAAGCCACCGGGTCCGAGACGCGAACCGCGGTCGACTACGTGGGAGTCCAGCGACATAGCCATTACGCTAACTGCTGGTTCCCTAAAAGTATTTTTTTTTTTTTGTAATTTTGCCAGATGGTTCATGTGCTTTCCAGAGAGAGAGAGACAGAGAGAGGAGAGGGAGAGAGAGGAGGAAAAAAAAAAAAAAAAGAGGGACAGAGAAAGAGAGAGAGGAGAGGGAGAAAGCACCCTCCAATGGGGCATGATCATGGTCCAGTCCTTTCTCCTCCACTTCTCCACCCTGTCAGGACTTCGGGCTCACTTGCACACACCCCTAGCATGTTTCTCAAGCCTCCAGATCTGGGATTCCAGACATGTGGTTGGCCAGGTGGGAATCCAGCCCCTTAACCACAAGGCCACACGGCTAGCCCAACAAGAGTAGTTTTTGCTTATTGATTTTACAAAGTTGAATTAGTACAATAATAACCTTAGGGCAGACCTCTCATACGTTGCTCTGAAGGGTTACATGGAATGTTTTTTCTAGAAATCAATTTGTCAGTACACCTACGGAGCCTTAAAAATTAGCATATCCTTTAACCAAGTCCCACTTCTAGAAATCTCTCTTTAGGAAGGAACCAAAGAAATGAAAAATGTTTAGGACATTAGGACAGCTGTGCAAATATCCATGATCAATAAGGAGAATGGTTCAAAACAATCATGGAGCATCTATGCAATGGGATTTGAAGCAGCCATTCAACATCTTGTTCTGAGGGATTTAATACAGAAAATGCCCATGATGGAGTGAAAGGGGAAAAAAGTAAGACAAAAAAGATAGTTTATATAAAAAAGATATTACACAAGAGGACAGAATTCTGACTACTTTTCTCTATTTCAAAGCTGTTTCCAGGGGACCTGGGAGAGTCACGCCTACAAACATTAACAGAACCCTATGACCATAACAGACATTTTTGTCCATTGACAGTGGGATGCTCCATCCTGCCCCAGGCAAAGTGTGTGTGTGCGCGCACATGTGTTTTAATGATTTAATTTTATTTATCATTATTATTATTTTTTAGTTTGCTACAGGGAATGTACACTCACCAGAGAGACAGAGGGAGAGTGAGAAAGAAGCAACTAGGTCTGGAACTCAAACCATGGTGGGTCATGTGGGAGTCCAACAGCCCAGCCACCAAGCCACCTGCTGGCCCCAGGCATAGTGTTTTTTATGATGTATAAGTCTTCTTATCTCTTAAAGTAAAGCATATTATTTTGCTAATTTCTTTCAGGAACAGAGGCTTGTCTTTTTCTTTAACCAATTACTAATCTAAGAATTTCAAACTGGGAACCAGCAGTTAGCGTAATGGCTATGTCGCTGGACTCCCACGTAGTCGACCGTGGTTTACGTCCCGGACCTGGTGGCTTAAAACTCACGCCGGGCACGTGTGCGTGCGTGCCCAAGATCCCAAGAGGAGAGTGGAGGAGAAGGGATTGCGGCGTGACCATCCTCCCTGGGGGGTGATTTCTCACTTTCTGTCTCTATGTCTCTCTCTGTCTGTCTGGCGAGCGCACGCACGCACCCTATAGCGAAAATCTCTCCAAAAACAAAATAAAACAAAACAAAACAAAAAAAGAATTTCAAACTCACCTATAACCTACAAGCCTTCTTTTCCAGATGGTCCACTTTTGGGGCCAGGCCAATGTAATAGACTCCTTATGCTGATCAACAGTTCTGCTGTGAGAACTATATAAAAGGAACCACTGTATCTCAGCACCCTGAGAGACACGTTCGTCTTTTTTCCGGGTCAGGTCACTCAAGTTTGAGTTTAGCAATAAACCACATTATTATTTCTGCAGAATTAGTTATTTCCATTCACATACACACACACACACACACACACACACACACATATACCATATATATATACACCATATATATATGTGTGTGTGTGTGTATATATATATATATATATATATATATATATATACATACATATGGAGGATTAGGGGCGTACGTATGTTTATTAGAAAAAAGGTTGGATGGAGACATGCCAAAATGTTAAAATAGTATTCTCTTAGTAAAATGATTATGTGATTTTGATTTCTTTCTTATCTAAATTTTTAGAAATTTAAATACTAAGCACATACTACATTTAAAATACACCAAGACCAGCAGATGGCATAATAGTTATGTTGCTGGACTCTCACATGGTCCACCACAGTTCAAGTCCCAGACCTGACAGCTTAAAACTCGCACTGGGTGCATGCTCATGTGTGCTCAAAATCCTGAGAAGAGAATGGAGGAGAAGGGATTATGGTGTAGCCATCCCCCCGGGGGTGATTTCTCACTTTCTGTCTCTTTGTCTCTGGCAAGCGCACATGCCCTAGAGCAAAAATCTCTCTTAAAAAATTTTTTTAATAAAATAAAATAAGGGACCAACAGTTGGCATAATGGCTATGTCGCTGGACTCCCATGTAGTCGACCACAGTTTGAGTCCTGGACCCAGTGGCTTAAACTCATGCCGGGCGCTTGTGCGTGCATGCCCAAGATCCTGGGAGGAGAATGGAAGAGAAGGGATTGAGGCGTGGCCATTCCCCCTGTGGGGTGATTTCTCGCTTTCTGTCTCTCTGTCACTCTGTCTTTCTGGTGAGTGCATGCACCCTATAGCAAAAACCTCTCCAAAACAAATAAAAGATTAAAAATAAAAATTAAATTAAATTAAATTAAATTAAAAAAATAGAAATACACCATCCCCACCTCCAAACAAGTGGTTATTTTCACACTGGAGGCCAAGTGAGGAACTGAAGTAGATACAAGTCAAAGTGGAAAATGAATGGGGTTTGGAGGCAGATGGAGCTGGTTTTTACCCTTGGCTCTGCCTTTCTCTAGCTATGAACACGTTGCCATACTTTATGGTATATTAGCTCCAATACAGTGGGCATGAGACCAGCTGCTATTGCACAGTGGTCACTCAGCACTCTGCAATGTGGAGGCTATATGGGAAGGTGCTGGGTTTGGGACCCAAGGTCTTCCTGTCTACACCAAGCATGCACATGTGTCCATGATCCCAGATGGCTGAGGCTGGTTGATCACAGTGCAGAGATCCTGTTGTGGGTGCCTCTTATACTCCCTCTGGTAGAAAGAAGTAAGTAGGCTTTCAAAAAAAATGGAGATGATAATTATACCTCTTTTGTGGGTTTTTTTTTTTTCTTTCCTTTTTAAAAATTTGCTATAGGGCACATGTACTGGTTAGAGAGAGACAGAGAGAAAGGAAGAGGGAAAGGGAGAAAGCACCCGCCAGAGTGGATAGCCACGCCATAATCTCTTCTCCTCCATTCTCCTCTCAGGATTTGGGGCACACACACATGCACACACACACACACACACACGCACACGCACACGCACACGCACACAGTGTGTTTCTCAAGCTGCCAGGTCTGGGGCCTGAATTTCTCAGTCAGCCATGTGAGATTCGGATGCTTTAACCATCACGCCACCAGCTGGCCCTCTCTTATGGGGGTTGGTGAGACCTATAGTTGATTATAGACCATCACATCAACTTTCTGGCACTAAATATTTTATCAATAGTTTATATTATTGTTAACACCTTCTCATTGTTTGATTTGTCCTCTGTTGATTGTTAACTTGCCAAGAAGTTTAGTTTCCTATTCTACATGGGAGTTTATGGAAAAACTAACCTTTTTCCATGAAAAAAGCCTGAGTTCATTTTGCCGCAAAAATGTTTTAAAATCTATACAGAGTTTTTTTTTTTTTTCATAATTTTCCATTCTTTAATAGTTATTTTCCATGAACTTCTTGAATACCACCCCCCCCATGAATGACAAGTTTCTTGAACACAGGGACTAGTTTTATTTTCCTTGGAACAGTGCTTTGCTCACAACTGACTTTTCATTCCCATCTGAACTTTCTTTCTCTGACTTCTCTTTTCTTCTCTTCCACCTCCCTATCATTTTCACATCCAATCCTACCAGTCACCTGAGAAGGCTGATTGACTAAGACCGTGTACCACACAGTGAATTTCCCATGAGTGACTAGGAGAAGAATTTGTGTGTGCGTGTGTGTACATATTTTCTTACATTACAGACATATAGCAGGCAGGGTGACAGGGTGGATGTCCAGGCCACCGTAGGCTCTGCAACTCTCCTTGTCTACCATATCACCTGCCTCATACAAGCAGCTAATAGAAAGATAGCGAAGGGCTCCTTACATTTGAAGTCTGGCTATTTGTAGTCTCTTCACAGCAATACCAAGGACTGTCTTCCAATTCGGAATTTCCAGTTTCGAGAAAGGCTGTGGAAAGATCCAACCTTAAAAAAGAAGACATGCATATGGAACACAAAAAGGATATTTCAAAATTGACCCCAAGTCAGTACTTACTAGATAAGTCCTGCCTAGCTATCAGTCTAGCAAAGCCTACTTGGAAAAGGAACCAAAATCCATTTGTATTAAAGTACACATAATTATCAGCTTAAGAATTACCTCTCTTCAAG
Organism: Tupaia tana; assembly: GCA_026018925.1. NCBI lineage: Eukaryota > Metazoa > Chordata > Mammalia > Scandentia > Tupaiidae > Tupaia > Tupaia tana. Next base: position 199,873,615 of record JAKSZU010000006.1, read on the forward strand.
GGGATTTGCATTGAAATAGGATCAAAGCTTTAATCCAAAGTAATTAAATCCCTGTGATGGCATCTCAAGTATTTGAGGCCTTTCGAGAATCTCTGAATACCATGTGGGTTTAAACATTCTATTCTTCAGCATCCTCCAGCCTATAGACAGATCCCCATTTGCTAGAAATAATTTTCTTTTTTCTTTTTTTAGATTTTTGCCATAGGGTAGATGAGACACATACACACACACACACACACAGAGAGAGAGAGAGAGAGAGAGAGAAATCACCCCCAAAGGGAATGGTCACACCACAGTCCCTTCTATTCTTTTCTTGGGATTTTTAGGCACACGTACACACTCCCAAAGTGTTTTTCTTTTATTTTCTCTTTTTTTTTTTCAGAGATTTTTAAAAAAAATTTATCATTACTTTAAAAAAATTTTTTTTTAATTTGCTGCAGGGCATGTGTGCTCACTAAAGAGAGAGAGAGGCAGAGAGAGAGAAGGTGAGAAAGAAAACTGCCAGGTTTGGGACTCCAACCACGTTGGCCATATGGGAGTTCAGTGTCCCAACCAACATGCCACCTGCTCACCCCTCCCAGTGTGTTTTTCAAGCTGTGGGGTCCAGGATTCAAACTGAGGAGTTGGCCATGTGGAATCTAGTGCCTTATCCACTATACTATCTGCTGGCCCCAGAGAAGACGTTTTATCAGCAGTCAATAGACTCGAATTTTTTTTTTTTTCTGGCTGTTACACTAGTCAACTTGGATATTCAACATCTCTGGGCCTCATTTTCTCTTCTGTAAAATGAGAGACTTGAACAAGATCCTCTCAAAGATGATCCCTTCTCTCAGCGCTTACAGTCTTCTCCTAACAGTTCTACTGTTGTAGTAAACATATGAAAAGAACCACAGGAAACTTTTAGGAATCTGGGAGAAGAGGAAAGCCTGTTATTTTAAAATTTTGTCTTTACAACTCTAGTACATTCAATAAATGAGTAAATTACATGTAGAAAAACACGAAAAAATAGAGAGAGAGAGAAGAATATGGATTCCTACCTCACAAACACTATAAACCTTTTAGTGCATTTCCTTTCCAGGATTTTCACCCTATGCATAGGTAATTAGAAAAGGTGGGGCCAGCATGGTAGTTGGGGCACTGGACTCCCACATGGCCGACCACGGTTTGAGTCCTGGACCTGGCCACTTGCTTTCTCAATTTCCCTCTCTTGCTCTCTCTCTCATTCTGTCCCTCTCTGGTCAAATTAAAATAAGTAAGTAAATAAATAAAGTTAAATAAAATAATTCTTAAAAAAAAAAAAAAAAGAATGAGTATACTAAATGGAGATAGACTCTTTTGCCTTTGCCATGAGCTTTTCACTGTAGCCACACCACCAGGTAGAACTTCTTGGGATCAGGACATTGTGGGTCCTTTCCATTTTTTCTCTTTACCTCCATTTCTCACCTTAGCTTTATCTTCTCTTCTGAAACTACGGAACAGCTTGACTTCCCTCCTTTTGGAGTACCATCCCTCCCCATCCCCCACAGCCCATGTAACTCAAGTTGGGAAACACCTGCTCTTCCCAGCCACCCATGAACCAATGGACCAGGCCTGCCCATCTTCAAGGCAGCCGTGATTGGACCATTAGTGTGCGTTTGACTCAAGGAGAGTTAATCCAAGTCATTACCTGGGATTGACACTTGCCATGAAGAAAAGAACTATTTTAATTCTAAACAGGGAGCACATGAATCTATGGGCAGCAGGGACCACGATTTTCAGAAGGTGGAGAGAGGCTGACTGCAAACGCAGTCATACAGAGATGGTCAAAGAGTCCCTGCAATGCTGAGTCCCACTTCCTGCCTTGGATTGTGTTCTGGTACTTCTTTCTTTTTTTTTTATGTTTTGTTTTGTTTTTGTTTTTGTTTTTTTTGGAGAGGTTTTTGCTATAGGGTGCGTGCGCTCGCCAGACAGACAAAGAGAGACAGAGAGACAGAAAGCGAGAAATCACCCCCCCGGGGGTTGCCCACGCCACAATCCCTTCTCCTCCATTCTCCTCTCGGAATCTTGGGCACGCACACACACGCGCCCGGCGTGAGTTTTAAGCCACATGGGTCCGGGACGCGAACCGCGGTCGACTATATGGGAGTCCAGCGACATAGCCATTACACTAACTGCTGGTCCTGTGTTCTGGTACTTCTTCCTTTAATCTTGCAAGCTACCTACTAGGACATGAACAAATAGTGATTTTTCTGCTTAAGCTAGTGTGAATTGAGTTCCTGTCACTTATTACCAAGAGTCCTGCCTAATGCATTCATGCCCATTTCTGATGGATCATGAGTACCATCAGATTGAGAGATGCACGAGTCCCATTGTGGTTTCCTTGGCACTGGCTAACGTCCCAGTCATATCCTGTCTCCCAATCCTGCATTAACTCCTGCCCTTCAATGGCCAAGGCCTAGCTTCTTGCTCAAAGACTACCTAGTGGGCTGACCTGCTTGGCACTTGATTGCCTGCTGAGAGACTGTCACTGGACCACCTGTTAGAACTCCTGAATATTTTCATGCCGGATCCTCTGGATACTTTAAGATTTACTTCACTCGTACTTGCTGTTTTACCATATCTACCAGGCTTTTTCTTAGCATATGTATCTAGTTCTATTTCCTCAGTATCTTGCCTGACCCAGTGAAATAGTATATCAGTCCTAAATTCTGTTCTTCATTACATCGAATTCAGGGATGGGGAGATGTGAAAGGAATGTCAATACTAAAACACATTCATTCTCTAAAAGCAAGAACCTTTCAACACTTTTTTCCTTAAAAAAAAAAGAGAGAATTCCTTATTTTATTATTATTATTTAATTTGACCAGAGAGAGACAGAAAGAGAGAGGGGGAAAGTGAGAAAGCAAGCCACCAGGTCCAGGACTCAAACCACAGTTGGCCATATGGGAATCTAGCACCTTATCTACCAGGCCACCTGTTGGACTTCTTTCAACAGTTCTTAAGATTGTTAGAGCTGTGATGGAAAGGGCATGAAAAGCAAGCCCAGGAGCCCGGCAGCGGCAGCTGTCAGCCCTACCCCCACTCATTCCTTGAGCCACACAGCAGTCAGCTCTGACTGTGTTCTGAGGTTGGCAGGTCCCTTTGGCCTTCGGCCCATAGCTTATCCCCTTTCTAACCTCATTCAGGGATAGACTGTATTTTTTCTAGATTTATGCAATCAAAATCTTCTCAGAAGTGTCTCCTTTATAACATTTAAGAAATTTAAGAACACATTTCTGCCTTTTAATATAGAAGTTTGGGTTCTCAGTCCAGGATGGTTTGTTGTAATGGAAGGGGCCCTGGCTCCTCTTCCAGGATCATGAATGTCATTGTCACCAAAGATGATCACCCCCTCCAAGTCCCATGAAGCAGCAATGCCCAGGGTGTAGGGTGCAGAAATCAAGGAGGACTGAGTCAGAGGAGATGTCTTTGCAAACTTTGACTTGGAGTCTGCAAACTTGAGGAAGTCTGATTAAGGTTGCCATAAGCGAATGGCTAGGAGAAATGTTCCAAATTCAGGGAATTGAAGGGATGGCCACACTGGTTCTCAAAGCTGACCCTGATTAGATGGTAAAGGGATTTTTTTAAAGAATTATTTTAATTTTTTTCATTGTTACTAGTATTATTTAATTTGACCAGAGAGAAACAGAGAAAGAGAGAGGGAAAGTGAGAAAGCAAGCTGCCAGGTCTGGGTCTCTTAACCGCCATGCTGCTTACCAGCCCTGGGTAAAGGGATCTTACCATTTTCTAAACAGATCTTGGAGGTCAGAGAGAAGTGGATGACAACAGGTGAATCACTCTCCTGGGACATCTGAGAATACTGGTTTTGGCTGACGAGAGCTAGTGGGAAAAAAAAAAAAAAAAGGAACATGGGGGAAGCGGAACAGGAGAAGGGAAAGAGCATTTTGTTAGATGACTGTCCACAGAAAATCAAGTTGTCAGAATTACATATTCATACCAGGGGATTAGTGAAGTTTTTCATAAACACCAACAATAACTTATGAGATATTTTTGTCATTTGCTCTGGAAATGAATCAGCCTTTAAACTGAAAACTCTTCTGCTTAATTTCTTGATTTATTAAAAAGACAATTTCAGGGACCAGCAGGTGGTGTGGCGGTTAAGGTGCTGGGCTCCCACGTGGCTGCCTGCTATTCGACCTGGTAGTTTGTCTTCTCACTTTCTATCTCGCTCTCTAGTGAGTGGATGCACACTATAGCAAATTAAAAATCATAATAAATAGAGGCTGGCAGGTAACATGGTGGTTACAGGCACTGGACTCCCACGTGGCCTACTGCAGTTTGAGTTCCAGACCTGGCGACTTGCTTTCTCACTTTCCATCTCTCTCTCTCTCTCTCTCTCTCTTGCTGTGTCCCTCTCTGGTCAAATTTAAAAATAAATAAATAAAATGAAATAAAGTAATTCTTTAAAAAATAATAATAATAAACAAAATTTTTTTAAAGTTTAATTTATTCTTTTATTCTAAGAGCTTTCCTTCTATAATAATGACTACTGAAAAAGGATTTGCGTTTTCTTTTCATTCCTTCTTTTAGCACCCAGATAACGATCAAAAATCTGTTTTGGGGAGAAAATAAAAACAACAAAACAGAACAAAGAACTACCAGGACACAGGTGCCTCTGTTTCATTTTTAAGTTACATACTAAAACATGTATCTAAAACATGTATCTAAAATATGTATCTACATTGTTTTGAATGTATTAAATTATGTAATAAATTAATTAATTATGTAATAAATTAATGTAATAAATTAACTCTGAAGTCAAAAAAATCTTTTTTTTTTAGAGAGATTTTTGCTATAGGGCGCATGCACTCACCAGAGAGAGAGAGAGAGAGAGAGAGAAAGTGAAAACCTCCCTGCCGGGGAGGGGGGATGGCCAGATTTTGGGCATTCATGCACAAGTGCCTGGTGTGAGTTTTAAGTCACCGGGTCCAGGACTTGAACCACAGTCGACCATGTGGAAGTCCAGTGACATAACCATTATGCCATCTGCTGGTCCTGCAAAAGAAAACCCCCCAAAAAAACCCCACAAAAACTGTTTTATTTATTTATTTATTTGGAGAGGTTTTCGCTATAGGGCGCGTGTGCTCGCCAGACAGACAGAGAGAGACAGAAAGCGAGAAATCACCCCCCAGGGGGGATGGCCACGCCGCAATCCCTTCTCCTCTATTCTCCTCTCGGGATCTTGGGCACGCACGCACACGCGCCTGGCGTGAGTTTTAAGCCACCGGGTCCGGGACAGGAACCGCTGTCGACTACGTGGGAGTCCAGCGACATAGCCATTACGCTAACTGCTGGCCCCAAAAAACTGTTTTAAACGCAAACAGAAATAAAAAACATTTGGGGCAGATGATAGTGGGATGGAAAAACACGACGCTTTCCACTGACCCACATGGGTTGGCTCTGTGTTCATGTCTGGAGACCTCCCTGAGCACACTGAGACATGTGCTCAGGATCTGGGACTGGTTGATGTTGGGGGTGATCATGGCATCAAGACTTTAATGGAGATTCTCTCTCTCTCTCTGTCTCTCTTGCTGATGGAAGAAAGACATAAACAGACTTAAAAAAAGGGGGACATTTTGAAAACAAGGCGAAACTTATGGGGGGATTAAACTTTATATAAAAATTAGTAAGTGCATAAATTAAGGCTCCCATAACAATTAGGCTACATCTAAAAAAAACAAATATAAGAAAAAAACAACATAAGAAAATTATGATGGGGGCAGCAGATGGCATAATGTTTACATCACTGGACTCCCACGTAGTCGACCTCAGTTCGAATCCCAGACCTGGCAGCTTAAAACTCATGCCAGGTGTGTATGTGTGAGTACCCAAAATCCCAAGAGGAGAATGGAGGAGAAATAACCTGGGGGAGTGATTTTTCGCTTTCCATCTCTCTTTCTCTCTGTCTCTCTGGTGAGTGCATGCGCCCTATAGCAAAAACTTCTTAAAAAATAAATAAAACAAAATTATAATGATTAAATAAATAAGGCTACAGGTAACAATTTTTACAGTAACCATGACTTATATTTATCAAATACTATTGTAGGCACTATGCTCAGCACTTCATATGCATTATATAATTTTTTAAATTATATTTTTAATTTATTATGATTATTGTTATTTAACTTGCTATAGTCATTAGAACAGAGGTGGTGAAAAAGCAAGCCACTAGGGCTGGGTCTCGAACAGTGGTCAGCCATGTGGGAGTCCAGTGCCTTAACCACAATGCCGCTTTCCGGCCCCTGCATTATATCATTTAATCATCTAAATTAACTATCATGGCAGCACATGCATGTAGTCCCAGTGACTTGGGAGACTGAGGACAAGAATTGGGACATTAGTGAAACTTCCCTTAAAAACAAAAATATAGGGGATAGCCGGTGGCCCTATTGGGGGGAGCTTTCTTACTTTCTCTCTCTCTCTCCCCCTCTGATGAGCACACATGCCTTTTGGAAAAAAAAAAATTTTTAAATTATGTTTACGTCTGGCATTATACTTTTTTTTTTTTCTTTTTTTGGAGAGGTTTTTGCTATAGGGCGCGTGCGCTCGCCAGACAGACAGAGAGAGACAGAGAGATAGAAAGCAGGAAATCACCCCCCAGGGGGAATGGCCACACCGCAATCCCTTCTCCTCCATTCTCCTCTCGGGATCTTGGGCACGCACGCACACGCGCCCGGCGTGAGTTTAAGCCGCCAGGTCCGGGACTCGAACCGCGGTCGACTACGTGGGTGTCCAGCGACATAGCCATTACGCTAACTGCTGGTCCCTGGCATTATACTTTTTTAAAAAGAGATCTTTGTTATAGGGTGTGTGTACTTGCCAGAGAGGCAAAGAGACAGAAAGCGAGAAATTCCCTCTCCTAGAGGGGATGGCCACGCCACAATCCCTTCTCCTCCATTCTCCTCTTGGGATTTTGGGCACGCATGCACATGTGCCTGGCGTGAGTTTTTTTTTTTTTTTTTTTTTAGAGAGAGATTTTTGTTATAGGGCATGTGTACTCACCAGGGAGACAGGAAGCGAGAATTACCAGGTGGGGTGGGGTGGAGAGGCAGGGGGGTGGCCACATCTCAATCCCTTCTCTGTTTTCCTCTCTGGATTTTTGGGCATGCACACACATACACCTGGGGACCTGGTGTGAGGTGTTTTTTTGTTTGTTTTTGAAAGGTTTTTCGCTATAGGGTACGTGCGCTCGCCAGACAGACACAGAGAGACATAGAGACAGAAAGCGATAAATCACCCCCCCAGGGGGGATGATCACACCGCAATCCCTTCTCCTCCATTCTCCTCTCGGGATCTTGGGCACGCACGCACGTGCACCCGGCCTGAGTTTTAAGCCACTGGGTCCGGGACATGAACCGCGGTCGACTATGTGGGAGTCCAGCAACATAGCCATTACGCTAACTGCTGGTTCCTGAGGTGTTTTTGTTTTTGTTTTTGTTTTTTCAATATATCATTTTTTAAAGGAATTTTTTAGAAATTTAACTTTATTTATTTATTCATTCGTTTCAATTTGACCAGAGAGGGAGAGAGTGGGGGGAGCAGGGAGTGAGAAAGCAAGCCATCAGGTCTGGGACTCGAACAGCAGTCATCCATGTGGGAGCTCAGTGCCCTTAACTACCATTCCACCTGCTGACCTGGTGCGAGTTTTAAGCCACAGTGGTCAACTATGTGAGAGTCCAGCAATGTAGTCATTTCGCCATCTGCTGGTCCCGCATTATGCTTCTGTTGGAGCAGGCTGTTATAAGAGAATCTCAAAGATATCCTGAGATGGAAACTTCATATCACAAGGAATCTAGTAAAAGCCTAACGTATACTTTATTTAACTAAAAATACTATAAATTCTTGTATGTTTCTCTCAACATTTACTAATTATTTATTCAAATTTACTAATTACTTTTTAATATTTACTAATTACTTATTTAATAGCACTAATATAATCTTTCATCAATATTCCACTTATTTGCTGTTTTTAATTTATTTGTCCTGGAGCGTAATTGATATGTCTAACAAGTAACTTTTTTCTTTCTTTTTTTTAGATTTTTGCTGTAGATCAAGTGTGCTCGCCAGAGACAGAAAGAGAGACAGAAAGCGAGAAGTCACTCCCCAAGGGGGATGGCTATCCTGCAATCCCCTCTCCATTCTCCTCTCAGGATCTTGGGCATGCACACACGCCCAGCGTGAGTTTCAAGCCACCAGGTCTGGGACTAGAACCATGGTCGGCCATGTGGGCATCCAGCGAGCCAACCACTTTGCCATCTGCTGGCCCTCTAACAAGGAATTTCGACTTACATAATTTTTCCATGGATCTGCGTGATGCAACATGGTGATCGTTTTTTGATTTAACCAGATGATTTTCTGCATGGTACTCTCTTCTTAGATGGTTGCTGATTTTGCGCTCCTTTAAGTTAGCAAGGGCCATGGAATTGGATTTTCTTTTCAAGGCTTTGTCTTCCTCCAACAATGGGTCTTTGGATACGTAATTGTAAGCACCTTCGGTAAGATCTTGCCAGCTGTAATTCAGGAAATTTACAAGCCCCACAGGGAAAGGAATGTTATATTGAGCATATTTCTGAAGTGTCTCCTCAAGTTCATACAGTATTTCAGGAGCAATGAGTTTGCATTTTTCAAATAATTTCCTTGAATGTACTTTGGAGAATTTAACGTTTGGAGAAAGTTTGAACACATCAGGAGATTGTGAGATGCTAAGCGAGCGGGCCTCCTCTTTTTCTGATGTAGCTGTTGTAGTTAGTGTTATTTTCTTTAGTCCCTTTGATTTTCTTTTCTTTTTATGACTGTAAAAAAAGTTAGCCTTACAGATATTTTATACTCTTTAATGTAATAACTCAACTTCTAGAAATCCACCTTAAAACATAATAAAACAAGACATGTGATATCTATGAACAAAATTTGCTTAATGTAACATAATTTTTCTTTTTTTTTCTTTTGGAGAGGTTTTGGTTACAGGGCGCGTGCGCTCGCCAGAGAGACAGAGAGATAGAGAGACAGAAAGTGAGAAATCACCCCCCAGGGGGGATGGCCACGCTGTAATCCCTTCTTCTCCTTTCTCCTCTCGGGATCTTGGGCACGCACGCACATGCGCCCGGCGTGAGTTTAAGCCACTGGGTCCCGGACTCGAACCGCGGTTGGCTACATGGGAGTCCAGCGACATAGCCATTACGCTAACTGCTAGTCCCATGTAACATAATTTTTGATATTAGAAAAAAATACATAAAATAAAAAACTGAAAAAAAATCCTAATTCTTTATAGTGATATATCCAAGTAAATAATGTCATATTTGTACGGCAGATAATCATGAAAGCTTGCATGGAAAATTTCTCTTAAAATTTTGGGAAAAGGAGCTGGTAGGTGGTGCGGTGGTTAAGGGCACTAGACTCCCACATGGCCAACTAAGGTTCTAGTCTCGGGCCTGGTGACTTGCTTTCTTTCCCTTTCTCTCTCTCTCTCACTCTGTCCCTATCTAGTCAAATGAAATAAAAATAATATATAAATAAAAGGTTAAATAAAAATAATTCTAAAAAATAAAAAATTGAGGAAGAAGACCAGCGGATGATGCAGTCGTTAAGGTGCTAGACTCCCAGATGGCCGACCACAGTTCTAGTCCTTGTCCTGTACACTTCAAAATCATGCTAGGCATGTGTGTATGTATGTCCAAAATCCTGAGAGGAGACTAGAGAAGGTACTTCCACATGGCTATCCCCCCTGTGGGGTAAGTTCTCACTTTCTCTCTGTCTCTGTTTCTGTCTCTCTCTCTGGCGAGTGCACATGCCCTAAGCAAAAGCTTCTTAAAAAAAAAAAAAAAAAAAGAAGAAGAAGAAGAAAATTTTAAATTAGCTCCATTAACATAGAAAAAAATCTGCCAATTCTAGTGGAGACATTTGAGAGGTTTAGAGGCTGGTCAGTGCTTTTGATAGCTTTGTGAGGGCTAAAGGGTCAACATTTGGAGTACTTCCCAGGGGAGGTTACTGGCTGGGACCCAAAAGTCTGTACCCTAGGAGTAAATATTATCTAGAAATAGACCTAGACCAGCACTTTGAAATACAACTTCAAATTATCTCACTATCTGAAATGAGTTAAGATGGACCCAAAGTGTTATCTCCAAGCATCTGGCAGAAACAAATATAAATCTACTTCAGGAGAAGTTGGCTTCATCCTATGCCTTGTATTATTTTTAAAGGCAATTTTTCAAATACAATGTCTTACAAAAATTTTTTATAAATTATTTTCACATAGTAAGAGATCATGAGTGAGAACCAGCAGACATAACAATTAATAAAAATAGGGCCATAGGTAAATATGAACCTTAAAGTCTGCTTTCTAGAGCTAGCAGGTGGCATGGTGGCTAAGGTGCTGGACTCTCACAAGGCCAACCGTGGTTCATGTCCCAGTCCTGGTGGGTTGCTTTCTCACTTTCTCTCTCTGTCTCTCTGGTCGAATTAAAAAAATAAATAAGAAGAAGAAATAAAATAAAGTAAATAAATGAATCTTTTTAAAAAATAACTCTGCTTTTCAATAAAATAAGACTAGGCTGAAAATTTATGTAAAGAACTGGAAACTACACACACATGTACACATGCACTCATGTACACATGCACAAACACACATATCACTGCATATTTGAAAAAGAACCAAATAGGGGCCAGCAGGTGGCATAATGGTTAAGGCGCTGGACTCCCACATGGCTGACTGCAGTTTGAGTGTCAGATCTGGCAGCCTGAAACTCTCACCGGGTATATATGTGTGTGTGTGTGTGTGTGTGTGTGTGTGTGTGTGTTTGTGTGTGCATGCCCAAAACCCTGAAAGTAAAATGAAGTAGAAGGGATTGCAGCATGGCCATCCCCCTGGGGGGGGGGGGGGTGATTTCTTACTTTCTCTCTGTCTTTCTCTGTGTCTCCAGTAAACACACACACACACACCCTATAGCAAACATCTCTCTCTTTTTTTTTAATTGTATTTATTTATTATTATTATTTAATTTGACCAGAGAGATTCAGAGAGAGAGAAGGAGAGTGAGAAAGCAAGCCGCCAGGTCCAGGACTTGAACCACGGTCAGCCATGTGGGAGTCCAGCACCTTAACCACCATGCCACCTGCCGGCCCCAGCAAACATCTCTTAAACTCACGCCGGGCGCGTGCTCGTGTGTGCCCAGGATCCCGATAGAAGAATGGAGGAGAAGGGATTGTGGCATGGCCATACCCCTAGGGGGTAATTTTTCACTTTCTATCTCTCTGTTTCTCTCTGTCTTTCTAGCGAGTGCATGTGCCCTATAATAGCAAAAACCTCTCTAAAAAAAAAAAAAAAAAGTGTCATGACTTTTTCTGACAACCCAATATATATACAAATACTTACATACTCATACTTATAGATGCTATATATTTCTATATCAAGAGATGTACATCTTTATGTGTGCATATATAATTCTATATGTATATATAATATATAACTGTGTGTGTGTGTGTGTGTGTGTATGTGTGTATATATATAAAACAGACAATTTTATGTGATTATTTTTGAGAGATTTTTGCTATAGGGTGTGTATACTCGCTGGTGAGACAGAGAGAGAGAAAGCAAGAAGTCAACCCCTGGGGGGATGGCCATGCCACAATGCCTTCATTTTCTTCACAGGATTTTGGGCATGCACACACATACGCCTGTGAGTTTCAAGCCAATGGGTCTGGGACTTGAACCCTGGTTGGCTATGTGGGAATCCAGTGACATAACCATTACACTATCCGCTGGTTCCTTTATATAACTTTTAAAAAAATCTTATTTTAATAAACTCTGTCAACTTTGCATGGTGGTTGAAGTGCTGGTTTACCACATGGCTGACTGGTTTGGGTCCTGGACCTGGTGGCTTACTTTCTCACTTTTCCTCTTTCACTCTTTTTGTCTCTCTATGGTGAGCACATATACCCTGTAGCAAATTAAAATAATAACAAGAATAATGATAAATAAATTTAAATAAATAGTTTTTAAAAATCCTGGGGCCAGCAGGTGGCGCAGTGGTTAAGGGCACTGAACTCCCACATGGCCGACCAAGGCCAGGAGCAGGAGTCCCAGACCTATTGGCTTGCTTTCTTACTTTCTCTCTCTCTCTCTCTCTCTCTCTCTCTCTCTCTCTCTCTCTCTCTCTCTCACACACACACACACACACATACACACGCACTCTGACACTCTGTCCCTCTGGTCAAATTAAAATGTATAAATAAATAAATAAATTTAATTTAATTAAATAGTTCTTTTTAAAAAATCTTTGTTAACTACTCTGATAATGACGTAAATGTATTCATCACCTTATACTTACAAAGTACTTTCACATATACCACCTTATTCAACTTTCACATTGACTTTATTAGATCCATATTACATTATCTCCACTTCACAGTATTCTATTATTCTATGTATGTGAGTGCAAACTATCAGTCTTCTTAATACTTAAATAATTGAGGTTGATTAAAACTTTTAAATAACAAATGTTTAATACTGAACTAGATGTTTCTACTCCCTACTAGGTAAATTTTAAAAATCTTTCTTGTTACTGAAGAAAAAACATTGTATATATATACTTTTTAGGATAAAAACTTTGAACTTTCAACAAAACTAAATTTTTAAAATATTCTGTGTCTCTTGGGACCAGCAGATAGTGCAATGATTACATCACTGGACTCCCATGTAGTCGACCGCTGTTCAAGACCTGGACCCAGTGGCTTAAACTCACACTGGGCGCGTGTGCGTGCGTGCCCAAGATCATGAGAGGAGAAAGGAGGAGAAGGGTCTGTGGCATGGCCATCCCCCCTGGGGGGTGATTTCTCACTTTCTGTCTCTCTGTCTCTCTCTATCTTTCTGGTGAGCGCACGTGCCCTATAACAAAAAAAAAAAAAAAAAAAAAAAGAACCTCAAAAAAATTATTTTTAAAAAATGGAAAGTAATCCAAAGATTGAAGAGTAATTGCAAACATTTTACCTATACTTGGCTCTTGAATAGTACTCCAGGTGGGAAAACAGGTTCATACACGTCCTCCTTCTCCATGTTTTCCTTTCGGGTTTCAACTAAAATCAAAGAAATCTTCCTGATTATAAAGTAGGTAAAATACTGGTCAAAAGTGAATTATTTTTTTAAAAGTAAATTATAATATGATGAGACAGAGTAACATTATTACCTGATCAAAGAAATAGATTGGCCCAGGTTCCGAAGGTGTAGCTTTAGTCATGTCCATTCTGCTAGGAGACCTAATGAGAAACTGGAAGTCTGAAGACAAGTTATCATGTCTGTAGGTAATATTTCAAAAGCATTTGATGGTTTTAAAGTCTGGAAGTTTTTTTATTTTTGTTGTTTGCAGTTTTTTTCTTTTTTTTCAGAGAGTTTGTGCACTTACTGGAGAGCGAGGGAGAGGAGAAAGCACCCCTAAGGAATATGGTCATGCCGCAATCCTTCCCCATTTCTCCACCCTGTTGGGACTTTTGGGCATATACACACACACACTCAGCATGTTTTCCAAGCCACTAGGGCTTGAATTGCATGGTAGGTCTTGTGGGAGCCAGCATCCTTAACCACTAGACCACAGAGCTGGCCTGGCTTTTTTTTTTTTTTTTAAGAGATTTTTGCTATAGGGCAGGGCACATGTGCTTGGCAGAGAGACAGAGAGACAGAAAGCAAGAACTCGTCCTCCAGGGGGATGGCCACATCACAGTCCCTTCTCCTCCGTTCTCCTCTCAGTATTTTGCACACATACACACCTAGCATGAGTTTCAAACTACCAGGTTTGGAACTCGAACACGGTCAACCACGTGGGAATCCAGCAATGTAACTATTACGCCATCTGGTGGTCCCAAGCTGGCCTGGTTTTTAAATGTGGAGTTTTATTTTCAATGAAGTGTGAAAAACTGGAGGGGTAGGGATGGGGAGGGGATGCAATTCCTTGTCCACTGTCTCCATCTTCATTTCGTAGGCTGTTGATGGACCTAGATACAGGCAGAAGGAGTGAATGCTGCTGGCAAACGGAAACAAGAGCACGTCAATGCAGACTGTCTCAGCCTGGGCACTGCTGAAGTTCGGGGCCAGATAATTCGTGAAGCCTCCCTGTGCACGGCTGGGTGTTTAGCCACAGCCTGGGCTGTAACTGCCAGATGTCAGTCTCATACTTTCTCACCTAGTCAGGACAGCAGAAAGCATCTCCCGACATTGCTAACCGTCCCCTGGGGGTCAAAATGGCCCCTGGTTTGGAACTGTGCAATAGGAGGGACAAAGTTTTGTTAGGAAGGAAGCAGTGCTTGGGATCAGCAGATGGCATAATGGTTATGTTGCTGGACCCCCACGTAGTTGACTGCGGTTCAAGTCCTGGATCCGGCAACTTAAAACTCACGCTTAGAGCGTGTGTGTGCATGCCCAAAATCCCGAAAGGAGATGGAAGATAAGGGATTGTGGCATGGCCAACCCCCCACCCCCCCGGGGGGGGGGGTGATTTCTTGCTTTCTGTCTCTCTGTCTCTCAGGGGAGTGCAAATACTCTGTAGTAAAATTCTCTCCAAAAAAAAAAAGAAAAGAAAGAAAGCAGTGCTTGTGATACTGATGATGGCAGAGCTATGTATGCAATGCCACTCTGAGTGTGGTCCTTAGGGCCAGCAGGTGGCATAGTGGTTAAGGTGCTGGGCTCCCACATGGTTGACTGCAGTTCAAGTCCTGGACCCAGTAGCTCTAAATTCACACTGGGCATGTCTGCATGGAGTGCCCAAAATCCCAAGAGAAGAGATTGCATTGTGGTCATCCCCTCTGGGGGGTGATTTCTTGCTTTCTGTCTGTCTCTCTGTTGCATGCCCATGCCCTATAAAAAAAAATCTCTAAAAACAAAAACAAAACAAAACAAAAAACAAAACCAGAATGTGGTCCTTGGACCAACAGCATCAGCATCACTGGGGCTTTGTCAGAGATGAAATCCTCAGGCCTTCCCCAGACATAATATGTCAGAATTTCTGGAGGTGGTACCCAGGAGTCTGTTTGGACAAGCCCTTCAGGTGAGTCTATGAATGCCTAAGTTTGTGAAGCACTGGCTGAGGGGACACATTTTACTCAGCAGGGTGTGAACACCGAGTGGTCATACTGGCGGGGAACTCTGGGGCTAGCTAAGCCCAAGCTAAATGGCTTCATGGGTTTGCGGTGACTATCAGTGGAGGACTAAGCAGTGGCAGCAGTGGAATCTAAGGATGGACTAACGATTACTAGAAAGTATTATTATTAATAAAGAATTTTCCGAGGCTTGGACTGGACTAGCTCTTCCTTAAAAAGAAACAGAGGAATGCCTTTAAAATGAGATTTGATGGACCAACCTTGTAGCCTAGTGCTTAGGAGATCCCACATGGCTGACCAGGGGTCTAGTCTCAATTCACTGAAGCATACTACAGAGAAGCCAGGAGGTGGAAACAACCCAAATGTCTGTCAACTGATGAATAGATAAATAAAATGTGGTCTAGC
The DNA here is from genome assembly GCA_026018925.1 of Tupaia tana. NCBI lineage: Eukaryota > Metazoa > Chordata > Mammalia > Scandentia > Tupaiidae > Tupaia > Tupaia tana. Next base: position 199,889,140 of record JAKSZU010000006.1, read on the forward strand.
CATACAACGAAATATTGTTTAGCCTTATAACAAAGTATTGATATATATTATGATGTGAATAAACTTTTTTATTTTTGAGAGAGAGATTTTTGCTACAGAGTGTATGTATTCATGGGAAAGACAGAGAGACAGAAAGCGAGAAACCACCCCCGGGAGATGGCCATGCCACAATCCCTTCTCCTCTATTCTCTTCTCAGGATTTGGGCACACATGCACACATGCTGGGAGTGAGTTTCAAGTTGCCAGATCCAGGACTTGAACTGTGATCAACGTGGGAATCCAGTACTCTAACAACTACACTACCTGCTGGTCTCTGGTATGGATAAACTTTTAAAACAGTACGCTTGGGGACCAGCAGTTAGCTTAACGGCTATGTCGCTGAACTCCCATGTAGTCAACTGCAGTTCAAGTCCTGGATTCGGTGGCTTAAACTTACGCCAAGGGGACCAGCAGGTGGCGTGGTGGTTAAGGCGCTGGACACTCCCACATGGCCGACCAGGGTTCAAGTCCTGAATCTGGTGGCTTGCTTTCTCACTTCCTCTGTCTCTCGCTCTCACCCTCTGTCTCTCTCTGGTCAAATAAAAATAAATAAATAAATGAATGAATAAATAAAAAATAAAATAAATAATTAAAAAAAAAAAAAAAAAAAAAACCAAACTTACGCCAAGTGCGTGTGCGTACGTGCCCAAGATCCCAAGAGGAGAATGGAGGAGAAGGGATTGCGGTATGGCCATCCTCCAGGGGGTGATTTCTCACTTTCTGTCTCTCTGTCTCTCTCTGTCTTTCTGACAAGCACATGCGCCCTATAGCAAAAACCTCTCAACAAACAAACAAACAAACAAACAAAATAAAACAGTATGCTTGGGGACCCCAGGTGGCATAGTGGATATGTGGCTGGACTCCCACAAGTCTGCCATTCAAGTCCCGGACCCAGTGGCTTGAAAATCATGTGGGGCTCAGGTGTGTGCGTGCCCAAACTCCTAAGAGGAAACTGAAGAAGAAGGGATTGCAGTGTGGCTATTCTCCCTGGGGTGGATTTCTCACTTTATCTCTCATTGTCTCTGTCTCTCTCTCTGGGGAGCGCATGAGCCCTATGACAAAAACCTCTTAAAAACAAACAACAACAACAAAACAGTATGCTAAGTGAAAGAAAGCAGACACAAAAGGGCAGATTCTACATGATTGCATTTACCTGAAGTATTCAGAATAGACACATCCATAGAGACAGAAAGGAGATGAACGTGGGCCATCAGGAGGTGTCAGGTTAAGGCGCTGGATCCCACAGGACTAACCACATAGTTCGAGTCTCAGACCTTATGGCTTGAAAATCACACCAGACTGGTGTGTGTGCATGCCCAAACTCTTGATTGGAGAAGGGAGAAGAATGAATTGAGGTGTGGTCGTCTCCCCTGGGGCATGACTTCTCAGCTCCCCTGTCTCTCTCTGGCTAGTGCAGGAGCCCTATAGAGAAAACAACAACAAAAAAGGGAAGCCAATGGTTCTTATCAGTTGGGGGAGAGAACAATGACGAATACCTTCTCATCAGAAGAGGGGTTCTTTTTAGGGTGGTGAGAAATGTCCTATAATGAAAGGTAGTAATAGTCGTATGACCTGTACCATACTGAATACCATAAATTGTACATTTTTTAAACAAGTTTGCCAGAGGGTATATGTGCTCTCTGGGGAGAGATGGAGAGAGAGAGAAAAAGTGAGAAAGCACACCCCATGGGGCATGGTCACATTACAATCCCTTCTCCATTTTCCCCTACTTTGGGGATCCTGGGCACTTATGCACATGTGTTCAGAATGTTTTTCAAGCTTTCAGGTCTGGGACTACAGCTGCACAGATGGGCATCTGGACTCCAGCTCACATAACCACCAGGAAGTGGGCTGGCCAAGAATTACACGTTTTTAGAGAGATTTTTGCTATACGGCATGTGTACTCACCAGAGAGACAGAGAGAGACAGAGAGAGACAGAAAGCGAGAAATCAACTCCAGGGGACATGGTCATGCTGCAATCCCATCTCCTCCATTCTCCTCTTGGGATCTTGGGTGTGTGTGCACACGTGCCTGACATGAGTTTTAAGCTGCCGGGCCTGGGACTTGAACTGTGGTTGACTATGTGGGAGTCCAGCAATGTACCAATACACCATCTGCTGGTCCCCCATAACTGTACATTTTTAAATGGTGAAAGTTATAGTATGTGAATTATCTTTTTATTTTCTAAGGGGTACTCAGTGGACTGGCCCTGTGGTCTAGTAGTTAGGGGAGATGGGTCCCACATGGCCGACTGCATCCTACCCCAGTATTTGGAAAACATGCCAGGCAAGTGTATTTGCATGCTCGAAATCTCAGCAGGATGAAGAGGAAGAAGGGATTGCAGCATGACCATGCCATATGGTGGGGCACTTTCTCCCTCATCCTTTCCATCTTTTTCTGGCAAGTACATGCCCTCTAGCAAAAAAACAAACAATCAACCAACCCCCCCAAAAAAAACAAAACAAACAGGTGGGGAGAGTACTCAAGAGTCTCAGAAAGTTCCAGTGTCAGTTCATGCCGACCTGTAGATAGTACCTGTCACAGATCAGGTCCTTGAGCACCTTAGAAAGTACCTACCTTTTGTCTCACCAGCTGCGCTAGTTTTCAGAACATTAGAAACCTGATGGTTCTGATCCTAAAACAACTTTATACCAGGGTTCCATTCAGAACCTAAAGACCAGTTGATTCTATTCATATGTTTTTTGGGTCAACTTCAGTCACTGCAAATGGGAGCTTGGAATTTCTTGATTTTTTTTTTTTTTTTTAAGAGAGGTTTTTGCTATAGGGCGTGTGCACTCACCAGAAAGATAGAGAGAGACAGAGAGACAGAAAGCAAGAAATCACCCCCCCAGGGGGGATGGCCATGCTGAAATCCCTTGTCCTCCATTCCTCTCTCGGGATCTTGGGCATGCATGCACACACGCTTGGCATGAGTTTAAACCACTGGGCCCAGGACTCGAACTACAGTTGACTACATGGGAGTCCAGCAACATAGCCATTATGCCAACTGCTGGTCCTGGAATTTCTTGTTTTGTTGTTGTTGTTTTTGTTTTTGTTTTTGATAGGGTTTTTCTGTAGGGCTCTGGAAAGACAGAGAGAGACAGAGACAGAAAGTGAGATATCCCACCCTGTGGGATGGACACGCTACAATCCTTCTCCTTCATTCTCCTCTTGGGATCTTGAGCACATATACACATGTGCCTGGCATGAGTTTAAGCTGCCGGGTCCAGGATTTGAACCACGGTTGACTACATGGGAGTCCAGCAACATAACCATTATGCCATCTGCTGGTCCCTCTCGATTTTTAAAAAGAATTATTTTATTTAACTTTACTTTTATTATTTTTTAATTTGACCAGAGAGAGAGAGAGGGGGGAAAATGAGAAAGCAAGCCACCAGGTCCAGGGCTTGCCATGTGGGAGTCCTGTGTCTTGAACCACCATGCCACCTGCTGGCCTCAGAATTTCTTGATTAAGAGAAACTGAGCACATGTAATTTTGTTGCTCCCAGGATCTCATTAAAATGAAGGTTGAACAATTGGGAAAAAAAAGATCTATCTATGACACAACAACACATTCTATTCTTCTAGAAGAATAGAAGCAGGGCTTCAGTGGATGGGGACATAAAAGTTTTTCCAACTGGAGAAACACAAGGACTCATGAAATAGTGTGGAGGAGGCACAGCCCAGAATTCAGTAGAATAAAAACTGTTGAAGAGGGGCCCAACTGGCCCTGCAAAACCTTGAGAAATTCTGAGATCGTAAACACTAAAAATGCTAGAGTGGGATCTGGAGCTTAAAAGGGTTGACAGGATTAACTTAAAGCCTATATTGACAATTAAGTCAACAGGACTGCTCTTACAAGCATAATATCCGGAGTCCGGGTGTTTCCCCATCTTCCAGGAAAAAGTAAAGCAAAATTAAAACATAGGTTGTTCTCTTTTTAAGTGACCTGGAAGTGTTAAGGAAGTTAGGAAGGAAGTTGACCACAAAGCACCAAGTCCTCTACGTTTTGAAGTTAGTACTGGGTAGGATGACTTTATTTATAAAGTATCAGACAACTCTGTTTTGAAGACTACAGGAATGTAATATCTTACATGTTTGCTAATAGAGTGATTCTAGAGTTTTCCATATCAGTGACTGTATCATCAAGGGTCCAGCATCATTCCATCTTTATGTTCTGCATTCTTCAGATTTCATCTTCAAGGATCGTTCTCATACTTGAAAATCTAAAAGAAGAAAGGGGATTGTATTGTATTTTCTTTTAATTTTTTTAAAAAGAATTATTTAACTTTATTTATTTACTTAAATTTGACCAGAGAAGGACAGTGTGAGTGAGCGAGAGTGGGAAAGTGAGAAAGCAAGCCGCCAGTTTTGGGACTCGAACCACAGTTGGCCATGTAGGAGTCCAGCACTCTTAACCATCATGCCACCTGCCAGCCCCCATTTTATTTGATTTTCAAGATTAGAAAATCCTTCCCAGCTGTCAGTGGTTTTACATCGCTCTTCACTGAGACACAAAACATTTTTAAAATTTAGATTTGGGGCCAGCAGGTAGCATGATGGTTGGGCTGCTGGATTCCCATATGGCTGTCTGTGGTTTAAGTCCTGGACCTGGTGGCTTGCTTTCTCACATTCTCTCTCTCTCTGGTGAGCGCACATGTCCCATAGGAAATAAAAAATAATAATAACAAAATTAAGTAGAAAATTCTTTTAAAAAAATTATTTGCTCTTGGAGTTGGTGTCGAGAATAGTGCACCCCAATCCCCTGTGAGTCTCCTTCTATAGTACACCCACCTGCAACAAAATTGTTCTTGCTAAAGTCACCACTGGCCTCCCAATGACTAGAATAAATGGTCTATTTGGAGACTTTGTGCTTGACCTTTCTACAACAATTGATACAGTTGACCAAACTTTATTTCATAAACATTTTCTCTCCTTACTTTTTAAAAAAGAATTATTTACTTAATTTTATTTATTATTATTATTATTATTACGTTTTAAAATTTTCTGTAGGACATACGTGCTCACCAGAGAGAGACAAAGAGAGAGAGACGGAAAATGAGAAAGCAAGCCACCAAGTCTGGGACTCAAACTGAGGTTGGCCATGTGGGAGTTCAGAGCCTCAACCACCACACCACCTGCTAGCCCCTCTCTCCTTACTTTCGTGTGATTATTCTCCAAAGCATTTTCTCCTTCTTGTCTTACCATTCCTTTGTAGTCTCCTTAATGGATTGTCTCATCCTCCCACAAACAAATGAAATCCCCCAAACATTAATCTCCTCCTGAGTTGTGTTTTGTCTTTGGTCTTTTTCTCTTTTCCCTGAAATACCCAAGCCACAGTCTTCTGCCTAGTCTAGGCCCTAATGACTCCCGTGTCCGTATCTCTGAATATCATATTCTAACTGACTATTGATATCTTTGCCTGCATACCCTGGAGGCAACTCAAACTTACAAGACTTAAAGTTTATCTTCCCCCCCACCTCTTCCAAACCTACTCCTCCTTCATTCCCTATCTCAGGGAGTGGTACCCCACTCTCCACTTAGGAACCAAGCCAGAAACCTGGGTATCATCCTTGCCTCCTCTACTGCAACATTCAGTGGGCCATTAAGTTTCCTTAACTCTATAAATATTTCTGAAACCCAGTTTCTCCTCTCTGGGCCCCTACCACAGTTATCACATAAATTCTCATCACTATTGTGATCAGCAATAACAGAAGTTCTCCTCTACCACCAGGCCCTTCCATTTCCAATTCTTTCTTTAGAACTGAAACTATCAGACCTGGAGATGTCACTGTTGAGAAAGTTAAAAATGATTCTGAGAACTGACAGTGTTCTCTCTCTTTCTCTCTCTCTCTCTTTTTTTCCTTGTGAAGGTACAAAAAACCATCATCATCTACTCCCACTGTCATTTCATAGTAGTAATGTAAAAAGTCTGTTAAGGGGCTAGAAAGTGATATGGTGTGCTGGATGTCCACGTGGTCGACTGGTTCGAGTCCTGGACCTGGCAACTTGTTTTCTCATTTTCCCTCTCTCTCTTGAGCACATGTGCCCTAAAGTAAATTTAAAAAAAAAAAAAAAAAATATATATATATATATATATATACATATATATATATATATATTAATGATAGTTAAAATTAAATAAACAATTCTTTTTCTTTTTTTTTTTTTTTAAGAGACATTTTTGCTATAGGACATGCACACACATGTGCCCGTTGTGAGTTTCAAGTGTTTGTGTCTGGGACTCAACTGCAGTTGACCATGTGGGGGTCCAGTGAAGAAAGCATTAAGCCATCTACTAGTCCCAAAATAAATAATTCTTTTTAAAAATTCTGTTTAACTTTTTTTTTAAGTCTGTCTACTTTTTAATATAGAAAGCGTTATACTCGCTGTGGCTTAGTGGTCCTGCTCTTCTCAAGAGATGCCAGATCCCACATGGCAGCTCCAATTCCCAGCTTAGTTAGCCTGAAATACAACAGGCACTCGCATAAGTGCCAGTATCCAATGGGCTAAAGGACTGGAAAAAGAAGGTCATAATATGACCAGATTCTGTGGAGAGAGCATTCTCTTTCTTTTCCTCCATTTCACTCTCTCATACACACACTTGGCCTATAATAAACAAAGAAAAAAAAATGGTGACATGACTTTTCAGAGATATAAAGCTATAGCTAAATGACCACTCTAAAATAGAATCCATGTCTTCTATTTTTTTAAGAATTATTTTTATTGGGAACCAGCAGTTAGCGTAATGGCTATGTCGCTGGACTCCCACGTAGTCGACTGTGGTTCGCGTCCCGGACCCGGTGGCTTAAAACTCATGCCGGGCGCCTGTGCGTGCGTGCCCAGGATCCCGAGAGGAGAATGGAGGAGAAGGGATTGCGGCGTGGCCATCCCCCCTGGGGGGTGATTTCTCGCTTTCTGTCTCTATGTCTCTGTCTGTCTGGTGAGCGCACGCGCCCTATAGCAAAAACCTCTCCAAAAAAAAAAAAAAAAAAAAAAGAATGATTTTTATTTAATTTTATTCATTGTCATTATTTTAATTTTATTTTTATGAGGTTGACCAGAGAGAGACAGAGAGAGAGAAGGAAAGTGAGAAAGCAAGCTGTCAGGTTTGGAACTGGAACTGTGTCAGCTATGTGGGAGTTCAGCTGCCTTAACCACCACACCACCTGCTGGCCCTCATGTCTCTTCTTTTAAATGCAGTGAAATCTTCTTGATTCTTTGCTGATTATGCCCATTTATTCTTCTCTTATTTTATGATTGATTTGTTATTTACATTCAGTCATTGTATATTCTCTATAGTACATAATGTGCGGGTATGTATGTGACATTCAAGGTATGTATGCAGTACGGGACACTCAAATCAAGGACATTACCATAACCATCATTTTCAACAGAGAACTTTACGGTCTTGAATCTGATAAGAGTTTTTTCCCTGAGCCCCTCCAACCACTCTCTCCTGTCCACTCTTTTCTCATATAGTTTCTGGTGGTTACACTTGTCCTCCTTACTATTATATCTTCAGGTCTTTCAATTTTTGCCATAGAGACCAGCAGATGACATAATGGTTACATCTCTGGACACCCATGTAGTCCACCGTGGGTCACATCCTGGACCCAGCAGCTTAAAATTCACGCCAGACACGTGTGTGTGCATGCCCAAAATCCTGAGAGGAGAATGAAAGAGAAGGGACTATGGCATGGCCACCCCCCCTGGGATGTGCTTTCACACGTCTTTCTCTGTCTCTCTGGTGAGTGCATGTGCCCTATAGCATATATCTCTCTTTAAATTTTTTTTTTAATTTCTGCCATAGAGTGTAAACATTCCATATATATTAAGCAGGGATATACAGTGTTTGTCTTTCATAGTTTCGCTTTTTTTGTCTTTCACAGTTTGGGTTTTTTTCTTTTGCTTAGCATTAAATTGTTTATATTCATCCACTTTAAGTCAAATGATAGGGTCTCATTTTTCCTTATGACAGAGTAGTATTGTATAGTATATATGTGCCACAGTTTTATGCCCATTTTCTCTCTCTCCCTCTTTTTTTTTTAGAGGTTTTTGCTATAGGGTGTGTACACTCGCCAGAAAGACAGAGACAGACAGACAGAAAGCGAGAAATCTCCCCCTGGGGGATGACCACGCCACAATACCTTCTCCTCCATTCTCCTCTCGGGATCTTGGGCACGCACGCACATGCGCCCGGTGTGAGTTTTAAGCCACCAGGTCCGGGACGCGAACTGCGGTCGACTATGTGGGAGTCCAGTGACATAGCCATTACGCTAACTGCTGGTTCCCAAAACAAAAAATTTTTAAAAAGGATAAAAAAAATAAAGATTCCATTGTGTTTTATAAAAAGTAATCATAATAAATAAAATAAATAATTCTTTAAATTCAAAAGAAAGAAAGCTTCTGGTAGTAACTTTAGCACCAACAAGTGTAAGCTATGGTTCTTCCTACGGTCACCCAGTCACATCCTTGTCTCAAATCTGAAGATCTTTTGAACCTTTGAAAAATCCCCAGCTTTGTAAGAGAAAATAAGTAATAGATGACATAAGAAAAGTATTAGTGGGGCTAGCAGGTGGTGGTGGTGAAGGCTCTAGACTCCCACATGGCCAACCACTATTTAATTTCCCAGTTCTGGTAGCTTGCTTTCTAGCTTTTTCTCCCTCTCTATCTCTCTCTGGTGAGTATATGTGCCCTATAGCTAATTAACATAATACTAATTCATTAAATTAAATAAATAATTCTTTTCCAAAAATGTGTTACCATTTCATTTTTACTTACATGTGTGCCTTGCTGAATCCTAAACTTTCTTGAGGTTTGTGTCTTAATTTTGTATCCTCTACCAAGCAAAACTACTCCTAATGTGCAATCAATAACTATTTACTGAATTGACTTGAAATTTCAACTGGGAAGGCAGAATATAAAGTAATTAAACATTTGGCATCTGATAACCTGGCTCTGGATTCTAATTCTATTTACTTGCTGTATAACCTAATCCAAGCTACCTAAAATCACTCTAATTTCTTCAACTCAAAAGTGGATTAAATGAGGTAATGAATGTAAAGTACTTGGCATTTAAGGGCTATATATGCAATATCCTGGTGACCGAGTAGACAATATGCAGGGTTCCTACCTTTATGAGTTCAAGGTAGTGGAGGCGACAGACAAAAAACAGAGTCAAACAAATTTATTAGAAATTGCAATAAATACAATGAAAGAAATGGGATAAGAATTCAATGAGGGGGCTAAGCAGGGGGAGTGGTGGTTAAGGCATTGGTCTCCCACGTGGCAGACTGTGGTTCAATTTCTGGACCTGGCAACTTGAAACTCACACCAGGCATGTGTGTGTGCATGCCAAAAATCCCAGGAGGAAAATGGACAAGAAGGGATTGAGGCATGACTATTCCCCCAGGGGGTAATTTCTTCCACTCTCTCTGTCTCTTTCTCTCTGTCTCTCTGATTGCATGTGCCATATGGCAAAAATCTAAAAACCAAAACAAGAATTTAATGAGATCCCAGCACAAAGCAATGACAAATGGTTGAGATGATAGGGTATAATTACTCTGATTTAATCATTGTACACTGTATTCCTATACTGGAAAATCACATTGTCTCCCCACAATTATATACAATTATATTTTAATTAAGAAATTCAAGATGAGGTTGTAAGAGAGGGGTCCGATTTAGAGAGATGTGGAAGAATTCTCTGAGGAAGTGGCATGTAAGTTGAAACTTGAAGGATGAGGACATTCCCTACTTCCTCACCTCCCATCATTCCTCAACCCTCTTTAGTCTGGCTCACATCTCTCTACCTAAATAGCTCTAGCTAAGGTCACAAATGGCTTCCATGTTACTATATACATCTGACATTTTTCAGCCCTCTGACTTGACCTCTTAGCAACATTGAACACAGTTGATCACACCCTCCTTCTGGAGACACTGGCTTCCCTGGGTTCTCTAATAATAAATATCTTCCTCTCTGGCTGCCTCTTCAGTCCCATTGGATGATTTATCTGCCCTAACTCATCTATTAAATGTCCCTGAAGGCTTAGTTCCATGTCTTCTTCTTACTTTAGATATCCGTTGTCCAATAGAAATATGAGCCAGTCATGTAAATTAAAATTTTCAAGTGACTGTATTTTATAAAATAAAAAGAAGCAAGTATAACTCATTTTAATGCTTTTATTTAACTGAATATATTAAAAATTATCATTGTAATATGTAATCAATATAAAATTATTGAGAGATTTTTTTACATTTCTTTTTGTGTTAAATCTTTGAGAGTGGTGTGTATTCTAATTTATGCCATATCTCAATTTGGACTAGTGGCATTTTTTGTTTGTTTGTTTTGGAGAGGTTTTTCGCTATAGGGCGCGTGCGGTCGCCAGACAGACAGAGAGAGACAGAGAGACAGAAAGCGAAAAATCACCCCCCAGAGGGATGGCCACGCCGCCATCCCTTCTCCTCCATTCTTTTCTCGGGATCTTGGGCACGCAAGCACACGTGCCTGGCGTGAGTTTTAAGCCACTGGGTCCGGGACGCGAACCGTGGTTGACTACGTGGGAGTCCAGCGACACAGCCATTACGCTAACTGCTGGTCCCTGGACTAGTGGCATTTTAAATGTCCGTGGGACAGACTTTTTAAAAAGAATTATTGAATTTTTTCATTTGTTTATTTTTAAAAATTATTTATTTAATTTTATTTATTCATTCATTTTTTATTTTAATTTGACCAGAGAGAGAGACAGAGAGAGAGAAAGAGGGAAAGTGAGAAAGCAAGCCACCAGGTCCAGGACTTGAACCATGGTTAGCCATGTGGGAATGTCCAATGCCTCAATCACCACGCCACCTGCTGGTCCCCATTCATTTGTTTATTTTAATTTGACTAGAGAGAGACACACACACACACACACACACACACACACACACAGAGAGAGAGAGAGAGAGAGAGAGAGAGAGAGAGAGAAAGTGAGAAAACAAGCCACCGGGTCTAGGACTTGTACTGTGGTGGACAAAGTGGGAGTATCCAGTGCCTTAATCACCATGCCACCTGCTAGACCAGGAAGGACAGACTCTTGAGTCTAGATCTACTTGCGAGGTGATCTTGTTACTGAGGAAACTCAGTTCGTGGGAGATCTCCCACCTGTGTGGGAGAGTCCTTGGCTTTGTGAAGGAAAGTATTCAAGAGCGAGCCTTTGAGAGTGAAAGCAAGTTCATTAAGGAAAATATACAAACCTGATCACTCCATAGGTAGAGCAGCCCCATGAGGCGAGATGGGTGAACAGTTTCATTCCTTCCTCAAGAAAAAGGGAAGAACTGATAGCCAAAAGGTAAGAGAGAAAGGCTATCCCCTAGCCCTGAACTTCAGTGTCTGGCTTACATGGTGTGGCTTAATACCAGGCTAAGTAAGGGGTGGTTTATTCATGACTTTCCTAGGGAAGGGGTAATGGTTTTCCTGGAACTACTGCCTCTCCCATTTTCTGGTTGTACTAGAGCAGTTCTGGTCATGGTCATAGTTACTATAAACTGTCCTGGTGCTGGTGCTAATAAAATTCAGTGAGGAGGGTATCGTGAGGTTTTTTTTTTTTTTTTTTGAGAGGTTTTTTCGCTATAGGGGGCGTGCGCTTGCCAGACAGATAAAGACAAAGAGACAGAAAGCAAGAAATCACCCCCCGGGGGGATGGTCACGCTGCAATCCCTTCTCCTCCATTCTCCTCTTGGGATCTTGGGCACGCACGCACACGCGCCCGGCGTGAGTTTTAAGCCACCGGGTCCAGGACGTGAACCGCGGTCGACTACGTGGGAGTCCAGTGACATAGCCATTACGCTAACCGCTGGTTCCCCGGGTATCGTGAGTTTGAAGGTTAGGCGGCAGTTGTTCCAGGTGCCATCTTGGTTCCAACTGGTTCAGACTCAGTCTTTCCGCCATCTCTTGCTGTGTCAGATTTTATTGTTTTATTGTAGGTGTTGGAATGTTCCTTTTGCTGTCTCAATCTTATGCCTGTAAACAATCCAATTCGTATTAGCTGATGACTCAAATTTTTATACCTAGGCCCAACTTCTCTTCTGAGCTTCAGTCTCTACAGTCATCTGCCTTCTTGATATCTTTTGAATGCCCCAAGATATCTCAGACTCAGCTTGGTGTACATCAAACTTATGATCCTCATCAGGGAAGCTTTGCTGGACAAAGCAAATCTAGGCAAATCTCCTTGTAATGTGCTCTTATATTACTAGTTATAAATTTACTTTTTTTGAGAGGTTTTTGTTATAGGGCGTGCATGCTTGCCAGAAAGACAGAGAGAGACAGAAAGTGAGAAATCACCCCCCAGGGGGGATGACTATGCCTCAATCCTTTCTCCTCCATTCTCCTCTTGGGGTCTTGGGCACACATGCACACGTGCCCAGTTTGAGTTTAAGTCACTGGGTCCAAGACTCAAACCGTGGTCGACTACATGGGAGTCCAGTGATGTAGCCATTATGCCATCTGCTGGTCCCTAATTTGCTTTTATTAACATCACTGATTAATGTCTATTTGTGTTGATCGACTCTATGATGACGAGGATTATATCTGTTTTTATTTTCTATATCACCATATTTGGGCACATACAAAGCATTGAGTAAAAGCACTGATGAATGAATAAATGAATGAGTGAATATATTAGTCAGGCAAAGAGCAGCCCAAATAGAACAGTGAGTATGAAATGCTCCAAGGTGAGAAAGAATTTTGAGAGCTGGAGCTAGGGAGAGTTGAGAGATTAGATAACCAGGCTGGTTTATGCTGGGCATTTCAAAGGTTTTAGATAAATGCAAGATACTTCTAGGTTTTTTTTTTTTTTTTTTTTTTTTTTTTTTTTGTATTTTTTGTGTTTTGTCTGGCTCATCAACATTTTTTCCCCTTAAAGTTTGCTTTTTATTTTTATTTTTTCATGAGAGTGAGACAGAGACAAGCATCCTCAACAGGGTCTCATACTGTGACTCTCCCCATCCTCAAGCTTTTCAGCCAGTCAGGTTCACTGGCACCTGTGCCTCCAGTGTACAAATCGATCAGGAACCCAACCTCAGTCTTCCATATGGCTTCCAGTTTTGCAAAGCAGTTGTGCAACCTGTTGCACCACCACCATCGCTGGGCTGCTTCATCGTGTTTTATATTACTATCCATTAACCAGAGGAAGTAATTAAGAAATCAAAATAAAGGTATATTTAGAAAGATGTGTAAATGCATGAGGAGTTTTTAGAGGATTGGATAGAAGCTGCCTAAACCTTTAAGACAGATAATGTACTTTCAAGCCATTGTGGTCTGAGTCTGTTCAAGATTTATTGTAAAACTATTAGCAAGAATAGAAGACATTGAAGACATTTTGACGCCAATGAAGCTTAGTCCCAGGTTGAAAACTAATGAAAATACCTAAACTCTCTTGAACAAAGAGCCATATACAGCAGAAATTGAGGGGTTCCTTCAAACAGCCAATTATAATCCACATGGGCCACAAACCCAATCTCAAACTGCAGTTTCATCAGGAGACTGGTATGAAAGGCAGAGGAAAAGAAATGGGCAAAATTCAATTACATTCTGGTGAAATATACTCCATTTAAAAAGAAAGGTGCCCAGAAATATAGAATTTGGAGTGTGAGCTTTCGTATTAATAGGAGAGGCTGGGTGTCCCCGGGTGTCATGAACTGGCAAATGGGAGGACGATGACGTGATCCCAATTTAAACAGTCCCGGGTTTAGAGTTTCTGACACTAATAAGGAATTCCAGCTTCCAAGATTATCTCAAGTGCCAAAACAGCCTCGCCATGAGCGGCGATCGTGCACATCAAGACAGTCCTTTGAATCATAAAAAGGACATGTGTTCAAGGGCACAGATTCTTTTAGGCCCTCTCTCTGGTTCCTACGCAATTTATAAAACTTTTCGATTCTAATATGGCAAAGAAGCCCCTCACTCTTGCAGCCTGCCTCTCCCCACACGGCAGGCAAGGCGCCTCCATCTCACTCTGGAGCTGAAGATCCCCTTTAAACTTGACCAGGCGCGGGCAGGTTTGCCCCGGGGACGTCCGGGGCACCGGACGAGGTTGCAGGAGAGTCTGACGAGTCTGACCGCAGCTGGCCCGCCCCGGCCCCGCTCCAGGCACAGACGCGTGCGGGGTACCCGCAGGCGAGTCCTCCGCTGTCCCAGCATTCCCCGCGCCCCTACCACCGAGAGCAGCTTCCGGCGTCGCGGGTGTAGGTGGGTGAAGAAGGAGCGGGCCCTCGCCGCTCGGTCTCACTCCCTCGCGCTCTCGGGCAACATGGCGGGCGTGGAGGAGGCAGCGGCCTCCGGGAGCCACCTGAATGGCGACCTGGAGCCGGACGACAGGGAAGAGGGAGCTGCCTCTACGGCTGAGGAAGCAGCCAAGAAAAAGAGGCGGAAGAAAAAGAAGAGTAAAGGAGCTGGAGCAGGTAAGGGGAGTTTAATTTTTCCCTAGCGTCCGCCAGGAATGACCGAATGGCTTGGCTCAGGCCCGGCGGGGGTGGCACGGACTGAGTAACCGGAGCCCGGACTAAACTGAGTCCCAGGCTTCAGCAGGCCGGTACAGACTCCCAGTCCGGAGCGGAGGCTGCTTCTCTTCCCGTGGCACTGGAGGGCTGGTGGGGGTGCCAGGGGAGAAGAGTGCCGGCTCTGGGTCACTGGGCCCGAGCCCCCCGTGCCAGAACTCAGGTCCCACACACGCTGTGGCACAGACCTGAAGCCGTGCAGAGCACAGCTTCACCGTGTTCCACTCGGTTTGGCCAGAAGACTCCTCCGAAATCCGCTTCCGACTCGTACTGCCGCCTCTTCGCTGGAGCAACCTGGGATGGATTTTTTGTCGAGGGAGAGGATGGGGTGGGGAAATGTAACGCCTGGCGTCGTCTTCCCCAGCATGCCGATTTACGTTTGGATTTTTGTTGCAGGCTGCACTTTGGGGCGTGTGTGTCTGTGTGTGTGCCCGCGCGTCCAGGTCACTGGTAACTGCAGACTTTGTGATGGTGGTGGTACAGATTTTCACCTGTCTAATCCCGCAGCGTTGTCAAGCTTTGGGGCCATTTGGCTTGAGTTATGATGCTGCTTGCAGACAGTGCAGATAGGATATTCTGTGGCTCAGAATTGAACTTCTCAGGCTGAAACCTCAGAATCCACGGGGAAGGAGAGGAAAACAGCTGAAAGTTTACAGTTGAAACATGTTATGCGCTTCGAATTTATATTTGTTGTCTTGAGAAGCCGATTCCTCCCCTCCCCCCCAGGCGCCTTCTTTTTAGGAAAAATTGATTTTACCTGTTTCTAATTAAAAACGAATAGGAGAGGCCAAAAGCGATTAAGACGGAGTTGAAAGAGGTTTGGAGAGAGCTGATCTACATTTTCCTGAAACTGATTAGATGAGAGAGGAAGATGGAGAGTTGTAGCAATGCTGGAACTCTTCCAGAACAAAATTTAATCCCAGGACATACGCTGGTGGCTGTTTCTGGCTTTCGGATGAAATCCAAACTGCAGTTTGGCCTGTAAAGTGTTCAGCGGACTGATCCTAATAGTTTTTCTTTTTTCTTAATACATTTTTAACATTTGTCTCTCAATAGGAGGAGTCTATTCAGTAGCCAGAACTTTGCTTCATTATTGGTCACCTGATACTACTCTTTTTACACTTACATATTGCTTCTAGAGGTAGATTGTAATCCCTTCAGAGCAAGGGACTTGGTTTGTGCTTAGATGTTAAGATGGTCCGGGCTATAGCTTTCAATTTATTTTCTTACCTTTTTACTTATTTAATTATTTAAAGAGAGATTTTTGTTGTAGGCCTGAGACACAGAGACAGAAAGCAAGAAATCATCCCCCTGGCGGCATGGCTGTGCCACAATCCCTTCTCCATCCTGGGATTTGGGGCACCAATGCAACCTGCATGAGTTTGTATTTGTTTTGATGTTTTTGAGTTTTTTTTTGCTATAGTGCGTGTGTGCTTGCCAGAAAGACAGAGACAGAAAGCAAGAAATCACCCCCCCACAGGAAGGTTGGCCACGCCTCAATCCCTTCTCCTCCATTCTCCTCTTGGGATCTTGGGCACGCATGCACACTCACCCGGCGTGAGTTTAAGCCACCAGGTCCCCGACTTAAAGCTGCGATCGACTACATGGGGGTCCAGTGACATAACCATTATGCCAACTGCTGGTCCTGGCACCCTGCATGAGTTTTAAGCTGCTGGGTCCAGGACTCAAACAGCTGTCGATTATCTGGGAATCCAGTAAGGTAACCATTTTGCCATCTGCTGGTCCCTACTGTTTTGTTTTTCTTTTTGGTCTTTTTTTTTTTTTTTTATAACCCAGCTCATGGTGACAGCCCAGGGAGGTTCACATGAATATTTTCTTTCTGAGGCCTTCAGCATTTATTGCCTTTCTTAAGAATTTGATAAAGTATTTGTTGTAGTCTCATTGAGTAATTTTAAAAGTTGAACTATAACACTTAAGGATAGGATCCCTGCTCACACTTTTGTTAGTCCTTTAGCTTTTGGCATGTGTAATGGATATTTTGTTGAAAGGCTTAATAAATGCATGGTATTACTTAGTTATTGAATTTTTAAGTAAGTTCTGTTATGTTCACAATAATGTTTGTGTTTTTGTTTCCTAAACACTTACCAGGAATTGGTTTGTGAGTTCTCCAGGATTGATTGTTAGAATATACTCCAGTCAGAAGTATTTTTATTTAACTTGATTTCTGCTATTTTACTTGATCAGCAGGGCAACAGGAACCTGATAAAGAATCAGGAGTCTCAGTGGACGAGGTAGCAAGACAGTTGGAAAAGCAAGCATTGGAAGATAAAGAAAGAGATGATGATGATGAAGGTAAATGGTCAGTTTGATTTTTGTGGTTAAAGAATGTGTCATTCTTTAAACAAAATCTGTTTATTCATATAGTCTGTTATTTTCTTGACATTTTACTTATGAAAGCCAAGTTAATTATGTCACAGATTAAAGGTATTATTAATAACTCTTTAAAAAGTTGGATATGTTGAGTAGTTGATCGTAAAGCACAGATCTCAGCTTTTAAATTTATCCTTGGTAGAAGGCCAAGTAGTGGGTGAGTATTAATACAAAATTAAGGGTTTTGTATTTATTTATTGAATTATTTATTGAACAACTAGTATGTATTAGGCATTATTCCAGGAAACTTTCAAATGCAATCTCACTTAAACTCAAAACCCAAGTGAAGTAGGTGCTGTTCCCTACAGGTAGGGAAATGGCGGTTAGGTGATTTGCCTAATGTAGCACAGCTTGTATGTGCAGAATAGAGCCAGACCTAGTACCTGATCTCACACCTATTCCTTTTACTCAGCTACCTCTCCTCATTCTCCTAGAAGCATATTGGAGTGCTTTCTATTTTAAATGTTCTCTATTATAGATATTCTCACTTTAGCACCTTGTGGACAGTAACTTCAGGAATCCTAATACTATCAGTAAGAAAATGGAGAGAGACTAGATAAAAGAACTGTTCATCTAGAGCCTCTTAGCTGGAAGGGAAGATGGGTGTTCCTGTTCTTTGAGTTTGTAATTACCTACTGCCCTGATCTCAAACACTGCCATCCCGGGTTTATGCTTTTCAACCATTAGCAGGGGCTATACTTAAGATATTTGAGTAATTTAGGATGGTTGTTTTTCCTTTAGAAAGATATGTTCTCTGCTTTCAAGAAGCTTAAGTCAACATTTGGTAGAAGTTCAAGGGAATTGTTAGAGGTTTTTTTTTTTTTTTTTCTTTTGTTTCATTTATAAGCCAGAGGGTGTATGTGCTTGTCAGAGAAAGAACACTCTCCAGAGGAGTGTGGTCATGCTGTACTCTTGTCTCTGTTCCTGTTCAGATTTAGGGCATGCAGGTGTGTGTGCATGTACTCCACACTCAGAGTTTTTTTTTTTTTCTCTTCTCCCTAAGACACTGGAGCTGGAAATTGAATTGTGAGGTTGGCCATGTGAGATACGGCTCCCTTAACTACTAGGCCACAAGACCAGCCCAGCTTTTTGCCTTTCTTTTTTTACTTCTTTTTCTCTCTCCCTTCCCTCCTCCTCCTCTTCCTCTTCCTCCTCCTCCTCCTCCTCCTCCTCCTCCTCCTCCTCTCCTCTCCTCTCCTCTCCTGCCATAGGTCACATGGACTCATTGGAGACAGGGAAAGTGAGAAATCATCCCCCAGGGGAATAGCCAAGCCATAATCCCTTCTCCTCCATTCTCCTCTTGGGATTTTGGGCACACATGCGTCCAGTGTAATTTTCAAGCCACCAGGTCTGGAACTCCTAACTGTCGTTGGTCATCTGGTAGTTCTGCTACTTAATCACCACACTGTCTACTGGCTCCACTTTTTTCCCTTTCTTAAGCAAAACTCTGCAGTCTACCTTGGCTTAGGTTTCAGATTATAAACATATTTAGAGCTTTTAAGAAAAGGCTTTTGGGACCAGCAGATAGCATGGTGGTTAAGGCACTGGACACATCCACATGGCCAACCATGATTCAAGTCCTGGACCTGGTGACTTGCTTTCTCATTCCCCCCCCCCCTCTTTCTCTGTGTCTCCTTCTGGTCAAAATTAAAATAAATGAATGAATAAGTAAAATTTAAAAAAGAAAAATATGTTTCTGTAAATTCAAAGAAATATTTTAGGTTGTAATACACTCACTATATAAAATACGGCAGTGCAGGGAACCAGTAGTTAGCGTAATGGCTATGTCGCTGGACTCCCACGTAGTCGACCGCTGTTTGCGTCCCGGACCCAGTGGCTTAAAACTCAAGCCGGGCGCGTGTGCGTGCGTGCCCAAGATCCCGAGAGGAGAATGGAGGAGAAGGGATTGCGGCGTGGCCATCCCCCCGGGGGGTGATTTCTCGCTTTCTGTCTCTAATGTCTCTCTCTCTGTCTGGCGAGCGCACGCGCCCTATAGCAAAAATCTCTCCAAAAAAAAAAGGCAGTGCTACTCTTGAAGTGTGTCTTGTTCCATTTCACCTCTACAAAATGGTATGAATCTTTTGATACTGAAAGAGAAAAGTTTGTATTTTCAGATTGTACATTTTCAGTTTATTACAGAAAATGTTAGGAATATTGGTAATTTTCTCTAATTTTAGTTGATCATTTTCTTATTTTGATAATTGGGATCAACCAGTACTACATATCAGTTATAAGAGGTCTTTGAGGTGATGGAAAGCTGGTATTTCAGAATCTTTCTCCTAAAGGAAAGTTTATGGTGTGGTGCAGAGACCAGATGTCAGAGCCAGTAGATGATGTGGAGGGCTAAGTGGCTGGATCCCACATGACTGATTGGTGCAAGTCCTGGACCCAGAGGCTTGAAAACAAAGGCCACTTGTGTGTGTGTGCCAAAGATCCCGAGATGAGAATGGGGAAGAGGGGATTGTGATGGGACCATCCCCCCCCGGGGCGATTTCTTGTTTTCTGTGGCTAGTGCTTGTACCCTATTGCAAAAACAAACATCCAGGAGAAAAAAGTGGAGATCAAAGGTATTCCGGTACCTGCAATAATAGTTCTTCAAATTTGGGGGGTGGGGGACCAGCAGTTAGTGTAATGGCTATGTCGCTGGACTCCCACGTAGTCGACCGCAGTTCGCGTCCCGGACCCGGCGGCTTAAACTCACGCCGGGCGCGTGTGCATGCATGCCCAAGATCCTGAGAGGAGAATGGAGAAGAGATTGCGGCGTGGCCATCCCCCCTGGGGGGTGATTTCTCGCTTTCTGTCTCTCTCTGTCTGTCTGGCGAGCGCACGCGCCCTATAGCAAAAAAACCTCTCCAGAAAAAAAAAAAATTTGGGGGTGGAATTGTAGACCAAATACTGAAGGATGGCTCAATGTAAGGAATAGGATTTGAATAAAACCAAGTGGAAGAGACCATTTTGGGTAGAGAGAATGCTGAGAAAGAATCAAAGCATAGTGAATAGTGCAAACTGGCCATGTGAGATGATTCATTGAAGGAGCCTTTGAGCATTTTAAGAATGGTTTAGAGGGGCCAGCAGGTGGCGAAGTGTTTACTCCCACGTGGCTGACCACAGTTCAAATCCTGGCCCTGGTGGCTTGAAAATCAAACTGGGCATATGTGCATGCATGCCCCAAATCTCAGGAGATTGGAGGAGAAGGAATTGTGGCGTGGCTATCCCTTCTGGGGGTGATTTCTCTCTCTCTCTCTCAGGGTCTCTCTCTGGTGAGCACACGTGCCCTGTGGCAAAAAGCTTAAAGAAAAATGGTATGGAAAAATAATTTAGGCTTCATATATATACAGGGTTGTTTAGAGGAGAGGAAATCATAGAAAAGCATGGAGATCATTTAGAAGGTCACTTAGCAATAGCCCAGGTGTTTGTAATGAAGATTTAGACTCATCACTGTAAGAGGGAATGGGAAGAAAGTAATGGTGATATAGATGCAGAATTCAAAGAACTTAGAGACTTCTGATCAGGGAGTATGAAAGAAGAGGCTTTCAAAACTCCAGGGTTTTGAATTTGGGTGACAGAATGGTGATGCTGTTGACCGAAATAGTGAAGTTGGGAGAGAACTGCTTAGAGATTGGGAGAGGGGGCTTGTAGGCTAAGAAGGTACTAAGTTTAATGTCAGCTGTGTTGAAGTTAAAACTGGAGATTCAGTGAAAAGTTGATCCTTTGTGCGTCTGGCAATGTGCTAGAGGTAATTCATTCAATACATTTTAAGTCAGGCTTATTAATACATAATTAGCCTAAAATATTACTTACCCTTTTTAAGTGTATAGTTTATTGTGTTTTTTTTGTTTGTTTGTTTGGTTTTTTTAGAGGTTTTTGCTATAGGGCTCATATGCTCACCAAAAAGAGAGAGACAGAGAGACAGAAAGCGAGAAATCACCCCCCAGGGGGAATGGGCATGCATGCACATGCGCCCGACGTGAGTTTAAGCCATCTGGGACTCAAACTGCAGTGGACTACTTGGGAGTCCAGCAACATAACCATTACGCTAACTGCTGGTCCCAAGTTCATTTTTCTTGACAAATATGTAATTGTAAATCACAGTCAAGATATAGAACATTTTCTGAGCCAGCAGGTGGTTAATGCACTGGACTCCCACGTGGTTCAAGTTCCACACCTAGTGGCTTGCTTTCTCACTTTCTCTTGTCCTTTTCTGCTGAGTTTATATGCCTTGTAGCAAATTAAAAAAAAAAAAAGTATATATAATAAGAAAAAATAAGAAAAAAAGATCTAGAGGAGCCATGCCTGGCCACTGCAGCCAGCTGTAGTGACAAGGGCTGGCTGCAGTCAACCATGCCTGCGGTCAGTGCCCAGCGCCCGCTGTCCTAGACCCGGGCCTAGCGAGTCTAACCCTATAGTGCAGGGTACCTGG
Organism: Tupaia tana; assembly: GCA_026018925.1. Lineage (NCBI taxonomy): Eukaryota > Metazoa > Chordata > Mammalia > Scandentia > Tupaiidae > Tupaia > Tupaia tana. The sequence goes on from JAKSZU010000006.1 coordinate 199,910,529, forward strand.
GAGGACTGGCCGCCACGGCCAGGCTCTGATGCTGTAGTTCCCTTCTCCATTCTCTTCTTGGGATTTTGGGCATGCACACATATACCTGGTGTAATTTTCAAGCTGCCAGGTCCAGGACTCAAACCATGGTTGACTATGTGCAAATCTAGCACCTTAACCACTACGCCCCCTGCTGGCCCTTGTCGTTATAGTTTTAATTTTCACTTCCCTAATGATAGTAAGCATCTTTTCTTGTTGTGTGTGTTTTTTATTGTTGTTGTTGGTTGTTTTTTGTTTGTTTGTTTTGTTTTTTTGGCCTTTCGTGAAGTTTTTAATGGTTTGTCCTTTTTTTTAAAGCCAGAGCTGGAGGGAGAAAGTACCCTCCCCCATCCCATGAAACATGCTGGAATCTCTTCTCCATTTCTCCATCCTGTCAGGATTTGGAGCATACCAATACATGCATTTTGGGCATGTGTGCACACCTGCTGACATGTTTTTTAGGCCACTGGGGCTGGGACGTGATCTGTGGTTGGCCATGTGTGATCTGGCTCCCTTAACCACTAGGATATAGGGCTGTTGTCTTTTTGAGTTATAATAGTTCTTTTGTATTCTGGATGCAAGTACTTTACCAGTTTTGTTTCACAAATATTTTCTCCCATGCTGTGGGATCCCTATTCATTTCATTGAGGGTAGTGCTTACAGCACAATTTAATTTGATGGAGTCTAGTTCTTTTTATTTATGGATAGTTTTGGTGTACTATCCAGAAAGTTAAATCATCGTTGTCTCTAAGATCATGAACATTTTTGTCTATGTTCTCTAGTAAGTTTTATGTATTTTTAGCTATTACATTAAGTTCTGTGGTTCATTTAGAACTAATTTTTCCGTAGTGAAGGAGTAAAGGTTCAGTTTCTTTTTTCTTGGCATTTGGATGTCTAGTTGTTATTCAATATATCATTTGATGTGGGCATAATATTAATACAGAAATAAATATGAACAATCTCTGCCTATTAAGAATTACCTTGGGAGGGCTGGTTCTGTGTCTCAGCAGTTGCGTATTGCTTGAGAGAAGCTGGATCCTGCTCAGCAACTGCAGTTTGAAACCCCAGCCTCGTCTGCCTAAGATGTGGTGGCATATGCATGAGCATTAGGATCTGATAGGCTAGACAGCTGGGGAAGGGATATCATGGTGCGACCAGACTCTTTGAAGGGTGTGCTCTCTCACTCTTGTGAGTGTATACATGCTTTATCATGAATGAAGGAAAAAAATTATATATGTGAAAAGAGAATACCCTGAGAGCCCTAGCCTCTGTGATGCAGTCTGTAGCCTACTGGATCATGAAGCTGGAAGCCACATGCTGGCCTCATTCTGAGTTCCTGGCTTTGGCCTGATAATATATGGAGTTGTGTGCCCACATGCCCAGTAAGCCAGTGGTCTGGAGGACTGGAAGAATGGAATCATGGCATGACCTACCCAGTGAAGAGTATCCCCTTTTATGTGCACACGTGTACATGCACCTCTTCTCATGAATTTTAAAAATATATAGTTAAGAATACTGACAGGTGGGGTTACTTACCACTGTACTAACAAGGTTGGGCTCTCTTGGGATGCTCTGAAAGAGAGGCATTTTTGTAAAATCATAAGTTCAAACAAGGTGTAATGGTTGGAACCTTTTTTTTTTTTTTTTAAGAATTATTTAACTTTATTATTATTTTCCAGTTTGATCAGAGAAAGACAGGGGCAGAAGTGAGAAAGCAAGCCACCAGGTCCAAGACTTGAACTGTTGTCAGCCCATGTGTTAGTTTTTACCCACCATGCCACTTGCTGGCCCATGGTTGGAACCTTAAGCATACACAGTTTTTCAGATCCTAACTCTGCTGCCATCTTGCCACAAAGAGTTCAATAAATGATGGGTATTATTCTGTACAAAAAATAGGCTGTGCTGGGACCAGCAGGTGGCATGGTGGTTAAGGTGCTGGACACTCCCACATGGCTGACCACGGTTCGAGTCCTGGACCTGGTGGCTTCCTTTCTCACTTTCCCTCTCTCTCTTTCCTCCTCTGTATCTCTCTCTGGTCAAATTAAAATAAATGAGTGATTAAATAAAATTAAATAAATAATTATAATAAAGAACATTTAAAAAAAAAATAGGCTGTGCTAAATAATTACCCGCAAGAATAATAGAGTGATAAAGATCTTTCCCCCCCAAACAATAGAGAGAGAGAGAGAGAGTACTCCTCAAGGGAGATGACCACACAGAAGTCCCTTCTCTTTTTTTGAGAGAGAGATTTTTAGCTACAGGGTGCCTGCACTTGCCAGAGAGACAGAGACAGAAAGTGAGAAATCCCCCCCCACCCCAGGGGATGGCCATGCCTCAACTCAGTCCCTTCTCCATTCTTCTCTTGGGATTTTGGTCATGCATGCATTCACACCCGGTGTGAGTTTTAAGGCACCCTGTCCGGGACTCAACTGTGGTTGACTACGTGGGAGTCCAGTAATGTAACCATTATATCATCTGCTGGTCTTGGTCCTGTCTCTTTCCTGAGAGGAAAATGAAGAGAAGGGATTGTGGCATGGCCACCCCCTTTGGGGGGGTGCTTTTTCACTTCCCTCTCTTTCTCTCCTATCTCTCTGTCCTTCTCTAGGAAGTGCATAGGCCCTCTGGCAAAACTGGCAAAATTAAAAAGAAAAAAAAAAAGTAAGTTGTGTTTTCCAAACATTTTTCATGTTGTTTTTGTTATGCTCTTGAATCTAAAAACTCATTATTGAGCAAGTCAGCAGTATTGTGTTTCTGCTATATTCTTCTGCTAGTGGGTTCTTGTTAATTTTATAAAATTAAAAATAAGAAATGACAGTGTTAAAAGTGAAAGATAGGAGACCAGCAGTTGGCGTAATGGCTATGTCGCTGGACTGCCACGTAGTCGACCACGGTTCGAGTCCCGGACCTGGTGGCTTAAACTTGTGCTGGGCGCGTGTGCGTGTGTGCCCAAGATCCCAAGAGAAGAATGGAGGAGAAGGGATTGCGGCGTGGCTATCCCACCTGGGGGGTGATTTCTCTCTTTCTATCTCTCTGTCTCTCTCTGGCAAGCGCACGCACCCTATAGCAAAAACCTCTCTGAAAAAAAAAAGTGATTGCTGAAATTTATTGAGCAGCATTTTTAGAAATTCAGACACTTAGGTCTGTCTTTGATGTTCTTACTTAAAATGGTTTTGTTTTTTTTTTTTTTGAGAGGTTTTTGCTATAGGGCGCGTGCGCTCACCAGACAGAGAGAGACATAGAGACAGAAAGCGAGAAATCACCCCCCAGGGGGGATGGTCATGCCGCAATCCCTTTTCCTCCATTCTCCTTTCAGGATCTTGGGCACACACACACGCGCCCGGCGTGAGTTCTAAGCCACCGGGTCCGGGACACGAACCGCTGTCGACTACGTGGGAGTCCAGCGACATAGCCATTACGCTAACTGCTGGTCCCCTTCTTACTTAAAATGTTCTGGGACTAGCAGGTAGCATGATAGTTAAGGTGCTAGATTCCCACTGTGATTCCAGTCTTGGACCTAGTGGCTTGAAAATCACAATAAACAGATAAATAAGTAAATAAATGTTAAAAACATATAAAAAATAAGAGACCAGCAGATGGCATAATGATTACATCACTGGACTCGCACGTGGCAGACCAGAGTTCGAGTCCTTAACCTGGCAGCTTGAAACCCACACTGTTCATGTGTGTGTGCATGCCCAAGATCCCAGGAGGAGTATGGAGGAGAAGGGATTGCAGGATGACTATCCCCTAGGGGGTGCAATTTCTCGCTTTCTCTCTCTCTGGTGAGTGCACACACCCTCTATCAAAAATCTCTCTAAATAAATTTTTAAAAATAATAAAATGTTCTAAGTCATTGTTTCTTTCTTACTTAATATCCTTAGTCTTTTCTCAAAATTTAAGGGTATAGGCATAGGGTTCGTAGACAATTGTTTAAAAAAAAAAACCCAAATGGGGACCAACAAATGACATTATGATTACATCCTAGACTACCATGTAGTTGACCACAGTTCTAGTCCTGGACCTGGTGGCTTAAAACTCACGCCGGGCGCATGTGCATATGCATGTGTGTCCAAAATCCTGAGAGAAGACGGATTGCAGGGTGGCCATGCCCTAAAGGGGTGATTTCTCTCTCTGGGGGGTGGGGAGGTTGATTTCTCGCTTTCTCTTTGTCAGTCTCTGTTTCTCTGGCAAGCACATGTGCCCTGTAGCAAAAATTAAAAAAGAAAAAAAACAAAACTACGAGTAAATTTTTGACTGTTTCAGGTACACTTTTGCCAACTATTTCCAAAACAGTTTTAAAACCAGATTTTGGGCATCAGGTTTTGTTTGGGTCTTTTTTTTTTTAAGAGAGGTTTTTGCTATAGGGTGCGTGCGCTCGCCAGAACGACAGAGACAGAGAGACAGAAAGTGAGAACTCCTCCCTTCCCCAAGAGGGATGGCCACACCTCAATCCCTTCTCCTCCATTCTCCTCTCAAGATCTTGGGCACACACGCACACACATAAGCCACTGGATCTGGGGCTCAAACCACGGTTGGCTACATGGGAGTCCAGCAACATAGCCATTACGCCAACTGCTGGTCCCAAGGGCATCAGGCTTTTTAAAGAATCCGAGGACTGTGAAAAGTGTATACATCCACTGATTTTTTTTGCATATACTTTGACCTAAGAAGAGAACTCTCATTCTCTGATAACTACTATGAAAGAAAAGACATTATAAAACTGAGACCCCAAATATCCCTCACTGTGTTAGGAATCAGATGACATAGATTCTTGGTCCAGTTTTCCCATGTACTGGTTGTGATTATTTTTGGCAAGTACCTAAACAGTCTTTTTTATCTCACAAGGTTGTGTTGAGAGTTATGTGAGGTCATGAAATATAAGCATCTTAACTGCAAGGCATGTGTGAACTACAACTAATATTGTTTCAGATGATGTCAGATGCTATTATTATTGAAATTGAAATAATACATGTTATTTTCGCTAACTTTTTTTTTCTTGAGAAAGTTTTGCTATAGGGTGCGTGCACTCGCTGGAGAGACAGAAAGTGAGAAATCATCCCACAGGGGGCATGAACATACCACAATTCATTCTCCTCTTGCCATGCAAGAAGAACCATGGTTGACTATGTGGGAATCCAGTGCCTTAACCACTACGCTACCTGGTAGTCTCTTTACTAGTGTTTTAAAAAGGAAGTTAGTATATTTTTTGTTTTCAAAAGTTTTTAATGGGCCAGCAGGTGGCATGGAGTTTAAGGCACTGTATCCCACATGACTGACTGTGCAGTTCAAGCCCCAGACCTGGCAGATTGAAAATCATGTCAGGCACGTGTGCGTGCATGCCCAAACTCCTCAGAGGAGCCTGGAAGAGAAGGATTGTGGCATAGTCATCCCCTTGGGGTGATTTTTAGGAAAGTGTTGGGTGAACTTTGCCTTGTTCTATTTAAGAGATATTTTGTGTGTGTGTGTGTGTGTGTGTGTGTGTGTATACACACACGTTCACTTGCGCAGACATGTCTTCTTTAACTTGCTTTGAACCTCTGCCTATGAGATTTAAACAAATATGTACTTGAAAAAATTGTCCTTTTTTTAGATGGAGATGGTGATGGAGATGGAGCAACTGGAAAGAAGAAGAAAAAGAAAAAGAAGAAGAGAGGACGTTAGTGTCTTAAATTAATCTCACTTGATAAGTTAGATGTAGTTATTAACCAACAGGTTTGAAGTTGCATGAAGTCCTGAAATAATCTCAGGGAAATAAATTTAGGCTTAAGAGGTAGAGTTTAGTGAAACTAATTACTTAGCAAATACCTTGGCTTAACAATCTTGTTGGTATTTTCTTTAACTGTTACAGCTAAGGGGTGTTAATATTGCATTTCCAGTAGTTAATAATGAGTCCATAAAATTTTTGTAGTTTAGAACTTGAATGATTCATAGAAAAATTCTTTCAGGGATGGCCATAGTGGTGCCAGTCTGTAGTAACATGACAGTTTGCAGTTTACCTGCCACCTTTGAAAGTGTGAGATTCTTGATGAATATTGAATGAGGAATTGTATTATTGAAAATATGTGAATATGATAAAATTTTATTAATGACTTTTACAGTACTCAGATTTGTATACAATATAATCCTACTTCTTTTGTGTTTCTACAGATGTTGTAACTAAGGTCTTTCAGGGTTCTGAGAATGTATTAGGGAAACTTATGGGAGATCATACAGTATTGGGGAATAAATGTTAGGTTGGGAATGAGAACACGTATACTCTAATCTTGGATGTCCTTTGGGCTGTTGGGAACCACCAAATGTCTGGTTATGTCTTCTTTTGAAAATGTTTAGGCTCTAGTTTCATTAGTCAGAGTTTTGGAGGCTTGATTTCTACTTTTATCTCTGTTGAGAGAAGTTTTTGAATTACTTTTTAGGGAAACTATTGCCTTTCTAGCTTGTTAACTTGGTAGGTCTCCAAGAAACAGCATTGTAAGAGTTAGCTCTCCCAAAAGGAATGGATTTTAGCTTAAGAGTTGCCTCCATTGTCAGCACCTCAGAGCCATCTACCTGCTAATTTGGGAAATTCCATGATAAGATCTTTTTTGATTTATAATGCCCCTTTCTCTTAGGCATGTACTAGAAGGAACCTAAAATAAGTTTGTCAAGTTTATTTACATATAAAACATGTAAAGAGAGAGATGCTTCAGTAAATGGTCATATGTTTATATATGTGCCTCATTTTTCCCCTTTGCAGAACAAAAAGAACAAAATATGTGTTAAAATTTAAGGTAAAAGTCTGTAAGACTGGGGCTGGCAGGTGGTGTAGTGGTTAAGGGCACTGGACTCCCATATGGCCAATCACGGTTCGAGTCCTGGACCTGGTGGCTTGCTTTCTCACTCTCTGTCCCTCTCTGTCAAATTTATATAAGTAATAAATAGATGGATAAATAAAGTTAAATAATTCTTTTAAGAAAATCTGTAAGACCATTATGATCAGAAGAAAACCAACTGCTTCATTTTGGTGACTGGTAGATATTGCAGGTGTACAAACTGAAAGTCATATATTGCTACATAGATTGGTTTGTAGGCAACTTCTTGTCACTTTGGATACAGCATTTGTTATTAAAAGACAGGTCCAGGACCAGCAGTTAGCATAATGGCTATGTCACTGGACTCCCATTTAGTCGACCACGGTTCAAGTCCCGGACCTGGTGTCTTAAGCTCCTGCCGGAAGTGTGTGCGTTTGTGCCCGAGATCCCGAGAGGAGAATAGAGGAGAAGGGATTGTGGCATGGCCATCCCCCCTGGCGGGGGGGGGGGGGCGGTGATTTCTCGCTTTCTGACCCTCTGTCTCTCTCTGTATTGCTGGCAAACGCACACGCCCTATAGCAGAAACCTCTCTAAAAAAAGAACAAAAACAAAAAGAAAGGCAGGTCTTCATATGCTAAGAACTGTTTATCTGGATCGTAAATATTTTTTTAAAAATCCCTAAGTTTTGAGTTTTTCTTTTTTAGGTTTTTTGGTAATGTATCTTGGGAAACACTGGTATTCATTAGTATATAGTTTGAGAAATAATGTCCTAAAATGTTTGTTAGTAATGTAACTTTTTAAGTATCTGGAAATTTGCCTATGGCCACCTGAAGTCTTTCAGCATTAAATATTTATCTTCTTAACTTGTATAACTAATATATACCCTTGAAGGAATAATTTTTCACTTATTGGTATATAATAGGCTTATATTTTTATTGCTGTAGGACCTATTTCTTATTTTCTCGCTACTTCAGTTTTTATTTGTGAAAGCCAGTCTCTGTGCCACTCAATTTATGGTATAGTGAATGAAGATGAAAACGTGAGACATGGGCTTTCTGCCAAGGCTCTTTATATATGCTGTTCAATTATAAATGGAGTCCTGAGGAGCTGAAGATTTCTTATCAAGCAGCAACATCAGAGAGATGTCCAGCGTGGTGACACATGCTGTTTTCTGTTTTTAGCTGTAAAGTGACAGCAAGGTTTCTTAAAATTAGAGGACATAAACAACGATAGTAACTGTGATAACTGCATAATTTCATTTTTTACTGTAATAGTTAATGCTCTATTTGTGTCTCACAGCAAAAGTTCAAACAGACCCTCCCTCTGTTCCAATATGTGACCTGTATCCTAATGGTGTATTTCCCAAAGGACAAGAATGCGAATACCCACCCACACAAGATGGGTAAGGATCATAAAATAACTTTCAGTTTGATTTTGACAGTTGTAGCTTAGCAATAAAGCAGATTTGATTTTTCTCAGAACTTTGCTCTACTACTTTATTACAAATTTGTGAATTTGTGGGTAAACAAAATACAGTAGAAACCCTCTTAGCCAACATGGTTAGAACAAGAAGCAGGTTGATTAATGAGAAGTTTATTACAGTGGAGATGACAAAAAGTAAAAATCTTTGTAAGTAAAGGTTGACTTAAATTCATTTTTAATTTTCTTTGATATTTAAGCACAGATTGGTATTGGATTCCAATTTTTTCCTCCCACAAATTGTATTTATAATGCATTATCTGTGGTTTCCATTTTGGGTGTCTGAAAAGAAGCAAGAACTAAGTAATCTAAGTTACTGCCCATTGTTGCTTTTTTCTTTTTTTTTTCTTTTTTCCTTTATAGTTACTTCTTACCTGCACTTAATTAGACAGAAGTTTAGTCAGTTTTTTAGATTTTGCCTCCCTTTATTCATGATAAAATATGAGAGAGAGCGTGTGTGTGCACGCGCATACTCATGAGAGAGTTGAGTGCCCTCCACAAAGTCATCTGGTCATGCCATGATCTCCTTCCCTCAGGCCCATTGGATCATGGGCACTCACACGCATGCCCACAGAGCCTGGTTTCAGGCACTCTGGGCTGGGAATTCACTGTGTAGGATCTAATTTCTCTTTCTCTTTTTTTCCAAAGGCATGTGCACTTGCCAGAGAGAAAAGGAGAAAGCATCTCGCGACCCTCTGTGGGATGTGGTCATGACTACAATCTCTTTTCCTCCACTTTTCCATTCTGTTGGGATTTGGGGCATGTATGCACAAATACCTGACTTGTTTTTCAAGCTGCTGGGGCAGGGACTTAACCCTATATGAGGTTCAATTCCTTTAAAAACCAGGGCATGACCTGGCCCTTGGCTTATCTTGAGCAGCACATTGCTGTTAACCATGGAGCAGGGCCAGAAGTATTTTTGATGACTTGTCTTAATTGATGCTTTTTAGAGTAGTCAGTTTAGTTTTCATAGACATAATTATTTTATGTAGCATACTATTAAATTACATAATTACAGTAACAAATACAGATGACTCAAACAGGTTCAGGGACAGACTCACCTAATTCTTAGAAGTGTTAAGTGAGAATACATTTCAGCTGGTCAGCAGAATTTCATAGTAGCTTTATGCAGACTGAGTATGGAAACTGGGACCAAGCTCTGCATTTTAATCCCATTTTAACGCTTAGTAGCTTTTTGACTTGGTCAGGCAATTTGTGTCTATTTTCATATCCTCATCTATAAAAAGGGCATTTCAAGGGTTATTGTGAGGAATAATAATATATGTAAAGCCCTTAATAGGAGTTCTGGGTGCCTAGTGAGCATTTAGTTTTTGTTATTATTCAGAATAGTAACCTGTCAGCCCCAAGCATTCAGAGTACTGTGGGCACTGGTCAGTATGTTTTACAGAGGAAATTATGAGCATTGGTTAAGCATTCAGAGTACTGTGGGCACTGGTCAGTATGTTTTACAGAGGAAATTATGAGCATTGGTTAACCCAGTGGTTACAGTGGTTAGTGAAGAAAGCTTTGGCTGTAGCATTACTTCATTGACTTTTAAAGATACCATTTTTTTCCCAATAGGAAAGAACATAATGTTATATTTTTATTTCTTCCTCATTTCTGATTATGAATATTCTTAGAGGATAAGTCTATAAAATTCTGAGGAGCTAGCAGGTAGCATGGTGGTTAAGGCTCTGGACTCCCACTAGGCTGACCATAGTTTGAATCCTGGACCTGGTGGCTTGCTCTTTCACTTTCTCTCTCTCTGGCCAAGTTTAAAAAATAATAATACATAAATTAAATTAAAATTCTTTTAAAATATTCTAAAATTTGGGCTGGCAGGTGGTGTGGTGGTTAAGGGTACTGGACTCCCACATGGCCGACTGTGGTTCAAGTCCTGGGTCTGGTGACTTCCTTCCTCACTTTTTCTCTTTTTCCCTCTCTCTGTATTCTCTAGTCAAAATAAGTAAATAAATAAAATTAAATAATTATTTTAAAAATTCTGTAGTTTTGGGGACTAGCAGTTAGCGTAATGGCTATGTCCTGGACTCCCACATAGTTGACCACGGTTCACGTCCCAGACCTGGTGGCTTCAAATTCACGCTGGGCACGTGTGCGTGCGTGCCCAAGATCCTGAGAGGAGAATGGAGGAGAAGGGATTGTGGCGTGGCCATCCCCCCTGGGGGGTGATTTCTTGCTTTCTGTCTCTCTGTCCGGCGAGCACACGTGCCCTATGGCAAAAACCTCTCCAAAAAAAAAGAAAAAGAAAAAATTCTGTAGTTTTATGGCACACTTAGCTTTTCTTTGAATTGGAATTTATTAATTGCTATTCCTATATGAAACGTCTTTTTTCTTTTTTTAATTTGTATAGGGCATGTGAGCTTGCAGGAGGGGTGGGGAGTGGGGAAATAGAGTAAGAAATCAACCCCCAGGAGGAATGGCCGTGCTACAATCCCTTCTTTGCCATATACTGCCTTTGAGATTTTTTTTTTTGGGGGGGGGCACACTTTTGCACATGCCTGGCATATTTTATAGACTTCTGAGTTCATTACTTAAACTGTGCAATTGGCCATGTGGGAGCCAGCCTCTTTTTTTTTTTTTTTCTATAGGATGCATGCTCTCGCCAGACAGAAAGCGAGAAATCACCCCCCGGGGACATGGCCATGCCACAATCCCTTCTCCTCTGTTCTCCTCTCGGGATCTTGGGCACGCACGCACGCATGCACGCACGCGCACACACACACACCCGGCCTGAGTTTTAAGCCACTGGGTCTAGGACTCGAACTGCGGTCGACTACATGGGAGTCCAGCAACATAGTCGTTAATGCTTACTGCTGGGAGCCAGCCTCTTTAATCACTATGCCATCTAGCTGGCCTTAATGCATCTATTTTAAAGTAGTACAGATACATCTAATTTTACTTTTATTATATAAATTTCCATAGTACTTATGATCTGATCACATTTTATTTATTATTTTATTTAACTTTATTAGTTTGCTTGTTTTTAAAATTTGATCTGAGAGGTACAGAGCGAACGAGAGAGAGAGAGAGAGAGAAAGAGAAAGAAAGTAAGCCACCAGGTCTGGGACTTGAGACCTCGGTTGGCCATGTGGGAGTCCAGCACCCTTCACCATACTACCTGCTGGCCCCAACATTTATTTTAAAATATATATTTTAAAATTTATTTTGCGTGTTTCTTCTTTTCCCCTTTCCTTCACACCCATGGTAACTACCTAGAAGGTAGCCTTCCATACTTTTTGTGCTCATATATGCGTACATCTTTGTTTATGTGAGGCGAGCGTTTTGGTCATTGTTTTATGAAATGAAATCATGGGCATACTTTCTTCCATCCTGTTTTTCTCATTCAGTACTGCTTCTTAAAGTTTTTCCAAGTCAATTATCATAGAATAACAATACTATTATGTTGAATGATGTCAGGATATTCCATGGTACAAATATATCACACTTTCTATCACAATGTTTGCATTAATACTTGTTTCAAGTATTATTTGCTACTCTACATCATTCTGCAACAAACTTCTGTAGGTAGACAAGTAGGTAGAGTGTACAATGTGCTGCACATTCTTTTTCCCTCTGTTTCTCCATCTCTTCAGGATTTTGGGCATGTGTGCCTGGAATTTTAAAAAAATTATTTAATTTTATTTATCATTATTATTTTTAAATTTGCTTCAGGGCACACACATTTGCGAGCAAAGAGAGAGAGAAAAAGGGAAGTGAGAAAGCAAGCTGCCATGTCTGAGACTTGAACCATGGTTGGTCATGAGGGAATACAGCACCTTAATCACCATGCCACCTGCTGGCCCACTTGACATGTTTTTCAAGTCCTCGGGGCTAGGATTTGAACCTTGATCAGTCATGTGGGATCTGGCTTCCTTACCCTCTGGGCTAAGGGACCTGTCCAAGTCTCAGATGCTTTGACTCTTCTAAAAATTTCTCAAGAATTGGACATTCTCCAAATTATGACCTCTAAGTAAATTAGCAATTTCTCAGGTTGATGTAAAGATGTGCATGCTATTTAGACTTTTTCTTCCAGTTATTCCTGGAACATCTTTTTAGCTGTTCTTGTTTTTTGTTTGCTTTCTAAAGTCAGAATCTAGTCAAGGTTCATATCGCCACTGTTTTTTCTCCATTGTACTGACTCTTGGAAGAAGCAACATAATTGTAGAAAGTCTTACTCACAGGTTTCTCTCGTTTTCTTGGGATATTGTTAAATTTTTTTTCTTTTCTATGATTTCTATAAATTGGAATTGGAAATAAATAGGTTTAGTATTAGATTTAAATATTTTTGATGGAGGGCCAGCAGATGGCATGGTGGTTAAGGGCGCTGGACTCCCACGTGGTTGACTGTGGTTCGAGTCCTGGACCTGGCGGCTTGCTTTCTCACTCGCTTACTCGCACTCTCTCCCACTCTGGTCAAATAAAAATAAATAAAATAAAATAATTTTAAAAATTTTTGATGGGACTATATTGTAAGTGGTTGGGATCTTCATATTTGTTTAGAAAAGGATGTCCCCTTAGTTATACTATGTTTGATCACTTGGGTAATATGACAACTGGCATTTTTTTTTTTAAAGGTGCTTTGTCTTAATAATCTGTGGGATACTTTTGTATCATTGGAATGTCCTTTCTTTAACAACCTTTCCCTTAATTATTTTAATAGCCACTGGCGATCCTTTTAATTATTTCATTGGAGACTGCAAAATGGTGAATTTCTATCTAATACTGTAATTCCTTCTCTATTTATTAGTAGGAATCAAGAATAGTTTTATCAACTGGGATTCAACAGTAGTTTCTATCCAAGGCCAGGATTCAATGTGCTTTATTTTTTAAAAAGTTTGTTAATGTATGTATTTATGAGAGAGGGAAGATAGATATGGATTGGTTTTTGACACAATCTCACCATGTTGGGGTCCTCCTACCCCAGTCTCTCAGGTAGCTAGGACACAGAGGCACACCAACACACCAGCCGTTCTAGGTCAGGCTAGAAACTGAATCTAGGCCTTCCACATGGCCTTAACCTCCAAGTAGCAGAATCATGTCAGCATGTGTCACTGCCCTGAGCCCAAACATTCTTTAGTTTACCCTTCAAAGTTTTCACAGGATAGAATTTGTTGTAATAGGTTTAATATTATGGACTTGCATGCATTTTTAATTGCTTTGGAGTTAAAAGCATGTGCTTTAAATAGTCTTTGTAAATCTGGGACCTAGTGCCTTACAAATACAAATATTGTTAGCTTTAAGTTATCCATGCTACTTATTCAGAAGTATTATTTATGACTGAAATTGATATCCTGAAATTGCTATTCTTTGATTTTACTTTTCCTGCTTTTGTACATTCACTGTTAAAAATGGCTAAAAAAGAAATCTGAAAAGAGGGGCCAGGAAGTAGCGTGGCTAAGGCACTGGACTCCCACATGGCCAACTGTGGGAGTCCAGGATTTGGTTCAAGTCCTGGATTTGGCGGCTTGAAACTATGCGGGGCATGTGTGGGTGCATGAGTGCACAAAATCCTAGGAGGAGAATGGAGAAGGGATTGCAGCATGGCTTTCCCTTCTAGGGGGTGATTTTTCACTTTCCCTCTCACTATCTCTCTGTTTTCTGGTGAGTACACATACATACCTATAGTAGAAACCTTAAAGAAAAAATACTGAAAAGAATTTTCAAAGAGATGGAATTAATTTACCTATTCTGAATGTTTCCTATAAAGAATGTTTTCAAGCAGTTGTTTTGTAGACATAATAATATATTTAAAAAGCATTTCTGCTCTGCTCTGCTATCAGTTTGATGAATTAATTGCCTTTTGGAGTAATTATGAGCTCAGGATGGTCATTACGTTTTTTTTTTTCATTGTATCTTAATAATTTTCATGATTTTGTTAGACTGAACATCAGGAGATCCAAATATATAGACCTTGACAGGTTTCTTGAATGTGATTAATGACTTTCTGTTTGTATTCAAGACTTGAAGTGAGAGTTTCATTAATCTAGGAATTTACTACAATGCAGATCATTTTATAATCTTTAAAAATCCACTGCATCTTAGAGTTAGCCATACATCCTTTGAAAATGTGAGATATTCATGAGGTCTGTTGATTTCCATATTAGGAATCCTTGTGTCACATTCTGATTATAAAATACAGTAAAACAGAATTTAAAATTTAATTACACTCACATTTAACCTTTAAGAAATAGATTCTGCTGGGAATGGTTGTAGTGCTTGCCTGTATTCCCAGTTACTCGATAGACTGAGGCAGGAGGATCCTGAGTGGATTTGGAGAATTAGGGAATGATGATGACTAATTCCACTTTCACTGCCCTCAATGCATGATTTCCATCAGTTCCCTGTGGACATAGTCTCTCATCTTACCACTCTTCCAGCTGATGTTTTTACTTTTCACAAAACCGCAGGAATTGAGGTACATGATTCTTTAACCTTTATAACCAGGTACAGCTATAGAGTATGTGCCACAGTTAAGGCCAGTGTAATTGTAAAGAACTGTATTTTGTTTGTTTAAAAATTGATCTGTGGCTGTAACTGTACACTTAGGTCTGAAAATGATTTGTACTTGGAACATATGGGGCCTTCATAGGACCAGGGGAGAGAAAGGGCTAGGATTAAAATGAGAGGTTAAGAGGTCATGTCACCCTTGTAACCCAGCTTGTCTCTCCCAGCAGGTAGTACACAGCTGCAGGTATATTGCAGCTACAAAGTCGAGGTACTTCTTGAGAGTACCCTTTTTTTGTTTCTTTGTTTTGGTTAAGAGAGATTGTTGCTATAGAATATGTGCATTCGCTGGAGAGACAGAAAGCAAGAACTCACCCCTTGGGAGGGATGGCCATGCAGCAGTCCTTCCTCTTCCATTCTCCTCTCAGGATTTTGGACATACACACACACATGAGCCCGGCATGAGTTTGGACCCGCCAGTTCTCGGACTCAAACTGCAGTCAACTACATGAGAGTCAAGCAGTGTAAACATTATGCCATCTGCTGGTCCTGAGAGTATACTTTTTAAAAGATCTTATTAATATTTTCTTTCTATCCTGAGGGCCTTACATGTAGATAGAATGTTTATTTGAACACTTCAATTAGAAGTTGTTTAGGTTTGACCAGCCAGTGGCTTGATGGTTAAGGTGGCTGGATCCCACATATTGTACAGTTTGAACACTGGACCTGGCAACTTGAGAAACACACTACGTGCATGTGTGCGCATGACCAAAATCTCAGGAGGATGGAGTAAAAGGGATTGCAGCACGGTCATCCCTGTTGGGTGGGTGGGTGGTGGGGGCATGCGTACTGTCTCTCTTGGTGAGTGCAGGCTCCCTGTAGCTAAAAAAAGAAAGAAAGAAAAATGTGTCATATGTTTTCACTGTTCCTGTGAAAGTAATTTGTGTACTTTTAAATACTTTTAAAACTAACTTTAAATTGATGATACTATAATAATAACTTTGGTTATGTGATATTAGTAGTTAAGTTCAAAAAATATCTAAACAGGAAATAAGCCAAAGAAGTTTCTGTGACATTTAAGTATTGTACTCCTGTGCCAAAGAGTTACCATAGAGCTGTTAAGATGTTGGTGTGTAAGTAGCAGCAGCAGAAGAAAGTGACCATGGTGATTGTGACAGCGGTGCACAGAAAGACTCAGCATTTGGGGGCTTTAACTTAGTTGTCTGTGGTTTAGACCAGTGTTAGGTAAACTTTATTTGGTGAAGGGCCACATAGTAAATTTTTTTCCAATGAATTATTTAATTTTACTCATTATTATGCTATTTTAAAATTTACTGTAGGGCATGTACATTCACTAGAGAGAGGAAAAGTGAGAAAGCAAATCACCAGGCTCAGGACTCTAACTGTGGTAAGCCATGTGGGAGTCTAGCACCCCAACCACATTATGTGCTGGCCCCAGTCTTTGTGTGTTACTCAGCTTTGTCTATGTAGTATGAAAGTGACTGTAGATGGTACCTAAATAAATGGGCAGAGCTTTGTTGTGGTAAAAAAGTATTTGTTTTAACAAATTTTAAAGATTTTCAGGGCCAGCAGGTGGTGTGGAGGTTAGGGTAGCTGGATCCTACATAGCTGACTACGTGGTTCAAGTCCCAGATCTGGTAGCTTGAAAATCACATTGTGTGTGTGTGTACGTGTACGCACGCGCCCACCCAGAATCCTGAGAGGAGAATGGAGGAAAAGGGATTGTGATGTGCCCGTTCCCCTGGAGGGGTGATTTCTCACTTTTTCACACACTGATGAGTGTATCTGCCCTGTGACCAAACTTTAAAAAAAAAGTTTCAGCAGATGATGTGGTGGTTGAGGTGCTGGGTTCCCACATGATGGACTGCAGCTCAAATTTTGGACCTGGCAACTTGCTTTCTCACTTCCTCTCTCTCTCATCAAATTAAATAATAATAATAAATAAAATGATTCTTTAGAAAAGGGACTTTCATTCTAAAATAGTTAATTTTAAAAGTGTACTGCTTAAAGGGAGTCAGTAAGGGGACCAGCAGTTTGCGTAATGGCTGTGTCGCTGGACTCCCATTAGTCGACCGCAGTTTGAGTCCCAACTCGGTGGCTTAAATTCTCACCGGACACAGGTGCGTGCATGCCCAAGATCCCGAGAGGAGAAGGGAAGAGAAAGGAAGAGAAGGGATTGCGGCGTGGCCAAAAGGCAGTAGACTCTCACATGGCCGACCATGGTTTGAGTCCTGGACCTAGAGGTTTACTTTCTCTCTTTCTCTCCCTCTGTCTCTCTTTCTGTGTCTCTCTCTAGAAGTATTAAAATAATAATAAATTGGAACCAGTGGATGGCGTGGTGGTTATGGTGCTGGGCACTCCCACGTGACTGACCATGGTTCGAGTCCTGGACCTGGTGACTTGCTTTCTCACTTTCTCTCTCTCTCTCTCTCTCTTTCTGTCTCTGTCTCTCTCTCTCTGACCAAAATAAAATAAATGAATGAATAAATAAAATTAAGTAAATAATTAAAAATAATAATAATAATAAAGTTAAAATCTTTAAAAAAGGGGGGGGGGGAGTCAGTAAATCTAATTCCCAGGTTACTGAGTGTAAAAGCCTATTTGTTTCCTCTGATAGTTTTACTGCTTATATATGTAATTAGAAAAATCCAACACAAGCACATAATGTTATACTTTAAGGAAAGTATATGTGGTTTTCTGGTCAGGTCTTTTAACTAGTACAACTGGCAAGATTAAATGCTAATTTTTATTGTGCTTTTCGATATGAGTGGAATCTTCAACCAGTTCCTGGAATATATGTATTAAGAAATAGCATGGGGATCAGCTGATGGTGTATTGATTAAGGCTGGACACTCCCACATGGCTGACCACAGTTCAGGTCCCAGACCTGGTGGCTTGCTTTCCCCCCCTCCCCCCACTTCTTGCTGGCCAAATTAAAAATGAATGAATGAATGAATGAATAAAATTAAATAATTCTTTTTGAAAAATAGCATGGATTTCAATTTTTTTCATCAGAATAAACACATACTTTAATTGCATTTTTTTGAGACCTTTTTGAAGTTCCCTCATATTCCTCCAGTGGAAGGAAAATCTGGCTTCTAGGGAATTTTTCTGACTTTTTTAGTTCTCTTTTTTGTTTTGAGTGGGTAGTAGTCTGTGAATAAAATTTTGAGGTTTTTTTTTTTCTCAAAAGACTATTCTAAAAGGCTTAACTTGATTCAGATTAATTATGTTTCAGAAATTATTGGCATACATTTTATCTGAAATGTCTTGTTTTGCTCAGTGTATTACCTATTTTTCCTTTATAAATGACACACACTATGCTTTTCTTACTATAAAGGCGCACAGCTGCTTGGAGAACTACAAGTGAAGAAAAGAAAGCATTAGATCAGGCTAGTGAAGAGATTTGGAATGATTTTCGAGAAGCAGCAGAAGCACATCGACAAGTTAGAAAATACGTTATGAGCTGGATCAAGCCTGGGATGACAATGATAGAAATCTGGTAAAAGGAATACATTTTTGTAAGAACATGATACAAATTTTTTTTCAGTACTAGCTCTCCAGTTGTCTGTTTGGCTCTCCTTACTACTTTGCTAAAACTTGAAGTGGAGGTTCTGTCGTACTGTGATGAGATTGTAAGAGGAGCACATGTCCATGGTAGCCCTCTCATTTGTGCAGCATTTGCACTCAGGAATTGATATTAGTTCCTGTCTGGAAATCTGTTATTTTGTTATCTAACAATTCATATTAAGAAATAAAAACTCTGGCAATAAGTGCCTAGACAGAAAACATAATTATAATACAGTGAAGAAACCAATAAAAGTAATCATTTTCTCTCTTTTTTCTTTGAGAAATGATTAGTATAAAAGACAGTTTTCTAATTCAGTTTTGAAAATATGCAATACGAGCAAATAAAATCAGCATTTAAATAGTCAAAACTTATTATTAAACTAATTTAAGAGTGAAGTGTGTTTTCTTTAGCTTTCTAGTGGAATTAAATTCCTGTTTTTCAGAGATGAGTTATTTTCATAGCATTAGAGAACTGTTATTTGTTTACATTCACAGAATGCTCAGATATTTCCCAGAAAGGAATTACTGATTTTATTAGACATTCTGACCTTGAAAGATATATTAGGGTAATAATGTGAAAGTAAAAAAGTCTTTTCTATTTTATTTTAGTGAAAAGTTGGAAGACTGTTCACGTAAGCTAATAAAAGAGAATGGACTAGATGCAGGCCTGGCATTTCCTACTGGGTGTTCTCTCAATAATTGTGCTGCCCATTATACGCCCAATGCTGGTGACACAACAGTATTACAGTATGATGACATCTGTAAGATAGACTTTGGAACACATATAAATGGTGAGTTTGGGGAACGAATTCCTGTCCGACCGTCCCCTCTGGGAAACTCTAGCTTTGTCTCTGTTAGGTGGAACTAAATTACAAGCTCCTGAAGTCTGTTCTTGCCACCTCACTTTTAGTACAGCTGTATGAGATAAATGTGGAGATTTACTTTGCAGCGTTTAAGTGGATTGAAATGAAAACTGTTGGATAATTGAGGTCTATTACCCTTGCTATCAAAGCATATAAAATATAATTCAGGTCACTGTTTCATACATGACTTATTCAAATAATGACAAATATTTATTTAAAGCATTTTAAGTTTCTCAACTTTTATATACAGTTCGCTTTTCTGAATTCTCCCCAACAAAGGTACATTGTTATCTCGCTTAATAAGCTCGAGAAAGTTAATTTAAGATTAAGTACTTACCCTAAGGTTTTACTAAATGGGAGAAATAGCACTGTATTTAGGGCCCTGTTTTCCTATACATTTGCATTTCCCTACATTTGCTTTTCCTTATTTTTTCCACTCTTTTTCTTGCTCTAATTTTGTTTCCGTTTATATGTCCACTAATTCTTTTCATCCTGAAACTTGTGTCTATTTTACTCCTTTGCCTCTTTGCTTATAAATTATCTCTGGGTACTTAGAGTGCTGCCTTCATTTGAGCTCATCATTTTATTTTCCTGTTAAATAGCAAGGTTAGTAGAGGAAATGCTGTAAAGTAGATAAATTGATGAGCCAATGAGTAATCTTAAGAATTTTCTTTTTCAGGTAGGATTATTGACTGTGCTTTTACTGTCACTTTTAATCCCAAATATGATACATTATTAAAAGCTGTAAAAGATGCCACTAATACTGGAATAAAGGTATGTAAATTCACCATCTCTTCACCCAGTATATTTTGTATATTTACTTTATAACTTTTTTTAAAGATTTTATTTAACTTTATTTACTTTAATTTTACCATGGGGTGGGGGAGGGAGAGTCCAAACGCAGCCAAGTCTGGTACTCGAACCATGGTTGACCATGTGGGAGTTTAGCACCCTTACCACTATGTCACTTGCTGGCCCCACTTTATAGCCTTTTCAACGTTTGTGGGTAGTTAAGTTGATAACACTGGTCGACTGTCCCAAAAACTTTTTTCCCCCTTTAGCTTTACTAAACAGTTTGGCTATACTTTTTTTTTTTCTTTTTTTGGAGAGGTTTTTGCTATAGGGCGTGTGCG
Source organism: Tupaia tana (assembly GCA_026018925.1). NCBI lineage: Eukaryota > Metazoa > Chordata > Mammalia > Scandentia > Tupaiidae > Tupaia > Tupaia tana. Next base: position 199,930,866 of record JAKSZU010000006.1, read on the forward strand.
CTCGCCAGAAAGACAGAGAGAGACAGAAATGACAGAAAGTGAAAATTCGTGCCCCTGAGGGGAATGGCCACGCCGCAGTTACTTCTCTATTTTTCTCTCGGGATCTTGGGTGCGCACACGCACACGCACCAGCGTGAGTTTAAGCCACTGGGTCCAGGACTTGAACCGCAGTCAACTACATGGGAGTCCAGTGACATATCCATTGCGCCAACTGCTAGTCCTTTTCTGAGCATCTTTAAATATTGTTTTAAAGCTTTGTCTAGTATAAGAGGCCTTCAGATAGTTTATAGAAAATGTATATTATGGGGGCTGGTAGGTGGCGTGATGGTTAAGAGCACTGGACTCCCACATGGCCAACTGTGGTTCAAGTCCTGGACCTGGCGGCTTGCTTTCTTACTTGCCCTCTCTCCCCACCTCTCTGGTCAAATCAATATAAATAATAAATAAAGTTAAATAAAATAGTAAAAAATTTTTTAAATGAAAATGTATATTATGAAAAACTATGCATGGATTTCAAAATTTTTTCATACCAGCATAAAATCATACTTCAATTCTGTTTATTTCCCTCTTCCATGATAATGCACTAGAGAGAAATAAGGCAATCCCAACAGAGTCTTCACACCATTTTTATCTAGCCCAGGTCACAGGCTGGCATCCTCAGGGTGATCCTGAGCCACACCCAGGAACTGAAAATGTTCCGTTTTTCCTTGAACTTTTTCAAGTCTCCTTAGAAGTCTGCCATTGGGTCTTTTTCAGGGCTAGTTAATGTTGACTTCCCCACCTTTCTGTAAATGGGCTGTGCTTTCCTATTTCATTGTATGCCTTGTAACTCTTTGTAGAACTGGGAATTAGAATCTAATGGGGGTCGATGGGTGGCGTGATGGTTGAGGTGCTGGACTTACACATGGCCAACTGTGGTTCAAGTCCCAGACCTGGCAGTTTGCTTTCTCACTTTCCCTCTCTCTGTTGCTGAGCAAACTTAAAAATAAAAATGAAGAGAAAATAAAGTAATTATTTTTTTTACCTCTTTTTTTTTTCTTTTTTCTTTTTTTTTTTTTTTTTGAGAGGTTTTTGCTATAGGGCGTGTGCGCTTGCCAGACAGACAGAGACAGAGAGACAGAAAGTGAGAAATCACCCTCCCAGGGGAAGTGGCCATGCCGCAATCCCTTCTCCTCCATTTTCCTCTCGGGATCTTGGGCACACACGCACACGCGCCCGGCGTGAGTTTAAGCCACCGGGTCCGGGACGCGAACCGTGGTCGACTACATGGGAGTCCAGCAACATGGCCATTACGCTAACTGCTGGTCCCCAAAATAAAGTAATTCTTTTAAAAAAGAAGAAAAATGAATCTTATGTGGTACTATGGAGATTGAATCCTACCCCTTCACCAGGGTTTTCTGGTTTCCTTACTGTTTGATTTTAATTATTATTATTATTTTTTTAGTTCATACAGACGTTTACTTAGCTTTATTTACAGAGCAGAGAATATATTTTTCGATCTCTATTGGTGCCTAGATAGCATCGTTAGGCAAGAATGCCATTTTAAATCTATGCCGAATCCTAAAAATAACAGATGTTGGTGCTCCTCGAGAAGGGTCAAGCTTGACTAGATCAGCGGCTCTTAGGCCTGTTGGTTACTCAAAAGCAATTCTTTTTTTTTTTTAAGAGAGGTTTTTTTGCCGTTAGGGCTTGTGCGCTCACCAGAAAGACAGAAACAGAGACAGAAAGCGAGAAATCACCCCCAGGTGGATGGCCATGCCTCAGTCCATTCTCATCGTGGGATCTTGGACATGCACACACATGCCCCCGGCGTGAGTTTAAGCTGCCGGATCTAAAACTCGAACCATGGTTGACTGTGTGTGAGTCCAGCACCAGAAGCAATTCTGTCTCTGCATCTCAAGATTTTGAAGACACCACCACAATTGGTGCATTCCTGTCAAAGCCCATAGCATGTAGGTTTTCTTTTTTTTTGGTATGTTCTGAACTACAAACTGGTGCTCCAGCATAAGTCGAGCTGTCTGTCCGAACATTTCGGGATTTGGTTTGCACACTGATGTGCAACTACCGCATCTTGTGAGTCATCTGGTTCTGCAGCTGCCATTAGTGCTTGCAGTGACAGTAATACCATGCAGTCATTGATCTTCCAGGATATCCAAACAAATAGTCCCTGTGACAGAACTAATATTAGGATGCCATATTTTAGTGATAAAGCGGACCGTACGGGGATTAAACATACGTTTCTGGTATTTTTATATCTAGTTGATATCTTCCTCTTTCATATGGTGCGTCTGGAGGTCCTACTATTTCTCCTATGTAAAATTCTCATCTACAAGATCTCTGTGCATGTGCACTTGTTTAAAATTCCTGATTTTTTTTTCTTTTTTAGATAGATAATTTTTGCTATTGGCATGTGTGCTCACCAGAGAGATAGAGACAGAAAGTGAGAAATCACCCTACCCTACCCCCCCAGGGGAGATGGCCACGTCACAGTCCCTTCTCTCTTCTCTTTTTGGGGTTTTGGGCATGCACACATATGTGTCTGGTGTGTTTCAAGCCACCAGGTCCAAGACTTGAACTGCAGTTGGCTACGTGTGAGTCCAGCAACATAACCATTACACCATCTGCTGGTCCCTAAGTGTCCTGGTTTTTAATGTCTGGCTCCCAAAAGAGAGGGAATTTAAAAAAAAAAAAAAAAAAAAAAAAAAAAAAAAAAAAAAAGAGGAGAGAGAGGGAAACTGTTCCTTTAAATCAGCCAGAAGGATAGGGTTTGCAGTAATGGGTGGACGCTAACAGTGTGCTGCCCCCACTTCACCTATACCTGTAGTGACCAGAAGCAGCAGTCACAGACCAGAGCACACATCCTGATGTTCAGGGCAGCTTCCTTTCGCTCCTCCCTGGCCCCCGCGAACTGTATGCAGCTTGCACCAGGGTCACAGTCTTGCCATGGAGCTTGTGTGATAGGGGGTGGGTCACTGTTGCTGTGCAGAGAGCTAGGATTGGTTACAGTTCAGTGCCTTTTACTGTCTAGCCAGTCCTTGCCCTGGATGTAGCAAGCCTTCAAATACCGCCGACTTCCCACATACTGATAGATTTGACAGATTCTGCCATAGCAGGGGTTATCCAGCTGAGAGATCAGATTCCTTGTGTTTCCTACTCTACCATCTTTCTAAAATCCTCCCCAAAGTTTAGAAAACTTAAAGTACAGAGCAGTGTTCTGATAGCCTGTTTAAAAATATTAAAAAGTTGCCGTAAAATTTTGTACCTCGAATAACAAAGTGTACTTTTTTTAATAGTGTGCTGGAATTGATGTTCGTTTATGTGATGTTGGTGAGGCCATTCAAGAAGTTATGGAATCCTATGAAGTTGAAATAGATGGGAAGACATATCAAGGTGTGTTTTTTTGGGGGGTGTTGTTTCTTTGGCTATAGAGCAGGTATGCTTACTGGAGAGGGAGCGAAGTGAGAAAGCACCTCGTGGGGGAGGCGGCCAGGCTATAGTTACTTCTCCTCTTGGGATTTTGGGCACTTTGGCAGACACACGCGGGCCTAAATTTTATTTTTTTTTTTTGAGTCATGTGTCTGGAACTTTGAACTGCATAGTTGACGGGCTCATGGGACTGAGTCACCTGTGCGTTCTGGTGCTGTAATTCAGGGGTCCCCAATCCCTGTGCTGTGGACTGGTGACAGTCTGGGGCTGTGCAGCAGAAGGCAGGCAGTGATGCTCCCCATCACTTTCGTTGCCACCTGGGCTCTTCCTCCTGTCAGATCAATACTGGATTCTCGTGGGAGTGCGAGCCTTATTTTAAGTGATCGATTCGTGGTATGTTACAGTGTGGTAGTGGTGGAAACGGGGTGTGTATGGTGGATGCACTGTGCCCGAGGCGTCCTTACATGAGGCTGATCCCTGGTGCTGGGAAGGTTGAGTACTGCTGTTCGAATTCATCTCCATCAGTCAGTCCACCCCGTCTCCCAACTCCCAGATCTATCTGACCATTCCCCATTCACCCCTCAAGGAACAGAATATTACCAACATTTCAGAACCCAACAGTACCTTGTTATAGTTCATTATTAGCTGCTTTGACATCATCCCTGAGACCAAGTAATTGGTAAAGAACAGAAATTTCTGTGGAAGGTCGAGATTTGAGGGATTAGCATCTGGTGACCAGGCCTTTTTCTGTATCCTTTCGTGGAGAAGGTAGAAGGGCCAAGATAGGGAGAGAGGGAGTGCATGACTGCTTGTGTGCACACATGAGAAGACCAAAACAGAACCCATTGTCATGATAACAACATTAATCCATTCAGGAGGGCAGTGCGGAATGGCCCAGGCACCTCCCATTAGGCTCCACCTCCCAACACCACCACTTGAGAGTCCCTTCTGCAGCATGTGACTCGGGGCATGTTGAACTCGTAGAACCCTAGAACCCAGATCCTTTTTTCCAGACACAACTGCCTTCCTCTAGTGAACCCATATCTTGAGTATTGAAGTGTTTGCATTTTTTTCTTTTTGTCTTCATATCTAGTTATGCATCCTTAAACAGCGGTTTAATTATGTTCCATTTTGAACCATATATGAAGGGTCTTCGAAGGTTCATGGAAAGTATGTGTCATGGGAAAACTGCATGGATCACAAAATTTTTTGCACTAAAATAAACTTGTACTTTAATTCCATTTCTCCTTGAACCTTTTGAAGTCCTTGCATGTATAGAGTACGATACAGGATGTATGTAATTGTGCACTTTCGCTCATTGTATCTCTAGGCTTTATTCTAGCTAAATGTTTCCCTAGTTTTTGTTTTTATTGTTGAATAGTATTCCACTGTGTGAATTTGCCACAATTTGACTATTCTGTCATCGAATTCAGGATAATGGGATTGTTCAGATTTTTTTTTTCAGCATTTAAATTGTTGATGTAATAATAGAATTGAAGATTTCATAATATACTATCATTTTGATACAGTATTCTCATTCTTTTGGTCTATTTCTCCACAATTACACATATTTCATATTCGTGATCATTGCTGGACACAGTAATTTTTTTATGGATTTAAGTTTTTACTGATGACTCTTGAGCCTATAGCGTAGCAGTTAAGTGCTGTGCCTATGGATCACATATGGCCTACAGTGGTTTAAACACCAGACTTGATAGCTTGAAAAGCAAGTTGGCGCTGTGTGTACCCAAAATGCTGAGGAGAGGGAGAAATGGAGGGAAGCGTGGCATGACTGGGCCCTATTGAGACATACTTTCTCCTTCTCCCCTTTCTCTCCCCCATTTATCTAATTGATGCCACCTACTTCAGATACAGAGCTGAGAAGGCCTCAGCATCTAGCGGGGTGACAGCCATGAATCCTTTAGTTACACAATTAGTTATTACATTGACGTTATGGTTAGGGCAAGGAAGATATCTGACCTCCACTGCCATCCTAATCCAGCCCAGCCAATAATGACTTCCTTTTAATTTCCCGTGTACTTTCTGACTGTAGAAGTTGCCATTTTCTGTCTAGTAATGTTGTTTAAATGCCTCCAATGTCATGAGTACTTCCTAAAGCTAACTGTAGGCAAAGACCCAGAATCTCAGGCTGCCTTTGTCCTAGTTCCATGCTGAACAAATGGGGGGATCAAGCAAGGATAAAGTATGTTTCCAGAGCCGCAGGTCTCTCTTCGGAATGGCACTTTGGAAATGAGATCTCCTCACAATTTGGAATTATTCAGGATTTAAGGGCAGATAACTCTGAAAGCAATAGAGGGCAGGAATGGGGTGGGCCCTGTGAGTGCACACACCTTTTGGCAATTAAAAAAAAATACCTCTTTAGGTGACCCCTATTGTGTCATTATCCTATCATCCTTTTTTTTTTCTTTCTCCCCTTACTCCCTTCTAGTAGTCAGTCAACAGCGCTGTAGTAAACTACTTTACATATGTCACTAGATTTCAGCTTATAATTACTGCAATATGAAGTTATTTCCTAGAGCTTGTCTGGTTTTTGAAGAACTATTTGAACTCCAAACCAAAAAACCAAGGGAACTGTTTGTACTTCTAAGGACCCAGAATAACTTCTATTTTCTTATTTATCGTGACAGTGAAACCGATCCGCAATCTTAATGGACACTCAATCGGGCAGTACCGAATACATGCTGGGAAAACAGTGCCCATTGTGAAGGGAGGCGAGGCAACCAGAATGGAGGTTTGTGTGTCATTAACACTTTGGGAAGAGCGTTGTGCCCTTTTCCGTCCTGACAGGCTGATGGTATTTTAAGTATATAGACTGTTCATCAAAAGTAGCTCACCATCCATGCCTCCCCCAGTCAGAATCGGGCTGTGTAACTGCAAACCGCACCTGGTCAGTCCAGGGCTCAGTCAGCTGTGGAAATCGGGGCTGTCAGGACTGTTCATTCAGCAGTTGGTATTTACTGTGCACCTCTTAGGTGCCGGTTTTGTTAGGAGTCACTGAGCATATGGCAGTGAACAGTGCGAAATCCCTGCCCCGGTAAAACCTGCATTCTTTTTTTTTTTTTTTTTTTTTTGAGAGAGAGATTTTCGCTATAGGGCGCGTGCGCTTGCCAGACAGACAGAGAGAGACATAAGAGACAGAAAGCGAGAAATCACCCCCCAGGGGGGATGGTCACGCCGCAATCCCTTCTCCTCCATTCTCCTCTCGGGATCTTGGGCACGCACGCACACGCGCCCAGCGTGAGTTTTAAGCCACAGGGTCCGGGACACGAACCGCGGTCGACTACGTGGGAGTCCAGCGACATAGCCATTACGCTAACTGCTGGTTCCCAAACCTGCATTCTAATGGGGGATGCTGGGAGACCAAAAAGTGCCGAGGAGAGGAAGTAGAGATGGTGATTAAGGCCTGCAAGGAAATAATTCATGTTGCTTCATGAGGTAGTGAGGGCAAGAGGTGGTGATTGTGATTGGATATAAAATGTTGTTCTCTCCCCTTTTATGTATTTTTTAAGGAAGGAGAAGTATATGCCATTGAAACCTTTGGTAGTACAGGAAAAGGTATTGTTCACGATGATATGGAATGTTCACATTACATGAAAAATTTCGATGTTGGACATGTGCCAATAAGGTGAGAGAATGTTGGGGTGTTTTTTGTTTTTCCTTCTAAATGACTAATGGAATGTCTCTTCCAGTTAACAACCTTTTTGAAATGTGACAAGCATACAGGGCAGTACATTCATAAATATACAACTCTGTAGCCTAACAGGAAGTTTTATGGTTTTTGTAATACAGCAGAAAAAATATTAGCCAGTTAAGAAATTTTAACCAAAGGGCCAGGCATGGAGGTGCATGCCTGTAATCCCACCTACTCAGGATGCTGAAGCAAAATGATTCATTGCAAATTTAGTGCTACTGTCTGTACAGTCAGATATGAGCTGTTATACATTCTATCTTTTGATTTTAAAGAGCAATAACCAGTTTTGTACTTTAATTACTAAGCGAAGACACAGCTGAGGTTTGGGTTTTTCTTGGGGAAATGAATTGGTGACTCTTGCCAGCTGCTAACTTTGGATTTCCTCCTTAGGCTTCCACGAACAAAACACTTGTTAAATGTCATCAATGAAAACTTTGGCACCCTTGCCTTCTGCCGAAGATGGCTGGATCGCTTGGGAGAAAGCAAATACTTGATGGCTCTGAAGAATCTGTGTGACTTGGGCATTGTAGATCCATACCCACCATTGTGTGACATTAAAGGATCGTATACAGCACAGTTTGAGCACACCATACTGTTGCGTCCAACATGTAAAGAAGTTGTCAGCAGAGGAGATGACTATTAAACTTAGTCCAAAGCCACTTCAGCATCTTTATTTTCTAAGCTTTGTTGGAATACATTATACCAGAATTAATTTGCAACATTTTGTCTGTTTTAAAAGTGGACCTATGTAATTTTTATATCCATGTTTTAAAAAGAATTTGATCAAAGGCAAACCATCTAATGTCATTAACCCAGGAAAAAGCTTTCAGGACTTTCAGATGTTAACTGTACCCCACCCCCAGCCCCCAGGAAATGCGATAAAGCTCAAGTTAGTTAGGAATGACTTACACATTTGTTTCAAACACCGAAGAGATGCTTTTCAGATATTTATATTGCCATATTCTTACTTGAATGCTTTGAATGACTACATCCAATTCTGCACCTATGCCCTCTGGTATTGCTTTTTAACCTTCTTGGAATCCATTTTCTAAAAAATAAAGACATTTTCAGATCTGAGAGCTACATTTCAATTTCTGTGGTTATAATTCAGGATAGGAAGTAGCTGATTTTGATATAGAAAAATGTAGAGCCTTTTACCTGGATTGTAGACCTCTGCACTGAGATGTTTTTTGGCATAATGACTAAGACAAGATCTACACATGCATAAAGTGGGACAGTCATCTTTTCATAAATTAACATGCAGCTTTAGGAGTATTTTGCCTTTCTTTTCAGGAACATATTAGTCCCTGTCTTTCATTTTTTTCCTCAATATTGAAAAGCTGTACTACTTACTCAAATGTGACTTAGGAACCTTGTGCCAACTTGAAGCCTTATTTTAGTTTTAAAAAACAAAACCTCATTTAGATCCTTTTGTTCACTGATAGGATTTATCAAATATATTCAGCTTACTAAAAAACTAAAGGGGACAGTACGGGAATAGTGGTTATGGCACTGGGCTCCCACGTGGCCTACCACAATTTGAGTCCCGGACCTGGTCGTTTTAAAACCATGTCGGGTATATGTGTGTGCATGTCCAGAATCCCAGGTGGGGAAGGATTGTGGCGTGGCTACCCTCCCTGGGGGTGATTTCTCACTTTCCCACTCACTGTTTTCTCTGGTAAACATGCACCATATGATTAAAATCTTTAAAAAAAAAAAAACCCTATGGGATCAATAAATGGCGAAATGTCTATGTCACTGGTCTCCTATGTAGTCGACCATGGTTCAAGTCCCGGACCCAGGGTTAAACTCATGCTGGGTGTGTGTGCGTGCATGCCCAAGATCCTGAGAGGAGAATGGAGAAGAAGGGGTTGCTGTGTGGCCATCCCCGCTGGTGGGTGATTTCTTGCTTTCTGTCTCTATTGTCTCTCTGGTGAGCACATGTGCCCTATATCAAAAACCCCTCAAAAGAAAAAAAAAAAACCCTAAAAACCAAAAAGGGTATTAAAACCACAAATCAAACAACAGGCAAACTTCCCATGTTTGGATCTTGTTCTAGTTAGAAAGGTTAAATTGAAATTATTTGGATTTTTCACTAGTGAACCTTATGCTGTAACATCTGGCCCCTGACTGGCTTGGACTCTTTGTGATGAGGTTGGTATTTCAGCAGGGGAGCCTAGCTTATAGTTACTCCTTAGATGATCTAAGTGTTCTGAGTGTGACGATTCATACTGTGTTTCAACTGAGCCCCACTACTGATTCTTTTAACAAACTGCGTAAATTCCTATCTGTAAATGTTTTGTTGGGAATGTTCCAACATAATTTCAAAATTGTTATGTACCAAGGGAAAGCCTTAATTTGTATATGCTTTAGGGCAAGATTTGATTGCCTCTGGGATGCTGTTTAGTTTGTATTTTGTTTAATGTTTTACTCTTTGGAAGAGAAACCTGACTTTTGTGCCTAGATCATTTGTTAAAAAGCTGCTCTTTCAGCATCTGAGCTATAAATTAATGTCACCTTGTGGGGAAAACCATCTAGTTTTTAGATACAAGCTTTTATTATGGTGCTAATGTTAAGTAACTATCTTAGAATAACTTCCATTTCCTGTGACGTGCTAGTGGTAGAGCTCGCCAGTTCACACCTGAGCAGAGAGGAGTTGGGTCTTCCAGATAGCTCCTTCAGGGTTTTAAGTCTACTTCTATATGTGCTTTGGTGGGAAGTATGAAACATCTTGGTATCTGAACCCAGGAATTTGAGCATCGACCCCCGATGGAGTGAAGAATTTTGGAGCTTTGTGAGACCTCTTCCACAGCAGTGATCTCAAACACCTCCTGAGCTCCAGGCTCCCTTCTAGGTAACTGTTGAGAACAGGGGCATCACGTATGCCCCTGGAAGGGCTAGACGGGGTAAGATCATGTGAAGAGGGAAGCAGTCTCTTACAGTTGTACTGTCTGCCTACTAGTCATGTATCTCGAAGTCACTATGTTATGTTTACAATGATGTACCTTATTGGTAATGAATCATTATTAGTTTGATGTTTAACAATAGTGCCTTTAGTAAATTATTTTACAACCGAAACATGTTGTATTTTGTTAGATTAACTTAGCAGAATGTAGAAATATCTGTTGAGATTTAAGGTATAAAGAAATTAAGTTTCTGTTCATTGTTTAGGTTTTAGGTTTTTTTTAAGTTTTATTTAACTTTTATTCATTCATTTACTTATTTTTTAATTTGACTAGAGAGGGACAGTGAGAGAGACCGAAAGAGGGAAAGCAAGAAAACCAGCTGCCAGATCTGGGACTTGAACCACGTTTGGCCATGTGGGAGTCCAGACCCCCCTAACCACCATGCCACCTGCTGGCCCCCAGCTGTTAGTTTTTGTTGGCATCTTAAGACTTCAGAGCAGTTTTAGGACCACAGCAAAATTTGGTGGCAAGTACTGTAGATTTCCCATATATCCAATGACCACCCCCCAACCCACCCTCCAGAAGTTCCCATGGATGTTAGTGTTAAGGGATTAAAGAGGGCTAAGTTGGAGCCCACATGGCTGACTACAGTTTGAGTCCTAAACCCAGTGACTTGGAAATCCCACCAGGCCGCGTGTGCATGTGTGCTCAAAATCCTGAGAGGAGAAGGGATTGTGTAACCATCACCTCTAGGGGGTTGTTTCTCACTCTGGCAAGTCATGTACCCTATAGTAAAGGCCTATGGATGGGATGGGGAAGTTAAACCACCTTACTTCCCATATATTTTACACTGAGTTTAATATAAGCAGATATTAAAACAACATAGCTTCAAGGGTTTGACAACCATTAAAATTAGGTGTTAAAATGTAACACATTTTAGTAGCAGTCCTTAGAATTAAAAAAGGCTAGAACTCAAGGTATCTTGACCACATAAATCTTTAATGAGGTATAAGCACGTAACAGTTGAGGTAAAGGTAACAACTTGCATAGGTGTGTATTAACAATAATAAATGAACAGTTTTACACCCAGCCATTTAATACACCAGCTGTATTTTTGGCACAGTTGATTTGTCTGTTCAGTGATATAGTCTTGTTGAACTCACTGTCAGCTGCCCTAAATGATTTGTTTTCTAAGTTAATTTAGAAATTTGCTAATAGAAGTCCCTTTAAATTTGTACTTAAAGATGATCACTAATGGTGCACAGCATTGTACAGGATATTATATTTTACTGAGATTTCAACCTGTAAATAAACCCACTTAAAAGGATATCTGACCTTCAGTGGCTAACTCTAAGCTTAAGATCTTACATAACTGATCTACAGGTCAATAGACTCCTCCCCTTTCTGAATAAGATTAAGTTAGCAGCAGTAGTACTCTTTAGAGATCTGTTAAGATTAAGGGGGGGCAGTGTTCTCACTTTAAAAATACAAGTTTAGAAAATGTTTAATGCTTTTTTAAAAAATGCCAGGACCCAGTATTTATCTAAGAAGCTCCTAGTAATCACATAATTCTAGCAAGAGTAAATAATCCAGGTCTTAGTTATTTAGAAAGATGAGATACTAGACATACCAATTGCCAATTTTGAACAATTATCTTCTCTGCCCTATGCAATTTTTTTCTCGACTTTAAAAAAAATTCATTTGAACTAAAAGTCTCAAGCTATCCAAAGCTTTTATGAGATCTAATTTTATCAAACATAAAATTCATACCCAAGATAAACTATTTGTATAATAGTTTGTACAACTCAAATATTTCATGACTGCTTTATCAGAACTGTACACACCTGTTTGCTACCAGATAATCATGTAAGTCCCAGCCATCGTTTCTTTCATGTTCACAGTTCTGAAGTTCATGTAAGTATAAAGCAGCAATTTTCAATTAGATAGTATCACCATGCCATATAAACAGTTACTGAAAAAAATTTTAAGTGAAGCTTCATGAACAGAAATAATGAGCCCCGTTAACACAAAGCCTCGGGATTTTCAAGCGAGTGACTGAGGAGTACATAATACCTTGCTATTTCATGTTGTACCACTTTAATTCTCTTCGAGGGGCAAATGACTTTCAACACACAAATGGCACAGAAAAGGCATCCCTCCCCCCTTGTGGTAAGACTATCAGTGAAGAAAATATCTAATTTTTCATCCAAGAATTTCTGTAGAAAAGAGCTACAAAAGATAAGTAACAAATGCATATAAAATGATGCCACCTGCAGTTCAGTGGAAGATTGCACAAATTCATGATCTGAGACAAGGTAGCAGGATATAAAAAAGATTAACAGCAGTCTGAGGTAAACAAAACATTTAAAACTTCAAGTACTTGAAACAACGTTGTTACCTGCAGTTGATCTATATATATGTTGTCTCTGTAAAAAAGTTTTGTTGTCGTTAAGATACAAAACGTATAAAGGTAGTGTGCCCTGATTCATAAGTAAAAAAATTAAAACCATGAGGCTCAAACTGAACACGTTGGCCCTTTTAAAAATGATATATACAAACCACAAGAAACCCCACTGTCCTTGGATCAGCTAAGGATCTCGTTAGAAGAGGTATCGGTTTCTTCACTGGGATGTTGGCTGCTCGACAGAAGCTCTGGAGCCAGGAGATCAGACTGTCCGTTCTCGGTAACGCGCTGGGTATAGAACAGGATGTAAGCGTGAGCCTTGCGCACTTCATCCACAGTGCACATGCTTAGCTTGGAATCATTGCAGTGGACCCAGAACCCTGCAGGGGAGCACAGAAACAGGGTGGTTATAAAAGAACAGAGACATTGCCAGTGCAGCACCCGCCTACCCCCACTAGGCAGTTTTGCTTTCTGAGGTTGCCCATAGTCAACTGTGATGCAGAAATATTCACTGGATCCTCCCGACATGGCAGAAGCGGCCTCGCAGCTGTGTCGTAATGCCATCACACACTTCACCTTCTCATCTGTCCTCACAGGAAGGGTGAGAGAGACCACATTCATGGAACTTTTATTACAATGTGTTGTTACAGTTTTCTATTTTACTTTTTGTTCATTTTCTACTATGCCTAATTAAACTATCATAGGTATATGTGTGTAGTAAGACACGTGACGTATATAGATTTGGTTCGGTTCTGGGCACGCTCTGGGGTCCTGAAACCTTACCCCCTTCAGAGGAAAGGGATTGCTGTATAAAAGCCGTTAAATTTCAGTGAGAGGTACATTTTTCTAAAGGGAAAAATTTCTAGCCAATTTTCTTTCTCTTCAGTAAGAAGTACAGCTTGGGCATTAAGTTACTCTGAAATGATCTGCCTTTTATTCTAGATGATGTTTTTTGAGCTAGCGGCTGTGTGTGCTTACCAGAGGGGAAAAAAGGCCTCCCTTTTTGATATAGTACCCCTTCATGGGGAATGGTCACACCACAATCCATTCACTTCTCTTTCTCCTTTGGAGATTTCCTGCGCACGTGAACACACATCTGGTGCGTTTTTTTAAGCTGCCGGATTTGGGACTCAAACTGTGGTCAGCCATGTGGGATCTGGCTACCTTAGCCACCTGGCCACAGAGCTGGCCCTAGAAGTTTTGAAGTCACTGAATCTGCTGGAGTCAGACTATCTGCCACTCTATCTGCTGTAAATCTACCAGTTAATGCTTTTGGCGCTAATCATCTTATAAAGCAAGTAGTGTACAACTAATGACCAGTAGGTCCGTATCAACTGCCTTTATGGATTATCTGCACTGTCTGTCCACATGTGCTGATGGCTTGTTGGTGGAGGGGTTTGAGGGATGGTGATTCATTCTGTGTCAACAATAGGCACGCCAAAGGGAAAATACACAAGTGAAATCAATCTAATTCCTAGAATGTCCTGGAAGGGTCCATAGAAGAAGCAAATGAAAGTGAGTTTTGTATGTTTAATTTGATTCAAGTTTGTTCTGGGTGTCTGTGATCCTCACCCACCTTCCTCCCCAGTTCATCAGATGCCGTCCTTTAACAGAATGAACTGAAATAAACCAGTAAAAACGGAACCTGCTCCTGGAAGTATGCCCTTACTCTTCATTAACAAAATTATCCTCCTCATCTCACCCCTGTAGCCCTTCAATAGCCAAAGTACCACAAACCTGCAAAAAATGAAACATTGTGCTGTCTGCATAAACCCCTTCCCTCCCCCTCTGCCAGCAATTACACAGAAGCATTCTTCTAGACGTAAACATTGGTCAACAGGCTTTGCTTTAGGCGATTCCGTTGTCAACCTAAAGACCATTAGCCCAGGAGAAAATCATTTGTCGTCTGAATACCTCCTTCAGAATTGTAGCAGTAGGCAGTGTAGTGTCCCGAGCCAAATCCTTTCCCGTGGTGCATTACTACAGCGGATAAGTCGTAGATGAAGCATTCTGGTCGGAGGGAGTTCAAGGTCTCCCTGTAGCAATAGGGCTCCATGTTTAAGATTTCCTCAAAGCCAACGTGAACACCAATCTTCTCTCGGTTATTACGTCCCGACCACCTGAGACCAAACCAGAGTCAACTTAACAAAAACAAGGGAGAAAACCACATACTGGACCCAGACAGCTATATTAGTAGATCTCAGAGATGTATGGAATACAGAGTATCGTGTATAATAATCATAAAATCCTTACAGGGTTGAGGTTGGCTTTAAATGGAGCGATTTAGACTTATTTACCAAACAGGTCCAGTCAGGTTTTAAAATAAATACTTGGCTTCTGTTGTTACATGATAATATAGGAAGAAACAAACTTTTAGAGAAGAAAATTAGAGCTTTACAGACATTTTCCTCTAACTGATCAAAGAAAGGCAAGGCCCCCAAGATTTTTTTTTTTAAGGGTTTTTTTCTATAGTGCATGTGTGCTTGAAGCGAGAAATTACCCTCCCCGCCTCCAAGATGGCCATGCTACAATCCCTTCTTCTTCATTCTCCTTAGGATTTTGGTCATGTGTACACACGTGCCTGGTGTGAGTTTTAAGCTGCAGGGTCTGGGACTTGAACCATGGTTGACTACATGGGAGTCCAGCACCTTAACCTCTATGCCACCTTCTGGCCCCCTTCCCCAAAGAGTTTTTAATTCCTCACAGCCTTGACAATGTCTGAAGAGGGTATCCCAGATAGAAATAATTTGAATCTTTCTTGATAACGTATAGAGGAAAACAAAACAAAACAAAACAAACCGGGTACCTATAATTCCTCAGAACACTTAAGAGCCTTGAAAAAATAAAACAGGAATTGTGACCCTTCCTGTATGTAAATAACCATGACACCACTGAGACAGAGCCCAACACCCTCACTCCATCATCTCAGTCTGTTGCTCATGCTTCTCACTGTTGGATCTAAGCATGGCCAGCCATCGTGTACATTTACGAGTGGGTGCTACATGGGAAAAATTACACAGGAATTCTTTCAGAAGATTGACATCCAGTTTAAGGGTAGCATGGTATAGACTCAGGGACAGACACGCATAAAAACTTAATAGTATTACAGTATCAACACATGAGGTTCAGACAAATGACAGAGAAGGGAAAATGCGATATAGACATGTTATAAAGGGAAAAAAATAAATGTGAACATACTTAGTACAGTGTAAAATGGTATCAACCAACAGGGACCCAAGCAAATGATGTTATCTCCTGGACTAGAATTCATACTCCAATCTCTCTGATGTTGTGAAATACACATTTGGCCCTGCATTCCTGACATACAGCTCCTAAAATCCTTAGCATCTCTGGAGTGATGAGTACCTTTATATGCTCAAAAGATGACATAGCTGGTAGCTAGGTAGCCTCAGGATGGGGGCTGGACACAAAAAAGAGCAAGAAAAGACTAGCGGACTGAACTTTCAGCTCCACTCCCTCCTCCAAACCTCTGTGAGACAGACTCATCACCAATGCCCAATAATTTAACCAACCACGCCTACATTTAAACAAATCCCCTTGGATTTAGGGAACTTCCATTTTGCTGAATACGTGGAGATTCCTGGAAGGGAAGAATATGACACTCTGAACCTCTTCCCGCATGCCTCGCCCTATCCATCTCTTTCATGTGGCTATTCATTAGTATCCCTCAAATTATCGCCAATGGGTGGACATGCGTGTTTCCCTGAGTTCTATGAGCCTCTAGTAAATGAACTGAACCCGAGGAGGAGGACAGTCATGGTAACCCCCATGTATAGCTGGTCGGTCAGAAGTTCCAGAAGCCTGAAGTTTAAGATTGGTGACAGAAGTGGGAGGCACCCTTGGATTGAGCATTCGACCTGTGGTAAACACAGCATAACGTTTCTGGAATCAGGAAGAGCATAAAGAGTTAAAAATGTTTTAGGCAATAGATGGAAAGAGATAAGAGTCATGAAGGTAAGGAGAGCTTCAAATGTTAGATTTAAGTGGCACTTGTGGTATCAAAGTCTTAATTATGAAGAACTGAAGTTCTTCAGTTGCTAATAGTAGCCAGTTGAGTACCAATTTAAGTGACAAAAATTTAAGTCCATTAATTCTGCCTTTACAAATACTTCTGACATCTAGTACGAATTTAGCACAGTTCTGGGCTTTGAGACACAGGGATGAAAAGGGGAAGTCATTACGGAGTTTCTGTTCCACTGTCAGAAGATTAGTACATTAGCTACTTAATTGCAAATAATAGTTCATGTGGTTAAGCAAAGTATGGTAATATGATACTGAGTGTTGGGTGGCGCTAATTTAAAATAGGATAGTTAGGGGCCAGCTGGTGGCTAGAGGTTAAGGCAGCTGAATCCCACGTGGCTATTTGTGTGGTTTGAGTCCTAGATCCAGCAAACTGAACAAAACACCAGGCATGTGTGTGTGCGTGTCCAAAATCCCAAGAAGAAAATGGAGGAGAAATGATTGTGGTTTGGCCATCCCCTCTGGGGGATGCTTTTTCAAATTCTCTCTCATTGAATCTCTCTCTCTCTGGTAAAAGCATGGGCCCTGTCCTACAGCCAAAAAAGAGGGTAGTCAGAGAAGTCCTCTCTAAAGACATGACATATCAACTGAGACGTCAATGAACGAAGCCATGTGTCATCAGAGACTAGAAAAGTTTTAGGTATCAGATAACTCCTTCCTCAAAACTGATCAACATGTGTATACCGTTTGCTATGCTTAGTTTTTCTACTTCACTATTATTTCTGTGTGTGCATGACTATAATACTGAAAAAGGGGTCTTATTCTATATTCTACAAAGAAACAGAACATCATCTTGCATTAAAAAGCATTTAGAGGGGGACCAGCAGTTGGCGTAATGGCTATGTCGCTGGACTCCCACATAGTCGACCACGGTTCGAGTCCTGGACCCGGTGGCTTAAACTCACGCTGCGCGCATGTGCGTGCATGCCCAAGATCCCGAGAGGTGAATGGAGGAGAAGGGATTGCGGCGTGGCCATCCCCCCTAGGTGGTGATATCTTTCTTTCTGTCTCTCTGTCTCTCTCTGTCTATCTGGCGAGTGCATGCGCCCTATAGCAAAGACCTCTCCAAAAAAAAAAAAAAAAAAAAAAAGGAAAAAAACTGACTGGAATTAACAGTGATTATCTTTGGTGGGAAGTGGCACTGAGAGGAAAGAGTTCTTTACCTTTACCTTCTCTGATACTTGAATTTTTTAAAAAGTTAGTTATTAAGGCAAATAGCAATACAAGAAACATGGTCTATGGAACCAGCAGTTAGCGTAATGGTTATGTCGCTGGACTCCCACGTAGTTGACCGTGGTTCGTGTCCCGGACCCGGTGGCTTAAAACTCATGCCGGGCGCGTGTGCGTTCGTGCCCAAGATCCCGAGAGGAGAATGGAGGAGAAGGGATTGCGGCGTGACCATCCCCCCGGGGGGGTGATTTCTCGCTTTCTGTCTCTAATGTCTCTGTCTGTCTGGCGAACGCACGCGCCCTATAGCGAAAATCTCTCCAAAAAAAAAAAAAAAAAGAAAAAGAAAAGAAACATGGTCTAGATAGCTTTCAGATCACAGCACGTGAAGTAACTTTTTTTTTTTTTTTTTTGGAGAGATTTTTCACTATAGGGCGCGTGCGCTCGCCAGACAGACAGAGAGAGAGATAGAAAGCGAGAAATCACCCCCCAGGGGGGATGGTCACGCCGCAATCCCTTCTCCTCCATTCTCCTCTCGGGATCTTGGGCACGCACGCACATGCGCCCGGCGTGAGTTTTAAGCCACCGGGTCTGGGACGCGAACCGCGGTCGACTACGTGGGAGTCCAGCGACATAGCCATTACGCTAACTGCTGGTTCCCAAGTAACTTTTTCAACAGGGTTCATTCCTTCAAAGAACAACAGCCCCTCAGGTTAACACGGTTCATGCAAAGTACAACAGCATCTGCTTCGATTAACCAACAGATGGGCGATTACCTCACCTAAAATAGAAGGTGCATTTCAGATGACTAGTTTTTTCTTCCTTTTAGAGCGAAATTTTTGCTATAGGGCACTTGTGCTTGCCGGAGAGACAGAGAGAGACAGCAAGAAATCACCTCCGAGGGAGGATGGCCACGACTCAATCCCTTCTGCTCTCAGGATTTGGGGCATGCACACACACGCATCTGGCATGAGTTTTAAGCCACTGGGTTTGGGACTCGAACTGTGTTCGACCAAGTGGGGAGTCCAGAGACATATCCATTACATCATCTGCTGGTACCTACAGTTTCTTTTTTTAGTTTTTTTCTTTTCTTTTTTGCATAGGGTGCATACACTACCCAGAGAGAGACAGAAAAGAGAAAGTGAGCAATCATCTCCTAAGGGGAAATGGCCATAGTATAATTCCTTCTCCTCCATTTTCTTCTCAGGATTTTGGGCATACATGCATATGCACCTGGAGTGATTTCCAAGCTGCCAGGTTCAGGAGTCGAACCACAGTCTGCCATGTGAGAGTCCAGTGCCTTAACCTCCACACCACCTGCTGGTCCCATTTTGTTTCTTACACTTTGAATTGAATTGCTGTACTTTTGGATCAAATACCAATGTTATCCAAGGGCAAAGAAATGGAGTCAAGTAATCAAGCCATAGAAGAAATGAAACGTGTTATACCTTAAATATGCTGAATATTACATTATGCAGAATTAAATATACAAAGAGAATAGTACCACTTAGCAAGACCGAGATGTGAGGGATTCGCTGATTCGGAATGCATTCCGCAAGGGAAGCTAACAGAACATTGCGGGTGGTATATGCTGTTCAAAGCTGAAGACAAGAACCACAATTTTTTCCTAAAACAAAGTAAACAGTTTGCCATTTCCTAGCTAAGTATATGGTATTCAAGTTTAATTCATCATGTGTTCTCTAAGTTTTCAGGCATCATGAGCACGAAGGATGACCAGGTTAGGGGTGCACAGCTGGCAACGAGCTTGGACTACGACTAACCTGAACCGTTTGAGGTGCAGTCTGAGGACCTGAGGCAGGTGGCATATCGTAAGTTGTTTCTGGGCTTCTGTGAGGATAACTGGTTTTGAGGAAAATCTTCTACGCTTTGCTGGATTATCAAAGAAAGATGAAAATCAAATTTTATTAAAGCATGCAGTAAAAAGCTAAGTAAACTGTTTTTTTTTATTTTTAGTTTGTTATAGGGCATGTGCATTTGCTGGAGAAAGACAGGAGGGGGAGAGAGAATGTGAGAAAGCACCACTGCAATCCCTTCTCCACTCTTCTGTGGATTTTGAGCACTCTCTCTCAGGCATCCAGCATTATTTTTCAAACTGCCAGGTCTGGGACTCAAACCACGTAGGGGGTCATGAGGATCCAGCTGCCTTGACAATATATCACGTGCTGGCCCTAGCCTTTCTTTTTAATTCACACATGAGCTACTTACACTAGTTACAGGCATTGCACTGTGCTGGAGACACAGACATGGGCTTTGTACTCATGAAACTTAGAATCTAAAATTTAAAAAATAATTATAAGGTGGAGCCAGCAGGTGGTATGGCAGTTAAGGTGTTGAATTCCAGCATGGCTGACCACTGTTCAAGTCCTGGACCCGGTGGCTTGAAAATCACAACAATAGATAAATAAATAAATGTTTTTTAAAAATTATAAGCTAATCCAGATAGAAGGGTAAATAAATGCATGATTTAATAACTGTTCTCCAAATAACACGACTGCTGCTATTAATATTTAAAAAATTGACTCAGTGGGGCCAGCAGATGGTGTAGTGGTTAAGTTGCTGGACTGCCACCTGGCAACCACGGTTCGAGTCCTGGATCCGGTGGTTTGAAAATCACGCTGGGTGTGTGTGCATGCATGCCCAAGATCCCAGGAGGAGAAGGGATTGCAGTGTGGCCATCCCTGTTGGGGGATGATTTCTCACTTTCCCTCAACTGCCCCTGTATCTCTCTCTCTCTGGCAAGTGCATGTGCACTAAGACAATAATCTCTTTTAAAAAAAAAAAATGGACTCAGCCATACCAGTTATAGTATACTGCTAATAGTATTTGAAAATGGACTCAACTATGCCAATTAATGGGAAAAGCTAAAGCTCTCTCTAAATGCACTTTAGTATACATTTCCCAAAGTAGGGAAAAGTATGTAGTATGGTGGTAGTGAAGGCAGCTATATCCTACATGGCCGAGTGCAGTTCAAGTCCTGGATCCAGCAACTTGAAAAACACATCTGCACGTGTGCCCCAAATCCCGAAGAGAATGGAGAAGGGACTGGTGTGGCCATCCACCCTGGGGGATGCATTCTCTGTCTCTCTTTCTCTCTAGTGAATGTACATGCCCTATAGCATGTTTTAAGGAAGGAAAGGAGGAAGGGAGGGAGGGGGGGTGGGGCAGGAGGGAGGGAAGGAGAAAGACAAGGAGAGGAAGGGGCAGGGAAAGGAAAAAAAAAACAAAAAAAGAGAGGAGAGGAGAGAGGAATGTGGTCAGTTTGTTTACAGAGGCTAATCAGAACCTTGAGGGGCACAGGTCCTCACTGCCCAAACATCTCTCCACCTTTCCTGGGGATCCCCCCCAGCCCTGGCCATTGGCCTACTGCCCTAAAAAGGTAGGCCTGGGATCGGCAGGTGACATGGCAGTTAAGGACTCCAGACTCCCACATGGCCAACCATGGTTCGAGTCCCAGACCCGGCAGCTTACTTTCTCACTTTCTCTCTCCTTTTCTTTCTCTCTCTCTGTCTCTCTCCCTCTCTGGTCAAATAAAAATAAATAAAGTTAAATAATTCTTACCCAAAAAAACAAAAACAAAAACAAAACAAACACAGTAGGCCTTTTTGAGCTCTGTCTTGAGATTTCCCGCATCAAGTGTCCTGCTTTTGTTCTTCAGTAGCTCACTTTGGACAGGTGGAAACCAGGATTCTTCCTGCCTCCTCTGCTTCTCTACCTACAGACTGTGTCTGCGGCTCCTGGCTGAGCCACTGGCTGTCAGAGTGAAGAGCAGCACTTCACTTGGACACTAGCTGACTGTCATCTTGTTGCTGTGTTGCAATCCTACCTCAGCTTCCCAGGTCCTGGGGCTGTGGGCATGTGCTACAGTGCTCGGCTTTTAGGGTGGTCCAGGTTTCGAACCAGGACCTCCTGGCAGCTGTAGTTCATGTAGGAGGTGGAATCGGTCCACAGTGAGGCTGTCCTCGAAGCCATTTCCACTGGCCACTGGGAACCTTTCCTCCAGGTCTGGCCCCAGATCCAGGTTCTTGGCTGTGCTGTGTCCCATACCTACCTCGACTGTTTCCTGGAACACCTAGTTTAGCTAAATAGGGGGTGTCAACTCCTTGATCTTTAATTTTAAACACTCTTCTTTATGTATGGGAATAGTTCTTTTAGGCCTGTGTGTGTGTGTATTTTTTAAAATTTTTGCTATAGGGTGTGTGTTCTTGCCAGAGATAGACACACACACTGCATAGTTCATAAATAGCACTTATAAAATAGAAATGTCCAGTCTGAATTCTTGTGATGAACTTAAAGTAGTTCATTCTTGGGGCCAGCAGGTGGTGTGGTAGTTAATGGCACTGGACTCCCACACAGTAGACCGCAGTTCAAGTCCCAGACCTGGCAGCTTGCTTTCTCACTTTCACTCATTCTCTTTCTCTCACTCTGTCCTTCTCTGTCAAATTAAAATAAATAAAGTTATAAAAGTAGTTCATTTTCATAGCTGCTACGTAAGGACTTTCTTCCAGCTTCCTCTCTTTTGTGTTTCTCTTTGTCAGTCTTAGGAAAGCAGAGAGAACGGACGGTTTCTACTCACAGTTACACTGGTCACATACGTAGATTTTCCCTTCTAAAGCTTCGGTTTCTGTAAACTTAGCCAACATTTCAGTAACCAGACATGGCTGGGAAGCAGTATCTTTCCCACTGCATTGGTATCTTTCTGGAAATTCCAGGGACAAGTCCCAGAAAGGTTCTATGGTATTTGATTTGTTGTCACATGCGAGACATGTAACCTGCAAATAAAAATATTAGTTCCTCAGATTATAGTTCTTCCATTGACATACGGACTCCTTTCTTTTTTAAATAATTATTTATGTAATTTTATTTATTATTACTATTATTCTTTTTAATTTGACCAGAGAGAGAAAGGGAAAAATGAGAAAGCAATCTGCCAGCTCCAAGACTCGAACTGTGGTAGGTCATGTGGGAATCCAGCATCTTAATCACATTACCTGCTGGCCCATGAACTCCTTTCTTTTTTTTAAAGAATTATTTTATTTAACTTTACTTATTTACTTACTTATTTTAATTTGACCAGAAAGGGACAGAGTGAGAGAGAGGGAGGGAGAGAGGGAGAAAAGGAGAGAGTGAGAAAACAAGCCACCAGGTCTAGGACTCGAACCACAGTCAGCCATGTGGGAGTCCAGCGCCTAACCACCGTGCTACCCACCAGCCCCCATGATCTCCTTTCTGAAGGTCACTTCCAGTAAGTAGCCTTTTTTTCTGAAAATGTACAATTAGAATTGTGAACAATCTGCTTTATAGCCTTGTCAGAAAATTTATTATTATTTCAACTTTCTTCCAAAAAATTGTTAGGAAGCTATTATGAACTGAAGCTTCAACTACTGGCCACTCAAAAATCTCCAATAGCATTGGGACCAGCAGTTAGCGTAATGGCTATGTCGCTGGACTCCCACGTAGTCGACCGCGGTTCGCGACCCAGACCCGGTGGCTTACAACTCACGCCGGGCGCGTGTGCGTGCGTGCCCAAGATCCCGAGGAGAATGGAGGAGAAGGGATTGCAGCGTGGCCATCCCCCCCGGGGGGTGATTTCTTGCTTTCTGTCTCTCTGTCTCTCTCTATCTGTCTGGCAAGCGCACGCGCCCTATAGCAAAAACCTCTCAAAAAAAAAAAAAAAAATCTCCAATAGCATTTAGTCAGATCTATGTCCCCTTTGTTATTCATGAAAGAGCACATAGTGGGGAGAGAGAGAGAACACGCACCCTCCACAAGTCTGGCCACACACTATCCCCTTCCTCCAGCCTTCCAGCTCTTCAGATCTTGGGCACTGGCACACGTGCCTGGCATGTTCCCAACCAATGGGGCTGAGGATTTGAACTGCGAGTACCGCATGGGAGCCAGCTTTTCTTGAGCAGTGCATTATCACTGGGCTGGGCCTTTCCTCATCTTTCACTGAGTTTTTTCTCACCCCAATCCTATCCTTTTAATCATTACCTTAACCACAACACAAATAAAATACTATTAGTATTTTGTTTTTTAAGTTTATTGGTTCCTTCCATGGGGAGGGGTCACCCCTAACAGGGTCTTCATGCTGCCTGCCATCCACCCTAGTCTCAGAGAGCCTGCACCACGGGCATGTGCTCAGTCCAGAGAGGCCTCAGGCGTGAACCGGGGACCTTTCCACGTGGGCCTGGCATAACAAGAACACTTGCTTCCACTGTGCACTGGCTGGCCCAGTGTATTTTCACTATTCAGATTCTGAAGCCCTACCAAGTGATAATTTCAGAAGACACTACATATAACAATGTCATGCTCCCACTTAAAAGAAACATCACATTAAAATTCTCATCAGAACATAGATGACCCCCTACTTATAAAGGTTCAATTTAAAATTTTTCAACTTTACAATGGTGCAAACGCAATACATGTTCCATAGAAACCATACGTTGAGTATCCCGTACAACCATTCTGTTTTTAATTTTTAGTACAGTGTTTGACAGATTACATGAGATATTTAAAACTTTATTATAAAATAGTTTCGTATTAGATGATTTTGCTCACTGTGGTCAAATTTAAGTGTCTAGAGAATACGTACGGTAGACTAGGCTAAGCAATGTTGTTCAATGTTAGGTAATTAAGTGTCTTTTTTTCCTTGCAGTATTTTCTACTTACAATGAATTTATAGGGACATAATCCCTGTTCAGTCAGAGAGCATCTACACAGTGGAGCAATTCTAACAACTTATACAGGCAATGTAGAAAGGAAAGGAAATTAGTATTAACTTCATTGAAACATTCAGCAAGATTTACGCCAGAAACTAACACGCATAACTGACAACACACTGAGAACACATGACATGAAATATTACGAAGAAGCTCTTGGAAATAGGCCGCTGGCAGTTGATGACATCAGAGTGGTGCTATCAGCGTGGTAAAATGTGACACTCTGAGAGGCTGACCCACAGGAGAAAGGGTTCACATCCAGAGACCTGAGTGTGTCCCCGTGAACTGGGGCTGGCAGTGGCCGAGGGAGGATCTACCTATTTTTTTTGTAAAGAATTATTTTATTTAACTTAATTAATTAATTTTCATTTGATCATAGAGGGAAGGAGTGAGCAAGAGAGAGAGAGAGAGAGGGAAAGCAAGAAAGCAAGCCGCCAGGTCCAGGACTTGAACTGTGGTTGGCATTGTGGGAGTCCAGTGCCCTTAACCACCATGCCACCTGCTGGCCCCGTGGATCTACTTTTATAGTATGTATTTAGCAATATACGTAGGGAAAAAAAGTTGAACAAAAATAAAGTTCATTTTTATCCTGTGAATGACCTTTGCAGCCAAATAATTTTTCTTTCTTAGGCTACTGGGCGCATGTACTCACCGGGAAGTGAGAAAGCACTCCCCAGGGGGGATGGCCATCCAATAATCCCACGTCCTCCACTCTCCTGTCTGGATTTTGAGCACATATGCACACATGTCTGGTGCAAGTTCCAAGCTAATTGGTCTGGGACTCAAACTGCACTGCTGGCCATGTGAGATCCAGCTGCCTTAACCACCCTGCCACTTGCTGGCCCCCAATAAATCTTAAGCATTAATAAAAAAAGTTAATTCCTAAATTTCAGATAATTTCCTCTTAAGCAGTTAAAAAAACTCACTATTCTCTTTCGAAAAAATTCCCTTCTGCAGCCCTAATTACCATGTACCTCACAGACCCCTACAGTTAAACTTGAACCTAATCTTAGAGTCGTGTTTCTTACTACTGAGTTACACCTCAAATGACAGAGCCAGGTGGTGGCACAGTGGTAACACCACTGGACCCTCATGGCAAAGGCCCTGGGTTTGCAGTCGGGGACCCTCTGAGTACTCTGTGTGTGAGCCTGTGATGCAGGCTGGCCGAGACTGAGGGCCGGTCACTGTCGGAGGCCTTGTTGGGGGTGCTGCTTCTCTCTCTCTTTTGCATATGGAAAAAAAAACTTAAAGGCAAAAGTTATCTTCCTGGCCCAGGCAACAAGAAGCTAGTCCTAATCATGATTTTAGATTTAACAAATTAACACAAGGATTACTCTTGGCATTTAATCTGGGGACTCGGTAGCTTCAGGGCCGGATTTTTGAGAAGTGTCAGCAGATGGCACGGTGCTTAAGATGGTGGATTCCCACATGGCAGACCGTGGTCTGAGTCCTGGACCCACTGACTTGAAAATCATAGAGATTGCATGAGTGCACAAAATCCAAGAGGAGAATGGAGAAGGGATTGTGGTGAGGCCATCTCCTGTGGAGGGCGATTTCTCACTTCCCGCCCCCGTCCCTCTCTGGTGAAGGCACATGCCCTGAAAAAAAAAAGAGAAAGAAATGAACTGATAAAAAAAATTTTAAAATAGTCTACAAGTGGGACCAGCATTTGGCATAATGGCTATGTTGCTGGACTCCCACGTAGTCGACCACGGTTCAAGTCCCGGACCCGGTGGCTTAAACTCACGCCGGGCGCGTGTGCGTGCGTGCCCAAGATCCCGAGAGGAGAATAGAGGAGAAGGGACTGCGGCATGGCCATCCCCTCTGGGGGGTGATTTCTCGCTTTCTATCTCTCTGTCTCTCTCTGTCTGTCTGGCGAGTGCACGTGCCCTATAGCAAAAACCTCTCCAAAAAAAAAAAAAAAAAAAAATAGTCTACAAGTCAACAAGAGGAAAAAGAATGGACAGGAATATTCCAAAATATTTATAGTTTTACCTATAGACTGTGCAGTTTGTGATGAGGGTATGATTTTTCTTTTCTTGTGTACACAGTCTTTTCTTTTTTTTAAAAGAATTGTTTTATTTATTAATTATATTATTATTTCACACGAATTTTGCCAGAGAAAGACAGAGAGAGAAAGAGAGAGAGAGCAAGCCACCAGATCCAGGACTCGAACCGTGGCTGCCCATGTGGGAATTCCAGCGCCTTAACCACCACACCACCTGCCGGCCCCTGTATACAGTCTTTTCTTCTGTATGCATTTCCTGTATTATACAGACCTTCCATAACTACATATTGTACTTATAATAGTGTATTGTGGAGCTGGCTGGTGGTGGTGTGGTGGTTAATGCAGCTGGATCCCACATCCGTGGTCCAAGTCCCAAACCTGGTGACTTAAAAAATTATGCCAGGCGCATGTGTTTGCATACCCAAAAATCCCAAAAGGAGAATGGATGAGAAGGGACTGTAGTGTGGTATTCACCCCAGGGAGTGCTTTCACACTTTTCTCTCTCTCTGTCTCTCCAGTGAACATATGCACTCACTCTATAGCAAATTTTTTAAAAAGTGTATTGTAAAATTTTTTCATAGAAAATATAGAAATGAATGAAAAATAGTAAAAAAAATAAAATTGCATGTAACAATTTGTTTTTGCTATATGGTATAATGTAGATATTTCAATATTTTTGAAACATTAACTGAGATAAACACATAATTCTTAAGAAAATTACATCTGAAATATTTAAGTAACATTCTAGAGAAGTAAGCTATAAATAAAAGATAGGGGCAACAAACTGAGATGCTGCCTAAAAAATTAAGCCAGGTGTAAGGGTGTATGTCCTGGGTGTATAGTCCTGGCTGGGAGGCTGAGGACTTCAAAATCATATGCAGTGTATTCTGGATGGAAAATCTCATTTTGTATGCTATAATGCTGTATAGTAAATGAATGTAAATAAATAAATTTAAATTAAATAAAAGAAAAAGAAAAAACTTAAAGATATATATATATATTTTTAAAATAAATAAATAAATAAATAAAGGGGCAGGTGGCGTGGTGGTTAAGGCTCTGGATTCTGACATGGCTAATGGTGGTTCGAGTCTCCGACCAGTGGGTTGCTTTTTTTTTCACTTTCTCTTTCTTTCTCTCTCTGGTCAAATTAAAAAATAACAAATAAAAATAAACAAATAATTCTTTAAAATAAATAAATAAATAGCCATGGGACCAGCAGGTGGCTTGGTGGTTAGGTTGTTGCACTACCATGCGGCCAACCACGGTTCACGTGTGCTGGACCTGGTGGCTTGCTTTCTCACTTTCCCTGTCTCTCTCTGGTCAAATTAAAATAATAACAAATAAGATTAAATAATTTAAAAAAATAAATAGCCAGGTTTTAGGTAAAAGTAGCCTTTATATCTAGAAATAGTTTACCATCAAGTCCATTCATTTTAGGGACCAGCAGTTAGCGTAATGGCTATGTCGCTGGACTCCCATGTGGTCGACCGCGATTCGCGTCCTGGACCCAGTGGCTTAAACCTCACGCTGGGCGCGTGTGCATTCGTGCCCAAGATCCCGAGAGGAGAATGTAGGAGAAGAGATTGCGGCGTGGCCATCCCCGCTGGGGGGTGATTTCTCGCTTTCTGTCTCTCTGTCTGCCTGGCGAGCGCACGCATCATATAGCAAAAACCTCTCCAAAAAAAAAAAAAAAAAAAAAAAAAAAAAAAAAGTCCATTCATTTTACAGAACTGTTTGATGGAAACTTCTGGTTTTGTAATCTACTTTTTCACAACAAAAGAAACTTACAGTGGCAACTGAAATCAAAGAAAACCAAACAGAATTATTCCAGATGAAATCACATCGATTTACCTTAAAATCTACCTACCTGTTGTTAAAACTTCAGACTCAGACCCTTAGCCTTATAGGAAGTCCCCAAAGGCTATTCCTAGGTCCCTGAAATTGCTCACATGTGCACCCTTATCAATTCCTATGAATTGTTACAGCATCATCTTCAAATCTCTTCCCTCTGGGATTAAATGCTTCTGTATTCTCAATATCTCTCAGATAATAAATGGAACATTATTAACCAAGAAAGCTCTGTTTACTGGGCCAGCTCTGTGGCTAGCTGAGAGCCGGGTTCCACATGGTCAACAGAGTTCCGGGCCCAAAGGCTTGAAAAATGCCAAGTATATGTGAGTGTTTGCCCAAAATCCTGAGGAGAGAAATAGACAAGGGGTTACTGCATGACCATTCCCCATAGCAGGCATGGAGGGGGTGTTTTCTTACTGTCTCTCTCCTTTGAACACATGTGCCCTCTGGCAAATTAAACAAAAACAAAAAAAAAAGAAAGAAAAAAGAAGGCTTTGTTTACTGATTTCGCCTCTCCCCAAAACTCCTGATACCATAGATGTAAAACAATTTCAAAGATTCATGAAGGAAGCCATTTAAAATGAGCTGACTTCCTTATACTGGGTTGTTGGGGAAGCCATGACGCATTTTTGCATAGAAAAATACCTCATGACTTTCCCGTTGACCTAATAAAAGCCATCTGTTCTGACTGGAAGACAGTACTAACTCTAACACACTTAGCTGTCCACAGAATATACATTTGAGGACTTTAGGAATTCCCCCAAATGGAAAGAAGCGATAAGAAAAATCCATACCTGACTAAGAAGTTGTCCATGAAAAATGTTGTTGACCACATTCAGAACTTGTTTGATAAGTTTCCTTTGAGACGTGGGGAGAAGAGCTGGTAACCTGGTCCCCGTGGTCTCGAGTTCATGCTGTATTTTATCCAAAAGTTCACAAAGAAATTCCTGAGCATCTTGTTGAGCGTAACCACGGAACGCCGGAATCAGTCTCCACACCGAGTGCAGCATAGCGAACGGTGAGACCAAGGCCCACTTCCCAGACCACATGACTTGGAATAAGGTATGCAACTCATGACACAGAGAAATGTATTGCGAACTTGGCTCCTTTGGCTGAATAAGTTCCATCTTCCTACTTTTGGACGCTCCACCACTTAGTCCTACGGATAAACTTGGATGTCTGGAGCAAACATAGCCTGTGTCTGTTTCTTGGCATTCACTCACTTGATAAACTACGGCGTCCGTGACGGCTGGATGTCTGTAGGATGACCTCGTTGACTCACTAGCTGTCACAGCCAGCCACCGGTTCAGATCAAGCTTTAAAAAACACTGTCGAAAAATAAGTAAATGACTCAACACTTGAAGAACAGAATTCATATAGCAGGTGTTTCCCAAATTTCTCAATCCAGTTACACCAGGCGTTACTAGCGGCCGGCGTTTGCCTGAGGAGTCGCTAGGTTTCCTAAGTCTTCCGTCTGCCGAGGTAGGTGGTACTTTATCTTTTGTTGGCGATGCTGGAGTCCGCGGTGGCACCTGAACGGGAACAATTTCTACGGTGGTGGACCGAGCTAGGTCTTGCAAACGTAAACTCTTTCTCGCGGGCATCTCGGATTCCGCTTTCATTTGATACTCGAATTCTTGCCTCTTTTTCTTCGACTCCCTTTTTGCTACCACGTTTTCCTGAAATTGTTCTTCTCGCCTTTTTCTTCCAATAGGTGATCGTTCAAACCAAATTCGAAAGATTTTAGCCATGAGGATCCTTCTCCTGTGCCAAAGAGCAGTATACGTTTGATCTTCATTTTGAAGGAGGGATTGGGCACCATCATGTACAAAGAAGGAACCATCTCCTGTCCCTGCAGACGGTACGGCCCTTGTGCTGGGAGTAGCGCACTGGTAATTCTGACTTTTGATTGCACTTAACGCGTTCCGGAGTAACTTCAGGTCTTCGGCCGCGTTGTCGTTAAGAACATAATCATCACACAGGTAACAAAAAACATACATCTCGTTCACCGCCAGTGCCACAGGATGACTGCTGTCTCGAAAGTGCTTCAGCGCATGCTCCTCGATGTACCTTCCACAGGCCACGTGGGAGCAGCTAAGGCAAGCCCAGATGGATTCGGTCGTATTGCAGTCCACACAGTGCCACTTCTGGGGGCTGAGCACGGACTGGTCCTGGGAGAGCCGCAGCTGCTCAACGTGTCTGCACTGATCCATCGCTAACCTTTATGGAGTCCGGCCGAGACGCACATAATCCGAATGAGACGCAGCTCGTGACGCTTGAAGCATCTGGAAACTAAGCAGAAGAGTATTTTTTTTCTTCTTTTTTTGGAGAGGTTTTTGCTATAGAGCGCGTGTACTCGCCAGACAGACAGAGAGAGACAGAGAGACAGAAAGCGAGAAATCACCCCCCAGGGGGAATGGCCACGCCGCAATCCCTTCTCCTCCATTCTCCTCTCGGGATCTTGGGCACGCACGCACACGCGCCCGGCGTGAGTTTTAAGCCACCGGGACCGGGACGCGAACCGCGGTCGACTACGTGGGAGTCCAGCGACATAGCCATTACGCTAACTGCTGGTCCCAAAGCAGAAGAGTATTAACGTGTAATAAAATAAAAACAAAGAGACAGCCTTTTTTTTTTTTTTTTCATATTAGGTATTTATTTCCCAAGAATAACAGAAACGTATTCCCTCTGCTCCCAGTTCCTGGGCGGCCTATCACATTGTCACACCGTTGCCCGCAGTTCTCGCTCTCCCCGTGCTCCAGATATCCCTCCTCTCACCGCTTTATTCTGCACCTGTGCACACTTCGCTTTCACGAATGGTTGCTGCCATCTGGTAGGGACGAGGGGGTAGTGACCCCTGTTCACTGACCCAGAAGAACTACTCTTTTGTACCCAATAGTTTGGGGGTAGTTACCGAAACTATTGGGTTGTAGGGGAAAGTCGTGATACATTTTTGCATAAAAAATCACTTCATGGGGACTGGCAGGTGGTACAGTGGTTAAGGGTGCTGGACTCCCACATGGCTGACCGTGGTTTGAGTCCTGGACCTGGCGGCTTGCTTTCTCACTTTCTCCCTCTCTCTTTGTCCCTCTCTGGTCGATTAAAATAAATAAATAAATACAGTTAAATAAAATAATTCTTGTAAACATACACACACACACACACACACACACACACACACACACCATGACTTTCCTGATAACCTAATACATTCCTTTTCTTAAAAATTGGTGCTTTTTCTCATGACTAAAGCCAGGGGGTTCTCAACCTGGCTCAAGACACTGGTTATCACTGTTGTCTTCGGTATATCTTTACCACCACCTCTAAGACCCTTAATAATGTCGTTTGACACACAAAAAAGTTGGGGCTAGAAAGACCTAAATATATCTCCGTAATATTTACAAACATTCTGAGTCCTCTGTGTAGTTACTGCAGCATAATCATATGTTTAAAAAGCACAGGCTCTTGATCCAGCAGGGGCAGGTGGCATAGTGGTTAAGAGTGCTGGACTCCCACATGGTTGACTGCGGTTCGAGTCCTGGACCTGGAGGCTTGCTTTCTCACTTTCTCTCTCTCTCTCTCTTTCGCACTCTGTACCTCTCAGGTCAAATTTAAATAAAGAAAGTTAAATAAAATAATTCTTAAAAAATAAAAGACATGGGACCAGCAGGTGGCATGGTGGTTAAGGCACTGGACACTCCCACATGACCAATCATGGTTTGAGACCTGGACCTGGTGGTTTGCTTTCTACTTTCCCTCTCTCTCTCTCTCTCTGTCTGTCTCTCCGGTCAAATTAAAATGAATGAATGAATGAATAAAATTAAATAAATAATTCTTTAAAAATAAATAAATAAAAGGCTGGGTTCTGAGGCAGAAAAATAGTTTTAAACTCTCTCTCTGCCCTATACTTCTAGATGTATTATCTTCTTTATTTTTGTAGAGATTTTTTGCTATAGGGCATGCACGCTTGCAAGGGACAGACAGAAGGCAAGAAGTCACACCCTCCGGGGGAGATGGCCACACCGCAATCCCTTCTCCATTCTCCTCTAGGGATTTGAGCATGCACGCGCATGTGCCCTGGGTGCATTTCAAGCCTCTCAAGCCTCTCCACAGCAGTTGCCATGTGGGAGTCCAGTGATGTAACCATTACGCCATCTGCTGGTCCCCTTAGATGTATAATCTTTTTTTTTTTTTTTTTTGAGAGGTTTTTTGCTGTAGGGCGCGTGCGCTCGCCAGACAGAGAGAGAGAGACATAGAGACAGAAAGCGAGAAATCACCCCCCAGGGGGGATGGTCACGCCGCAATCCCTTCTCCTCCATTCTCCTCTCGGGATCTTGGGCACGCATGCACACGCGCCTGGCGTGAGTTTTAAGCCACCGGGTCCGGGACGTGAACCACGGTCGACTACATGGGAGTCCAGCGACATAGCCTTTACGCTAACTGCTGGTTCCCTAGATATATAATCTTGAGCAACATTTCAACTTCTCTGAACTTCATCTCTAAAAGAGGGAGAATCATACCAACTCCAATTGAATTGTTTTGGTTTTGCTTTTTTTTAAAGATTTATTTATTTATTTATCATTCATTCATTTCAATTTGACCAGAGAGAGACAGAGAGAGAGAGAGAGCTGAAAGTGAGAAGGTAAGCCACCAGGTCCAGGACCTGAATTGTGGTAGGCCATGTGGGAGTGTCTAGCATCTTAACCACCACGCCACCTGCTGGTCCCTCCAATTGAATTGTTAAAGGAGAGAAAACATAAAATATCTATCTGATACATGGTACATGCTCAACAAATGGTAGCTATATGAAACAAATCTTAATATTTTATTTAAATAAGTCATATTCAATATTCTACTTAATTGCCATTAAGCTAGGCTTTCCATTTAGTAAATCAATAATTACTCTTTTTTTTGTGTGTGTGTGTGTGCTAGAGATGTGTGCACTCACCAGAGAAAGGGACAGAGAGAGGAGAAACACTTCCATGAAGAGTGGTCATGCACCAATTCCCTCTCCTCTACGTTTCCCTGCTTTCAAGATTCGGGACATATATAAACATGTGTCCAGCATGTTTTTCAAACTGCCAGGGCCAAGATTTGAACCTCATTGGCCATTTAGGATCCTCTGCCTTAACCACCAAAGCCAAGGAACTGGTCCCAATAATGACTTTTAATTCATGGACTTTACAACATACTGACTTGATAAATTTGACTGTTTACCTTATAGAAATGACAGAAAGATTTGGCCCGAGAGAGAGAGAGAGAGAGAAAGGGAAAGTGAGAAAGCAAGACAGCGGGGTCTGGAACTGCAGTTGGTCATGTGGGAATCCAGAGGCCCTAACCTTCACCACCTGCTGGCCCCAATAACTTTTTAAAAATAATTATTAACTTTATTTATTTTTTTATTTGACCAGAGAGGGGCAGAAGGAGAGGGAGAAGGAAAGAGAGAAAGCAAGCCACCAGGTCCAGGATTCGGTGGCTTGAAACTCATGCCTGGTACATGTGTGTGCAAGATCCCAGCAGGAGAACAGAGAAGGGATTGTAGCATGATCATCCCCCCACCCCCCGGGGGGATTTCTCACATTCCCTGTCACTGTCACTGTCTCTCTCTCTCTCTTTCTGGCCAGTGCACATGCCCTAAGGCAAAAACCTCTAAAAAAAAACCCAATTATTTATTTTACTTATTATTTTTAAGTTTGCTAGAGGACACATGTACTCAAGAGAGACAATCAGAAAGCAAGCTGCCAGGTCCGGGACTTGAACTGCAGTCAGTTATGTGGTAATCCAGTGCCCTTAACTACCATGCTACCTACTATCCCCTAGTTATACCAAAGATAATAATATGAATAATGTAATCTATATCTTTTATTTATTTATTTATAGAGATTTTTGCTATAGGGTGCATGCGCTTGCTGGAGAGACAGAGAGAGGCAGAGAGACCAAAAGCTAGAAATCACCCCCCCCCTCCCAGGGGAGGGGATGGTCATACTGTAGTCTCTTTTTTTCTCCATTCTTATCTCAGGATTTTGGGGCATGTGTGCAAATGCCACCAGGCCTGGGACATGAACCACAGTAGACTGTGTGGGAGTCCAGCAATTTAACCAGTATGCCATCTGCTGGTCCTTAAATCTTCTAATCAGTACAATTAGTAGCTCAATTTTCAGATTATTTTCTTTTCTTAAAGAATTATTTATTTATTTATTATCAGTATTTTTCAATTTGACCAGAGAGAGACAGAGTGAGAGAGAGAGAAAGCAAGCTGCCAAGTCCAAGACTCAAACTGTGATTGGCTATGTGGGAGCTGGCCCCAATTTTCAGATTCTTTAAAAAAATGTTTTAATGAGGGACCAGCAGGTGGCATGGTGGTTAAGGTGCTGGATACTCCCACATGGCTGACCACAGTTCAAGTCCTGGACCGGGTGGTTTGCTTTCTCACTTTCTCCTTCTTTCTTTCTCTGGTCAAATTAAAATACATGAATGAATAAGTAAAATTAAATAAATAATTCCTTAAAAGTATTTAATGAGCCAAGAACTTACTATGAAAAATAAACACATTAAAAAAAAAAAAAAAAAAAAAAGGGACCAGCAGTTAGCATAATGGCTATGTCGCTGGACTCCCATGTAGTTGACCGCGGTTCACATCCTGGACCCGGTGGCTTAAACTCACGCCGGACACGTGTGCGTGTATGCCCAAGATCCAGAGAGGAGAATGGAGGAGAAGGG
Organism: Tupaia tana; assembly: GCA_026018925.1. Taxonomy (NCBI): domain Eukaryota; kingdom Metazoa; phylum Chordata; class Mammalia; order Scandentia; family Tupaiidae; genus Tupaia; species Tupaia tana. Next base: position 199,965,841 of record JAKSZU010000006.1, read on the forward strand.
ATTGCGGCGTGGCCATCCCCCCTGAGGGGTGATTTCTTGCTTTCTGTCTCTCTGTCTCTCTCTGTCTGTCTGGCGAGTGCACGCGCCCTATAGCAAAAACTTCTTAAAAAAAAAGGGCAAAAATAAATGACTATTTCATAAAGTGACAAATAAGGGAAATGGCTTACAGTCCTGATAAGAATTCATCTCGGGAACCAGCAGTTAGCGTAATGGCTATGTCACTGGACTCCCACGTAGTCGACCGACCGCGGTTCGCGTCTCGGACCCGGTGGCTTACAACTCACGCCGGGCGCGTGTGCGTGCGTGCCCAAGATCCCGAGAGGAGAATGGAGGAGAAGGGATTGCGGCGTGACCATCCCCCCGGGGGGTGATTTCTCGCTTTCTGTCTCTATGTCTCTCTCTGTCTGTCTGGCGAGCGCACGCGCCCTATAGCGAAAAACCTCTCCAAAAAAAAAAAGAATTCATCTCTATGCTCAAATCTGAACAGAACAAAGTAACATCATGCTCTATTCTGAAGCGTCTCCTCTCATACCTCATGCTGTAGTCAAACAACACTCACATAATGTTTACATCTTATATCATCCTTAGGCACAATTTTACAATGACTACAAGATTGTTTAAAGTCCTGAGAGACCACAAGATAAACCTAAGTTTCTTACCATGGCTTACAAGAGCCTTGAAACTATGGCAAGATGTATCCTTTTCAACCAGCATCCGCACATCTTTTAAGTGTTTTTATATACAAATGATCACATTGTACGTAAGGTCAACTGCTAAAACTTCATATAAAGTGTGACATGCACATTTTATAGAAACACATACGCATGTGACTTCAGTTAAAGGGAAAAAAACCCCCAAAACTACGTATACCACTGGGCATAAAGTAGAATTTCAAAATGAAATTCCAGTAGACATCTTTATCTCATTAAAGAAAATGACCCTGAGGACTCTCAGAGGGATGACTATTAGACATATGTTGAATCTTTCATTTAATGAAGATAATTTTTTGGAACGAACCAGTTTAACAGTAACAGGTAACCTAAACAGCTCCTGTAAAGACTATTAAGGGTAGGAAGACGTATTTCCATAATAAAAGATAGGAGGAAATGGTAATTCCAGTAGGAAGCAGGCCTTAGGAATGACTAGCCACCACAGTCCTTCCATTCATTTGGATAAGAATGAAAATGGCTTCAACCCTGGTTTGGAGTCATGAGGGTAAACCGTACCCACTCGGATGAGCAGTTTTCAATTTTCCATTTACTTCACAGAGCCACGTAGGACCGGGCCCTCTTCAGAGATGTTTGTAAAATGCCAAGGGTCAAGCAGAGTGCTCGGTATACAAAAAGGGGTTCAATATTTTTGAATGAACAAATTATGGACCGAAGGCACACAATGGGCTCCCAGACTCCCCCTGCTCCCTCTCAGGCACGCTATTATGGCTATTGTATGCCTTGGCACCTCTCCGTGTCAATCATGATGTATTTCCTTCCCTTTATCCCTGGAAAGGCCCTGGTTAGTCTTTTCTTCCTTTAGAGATCGAGAATCTATAATTACCCTGATCTTGCTTGAAACTCCTCATTAAACAAAAAAGGATACCCATTTTCCCTGAGCCTACCTCACGGCTCCAATATGCCTCCGCTGAAGCTCGCAGAATGAATCTAGTTCAAGGTATTTTAAGAAAAAGGTCCAGGGAAAGCAAGTTCTGCCTCCAGGTTATTTTAGAGCTCTTCACCCCAACCGCTACTTACAAGTAATTAATCCATGGGCGATTCTGTTGCAAAGTATTTATTTGTACCACACCAACGTATGTACACCTCGATTTACTGAGGCGAACTTCATAACAACGGGGTGGGGGTCAGAAAAACATTTAGCATAGGAGAATCTATGGGTCTAATCAATTGAGTTCCAATAGTTCACCAATAAAATCCCTAGATTCCTCACTCTGTCATTCTAGTGCATCTATGAGTTGGAGAAATGAGTCTATCCTGAGAGGACAGATCAAATGTTTCCTGTACATACAACACTCTCTCTTACACTGAGGTTTCGGTGACATCTGAAAGTGTTGTGCATATCAGCTGCACTTTTTACAATAATCCCGTTGCCAGGAAGCTGGTATTGGTAGAATCCTTCTACATTTTAATTACTTGCCATCTGGTTAGAATGGGTCTACCAGCAAAATGGACCCCCATTACTGAATCCAGAGAATGGTTTGGTGCAGAGTTTATTTGCTGTGTTGATGGAACTCAGTGCACGCCACAGCCTCAATTCAAAGAGGATCTAGCAACATTACCGCAGGACAGGGAGAAACTTCAAAGAGCCTTCTACTGCTGCTACCAATAAGCCAAAATGGTGCTTTCACTCCACCTCTGCCATCCCCAAACTCGAATGCAACATTTACGGGACAATTTCCTCCATCTTTAGCAGCTAGGCAGGTGCTGTGGATGCATACCCTCAGTCACTGTTCAACTTCAAACAACAGGATGAGCAGAAAATTCTCTGTACCAAATGCTACAATACTTAAGATTTAAAGTGAGTAGAAGTTTGTCAGAATGTACACTTGATGCCTTTTTTTTTTTTTTTTTTTGTAGTACTAAAAGAAAAATCTGGGAAAACCTGGAAAAGATAATTAGGCAGAAACACTGTATTTCAAATATTTCACCCAAATCGTCAGCAGATTTTCCATTTTACATATATTCCAAAAGGTGAATCATTTCATATTAAACGAAATGCTGATTCACTTATTTAAGTTTTTTTTTTTTTTTTTAAGTTAAAAGAATATGAACAAGTAGTATTTTGGAAGAAAAAAGACTGATGCCAAAACCTTTGAACTTTGTAAACTGTATGAAACGAACTATTTGTTCGATTGAATTGCTCTCAATTTCAATTTGGATTGTCTACCATGATAACTACTGGATTGAAAAACATCTGCTATCCCCTGTGTAATTAATGGATAGTTCACAAAAAGCCAGAGAAATCTGAGCAGTGAGAGGAAACCTGAGTGTAACAAAATGTTTTAAAAACTCATTCGAACTCCCAGATGCGAAGGGTAAAAAAATTAGGGTTCCAGAATACAATGTTTCATTTCTTTCAAGTTACTTAGTACTGAATCACACTGAGGGGACGAAGAAATCGTCTATAAGCAAGTGCCTAACTGGCTAAGCTTTCAAATCTGAGCACGGTGAAGTGAATTATGCTCCCCTGTTTACATCAAAATGCTGGTTTGGGTGTACAAAAGAGGCAGCTACTTAATCGATAACGAGGAATTCAGGCGGAGGGCCTGAAGATCGTATTTCCATGCTAATTTCCCAACCATGCTACTTGCAAGATGTGACAATTAAAATTTAAAAAGGGGCGGGGATTGAGGAAAAAGTGGATCTCCCAAGTGTTACCAATATTGTTTTTCGTACGATATTAAAGCTGCAAGAAATGATCCAATTACCAGAAGAATTTCCAACAGCTCAAACTTGCAGTTGAAAGAATTCCTGTTTCACTCTTTTATTGCTGCTGCTGGTGGTGGTGGTGGTGGGGTAATCCTACTTTAAACTTGAACATTGTATCGCATACCTTATCCTCACACTGCAACCATTCTTATGCTCCCGAAGAGTACAGTTATTAGCGGTTCTTTTCCTCTGATATCAGCTGGAATGGTTTTACAAAGCTGCCATTCAAAAACTGGAAGGGAATTTAAGAGGGAGCAGGTGCCAGCAGCCCTGGGACTCGATCGTCCCGAGGGAGGAAGGTTAAGATTCGCAAAAGCGCGTTCCTCCCACACACCAGTACCAGAGTCGTCCCTGAGAGCACCGCCGGCGCTTAGAGCATCACTTCGCGGCAAGAACCGCGGCAGGATGCGGTTTTACCTCCACGGCGCCCCGACACGCAGCCCGCAGCAGATCCACGGCCGCGCCTCCTCCACGCCCCGGCGCAGGTCCGGCCCGGGCTCCCGATCCGCATCCCTCCAAGTTCCCCAGCTCGTCCCCTGCCCAGCCAGCCCGGTGTCCCTGGCCACAGGGGGCGCGGCTCCTTAGAGCATCTCGGAGCACACATGAGGAGGCCACCACGACCCTGGCCGGGGCATCGCCAGACCCACCGAAACTTCCCCGGGACGCCGATTCTAAATGCACCGCACCCGCCGCCGCCTGCACCGCGCGCCCTAGGCTCGCTCCCGTCCGTCCGTCGCAGCCCCCTTCTCCCTCCCTCAGGACCCCCTCGCCCTGCGCGGCGGGAAAACGCCGCTAGGTGCCTCCCCGTCCCGGGGGCTCCGGTCGGACGCTCGCTGCCTGCGGGAGCCTCGCCGCCAACCGCCGCCGCCGCAGCTGCGCGCCCCTCACGCTCACTCACCCGCCCGCGCCCGAGCGGCCATCTTAGCGCTCCCCGCGGCTCCGGGTCCCGGGTCCCGCGGCGGCGGCCCGGTTCTGCAGCCACGTCACGTGACGCCGTGACGGCCCCGCCCCCGAGAGCCCCGCCCCCGGCCTTAGGCTTCTAGCGGGGCGGGTCCGCGTGCGAACGCCGGAGCCGCTAGGGGGGTCCGCGCGGTCCGGGAGGCCTCCGGTCGCCTCCTGGGCGAGCGCCCCTCCATGCTTGGAGCGCCCAGGCGTCTCCCCGGGGGGCTTCACACCTGTACTGACCGTCCGAGCCCGGGGAACGTCCGCTGTTTCCTTCGAGCAGGGAAGGCGGGAGACCCCCAGGCTTCCTTGATCCTCTGACTTTCTCTGACTTCACTCAGCAGCGTCAAATTGCTTGGCAGAAATGCGCGCCGGGTCCGTTACCTTCCTAATCGATCTGCAGGCATTCATTGGCATAGAAATGCCTCTCGAGGACGTGTCCTTCTCCAGGACTCACCCAAGCGTAAGCTCCAGCGTTAGAGTCCGGATTCCTCACTCAGCAGGAGGGCGCGGAAGGCTCCAGAATGGGAATCTTTCTGAGAAACAAGATTTAAGGGATGTGAAAAGGACCTCTGTCCAAAATTGCCTGATCTGAAATTGCCAATTTAGGATAATAAAGTAGATCTCGAAAAGGAAGAATAGACTAACGGGGAAGGGCTCTGGAGAAGAAAGCCAAGCCTACAGGTACCCGAAGAGTTCATCCATTAATATTGAGTTCCTGGTGCTCAGTCTGAGCCGGTTCCACCCAGGCTACCCCCTGGAGTATTCTGAAAATGAAAACCCTCTTCCTAAAGCCAGCTTAAGGCGAAGCAAGATCTACGAAGTTGTAATATGCCAACTGGAGTGCGAAATCTTGCAATATGTAAAGCAAGGGACAAAACTGATCAGATCTTTTAATAAGCAATTTCATTTGGGGGAATATCTTTCGGTAGCATGCTCTAAATAAAGATAAGGGTCCACTGTAGCAGCTGATGGCAGTGGTTGAAGCAGTTGGATCCCTCACAGCCCACTTGATGGTTTGAATCCCAACGCAGCATCCAGAAGAACACACGGAACACACCCTCTGTGCGAACACACCCTCTGTGCGAGGGTGGCCAAGATGCAAAGAGGAGAATGGATAAGGCACTATGGCCAGGTCAGCCCCTCTGCGGGGTGTGTGTGTGCTAACTGTCCATTTCTTCCCCAGATCCAGGTGCCCTACTGCAAGGTTTAAATAAATGAGAAATGGATCCACAGACATATTCATAGCATATTATCCGAAGTTATTATTATAAGTAAGTATTATCAAAAGTTTCAGGAGAAAAGTGTAATTAAAACAAAGTGGCAGGGCCGGCAGGTGGCGTGGTGGTTGGGGTGCTGGACTCCTAAATGGCCATCCATGGTTTGAGTCCCAGACCTGGCAGCTTGCTTTCTCGGAAAGTGGCCAATTAAGTTCTGGCATAATAACCTTGGGAAGTTTTTTCTTTTTTTTCCTTTAAGTTTTTTACCAGAGGGCATGTGCATTCTCAGAATAGAGAGAGAGAGACAGTGAGAGGGAAAGTGAGAAATCACCCCCTCCAAGGGATAGGGCCACACTACAATCTCTTCTCCTCCATTTTCCCCTTAAGATTTTGGGCATGCATGCATAGGTGCCTGGTGTGATTTTTAAGTTGCTAGTCTGGGACTTGAACTACAATCGACTGTGTGGAAGCCTAACTTTTTTTTTTTTTAAGAATTATTTTTATTTCATTTTATTTATTCATTCATTCATTCATTTTATTTTAATTTGATCAGAGAGAGAGAGAAAGCGAGAAAGCAAGCTGCCAGATCTGGGACTTAATTCGTGGCCAGCCATGTGGGACTGTCCAGCGCTTTGACCATCACACCACCTGCTGGTCCCCAGGAGCCCAACATTTTAACCACTATGCCACCAGCTGGCCCCACTTTGGTGATTATTACAAAGATAACAAAATTGTCGTAAAGTATAATCAATTCATATTTGAAAATATACCAATTACAGAGGTTGGCAGGTGGCGTGGTGGAAGAGCACTGGACTCCCACATGGCCCACTACAGTTTGAGTCCCGGATCTGGCAGCTTGCTCTCTCACTTTCCTCTCCCTCTTTCTCTCACTTTGTCTCTCTCTGGTCAAATTAAAAAAAAAAAAAATTAAATTAAGTTGAAAAAATAATTTTTAAAATATACCAATTATATACATGAACATTACAACTGCATAAAATGTAGTTTTACAACTAAAGATTAACGATAAAGATCAAATTTGTATAATTTAATATCTTTCCTTCTTTTTTCTATATATTTAAGTGCACAGTAATTCAATTCAGTTCTTTCCCTAATACATTTCTCCCACTCAAAACTACTGTCTTATACTCTTGTCCACCATCCAAATTTCTAAAATGTACTTAAAACATTTCATGAGGGTGTCTATTAAGAGGAATTATTTAATCAAATTTAAGTATTTCTGGCACACGATATAGCTTGTCCTGTGATTCCTTGAAAGAAAAATATAGCAAAGGTCAAAACCCTCCCTCTCCTGTTTTAATGCCATAAAACCTTTTCGGAAGGTCTTCTGGCAGACTGCAGTTTATAAAGACTCTTGGTTCTTTTCCCTCTGACCTATTGTAATAGAGTAATAGAAATTCCAATAGTAATATTAATTCAAGAGTCATTTCAATAGTAATTCCACTTGGTAACAGAACTACCAAGACCTTTTACTGACACCCAGGGAATTTAGAAAGTTATACATCTCATGTTATGTATATAATGAAAAACAGAAACAATCTAAATGTTCATTCAGCACTATGGGGATGATTAAGTAAATCTGGCTTATTTATATGACAAAATTATAGTCATCAAAAATCATATGTTTAGGCTGACAGGTGACATGGTGGTTAAGCCACTTGGTCCCATGTGGCCAAGTCTTGCAGTTTGAGCCCTGACCTGGTGACTTGAAAAATATGCCAGGCCCATATGCTTGTGTGCATGCCGAAAAATCCCAAGGGAAGGATGGAGGAGAAGGAATTGTGGCGTGGCCATTCTCCCTGAGGGTGATAGCTCACTTTCTTTCTTTCTCTCTCGCCCTCCAGCAAACACACATAACCCCATAACAAAACTTAAAAAATCTTACTTTCAGAAACTATTAAATGAAGGCCACATCAACTATTTCTACTATTCTAATTCTTCCAAGAAGTTCCTTCTTTATAAAGTACCTTCTAATGGGGCCAGCAGGTGGCATGGTTATTAGGGGCGCTGGACTTCAACATGGCTGACTGTGGTTTAAATCCCGGACCAGGTGGTTTGCTTTCTCACTTTTTCTTTGTCTCTCACTATGTGTCTCTCTGGTCAAATGAAAAACAAATAAAGTTAAATAAAATAATCCTTTTTTAAAAAGTACCTTCTAGTGGGGCCGTGGTGTGGTGGTTAAAGGAGCTGGACTTCCACATGGCCGACCATAGTTCAAGTCCCGGACTTGGTGGCTTGCTTGCTCACTTTCTCTCTCTCTGTGTATCTCTCTGGTCAAATTGAAGAATAATGATAATAAATAAATAGTTCTTTTTTTAAAGTACCTTCTAAAAACTTTATATAATAAAAAACTACATAATAACCCCTCTTGCCTCTGCAATACTGGGCCGACACCAGACTCAAAAACTGTCAATCCATGGGAAACTTGTTAAAGCTCTGCCCAGAGCTTGGGCACCGTGAACAAGAGACTGAGGTGAACTTAGTAATGGGCTAAGAGGACACTGTGGGGCCAGCAGGTAGCAGGCTGGTTGGGGTGCTGGACTCCCACACGGCTGACCGTGATTTAAGTCCCCCACCTGGAGGCTTACTTTCTCACTTTCTCTCTCTCTCTGGTGAGTGTGCATGCCCTATAACAAATTTTAAAATAATAAAACTAATAAAATTTTAATTAATAAAAATAATGAAATTAAATTAAGTAACTAATTCTAAAAACAAAAAAAACAAAAGAGGCACCCTGGGAAGGCAGGTGCTACAAAGGAACGAAAGCAGTGCACACACAGAGGGCGCAGCAGCTGAATTCAAGAGAAATAGCACCGCTGGGGGGCTTCACAGCACTGGGCAGAACTGCTTAGGTTCTGGGGGCCACTAAAGTAACTGAGCAGAAGAAAAGACTAAAAGCAGGATGCAAAAATGTATGTGTTGTTATTTAAAAATAGGTATGTAGAGGCCTGCAGGTGGCATGGCGCTTAAGGCACTGGACTCTCACAGGGCCGACCTCCTCTGTGGTTTCAGTCCCGGAACTGGCAGCTTGCTTTCTCACTTTCCTTCACCATCTCTCTCTGGTGAGTGCACATGCCCTATAGCAAAAATTTTAAATGACGACATTAAAGAAAATAAAATAATTAGGGACCAGCAGGTGGCATGGTGGTTGGGGGCGCTGGATTCCCACATGGCTGACTGTGGTTCGGGTCCCGGGTGGCTTGCTTCCTCTCTTTCCCTCTCTCTCACTCTTTCTCTCTCTGGCCAAATTAGAATACATAAAGTTAAATAAAGTAATTCTTAAAAAAAATAAAATAGTATTTACAAAATTAATGATAAATTCTATAAAGATAAATAAAATAAAAATATGTATGTATATATTATGTTCACTTTGAACAACACCGGGAAGGAATACATCAAAATTTTCATAATATTGGTGAGATTTCAAGTGATTTTTCTTTTCTTTTCTTTTCTTTTTTTTTTTTTTTTTGAGAGGTTTTTGCTATAGGGCGTGTGCGCTTGCCAGACAGACAGAGACAGAGAGACAGAAAGTGAGAAATCGCCCCCCAGGGGGGATGGCCACGCCGCAATCCCTTCTCTTCCTTTCTCCTCTCGGGATCTTGGGCACGCACGCACACGCGCCCGGCATGAGTTTAAGCCACGGGGTCTGGGACTCGAACCATGGTCGACTACGTGGGAGTCCAGCGACATAGCCATTACGCTAACTGCTCGTCCCGATTTTTATTTTCTAAGTTTTCTACAATGATCATAATTTTCTTTAACTGTTTTCTTCCACCATAAAATAACGATAATGATTTGAGATGATGATATGCTAATTACCCTGATTTGATCATAGGATCATAGTCATGTAACTGAAAAATCACACTATATGCCATAAATAAGTACACAGGATATGTGTCAATTAAAAAGAATAAATGAAGGGGAAAAAGGTGAAAAGGGAAGGAAACAAAGCAAAGGCAAGCAGAGTCGGGCACAGGTGGAGGGCTGAATGGAATATCCTTCACAAAATGTCCTGAATGCAAAGGCCTCAGCTAGGGAGGGGTGCCAATGGGAAGGGAAGGGGCTGGTGGTGAGAAATGACAAATGACGTGAAGTGTTCATCGTGTTAATAATTACAGAGTAGGGGCCAACAGGTGGCGTGGTGGTTAAGGATGCTGGACTCCCACATGGCTGACTGCGGTTGGAGTCCTTGACCTGGCGGCTTGCTTTCTTGCTTTTCTTTCTCTCTCTCTCTCTCTCTCTCTCTCTCTCTCTGTCTCTCTCATTCACTTTATCTCTCTCTGGTCAAATTAAAATACATACATAAAGGTTAAATAAAATAATTCTGAAAAAAATAATAATTACAGAATAGGTTACATTTGCAATATACCCTTTCCTTTATATTTGTTATTTTTTTTTTAGAGAGAGATTTTTGTACAGGGTGTGTGTGCTCACTCAAGAGACAGAGAGAGATAGACACAAAACAAGAAATCACCCCCTACCGGGGGTGGGGATGGCCACGCCACAATCCCTTCTCCTCTATTCTCCTCTCGGGATCTTGGGCACACATGTACACGTGCCCGGTGTGAGTTTCGAGTCCCAGGGTCTGTGACTGGAACTACAATCAACTACATGGGAGTCCAATGATATAACTATTTTGCCATCTGCTGGCCTGTTATTTAGTTTTTCTTTTAGTTTGGTATAGGGCATGTGCTTGCAGGAAACAGAGATAGAGAGAAAGACAGAAATCACCCCAGTGGGGATGGCCATGCTGCAGTCTTCCCCATTCTCCTCTGGGGATTTTTGGGCATGTATGCATACACACCTGGTGAATTTTTCAAGCCTCTGGGGCTGGGACTTGAACCTCACAACTGGCCATATTTGATCCAGATTCCTTAACCTTTACACCACCTGCTGGCCTTATCATTATTACTCTTTATTCAGCTTAGAAACTTTTGCACCTCCAAGGCCTAGACGATGGCATTATCTCATTCCCTGAGCTCCAGGACCTCTCAGCTGTCACAGTCATTCTTTGGAATTTTGCAAATTATTTATTTTTTAACCTATTTTTATCAAATCCAAGCTTTATACTATAACATTAAAAATAAAAATGTGGTGGCATGGTTATTGAGTCACTGGCCAACGGTGGTTCAAGTCCTGGAACTGACAGCTTGCTTTCTCACTCTCTCTGTCTCTCTCTGTTGGGTGCACATGCCATATAGCAAAAAAAAAAAAAAAAAAAAAAAAAAAAAAAAAAAAAAAAAAAAAAAAAGTTTTTAAGTAATAAATTAAACTAAATGAATAAAAAAGAAAATGCTTCCTTCCTTACCCACTTTCATAACCGACACCCCAAGCTTACCTATTCTATCCTCCAAAATCAAACTTTCCCCAAACGGGCCTTTGGATAGCTGAGAGGTAGGTCAGGTCCTTCCTGGTCTCCCACATTTCAGGCACTTTCCACTTTGAAATGGGGCAGAAGCTCATCTCCTAAGCAGAGGACCCTCCAGCTTCCGCTCCGGGAAGTCATTACAATTCCCCTCTGTCAGGGTTGGCCTACAGGCTCACCTCCTGGAAACCACTTTCTTAGTAACAAAGGGGCTTCTGAGTCTTCACCCCCACCCGGCAGTCCATTGTTATGCAAGTATCGCTTTTGTTCTGGGTTCCAAGCCGGCTCTCTGTGTGCAGAGCAACCCCTGGGGGACTAGGACTGTGCACTGCCCCTTTGTATACCCTCCACCACTCTTAGGGTGCGACTGGCCAAAAAGACTCTTAAAGGGCTCTAGGGAATTAACGAAATCAGTGGGTCCCTAGCATCATAGGAGTCTCCACTGATGGTGGAGGTTTGCCTTGTTCTCTGATAGCTTTTTTCTTTTTCTTTTAAATATTATGTATCTTTTTATTTACTTACTTATTTATTTAAATTTGACTAGAGAAGGACAGAGTGAGAGAGAGAGTGAAGGAAAGTGAGAAAGCAAGCTGCCAGGTCCTGGACTCAACTGCAGCCAGCGTCCTTAACCACTACGCCACCTGCTGGTCCCTCTTTTGTGATAGCTTTGAGATTCATTTAACAAACATTTGTAAAATATAATTATTTATTTAATTAAATTAAATTATTATTATTATTTAATTTGACTAGAGAGAGACAGAAAGAAAGAAAGAGGGGAAGTGAGAAAGCAAGCCACCAGGTCAGGGACTCAAACAGTTGTCGGTGATGTGGGAGTCTAGAGTCCCAACCACCACACCACCTGCTGGCCCAAACAATTTTTTAAAAAATATTGCTAGATGGGATCAGCAGGTGGCGTGGTGGTTAAGGCGCTGGACACTCCCACATGGCTGACCACGGTTCAAGTTCCGGACCTGGCGGCTTGCTTTCTCTCTCTCTCTCTTACTCTCTCTCTCTCTTTCTCTCTCTCTCTCTGTGTGTCTCTCTCTGGTCAAATTAAAATAAAATAAATGAATAAATAAAAAAAATTAAATTAAAATAATTAAAAAAAATATATTGCTAGAGGGCACCTGCTACTGAGAGAGAAAAAACAGAAAGAGAAAGAGAGAGAGAGAGAGAGAGAGAGAGAGTGAGAGAGAGAGAAGCATCCCCCAGAGGGGATGGCCATGGCCACACCACAATCTGCTCTTAAGGTTTTTTGGGCATGCGTGTACATGTACTAGGTGTGATTTTCGAGCCACTAGGTCAGAGACTCAAACCAAGCTCTTGGCCATTGGGATGCAGCACCTTAACTTTCACGCCACCTGCTGGCCCCTTCTATTTTGAAAAAATTCTTTTTATTTTAAAAAGTTTCACAAGGGGGCAAGTGTACTTGTAGGAAAGGGGGAAAGAAAAAGAAAGCAAGAAAGCACTTCCCGTGGGGCATGGTCATACCATAATCCCTTCTCCTTCATTTCTTCTTTTGGGATTTTGGGCCCACGTCTGCGTGCTTGCAGGTGCACGTCCCTCAAACTGCAGGCAGGACTCAGATTGCATAGTTGGCTGTGTGGGAATCAGCTGCCTTATCCTCCATGCCTCAGGCTGGCCCACAATCTTAGCTTTCTTTCTTTCTTTCTTTCTTTCTTTCTTTTTTAATAATTATTTATTTAATTTTATTTATTCACTCATTTATTTTAATTTGACCAGAGAGAGACACAGAAGAGGAAAGAGGGAGAGGGAAAGTGAGAAAGGAAGCCATGAAGTCCAGGACTCGAACCGTGGTCAGCCCTGTGGGAGTGTCCAGCACCTTAACCACCACGCCACCTGCTGGTCCCTACAATCTTAAATTTCTAACAATATATAAAAAAGGAACTGAAGGGGAACCAGCAGTTAGCGTAATGGCTATGTCGCTGGACTCCCACGTAGTCGACCGCGGTTCGCGTCCTGGACCCGGTGGCTTAAAACTCACGCCAGGCGCGTGTGCGTGCGTGCCCAAGATCCCGAGAGGAGAATGGAGGAGAAGGGATTGCGGCGTGACCATCCCCCCTGGGGGGTGATTTCTCGCTTTCTGTCTCTATGTCTCTCTCTGTCTGTCTGGCGAGCGCACGCGCCCTATAGCGAAAAACCTCTCAAAAAAAAAAAAAAAAAAGGAACTGAAGAAAAAAAGTAGCATATTTAAAAAGAAAACAGCAGATATGGCCTTAGAAAATGAGTTAGAGAGGATAGTGGGTAAGAAAAAAAGGGCTTGAGAATTAGCCTTTTATAAAACATTTTTTAAAAAGTTTATTTAGGGCCAGCAGGTGGCATGGTGGTTAAAGATGCTGAATTCCCACACAGCCAACTATGGTTTGAACCCCGGAACTGGCGGCTTGCTTTTTCATTTTCCCTTTCTCTATATATCTGTCTCTCTCTGGTCAAATTAAAGAAATGATAATAGCAAATGGAATTAAATAAATAAATAAATATTTTTAAAAGACTTTATCTAACTTAATTAATTAATTTATTTTAATTTAACCAGAGAGGGACAGAGTGAGAGTGAGAGAGAAAGAGAGAGAAAGTGAAAAAGAAAGCCACCAGGTTCAGGACTCGAACCGTAGTTGGCCATGTGGGAGTCCAGTGCCCTTAACCACTATTCCATCTGCCAGCCCCATAATTTTTTTTTATATATAAAGAGATTTTTGCTATAAGGTGTGTGTGCTTGCTGGAAAGACAGAGACTGAAAGACAGAATGGCAAAAAGCAAGAAATCACCCCCTGGGGGGATGGTCACACCACAATCCCTTTTCCTCTGTCTCAGCATGACTTCAAGTTGCTGGATCCTTGACTAGAACTGCAGTCAACTCTGTGGGAGTCCAGGGACATAACCATTACACTATCTGCTGGTCCCAAGAATTTGCCTTTTATAATGTCAAGAAAGAAGAGAACAGAAGGTGGACATGGGTCAATTCAAAGTTTACTAGATGCTATCAAAGTTGATTTTATTTTTTAAAAATTATTTATTTAGGGGCCAGTGGGTTGCATGGTAGTTAAGGTGCTGGACAATCCTACATGGCTGACCATGGTTAGAGTTCTGGAGCTGGTGGCTTGCTTTCTCACTTTCCTTCTCTCTGAGTGTCTGTCTTTCTCTGGTGAGATGAAGATAAATGAATGAATTAATAAAATTAAATACATACTTCTTTAAAAAATTATGTTTATCTTATTTATTATTATTTTTTAAGTTTTCTATAGGGCATGTGTGCTCACCAGAGAGAGACGGGGGGAGGAGAGAGAGAGAGAGAAAGAGAAGTGAGAAAGCAAGCCACCAGGTCCAAGACTTGAACCACAGCCATGTGGGAGTCCAACACCTTGACTACTACACCACCTGCTAGTCCCAAAGTTGATTTATTTGAAAAAGAATGCTAAGTGTTTGTTTGGTGGTCTGAGAAATTTTTCTTTTAGATTTTTGCTATAGGACATGTGCACTTGTTAGAAAGATAGAAATCACCCCCCTGGGGAATGGCCATGCTGTAATCTTTTCTCCTCCATTCTCCTCTTGGGATTTTGGCCATGCACGCACGTGTGTCTGGCGTGAATTTTAGCCACAATGTCTGGGACTCGACTGTGGTCAACTACATGGGAGTCCAGCAATATAACCATTATATAATCATTATGCCATGTGCTGGTCCCCATGTGACATGTTCTTTGTTTGTTTTTTAAGAATTATTTATTTATTATTATTTTATTTTTCTACATGAATTTTGCCAGAAAAAGACACAGAGAGAGAGAGAGAAAAAGCCAGATGCCGGGTCCGGGACTCCAACCATGGTTGGCTATGTGGGAATTCCAGTGCCTTAACCACCACGCCACCTGCTGGCCCCCCACGTGGCTGGCATGTTTTTTAAGCCACCAAGGACCGGGATTAAAACATCATGGTCGGCCATGTGGAATCTGACTCCCTTAACCACCCGGATATAGACTGGCTCTTGAGGATAAATATTACAATGGCTAAAATGACAGAACTCTGAGAAACACGGACCACGGTTTTAGCCTTTACTTCCATTTCTTCATCCATTCCAACAGGATTTGGGCATGTCTGCACACACACCCAGTATTTTCTTTTTTAAGAATTATTTAACTTTATCCATTTATTTATTTATTTTAATTTGAGCAGAGAGGGATAGAGTGAGAGAGAGAATGTGAGAAAGCAAGCCTGCCTCTAGGTCTGGGACTTGAACAGTGGTCAGCCATGTGGGAGTCCAGCATCCTTAATCACCATGCCACCTCCCAGCCCCCCACACCCAGTATTTTCTTAACCCACTGGGGCTGGGATTCAAATGTGTGTGTGGTCAGCCATGTGGGATTGGTTTAAACATTAAGCCTAGGGCCAGCCCCCCTCTGATGTCTTTAATGTATAGCTTTATAATAGTAATTGGTGGGTACAAAACATTGAAAAGTGCCCGGTTTATAGCTGCTGCCTCCATTTTCTCCACATTTGCTTTTTCCTCTGCTGCCTATGGTTGGGGTTTCCTGCCTTACTGCTTTAGAAATGTTTTCCTGGGGGCCAGCAGTTGGCCCGGTGGTTGGGGGGCTTGACACTCCCACGTGGCCGATGACAGTTCTAGTCCCAGACCTGGTGGCTTGCTTTCTCACTTTCCCTCTTTCTCTGTCTCTGTGTCTCTCTCTGTCAAATGAATGAATAAATAAAATAAAAGAAAAAAGAAAAAAAGAAATTTTCTTCTGAGGGACCAGCAGTTGGCATAATGGCTATGTTGCTGGACTCCCATGTAGTCGACTGTGATTCGAGTCCCAGACCCAGTGGCTTACACTCACATCAGGCGCATGTGCATGCGTGCCCAAGATCCTGAGAGGAGAATGGAGAAGGGATTGCGGCGTGGCCGTCCCCCCTGCAGAGTGATTTCTCGTTTTCTGTCTCTCTGTCTTTCTGACGAGCACATGCATCCTGTAGCAAAAATGTCTCAAAAAAAAAAAAAAGTTCTCCTGAAACAAGGTCACTAACAATTCTTGTCAAACTCAAAAGCCATTGATCTACCTTTACCATTTGCTGAAGATGATTATACTTTTCTTTTTAAAAGAGTCTCATAGTTTTTATTCTTTTTTTTTTTAAAAAAAGAATTATTTATTTTAATTTTGTTTATTCATTCATTTATTTTAATTTGACCAGACAGAGTTAGGGAGAGAGAGAGAAAGTGAGAAAGCAAGCCACCAGGTCAGGGACTTGAACTGCAGTCGGCCATGGGGGAGTGTCCAGCGCCTTATACATCATGCCACCTTCTGGTCCCCATAGTTTTTATTCTTGAAAGAATTTTTTAGTCATTAGTTTTTGCTTTAGGGTGCATGCACTCACCAGAAAGAGAGACAGAGAGAGGGAGAAAATGAGAAATCACCCCCTGGGGGGATGGCCATCAGCAAGCCCTCCTCCTTCAGTGTACTCTTGGGCTTATTAGGCATGCATGCCTATGCTCCGGGTGTGGGACTTGAACCTCTAAGTCGGCCATGTAGGATCCAGCACCTAAACCTTCAGACCACTTGCTGGCCCACTCTTAGTTTTTATTCTGAGAGCACACATGATCCTTGATGCATCAGGACAGAATGAGACTTGTGACTGCCACTCCTGCTACAATGTTTACTGCTTTTACTTTGTGGTTAGCTTGTATTCTCTGCTTTCTGTAATTCTTTTTTTTTTTTTTTTTTTTTTTTTTTTGGGGAGAGGTTTTTGCTATAGGGCGCATGCGCTCGCCAGACAGACAAAGAGAGACAGAGAGACAGAAAGCGAGAAATCACCCCCCCAGGGGGGGATGGTCACACCGCAATCCCTTCTCCTCCATTCTCCTCTTAGGATCTTGAGCACACACGCACACATGCCCGGCGTGAGTTTTAAGCCACTGGGTCCGGGAAGCGAACCTCAGTCGACTACGTGGGAGTCCAGCAACATAGCCATTACGCTAACTCCTGGTTCCCATGCTTTCTGTAATTCTTACAGCAATTCTAGGAGGTCGGTATTATTATCCATATTTTGCAGTTAGGGAAACATACTCAGAATTTAATCAACTATTCTAATGCACACTCCAGAACAGACCTGCTCTGGTTCTTAAGTACTAAATACAGCAATGGGGAAGAAAGTTTTTTCCTAACTGGATCAGAGCATGCGCTGTTGTCTGTATTTAGGTAAGGACAGTGTACTGTATCCCATTTATCCTAGTTTAGGCAAATGCTGTGTTTCATTTGTGAAGATGGCATTTCAGTACTAGAGTTCTGTGTCTAAGTTGGCTATTCACTATCATACCTGGTCAGTTTCACCAATATCAGAGACGCTGGCTGGATAGCACATGGCAATGTGTGTTTTTGTTTTTGTTTTTGTTTTTAATCCTTTTTAGGCTCCTGTAGGAATGGAAATAAAATTTTGGATTCGAAAAAAAAAAAAGAACAGAAAAGAAAAAAGGGACCAGCAGTTGGCGTAATGGCTATGTCGCTGGACTCCCATGTAGTCGACCTTGGTTGAGTCCTGGATCTGGCGGCTTAAACTCATGCTGGGCGTGTGAGCATGTGTGCCCAAGATCCCAAGAGAAGAATGGAGAAGAAGAGATTGCGGTGTGGCCATCCCCCCTGGGGGGTGATTTCTCGCTTTCTGTCTCTCTGTCTCTGTCTCTCTTTCTGGCAAGTGCACATGCCCTATAGCAAAAACCTCTTCAAAACAAAACAAAACTTTGGATTCATTCAGGCAATGCTCTAACCTCACATATACTAAGTTGAAAGTGTAGTTATCAGAATTCAACGGAAGACAGCATAGATTATTATTATTATTTGAGTTTTTTTGCTATAGGGTGTGTGCACTCACCAGAAACAAGAGTGAGAAAGGTAGAACTGCTCCCTCTCAGGGAGGATGGCCATGCCACATCCCTGCTCCTCCACTCTCCCCTTGGGATCTTGGGCACGCACATGTACCTAGTGTGATTTTCAAGCCACCGGGTCTGTGTCTGGGACTTAAACCATGTAGTCGGCCAAGTGGGATCCAGAGCCTTAACCTCCGTGCTACCTGCTGGCTCTGACTACATGGGTTTTAAACTAAGCTATATAGTATAGTTTGTTAAATTTTCAGCTGTGTGGATTTTTATTAAAGCCAGTGTAGTGATACAGCAGGATCTAATTACATACTTTAGTTACACACATATTTTGTTATCTCAAGTAAGCACAAATAGTGTAGTCTAGTTTCAAAAGATTTTCGTGAGGTTTTTGTTGGCATGTCAGTGTTAACCACAGAGACTTGAGTGTTTGATATTTCATCGGATAATTAGTGGTTCATAGACAACAATAAATGGTTTTCATGGTTGTCAGGTTTGATTAATAGAATGTGAAACCTCTTGAGTATATTATACCACTACTTTAGTTTTTTATCTGACAGATCTGAATAATAATAAAGATATGGTATCTATCTTACAAACACACTGAATGTAGTCTTTGATTTTATCACTTGAAGTGCCTGTACTTTTATTTTTTAAGAGATATTTAGTTTTATTGCTCTAGCAGGGTTTTTTGCCCTACATCTTGTACCTGTTAACCAAAATGTCTTCAGTTAATTTATTAACAAATATAATGGAAGGAAAAGAGAATTATGAATTATCCCAAACATATATTATGGGCATTTCTCTATATATAGAGAGTGAGAGGAGTAATTTTGCATTAGAAATAATGCTTTTTGGGGCTGGCAGGTGATGTGGTGGTTAAGGTGCTAGACTCCCACATGGTTGACTGCAGTTTGAGTCCTGAACCTGGCAGATTGCTTTTTCACTCTCTTTTTCTCTCTCTCACTTTCTTTCCCTCTCTGGTTAAATTAAAATAAATAGGGGTTGGCAGGTGGTGTGGTGATTAAAGGCGCTGGACTCCCTCCCACATGACTGACTGAGGTTTGAATCCCGGACCTGGTGGCTTGCTTTCTCACTTTCCCTCTCTCTCTCTGATCAAAACTGGAAAATAATAATAATAATAATAATAATAATAATAAATAAAGTTAAACAAAATAATTATTAAACAAAAGAAATAATGCATTTCATTGCAGAGTAATTTCTACCTCTGGAAGGATTTTCATGTACTTTTTTTCTTTCTTTTCCTCTCTTTTTTTTCCTATAGGGTACATGCGCTTGTCAGAGAGAGGCAGAGATAGGGAAAGAGAGAAATCACCCAGCAGGGATGGCCACAACACAGTCCCTTCTCCACTCTCTAGGGATTTTGAGCACACATGTGCATGTGCCCGGCATGTCCAAGCTGCCAGATCCGGTCCTTGAGCCGCTCGGCTGGCCGCGTGGGATCTAGCAGTGCTCACCTTAATGCCCCTGAGGGCCCTGTATTCACTTTGAGAGGCTTGGAAGCTCCAGCACAGTGGCGACTTGTTTCCTGTGAGCAGTTTACTGCTCTGAAGGCCATCGGCGTAAGGATGTGATCAGAGAGAGGCAGGAAAGTGGATTGACAGGCATCTTTTCCTGGAACTTTTTGGCAAATTGAACTCTTACTTTGTTTTTAGCCCTTAGAAGAAAATGCACAGATTATGCAGTTACCTCTGATTATGGGCTTGGCTAGAAAGTATTTTTCACCAAGTAATAGTGGCAACCATCAGTTAGAAAGATTTACCCTGACATCCTCCATATAATTTGCTAGCTTTAAAAGTGGTAGTATTTGGGGGCCAGCAGGTGGTATGTGGTGAAGGCATTGGCCAACTGCAAGTTTGAGTCCCAGACCCCGGTTACTTAAAAATCATGCTGTGCATGCATAAAAATCCCAGGAGAATGGAGAAGGGATTGTGGCATGGCCACGCCGCCCAGGGTGTAATGTCTTACTTTCCCTCTCGCTGTATCTGTCTCCCTCCAGTGAGTGCACACGCCCCTTGGTAAAATTCTTGAAAAACAAAAAACAAAGAACATTGGGAAATAGCAGGTGGCATGGTGGTTAAGGCACTGGACACTCCTACATGACTGACCATGGTTTGAGTCCCAGACCTGGTGGCTTGCTTTTTCACTTTCCCTCCCTCCCTCTCTCTAGTCAAATTAAAATACATGAATAAATAAATAAAATTAAATACATAGTTCTTTTTTAAAAAAAAGAACATGGAAGGAAATATTGTAGGAAGCAGCTCCATCTCTAAATACCATGCTCACAAACATTGGGGTTTCCAGGGTAAGACTGCAGAGAGAGAAAGAGAGAGAACAAGTCACCAGGTCCAGGACTAGAACCATGGTTGGTCATGTGGGAATTTCAGCACCTCAACTACCATGCCACCTCCTGGCCCTTCTTGAGTCTCTCAGGGAAGGAAATACACAACAGCTCTCGCTTTCTCTCGTTAAGAAATACACTTAAAAAAAAAAAGGTACTACTTTTTTTTTAAGAGAATTTTGCTATAGGGTGTGTGTGCTTGCAGAGAGACAGAGAGAGATAGAAAGTGAGAAATCACCCAATCACCACCCCTGGTGGATGGCCACTCCACAATCCTTCCTCCATTCTCCTTTTGGAACTTTGGACACACATGCACACACGCCTGGCATGAGTTTTAAGTCACCAGGTCTGGGACTTGAACCACGGTTGACTACATGTAGTCCAGCGACATTACCATTACATCATCTGCCAGTCCTAAGAGTGTAGTTTTGAAGCAGAATTTCTTTCTGTAATTCTCTAGCAAAGGTCCGTAGGTTTGCGCAAGACCTGGGCCAGTCTGAGCCAGTGGCTGATCTGGACATTTTGAGTTCCTTGTCATTCCCCTCCCATTCTCTTCTCCTGCCCTCTGTCTGACCCCTAGTGACAAGGGACTCACAGTTTCCTGAAGCAGCCTTCCTGTTTCAGAAACTCTGTCATTAAGTTTTCCTGGAGTTGGGACCTGCGGTTGACATAATGGCTGTGTTGCTGGATTACCATGTAGTCGACTGTGGTTCAAGTCCTGGACCTGGTGGCTTAAACTGATGCCGGGCACGTGTATGTGAGTGCCCAAGATCCTGAGAGGAGAATGGAGGAGAAGGGATTGCGGCGTGGCCATCCCCCCTGGGGGGTGATTTCTCCCTTTCTATCTTTGTCTCTCTGTCTTTTTGGAATCGCACACGCCCTATAGCAAAAACCTCTCAAAAATACATATATAAAGTGTAAAATTGAAATAATTCCATAACCTTGGCAAAGTCCTAGGGGCCAGCAGATGGCATGATGTTTGGGGCCCCGGACTCCACATGGCCAACTGTGGTTCTAGTCGACCCGGTGGTTTGCTTTCTCACTTTCCCTTTTTCTCTCTCTGGTCAAATTAAAAAGATAATAATAACAAATACAATTAAATAAATTAAAAATAGAAAAAATAGAAAAGTGAGGCTAGCAGATGGTATAATGGTTACTTGGCTGGGCTCCCGGGTATTCTACCACAGTTCGAGTCCCGGACCTGGTGGCATAAAACTCACGCTGGATACGTGTGCATGAGTGCCCAAGATCCTGAGAGGAGAGTGGAGGAGGAGGGATTGCGGCGTGGCCCCCACCCCCTGAGGGTGATCTCTCACCTTCTGTCTCTGTCGAGCACACACGTGCTATAACAAAAATCTCTTCCTAAAAAAATAAAAATAAATAAATAAAGCTTGGTAAATCCTGATGGGCCCAGTACTAAGATGATAAAATATGGTCATTTCCCCTAAGGATTAGGGAGAATGGTTAGCTAAAAAGGTACCCAGTACCATCTTCAAATGGACAGGATTTTTGCTAGATGTTGTTAGTGATTATATTTTTTAAAATATATTTAATTTTATTTTTATTATTATCTTTAATTTGACCAGAGAGAAGGAAAGTGAAGCTGCCAGATCCAGGACCCCAACCGCTGTCAGCCATGTGGGGAGTCCAACGCCCCAACCACCATGCCACCTGTAAGCCCCAGTGATTAAGATTTAGCTGGTAAAGGGACCAGCAGTTAGCGTAATGGCTATGTCGCTGGACTCCCACGTAGTCGACCGCGGTTCGAGTCCCGGACCCGGCGGCTTAAACTCACGCCGGGCGCGTGTGCGTGCCCAAGATCCTGAGAGGAGAATGGAGGAGAAGGGTTTGCGGCGTGGCCATCCCCCCTGGGGGGTGATTTCCTGCTTTCTATCTCTCTGTCTCTCTCTGTCTGGCGAGCGCACGCGCCCTATAGCAAAAACCTCTCCAAAAAAAGAAAAAAAAAAAAAAAGATTTAGCTGGTAAATGGGAAAGGTCAGTCAAAAACAAAGGCCTTTAGGGACCAGCAGATGATGTGGTGGTTAAGGCGCTGGATCTGCACATGGTCAACTGTGGTTTGAGTCCTATACCTGGCAGCTCGAAGCACACAGGATGCATGTGTGTGCGTGCCCAAAATCCCAGGAGGAGGAATGGAGGGGGGAGAAGGGACTGTGGCATGGCCATCCTCCCTGGGGGGTGATTTCTCACTTTCTCTATCACTGTCTTTCTCCTCTCAGGCAATGGCATGCATCCTATCACAAAACCCTAAAACAAACAAAGTCTAGTTTCCAAAACATCATCAACTCCTAGCTTCCTGCAGGTGAATTTCATACCCATTGAAGCTCAAACCTCAGTCCCTAAAAGAACAGAAATAAATAGCTCTTCACCGAATCCTTTTTCCTTTTAACCTCACCTGGACACACTTCAGACCCTACTGAACTCTCAGACTTCACGCCGAAGGCAGCCTCCGCTCTCCCACAGCTTTCCACTTGGATCAGTTTAAATCCCTCTGAGACTCTGCTCTTGGAAGGGGGCGGTATTGTGAGCTCACGGAGCTGCGGGGGAGGGGAGAGTGGCCAGTGGGGTCGGCCCTCTCTCTGAGCTGCTCACCCAGCCTCCAACAAATCTGCATTGCCCTGGGGGTTGCCACCCCTTTTTCTAAGTCAATGATCCCCATTTGTCCCTAGTGCCTGGGGTTTCAGGTCCTGGTGAGCTATTCTCATTTATCTTCTTTTTGTTTTCAGCCTGCATTCTGCCGTAACTACTAAGTAGTTAAAGTGCCTTTTAGCTCGGTGGTGCAAGCTGACTACTTGCTAGCCTTTCAGTTCTGCCATTCAGGCTCTTTAAAAATAAATAACTAAATAAAACCAAGGGCTTAAAGACCAATTCCTTCATCTGTCTCTGGCCGGCTGAGATAATCTTAAGAGTTGGAGATTTTTACATCCAAATTTTTGCTTGAGTTTTCTCTGCTGTTAGGAAAAAGAGAAAAAAAGAAGCTCTTCTAGATTTTTCAGCTCATACAACTCTATTAGGAGCTTTCTGTCCTCAAAAATGCTTGAGGACAGATACCTGCGAATGAATGAATCTCCAAATTAGGTACCCTGCCTCCTCCTTCTGGAGTCGAATGGGTTCTGTGTCCATCTGATGGCCTAAGTAATGAATGTGTCTTTGGAGAAACAATAAACGGATTTCTTCTCAATTTTCCATAATGTCTTATGTTGGAAATTGTATGTTGGGAATTCTAGGAGTACGCCGTAGTATGCCTGGGGAAGACATAATTCCTTACCCATTTACTATCATACTTAGAATTTGCACACTCTTTATTTCATAGCCTTTTTAGAAGAACTTTGAAATGCCTATCCATCGCATGTGGCAGTAAAGTGACCCCTGGTGGAAATCCCTGGTAGTGTCCAAGAAATTCTGGAATAGGGCGATGAACTGCTCAATTACCAGGGCCCTGAAGTTCTTCAGGTCATCTTTAATGCCAAGGCTGGGACAGATAAGGGAAGCACATTTGTATGACAAGATTCATCATTGTTTAAAAGTGGCTTCCAGGGGCCAGCAGGTGGCGTGGTGGTTAAGGTGCTGGACTTCCAAATGGAGGACTGCGGTTGGAGTCCCAGATCTGGTGACTTGAAAGTCATGCCAGGTGTGTGTATGTGTGCTGTCCAAAATCCCAGGAGAAGAATGGAGAAGGGATTTTGGCATGGCCATCTGCCCTGGGGAGTGGCTTCTCACCTTTCCTCTCACTGTCTCTTTGGTGAGCACACATGCCCTATGGCAAAAACCTTAAAAATATATAAACTTGAGGTTGGCAGGAGGTGTGGTGATTAAAAAGCTAGATTCCCACACGGCTGACTGTGTTTCAAGTACTGGACCTGGTGGCTTGCTTTCTCACTTTCCTTCTCTCTTTCTCTCTCTCTCTGTCTCTCTCTCTCTGTGTCTTTCTGGAGAGTGCACGTGCCCTATAGCAAAAAACTCTCTAATAATAATAATAATAATGATATGGAACCAGCAGGTGGCATGGTGGTTAAGGGCATTGAACTCCCATATTGCTGAATGCAGTTCCAGTCCTGAACCTGGTGGCTTGCTTTCTCACTTTCTCTCTCTCTCTCTAGTAAAAATAAAATAAAATAAAATAAAATTTTAAAATATTAAAAAAAAATTATTTAAAGATGAATACACTTATACACTTAAAGTGGCTTCAAAAGATCTTGAAGCCCAGCCACTGTGGTGCAGCCCTAACACCAGTCTCCTGCAAGGCTGGAAGCCATAGGGCTGATCTTGGGTTCAGATTCCCAGACTGGCCTGGGCGTGGATACTCAGGATCCTTAGGAACTAAAGGGCTGGGGACAGGAGTTGCAGGGTGACGAGATCTTGTCAAGGGTGCTTCTCTCTCTTGTACACCCATGCATACACCGTATCATTTAGAGGGAGACCTTGTGTTCACTGGAACTGACATTTCTCTAGAGAAGAACCAAGGATCAGGTTACGGATAGACCAACACATTAGACTGATTTCAGGCAGAAGTTTTCTTTGGAAGAATAGTGAAAATGATTCAAAGTCATGATGAACCTTTTAGGCCAAACAAGGAAGTGAGTATCCTGCATTTTATATTCCATGTTGTAGAGACAGGGATTAGACCCAGTGAGTAGGTAAACAGAAAAAAACGGACACGCACTGAGTGGACATCCTGGCAGTGCATCTAAGTACGGATGCTAATTTTTCCAAAGACAACCCCGGGCAGGTGCAATGAGATAGTTAAGTTCCTCCTCTGAGAAAAACGCACAAGTGCAGGAGAAGCCTGGAAACCAAACAAAAAAGCCGGATACTATGACAGACCCTCCCCGCTAACTACTCACGACCAACCCCCAGGACACAGGGACACCAAATCTCATGCCCAGGGTAGTTGTCCTTCTCTGGCAGAGGCCTGCCCACATGCCTTTTATGCATGGGGTGTGAATTTCCTGATATAGATAAATCCCTTTGTCTCTCTGTCTTCCTCTGTTTTTCTGGGGAGCACACGCGCTCACTATAGCAAAAACCTTTCCCAACAAAACAAAACAAAAAACAAACACCACCACCACCAACAAAAAACCCCATAGAGTTAGGGCCGGCAGGTGGCATGGTGGTTAAGGTACTGGACTCCCATATGGTTGACTGTGGTTCTAGTCCCAGACTTTGCCTTTCTCTTTTTCTGTCTCTCCCTGGTCAAATTAAAATAATAATAATAGGGGCCAGCAGGTGACATAGTGGTTAAGGCACTGGATTCCCATAGGGTTGACCATGGTTCCAGTCCAGGACCCAGAGTCTTGAAACTCATGTTTGATGCCTGTGCCCGAAATTCCAAGAGGAAAACGAAGAAGAGGGGATTGCAGCATGGCCATGCCCCCTGGGGGGGTGGGGGTGATTTCTCATTTTCTTTATCTCTGGCAAGTGCATGTGCCCTATAGCAAAAATCTCTCAAAAATAATAAATAAAATAATTATTTAAAAAAAGAACACAGGTTTATTCTCAAGAAAGTAATGGGTTAAAAAAATAAAATAATAATATTATCTGAATTTCCTGACATGCTGGATTTTTACAGACCTCGCCTTTTGGAGTCAGAATTATCTCATTTCTGTCTTCCCAGCTGCAGCAAAAATCCTCCAGAGAACCATGTTTACAGCTGTGGCCATTCATGATCTTAACAATAGGAACCAGTGATCCCATTTAGCGGGTAACAGCGAGCCACTGTGAGTAACAGCTCCTATGGCGTTGCCGACATGAGCCGGCTGCGGAGCTGGGCTGAGTGCTTGCGAATGGTTTAATGAAAGATGACATTGCACAAACGACTTCGAGTTCAGCTGGTGTAGGAGAAATCCATCTGGGAATTAAGCTCCCTGGGAGTATAAAGCTGGGTTAGTGTGGGCATGCTATGACTGAGTCTCCATGTTCTGCTTGCACGGAAGGAGTTATTTGTTGGAGTAGTAAATTAATCTCGTTAGGTGAACTGCGACTGTTATTTTGAATGCCCAGGTGATTTTTAACTTCCCATCAGAAATGGAGAAAAGCAGTTACCTCTTTGCTAGCTGCACCACGTCAACGTTGTCCATAGAATCACTTCCTTAGTCCGCGTTGCCACAAGAGGGAGCTATGGCACCACGCTTCAGCAAAGCACGGGTCTGTGGTTCTAACTGGGGAAAAAAGCAAGCATTTAGATTTAATTCTGCTTTTCATCCATGCTCAGCAATCCTTTTTTTAAAAAAAAGAATATTCAATATTATTTTATTTGTTAAAATGTAGGCATTTATCTCTTCTAGGAGAGAGAGGGACAGAGTGGGGCAAGGGAGGGGGAAGGGAGGCCCCTCCGACAGGGGCTTCATGCCGTGATCCACTCCCAGTCTCAGCCCGCATCTCACGGCTTGTGCTGGGAGATGCCGGGGTGTGAACCCAGGATGTTTCTCACACAGGTCCAGTTGTGTTACTGCTGTGCCACCCCTGCCCTGCACTAATCTTAAAAAGGTGTCCATTTAAATTAAAATCATAAAAAAAAAATTTGGTGAAAGCTATTTAAAGTGCGAATAACCAGGGTTCAACTGCTAAGGAAAAGCAAACATGGAAACATTTTATGTGAACACATGTTTCCTTTTCTAAGAGATGAGAGTCACAATGAACTGAAGCTGCCTGGAATTCTGCTAGGTCAGGAACAGAAAGCGGTATTTTGAGATAAGCATTTGCTCTTTCACTTTAGTAATTTTTTTTTTCTTTTGCTATAGGGCGCATGCACTCATGAGAGAGTGACAAAGAGACAGAGAAAGGAGGTGAGAAATGACCCCCAGCGGAGATGGCCATGCTACAATCCCTTTTCCTAGTCTCCTCTGGGATTTCAGGTCCACACGTACACGTGGCATGTTATAGTTTCAAGCCTCTCGGTGTGGGACTTGAACCATACAGTCAGCCATGTGGGATCCGGCACCTTAACCTCCATGCACTTGCTGGCCCACTTGTGTACTTTTCTGTCGTGTCATTTTCACTGTTCCATGCTGTGTTTATGCTGTGGGAATGTGCCTTGGTGCCAAGGTCGAAGTTGCTTTCTTACAAAGTTCTGTCAGTGTTGACCCATCCTTAGTCACCTCTGCCACATTTCTGGATCGATCCCGAGTTTTCATTGTTGCCTGAGCGTTGGGGATGAGGAGGCTGAGGAGCTGCTCAGCTCTGTGAAAGAACTGGAAGGGAAAACCAGGGACAACTGTGAGTTCCAAGAGCAGACTGTCGTGAAGTTACCTGTCTAGTTAAGGTCACCAACAGGACACTTAGAGAGATGGTTACAACATGGTGGCCAGAACAGAGTCCTTGTCGTTTTAGTCAAAAGGGCTCCTTGGCTTCTGCTGCAGAATGTTTGAAGGTGCCGGTTCCTCCCAGCTTGGTTGACAATGGCCTTGGTAGAGGGACAGAGAGAAATGTCACACCTTTGCTCATGAAAGAGGAAGGCTTTCTCTGTGCATTCCCTAAATGCATCTCCTTAAGCAAATCTGGATGGAGCTTCTTGAGTCATCTTCATGATCATTTAACTGTCCCTACACTGAATGAAAGTTTGGGTGAAGATTTGTATAATTTCATTTGAGAGAGTTTTTAAAAAATAATTATTTAATTTAATTTAATTCATTATTATTATTATTATTATTTTTAATTTGACCAGAGAGGGATGAGAAAGAGAGTGGGTAAAAGTGAGAAAGCAAGCTGCCAGGCCCAGGATTCAAACCACTGTCATCCATGTGGGAGTCCAGTGCCTTAACCACCATGCTACCTGCTGGCCCCTTGGGAGACTTTGTTTGTTTGCCATAGGGCGCATACACTTGCCAGAGAGGGGCAGAGAGAGAGAGAGAGGGAAAGTGAGAAATCATCCCCAAGGGTGGATGGCCATCCTGCAACCCCTTCTCCTCCAGTTTCCTCTCAGGACTTTGGTCATGCATGCACACATGCCCAGTGTGATTTTCAGGCCACCAGGTCTGGGACTTGGACCTGGAAGCTGGCCATGTGGGAGTCCAGCACCTTAGCCTCCAGCCATCTTCAGGCCCTCACTTGGGAGATTTTAGTAGCGATCATGTGTAGTCATTAGTCTTTAGTGTTCTCTTTATGTATGCCATTAACTGTTAAAAAATGATAAATTTATATCAATGCCTACATTTTAAAAATAATTTTTTCTTAAATACATGCTAAGTTCCACTTCCCAGATCTGGCCCCATACACATGACCAACTATTGTTTGAATATGGGCCGTGGTGGCTTGAAAAACATGTCGGGAACATATGCATGCCTGCCCAAAATCCTAACAAGGAAGAATGGAGGAAAAATGATTGTTGTGTAACCACACCCATTGGGGGTACTTTCTCTCTCTCTCTCGCCAACAAGTACATGTACTTTCTGGCATTTAAAATTTTTTTCCCACTTCCCAGAATTGATTTTTTAAATTACGCATACAGTTTTTTGCAAGGTAATGTAGAGAAAAGAGGAAAAGAGAGTTCTGGGAAAAGAAAATGTATGTAAACTTTTCTCTATTATTGTTTTTTTTAAAAAAAGAATTATTTATTTAATTTTGTGTATTTGTTATTTTAAAATTTTGCTATAGAGCACATGCACTTACCAGAGAGAGAGAGAAAGTGAGAGAATAAACCACCAGGTCTGGGACTCGAACTATGGTCAGCCATGTGGAAATGCAGAACCTTAACCACCACGCCACCTGCTGGTCCCTCTCTTAATTATGTTTAAAAGCTTGTTTATTTATTTATTTACTTATTTATTTCTTCTATGAGTCAGAGAGACAGAGAGAGAGGAGGAGAGAGAGACATCCCCTGGGTTGTGTGTGGGGTGTCTTTCTCCCTTTCCCCGTCTCTCTGGTGAGTCCATGCATCCTCTGGCAATTTTTGTTTTTTAATTTTATTTTCTTCTTTGCACTCAAAAACTCCCAAATGTTTCTTAGACTCTTGATTACAATAGAATGTCCTCAGGAAAACACTTTCTTTCAGAGTTTAATATTAGAAACCATAAGAGGTTATCAAATGGCAAAGAACTAAAACAGAAGGAAAGAAAATGTTTTCAGGATTCGTGTTTGATCCCTCCCCACCTCTGCTGCTTTCCTATCTACAGATTTTAAAGCTTTAAGATGAAAAATCAGCCATTCCCGCCCCTCGGTTGCTAGTTGTCTCAGACATTCTGTGGGCTGAGCACGCGTCAGCAGGGATGGGCAGAGGCCCAGCCTGCCTTCTGACCTGCACACACATTTTTCCCCCCATTAATCCTTTGCACAGAACAGATGCTCTGGGTGCAGTTTTAGGCCAGAAGAATGTCCAAAATATGTGGGTGTGAATTTGGCCAAAGGGTTAGTTGAATGTGGAGCACAGATACCAGCCTGGAAACAGGTCACATTTTAATGAAAAATGCACAATCAGCATGGCATTGTGTTTGTCAAAGAGGTGATTCCCAGCCGGGGAGAGCACAAGGGAGAAACAGGCATTCATGTGGAACCGCTGTAAAACAGAGTTCTTGTGTCCTGGCGGAGGGGCAGGGCTCACGAGTGCCCCCCTGGGAAATGAGAGGAGGGGATTTTGCTCAGCACAGTTGAGTTTTTGAATCATCAGTCCGAGTTCTTCAAAAAGGAAAAAAAAAAAAATCTCCTATGAATTGAATTAAAGGAAAGACTTCAAAATTATGACTGGCTATATGAAAGAAAAAGAAAAATTCAGGGGCAATGCTGTTGACCTGTTCACATGCTGAGAACTGCGAATAAGCAGAGAAACACAATTTTCCTCATCCCATTAAAAAAAAAATGAGCGAAGAAAACAAGGTGAACAAAAAACTTTATCTTTGCATGTAAAAGAGTGAAGTATAAAACTCTCTTAGATACATGCTTTATTAGAAGTTGTCTGTTTCCTCTCAAGAACTCTGTGCGTGTGTGTGTATGTGTGTATACGTGTTTTAACATATCCTGGATCATCTGTAAGTACATTAAGCAACATAACTGAGATTTTCTTTCTTTCTTTCTTTCTTTCTTTCTTTCTTTCTTTCTTTCTTTCTTTCTTTCTTTCTTTCTTTCTTTCCTTTTTTTTTTTTTTTTTTTTTTGAGTAACAGAAATATAGAAACATCAGGGGGCCAGCAGGTGGTATAGTGGTTAAGATACTGTACTCTCACATGGTTGACTGCGGTTTAAGACCTGGATCTGGAAGCTTGCTTTCTCACCCACCTCCTCCTCTCTCTATCTCTCTCTGACCAAATTTAAAAATACATAAATAAACAAAATTAAATGAATAATTCTTTTCGTTTTTTTGGAGAGGTTTTTTGCTATAGGGCGTGTGCGCTCGCCAGACAGACAGAGAGAGACAGAGACAGAAAGAGAGAGAAATCACCCCCCAGGGGGGATGGCCATGCCGCAATCCCTTCTCCTCCATCCTCCTCTCGGGATCTTGGGCATGCACGCACACGTGCCCGGCGTGAGTTTTAAGCCACTGTGTTCGGGATGTGAACCGCGGTCGACTACATGGGAACCCAGCGACATAGCCATTACGCTAACTGCTGGTTCCCAGTAATTCCTTTTTTTTAAAATAATTATTTTATTTAACTTTATTTATTTTCATTTGACCAGAGAGGGACTGAGTGAGAGCGAGAGCAAGAGAGAGAGAGAGAGAGAGAGAGAGAGAGAGAGAGAGAGAGAGAGAGAGGAAGGGAGAGAGAGGGAGGGAGGGAGGGAGAGGGAAGGAGGGAGGGAAAGGGAGAAAGCAAGCTGCCAGGTCCATGGCTTAAACCAGAGTGGGCCATGTGGGACTCCAGCGCCCTTAACTACCATGCCACCTGCTGGCCCCAAATGAATAATCCTTTTAAAAAAAGAAACATCAGACATTTTAATAACAGAAGGTGTGTGTGCTCATCAAAGAGAGGAAGGGAAAAGCACTTGTTCATAGGGTGTGGTCACGCCACAATGCCTTCTTCTCCATCGCTTCCTCCTTTTGGGACTTTGGGCATGCACGCACACATGCACTTGGTTTTTCACAAGCCTCTGGGGTAGGGATTCAAACTGCAGTCAGTCATGTGAGATCTGTCTCCCTCAACCACTAGGCTATGGGGCTGGACCCCAATAGACATTTTATTTTTTTAAAGGCTTTTTTAAAAAAGCCCAACACACTTAACTACCATGCCACCTGCTGGCCCAAATAGACTTTTTAAAAAAAAGTCTATTTGGGCCAGCAGGTGGCATGGTAGTTAAGTGTGCTGGACTCCTACATGGCTGACTATGGTTTGAGTTCCAGATTTGGTGGCTTACTTTCTCACTTTCCCTCTCTCTCTGTGTTTCTGTCTCTCTCTGTTTAAAATAATAATAATAATGATGATGATGATGATGAATAAAATAAAATAATTCTAACAAAAAATGTTAAGGAAAACAGTATTTATTTCTTCAGAGAGACAGAGAGAGCTACAGAGAGGCACTCGCAACAGAGTCTTCACGCCGTGATCCACCCCAGTCTCAGTCAGCCTGGGTCATGAGCATTACCGTGCTTCACACGCTCAGGGAGGTCCTAGAATACCAGCCAGGACCTTTCTCATGTGGTCCATTTGCACTACCCTGTACCGCAGCCGAGTCCCTCAACCACATTTACAACTACAACAGGCTTGGCCTCTGTGGTGCAGTTAGTAGTATAGTGGACCAGGAATTGGAAATCACATGCCAATCACGGTTCACGTCTCCGGCCTGGTTGGCCCGACAACACGCTGGCCATGTGTCCATTCCCAGAATTCTGGCAGACTGGAGGACTGAACCAGAGGAAGGGGACTGTGATATGACAGACTTGTGGAGGGTGCTTCTCTCTCTGACCCTCTCATTCTCTTTCTTGCGTGTGTGCATATCCTCTGTCATGAGATAGATAAAATGAGAACAAAATGGTATTTCAAAGTGCTACCAAAGAAACATTTTATTTATTTATTTTTATTTTTCATATGGGGATAAAACTAAAGAAAAATAGGATATGACCATGATTAGAATGATATGATAGTGATTAACTCCAGAGTGACAAAAGGAGAAAAAGAGATCTATTTTCCAGGGTTAGCAAATATTGATGAATTTCTAGAAGCAACAAAGTATAGAAAGATTATGAGTTGGGGGCTAAGCACGGGGAATAGTGGTTAAGGTGCTGGACACTCCCACATGGCCAACCATGTTTTGAGTCCCAGACCTGGTGGCTTGCTTTCTCATTTTCCCTGTGTGTGTGTGTGTGTGTGTGTGTGTGTGTGTGTTTGTTTCTCTGGTCAAATTAAAATAAATGAATGAAAAAATAAAATTAAATGAATAATTCTATAAAAAATTTAATAAAAAAGAAAGCTCATAAGTTGAACAGAAAGTATGTCTAAGAGAAGAGATATCTACAAAGAAGATCAATATTTTGAAATATTTTAGAAGGGAACCAGCAGTTAGCGTAATGGCTATGTCGCTGGACTCCCACGTAGTCGACCGCGGTTCGCGTCTCGGACCCGGTGGCTTACAACTCACGCCGGGCGCGTGTGCGTGCGTGCCCAAGATCCCGAGAGGAGAATGGAGGAGAAGGGATTGCGGCGTGACCATCCCCCCTGGGGGGTGATTTCTCGCTTTCTGTCTCTATGTCTCTCTCTGTCTGTCTGGCGAGCGCACGCGCCCTATAGCGAAAAAACCTCTCCAAAAAAAAAAAAAAAAAAAAAAAACGAAATATTTTAGAAGATAAATTAATATCCAAGACTAAGTTAGTATGAGTTTCTATTTATGATTCATTTAATTCTTGAAATCTTATAAGAGTAGATTACAGGTACACTTGCAAAATAGGACTTTTTTTTTTTTTTCTTTTTGCTTTTTGACTCTTAGGTCTTATCTCCTCCTGATTTTATTTATTTATTTGTTTGTTTATTTATTTATAAGTTATTTTTTGCCGTAGGGTGTATGCACTTTCCAGAAAGGATGCACTCTCCAGAAGGGAGAGAGACATAGAGAGAGATGGTGAGAGGGAAAGTGAGAAATCATCTCCCACGGGAGATGGCCTCACCATAATCCCTTCTCCTCCATTCTTCTTCTGGGATTTTGGGCACACTTTGCACACACAACAGGCATGATTTTCAAGTTGCTGAGCCTGGGACTTGAACTATGGTTGGCCATGTGGGAGTCCAATGCTTTAATTACTATGCCATCTGCTGGCCCCCCTCCCCTCCTTGCCCAAGTTCTAAATCTCATTTCTAAATTATTTAACAAAGATGATAGCTTTTCTCTTAGCTTAAGGGATTAATTCTCCCAGGAATTTGTATTTTAAGAGACATTTTTTGGAAGATTTAAAGGGTTTAAGGACCCCCAAATAAAATCTCAGATGATGGAATTTAAGCTATTTTCAAGAAATGTGGGGTTATTTCTTTTTTTACAAGGTAGCTCGTTTGTAAGGTTTTGTCAAGGACCCACCAAAGAAGAGATCCCCTTTAGGTTAGAGCGCTGGTTTGAAACTGACAAAGATTTCGAGTTCTGTGTCTGAAATTTTTGCTGCGTGAGTCAGAGATGAAATCTGTACTGACTCAATAGACCGTAAATACTGGTACACACTTTGGCTGCCCATGTAGTAGGATGGCTGTTCTCAGTTCTGTCAAATGAAATATAGCCAACCTCTAAAGTACGAAACTTAGAGGTCCTTCATAAAAGAAACTGGAAAATCATACTTTTGGCTGGAATGGAGAGAGGGTGTAGTATTACTATTTTATAGTTTCTTTCTCTGTTTTCTCCTTCTCTCCTCCCCCTCTCTCCTTTTCTTTCCTTTACTCTTTATTTTTTAGTTTTGCTGTAAGGTGCGTGCAAGCATGCACATGAGAGAGAGAAAGAGAGAGAGACAGAGAGAGAGAGAGAGAGAGAGAGAGAGAGAGAGAGAACGTGAGAAAGCCCCTTCCAGGAGTTGGGCTTGGCTATGATGCAATCCCTTTTTCTCCAGTCTCCTCAGGATTGGGCACACATGCACACGTGTCCGGTGTGATTTCCAAGTCTCTGGGTCGGACTCAAACTGTGCTGTCAGCCATTTGGGATCCAGCACCTTAACCTCCATGACACCTACTGACCCTCTTGATAGGCTGGTGCTATGTTACCTAGACTGGCCTCAAACTTGTGACCCTCCTTCCTCAGCCTTCCTAAGTATTTGGTACAATAGGTGCATGCCCCTATGATGGGTTTGGAGTGAGTTTTTGGACATATAAAATACACATTATTAAGATGATCTTATAGTTTGATAAAGTTAGAAAATATATTCTTATTCAGAAATACAAGAAGAACAAAACTGTTGCATTTGGAATGCGTCCTTTAAACAATTATTCTCAAGATTGGACCATCTCCTAGAATAGAATCAATGATCAAAAAATACTAAATAGGGCCAAACAGTGGTACAGTGATAAAGCAGCTGGATCCATATGCAAAAATCCCAGGTTTGGTTCCTGGGCCACCCTGTCTGCATTGCATGCATGCACATGCCTGAGGTCCAGGCTGTATGAAGATGAGTGGACTGAGAGCCAGGGTGCTGGCTCTCTCTCTCTCTCTCTCTCTCTCTCTCTCTCTCTCGCTGATGGAAGGAAAATAAACTTGAGAAAACACTAGAGACCAGCAGATGGTATAGTGGTTATGTCACTGGACTCCCACATGGCCCGCTGTGGGTTGAGTCCCCGACCCGGTGGCTGGAAACTCACGCCAGGCACATGTGCATGCATCCCCAAAATACCGAAAGGAGAATGGAGAAGAGATTGCAATATGGCCATCTCCCCTCAGGGTTGATATTTTGCTTTCTTTCTCTCTATCTATCTGGTGAACACATGTGCCCTATAGTAAAAATCTCTCTAAAAAAGAGAAAAGAAAACACTAAATAGCTAACTGATTTCCTAGGTAATTTGCGGAGCTGTATTTGCATCTCACAAGAATTTTAAACAAGCTGGACTAAACTCTAATTGTTGAATACTCACAAGTCTATCCATGACAAAAATTATTAAGCCTTCTAAATACTGCGGGTGAAAATAATTGCTCCTCTGGTTTAGATGTTAGTTCAGCAATGTATACAGGTGATAAAATAGGTACACACACACACATGTACACACTTAAGCATTTCATTAGTTTCTTTCTGAGTGGTCAGGGAAACCTTCTAGAATAGATATTAAAATTGTCACTGAGTCTCTTGATTCATCTTTGTTTTAGGGCAGCCAGTCAAGTTGGGATAGTTAATAGAAATCTTCATTTTGGCCAGCCCATGGGGTGGGTAGGGTGGATCCCATATGGCAGACTGTGTGGTTAGAGTCCTGACCTAGTGGCTTGAAAAACATGCCAGGCATGTGTATGTGTGTGCCCAAAATCTAGACGGAAGGAAGAAATGTAGAAGGGATTATGGCGTGACCATGCCCCGTGGGGTGCCTTTTCACTTTCCCTCGCTCTCTCTGTCTTTCCTGTGAGTGCACGTGCCCTCCACAAACAAAACCAAACAAAACCATACAAAACCAAACAAAACCTAGTATCTTATTTCTTATTTATATTATCTTGCTTTTATGAAAATTTCACAAGTGCTTAAGGATATGTGTATAAAGATGTTTACTGAAGGTATTTCAAAAGCAGATATGTATATCTCAAGCTAAAAATCAATGGGAAGGTTGTATTATGGTACACAGATACAATGGAATACTATCCAGTTGATAAGTGAATGGGCTCAGGGCCAGCAGGTGGTGTGGTGATTAAGACACTGGACTCCCACATGGCTGGGCTGTGGTCTGGGTCTTGACCTGGTAGCTTGAAAATCACACAGGGTGCAGGTGCATGCATGTCCAAAAATCCTGAGAGGAGAATGGAGAAGAAAGGATTGTGACATGGCCACCCACTTAAGGGGGCAATTTCTCACTTTCCCACTCTCTGTCTCTTCTTTGGTGAGTGAATGTGACCTATAGCAAAACACCTTTTAAAAAAATGAACGAACTCAATTTATGTATGAATGTAAAAGGAGCCCATCCTACTATACTGCCTTCTCCCTCCAGCCTGCACTATGGCTTCATGGGGTGCTCCCTACATCAGTTGACAGAGGAAGAGAAGAGTTGGGCTTAGTTTAAGATGGTTCTGTGTGAGATGCAGGTAGCCCCTGAAAGTGAACGCTGCAGCATGACGGCTTCCTGGGACACCCTGAAAGACAGTAGGAAAGGGGATTCCCTCAGTGGGCAGAACTTCAAACAGTGCACCAGGTTTTCCATTTCATTAGAAAGGAGAAAGGGCCACATGTGTGCTTGTATTCCAGTTCAGGGGCTATGGTCAATGGTTTGGCTGCATGGTCAGAGACTTGAAAGGAACATCATTGGGAAACTGATAACAAGGAGGTTTAGGGAAGGCATATCTAGATCTCTTTATTTTTAAATTATTTTTTAAATTTAAATTGAATTTTTTTAGGTTTTGCCATAGGGAATGTGTGTTCACCAGAAAGAGACTGGGAGGGGGGAATGAGGAATCACCCTCCCAGGGGAGATGGCCCTGTCACAATCCTGTCTCCTCCCTTCTTCTCCGGGGATTTTGGGCACACATGCATATGTGCCTGGCGTGATTTTCAAGCTGCTGGGTCTGGGACTCGAACCACAGTCAGCCATGTGTGAGTCCAGCACCTTAACCGCCATGCTACATGCTGCCCCCTAGATCTCTTTAAATGGGGAAAAAACATGATGTTTGTGTCCTATGTGAATGCTCACCAAAGGGTGTCCTTAGCAGAGAAAGATTTTAATCAAGTGAGTAAACAACCCCCTCTGGAGGTATTGGTCTGCTTCTTTCCCTAGTCACCTCTGTCACTGCCCAGCGGCTCAGAACAAAGTCGCTATGGTGGCAGGGATGGAGTTTATGCACGGATTTAGCAATCTGGACTTCTACTCTGGCTATGGTTACTGCTGAGTGAACAGTCTGCCGGCAGCAGAGTCCAACTCTGAGCACCCGACATGGCATCATCCTCCAGGCTGCTGATCAGCCAGCTACCTGGTGGCTGGCTGATTACATTGGACCGCTTCCACTGTGGAGGGAGTAGCATTTTGCTCTTACTGGAGGAGACGCTTACTCTGGATACACCATGCTTCAGCCAAAACTGCCATCTGTGAACCCCCGTGCTCTCTACTACCCTGAAGCAGCAGGCTTGCTAGAACAGGGGAAGATTCTTTGGACGACTCATTATAGTGCCATCTAGTGGCAATACCTTGCAGGGCTGGGGCAAGTTTCTCCAGGAGGCCACATAATGCTCTCAATAGGTCCTATATAAGGGACTTTTCTCCCATAGCCTGAATACATGGTTCAGCTATCCAGGGATTCACTCACCACCACCAAGGGGCTGGCAGGTGGGGTGGTGGTCAGGAGCGCTGGACTCCCACATGGCTGACTGTGGTTTGAGTCCTGGACCTGGCGGCTTGCTTTCTCACTTTCCTTCTCTCTCTCTCATTTTGTCCCCTTCTGGTCAAATTAAAATAAATAAATGGATAACAAAAATAAAGTTGAATAAAGTAATTAAAAAAAAATAGAGAGCACATGAACTTGCCAGAGACACAGAGAGAGACAGAGAGACAGAAAGCGAGACAGGGTGCTGGGACAGGATGCTGGGCAGTGGGGGGATGGCCATGCCACAATCCCTTTTCCCCCATTCTCCTCTTGGGCATGCATGTACATGTGCCTAGCATGAGTTTTAAGCGCTGGATCTGGGGCCTTGAACTGCGGTTGATTATGTGGAAGTCCAGTGATGTAAACATTATGTCATCTGCTGGTCCGAGCAATATTTTTTTTTTTCTTTTTTTGGAGAGGTTTTTGCTATAGGGCGCGTGCGCTCGCCAGACAGACAGAGAGAGACAGAGAGATAGAAAGCAGGAAATCACCCCCCAGGGGGGATGGCCACGCCGCAATCCCTTCTCCTCCATTCTCCTCTCGGGATCTTGGGCACGCACGCACACGCGCCCGGCGTGAGTTTAAGCCGCCGGGTCCGGGACTCAAACCGCGGTCGACTACGTGGGAGTCCAGCAACATAGCCATTACGCTAACTGCTGGTCCCCCGAACAATATTTTTGATTCTTATCTCTGTCTTCTACTCTGATGGCCTAGAGGTTCCAAGGGAAGGGTTGCTTCTACCAGGAGACACAGTAATGATCCCATCGAATTGGAAGTTAAGGATATTCCTCAGGTGCCGTGGGCTGCTCATACTCCTCCCTCAGCAGGCAAAGAAGGGAGTTCCCGTGCTGCCTGGAGTGAGTGATCCTGGTTGCCAACGGGGAGGTCAGACTGCCATTTCACAATGGGCATATGGAAGAGCAGGTCTGGAATACAGGCTATCTCTTAGGGCATCTCTTACTTTTAGCACGACCCACGGTTAATAAACGACATCAACTCAGTTCAGCAAGACTTAGTGATGGCCTGGCCTCTAGGACTGGAGATTTGAGTCAGCCTACTAAGCAAACAACCATGGCCAGCTGAGGTGCCTGCCAAGGGCAAAGGGAATATGGAATGGGAGATGGAAGAGGCTTGTTATAAATGCAAGCTGGAACTATGTGACTGGTTAGAGTACCAAGGACTACAATTGTCAGGGCGCTTTTTCCTCATGTTTTATGAGTATGTGTATGCACGTGTGTGTGTGTATAAAACCATATAATAAATACACACATATATATCAAAGCAAATATCCTTTTCTTTCCTCTTTCATCCCCATATTATATAAGATTTATGGACTTTACATCACGAAATTCCAGTTATTGTCTATTATGAAGAATAAACATCACCTAAAGAGTTTGGAGCTTCTTCTGGAGAAAGGGTTACATAGGATAGCTGTATCATGTTAGGCAAATGTATAATCTTGTTACTATTTTTATTTGAGGTTAAATACGTTATAAAGGAGGTCCATGAGTGCTAGGTTGACAAGGGATAAACATGTGGTCGTTAAATTTTTAAAATAATTATTTAATATATTATTTATTTATTTATTTATTTTTGGAGAGATTTTTGCTATAGGGCATGTGCACTTGCCAGAGAGACAGAGAGAGAAACAGGAAACGAGACATCCCAGTGGGGATGGCCTTGCCGCAGTCCCTTCTCCTCTGTTCTGCTCTCAGGCGTTTGGGCATGTGTCCACATATTGGCGTGAGTTTGAAGCCACTGGGTCTGGAACTTGAATTGCGGTGGACCACGTAGGAGTTTAGCAACGTAACCACTACGCCATCTGCTGGTCCCATTATTTTTTAATTTGCCACAGGGCATGCATGCTCACCAGAGAGAGGAAAAGAGAGGGGGGAAAGTGAGAAAGCAAGCCGCCAGGTGCAGGATGCAAACCATAGTCAACCATATGGGAGTCCAACACCTTAGCCACCACGCCACCTGCTGGCCCATGTGATGGTTAATTTTAAGTGTTAACTTGGTTAGCCTAAGATGTACAGATGTTTGATCAAACACCAGTTTAGATGTTGCCGTGAGGTGCTAGCAGATAGTGTAATGGTTATGTTGCTGGATTCCCACCTAGTTGACCCTAGTTCCAGTCCTGGACCTGGGAGCTTAAAAAACTCACGCCAAGTACGTGTGCATGTGTACCCAAAATCCTGAGAGGAGAGTGGAGGAGAAGGGATTTGTGGGTGGCCATCATCCTTGGGGGAGTGATTTCTCACTTCCTATCTCTCTGTCTCTCCAGCAAGTGCACACACACTGTAGCAAAAATTTCTCTTTAAAAACAAAACAAAATAATTAAAAACAGATGTTCCAGGGACCAGCAGGTGGTGTGGTTGTTCAGGCGCTGGACACTCCCACATGACAGACCACAGTTCGAGTCCCGAACCTGGTGGCTTGCTTTCTCACTTTCCCTTTCTCTCTCTTTGTGTCTCTGGTCAAATTAAAATAAATGAATAAATAAATAAAATTAAATAAAAAATAATTTAAAAAGTAGATGTTCTGATGATATTTTCTTAGATGTGATTAATATTTATATTAGTAGACTCTGGGTAAAGCAGATTATCTTCATATTATAGTTGCAGAACAATACATATAGTAAATTATATTTTTACTAAAAATTGTATTGAAATACATACATAGATATTCATGGAAAGAGGTCTGGAAAAAAACGCCAAGCCAATAGTGATGACATGAGATGAGAGTTGAGGTGAGGAAAAAAAGCATCTCTTTCCCTTTTTTATGTCATATAATTTCCACAATTAATTTTTTCCCAATTAGAATGTATTTCTTTTTTTTAAGAATTATTTTATTTCATTTTATTCATCATCATAATTATTATTATTTTTAAAATTTGGCGAGAGAGAGAGAGAGAGGGAAAGTGAGAAAGCAAGCTGACAGGACCAGGACTTGAACTGCAGTTGACCATGTGGGAGTCCAGTGCCTTAACTACCATGCCATCTGCTGGCCCCTCATGCTTTGTGTTTATAGAGCATGGGAATGATCTGATAGAAGTAGAAAAGAATATCATATTTCTGTTGTACATCCATTATATCACATTGTCCCTGAAAAGTTTCAAGTTTTAGGTTATTTTCAAACTATAGCATGAGTCCTGAGGTCTTTAACATGATAAAGAGAATTTTATTATTCTCTTCTGAATATAGGAAATCTAATTTGGGGGCCAGCAGGTGGCGTATTGGTTACAACACTGGATTCCCCACATGACTGACCATGGTTCAAGTCCCGAACCTGGTGGCTAGCTTTCTCACTTTCTTTCTCGCTCTCTCTGGTCAAATTAAAAGATAATAATAATAAATAAATAAAAATTAAATATATAATTCTTTTTTTTTTTTTGAGAGATTTTCACTATAGGGCGCGTACGCTCGCCAGACAGACAGAGAGAGACATTAGAGACAGAAAGCGAGAAATCACCCCCCAGGGGGGATGGTCACGCTGCAATCCCTTCTCCTCCATTCTCCTCTCGGGATCTTGGGCACGCACGCACACGCGCCCGGCGTGAGTTTTAAGCCACCGGGTCCGGGACGCGAACCGCGGTCGACTACGTAGGAGTCCAGCGACATAGCCATTACGCTAACTGCTGGTTCCCTAAATATATAATTCTTAAAAATGTTTTCATCATAAGTTTTATTTTCTTGTCTTCCAGTCATAATTACTGCTTTCTGCCTAATTACCGAGATTATCATGTTTCTTTTACGTTATGAGGCTAAGATTTGACCACATTCCTTAAAATAGGGCTGTTATTTTACTATTTCCATTTTACATGTTAGAACACTTTTTTCCTCTAATTGATAGTAGCAGATATTTGACTTTGCACAATTCCATGTTCTCTGTGATTAACTGAACCATGCATTCTATTATTTAGACCCTTGTATAGTCTTCTTGCCCTGAATTTGGGCCAGCCCTGAGACCTGCTTCAATGAAGAGAATGCAGAGGTGGGGCCAGCAGGTGGTGTAGTGATGACTGGATTCCCACGTGGCCAATTGCAGTTTGGGTACTGGACTCAGTGGCTTGAAAATCGTGCCCAGCACATGTACGGGCATGCCCAAAACCCGGAGAGAATGGAGCTAGACGGGACTGTGACATGGTCATCTCCCCAGTGTGTGATTTCTCACTTTCCCTCTCACTATCTCCCTCTGTCTCTCCTCTCTGGTGAGCACATGCAGCCTATAGCAAAAATCCTAAAAATAAAGGGTGGGGGAGACAGGCAGAAGGGTAATGTTTACGTCACTGGACTCCCACATAGTTGACTGCAGCTGCAACCTGGAATCCAGACCCCGTGTCTTAAAACTCATGCCTGGTATGTGTGCGTGCGTGCCCAAAATCCCAAGAGGAGAATGGAGGAGAAGGGATTATGGTGTGATCATCCCCTGGGGGTGGCGGTGGTGAATACTTGCTTTCTGTCTCTTTGTCTCTCTCTGTCTCTCTGGTGAGCACTCATGCCCTATAGCAAAAATCTCTCTCTTAAAAAAAAAAATAAGAAAGAAAGAATGCAGAGGAAGTGACACTGTGCTGGTGTCAGATTTAAGCCTGAAGACCTAAAAGCTTTCTGGGGGACACCAGCTGCCATGTAATATGTCTCCCTGAGATCACCATACTGTGAGCATTGTCCTCCACATGGCCTCTCCACGAGCCCAATTTAGCCGCATGGAGAGGCCATGTGGAGGAGAAGTGAGTCTCTGGCCAACAGCCCCAGCCGACAGCCAGCACCAACTCGCCTGTCTGTGAGGGAAGCCATCTTGGAAGTCAATGTGCTAGTCAGCATCGCACCTCCCCAGCTGCTGCCATTGGGAGCAGGGACAAGCTCTCCTCGCCAGGCCCTGCCTGAACTGTGTGCAAATAACTTTCTTGAGCCATTATGTGTTGGAGTACAACATTGTTAAACAGTGAGAGATAACTGAGACACTGGGCAAGACTTTTTGTTTCTATCTATAAAATGAATGACTTGGACAAAAATAATCTCTACATGTTATACATCATTATTTAAAGTGTTCCATGGCTGCTCAACTTCTGCCTACAACCATATGTTGGACCTCCAGATTCTTACTGGAAACTAATTTGTGACTGGTCTTGTTAAAATTTATCTTTTTTTTCCCTTAGACATAGTGTCTAACATGGTAGAGTCCTTCTACATACTGATTTTGTCCTCCAGGGTCCTAGCACGTGCTGCTCAAGCTTGGTGGTGTGTGTGTTTTATGAGCGTGCCTGCTACTTTATCATCTCCTCCAGCGGTCTCACAGCTGCCTCTCACAGCTGGACTGGCTGCTTCACTGTCCTTTTTTGGCCCTCAGAAAATCCTGCTGGCATAGTCTCTAGGATTCAGAATCCTGAAACTAGCTTTTCCCACCACTTTGCTGTTTGCGGCTCAAGCATATTCCTAAATGGGTCGCCCGTTCCAAGCTGTAGCTTGCCCATTCCT
Source organism: Tupaia tana (assembly GCA_026018925.1). NCBI lineage: Eukaryota > Metazoa > Chordata > Mammalia > Scandentia > Tupaiidae > Tupaia > Tupaia tana. The sequence continues at coordinate 200,008,928 of JAKSZU010000006.1, forward strand.
GTGAATTTCTTGTGATTTAGTATGTGTTATTAGGAAGCGAATGAGGAAAGTATTCTTTTTTTGGGGGGGTGTCTTGGCTCTGAAGGTTTCTGAAGTCATCATCATCAATTAATTATGCCTCAAGACTTCTGCGATAGGGATGTGAAACCAGTAATTCTTTTTTTTTTTTCACATTGCTTTGAATTCACATCTCAGAATATTATGGCACATCTGTTCCCCTTGAGCTGAATTTATTCCAGAAGGAACATGTTTCCTAATAAATATTGTCCAGTCATTTTTTGGAAGGACCTTTAGGCTCAGAGAGTATTAAACTAATTGATTCTCAGCATTTTAAAAACTACTTTCAATTTTAGTCACTGCTGGCCATCTGTTGATTCACTTCAGAAAGAGTTCCAAACATAGCCTAGTAGTCAGTATGAGTAATCTCAACAGGCTCGCTGGAGCATGTGCTACACCCCCCGGTCTTCCCAGGATTTCAAGCTTTAGAAAAGAACTGCATGCCATATTAGGGCCCACCTATCCCGATAAGGTGATGCACTCAGAAGGCCTAGAAGCTAAACGTTATCCGACGTAACAACAAATTAGAAGAGTTGATCTATGGGACAGGCAGATGATAAGGTTGACACAATACATGGTCCTGGGATGCAAGGTTACTAGTTCCGGGGCAGAAGGTCACTGTTTTCCCCTTCTCCCCCTCTCACATGAGAAAAGCACTAATTATCACAGTCTTCTTAAATACACGCCCTCAAACTTTCTGAGGTAATGTGATTTACCTGACCATGTGCTTTCCTATTGTCATGGACATTTTTTGTTTCTGTCTGACATCCCTTCTTTTCAGGAAGTGCCTCTCCTCTACTTCCTGTGATTCCGATGGGCTATCATTTCTGGGTGGTACCTATGTGGGAATAATAAAGCACATGAGCCCGGTTTGGCCAGTCATGATAACCTCTTCTTTTAGGCACAAGGCTTTGTTTGAATGGGCGCCATTGACCCCATGATAAAGTAGCAGGGCCAGAGAAGTCCCCTGAACTGACGAATGATGGCAGATGACTCTTTCTGCAGAAGTTGTTGTCTTAGGATGAAGCATGGAGCCAGACATATCAATCTTCCTTGTTTTGTTTTTCATTTTAAATTTAGCTTTTGCTATTTTCATGTGCTTGCCAGAGAGAGACAGAGAAAGAATGAGAGAAAAAGTGAGAAATCACTCCCCTCCCCACCATGGGGGATGACCATGACACAATCCCTTCTCCTCTACTATGCTCTTGGAATTTGGGGGCACGTACATGCACCCCAAATGATTCTCAAGCTGCCAGATATGAAACTTGAACCATGAGGCTGGCCATGTGGGATCCAACACCTTAACCTCCACACCACCTGTTGGCCCACCCCATAGTAATCTTCCCAAGCCACACAGAGTCTGGCCTGTATTAGGAGAAAGCTAACACACAAAAGCAGAGGAGAAACAGAAAGAAAATGAAAAGTGCCAGTATTAATCTGGCCCCTGAATACAGCTGTATTTGAACTTCTCAGATGACTCAGCCATTTGTTCTTTTATTTAAACTTATTTACGATAAGCTATCATTTGTCATTCGCAATGCAAGAGTTGTAATTAATACTAACCCATTCTTTAAGGAAAAGTTACACAAACTTGAAAATAACTTTATTTTTGGAATTGTAAGTGGTAATTGTTGAAACCTTAGAACAGAATGATCATACATGAGACCTTCAAAAAGTTCACGGAAAAACGCATCTTATAAAAAAAACTATGCATGGATTAAAAAATTTTTTTTTTTTTTTTTGCACCAAAACCACCCCATTCTTTAATTCTATTTTCCCATGAACTTTCTGCAGTACTCTCATATACTTTGGTAATTATTCAGAAGGTGAGCGTGCCAGAGCTGGAAGTGGTTTTCTTAATCCGGACAGGTAGAACCTTGTCTGACAAGCTTCAACATCCGCATTGTCTTCCAAAATAATCTATTGCTGCCTACTGAGAGCCTTCAGCCTAGGGAATATAGTTGCTACTTCACTCTAGCCTGAAATATCACGAATAACTTAAAATTAACATACTCTGGCCAAGGTACCTCCTTTGGAATGCTTGTCAGGTACAATCTAGTTGATTTTAAGATGTACAGAAGGAGGCCAGCAGGTGGCATAATGGGTTAAGGTGCTGGATTCCCACATGACTGACCTCGGTTTGAGTCTCAGACAAGACAGCTTGAAAATCATGCCTGGAGCATGTTCATACATGCCCAAAATCCCGAAAGAAGGGAAGAGAAGGAATTGTGACATGGCCATTCCCACTAGGGGGTGATTTCTCCCTTTCTCTCTCTCCGAATCTCTTTGTCTCTCTCCTCTCTGGCAAGTGCATGCACCCTATGCAAAATATAAATAAATAAATAAATAAATGTATGGATAAATATGATGGATGAATCTACTAAGCATAAGCTGTTTTTTTTTTTTTAAAGAACTATTTTATTTAACTTTATTTATTTATTTTTAATTTGACCAGAGAGGGACAAAGCAAGAGAGAGGGAAACTGAGAAAGCAAGATGCCAGGTCCAGGACTTGAACCATAGTCAGCCATGTGGGAGTCCAGCACCTTAACCACCACACCATCTGCCGGCCCCACATAAGCTGTTTTCTGATAGGAGTGTCAAGGGCCATGAAAAGGATGCTTCTAACCACAAATGGTCTGTAATTTTGTGTTTACTTCATCTCTCAATCCCGGCTTTGTAAATACACATTTTTATCTTTTCAGTGCAAACTGGCTGAGTCCTCTTAACATTTTTTCTAAGTTTTGAAATGTCTCCTCCTTTGTCCTATTTCTTCCTTTCTCACTTTTCTACTTGAAATTTTTCTTTTCACTTTGATTAGTGATTTGTAGTGTACATTGTTTCTGTATTTTATATTTTAAGGTATAGTTAAGGCTAAACACATTTTGGAAGTCCAGCACATACATGTGCACATAATACCAGATGAGACTGGAGATCTCTGACAGAATGCAAAGAAATATCAATGAAATTCAGCATTGCATTTGGACTTAATTTGTTCCTTTAAAGAAATCAACAAGCATATTGGAGAACCTAGTAAAAAGTGATCCTTTTGATAAACACTTATACTAAATCAAATATTATATCAATACCTGTATGCAAGGAATCATGTCAAATATTAAGAATGAGAAGATGAAAATGATTTGATTCTTTGCTCTTAAGGAATCTAGTATGGTAAACAGACTCAATTTCCCAGAAAGGCAGAAGAAATGCGTCTTTCTTGGACTGAAGCTTTCATCAGAACTATCTCTTTTACAGCACACATGATTTCTTTAGGAATCCTTGTCTTCCTTAAGAATGAAAATGACATGGGACCAGCAGTTAGTGTAATGGCTATGTTGCTGAACTCCCATGTAGTCGACCGTGGTTGGAGTACTGGACCTGGTGGCTTAAACTCACACCAGGTGTGTGTGCATGTGTACCCAAGATCCCGAGAGGAGAATGGAGGAGAAGGGATTGTAGCATGGCCATCCCCCCGGGGGTGATTTGTCGCTTTTTGTCTCTCTGTCTCTCTCTGTCTTTCTGATGAGCGCATGCGCCCTACAGCAAAAATCTCCCCCCTCCAAAAAAAATCCAAAAGAATGAAAATGACATTGGGCCAAGGAGCTATCTTCTTCTTCTTCTTTTCTTTTTAATTTGCTAGAAGATGTATGTGCTCATTGGAGAGAAACAGAGAATGAGAGAAAGAGAAATCACCCCTCATGGGGGTTGACCACATTGCAATCCCTTCTCTATTCTCCTCTCTGATTTTGGGCATGGGCACACAAGCCCAGCATGTTTTAGGTTTGTGGGTTTTAAAAAAAATATTTATTTATTTAATTCCATTTGTTATTATTATTATTATTTGAAATTTGACTAGAGAGAGACAGAGAGAGAGAGAAAGGGAAAGTGAGAAAGCAGGGCACCAGGTTTGGGACTTGAACTACAGTTGGCTATGTGGGAATCCAGTACTTTTAACCACTCCACCGCCTGCTGGCCCCTATTTGTGGTTTTTTAGAGATTTTTGTGATAGGGTGTGTGAGCTCACTGGAGAGACAGAGAGAGAGAAAGTGAGAAATCATTACCTGGGGGGATGGCCACCCACAATCTCTTCTCCATTCGCCTGGGATTTTTGGGCATATACGCACACACACTTGGTGTTTCAAGGTGCCAGGTCCAGGACTCCAACCATGGTTGGCCAAGTGAGAGTCCAGGGCTTAAACCACCTACTGGCCCCACCCAGCGTGTTTTTCATGCTGCTGCTGGGTCCAGGACTCCTATCACATGGTGGGCCATGAGGAATCCAGCTGCCTTAACCACCACACTGCCCGGCTGGCCCTCTTCACTTTTATATTCTCAGTGCCTAATACTGTAGGTATTTAGTAAAAGCTTAATATTACTGCATTCACGGAGTAGGCAATTGAAACTGACTTGAAAGCTGAGGACAGGAGTTAGCTCACGTACAAGAAACTCCGGTAACAGGGTGGACTGCGGTGTTGGTGGGTCTACTGGTTCCAAAACATCGTCCCAGTCAGGGGTTTTTCACATGCTATGTTCTGTTCCATTCTTCAGGCTGGCTCCTCTTGTATTTGCAGGTTGGCTGCTAAGGCAATCGGGTTGAAGCTAACTTAGTGTGTGACATGGGGGAGGGGAGAGAGGGGGAGGGAGAGAAGTAGGTACCCAAGCATCTTTCTTAGGTAAGATCAAAACTTTTTTCAGAAGCATCTGGGAAGCCTCTTCTCATAGTTCATTGATTAGAATTGAGTTGCATACCATTCCCCCTGATAAAAAGGATACAATTTCCTTTATTTATTTGTTTTATTATTTTATCTTTTAGGTTTTTGCCATAGGGGGTATGCACTCATCCCGGAGAAAGATAGAGAGAGGGGTCCCCCGGGGAGGATGGCCATGCCACAATCCCTTCTCTTCCATTCTCCTCCTGGATTTTGGGCACACACACGAGCCTGGCTTGATTTTCAAGCTGCCGGGTCCAGTATTTGAACTGCAGTCAGCCATATAAGAGTCCAGTTCCTTAATCACCATGCTACATGCTGATTCCATATTTATTTTCACTTCTTAAAGTCTATTATTTTATGAAAGTGAGAGACATGGAGAAAAAGACAAGCATACCAGATTCTCACACTGCTCTCTCCCATATCCCGGCCCTCCCAGCCAGCTAGGATCATGGGCACAAATCCATCGTGTAGAGAGGACCAGGGGACTGACCCTACAATGGTCCATATGGATCCGGCCTCACTTGGGCATTACTGCTGTGACATGAAGCTGTTCTGAGATTCCCTCTAGGTCAGAGTTTCTTACTCTCAGTGCTATTGGCATTCTTTTAAAGAGAATTCTTTTATTTAACTTTATTTATTTACTTTAATTTGACCAGAGTGAGAGAGAGAGAGGGAAAGTGATAAAGGAAACCACCAGGTCTAGGATTTGAACCACAATTGGCCACGTGGGAGTCCAGTGCCCTTAACCACCACACCACCAGGTGGTCCCAGTGCTACTGGCATTTTGAACTGGATATTTTTGTTATGGAGGGTTGTCCTGCACATTGTGGGATTTCAAAACATTTATTTAATTTTATTTGTTATTATTATTTTTAATTTGATCAGAGAGAGACAGAGAGAGAGAAAGGGAAAGAGAACTCAAGCTGCCGGATCCGGGGCTCCAACCGCTGTGGGTCAAGTAGTCCAGTGCCTTAACCATCATGCCACCTGCGGGCCCTGCATTGTGGAATGTTTAACAGATGCCACTAGATGCCGGTAGCATCACCCCCAGCCCCACACCCATCACTGTGACAACCAGTGTTTCCAGAACTGCCAGGTCCCTCCTGGGAGGCCAAGGTGCCCTGACTGGAATTTAGGGTTGCTCCAGGAGCCGGGGGAGCTCAGCTCGGTGTAAGGCAGAGGGGCTGTTGGAGGGACAGATACTTGAGCCATTCGGGGGTTTCCTCAGGAAGGTAAGGGCTCTGGTTAGGAAACCAGCAACACCCCTGTGCTGGCTTATGCTGGTTGAACACAGAAGAATGGGTTCAGAGTGCAATTTGAAATTTTAGTTTCCCTCTATTTTACATGTCCTCCAAACCACTTCTGCACAATTTAACATTAGAAGGGAAAAATGGACTCGCATCCCGGCCACGGAGACATGAATCCCTCCAGCAGAACTCCACCTGCTCCGGGTCAGAGCTCACCTTGCCCGTCTTGCTCTCCTCACCCTCCGCCGTGGCCCCTGGCCCGGCCCTGGCCCCGCGCGCGCACCACGGAGAAGATGGAGCTGATCCAGAATGCCAAGCTGGCGGAGGAGGCCAAGCGCTACTAAGACCTGGACACCTACATGAAGGCGTGAGCGAGCAGGGGTCAAGCTGTCCAATGAGGAGCGCAACCTGCTGTCGGTGGCCTTCAAGAACCGGGACCAGGGCCGCAGGGCCGCCTGGAGGGTCATCTCGAGCATGGAGCAGACCTGACACCTCCGACAAGGATTGCCGCTGAAAAAGAACCATCAGGACAAAGTGGAGTCGCCGGAGCTGAGGTCCACATTATACCACGGTCCTGAAATTACTGGCTAAGTATTTAACAGCCAATGCAACTAATCTAGAGAGTAAAATCTTCTATCTGAAAATGAAGGGAGATTACTTCCGGCACCCTGCCGAGGTTGCATGTGGCAACCTCATCGCCATGAGAGAGAATTCCCAAGGAGCTCACCAAGAGGCATTTGATATAAGCAAGAGACAGATGCAAACCGCACACCCAATCCGCCTAGGGTTGGCTCTTAACTTTTCTGCCTTTTACTATGAGATCCTTAATAACCCAGAGCTTGCCTGCACATTGCTAAAACGGCATTCCATGAAGCCATTGCAGAGCTTGATACACTGAGCGAAGACTCGTACAAAGACAGCACCTTCATTGTGCAGTTGCTTAGAGACAACTTAACATTGTGGACATCAGACTGCAGGAGAAGAGTGTGACGCAGCAGAAGGGGTCGAACCCTAGATGCATACAGGGTGTCATCCTCCTTCCCCTCGAGAAACCTTTTTACGTGTCTTCATTCCCATTCCACTCGGATTTCCTATAGAAAGAAACCCGCTCCTGTGTACGGAGTCAGCTGTTTATAGTCTTCTCATGCTGCAGTTTTGGGACACTCCATTCCTTGACTGTGTTTGTCTTGGTCTTCCTGGTGTGCAGTTCCTGCTGTAGAAAAGTACTAATAGCTTCATCTCATATAAACACAAGCAACTTCCAAACACTTATGTAGAGAACTAGAACGTATTCGGTATTTAAGTAATCTGGACCAGTTCTGCAAGTGACTGTGTTTTTGTATTACTGTGACGATATGAAAATGTAGTTAAATACAACTTAAAGAGTGTTTACATAACTTCTTCCTTTTTAAGAATTATTTTATTTAACTTTATTTATTTATTTTAATTTGACCAAAGAAGGACACAGTAAGAGAGAGAGAGAGAGAGAGAAGAGAGAAAGCAAGCCACCAGGTCCAGGACTCGAACCATTGTTGGCCATGTGGGAGTCCAGCACCCTTAACCACCATGTCACCTGCCGGCCCCATAACTTCTTAATTTTTACATTCCCTCCCTTACTCTTCTTTGGGGATTTCCTTTAGTAAGCAACTTTTACATTTTCTTAATATATTCCTTTTTAGTAGGAATCTAGAAGTATTGGATTGACTGGAAAAGCACTTGACGTTTCTGGGCGGGGGGGGGGTCACATGTTGAAATGCCTCCGATCCCATATATGATGGAGGTCAGGTGTACTGTGACAACAGGGAGTCTCCTAGTCACTCTTCATTTGCTGCTGTTTAAGTTGACAGTTTCCCTTCCCAGTGAAAGTTCTCTTATACCTCCTGCCTTTGTAGTTCTGGTATTCGTTTACTGTGTAAAGTAGCAGGTTGCTGCCAGAATACAAACATCACCTTTGGGAAATGAAAGCGCATGCCATTTCGTACTACACTAGAAAGGGGGAAACAAATGAAAATACACGCGTCCAAGCCTAAAACTTCAGTACTTTTCTGTGCAGATCTGTGTACACGTGAGAGGGTGTCTGGTCTGTCTAGTGATGGTAGAGCTGGACCACTACTGTGTGCTGCTAATCATTGAAATGTAGTCCCCAAAAAAGCCTTGTGAAAATGATATGCCCTATGCAACGAGAGTAACATAAAATAAAATTACATTTTATAAAATAAAATTACATTTTATAAACCAAAAAAAAAGGAAAAATGGATTTCTTTTTCTTTCTTTTTTTTTAGAGAGAGATTTTTGCAATAGGGCACATGCGCTCACTGGAGAGACAGAGACAGAAAGTGAGAAATCATCCCCCAGGGAGATGATCATGCTGCAGTTCCTTCTCCTCCATTCTCCTCTCGGAATCCTGAGCACGCACACACATGCACCTGGTATGAGTTCGAGCCTCTGGGTCTAGGACTTGAACCGTGGTTGTCTATGTGGGAGTCCAGCGATGTAACTGTTGTGCCATCTCCTGGACCCAGGGAAAAATGATTTCTAACAGAAATTGGGTTTTTGTCTTTAACTATTTCTTACAAAAGTAAAACTGAGTTAGGCTACTTTAAGTTGGAAATGACAGAAACCTAATCCAATTTCTTTATGTAAAAATGAAATTCACTCGCTCACATTAGTCATCAGAGCCAAATATTATCAGTGCTTCCCTCACAACGGGAATTGTTCTAAATGCTTCCATGTTAACAGATTTTATTCTCATAACAATTCCTCGAGAGATTTACTAGTATTTCTGTAAAGAAGCTAAGACATCGGGAAGCTAAGTAATTAATAACCAGTCAGGAAAGAATCACACATTATTGGGGTGGCGGAAAAGTCATGATACATTTTTGCACAGAAAAACAGAAAAAAATATGTCATGACTTTTCCAACAACCCAATATAAGTTTTATTGGGAATAAATACATTTATTTATTTATTTATTGGGAATAAATAAATAAATTCCTCCTGAGGAGGAATTGATTACTTTTGACCGGGAAATAATGAGATGAACTCAGAAAAGAGGCATTTTTATTTTGCTTAGAAGAAAGCAAAACTGGGACCAGCAGTTGGCGTAATGGCTGTGTCACTGGACTCCCATGTGGTTGACCGCGGTTTGAGTGCCAGACAGACCCGGTGATTTAAACTCATGGCGAGCATGTGTGCGTGCGTGCCCAAGATCCTGAGGGAGAATGGAGGAGAAGGGATTGCGGTGTGGACATCCCCCCAGGGGTGATTTCTCGCTTTCTCTCTGTGTCTTTCTGGCGAGTGCATGTGCCCTATAGCAAAAACTTCTCCAAAAAAAAAAAAAAAAAGAAAAAAAAAGAAAGAAAGCAAAACTATGTATAATTGGTATGTTTGTATTAAAAGTGGGGAGGAGGAGGGTCAGCAGGTGGCATGATGGTTAAGGTGCTGGAGTCCCACACAATTGACTGCCGTTCGAGTCCTGGACCTGATGACTTGCTTCCTCATTTTCTCTCTCTCTCTCTGTGTGTGTGTGTGTCTTTCTCTCAGGTGAATTAAAATAATAATAATAGCTAAAATTAAATAAGTAATTCTTTTTAAAAAAGATGGGGAGGGGGTAAACAGAAGAAAATGTTCCCCCTCTATGTGTGTCCTTATTTAGAGGTAGATTGTCAAAAACTCTCTTGATCCATAAAGGGAGAGCTCAACTCACAGACATCTCCCTCACAGACATATGCATAGACTTGTGGCTGAGTTTGGATGGATTTTTTATAGATATACATGTGTGTGTGTGTGTGTGTGTGTGTGTGTATTTAAATTTTGCAATAGCGCATGCGCACTTGCTAGAGAGAAAGCAAGAGCGATAAAGTGAGAAAGCACCTCTCAGGGGGATGGCCATGCCATGATCCCTTCCTACATTTCCTCTTGGAATTTTTTTTTTTTTTTTTTAATAATTTATTTTTTATTTATTCACTCATTTATTTTTTAACTTGACCAGAGAGAGACAGAGGGAGAGAGTGAGAGAGAGAGGAAGTGAGAAAGAAAGCAAGCCACCAGATTCAGGACTCGAAGCCTGGTCGGCCATGTGGGAGTGTCCAGCGCCTTAACCACCACGCCACCTGCTGGTCCCCAAGCGAGAAATCACCCCCCAGGGGGCTGGTCACGCTGCAATCCCTTCTCCTCCATCCTCCTCTCAGGATCTTGGGCACGCACGCACACGCGCCCGGTGTGAGTTTTAAGCCACCGGGTCTGGGACTCGAACCACGGTCGACTATGTGGGAGTCCAGCGACATAGCCAGTACACTAACTGCTGGTTCCCGACCTGGAGTTCCTCTTGGAATTTTAGGCACACACACAAGTGCCTGCATATTTTCCAATCTGCCTGGTCTGGGACTTGAGCCACAGTCAGCCAATGTGGGATCCAGCTGCCTTAACCATCATGCCACTGACTGGCCCAAATCAGGATGGATTCTTACATTACCTGAAAAGTAAGTGAGCCAACCGTCTGAATCTTCTCCCTTCTTGGCTCACTAGATTCCTTCTACTTCACAGTGAATGTCTTTTTTTTGGAGAGGTTTTTGCTATAGGGCGATGCGCTCACCAGAAAGACAGAGAGACAGAAAATTAGAAATCACCCCTCAGGAGGATGGCCATGCTGCAATCCCTTCTCCTCCATTCTCCTCTTGGGATCCTGGGCATGCAAGCACATGCGCCTGGTATGAATTTAAGCCACTGGGTCTGGGACTCAAACCATGGTTGAATACGTGGGAGTCCAGCGACATAGCCATTATGCCATCTGCTGGTCCCCACAGTCATCTGACAAAGTTCTGGCCAATAGGATGTGAAAGGAAATGACTAGTGGGAGTGCATGCCCAAAATCCCAAGGGGAGAATGGAGAAGAGGGAATTATGGCATGGCCATCCCTTCACGAGGGTGCTTTCTCACTTTCTCCTCACCCTCTCTCCTTTCCCTGCCCCGTAAGCACACAGACCCTATAGCAAATTAGAAAAAAAAAGGTTTTGGGAACCAGCAGTTAGCGTAATGGCTATGTCGCTGGACTCCCACGTAGTCGACCGCGGTTCGCGTCTCGGACCCGGTGGCTTACAACTCACGCCGGGCGCGTGTGCGTGCGTGCCCAGGATCCCGAGAGGAGAATGGAGGAGAAGGGATTGCGGCATGACCATCCCCCCTGGGGGGTGATTTCTCGCTTTCTGTCTCTATGTCTCTCTCTGTCTGTCTGGCGAGCGCACGCGCCCTATAGCGAAAAACCTCTCCAAAAAAAAAAAAAAAAAAGGTTTTTATTCTTATTTATATCACTATTGAATTGAATTCTGTTAAGGTGTTCAAACCAATATTTGAATACAACTATGTCTTCCTGTGAGAATACCTAAATTTTTCCACCTAATCTCTGGAAGTACTATTACTTACATTGGTCACTAATCTATGTCTAGAAACAGGAGTATTAATTGGGAAAAAAGACTTCTTCAAAGTCCTTTGTCCAGTCTGTCATGGTACTAGGACGTAGCAATGAAAGTTTCTTGGCATTTTTTTTTTTTCTGAAATCATCATGAAAGCTGTTAGATATCAAATGACTTCTAAACCACTTATTTACTTGTAAGGATGTAAAGAATAACATTTCATTAAATGCAAGTGGGTTGCAGGTTCCTACCTGCAATTCTGGTTAAACATAAATATCCTAAAGGCAGCATACTTGTCAAGGAAGTTCCAATATGTTGCATAATACTCAGATTTCGCCCATCGTTCAAGGCATTGTACACAGTAATACCAACTTCCCAACTACCTTTTTTTAAACAAATTATTTAATTTTTATTTATTATTGTTATTTTTATTCACCAGAGAGAGAAAGACACAGAGAAAGATTGAGAGAAAGAATGAGAAAGCAAGCCTCCAGGTATTGGACTTGAACTGTGGTCAGCCATATGGGAGTCCAGCACCTTAACCACCACGCCACCCGCTGGCTCCTCCATCTTTTTCTTTTTTAGGTTTCTGTCATGTGCTTGCTGGAGAGAGAGAGAGAGCCAGAGAGAGAGAGAGAAAGTGAGAAATCACCCTCCCCAGGGAGATGGCCATCCCACAATCCCTTCTGCTCCGTTCTCCTGTTGTAATTTTGGGTGGGCATGTACATATAGGTGCCAGCTGTGATTTTCAAGCTGCCAGGTTCAGGACTCTAATCACAGTTGATCATTTGCGAGTCCACCACCTTCACTGCCAGGCTACCTGCTCCCCACTTCCCCACAACCACCTTTTAAATTTCTAATCAATATGACATCGAGAAGAATCGTGGAATTCAGTTTTTCTTGTTGATGACAGCCCACAGTTTTCTTTCTTTCTTTTTTATTTATTTATTTTTTTTGAGAGGTTTTTGCCATAGGGCGTGTGTGCTCGCCAGACAGAGACAGAGAGACAGAAAGCGAGAAATCACCCCCCCCCCCGGGGGGATGGCCACGCCACAATACCTTCTTCTCCACTCTCCTCTCGGGATCTTGGGCATGCATGCACACGTGCCTGGCGTGTTTTAATCCACCAGGTCCGGGACTCGAACAGCGGTCGACTACATGGGAGTCCAGCGACATAGCCATTATGCTAACTGCTGGTCCCGGCCCACTGTTTTCTGAACAAGATAATCAAAATGAAATCATTCGTCACTTTGAAAAAGAAAATGTACTAAAGGAATCCGTTGATGACAAAGGGTTATAATTGTTTTTGAGAATGTTTATATCAATTGTTCATATTAAAAATAGATCTTCCAAGTATTCTTTTCTCTGTTTCACTTTCTGTTTTTAATGAAAGCATCTGTGTGTACTCTGTTTGACTTTCTTATCTCTGTGGTCAGAGATAAAGAGAAAAGAACATTTACTTACCGAATTACTTATTCATTTACCTAATTCCATCTTTTGGTTCCACAGTTTTAGTGCAAAGTGATGTTTATGCACCCAAGTGAGTTTGGAGTTTTGCAGGAGTGGGTGCGCTTGCCTTATAAAAGAGCTTCTGGTGTAGTGAATGTCATGTTCCTTATTTGTGTGTTATTTTCTAAACATATTCAAGGCAGCGCCCCCTGAGACAGCTGTGACAATAATGCCCCACCATGACAACAGAGGAACAGTGCCAAAGCTCAGCAAAACAAAATTTACTTGGCAGGGGAGGGAGAATAAAGACTTTTCACAGTTCTTTGGAAATGCTAATAAGGTCTCAACCTTGAACCGTGTTTACTTTTTATCTGGGAAACCCTTTCCAGTTGGGGTACCATCCGTATAATAAGGAAGAGGTGACAAGTTAGGAGTTGATGCAGTAGCAGGTTTAGGAGAAGAGCTAGTCCCAAATGGAGGTGCTTCCTTTTCACCTAGAGAACAGTGCATTTTGGGACATTTGAAAGCACATAGTCATCCTCTCTGAGTCCTTAACTTACTGCTTATGACGAGCCGGAAGTTGGCAGGCATTACCGTCAGGCGTCCTGCTGTGTTAGTGTGGACGAAATACATTTGCGATGTGCGAACAGTTGCCTCAGAGCTCTAGGTTTGTTTTTGTGACTAGTTCTTTTAAGTGTCCCTGTGCTTTTTGTCTTATGTTGCATAGTTAAATGGAGAAAAAAATTATTTGATGGTTCAATGTAAAGATCTACACTAAACCAACTGAACTCAGCCTTCACATTCACACCCACACCCACCTTGCAAAAGCTGGTGCTAACCTTTGAAATGATGTGACAGAGGAATAACTGCTTTCTGGGTGTGTTAAAACCAGTCATGCTGCGATGTCCTTACAACAGTGGGACCTTTTCAGGCACAGGAAAGGATGCCGGCTTAAAGCTGAAGCCCTCCCCTCTGTCCTCTGCCTCATCCCCAATGAATTAATCAGATGGACGGTGCTTTCTTCAGTGATTTATCTGTTTTAAATAGCATAACTCTCATGAAGAGATGAACTGTTAAGAATTTCAAAGTCAGGGCAAGCAGGTGGCATGGTGGTTAAGGTGCTGGGCTCCCACATGGCTGACCATGGTTTGAGTTCCGGACCTGATGGCTTGCTTTCTCACTTTTCCTCTCTCTCTCTCTCGTCTCTCCCTAGACAAATTGAAAATATTAATAATAATAATAATAAATTAAATAAAATAAATAATTATTAAAAAAAGAGAATTTCACATTTGGGGGTCAGCAGGTGGCATGATGGCTAAAGCGCTGGACTCCCACATGGCTGACCACAATTTGAGTCCTGGACCTGGTGGCTTGTTTTCTTGCTTCCATCTCCCCACTGGTTAAATTAAAAATAATAATAACAATGATGAATAAAATTACATAAAATAATTCTAAAAAATATTCCACAGTCAGCATTTTAAAAAAGGACTACTTATTTAATTTTATTTATTATTCTTTTTCTTCAATTTGACTAGAGAAAGAGAGAGAGAGAGAGAGAGCAAGCTGCCAGGTCCAGGACTCGAACCATGGTTGGCCATGTGGGAGTCCAGTGCCTTAACCACCACGTCACCTGCCAGCCCTACCACAGTCAACATTTTTTTTTTTAAATTTATTTTTAATTATTTATTTTATTTTATTTTATTTATTCACTCATTCATTTTTTAATTTGACCAGAGAGAGATAGAGGGTGAGAGTGAGAGAGAGAGGAAGTGAGAAAGCAAGCCACCAGATTCAGGACTTGAACCCTGGTCGGCCATGTGGGAGTATCCAGCGCCTTAACCACCACGCCACCTGCTGGTCCCCACAGTCAACATTTTAAACAATCTGTTTTAACATTGCTATTCCTTTGTTGCTTTTTCTAAAAGAATAAGACCTTTGAGGAATTATGGATTAAAAGCTGTAACTTTCCTTTTTATCTTTTTTAGAGTTAGCAATTTGTAGTCCAAAGAATTATGTAAAGTGACAGAAAAACATACATTATATAGCAAAGGTCATCTATTGGTGATGAATAATTGCCTTTAAGTTCATCTTTTTCAACAAAATAGACAATATAATTAGTAGGGTCTTTTAGAATGCTTATTATTATTATTAAGTTTTTGCCATAAGGTGTGTGCGCTTGTCAGAGAGAGACAGAGACAGAGAGGGAAAGTGAGTAATCACCCCCCGGGGGCATGACTATGATATAATAATCCAGTCTACTCCATTCTCTTCTCAGAACTTTGGGCACACATGCACACGCACCTGGCATAATTTTCAAACTGCCTGGTCCATCCAGGAATCAAACCATGGTCAGCCATGTGGAAGTCCAACACCTTAACCACCACACCATATGCTGGCCCCTGTTATTATTATTATATCCAGAACTAGATGCCTGAAAGTACTTTCTTTTTATTATTCTCATACCAATGGACATGGCTTAAATAAACATTTATAATAATTAAGTTACTAATATGAACAACTATATATATATGAAATATATATTATATATAAAAAAATATATATATCCAAAAATATATATGTGTGTGTGTGTGTGTGTGTGTATATATATATATATATATATATAATGTATATTTCTTTTTCTTCAGAGAGGTTTTTTTTTAAATTTTTTTTAAATTTTTTTAATTTGACCAGAGAGAGACATAGAGAGAGAGAGAGAAAGCAAGCCACCAGGTCCAGGACTTGAACCGTGGTCAGCCATGTGGGAGTGTCCAGCACCTCAACCACCACGCCACCTGCTGATCCCCAGAGAGGTTTTTGATATAGGGTGCGTGAACTTGCCAGAAAGACAGAGAGAGACAGAGAGATAAAGATAGAGATAGGCGGCATGGCCACACTGCAATCCCTTCTCCTTCACTCTCCTCTTGGGATCTTAGGCATGCACACACACACGCCAGGCATGAGTTTAACCCACCGGGTCCGGGACTTGAATCACGGTCAGCTACATGGGAGTTCAGCAACATAGCCATTATGCTAACTGCTGGTCCCTCGGTAATAAAATATTGAAAGCTATGTTTATACTGATATTAAATGAAAGTGGTGTTTTTTTTTTTTTGGAAAAGTTTTTGCTATAGGGTGTGTGCACTCGCCAGAAAGATAGGGAGAGATAGAGAGACGAGAAAGTGAAAAATCACCCCCCAGGGAGGATGGCCATGCTACAATCCCTTCTCCTCCATCCTCCTCTCAGGATCTTGGGCACGCACACACATGTGCCCAGCATGAGTTTAAGCTACCGGTTCTGGGACTCAAACCATGGTCGACCACATGGGAGTCCAGCGACATAGATGTTAGGCCAACAGCTGGTTCCTAAATGAAAGTCCTTTAGGAACCAATGCATGCTTTCTCTCTTCTCTCTCTCTCTTTTTAAAAAAATTTAAACATTTATTAATTTATTTATCTATCTATCTATCTATCTATCTATCTATCTATCTATCTATCTATCTATTGCTCTGTAGTGATTTTCAAGCTGCCAGGTTTGGGACTTGAACCGTGGTCAGCTATGTGTTTGGGACTTGAACCGTGGTCAGTCAGCACCTTAACGCAATGCATACTTTCATAACAGAAACATTTTCAGTGTTTCAGCATACATACCTATTAACTTTTTTTGTCTTTTTTGTTTTCCAAATCAAAAGATGGTGTGCAGGGGCCGGCAGGTGGTGTGGTGGTTAAGGGTGCTGGACTCCCACATGGCTAATCATGGTTCGGGTCCCCGACCTGGTGGCTTGCTTTCTCACTTGCCCTCTCTTTCTCTTGCTCTCACTCTCACTCTATCCCTCTCATCCATTAAAATAAATAAATGGATAAATAAATAAAGTTAAATAAAAAATATTTAAAAAAGAAGATCGTGTGCATAAGTATATATTTAGGCAAAATTATTCTTATTTATAGACCATTTAGAAAAATTTCACCTGAAAATTTATCAGAGATAATTAAGCTTAATCAAATTAACATATCACAATTTATTGAACAAAATCCCTATTGTTGGACATTTTAATTGAGTTCAATGTTTCTTTTTTTAAAAAAGAATTATTTAATTTTATTTATTGGGACCAGCAGGTGGCGTGGTGGTTAAGGCGCTGGACGCTACAATGTGGCCAACCATAGTTTGAGTCCTGGACCTGGTGGCTTGCTTTCTCACTTTCCTCTCTCTCTCTCTCTCTCTGTGTCTCTCTCTGGTAAAATAAAAATGAATGAATGAATAAATAAATTAATTAATTAAAAAATTTTATTTATTACTATTTTTAAATTTGAACAGAGAGAGAGAGAAAAGGAAAGTAAGAAATCAAGCTGCCAGGTCCAGGACCTGACTTGAAGTCAGTCATGTGGGAGTCCAGTGCCTTAACCAGCATGCCACCTGCTGGACCCTCAATTTTTTCTTCATCCATTAGAGTACCTTTAAACATAAATTTTTGCATGCATCTTGATTATTTCTTTAGTATACACATCTAAATTTAAGATTATATCTCCAAATTTAAAACTTTTGGAATTAGAGTTCTTGAATTTTTTTTGAAGTTTTCAAACGTACTTTATTTCTTCAATAATGCCATATTTCAATGGGTAGATACTGCTTTTTCTTGGCATCAGTTGTAAGTTGGTTTTGAAATAATTCAGTATTACACCAGCTGGGATGATTACTGATCTCTCCATTCCTTTGGGGTGACTCTGCCAATAGGGGACAGGTTCCATTCTACTCCACTTTGTGTTGCTGTATATGTCCATACAGCAATACAGAAAGTGGCTCCACTAGCTAATACAACATTACCATATTTGTCATGAAAATCAGGTGTCCGTTTCTGCTGGATCAGCCTTGACATTGTTTGCTGAATGCTTCAAACTTGGAGACGACTCAATGCGTTTTTGGCCAGGGGAAACATCGCGAAGCTGAAGATAGAATTGCAGCAACTGCAGCTCCGGGTTTGTTGCAAACTCGAGATAGGTACCCTTCCAAGGAGCCCTGAAAAACAAAATCGAGTTCTTGAATTTTTTAAGTTTTTGCTGTTGGGTGTGTATGCTCCACTGTAGAGACAGAGAGAGACAATGAGAGACAGTGAGAGGGAAAGTGAGAAATCACCCTCCAGGCGGGATGGCCTTTCTCTTCCATTCTCCTCTCAGGATTTTAGGCATGTATGCACCTGCGCCCCAGCTTGAGTTTCAAACTGCTGGGTCCGGGACTTGAACCGCAGTTGGCTATGTGGGAGTCCAGAGATGTAACCATTATGCCATCTGCTGGTCTCAGGATAAAAGAACTTAAAACCTTGTTTCTTTCAGTTTCTATACATGAGAAATGAATTTCATGACGAAATAATATTTTCAATGGGAAAAATAGTTTCTGGCTTTTCCAGTGAGTGAAACGTAACCAATGGCTGTGTAACGTGATTTTGTAAGTATTGCAAATGTATTTGGGTAACAAATGGCCTTAAGTCCCCCAGCCACAATACCCTGTTGCTCTCTATATAGCAACTCACTTATTGCTATAGCCTTGATATTATCAATCCTGTCATTTGGGCAGGTGTCTGGAAGGTAGAGACAGAGGTGAAAACCTTGGAGAAGTGGTAGGGCGATGAAAGACAGATTAAGAATTAATACCAAATCAGGCAAGAAGGAATTAAGTAAATAGTGAGAATGGAGGCTGTTCAGAATGTATCAGAGAAGTAGAGTAAATACTTTTAATCTGTTTTAATGAGTGTCAATCAGCTGGCTTGGTGAAATTCACCTCTGGATTTGCCAACACAATGACTTATACAAACATTGGATAAACTGTTCTCTGTGAGGATACAGGTTAGTCAATAAGACATGGCTCTGAGAACAGATCACATGGTTGTCTCTTCAGTCATTTGCAACTTAAATGTAGAATATAATTAATTATTAAAAATACTTACTTTAGAAATAGTATTCTCTCCCCCCCTTTTTTTGAGAGGTTTTTGCTACAGGGCGTGTGCCAGAAAGACAGAGAGAGACAGAGACAGAAAGCAAGAAATCACCCCCGAGGGGGAATGGCCACGCTGCAATCCCTTCTCCTCCATTCTCCTCTTGGGATCTTGGGCACGCACACACACACACACACACACACACACACACGCCCGACATGAGTTTAAGCCATCGGGCCCTGGACTCTAACTGTAGTTGACTACATGGGAGTCCAGCGACATAGCCATTACGCTAACTGCTGGTCCCTTTCTCCCCCTTTTTATTGCTAGAGAGGGACAGGCATAAAGAGAGAGAGAATGCACCCCCCCCCCCCCCCCGAGTGAGGTGTGGTCATGTTGCAATTCTTTCTCCTCCATTTCTCCATCCTATTGGGACTTTGGACATGCACACACATGGGTCTTACATGATTTTTAAGTCACCAGGGTTGGGATTCAAACCTTGATTGGCCGGCCACGTGGGATCTGGCTCCCTTAACCATTAGATGACAGAGACAGCCCAAAGTGGTATAGTTTGAGGACAAATGTAACCAACAGGTAGTGAGTAAGAAATAATGAAAGGTTTTCTGTATTGATCCAAGTCAAAACCTCTAAGTGCTGTTTTCTGATTGCTCTACTACTATGGAAGGGACAACTTTCTTTAAAAGGGGTAGAGGACCAGCCTACTAAGAAGATTGTCCTTTGTTACCAAACAATAAAAATAAATCTCTTCTCCCAAATGAAAGCAGACATCAGAAAGATGACTAAAATCTTGTGAGTCAGAGTTTACCAGACAGATGTGGTCAGGGGTGAGACCAGGGAGGGAGAGGCAATGAGACAGGACCGAACAGATGTAATCATTGCTGTGTCTGACTCTGGTCCTTTGGTCAGAATTGGGCCTTTTAAAATTTAATTGATTAATTATTAATTTAAAAAATTTATTTTATTTTTTATTTCACTTTACTTATTTATTTAAATTCAACCAGAGAAGGACAGAGTAAGAGAAAGGTGAGTGGAGAGAGGAGAGAGAGAGAAAGTGAGAAAGCAAATTGCCAGGTCTGAGACTCAAACTGTGGTTGGCCATGTAGGAGTCCAGTGCCCTTAACCACCATGCCACCTGCCCCTAACTCATTTTATTTTTTTAAAAAATTATTTATTTCCTTCCATGAGCACAAGCAAGACAAAGACAGAGAAAGAAAGAAACTCCAGAAGAGTCTTTGGGGCTGTAAGCCATCCTCTGTTTAGCTAATCCTGGATCATGGGCATGCACCTGTCTGGTGCCTGGTGTCTTAGGAAGGTCCCTAGATGGGAGCAGGAACCCTGTGGGTTGACCTTTCAGAGCATTAAAAAAAAATTTATTTAATTTTATTTATTAATTCATTTATTTTAATTTGTCTGGGGAGGGGGGCAGTGAGAAAGCAAGCTGCCAGCTCTGGGACTCAAACCATGGTCAGCCATGTGGAAGTGTCCAGCACCCTCACCACCATGCCACCCGCTGGTCCCCAGAGCATTGTTTTACTGCTGCACCATAATCTCATCTCCAGGGCGGGAGCATCAGTCACAGCTGGGGTGATAACATCAACTAAACTGGAATCTTTGAGAACAGGGCTTAAGATTCCTTCTCTATTTATTTATTTTTTTTGAATTTACAAGAGGGTGCACTCACTGAAGAGAGAAAAAGAGAAAGAAGGAAAGGCTAGCAGGTGCTGTGGTGCTTAGGGTGCTGACCTCCCACCTGGCAGACTGCAGTACAAGTCCTGGAGATGGCGGCTTGAAAATCATGCTGGATGAGCATGTGTGCACATCCAAAATCCCAGGAGGATGATGGAGGAGAAAGAATTGCAGTGTGGCTAGCCCCCTGGGGTGGGGGCGATTTTTCACTTTCCCTCTCACTGTCTCTCTATTTCTCTCTGGTGAGTGAACGTGCACTATGGCAAAAACCTTAAGAAAAAAAAGAGACAGCACTCCTCATTGGGAGTTAGCCATGTTGCAATCCTTTCTACGTTTGCCTCTTGAGATCTTGGGCTTGAATATGCCCGGCATGAATTTTACGTCTCCAGGTTTGAGACGTGAACCATGGTTGGCCATATTTGAGTCCAGCACCTTAACCACTATGCCTTCTTTTGGCTCCCTGCTGTATTTTTCAAGCTACTGTGTCAGGGACTAGAACCACACAGTCAGCTATGTGGGATCTGGCCGCCTTCACCTCCATGCCATCTGTTGCCCCCATACCTGATTTTTTTAATCTGTAAAACAGGAATATAAATTCTTTTTAAATTTATTTTTATTTTATAAAGCTTTTTTTAAAGAATGATTTTATTTCTTTTAAAATTTGTTATGATTAATATTATTAATTTGATGAGAGAGAGAGAAAAAGTGAGAAAGCTAGCTGCTATGTCCAGGACTTGAACCACAATGGACCATTTGGAGTCCAGTACCTTAATCACCATGCCACCTGTCAGTCCCAAGGGATAGAAATTCTTCTTCTTTTTTTTTTTTCAAACAATTATTCTATTTAACCTTATTTATTTTAATTTGACCAGAGAGGAAGAGAGAGAGAGAGAGAGAGAGAGAGAGAGAGAGAGAGAGAGAGAGAGAACGTGAGAAAGCAAGCTGCCAGGTCCAAGACCCAAACCGTGGTTGGCCATGTGGAGTCCACGCCCCCAACCACCATGCCACCTACTGGCCTCCAGGATAGAAATTCTTAAGTTGAAGAAATGCTTGAGGATTAAATGAGATAATGTATGTGTTTAACAGAGGTCAGCACATAGTAGGGCACCATGAAAGGATAGCTCTTGTTATTAACAGCTCCTGTTGTTATCAGGACCATTCATAGAGGCAGTATGAGGTAGTAATCATTAGTTTTTTATGAATTTGTTCTGTTAATTTTTTTTTCCTGAGCCCCTCTTTCTACCCTTCTACTACCCCTGTCTCCCATATAGTCTCTGGTATCGACAGTCGCCCTCCCCACTATCGTACCTTCTGCTCTTTGAGTTTCTGCCCTTTGAGTTTCTGCCATGGAGCGCAGACATTCGGTATATACTGAGTGGGGACACACAACCTGTCTTTAGTCCGGCCTGCTTTGCTTAGCATTACATCTTCTAAATTCATCCACTTTGTATCAAATAAGTGGGTTTCATTGTTTTTTTTTTTTTTTTTTTTTTTTTTTTTTTTTTTTTTTTTTTTTTTTTAAATAGCTGAGTAGTATTCCATAGTTATTTGTGCCACATTTTTTCCATCTGGTCATCTGCTCTTTGGCATTTGGGTCGATTCCCTGTCTTAGCAATTGTGAATAATATTGCGATCAACATAGGTGTGTGTTTTTCTGACTGTTTTCCTATCTTTTGGATAAATCACTTGCAGTGGTATTATAGGTTGTATGGTAGTTCTATTTGTAGGTTTTTAAGGAACCTCCATATTATTTTCCACGGTAACTATCCTAATTTACATTCCCACCAACAGTGTAGGAGAGTTCCCTTCCACCACAGCCTCACCAGCCTCTGTTAGTCTTTATTTTTTGAATCATAGCCATTTTGACTGGGGTTAAGTGATGTTTCAATGTGATTTTGACTTGCACTATCCTTATGATAAGAGATATTGAGCATTTTTTCACATGCCTTTTGGCAGTTCATATGTCTTCTTTGGAGAGTTGTCTGTTTGGCTCATTTACTCATTTTTAAAAAAATTTATTTAACTTTTTATCATTTTTGAATTTGCTATAGGGCACATGCACTCACCAGAGAGAGACACAGAGAAAGCAAACTACCAGATTGGCTCTAACTGTGGTTGGCCATGTGGGAGTCCAGCGTCTTAGCCACCATGCCACTTGCCCCATCATTTACCCATTTTTAAAATAGGATTGTTTTGCTTTTTAGTGAGTAAGTTGTTTGAGTGCCCTGTATGTTCTGGCTATCAGTCATTTCAGTGCTGCAGCATTCTTCCTGATAAGACTCGTTTGGGACAGATGTTGACGTTTAGGGAGAACATTAAGATGAATCCCTTAAATTTTGCAAATGTAAAGTGGATATATTTGGGAAACTTTGGTTTTAAGGAGGTAGGTACAGTTTCTGTGTGTTAAAAAATCAGTGGGGGGGAACCAGCAGGTGGCGTGGTGGTTAAGGCAGTGTATACTCCCACATGGTCAACCACAGTTCGAGTCCCGGACCTGATGGCTTGCTTTCTCACCTTTCTTTCTCTCTCTCTCTCTGTATCTCTCTCTGGTAAAATTAAAAATAAATGAATAAATAAATAAAGTTAAATAAATAATTCTTTTTTTTTTTTTCTTTTTTTTGGAGAGGTTTTTGCTATAGGGCGCGTGCGCTCGCCAGACAGACAGAGAGAGACAGAGAGATAGAAAGCAGGAAATCACCCCCCAGGGGGGATGGCCACGCTGCAATCCCTTCTCCTCCATTCTCCTCTCGGGATCTTGGGCACGCACGCACACGCGCCTGGCGTGAGTTTAAGCCGCCGGGTCCGGGACTCGAACCGCGGTCGACCACGTGGGAGTTCAGCGACATAGCCATTACGCTAACTGCTGGTCCCAATAAATAATTCTTTAAAAAAATCAGTGGGTCCAATAGGTGACATGGTGGTTAAGTCACTGGATCCCACATGGCTGACTTCACAGTTCAAATCCTGGATCTGTCACCTTGACAAAACCATGCTGGGTACATGTGCATGCATGCCTAAAATCAAGGGAGAAGAATGGATTGCGGCATGGTCATCCCCCCTGGGGGAGTGACATTTCACCACTTTCCCTCTTTCTCTGTCTTTCTTCAGTGAGTGCACATGTTATATAGCAAAAGATATACATATACATACATATATATATATGTATATGTATATCCTTTATGGTATGGATAGAGTTGTGCCTTTATAGGTTTCTTACCCTTTTTATTTTTTTATTTTTACTTTTTAAAATAATTATTTTATTTAATTTTTATTTATTCATTAGCTTATTTTTAATTTTACCAGAGAGAGACAGAGAGAGAGAGAGAGAGAGAGAGAGAGAGATGGAAAGTGAGAAAGCAAGCCACCAGGTCTGAGACTTGAGCCATGGTTGGCTATGTGGGAGTGTCCAGCACTTTAACCACCATGCCACCACCTGCTGGTCCCCACCCTTTTTATTTTTTAAAGAATTATTTACTTATTTAATTTTATTTGTTGTTATTATTATTTTTAATTTGACCAGAGAGAGAAAAAGTGCAAGTGAGGAAGCAAGCCTCCAGATCCAAGACTCAAACCATGGTTGGCCATGTGGGAGTCCAGTGCTTTAACCACTATGCCACCTGCTGACTTGGTTTCTTACCCTTTTTACATTTTTTAAAAGAGTATTTTATTAATTTTATTTATTACAATTATTTTTTAATTTGACCAGAGAGAGACAAAGAGAAAGAGGGAAAGTAAGAAAGCAAGCTGCCAGATCCGGGACCTGAACCATGGTTGACCATGTGGGAGTCCAGTGCCTTAACCACTACGCCACCTGCTGTCCCCCCTTTTTACATTTTAATGATTGTGAAATTACGAGCTGCCCATCAGAGCTATGCAGCAGATTAATTTTTTTTTTTTTTAAGAGAGAGATTTTTGCTATAGGGTGCATGAGCTCGCCAGAGAGAGCCAGAGAGACAGAAAAGGAGAACCCCCCCCCCGGGGGGGATGGCCACACAACAATCCTCTCTCCTTATTCTCCTCTTGGGATTTTGGGCATGCATGCACATGCCCAGTGTGAATTTTAAGTCATCGGGTCTGGGACTCAAACTCTGGTCCACTACGTGAGAGTCCAGCGATGTAACCATTACACCATTCTCTGGTCCCTCAGATGAAATTTTTACAGTGCTTTCTTCAGTACATGGAAGCTTAACTCTGAATAGAAATTTCTGTCATTTGACTGCCAACATTGCTTGAATTATTTGCATAATTATTTGAATTATTTAAATATTTAAATGTGAGCCTCTAGTGTTATTTAAAATTAATTTAAAAGAGATTACACTTTAATGTAGCATTGAAGAGAAAAGTTTCTGTGTACTCAGAAGGTCATAAAAATAGAGACACTAGGGGGGACCAGCAGTTAGCGTAATGGCTATGTCATTGGACTCCCATGTAGTCGACCATGGTTCGAGTCCCGGACCCGGTGGCTTAAACTCATGCCGGGCGCGTGTGCGTGTGTGCCCAAGATCCCGAGAGGAGAATGGATGAGAAGGGATTGCGGTGTGGCCATCCCCCCGGGGGATGATTTCTCGCTTTCTGTCTCTCTGTCTCTCTCTGTCTGTCTGGTGAGCGCACGCGCCCTATAGCAAAAACCTCTCCAAAAAAAAAAAAAAAGAAAAAGAAAAAGAAAGAAAAGAGAAAATAGAGACTAGGTATGTATTTCTTTCTTTTTTAAAAAATTGGCCATTTCTTATCCAAGGAACAAAAGTTTGTCATGAAAGACTGCCTTCCTATCTCTGTTTTCTTGATTAGCAAATACCATATGCTGTGTGGCCCCAAGGGTGTGAGCCACTCACATGTACTTTATTTCATTTGTCACTGTGACGTGTGTCATGCAATTAAAGGAAGTGGAAATTGCCACTTATAGGAAGGCTGGTATGCCTGATTCACATACCATGAAAGGCTTGGCCACTAAAATACGGCAAAAATTTTTCAGCTAATAGTCAAAGAAAGCAAACTTTTAGCTAGATGTAATTTAATGGGTAAAATAAAAACAGGAAGAATGCAGAAAACATCCTGGTATTATTATGCCTTGAAATTATTCTGTTAATCTCAAAAGTAGTAAAGAAGGCCAGAAAATTCTATTTAATTTATTTTACTTTATTTTAAGGTTTTTGCGATAGGGTGCCTGAGCTCGTTGGAGAGAGACAGAGAAAGACGGTGAGAAGGAAAGTAAGAAATCACCCCCCCAGGAAGAATGGCTACCCCGCAATCCCTTCTCCTCCATTCTCCATTCTCATTTTGGGCACGCGTGCCCGGTATGAGTTTCAAACTGCCAGGTCTGGGACTTGAACTGCAGTTGGCCATTTGGGAGTCCAGCACCTCAACTACTGTCCCACCTGCAAGGACTGGCAGTTTTACACTATGCACCAGGGTGTCTATAAGAAGTGACTTGGAAGTTTATGAAGGGGAAGAGGCTCACATTTTCATTGTAATCCTGCATAATAAAATAGAATGTAATTGTATGGATACAAGTATGTTCTTGTTGATAAATACAACATTTTTGTGTTCATTTAATCTATTGTTCTTTTTTTTGGAGAGGTTTTCGTTATAGGGTGCGTGCGCTCGCCAGACAGACAGAGAGACAGAAAGCGGGAAATCACCCCCCAGGGGGGATGGCCATGCCGCAATCCCTTCTCCTCCATTCTCCTCTCGGGATCTTGGGCACGCATGCAGACGCGACCGGCATGAGTTTTGAGCCACCGGGTCCAGGACAGGAACCGTGGTCGACTGCATGGGAGTCCAACATCATAGCCATTACGCTAACTGCTGGTCCCAGTCTATTGTTCTTTTTAAAAAATAAAACAAACGTGTATTATATTGATGGTCTGTTTGACAAAGGATGGTATTTTAGAATGAAAGAATTCAAAATGTCTCTTTTCTAGATATAGAGCCAAGTTCTTCTGTCTGTTACTTCTTGCTTTTCCTTAGGGAGTTTTTTTGCATTCTAGTCTAAAGTAGAATCAAGAGGATCTAGGGAAGGAGAATAGGTGTTATCTTTCTCCTTCATCAGAGGTGAGACTATAAAAAGAACTGGATTGGACTTAGGGAAGCTTAGCTTGGACGATGGTGTTATTTAGGAAGGGAATGACCCAGGCTTTTGGAAATATATGAAAGTGCTTAGCCTTGAGGCTGAGTAAGGTGATACCTATTTGGATCGCTATCATGATAGCGGGAATTCCCCAGTCAGTCATTTTGGGAAAAGCAGTTTCTAGAACTGGAAAAGGAGTTGGGCAAGCCTTAGGCTGGAAGTGAAGGAAGCACCTTCTCTTACTGAATCCTTTGGCGTTTTTGTCTGGGTGGGCTTTGCCACACTGACATGCCAGTACGCCACCCCCAGGAAGTACGCTACCCCCGGGAAGCATGCTACTCCCAGAAAGTACCAATAAAGGTGGGGACGGGACACCACTGCTGAATGAATGCAGATTGGCGTCCAGGCATGGGGCGTCTCCAGTGTTGGCTCCTGGTCCTTAGGCTCTGAGAGGAGCCCTATCATTTAGCAGTTGGAAATTACTCCTGTGCCAGTGACTCAAATATTAGTGTGCGTCAATGTCACCTGGGAATTTTGTTATGTATATAGTTATCTGAGATCCTCTTCCAGAGAGTCTAATTATATCTGAAAGGTGACTCTTAATCTTAGTTTTCTTTCCTTTTTTCGTTTTATAATTTACTATAGGGTATGAGACAGAGAGAGACAGAGAGAGAGCACCCCTTTGGGGAGGATGGCCATTCTACAATTCCTTCTCCTCCATTCTCTTAGGATTCTGAACCCAGCATGATTTTTTGAGCCACTGGGTCTGGGACTTGAACTGCGTGGTTAGCCATGTGGGATCAAGCTGCCTTTCCTATCACAACACGGGCAGGCCCTTTCATTTCATAGTTCCTAGTGGTGCTGGTGCCCTTGAGGACTTGCTCCCCACTGCGCGTTTGGTAAACTGCCTCCATTGACCCAAACCCAGATATCCTCAGGCAGTGACGGAAACCTCAGTTGTGCCTCTAGAGGGCGCTCGATTCTCTACCAAATCTAAGTGGCTTCACTGGTTGGGATTCCACTTCCACAAAATTCTTTTTTTAAGGTTACACCAGGGATGCATGCCTGTGGAGGCCTAGTGGGTGTCTTGTACTCTCTGTCTTCTTCAGCGCCAGGCTTGGGATCAGGTTCCCTTTCTCTCCCTAGGCTCAGGAAATATTCTTGAATTTTCCATAAGTACTCCCTTCACAGTGCCCCTCCTCCAGCCTCCACACCCATCCTTTCGGAGTACGGAGTGTGGATGGTAGTGCTCAGCACTCTCCCCGCTCAGGATCCGTTCTCAGGGTCTTAGTGTGTAGCAAACAGCCCTAGGTACCTCTTTCTACATTGCTCTGAGCAGGTACAGGACCTTAGAGGTAGACTGGGCTAGGTACTGCTATAGGTGTGAATCTTAGAACACCCGAAGGCAGAGTTGCACACTGAGCCTCACAGATCACCCCCCAGGAAGCACAGATATTGTCCATTTCTAGGCAAGAATACGTGTGTGTGGGGGGAGGAACCAACCTCTTTTCTGTCAGCCCACAGAAAGGCAGTTGTGACCTTTTTGTCCTCAGCAGATTGTTTGCTGGGAGGGGGGAAATGTTCACATGGAATAGCTGTCATTAATATGGGTGACCTAAAGGTTAATACAGCCCAGGGAATGCGTTGCATTGTTCTGCATTGTTTGTTTCCCCGTGGTGAAATTCTGTGGCCACGGGAACGGCGCAGTTCCAGTCTGCGGTCCAGTAGCACGTTACTAACTGCACTCTTGAAAACACACATTTGTGTTGGTTTGTTTGCCTTGACCAGGAGAGAAACCTATGTAGGGGGTCCTAATGCGTCAAGGTTAAACACTTCATGGGGCTTTCAGGCAAAGGGGGAATTGTTATTACTCTTTAAATGCAAATGTCCGTAATGGCTTCACTGGCACCCCCTGCAGTGCTCCAGGTAGGAATGGAGTCTAGCCTGCTCTGCTGGGGGCCAAGCCCAGACACATAGCAGATTATTCAGACTCTCTGCTGTCCAATGGAATCTTAAAAAATTGAAAATAAAGACTCTCCTTTTCCAAGACCCCTTTCCCAAAAACAGACATGGCAAATACAGCTATAAAACAGAGGACTCCGTCTCCTTGGTTTCCCCCCTACACCCACCGGACACATTTTAGAATAAAATCAGCCAGTGCCTTGGCAGGGACCCAACAGATCAAGTAAATTGTTAACTCTCTGACTGGTCTTTTTTCTTTTAATTTTTTTTGCCAGCAGGTGCATGTGCTTGAAGAGAAAAAGAGAGAGAGAAAATGGGAAAGTACCCCCCATGCGGGATGGTCACACCACAATCCCGTCTGTTTCTCTGTCCTGTTGGGACTTGGGGCAGGTCTATACATGCTCCCAGTGTGTTTTTCAAGCCACCAGGGCATCCGTTAACCACTAGGTTACAGGGCCAACCCATTTTAATAATTTGGAAGTATTCAGTTCTGTGGTATTAGTCATCATGTTTTTTATTTTTTTAATTTTATAAAAAACATTTATTCATTTATTTATTTGTTGTGATTTTTGGGCTGTTGGGTTCAGGACTTAAACTGTAGTCAGTCATGTGGGAGTCCAGCACCTCAACCACCACACTATGTGCTGGTCCTAGTCTTATGGTTCTTAATGAATTCTAAGATTCTAAATTTTCAAAATTTTTGATGCTGAAGATCTTCATACTACAAATGTTGGGAACCTATTCAATGTCCCTGTCAGGTCATTGGTCTTGACTCAGGCATCTTTGAGGAGTGGTATGTTTCATGATTAGGCAGAGAAAAATGTTAAAGAATTCTTCCTTGCATTGAGCTCTTATTTCCCTGTACTTTCCCACTGGTCTTATTGATTCTTGTGTGAAGAGAGAGAACCAGGACATCACACCTTCTTCCAAGAAACCAATTGCCAATTTTCTATTTTCATTTTTTTTCTTTTAAAGAAACTTACTGTAAACTGGAGTCTTGGTCAATTTCAAACAAAATTTCTCCCACTGAAATTTAAAAATGGGAGAATTTTAAAATTCTGCTGCTTTCTATCTAGTCTGGGCCTTAAATGATACAGACAATGATTATTATTATTTTTTAAAGTAACTGGGCCAGCAGGTAGTGTGGAAGTTAAGGCACAGGGTCCTACATGGCCAGATGCATGGTTGAGTCCCATCAGCTTGAAAACCATACTGAGAACATGTATGTGCATGCCCAACATCCTGAGAGGAGACTGAAGGAGAAGGAATTTCAGCATGCCCATACCCCTGTTGGGGGTGATTTCTCATCTTCCCTCTCTCTCTCTCTCTCTGGGGAGCATGGGTCTTCTAACAAAAACAAACAAACAAAACAAAACAAACAGGAGAAGTAACTTTTAGGGCACTGACCTGAAAGTGGGCACCATCATAGAGTATGCCATACCCCTCGCATGTGCTTCATTATCAGAAACTTAATCATCAGAGGTAGAAAAAGCAGATGAAGAGATATATTCTTTTTTTAAAAAAAATTTTGTGGTGTGGTCATCCACCCTTGGAGGTGAGTTCTCGCTTTCTCTCTGGTGAGCGCACAGGCCCTATAGCAAAAAAAAAAAAAAAAAAAAAAAAAAAAGAAAAAGAAAAAAAGAAAAGAAAAAGGGAAAAAAAAAACTCTCAAAAAATTTTATTTCTTCCATGAGAGGAGAGAGAATTAACATCCCTAACAGGGTCTTTGTGCAGTGACCGCAGTGACCCCCCCTGGCCTACAGCCAGTCCTTGGTCGTGGCAAGTGGGTGCCCAGCATACCCAGGGAGGTGTCCTGACTTAAATTGGGAACTTCTCATGTGAGATTGCCTTGTAGAGTGTCGTGCCACTGACTGGCCCTTTCTTTTTCTTTTTTTAAAATTAATTTAATTTTTTTGTTGTTTATTTCTTTCTCCCATGAGCAAGAGACCTAGAGAGAAACAAGACAGACAGATACCCTCGACAGGGTCTTCATGCTACAATCTACCTCCTGCCTCAGCCAGCCAACATCATTTGTGTGCCTGATGTAGTCAGGAGGACTCTGGATGTGAACCTAGAACCATCCCAAGTGTCCCAAGACACTTCTTGGTTCCTTCCTAACAGATGAGCTTTATCTTCTTCCGTCATCCATGTGATGGCTCTCCTGTCTTTCTAGGCTGCTTCCCTATGGAAGAATTCCCATGTCCAAAAGACCAGGCCCTAGAGAGTACAGCCTAGTCCTCTGCTTTCACAGGATGGGTATGACCCGAGACCGTGCCTCACCCGTGTCTGGGTAGTGAAATACACACCAGGCCGTCACTGTGTCTGGGTAGTGAAATACACACCAGGCTGTCACTGGCTTCTCCCCCACAATCAGCCCAGAATGGCGTAGACTCCCACAATCCCGTGTGTGCTTTAGCCAATTTGAAAATTCATGCTTTGAACCCAGACCTATAACTATCATTATTTTCCTTTTCATCAGACATTTGGGGTATCAAAAAACAAGACAAAGCTCTATTATTTTGTTTCCTATTTGTTTCTCTTTTCATGACCTTTTTGCTCACCATTCTGCCTTGTGTCCTGTGGACCACGGATTTCTTTTTCTGATTTGCCTTCCAACAATACCGTCTTTCTGAATTATCCATCTTAATTAAAAGCAAATGTCAGCATTCAGCCAGACTCCTGGCATTATGTTTTGATGGAGAATTATTATGCTCAGAACACAGTGGGCCTCGCGCTAGGTCACACGCCAATGAATACCAAAGGACGGTTGACTACTGAGTGAAAGGCACATACCAAAACCAGCTAGTCAGAGCTGCCCGTCCATCGCTGGCTGCCTCTTGTGTCTGATTGCCGGAGCCAGACTTGGCTGTGAGTGGGAGACCATGCTTTCTTTTTCCAACGCCCACCCTATGCTGACTCACATGGGTGGTTCAGAAGGATCTCCAAATCCCAAATAATTTGCAAGGAAGACAAATACTTCCTTTCTAATTTTGGTCTTTTATTTAGGTTTATAAAATAACTTTGCGCTTGATAGTTAAATAAAGCATATGAGAACCAATATCTAAATTTGACTTTTTGACTTGCTTCCAGAAGTCACTTCTGGGACAAGATCTTGAAAGTTTAGCTGCTCACTAGTTATTTCCATCACTGATCCTCTGGGAAAACTTATTCATATCATAGTACAGAACCAAAAGGAACTACCTGTATCTGTTTTCTTTATCTCATTCCGTAAAACCACTTCTACATAGTGGCCAACAGTGGCATTATGATTAAGGCACTGGACTCCCACGTGGGTTGACTGCAGTTTGAGTCCTGGACATGGTGGCTTAAAAATCACTCCAGGCATATGTGTGTGCATGTCCAAAATCCCGAGAGGAGAAGGGAGGAGAAGTGATTGCAGCATGGCCATCCCCCTTGGGGGGTGATTTCTCACTTTCCTTCCCTCTGTACCTCTCTTACTCTTCTCCAGGGTGTACATACGTATGACAAAACAAAACAAAACACTTTTACTCATTCAGAATTTATCAATATGCTTACAACTCTTTTGGGTTTTTAAAAATATATTTATTTTATTAGTATTATTTTAATCAGAGAGAGAGAAAGAGAGAGAGAGAGAGAGAGAGAGAGAGAGAAGGAAAGTGAGAAAGCAAGCCACCAGGTTTGGGACTTGAACCATGGCTAGCCATGTGGGAGTCCAGCACCTTAACCACCATGCCACCTGCCAGCCCCTATTTTGGGTCTTATTCAAAGACTTACCTAAAAGAATGAATGAAAGTCAACTAGCTCCAGCTATGACTTTAGGATTTTATTTAGCTAAACCAACCCAGTTATGCCATCAGTGCTAAGGGCAATGTAGGCCTTCCATATCCCTCTTTCACTAGCACAGAAAATACTCTTGTCATTTCTTGCGAGCAAGGCAGAAGTTTTTTTTTTGTTTGTTTTTTTGTTTTGTTTTTTTTTTTGGAGAGGTTTCTGCTATAGGGCGCATGTG
Source organism: Tupaia tana (assembly GCA_026018925.1). Taxonomy (NCBI): domain Eukaryota; kingdom Metazoa; phylum Chordata; class Mammalia; order Scandentia; family Tupaiidae; genus Tupaia; species Tupaia tana. The sequence goes on from JAKSZU010000006.1 coordinate 200,041,453, forward strand.
CCCGAAGAAAGACAGAGAGAGACAGAGAGACAGAAAGTGAGAAATCACCCCCCGGGGGGATGGCCATGCCACAATCCCTTCTCCTCCATTCTCCTCTCGGGATCTTGGACATGCATGCGCACGCGCCGGGAGTGAGTTTAAGCCGCCGGGTCCAGGACTCGAACTGTGGTCGGCTACATGGGAGTCCAGCGACATAGCCATTACGCTAACTGCTGGTCCCATATTGTCTGTTTCTATGACAGTCCTTGGTGCCCATGCTGAAGAGTGAAAGTCTGCTCTAAATACCATGTTAAATGGCATTTTCTCTACTGGAATTGATAGTACTAATCTTCTGCCTCGAAACTAAAAACATTCCTTTCTCTCCTTTCAGAAAGCATTTGGAGTGTCTACAGTATAGTGTGTACATTTGATGTCCTTTGCATATAGAAGAAATATTATTGACCTTCCATTAATAGAGCACATCCTTCAAATGACAGTTTCTTTAAAATTAAAAGGCATTGAGTTGGGGTTGGGGGTGGAGAAGAGGAAGGGAGAGGAAGAGGAGGAGAAGACGAAGAAGAGGAGGAAACTTACAGATAAAAAGAGACTTGAGAGCAGTGTCAGCTAACTGCAATTTATGGACCTGGTTTAGATCTTGATTTAAGCAAAATGACTGTAAAAAGATGATTTGGATACAATTGAGAGATTTGAATATGGGTTGGGTATTAGATGATATAAAAAATAATGATCAGTTTCATAAAAGCAGTGAAAATATTTATAGATGCTGAAGACAGTGTGTAACAGGGTGAGGGAAGAAGGGAAGAGCATAGAGAAGGAAATCAGGGAGAAAAAGCAGAGAGGTATGTCATTAGTTGGACGCAGAAATGGTTTATTACCTGTTAATGATAACATGTATAGTATTCTCAACTGGACTGGTCTGAGAAGTATTTGATGTTGGGTAAATTCCCTTTACAAGTCAAATGATGTATAGTGATCAAATGTTTAGAAAAAAATAAGAAGAATAGGGGCCAGCAGGTGGCATGGTGGTTAAGAACGGTGGACTCCCACATGGCCGACCACGGTTCGAGTCCCAGACCTGGTGGCTTGCTTTGTCACTTTCCCTCTCTCTCTCTCTCTGGTCAAATTAAAATAAATAAATAAAGTTAAATAAAACAATTCTTTAAAAAAATAAAAAATAATAAGAATAATTTTAAAAATCTGAAAAAAATGAAAATCTATTGCTGCTACTGATTGTATAGTAATGTCTTTGTCTTGAGTGATGCATGGTAATTGTGCTGGAAAAAGGAATGTTATACACTGTAAAGATATATGTGATTAAATGTAATATAAAAAATTAAAAATAAAAAAATAAGTAATTGTCAGTTTTGTTAAATATGACCATTGAATTGGAGTTGTGTTAATGAAGAGTTCTTTTCTGTTAGAGATACAAACTGAAGTACTTTAAATTGAAATGATAACATATTTAATATTTGTTTTAAAATTTTCCAGAAAACACGATAAAGTAAGACTAGATAAATGCTAATGATTAAAATTGTGTACAATGAACTGAGACTTTTGGAACTGAGAGTCTTTGCTTTAATTTTGCATGTGCTTAACAACAAATCCCAAAATACAGCTTTTTTTTTAGAGGAAGAGAACACATTCTTTATATTTTTCACTATTAATTTGTTATTGTTATTATTCTAGTAGCAGAAAAAAAATGTCTAATTCAGATCTTGCCTACATTAGTTTTTTTTTTTTAGAGAGTTTTGCCTTAGGGTGCAAGCATTGCTGGGAGAGAAAGACAGAAACAGTGAGAGGAAAAGTGAGAAATTACCTCCCAGGGGGGGATAGCTTGGCTGCAATCCCATCTCCATTCTCCTCCTGGGATCTTGGGCATGAACACACACGTACCTGGTGTGCTTTTTCAAGCCACCAGTTCCAGGACTCGAACTGCAGCCAGCCATGTGCGAGCCTAGCGACATAACTGCTATGCCATCTGCTGGCTCCAGCCTTTGTTAGTTTTAATGGCAATAAAGTATTTCAACAGCTAATCACTAAATTAAATAACCACAATGACTAGAATTTTTTTTTTTTTTTTTAAGAGGCATTTGCCATAGAGAAAGTGAAAGGGAAAGTGAGAAATCACCCCCCACCGGGGCTGGCAGGTGGCGTGGTGATTAAGGGTGTTGTACTCCTGCATGGCTAACTATGGTTCAAGTCCTGGACCTGGCAGCTGGCCTTCTCACTTTCCCTTCCTCTCTATCTAGCACTTTCTGGTCAAATAAAAATAAATAAATAAATAAATAAATAAATAAATAAATAAAGTTAAATAAAATAATTCTTTAAAAAAAAAAAAAAGAAATCCCCCCCCACCCCCCCAGGTAGGATGGCCATGCTACAATCCCTGGAATTTTGGGCATGCATGCACACACAACTGGTGTGATATATATATATGCATATATATATATATATTTTTTTTTTTTTCCAGAGGTTTTTGCTATAGGGTGCGTGTGCTCGCCAGAAAGACAGAGAGAGACAGAGAGACAGAAAGTGAGAAATCACTCCCTGGGGGGGGGGGGGGGAATGGCCACACCACAATCCCTTCTCCTCCATTCTCCTCTTGGGATCTTGGTTCGAGTCTTGCTTTCTGTCTCTCTGTCTCTGTCTTTCTGGTGAATGCACATGTCCTATAGCAAAAAACTCTTCAAAAGAAAAGGTGGGTGACATATGGCTCTTCTTTTTGTAGTTGTGGACACATTTCAGAACTGCGTTCTTGGCCTTCAAAGCCTCTCCTTTGGCTTCAGCTTGGGAGAGGCAGGAACTTCCTTTTTCCTCAGTGTTATCTTGGTGAAAAGGCCTACTTCTATTCTGTGTGTAGTTTGGGGCCTTGCTAATTAATGGCAGTGAAGTCAACTGGCTACTTATGAGTGAATCTCTCTCTTTTTTTTTCCTTAAATAATTATTTATTTTATTTATTACTGTCATTATTTTTTTATTTTTTTGGAGAGGTTTTTGCTATAGGGCGCGTGCGCTCGCCAGACAGACAGAGAGAGACATAGAGACAGAAAGCGAGAAATCACCCCCCGGGGGGATGGTCACGCCGCAATCCCTTCTCCTCCATTCTCCTCTCGGGATCTTGGGCACGCATGCACACGCGCCCGGCGTGAGTTTTAAGCCACCGGGTCCGGGACGCGAACCGCGGTTGACTACGTGGGAGTCCAGCACATAGCCATTACGCTAACTGCTGGTTCCCTATTACTGTCATTATTTTTAAATTCACTATAGGGCACATGTGCTTACCAGAGAGAGACAGTGAGAGAGAGAGAGAAAGTGAGAAAGCAAGTCACCAGGTCTGGGACTCAAACTGCCATTGGCCAGGTGGGAGATCAGCACCTTAACCACCATACTACCTACTGGCCCAAGGGTGAGTCTCTTAAAATGTAAATTAGAGTATATCACTCCGCTGCTGAAAACCTTCCAAAGATTTCTCATCTCACAGAGAAAACCCAAAATGCTTGGAGTCTCTCCATGATCACCTCCGTCCCTGCCATCCACTCTACCTCATCATGTTCAACTCCCCACTCGGTTGACTCTGCTGCAGGCACTCTGGCATCTTCAGTGCTTTTTCTTAAAAGTGCATATTTTGTATTAGACCCTTCACTTTGGGTGCCCGTTTCGTTGTGGCTCTGACCTATGACATTTGTCCTAGGTGATGTAATTCCAGGACACAGGGACCCACCTTGCTCAAAGGACTGTCTCCCTGATTATGTTTGGTGATGGCCTTTTTTTTTTTTTTTTATTTCTCATTTGCCAGAGGCCACATGCACTCGCAGGGGAGAGACAGAGAAACAGAGAGAGAAAAAGTGTGAAAGCACTCCCCATGGAGTAGGGTCCCATTGCAATCCCCTCTTCTTCATGTCTCCTTTTTTTAAGGAGTTTGGGCATGCCCACACATGCACCTGACTCGTTTCTCAAGCCACTGGATCCCAGGTACAAACTGTGTTGTTGCTATGTGGGATCCAGCTGCCCTAACCACCCTGCCCCAGGCTGGACCAGGGTGTGGGCTTTTATGGAGAAATACTTCCTGTCCTAGACTCCTGTTTAGTCTATGTGTACAAAGGAAAGATGAGAACTTGTGCAGCTCTGATTGGTCACCTCCAGGAGCAGTCTCACTGCTCTGTTACTGTTCTGAGAGGTCTTCCTACTAAAGCCAGTACCCACACTCCCTCCCGGCAGCGCTGGTAACCTCAGGTCACTCAGCTTGCCACACGTGTGCCTTCCAAGGAGTCAGCCGCAGGTCTCGGCCATCTGGGCTGGTTTTGACCAGTTACATTCCCTCTGCCTGAAATGCTTCTCCCCCACATAGAACATGGCTCACTTCTCTCTACCACCCCTCATGTCCTTCAGTCCTTGTTCAAACACCTTCTTCTCAGAGAGGGCTTTCCTGACTATCTATACAAACTAGCACGTCCACCAATATTTTATTTTCCCTCCTTCCCATATTTTTCTTCATTGGGACTTATCCCTCCCCTGGCATTATTATGGACTTATTTTTATCTACTCTCCTAAGTAGGATGTAGAGGACCGGGGCTTTATCTGCTTAATCACTGCTGTATCCTTTGAGCCTAGAACAGTGCCTGGCACTGAGTAGTTGCTCAAAAATATTTGTTGAATCACTGAATGACCCTTGACTCATCAGCACAGGGATCTAAGTCTCCTGGCTACAGACATAATGCTCGGCTGGGACGAAAATGGACCGACTGATGCAGGCCAGCAGCACCTTCTGGTATCATGACATGGGCACCGTGGGAAGGCTTGCATTCTGGAGCCATCCTTTCCTGACTGCCTGGCTGTGAGCAAGAGTCTCAGCTCTTTGCAGGCTCAGTTTTATCCCAGGTAAAAATGAAGATAATCATTATCACATAGATAATTACATAATTATTAGGTAAGGATGTAGAATTCTGAGCGAGTTATCGGATTCAAATCTCCTTTTTATGGGAAATCACGAGTCCCCCTCAGCTCCGTACACGTCCTTTGCTTTCACAATTCCAGACATCTGATGAAGCAGCCAAGAGCTCTGAAGGGCCTTTGGCTGTAAACGAAGGCTTTATTAAAGTCAGCGTTCTCTCGTTCTCCTGTTTGAGCATGTAGATGACATGGAATAACCCCTCTCACTTATCAAATTAGCTTTGCCAGTGTTGTTTATACTGCCAGATGATCACTTCTCAATTTGATAAAAATCACTTCATAATGGGGATTAGATGGTACAAAAATGATAGTGGTTTCTGCTGGACCTTTCACATCCTTTATTTTTGAACCCTAAATCTCCAGTATGCCAAAAGTTTGCACAATGACATATTGTTGTTATGCTTCTCTAGGACTTGATAAATTAGTTATTGTTATGAGATAACCTCAAAACATTAAATGGTCTTTGCCAGGAGGTTAATTTTTTTTTTTAATGGAGCAAAAATAGAGACACATTGATAAAAAAGACTTTTAAATTCAAAGTAGTATTTTTTGTTGGTTTGAGTGGAAAGTGATGTAACCACAGGAATGTACATTAACAAAAGTAAGAAGCTAATTAAATAACACACAATTATTGTATTGTCTAGGTATTAATGCTTGAAGGTCATGTCTTTGTTTACAATGGCAAAGGGAATTTATTAAGGGAGGATGATTTGACAGGAATCTTTTGGCCCGAGAAGTTACATGCAGGCTGTGATAATCAACATTTTTTTTTCTTTTCTATAAGTAGAACCATCAAGAAGAGAAATGTGTGAAACATATACTCTTGCTTATTATGTATTATATGTTTGGCTCACAGAATCTATTTTTTAAAGGACTATAGCAATTATTTATTTATTTATTTATTTATCTTTTTGGAGAGGTTTTTGCTATAGGGCGCGTGCGCTCGCCAGACAGACAGAGAGAGACAGAGAGACAGAAAGCGAGAAATCACCCCCCAGGGGGGATGGCCACACCGCAATCCCTTCTCCTCCATTCTCCTCTCGGGATCTTGGGCACGCATGCACACGCGCCCGGCATGAGTTTTAAGCCACTGGGTCTGGAACGCGAACCGCGGTCGACTACATGGGAGTCTAGCGACATATCCATTATTAAGCTAACTGCTGGTCCCTATAGCAATAATTTATTTTTAAGAATTACTTATTTTATTTTATTTATTATTATTATTTAATTTGCTATATCACCAGAGAGAGAGAGAAAGAAAATGAGAAAGCAAGCTGCCAAGTCTAGGACGCGTGGTCAGCCATGTGGGAATCCGGCACCCCAACCACCACACTACCTGTTGGCCCCAGCTTGCACGATCTTGAAGGGAAAAAAAAAAAGAAAGAAAGAAAAAGAAGAGAAGAGAAAAGGAGAAGAGTGCTTCTTGGGCAAGTAAGCTGGAGTTTACTGCTCTAGTTAGTTGGCTATAGAAAGGGAGACTGAGACTCGTTCCTTCCTGGGGTTTGATGCCCACCAGAGCAAGAAACAAATGAGTGTTGAGCCATGCGACCCCTTTCTCTCCCGTCCCCTTTTTTATTATAGCAGCTTCCATTTGCTCAGATTTTCTAACTGCGGGCACTGTTCTATGGCTTTACAGATAGAATCTCTGTATGTCTCTGCCACAACCCAAATGGTACTGTTTTTATCCCCATTTTCCAGATGAAGAAACTGAGTCTCGAAAAGATGAAATAGGCCCAGCTATGGTGGCACACTTTGCTAAAATACTGTGCTCCTCAGGCTGGGATCACCTAGGGACCTGGGTTTGATTCCTAGTCCAACCTAAAGGCCAGAAGCAATGACATGCACCTGTAACCCCAGCAATTTGGAGACCCAGGCTCAGTCTGTCTGATATCAGAGCTCTGAGAGTGTCCCTGTCCCTCCTTTTTATTTTATTTTATTTTATTTTATTTTTAGTTTTTTGTTACAGAGTGCAAGTACTTGACAGAGAGAGAAGGAAAGTGAGAAATTGTTACCCCTCCCTCTCAGGCGGGATGGCCACACTACAATCCCTTCTCTTCTTCTTGCCATCTTTAAATAAACACATCAAGTAGGCCAGCAGGTGGTGTGGTGGTTGGGGTGCTGGAGTCCCACGTGGCTGACTGAAATTCAAGTCCTGGACTTGGTGGCTTACTTTCTTACTTTCTCTAGTGAATGCACATGCCCTGTAGCAAATTAAAACAATAATAATAATGATAAATAACATTAAATAAGTAATAAAAAAAATAAACACACACATCAACAAGCCCAGAGCACACAGGTGGGTCTGGCCAGCGAGGTTGGATTTTCTGGGGACTTTGCTCTCTGTTTTGGCATTTGACCTGTGTTTATAGTCAAAGCAACAGACATGAGGTAATGAAGCAGAGGAGGGAAGTCCAGAACGTGACTGTCACCTGCAGGCACTGTTTGCTGTGAGCTTTTCAGAGCATAGAGCAGGAAGGGAGGAGGCTGCCGCACTGTGTCTGCCGTGGGTTCATCCGCCGCCGAGGCTTGCGCCATTCGTTAGTCCAAGACCCGTGTTACGCCACAGTTCCTGGAGGGCAACGAGGGCCGTGAAAAGCATGCGATGTAATCACCCCTTCAGGGATACCTGTTGGGACTAGTGATAATAGCTGAGTGCCAGGAGCTTCTCGTATTTGGCATAAAGGAAGTGCTCACTAAATATCCCAAGTGACTGGACTAATTGTGGACTCCATTCCTTTACCAGTATAACCCAGGCGGTTGCAGGTCTACACGGGGGGAGCTCTGAGGTACCCAGGACTGGTTTTGCTTATGCGTCCCAGTTACCGCTGGAATGATAGTAGCGGTAGGGATTATGGAGGGAAGGACAAGAACATGCTCAAGGTCATGAAGCTGAAAGAGAGTCAAGGTGCCATGTTTTACCACAGAGACCCAAAGGACAGAGTCTTTGAGTGTGCCTAGCTTTGATTAGCTTCTCCACTCGAATTTTTTTAGGACTCTATGCAAATTTAATTCTAAAAAGGTTTGGAAGGAGCTCTGAGATATAATCATACCAGCAATGTGGAGACTTAAGTGGGGCAACTGCTATGAGTTACTCTTTGACAAAGACACCACAGAGTAGCTCTAAGAAGAGTAGTTCCCGAGGCAACCAGGGACATCAGAGTGTGTAAGAGCTTTGCCACGAGGGGAAGCCATGGCTAAGAGAGCAACATGGAGCATGAGACCAGAGACCGGTTCCTGGTGGCCTGCAATAATACAGTCTAGTTATCACAAACAGGTAAGTCAAATAACGAATAGTCTGAGAGCAGAGACAACAGAGAAAGCTGATTCTACAGATGTCTACTGTAACGTGAGAACAAGGTGGCTCCCTGGTGACATACTTTTCTTTTTTTAAAGAATTATTAATTTTATTTTATTTCTTCTTCTCCTTCTTCTATTTGAAGGGAGAGAGAGAGAGAGAGAGAGAGAGAAAGCAAGTCACCAAATGTGGGACTTGAACCACGGTTGGTCATTTGGGAGTCCAGTGCCTTAACCACCATGCCACCTCCTCCCCTTGACATAGTTACTCTTAGAGGCAGAGATCAGGAAAGGATTCTGTAGCAAAGGCTGCCACTAGAACCTAGGTGTAGCGGAATCCAAGAGAATTCACGTGTTTCTTTACATGAGAAAGGACTTCCCAGTGAGCAATCTTGTCAAATGAATACAAGGAAACACATTTTTCTAAATGGTTGAGACACAGGAGAGTTAGCAGTTTCCTATACTAATGGCCCAATCCAATCCTTTGTCAACAGTGTAAACCAGGGTTAAAGCTGAACATTTGTTTCCACAGTACCTTTTGTCATTTGAATACCAATGTCATTACTTCTCAATTTCCAGCTTTATGGTTTTTCTCCACTTCCCATTAGGACTAGTTTATCAAAGAATATTTGGCGAGCAGAGAACAGGAAAATACCATGCATAGAAACAGATGTATGTGTTGTGGAAAAACGTCATGGCCCTATAAAATCAAGAAGGAAAGTCCTAGCATAGAGCCAAAAATGACTTCTCTATTTCAGCGATAGCTCATTTTAAGTAAGCCTTGTGTTCTAGAAACAACACCTGTTGATCTTTTCTGTAGATCTGTTGGAAGCCCAGGCATGAAAATATAGGAAAAAGTTTCCAAACCAAATCACTATGTAATCTTAATAGTAATGTTTCATTATGTGAGACGGTGGTGGGTGCGTTTTCCTTTTGAGTTCTTGGAAAATGGTGCAGATGATGCTACGTCATGGACATATTGGCTGTTTTTCAGGCTCCTTGCTTACTCACACCGCCTCTCTGCCTCCATCCCTTGCTCAGAGTCATTCGTGGGGGAAAGTGAGACTTTCGACAGGTCCAGCATTTCACGAGGAGGAAAATCCCTGAGATGGCACACCTGAAGCGTGGTGGGGAATAGCTACACCAGCACATCAGAGGCTTTTAGTGTGTTTGGAACTCCACGTACCCTTGTTGTGCTGCGAGTGGTCTGGAAGGATGACCAGAGAAGAGGCCAGAAGGAAGGAGACCAGAACGGCTTGGCAGGACAAGTCTGAGCAGCAGCCTGGAATTGTGAGCCTGGTCTAACAGGCCTGACTGCACTCCCATACAACTCTGTAATCCACTGGTGCAGGTGTTTTCCTGCAAACAAATAAAAGAAAAGGTGATACTTCTCCTTCTCCTACTTGAACAAGCGCTGAGAAGGTAGAGGCAGTGAGTCAAGATCCAGATTTTGATTAGTAGTTATCAGAGGTCAACTAAGGTCTGCCAGGCAAGGAGGAAGCAGGTGGAAATGATGCCAACACCTATAAGCACCAGGAACATAAGTGTAAGAGATCCCAAGACTGTCTTGAGAGGTGAAGATCTGGTCAAGAGGTCAACCAACCCAACCAGGATAACTGGCCTCTTTGCCCCTAGTCTCTTCACTCTCAAGTTCATGTTATACTCTAGTTAGATGATTCCTCCAAAAATAAAACTTGATACATATCACTCCTTGCTCAAACGGGGTTGGGTGACTCTTTGTTGTTTAAAGGACTAAGTTCCAACCCCTTAGCTAAGTATTCAGGTGCACCAATTATCTGGCCTCAAAAATTCTTTCCAACCTTATAATCGACTCACCTTTTTTTATATTTCTATCCCAGACAAAGTGGTCTCTTTTATTGCCCACACAGAATTTGCTTTTCTGCTGAAAACCCAGGATGAGAGGGTAGGATCTTACCCTCTCACCTGTTCTATTGTCCTGCATGGAAAACTTCGGTTGGTGGAACAGGTGGTCGTTACAATAGCAGTTCTCTGTTCACTTCTTGTTTAGCTTCTTAGCAACATTTGATGTAGAAACATTCTCTTCTTTTTTATTTTTTAAATGTTTATTTTATCTTTAGTTATTATCCTTTTTAATTTAACCAGAAAGAGAAAGGAAAAGTGAGAAAGCAAGCTGTCAAGTCTGGGACTCCAATCACAGTCAGCCACGTGGGAGTTCAGTGTCCCAACTACCATACCACCAGCCAGTCCCAACATTCTCTTCTTAAAACATTGTTCTCTTATTTCTCTCATTTTCTCCAACATAATCCTCGCTGGTTTTTCTTCTTTGAGTGGACTAGAAACTGCCTAAGTACTTTAGCGATTTTGTCCAAGGTCCTGTTCTTTTGTCTGCCTACATTCTTATCCTAGGTGATCTCATCTGTAGTAGACTACATTGTTGACTCCAATTTTATCCTCTCTTCTACTTCCTGTATCCAGGGTGTTATGACAAACACAGTGTACAGGGGGACTTTGAAATGTTCATGGAAAAATCAAATGAAAATAAAGTTTACTTTACTGCAATTTTTTTTTGAAATCTACAAGTAATTTTCTCATTATACGTATTTTCCACAAACCTTTTGAAGGCCATTTGTACTTCTCTTGCCTTGGACTTGGGACTTGGGCACGTAACTCACTTTGAATGAAGATATGTTACTGGAAGTAAAGGTGTGTGATGAACCTGGGTTTTTCTTTCTTCCTTTCTTTAATCGGCTAGAGGATACCTACACTTGCAGGAGAGAGACAGGGAAAGTGAAAAAGCACTCTCCATGGGGGATGGTCACACCATAATCCCTTCTCCTCTATTTTTTCCTCCTTAGAGGATTTTGGGCACACACATTCATGCACCTGGTGTACTTTTCAAGCAGCTGGTTCCGAGACTCAAACCACGTAGTTGGCCATGTGTGATCTAGCCACTCTAATCACCACACCTCTGGCTAGCCTGAGCTGGGTCTTTTCTTCTTTTTCTTTCTCTCTTCTTCTTCATCCCTTCTTTTTTTTTTTTTTTTTTTTAATGATTTATCTTTTAAAAAAATCAATTTTTAAAATTTGCTATAGGGTAAGACAGGGAGAGAGAAAGAGAAAATGAAAAAGCACCTGGTGGAAGGATGGCCATGCTGAAATCCCTTCTCTTCCATTCTCTCAGGATTTGGAGTGTTTCTCAAGCCACTGGGTTCAGAACTCTAACCACACAGTCAGCCATGTGGATCTAACCGCCTTAACTACTTTGCCACTAGCTGGCCCTCATGCCAGGTCTTTTCAAGGTCTCATGTGCTTTCTCTTGACCTCTGAGCCTCTGCCATTGTCAGGCCTAGCTGGCTCATTGGTCCCAGGAGGATGAGCGATACATAATAGCACAGAGCCACCCACCTGACCTTCAGACCTGCAGAGAGAGAGAGAAAGGGAGATGCCTAGCTCGAAGCCCAGTCAGTCTGCAGCAAAACCAAATTGATGATTTATGCAACTGAGCACTGGACTAGCTCTTGGCAAAAGCAAACCAACATATCATCTGTTCACTTATGACTCCCAAATATAGATCTTTAACCTTTGACCTGGCTTCTTTTGTGCTCTGGACTTGTAGAACCAGCTGACTACTTGGCATCTTTACTCAATGTCTAACAGTCATCTCAAATCCAAATACCCAAGATGAAACTCTTTATTTTTTTCCCTCAATCTACTTTTTCCTATCTACCTAAATAATATCTTCATCCTTTGGGCTTTTCAAATAAAAAAAGTAGGAGTTGTCCTCAATTCTTTTTTTTTTGTTTTTCCTTTTCTTTTTAAAAAGGTTTTTTGCTATAGGCACATGCACTCACTGGAGAAAGACAGAGAGAAAAACAAAGGGAGAGAGAGAGAGAAAGTGAGAAAGCACCCCTCCCCCCCCCACACACAGGGAGATGGCCACACTGGAATTTCTTCCCCTAAATTCTCCCCTTGGAATTTTGGCACATGCTCACACGTGCCAGGCCACTGAGTGTGAGACTCAAACCGCACGGTTGGCTGCGTGGTATCCAGCTTCCTTGGCCCCCATGCCACCAGCTGGCCCATTCTCGATTCTTCTTTCCTTCAACTTTCACATATAATATATTAGCAAGCCCTACACGCTTTCCTATGGAGCACTGCATTTAAATACACCTGTTTTTTTCTATCTGCATTGACATACCATCTTTTTTTTGCTTTCACCATTGTCCTCTCTTCAATCCATTCTCCACATTATTAGCTAAGGGATCTTTCGAAAGATGAAGTCAGTTCATGCCGCTTCTAATTGCTACTTCTCATCCAGGAAAAAATCTAAACTCCTGCATAGTTCTCATGTTCTGGCTGGTGCGGCCTCATCAGATTCCATCTCGTGCCATTCTCAACCTCACCAGTCAACTTGCTGCGTGCGCTTCAGACCCTCCCACCTGATTCTGACCTGGGGGGTGGTGCACTTACTATTCCCTCTAATAAGAATGCTTTCTGCTCTATTTCCACACCGACAACTTCGTACTGTACAGTTTATCAGTTTAAATCTTACTCCTCAGAGAGACCTTCTGGAACCAGTTTATTTAGGTAGTTAATGTATTTGCAAGGTGGAATGCACAGTGCTGCCTGACGTCCTGGGTCATCCGTTTCTGCCATCCTCATGGGTTTGGCTGAGGTCATCTTGCAGCTCCACTTTCCCCACTTCACACTTCTGGTTCCCTCTCCTCCCTCCCACTGATTGATCCCAAGGATTCTCTTTCATAAACATTATGCGCACTCAACTCTGCTTCAGTGTTGCTTTCTTGACAGCTGCAAAGTATATTTCCTTTACAGTGTTTAAAACTACCAGAGGGTGGGGCCCACAGGTGACATGGTGATTAAGGCGTTGGACTCCCACGTGGCCGGCAGCTGTTCAAGTCCCAGACCAGTCAGCTTGAAAATCATGCCAGGACCATATGCGTGTCTACCTGTCCAAAATCCAAAGAGGAGAATGGAGGACAAGGGATAGCAATGTGGCCATCTCCCCTGGGGATGCTCTCTGGCAAGTGCACGTACCCTATGGCAAAAACTTAAAACAAACAAACAAAATGACTTGAAATTATTTTCCTGGTTTGTTTTCAGGCCTGTTGTTTGCTTGTCCTGCTGGAATGTCATTTACATGCATGCAGGGCTCTGTGAGCCTTCTTCACTCTGCATCCCCAGCATCCTGAACAAACTGGCACAGCTCCATTGTCATCATAGCAAACAGCCGGCATTTATGGCACGCGGACACCATGCTAAAGGCTTTACCTGTGTTAACGCACTCGTCTTCAGGGCAACCCTGTGAGATAGACTGTTATTGGCCCCATTTTATAGGTTATTCAGCTAGTGTAGAGTCATAACTGATAAGTGACAGCATTGTATTTGAACCCAGGCAATCTGAGTCTAAATTCCGTGCACTTATCCACACCACTGTGTGTATCGTTTTTTAAAGTTTATTTATTTATTTCTTGAGAGTGAGAGGCAGAGAGAGAGAATGTCTGGGACTTGAACCCAACACTCAGCCATGTGGGATCTAGCTGCCTTAACCACCATACAGGTACCCCCAACAGGGTCTATCCCTGTCATGATACCAAGGTCAGCATTTCCTGACTCTAGTAAAACTAGCCTAAATGTGTACTATTTGAAGCTGCTCAAAGACATTTCTTTTTTAATCAGAATTACAGATGGGTGGAATAATTTTTTTAACAATTATTTATTTATTTATTTATTATAGCTATTTTTTAAGTGTGCTATAGGACACATGTGCTAACTAGAGAAAGAGATGGAGAGGGAAAGTGAGAAAGCAAGTCACCAGGTCTGGGACTCAAACGGTAGTCATCCATGTGGGACTCTCAGAGCCTCAACCACCACTCCACCCACTGGCCCCCAGGGAAACATTTCTTTTTTTTTTTTTTTGGAGAGGTTTTTCGCTATAGGGCGCGTGCGCTTGCCAGACAGACAGAGAGAGACATAGAGACAGAAAGCGAGAAATCACCCCCCAGGGGGGATGGTCACGCCGCAATCCCTTCTCCTCCATTCTCCTCTCGGGATCTTGGGCACACATGCACACGCGCCTGGCGTGAGTTTTAAGCCACTGGGTCCGGACGCGAACCACGGTCAACTACGTGGGAGTCCAGTGACATAGCCATTACGCTAACTGCTGGTTCCCACCAGGGAAACATTTTAATGATGGAGATTTTGTTTTCTTTGCCTTAAAAGAATTTGGAGCAATCTTAAGAAATCTTTCTTTTTTATTGGGGCCGGCAAGTGGCATGGTGGTTAAAGGCGCTGGACTCCCACATGGCCAACCACGGTTCAAGTCTCGGACCTGGTGGCTTGCTTTCTCACTTCCTCTCTCTCTCTCTCTCTGTGTCTCTGATCAAACTGGAAAATAATAATGATAATAATAATAAATAAAGTTAAATAAAATAATTCTTTAAAAAAAAAAGAAATCTTTCTTTTTTATTCACGATTGAATGCATGCATATACACATGAGAGGGACAAAGAGAGAGAGATAGAATCACCTTCTATAGGGTCTGGTTGTGCCAAGTTCCCCAACCAGTAGGATTTTGGGCCCTCACAGGTGTGGCTGGTGTGTTTCAGGCTGACCAGGCCAGGGAGCGGAATTGAGGTTGCCTTGTCAAATCAGCTTCTCTTGAGCAGCTTGTTACTGCTGTGCCCTGGAGCCCACCCCAGGAAAAGTCCTTTTGTTCTTGTTTTATTCTTCTCTCTCCTTCATAGAGGATGAAGAAGGCCAAGAAGGTGAGCAGAAAGTGACTTTGAATAAGTAGAATTATAAGTGAGGATGAAATTAGCTGGGGAGATTCTAATAGGTGATTTGGAGGATAGATTTGGGCCTAGAAAAAGATACAAGGACATTTGACTTTCTAGACCCAAATAGAAGAAAAGACTTCTCTTATGACAACCATAAGTAGTCATGGATGTGGATTTCCCAAACTTAAGAAATAAAATAGTCTCAAAAATCTTTTATTTATTTATTTTCAGAGAGATTTTTGCTATATTGGGTGTCACTTGCTGGAGAGACAGAGAGACATGCACAGAGAGAAAGTGAGCAATCACCCCTCAAAGGGGATGGCCATGCCGCAATCCCTTCTCCATTTTCCTCTCAGGAATTGGGGCACACACGCACACCCGGTGTGAGTTTTAAGCCACTGGGTCCAGGACTCGAATGGCAGTTGACTATTTGGGAGTCCAGTTATGTAATCATTATGCCAACTGGTAGTCCCCAATAGTCTGTAAAGTCTCCTGGTCACCAGTGACTGGCTCAGTGCTCTGAACAGTGATGCTTAATCTTGAGAACCTTCAAATCTCTGAAGTCTGTCTTTGCTCAAAGCCTGAGGATAATTCTCTCAATCACAGGTTGACCTCCCTATAGAATCAGTTTGGGGTTCATGATATGAAGGTAGGGGGAGGGTTTATAGAGTTAATTACTAGACTTCTGTCTATTAAATGTACAAAACACACATGGATGATGCTGGAGCTTTGACTTGAGTAGAGGAACTTGAATTCTTTCCAGCTGGAATGTGCTGGAACTTCCCAATGGCCTGAAAGAATGCCTAGAATTTCTTGTTCTATTATGATGGTCACTGTTATTTCTCACAGAGGCAAGTGAGTCTTCCTGAGCTACCCCAATGGGAGTAGATGAGCCTCCAGTAGACACGGAGCATATAGCAGGCCAGTGCTCTGTGAGTTGGGCAGGCAGGAACCCTGACTTTCTCTCGCATGGGTGTTAGGGGTACTGTAACTTTTTAAAGCCAACAGGAAAATTAATGAGCAGGGCACAGAGCTCCGTACTGGGTGGTGGGTGGAAGAATTCTGTAGCTTCCCCTCAGGTGTTAATGATAACTCAAAACCTCCTCCTTTGTGGCCATTATCCAATTACAACAGCTTTCCACTATAAAGAATTTAGTCATTTAAGTTCTTTCCAATCATCTGGGGGAACACGTGTTTAATACAATCAAGGTGATGGGGTTTATTGGATTGGATTTTTCTTTTAGTGATGAAAAAAGAATATATACATTTTTTTATTTGCTATAGATTTGCTATAGAGCATGTGCAGTAGCTGGAGAGAGACAGAAAGAGAAAAAAGAGTGATGGAAGGTGAGAAATCATCCCCCCATTCCCCATGGGGATGATCATGATGCAATCCCTTCTCTTCCATTCTTCTCTTGGGATTTTGGGCATGCGTGCACACATACCTGGTATGTTTCTCTTTTCTCCTTTTCTTCTTTTCTTTTATGAGAGAGATTTTTGCTTTAGGGCACATGCACTTACCAGAGAGACAGAGAGACAGAGAGAGACAGAGAGACAGGAGGCGAGAAATCACCCCCTGGGGGGATGGCCATGCCGTAATCCTTTCTCCTCCATTCTTTCATAATTTTAGGCATGCATGCACGTGCACCCAACATGAGTTTTAAACCTCCAGATTTGGAACTCAAACGCAGTCCTCTATGTGGGAGTCTAACAATGTAACCATTATGCCATTTGCTGGTCTCACCTGTTATGTTTTTCAGGCTGCCAGGTCCTGGACTCAAACTGTGCACTCGGCCATATGAGATCCAGCCGCCTTAACCTCCACACTACCTGCTGGCCCTCACATCACTTTTATTACAGTATATTGTTATAATCGTTCTGTTATCTTCTGCCTAGTTTATAAATTAAACTTGATCACAGGTATGCAGAGCATAGGACAAGCTATAGCACATAGAGGGGTTGGTACTATCTACAGTTTCTGCATGTACTGGGGGTCTTGGAATGTATCCCCACTGTACTTGGCTCTGCTAGTTACTAGCTGTCTGGCCTTGGGCAAGGTGCTTTTTCTCCTCTCAATCTTATGATCCTCATCTGTTAAATGAGATAATATCTACTTGGAAAGATTATTCTGAGGGTTAGTTGAGCTAATGACTGTGATGGTGTTTGGCACTCTGAAAATACTGGACCTAATACTTTCCCTAACTCACATTACTTCAGTAAGGAATTTATATAATGGGCTAGCTATTCAGTGGGAGAGTTAGAAAGGGCAATCATTTATTTATTGCCACAAAAATAGCTTATAAATCCCTTTACTTGTTGTAGGGTATTGCTTTGTTTTTAGACATGTGTTGTTTTATTTTATGTTTAAAAGAAGGAAAACACATTTTAGAGGTTTTATTTGGCCATAGGTTAATGTGCTCGCTGGAAAGAGACAGAGAGAGAGAGAGAGAGAGAGAGAGAGAGAGAAATCACCCCTCAAGGGAGATGGCCATGTTGCAATCCCTTCTCCTTCGTTCTCCTCTTGGGATTTTGTGCACACATGCACAAGCAGCTGGCGTGACTTTTAAGCTCTGGTTCTGGGACTCACGTACATGGTTAGCCATGTGGGAGTCCACCATCTTATCTACCAAGCCACCTGCTGGCCTGGAAAATACATTTTATAAAGATACTGAGTCCTGAAAATCTATGAGCCTTTAAACACTATTTCTGAAATAACTTTTACCAAATTTTTTACCTAGTAGGATAATGATTGGGAGCAAGTGAAAATTTAGAGGGCAAATCTTTCAAAAATGTATTTTGTTTCATTTTTAAAAAAGCATTTATTTATTTGTTTGTTGTGATTGTCAAGCCACCAGGTCTGGGACTTGAACTGTTGTCGGCCATGTGGGAATTCAGCATCTCAACCACCATGCCACCTGTTGACCACAATGTAGTCTTCTTTTAGAAGGCATTTGGGAAACCTGTAAAATTTGGGGATATGCAAATTGAGCACGCTTGTAAATACTGTCTACAAAATGTATTCATTGTACTTTTGTTTCCAACTCTTCTGTATAACATTTTTTCAGAGGCAGAGAACACGCTGATAAAAATATGCAGCTGTGTAGTCTCGGTTGTTACCAAAAGCTCTATAGGTCACTGAAGGTCACTGCCAGGCAAGTCTCCATGCCTAAGAGGTTGGCGAGCATTCATGTGTGTAACAGAAGTGTTTCTGATGTTAAGAAATCTTATTTGCTGTGGTACAAGTTGTGTACATTGCCTTGCTTTTTCTCACCATACCTGTTAGAATGTCCTTCTGGATTTTATTTCTTGTTCATAGGAGTAGGAACAAACAATGTGGAGTTGGTGTAGATTCTGATCATTTTATTTGTGGCTCGAATCCTCATTTCTGAGAGAGGGCATGTTAGGATTCCTTTCCCAATGTCACTTCTTGGTCACCTTTCTCCTTACTTTGTAAGCCTTCGAGGGGGGTACGATGGAGTGTGTGAGCAGGACTGGCCCTTCCTAAAGGGCAATTAGGAAGCTGCTTAGGCAGCCTGATTTATGAGGCATTGAAAGGCTTATCTGGCCAGAAATACCTCCTCCGCTGGCCTGTCCCCAGTGCTGGCACTCCCATGATTAGCATCGCCCATTAAAGGTTTTCTTCAGACATGCATGGTCAATAAAGCCTTGAGTTAGGGGAAAAATTGAGAAGTGGGAAAACAGGAAAATGTCTCATTAGAATAATTATTGTTTTTTTTTTTAAAAGTTTATTTACTTATTCTGAGAGAGAGAGGAAGAGAGAGTTGATCCTCAACAAGGTCTTGATGCTAGAGTGCACCCCCAAACCCGGCCTGCCCCAGATCATGGGCACACACGTGCCTGGCTTATTCAGAGTACTCCAGACTCAAATCCAGACCTTCCCTAAGTGGGTCAGCCTTGTGGCGCTTTGGGTTTTATCCATGAGCCATCGTCTGGCCCCAGAATGATGTATTTGATCTCATCAGTCTATCAGTCTCTTGGTTAAGAACATCTGGATGAGTGAGTACTATTTAAAACTGGAGGGAAAACCAGAGTTAGAGTTTTGTTCAGTAGCTTCGTGTGGACTCTGAGCAGGATGAAGTTGATGGGTGGAGAGGAGGAGGAGATTGCTAAAGTGGATTGAGGAATTAAAGTAGTACAGACAAATTTAGGTATTTGAAGGACCAGAGATGAGGTAATGGTTACGTCGCTGGACTCCCAAATGGTCAACCATGGTTCGAATCCCAGACCCGGTGGCTTGAAACTCACACCGTGCACATGTGTGTGCACACGCAAGATCCTGAAAAGAGAATGAAGGAGAAGGGATTGCAGTGTGGCCATTCCCGTGGGGGGTGATTTCTTGCTTTCTGTCTCTCTGTTTCTCTCTCTGTCTCTATGATGAATGCATGCACCCTATAGCAAAAATCTCTTAAAAATGTTTTTAGCTATTTGAAATCTTGCTTAAGGCCAGGTTAGGATAGAAGGGTGTGTAATTGTTGGAAGGATGACCTTTCAAGTCCACTTTTCTGCTATCTGGCTTCTTAAGTAACCGTAACAGAACTAATGATTCTATCATTCATAAAATGACATTTGTGATGAAGGCCAAGGAAATTTATGACCAGAGGGAGATACATTTGCAGAAACAGAGCAGATGAATAATGCTATTACTTTGTTAAGACTATTCTGTAAGAGCGCACAGAGTAATTTTTCTCAAATATTTCCTGTGTGCGGTCCACCTGTATCTGAGTCACCACTGGTCTCCACCCAAACCTTTAGGAACAGCTGTTCTGAGATAGGAGCCTGAGACTTTAGATTAAAAAAAAGAAGCCTGCTGATTTTTATGGGTATGACTTGAGAATTATTCATTTAAATGTGTCAGTAGAGTGCAGAACTTGTGTTTTTTTTTCGGAGAGGTTTTTGTTATAGGGCACGTGCGCTCGCCAGAAAGACAGAGAGAGACAAAGAGATAGAAAGCGAGAAATCACCCCCTGGGGGGATGGCCACGCCACAATCCCTTCTCCTCCATTCTGGCGTAATTCTTTCTTATTCATCATGCAAGTAGAATTTCTCTACACAGCAAAAATCAGAGCTGAGAGAACTTACTTGAAATGCTGTTGAGTTTCATACCAGGTTATTTGGGGTCATTGTTGATCAATGAAAAGCAGCCTTCTGCTCAAATGGTCCTCAGAAAACCAGATCAAGAGGAAAAAAGCAAAGATAAATGCTGGCAGGTGGCATGGTAGTCAAGGGCGCTGGACTCCCACATGGCTGACCATGGTTCGAGTCCTGGACCTGGTGGCTTGTTTTCTCACTTTCTCTCTCTGTCCCTCTCTGGTTAAATTAAAATAAATAAATAAATAAAGTTAAACAGAAAAAAAAAGCAAAGGTAAAATAAACAACTCTTTCCATTTCATCATTTTAAACATTTTATTTTTACTTACTTATGTTTTTAGGTTTTTGCCAAAGGGCATGTGTGCTTGCCAGGCAGAGACAGAGAGAGACAGAAAAAGGAAAGTGAGAAATCACTTCCCAGGGAGGATGGCCACGGCACAGTCTTTTCTCCTCTACTCTCTTCTTGGGAGTTTGGGTAGGTATGCACACGTACCTGGCATGATTTTCAAATCGACAAGTCCAGGGCTGAACTGCTGCTAGCCATATGGGATTTAGCACCTTAACCTCCATGTCACTGGGCTCTAAAAATATTTTTTAAAGTTTATTTCTTGAGAGAGAGAGGTATCTTTGACAGGGTCTTGCCAGCCAGTGAGGAAAACGGTGCAGTTGATCATCACTTCACATAGATTGCTTTCCGAATGCCAGAATTCTCTTTCAGTAGGTGAGCTATCAGCTCCGCAAGTTAGAATACTTGGGTTCAAATTTAGACTCCTCAATTATTGACTGGATATCTGTGAACAATTTAGTCTCTCCTGCCTCAGTTTTCTCCTCTGGGAATTGGGAACAATAATAGTATGTACCTCAGGGATGCTTTGGATGAGCAAATGAAGATAATGCATGTAAAACACTTAAAAAAGTGTAGGAAACTCTTAATTATTGTTTGCTATGATTGTTACCTTTCATTTTCTTTTTTTGGGAGAGATTTCTGTTATTGGGAGTGTGCGCTCACCAGAAAGACAGAGACAGAAAGCGAGAACTCACTCCCTAGGGGGATGGCCATGCCGCAATCCCTTCTCCTCTCGTGATCTTGGGCATGCATGCACATACGCCCTGCATGAATTTAAGCTACCGGGTCTGGGTCTTGAACCGTGGTCAACTACATGGGAGTCCAGCAACATAGCCATTACACCAACTGCTGGTTCCTCTCTCTTATTTTTTTAAATTCATCAAGTTGTGAAATCTTTGGTAGTGTCCTAGCTGAGAAGGAGATGTCCAGGGAGTTTTTGGGCAGATCATTTAACTAACACCTTGAAAATTAGCTAACAGTGGTTGTTTTTCTCTCTGGGAAGCAAAATTCCCTGCCTGGCTGCTGTTCCCTCTTGTTTAGATGAGCACACTGTGATTTGATCATTTCTAATAAATCTGGGCTATTCTTGGACTTATAAATCAATTCATTATTAATGTTCACATTTTAGAACATGGTCACCCTCTGTGACTACATATTAAAAAACACAGCAAATACTCAGCATTTACTAAAACCCTCTCCAAGTGTGCAGCTCACAATTTGGAGCTCTCTCTGCATATTTCTTTTTTTTTCTTTCTTTCTTTCTTTCTTTCTTTCTTTCTTTCTTTCTTTCTTTCTTCTTTCTTTCTTCCTTTCTTTCTTTCTTCTTTTTTTTTTTTTTTGTTAATGACTAACATGCTGCTTTCTTTAGTTTTTAAACCTATGTGAGCTGACAATAAATCTGGGAGTTCATTATTTAAAAATCTGCAGATTTTAAACATAGCAATGCTTGAAAAGTAATGTTGAAATTGTTTGTGAAAGTATAGGACTGCAGAGACCAGAGCATACTTTTTTTTTAAAATAGTATTTTCAGACAAATCATTCTCTGAGAGATTTTTCAAAACAACCACAAAAAGCCCATCAGTCATGCAAGGCACACCCCTTTGCCTCCATTCCATTTTTATCATACCAATCTCCCTTGCAAAATTGAGGTTGTTCGTAAATATTTCCCTTCTAAACTGTGGGAAATTAGTCGTGAGTAACTTGGGCTCTTTGATAAAGAGAGGGTAGGGGACTGCTTATCATCAAAACAATGAGCACAAAAGCGATTCAGTCCTGGGGCCTCTGACTCCGCTCAGTGGCCAGCCAAGGCGGGGCTCACTCAGTTCTCAGGCATTCCAGGGTAGGGGCGAAGGGACAGGCAGCACGAGACATGTTCCAGGTTCTTTTTCCCACCCTTCAGAGTCGCTAGGTCTCCGATCATTTAGAAAAGGATTTGTTTTGTAAGAACCCAGAGAACGATGTTTACCCATAATAGGGCTTGCTCTCTGTTTAATATAGCCAGATGGACTCTGCTCTCTGCCTGTGGTCACCTCCCCACAGATTTGACCCCATGGAGTGGACACTATTAAAAGATTATCCCATTATTGAGAATTTCCATTGCATCAAATACTCAACATTAGCAACATTCCTCTATGGGGAAAATGATGTAAGAAGAGGGCAGGGACTGTGGTGACCGCCGGCAAGTCCCGCTCATAGGTATGTGGAGATTATGCAACTCATCTGCTGACTAACACAGCCGGCAGTGTATGCAAGAAGGCTCTCGGGACAGACGCTTTCCCAGTAGCTCTTGAAGGAAACGCTCAGGTTCATACGAAACCATAGATGGAAATTTTACTTGACTCTGTTGCCTTGACACCAAGGTGGCTATTTTGAAAGACACTGAGGAGTAGAAAGTGTACATATGAATGTGATAGATTGATGGAATGACAGAATGGGAATGAAGTCAGGGAGTGTTTATTGTTTACTTTAAAAAATTATTATTTTTATTATTTAAATTTAATAATAATAATTTATTATTATTATTATTTTCTATTTGAGCAGAGAGAGAAAGAGAGAGAGGGAAAGTGAGAAAGCAAGCCATCAGCCATCAGGTACGGGACTTGAACCATGGTCAACTGTGTGGGAGTCCAGTGCCTTTAACCACCACGCCACCTGCTGGCCCCTTATTGTTTATTTTTACAAATAGGGAACAGTGGTTTCCTTTGTTCCTCTCTTTTTACTTCTTTCTTCCCTTACTTTTGGGAGTCAAATGATGCTCATAGGAAGTTTAAAACTGCAGTGGAAGGACTGCAAGTGGTTGAGAATTAGGACATTAAGAAATGTTTGTAACAGGATTATGGTTTAGATAATAGTTTATGTCCCTAACGCTCACGATGTGAAATTTGGTCTTAGTGGGTGGTGATGGGCTGTCTGGAAACAGTTCACATGTTGGGACTTGGTTGTACTGTAAAGGTGTTAAGCAAAAACTTAATCCCTTCATGGTGTCCCAGGGTGGTGTCTTTGGGTGTGGTAAAGCCATTAGGGCAGAGTCCCCATGATTGAGTTCTGGTGTGTATAAAAGGAGAGGAAATGAGGCAGGGAGAGCCCACATGGATACAGACCAGAACAAAGAGAAATTTAATGGACAGCTGCTCTGCTCAAAATCTCATTATGCACCCTCTTGTAGCCTAACCAGAAGTTGGCTCCTGGACCTCAGACTTCCAAACTGTGAACGGAATAAACATCTATTATTTTTTTAAAAAAGGAATTATTTTACTTAAAATTTTATTTGTTATTATTATTTTTTAATTTGACCAGAGAGAAAGAGAGAAAGAGGGAAAGTGAGAAAACAGGCTGCCAAATTGGGACTCGAACCAGAGTTGGATATCTGGGGGTCCAGCACCTTAACCACCACACAACCTGCCAGCCCAAACATCTATTTATATATTTACATCTATATAAATCACAGTTTCAGATGTCAGCTGTGCAATAATGGACTAAGACAGTGACTTTTTTTAAATGTTGCCAGAAAAGGTGCTTGAAAAAGCAACTGAGAAAGAAGATTCTAGTCAAAGAGAACTGGGAAGACATATTGGAGCCCAAGAATTGGTAAACTTTCATTTATAATTTTACTTGAATATACTTTTAAAACAATTGAATATATATATTTTTTATTTTTAAGAGATTTTTGCCAAAGGGCATGTGTGTTCACTGGACAGAAAGAGAAATCATCCCCCAGAAGGCATGGCCACACCACAGTCCCTTCTCCATTCTCCTCTCAGGATCTGGGGCATACACGCACGGGTGCTCAGTGTGAGTTTTAAGTTGCTGAGTCCAGGACTCAAACCATGATTGACTACATGGGAATCCAGTGACGTAACCATTACGCCATTTGCTGGTCCATAATTGATTAAATTTTAATTATTTTAAAAAGTAAATTACAGGGACCAGCAGTTAGCGTAATGGCTATGTCGCTGAACTCCCATGTAGTCGACCGTGGTTCAAGTCCCGGACCTGGTGGCTTAAACTCACACTGGGCGCTTGTGTGTGCATGCCCAAGATCCCGAGGAGAATGGAGGAGAAGGGATTGTGGTGTGGCCATCCCCCCGGGGGGTGATTTCTCGCTTTCTGTCTTTCTTTCTCTGTCTTTCTGGTGAGCGCATGTGCCCTATAGCAAAAACCTCTCCAACAACAACAACAAAAAATAAATTACAAAAGTACTATATGATAAGTGAAAGAAAGTCAAGGAATACAGATGTATGCAAAATAAAAAGGGAAAAATCCTCCTCCTTACTCCTACAGGGGAACACTGCTATGCTTTGTCTATCAGTACTTTCAAAACACTAGACAAGGGGACTTTACAAAGTTCATGGAACATTGGAATTAAGAGACCAGCTAGTTGCATAGAGGTTAAGGTGTCTAGATTCCACATGGCCAACCTCATGGTTTGGGTACCAGATCTGCCAGTTTGAAAAACATACCAAGCATGTGTGCGTGCCTAAAATCCTGAAAGAAGGGAGAAATGGAGGAGAAAGGATCATGGTGTGATCATGTCCTGTTGGGGGTGCTTTTTTTCTTTCCCTGTCTGGTGAGTATATGCAACCTCTGGCAAATTGAAAAAGAAAAAACACTAAAACGGTATTTATAATTTAGGGCTGGCGTGGTAGGTGAGGTGCTGGACTCCCGCATGGTTCACTGCTGTTTGAGTCTCAGACCTGGTGGCTTGCTCTCTCATTTTTCCTTTCTCTCTCTAGTCAAATTAATAATAATAATAAATAATTACTAAAAAGAATATTTATAGTTAAATTCTGATTATATAAAAG
Source organism: Tupaia tana (assembly GCA_026018925.1). Taxonomy (NCBI): domain Eukaryota; kingdom Metazoa; phylum Chordata; class Mammalia; order Scandentia; family Tupaiidae; genus Tupaia; species Tupaia tana. The sequence goes on from JAKSZU010000006.1 coordinate 200,066,732, forward strand.
GTACACATATACATCGAAAATGGTCTACACCATTGAGATTAAAAGGCTGACAGCTGTTATTGTGGATGGTTGGATTCTGAGTGGTTTTTCCCATTATGCTTTTTCTATGTTTTCAACAATGAATTTTTCTTACATTTAATTGAAAAGCAAATGTAATAAAAATTGCGGCACACTTGATGAAAAAAGCTTGCATCCCAAGGCTACAGAAATCAAATCCATTTGAATTAGCTTTTGCTCCACTCCTGAACTTCAGAATAACAGAGTAGAAACATCAGGTCCTCTCATTTGATTTGCTTACTTTAGGAATTAGGTTTAAGTTTCCTGTTAATAGGAAGTGATGTTTATCATCATTGAAAGAGTTGATGAGGAAATGAGACAAAGGGGCCAGTAGGTGGCGTAGTGGTTGAGGCGCTGGACTCTCACATAGTCTAGCGTGCTTTGAGTCCTGTACCCTGAGACTTAAAACTCACACCTGGTGCATGTGGGTCTATGTCCATAATCCCAAGATGAGCATGGAGGAGATGGGATTGCGGTGTGGCCATCCCCCAGGAATGGTGATTTCTCACTTTCTCTCTCTCTGTGTCTCCTGTGAGTTTATACACCCTATAGCAAAAATCTCTCTTAAAGAAAAGACCAAATGAGTTCTCTGGGTTTGGACCTGGTTGGCAGTGATATGGCCAAATGCACCGAGGTCAGCATTGTTGATAAATATGACACCTGCTATGGTGCCTGCCTTCGGAAGATGGTGAAGAAAATTGAAATCAGCCAACACGCCAACTTGTTCCTTCTGTAGCAAAACCAAGTTGAAGAGACAGGCTGTGGGCCAGGCATGTGTGCGTACGTGCCCAAGATCCTGAGAGGAGAATGGAGGAGAGGGGATTGTGTTGTGGCCATCCCCCCCGGGGGGTGATTTCTCACTTTCTGTCTCTCTGTCTCTCTCTGTCTTTCTGGCAAGCGCATGCGCCCTATAGCAAAAACCTCTCCAAAAAAAAAAAAAAAAAAAAAAAAAAAAAGAGAGAGAGAGAGAGACAGGCTGTGGGGATCTGGCACTCTGGTTCCTGCGTGAAACAGCAGCTGTTGGTGCCTGGACCCACACCACCACTTTGGCTGTCACAGTAAGGTCTGCTATTAGAAGACTGAAGACTGAAGGCATTGAAAGACTGGTAGGAGCCCCACAGACATTTGGAATATCACTAGCCTACAATAAACGGGCTAATTTATGTGACGACAATAAAAAAGGCCATGAGACAAAAATCAGGAGCTCATATTCCTTTATTACGTACATGAAATATAAAAACAAACGAACAAAGCAATATATATATATTTTTTGCAAGTCCACAGGACCTCAGGAAAAAATATGTTCCGTATGTGAAGTTAATCGTATGGCACTGCGACTTACATTTTGTATATTCAAGTACAGAAGAAACTGTATGTATAGTTGGTTATGCCTGGGAACAGAAGGTAGATAATTACGAGAACCTGTAATCTGGTGAACCATCACATACACAGTGGCAGAAACTGGGTAGCTATGATGACCATCTATTGTTAATAAAGACAAGGAGAAAAACCGTTTTGACGTTCAGGTTTAAATACTAAACACAAGAATATAACAAACTGTGTGTCTACGATCATTTTTGTAGTGTACACAAGTGCATTGCAAAAAAGTGAGCTTTTTAAAATGTAAAGTCCCTTTCCCCTTTAGCCAAGCATATTTCTACACTTAGGAATTCTTTCGTCTCTTCTCATTTACATTTTTTTAAACAATTTTTTAAAGTTTCATCGTCTTGGAATCGAACCTCTAGCCCGAAGCTGAGACTTCATGAGAACGGATGCCCTTTCAGGCGCCATCCTCGCGTAGTTTCTCCAAGAATTCAGAATTAGATACGACTTCCTTGGTAGGGTCGCTTTTGTCCACATGCGGTGGCAGTGCTTCTGTTTCAGTGGGTTTTCTTCCTCGTCCTTTCCTGTCCATCCACAGCGGCCTCCGGACTCTCACAACACAAGTGGCTGGTAGTAAAGTGCTTTATACAAGGAGCCATTATATACACGTGGAGAGGGTCCCATAACCCCCCACAGTCCAATGTTCACACACAACACACAAGAGAAGGCTCTTTTTAAGAAACACCTTTCCTGATAATAGAGCTGGGGATTCTTTAACATCTCCTTGGTTACTTTTAGTAGCATCAAATGTAAGTGTTACATATCTAAGGCCGGGAGGAGGAGTCCTTGCTAAAGGTGCTGTCCTTAATAGATCACTGCTAAATATCATGCCGTTATCAACATACTCGTAATAGGTATGGATCTGAGAATCAGTCCCATAGAAAACAGGTATGAAAAAAAAAAAATAGAAAGAAAACAGGTGTCAGCCTAGGGGATTTCATGCCTCTTTAGGAAAAACAAAACAAAATGAAATGAAATAAAATTGTATGTAAACATGGGCTCAGAAGGGACAGGGTACCCAAGGCCCATGCATGGGAACATTTCTGTACATTTTGGCACTTGAAATAATTCCAGTTTCATTCTTGAGGTTTCCTTTCCGTTACGTTTGTATTTTGCACACAAAGAAGTGCTATTATGTGCTATGCACCTGTATTGCTATTTGCACTCTCTTTTTAAAATATCCATGACTTTTCTTCCGAGAGATGGTTTCCAGTGCTGGACAAAACTTTTCATGTTCACGACTAGTTTGCCTGTTCTTACGTCCTCATGTCCTGCTACGAGGTACTCCAAACCTGAAAGAGAACAACATGAAGGGCTACGTAGTATTATGCTAGATAGCTACAGTTCTTTTTATTGTTATTCAGTTTGCTATAGGGCACATGTGTTCACCAAAGAGTGTGTGTGGGGGGAGTGAGAAAGCAAGCCTCCAGCTCCAGGACTCAAACTGGGGTTGAGCATGTGGGAGTCCAGCCTCTTAAACACCATGCCACCTGCTGGCCCTGGTTCTTGGTTTCATATATATTCATGGCTGAAATAGGGAGCAGTAGATAATAATGGCTGACATTTAATTTTTTTTTAACATTTATTTATTCTATTGACCTATTCATTTGTTGTGATTTTCAGGCTGCTGAGTCTGGGACTTGAACCATGGTTAGCCATGTGGGAGTCCAGTGCCTCAACCATCATGCCACCTGACAGCCCCAATAGCTGACATTTAATAAACGTTTCATATGTGCTACGTGTTTACATGTAGTATTTCTTTTCATCTTGAAAATAACCCTGAGAAGCAGATATTATTTTTCTTTTTGTTTTACAAATGAGGAACCTGAGTTCCACAGATTAAGAAAGGTGTTTGGTGTCCCCCAGAATGTAGCAGAATTCTGACTCAAACTTGAGCCTGTCTGATACTAAAACTTACTTTTAACTCTATCACCCTCTATGGTAAAAAAAAATGAGGATTCTAGTTTTTTCATATATGACGGTGCTTCAAAAAATTTGTGAAAATGGGACTAAAGTATGAGTTTATTTTGGTGCAAAAAAAACCCTTGAAAGTCATGTATGGTGGGACCAGCAGTTGGCATAATGGCTATGTCACTAGACTCCCATGTGATCGACCACAGTTTGAGTCCTGGACCCGGTGGCTTAAATTCACGCTGGGCGCGTGTGCGTGCGTGCCCAAGATCCCGAGAGGAGAATGGAGGAGAAGGGATTGCGGCATGGTCATCCCTCCTGGGTGGTGATTTCTGTCTTTCTGTCTCTCTGTCTCTCTCTGTCTTTCTGGTGAGTGCATGCGCTCTATAGCAAAACCTCTTCAAAAAACAAAAACAAAAACAAACAAAAAACAAAAAAAGAAAGTCATGCATTTTTTTTCCATAATGTGCATTTCCATAAACTTTTTGAGGACCCCTCATACTGCTAGGATTTCTTGGAGGCATTGTGGCTATAGTAAGGAGGACAATAAGGAGGATTTTATAGATTTTATTTGGGAAAATATTAGAAGAGAGCTATGATTAAATAAAATAACACATATTCTCCATATAAAGTTGACATTTTTTGGCTTAGGATTTTTGGCATAGGATGTTAGCTTGTCATACATTATAACAAGAAAAGGGTGAGACTTGACTGGATCCAATCCTGATTTTATAATTCAAAATTCTTTTCAGGCCACAAAAAAGAAATTTGGGCCAACACACACACACACACACACACACACACACACACACACACAATGAAAAAATTGTCTTAGTACCTAACATTAACAAAAGGAAATATGACAATCTCAGTAAATGTTTATAATAATATTGACTTTGATATTGAGAGTTTCTTAAAGATCTGATCAGTCAGAGGCCAGCAGGTGGCGTGGTGGTTAAATCACTGGATTCCCACAGAGTTGACCACGATTTGAGCCTGTTTTCTCACTTTCCTTCTCTCTCTTTCTGGTGAGTGCACATGTCCTACAGCAAATTGAAAAATAAATAAACAAATAAAATAAATAATTCTTTAAAAGTATAAAATAGTCTTGACATTGTCAAACCTCTAAAATAAGGAAATCCTCATTAAACATACAAGAAACAGGTTTTAAGAACTTTTAATCTTAAGTCTAGTATTTTATTTATTTAGAGATTTTTGCTATAGGGCACATGTACTCACTGGAGAGACAGGGAGAGATAGGGAGACAGAAAGCAAGATATAACTCCCCGGGGGGCTAGTCATGCTGCTTCTCCTCCATTCTCCTTTTGGGATCTTGGGCACACATACACATGCCCCTGGCATGAGTTTCAAGCCTCTGGGTCTGGGCCTTGAACCATGGTCGGCTACATGGAAGTCCAGCAATGTAACCATTATGGTACCTGCTGATCCCAAGTCTAGGATTTTAAATGCGTTTACTTTGAAACTATAAATAAGACAAATACTAGAAACATTTACTATTAAAGTACAGATATAAATTAAAATAATAAAAAGATAAAACAAACCCATAAATTATAGAACAACATCATACTAAAACAGCATGCACGGCAATGTTAACTTTTACCTCTCTTATTAGCATTTATATTTTACTTTTCATATCTCGATGCTTTTAATATCTACATGTTTGAAGGCACAACGTTTATATTATACTCATAGAAAAAGGAAAATATGATTGTAGTGCTAGTCTTGGTATTTTAAAATGGGTGATTGAGGAATAAATGAATGTATGCATGAATTGAGAATGAATGAATTTCCAGGGATACCTAATTAGGTGGCTTCTTTCAAAAGTAGCAAAGGAAGTAAGTTGGCATGGAAGGTTTCAGAATTTTCTTATCAGCTTTCTTTAGCCTTAGCTATTGAACTTGTAAAAAACGGAAAACAAAGTAAAATGAAAGAGTGTCTGGTTTTACTTTGGCAGGTTCCAGTCTTTTCTTCAAAGCAAGTAAACATGTTTTCAAGAATTCTTTGAATAATTGCACTTATGTTTTCAATTGTGATGAACTCAGTTGATTCTTTGACTGTTTGGCAGAAACCTGATAAGGAAGTATAGTTCACTTCCTGGAGGGTGGCTCAGATGGTCAAAACTTTTGTTTTGAATGTCCTTAAAAAACTGGGCAGGGTTTTTCTTTCTTTTGCTAAGATAGTAAAAAAGTGCTTATCGGAAGAGTCTCTAAGCACAGATTATTAGAAAAGAAAGTTGAAATGAATAATTTCCTTTATTCAAAATCCATGATTCTTATGTCAATTTGTTCTTTGGAGCTACATTTATTTGTTGTTTATGATGTAAAATGTCTTTTTTTTTTCCTATTCCTTACTAAAATTTAAAGCAATTTAAATAGAGTATTGAAGACATGGAAAAAGCATATAAGAGATTGGTCATCATTTGGGAAAAAAATTTAATGTTTAGTTGGTACATATGTATAAATATTTGATTTTGCCATAGGGCATATGAGCTTGTCAGAGAGACAGAGAGAGGGAAAGTGAGAAATCGCTCCCCACAGGGAATGGCCACGCTGCAATCCCTTCTTCTCCGTTCTCTTCTCAGTATTTTGAACACACATGCATATGTGCCTGGCGTGATTTTCAAGCTACTGGGTCTGAGACTTGAACCGTGGTTGGCCATGTGAGTATCTAGTGCTTTAACCATCACACCACTGCTGGTCCCAGAGTGAGGGGATATTTTATGACTAGATTACTCTCTCTTTCAGTAATCTGTTTACCTCTCTCAGTTATCTGTTTCTCTCAAATTTATTAATAAAAGACTTCTTATTAACATAACTGTGGCTTCCTGGACTTTTATGGAGGAATAAATTAGCTCCAGAACATAAATCATACACCTGTTTCAACTGTGCCACTGCGACACAGATAATGCCTATACACGAATGGGGAAATAGAAAGGATTTTTTAGAATCATTATTAGTTTTACTAGAACCTACTATGTAAGTACTATGTTACTGTTATCTAGGTCTTAGTGGTAGACACTGAAACTACTGTAATAAATTACCTACATCCTTTCCTCAAATTTAATGAGGGAGATAGAAAAATAAGCAGCTTATGATAGTAAGAAGAGTGTATTTGTGCACAGGCAAGAACCCCTGGGCTTGCTGGCTTGTCTGCACTCCTGCCACCACACTGTTAAGGTGCACATCAAATCTCTCCCCTTTCTAACTTTCTCTGGAAGTCTATATTTCTTTTGTATATTTCTGCTGTTACTAATTTGAAGCCAGAATGATCATTTAATGAGAAGCAAGATGTTGAGAGCTTGAAAGTTGTTTTCTCTCCAGGAGAAACAGATGCTTCTCATGCAATAGGAAGGATGAATTCAATATGATTTGCACAGATGGAATTTGCATTGGAACTTCCTTTGGGAACAGGTTCTACCGTAATAGGACCTAGCTTGCAGATAAAGTTAGGGGGCAGATAAATTCATGAAAGTGCTTTCTATGCAGCTGGCACCTGGAACCAATCTGAGGCTTGTCTTTTAGGACACCGAGTATTATATGGCTGGATTTTAGAGTATTTTATAGCGCACATGGAAGAAAAATGATTTTCTGATGTCAGTTCAAAGAATTCCATTCGGATTTTCCCCAGAATTCAGCTGGTGAAAAGGAGAGATGCTCCTGTCGAGACGATTCAGGTTGTGGATCAGAGAATGTAAGACAAATGGCAGATCCGCGAGACAAGACAGGAATTACAATAGGAAAGTCTAATGCTCACCAGGATTGAGGATTGGACAAGTACAGCCTCTGTTCGTCCACGATTCTGGATATAAGGTCCTCTTTCCTCGTAAAATCTTCAATTTGGTAGATTTTAAGACTTTTTTAATCTTCACATTGACTTCAGCGTGAGACCCTTTATCATGAGCCGACAAAATCTTTATTTTTAGCACTGCAATAACACAGTTCCAAAAGTCAGAGTATGGCAAAGGGAATGCGTGATGATAACAATGTGGGACTTAGCCTTGAGCATCATTAGGCTCGTTCATCTTTGCACTGGTTTCATCTCACTCATCTACGGGGTCATTGGGAAAGTCCTAACACAGTTTCGCATAGACAAACACAGAGATATATGCCATGGATTTCCTGACAGCCTCATATATTAGCTATCTCTTTCCTGGGCCATTTCAGCTGCTACCTCTTCCCATATCTATGCTAAGAGGATATGGACCATTTGCCTACTACAGATATCATCTTAAATACATTCAGCTATCAAATCTGTAGAGAAAGAAGAAACATAGGAAGTAGAATGGTTATCCTGGTATTTATTTAGATCCTGACTATATTATCCAATTCTGGCTGACCGAGATGAGTGCTATGACAGAGAACAAAATGATACTACTGCCAGATACATTTTGCATATTCTAAAGAAATGACATAATACTGTTGATGACTTAATATTCTTTTCCTGGTGTAAAATGGGGGCTGACCATGGTGAGGGAAGCTGTCCCTCTACAAAGGCAGAGTTCTGTTCTTCTATACAGCTCCTGATTCTGTGATGCCCTCACATCTATGAAACGCATGTGGCTGGGGATTAATTGGGATGGGGAAGATTACAGACCTAAGGAACACTGGGATGCAATGTTCTATTATTAGAGGAGTTCCTGGGGCCAGCAGGTGGTGTGGTGGTTAAGGTGTTGGACTCCCACATGGCTGACCATAGTTCGAGTCCCAGACCTGGCCTGAAAATCAAGCTGAGCGCATGTGTATGCCCAAATCTCAAAAGGAGAATGGAGGAGAAGGGATATCAGCATGGCCATCACTCCTGCAGGGGGTGATTTCTCATTCTGTCTCTCTCTGTCTTTCTCTGGTGAGCACACGTGCCCCATGGCAAAAACCTGGAGATCGGTGTATAATGAGAGAATCCTACCCTGTCCGTTTCCATAACCTGAGAATAGAGTTCATAATTCATGTCAGACAGCTATCTCTATAGAATCATCAGATTTTAGACTTATAAGGGGTCTTAAGAGCTCATCTAGTCTCATTTTACATATGAAGAAGCAGGTTTTAAGATGTTAAGTGAATGCTCCAGTTGGCATGATTGGTTGATCAGAGGTGAATCCAGCTAGAGATAAACACATGAAGAAGCGTCTAAGACTCAGTAAAGTTTCACTACGATTATCCCGCTGGACTGTGAGCTCAGAGAGTGCAGGCACCTTGTTTATTCACTCCTGTCACTCCGTAAATATTTGTGCTAAAGGAACAAACACATCGAGTATTTTTCCTATTAAGCCAGAGAATGAGGTAGGAGAAGCCAATTTCTTTCCAAGTCTGTTGGTGTACTGCACTTAATAAGGTCAAGTTGTGTCATTACACCATTAAGAACATGCAAGTTTTCTATTTTTATATATAATTGACATAATTGTACATATTATGTATTTATGGAGTGCAGTACTTCTTTGTTGTATGAATACAATGTGTTATGATCAAATCTGGGTAATTTGTATATCTGTCACCGCAAACGTTTGTCATTACTTTGTGATGCAGGCATGTAAACTTCTTTGAGCTATCTTGAAATATATGAGAAATGATTATTAACTATTGTCACCCTATTTTGCTGTAGAACACCAGAGCATATTCCTCCTAATTGTAATTTGTATCCATTACCTAACATCTCCCTATTCTCTCTTCTGCAAGTTCTCTTAAATAGAAAATTATTATAGTTGTAGTATGCTTTTTCCCTCCCAGGTTTTTGCCATAGGGTATCGCTGGAGAGATATAGAGAGGGAAAGTGAGACATCACCTTCCAGCGGGTCTAGGCAGAGCTGCAATCCCTTCACTTCTATTCTCCTCTGGGGATTTTGGGCACGCATACACACATGCCCGGTGTGATTTTCAAGCTGCCAGGTCTGGGCATTTGGGACTCCAGCACCTTAACCTCCATGCCAACTGCTGGTCCTGCAGTTGGTTATTTTTAAATGTAATTGGAGAGCTCCCAAATCTATGTGATTATGAAAATCGGATGGTACTTTCACTGGATGAACTGACTTTAGATTACATTATCTTTCTTTTTTCTTTCTGTAGTAAGTGCCATTCCCTCTATACTGACTTTTCTTTTTCTTTTTCTTTCTTTCTTTTTTTTTTTTTTTTTGAGAGGTTTTTCGCTATAGGGCGCGTGCGCTCGCTAGACAGACAGAGTGAGACATAGAGACAGAAAGCGAGAAATCACCCCCCCAGGGGGCATGGTCACGCCGCAATCCCTTCTCCTCCATTCTCCTCTCGGGATCTTGGGCACGCACGCACACGTGCCCGGCGTGAGTTTTAAGCCACTGGGTCCGGGACGCGAACCGCGGTTGACTACGTGGGAGTCCAGCGACATAGCCATTACGCTAACTGCTGGTTCCCGATACTGCCTTTTCTTTACTGGGCACTTTGAAAAGTTTTCCTGTGTTAGTTAACCATACTGGGAGGTGAAGAAAGGGAAGAATGTATATAATTTTAGATAAGGTATATGAGTTTTTTCCCATTTCCTTTTTAATCTTTTGTGAGATTAAATACAATGTTATCGAGAACCTAAACACTTGGCTTCAGAAATGATGACTTAAAATATTCTCTTCACTGTAATGCACATTCTAGCCTATTACATTATGAAACAATAAGAAGCCTCAGACACTAGTTAAGAATATGTTGGCAAGATAACGTATCTTAGTATATTTAAATATAAAGTCACTGACAATTTGGAGATACAAACCGTCTTTACCAGGGGACGGGCCATTTTTCTTTTCCTGTATGTTTTTTTTTCCTGGTATTTTAAAGGTAGATGAGTCTAGCATACACAGAGCAGAAGGGGAAGAGACCCAGGGGGCAGCTACTCTCAGTCCCTCCCAACTGTCTGTCCTCTTCCTCCTCCCCGCCACCTGCTGAGCATCTAGGATGTGCAACTCAACATACTGCATGCTTTTCTAAAATCGTATTTCATGAGGGAGGTGCCATTACCCTCTTTTCTCAACGAGGAAATAAGTTTAGAGAGGTTCTGTTGCCCATCCAATAAGCCAGAAATCAAACTCGCATAGGTCATAGCCCAAAGCCTGTCTCTTAACCACCGTGAAATGCTGCACTGTTTTCTGCTTAGAATTACCCCGTGACTAACTAGCACAGGAATTACTGAAGTGCCTGGAGACTTCCGTTTCAGATGAATAAGGCAAGAAGCATCCGTGAGAAAGGAGCATGTGTCATGGCTTTTCCTTTTTGCTCTCTGCCTCTTTCCTTAGACTGTAATAACCCTGCCTTTGCTCAACAAGCATCGTGTCCTCCCAGGATGTTCAGCACCATCCACATGAGAATCTGGGTCAGGACCAGAAGACTGTGCTTAGTGCTATTATGTAAGACTAAAGCTTTGATTTATTGAGAATGTCAACAGCCGGGCCTCCCACTTCCTTAAACACTCTCTGTACTTAGTTTGAAAAGGTTCTCAGGAGCATTCAAGGACTTCAAACTCACCATATGAATATTTCATTCCACAGAATGCCTTGGAGTTTCCTAACACCTGTTCCTTACATTCACATTTACCTACACAGAGTAAATGGAACACGGGGTTAGTTATTTGGAAAGAGAGAAAGAGAGGAAAGAGATCAGCAAGTAAAACCCAGGCAACATTTCTTTAAGCCTTGAGGGATTCCCACAATGTGATCCCCAAATACTGGAAGTCCAGGAAAGTCATTCAATAGTAGTCTCTTTCTTAATTAAATTATTTATCATCCAATAAAGTATTGACCTAGGAGAAATGTACAAAGTAGAAACGGTGATACATTAGGGGACTTCAAAAAGTTCATGGAGAATGAAATGAAAACACAAATTTTATTTTGGTGCAAAAAAAGTCTTCTTTTTTTAAAGAGAGATTTTTGCTATAGGGTGTATGCACTCACCAGAGAGACAGAAACAGAGAGACAAAAAGCGAGAAATTACCCCCCAGGGGATATGGCCACACCGCAATCCCTTCTCCTCCATCCTCTTGGGATCTTGGGCATGCATGCACATACACGCATCTGGTGTGAATTTTAAGCTAGCCGGTCCAGACTTGAACTGCGGTCCCACTACATGGGAGTCCAGCAATGTAACCATTACACCATCTGCTGGTCCCAGGTGCAAAAAAAACTTTTGAAGTTCATGCCATTTTTCATAATATGCACTCATTCAGAAATTATAGTAACCTGAGTGAATAGCCCCTGGCCTTTGATAATCTCACCAATGCAGGAGAATATGTGGTTTCGAAAGTCATGGAAGGCCAGCTGGTGGGGCAGCAGTGCTAGACGATACCGGACCCTCATGGGTAGGTCTTTGGGTCATGACCCAGGTTCTCCCTGGGTATCCCTAGCACCCATGTGCCCATGATCCGGGCTGGCTGAGGCTGGCGGTGGATAATGACACAAAGACTGTGGGGAGTGCCCATCTCTCTCCCTCATATGAAATAAATACACTTAATAACACAAAAGACAAAAAAACCCAAAAAACCCTCAAGGGAACTCCAAAGGCATAAACTATTCCTCAACATGAAGCTCTTCTTTTTAGTCCCTCAACTTATAATAAGAACACTGAGGGACTGATAGGTAGCAGAGTTGTTAAGGTGCTGGACTCCCACATGGCTAACTGTAGTTTGAGTGCCAGACCTGGCAGCTTGCTTTCTCTCTTTCTCTCTCTCTCTCATTAAAAAAAAAAAAAAAAGTAATAATATTCTTTTATTCCTTTTCCTCATGCTTGGAGCTCAGACATTAAAACCTGTTGGTCAGACATCAGCCCAGTTTGTATCTTTAAAAAAAGAAATTTAGGGGGACTAGCAGGTGGTGTGGTGATTAAGGCACTAGACACTCCCACATGGCCGACCACATTTCGAGTCCCAGACCTGGTGGCTTACTTTCTCTCTCTCTCTCTCTGGTAAAATAAAAATAAATGAATGAATAAAAAAAAAGATATTTAGAATGGAAGAAAAACCTGTTTTGATACACTAGGTAATTAGACCATTTTTTTAAAACATGAGCATGGTTGAGAGTTCTGTGGTACTAGTTAAACCCAGTTTTGTTCTTCAGGAAGTGAAATTTTACATCTGGTGTTCTCTGCCTCACAAGAGTGGTGGTAGGAATCGGGGGTATTTTGTTGGTGTAGAGAAATGTGCCTCGGGTTCAAAGCTGTTTCTGTGGAAACTACGGTAGGTACGTAGGTAGGCAGACCACTCATTTTAAGGATGAGCTTTTTTTAAGTGTTTAAGAAACTGGTTATCACTCTTGGTTGAAAAGGGTACCCCGGAGCATGATTCAGTATCCAGTAGAATATTGCTGTTTAGGAGGGAAATGAATGAAGCCTCCCTTGGTCTGGTGCTCATACGGATGAATTTCAGACTCCCTGGGGACATCACAGACCTAGCAGCTGTTGTGGACATGAGAGTCTGGAGTCCTCGTGGTGCCAGCACTTATGTCCTTGACTGGTAGGTTGCCAGCTTCCACATGCGCGGTTGGCTTAGTGAATGTCCTATGGTCCTGAAAACTGGATCATTACGGATTTGGTTTACCGTACAGCGTTGGGGATTTATAAAAACTCATTGTGTCAGAAAAATAGAAGAAAAATTTTAAAAAGTGGCTATTAAAGTTAAAATCAAAACTCAGGCTAAGGGGGCCTGCAGGTGGCATAGTGGTTAGGGGCACTGGACTCCCACATGGTCAACCACAGTTCGAGTCCTGGACCTGGTGCCTTGCTTTCTCAATCCCCCCAACTCTCTGTCCCTCTCTGGTAAAATTAAATTAAAATAAATAAATAGGTAAAGTTAAATAAAATAATTCTTATAAAAGAAAAAAAACTCAGACTATGTTATATTACAGTGAAAAAATAATGGGAAATATTTGTTTTCTTTTTCCAATGCTGAAAAGATAAATATGACGACTTTGTATTCCCTTATCTTTCCTACTTTATTTCCTGTTGTGAATGAAAATGAAACCATTAGGAAAATTATCACAATAATCATGATGCAGAGTTGGAAATACCGATGTTTCTCAATTTGGGTTCTTGATTCTTTAAAGGTCCCTGAATTCTCTAGAATGTTTTAAAATTGTGGTTTTGTTCTGATCTGAAATATGGCTTGATGAATGGATAGTATTTAAGTGGTGGGTATACAAGTATGCCATCCTAAACATTTTTGTATATCTAAACATGTTCAGAATAAAATTCTGAGAAAAGTCATAATAGAGACTCTTAATAAGCACAACTTTGTAAATGCACACTTTAGCATTTCCTCAGCTCCAAACACGCAATGATATTAGATAAAACAGAAAACGAAAAGACATAGTTCACATCAAATATTAGATAAAGGGTCCAGCAGATGGTAGGGTGGTTGAGGTGTTGGACCTTACAGTTTAAGTCGTGGACTTGGCGGCTTGCTTTCTCACTTTTTCTTTCTCTCCCTCTGTGTTTCTCTCCGGTCAAATGAAAATAAATGAATAAGCAAAAAAAAAAAAAAAAAAAAAAAAGATTCTTTAAAAAAATTAGATAAATATCACTGTGTATTAAAACTGAATGGATATGCAAAGAGGAAGGAGCCTGAAATTCCAGGTCTTTTGGGCCTGGTATCAGAATCAGGCAGCAGTGGCCAGGAGTTCAGACTTTAAGAAGTTCAGGGGACTAAAAAGGGACCAAGTCGGGGCCAGCAGGTGGGGTGGTGGTTAAGGCATTGGGCTCCCACATGGCCAACAGTGGTTCAAATCCCAAAATTTCTAATTTAGGAATATAAATAAATCCTAGATATGGTAGCTTGCTCTCTCTCTCTCTCTCTCCTCTCTTTCTGGTCAATGGAAGAAAAATAATAAATAAATAAAATTAAATAAATAATTCTTTAAAGAAAAAAAAAGGACAAAGGGACCACAATCAGATTCACTTTCTTTTTTTTTTTTTTTTTTGGAGAGATTTTCGCTATAGGGCACGTGCGCTCGCCAGACAGACAGAGACATAGAGGCAGAAAACGAGAAATTACCCCCTGGGGAGGATGGTCACGCCGCAATCCCTTCTCCTCCATTCTCCTCTCGGGATCCTGGGCACGCATGCACACGCGCCCGGCGTGAGTTTCAAGCCACCGGGTCGGGGACGCGAACCGCGGTCACTACGTGGGAGTCCAGCGACATAGCCATTACGCTAACTACTGGTTCCCCAGATTCACTTTTTAAAGACAGAGATTGAGTAAGGCTCTCCTTGCTAGTAAAAGGGCATTGGAAAAAAGAAAAGAATCCCAAACCATCGTTGTTCATGGCCTGGACCGGAAGTTTGTAACTAACTGCATGCCTAGGCACGTGGGCAGGGCAGGTGCCTGGGCACGAGAGCTATACTCTCATGGACTCATGCTTAGAAGGTCCTTGTGCTTGCTTCAGGGCTCCGTGTGGCCACCTTGAACAAGGAACTCTCTGTTTTATTTAGCACCAGACCCTACAAGTTAAGTAACCAGTAAGTGGCCAAGAAAGGAATCTGAGTTGTTCTTTTTCAAAGAATAAATGTAATGCAATTAATTTAGATTAGACATCATCAGTAAAAAGATGGCTTAAAATCCCTGCGTTTGCACAAATAAGCATGTATCCTAGGCAACTCACTGGGTTAAAAAAGGGATTCTTAATGGAAATTAATGAAAAATAAATGGAATTTAAATGATAATGAAAATACTGCCTAGAAAAGCCAGCAGGATATGGCTAAACAGATCTCACACGGAAATTTATAACCTTAAAAGTATCTGACAAAAATAAGAAAGACTAAAAATAAATTAATTAATCCTTGGACTCACAAAGCTAGAAAAAGAATAAAATTTCTAACCTAGAAATATAAGGAAATATGGGCCAGCAGGTAGTGTGGTGGTTGTGGTGCTGGACTCCCACATGGCCAACCATAGTTTAAGTCCCAGACATGGTGGCTTGCTTTCTCACTTCCCTTCTCTTTCTCTTTCTGGCGAGCACATGTGCCCTACAGCAAATTAAAAAAAAAAAAAGAATAAATAATTTTTAAAAATATATAAGAAAATAATAAAGACCAGACATGAGTGAAATAAAAATAAAATAAGTAAAGTTATTTAAAATAAGTAAAGTTAAATACAAAAATAATTCTTTAAAAAAAATTATGAGGGCAGCAGGTGGTGTGGTGGTTAAGGGTCAACCATGGTTTGAGTCCCAGACCTGGTGGCTTGGTTTCTCACTTTCTCTCTCTCTCTCTCTTACTCTGTCCCTCTCTGGTCAAATAAAAATAAATAAATAAATAAAGTTAAATAAAAAATAATTCTTAAAAAAATAGATGACTTAACCAAAAATTATTCTTTGAAAAAGCAAATTAAAATCAGCAAGATTGGGGGCCAGCAGATGGTGTAGCAGTTATGCTGCTGGACTCCCACATGACTGACCACAGTTTGAATCCCAGACGTGGTAGCTTCAAACTCATTACGGGCATGTGTGTGTATGTGCCCAAAATCCTGGGAGGAGAATGGAGAAGAAGGGGTTGCAGCCTGGTAATCTACCCTGGGGTGTGTAGGGGGTGATTTCTCACTTTCTCTCTCACTATCTCTGTCTCTATCTCTCTCCAGTGAGTGCATGTGCCCTAAAGCAAAGACCTCTAATAAATAAATAAATATAAAATAAAATCAGTAAGATTGTTTAAGTCACAAAAAGGAGACCTGACTACAGATTGAGTAGATGAGTAATTTATTATAAGTCAATACTAGGTATAACTTTATGCCAATAATTTTTTTTAAGAGAGAAATTTTTGCTATAAGGCACATGTGCTCACCAGAGAGAGACAGAGAGACTGAAAGCAAAAAAATCACCTCCCCCAGGAGGATGGCCACATCACAATTCCTTTTCCTCCATTCTCTTGGGATTTGGGGCATGCACACACAATGCCTGGAGTGTTTTAAGCTGCTGGGTCTGGGACTTGAGCCACAGGCGACCATGTGGGATTCCAGTGACGTGATCATTATGCCATCTGCTGATCCCTATGCCAATAATTTTTTAAAAATGAAATGAAATTGAGAATATTCTAGTAAACTTACTACCAACACAACTCAAGAATAAACAAATAACATTACTAACCAGTACAGATATTGAGTCTGTAATTATATGTTTCTCTCTACTCATACACACTACGTTCAGATGGTTTTATAGATAAGTTCTAACAAACATTCAGATAGCAGATGATTCTACTTTTATTTAAATTATTGCAGAAATAGGAAAAGAATGGGTAATCAGGTGGTGTGGTGGTTAGGGTGCTGGACTCCCACAAAGCTGACTGGGGTTTGAGTCTTGGACCTGGCTGTTTGAGAACCACATGGGGCATGTGAGCATGCATGCCCAAGATCCCTGGAGGAGAATGGAAGAGAAGGATTGCAACATGGCCATCCTCCCAGATGGTTTCTTTTTTTTTTGGAGAGGTTTTTGCCATAGGGCGTGTGCACTCGCCAGACAGACAGAGAGAGATAGAGAGACAGAAGGTGAGAAATCACCCCCCAGGGGGGATGGCCATGCCGCAATCCCTTCTCCTCCATTCTCCTCTTGGGATCTTAGGCACGCACGCACATGCACCCGGCGTGAGTTTTAAGCCACTGGGTCCAGGACGCGAACCGTGGTTGACTACGTGGGAGTCCAGCGACATACCCATTACGCTGCTAGTCCCAACCCCCCAGATGGTTTCTCACTTTCCCATTCTGTCTGTTTCTCTCCAGCGCCCTATGGCAAAAAAAAAAAAAAAAAAAAAAAAAGAAAAAAGAAAATAGAAAAATAAAAACATAGTGGAGGAGGGAACTTTTTAATATACCCAAACATAAATAATACAATAAATTTTAGGAAAATATCAGTTATCAACATATATACAGGAATCCTAAGCAAGCAAATAAGTAAAAAACTCTTAGATCAAATTAGGGAATGTATAAATCATGAATAAAAGAACATCAGGACAGGGCTTATCCTAGGACTAGGAGAATAACTTGAAAATATAAAAATCGTGGGACCAGCAGTTGGCGTAATGGCTATGTCTTTGGACTCCCACATAATCGACCGCGGTTCGAGTCCCGGACCCAGTGGCTTAAACTCACACCGGGCGCGTGTGCGTGCATGCCCAAGATCCCAAGAGGAGAATGAAGGAGAAGGGATTGCGGCGTGGCCATCCCCCCGGGGGGTGATTTCTCGCTTTCTATCTCTCTGTCTCTCTCTGTCTGTCTGGTGAGCGCACGTGCCCTATAGCAAAAACCTCTCCAAAAAAAAAAAAAAAAAAAAGAAAATATAAAAATCTTATTTTCAAACACTTATTAATAGATTATAGAATAGATAATTATAAAACCATCTGTTTTTCTCAAAAGGTGCATGAAACTATTTTGCTAAATACAAAACTCCTTAGTAATAAAATTAAAATAAAACAGAATGACTTTAACTGGATAAGATCTACCTATCAAAAATCAACTTCAATTACCATACTGGTAACATTATCAAAATATTTCCATCAAATTTGGGCCTATTCCCACCTCAGGGCCTCTTGTTCCTGTTACATCTTCTGCCTAAGCTCTCTTTCTCGTTTTCTGAAGTGCTCATTCTTTTACCTCCTTCTGGATTTTTCTCTCAAATGTCACCTTTCATAGGGCTTACCCTGGCCACCCTACTTAAAAAGTATGCTCCTCCCAAGCACTTTTCAACTCTTATCTGCTTTATTTTCCTATTAAACATCTATTAGATAAATATTTTACTTATTTGTTTTTTGTAACTGTCTTCCTCCACCAGCATGTAAGCTACCTGGGCCAGAGATTTCTCTGTTTCATTCACTAACCATACTAACCGTGGCGTCACTCAATATAGGTAGTCAATAATAAATATTTGTTCGAGGAATGAATGAATTTATCAAAAGCTTCTACAAGTTAGGAAGGAAATTACAAAGAGGAAATCCACAGAAAAGGAAACTTGAATGGCCAAGAATTAAAGATAGAGACACGCAAAGGATAACTGTTTAAAATGGTAAAAACCATTCTGAGAGCAGGTAGCTTACAGGCTGAGGAAAAACAGATGGCAGGCCAGATGTGGCCCGAGGGCTACGCTTTGTCAACCTCCATCCAGCGGAACTTCTCAAGAGCACAAAGCCACACATAAGAGAACACTGACGGTAGCATCATCTATAATGGTAGAAAATTGGAATAATCTTAAATGGCCAACAGTGGGAGTTTATAAAAGTGTTGTATTCATGTTATAGGAAAGATGAAATTTCAAAAAAACAGGTCAAAAACATTGAAAGGAGTGGGTAGGTACGTTATACATGTAACATTTTTTAAAAATAATTATTTCATTTTATTTGTTAGTATTGTTATTTTTTAAAAGATTTGCTATAAGGAATGTTTGCTCACCAGAGACACAGAGTAAGTGAGAAAGGTCTGGGACTCAAACCGTGGTCAGCTATGTTGGAGTCCGGCACCTTAACCACCACGCTACCTGCTGGCCCCATGTGTGTGAAATTTAAAAAAATACTCAAAATATATACAGGTAGTGAAACAGTAAAAACACAAAAGTGAATGATACACAAGATCATGATCGTCGTTGTTCTGTGGAGTAAGACGGGCTAGTGAGCTTGTGTACATCAGGGACTTTGAGTGAATCTATAAGCCTATATTTTAAAATTAAGTTTTGTAACTTAAATGAAAATATAAAACAATTATGGCAAAGTAACTTTTTTTTCTTTCTTTCTTTCTTTCTTTCTTTCTTTCTTTCTTTCTTTCTTTTTCTTTTTTTTTTTTTTTTTTTTTTTTTTTTTTATATAGGGCATGTGTGCTCTCCAGAGATACAGTGAGAGACAGAGAGAGCAAAAGTGAGAAATCAGCCCCTGCGGGGGATGGCCATAATGCAATCCCTTTTCCTCCATTCTCCTCCTGGGATTTTGGGCACTCGCACAGATATGCTTGGAGTAATTTTCAAGCTGCCTGGTGTGGAACTCAAACTGTACATTCGGCCACGTGGGAATCCAGCACCTTAACCTCCACACTGTCTTCTGGCCCCTGGTAACTTCTTTTTAAAATGCTGGGCCCAGCAGATGGCATAATAGTTATGTTGCTGGATTCCCATGTAGTCAACAGCAGTTTGAGTCCCAGACCTGGTGACTTAGAATTCATGCCGGGTGTGTATGCATGCGTGCTCAAAATCCCAAGAGGAGAATGGAGGAGAAAGGACTGTGGTGTAGCCATCCCCCTGGGGCGGGGGGATAATTTCGCATTTCCTGTCTCTCTCTGTATCTCTGGTGAGTGCACATGCCCTATCACAAAAATCTCTCTCTAAAAAAGAAAAGGAGAAAAGAATAGAAGAGAAGAAAAGAAAAGAAAAGAAAAGAAAAGAAAAGAAGAGAAAAGAAAAGAAAAGAAAAGAATAGGAAAGAAAAGAAAAGAAAAGAACAAAAGAAAAGAAAAGAAAAGAAAAGAAGAAAAGAAAAGAAGAAAATCTCATCTATCTCTATGAGAGAGAGGAATAGGCACCCCCAGTCCGATCCCCATGCCATGATGCACCCACAGTGTTTCTTCATAACTCTCTGAAGATAGGCATATGGAAGTTTATTGCCTAACATTTTTGTTGTTTTTAATGTTTTGTAATAAAAATGTATTTAATTTATTTTAAATTTAATTTGGATGATTTAGTGAGCGCCTTAAAACCAAATGTTGACACAAGCTTTCATGCTCATGTTCGAGTTTCTGTTAAGGAGTCAGTTGGTACAAAATAGAACTACTTGATTTTCTACAAGAAAAGAATAAAAGAAGGATGAACACAAAAATGAAGTATTCACACCAATATCACCACACGCTCCTCAAAAGGAGAAACAGAAATAGCATAGGAAAGTTGAGTCAGGAAAAATAACAATATGGATTTGGTAAATTAAAACAAATCATATTTATGTAGTAAATAGTGTTTTGGTTTCAGTAAAAAACATTTTTTAATTCAATTAATGTCCGTAATTTGAGTTGTATTGATTTTACTATTTGACTTCTCTTTGTACCTATTAAGTTGCACTAGGTCTTGTAAGAAGATTTTTCCTTTAAATGGATCAGTACATTTCCAAACCTTTTATATTTGGTTAGCTCTTACGTGTGTGAAACAGTAGGTTTTAGATGGAGGAAAACACACCAAAGTATTAAGAGTGGGGTAAAGAGATTTTGGGGTGCCTTTTTTTTTCATTACTAGAGGGTATGTGTGCTCAGCTGAGAAAGACAGACAGGGAAAAGGAAGCACCCCCCAATGGGGCTCTGTCATACTGCAAACCTTTCTCCCCCATTTCTCCATCCTGTCAGGATCTGGGGCACACATGCACATGCACCCACATGTTTTTCAAGTCTCAGGGGCTGGGATTCAAACCACAAGGTTGGCCGTGTGGGTGGGATATAGGACCATTAACCACCAGACCGCAGGGTCATCACAGGCTGCGGCTGCCTTTTTATTTATTTATTTATTTATTTATTTATTTATTTATTTATTTATTTATTTATTTAATTTCTTTATCCCAAAAGCAAGAGAGAGCACTCTCAACAAGATCTTTTTTTTTTTTTTTATTTTTTAAAGAATTATCTTATTTAGCTTTATTTATCCATTTATTTATTTATTTATTTATCTTAATTTGAACAGAGAGGGAGACAGAGAGAGAGAGAGAGAGAGAGAGAGAGAGAGAGAGAGAGAAAGTGAGAAAGCAAGCCGCTAGGTCTGGGACTCGAATTACAGTCGGCCATGTGGGAGTCCACATCCTTAACTGCCATGCCACCTGCTGGCCCCTCCCAACAAAGATCTTAATGCCGTGGTCTACCCCCAGCCTCAGCCAGCCCTAGCTCATGGGAATGTGCATACCTGGTGTACTTGTGGGGATTTCTGGATGCACATCAGGAACCGTCCCATGTGGATCAGCCTTACAGAGGGTTCTGTGTTACCACTGTGCCACGGTCTGGCTCCTACTTTTTAATTATTTTTTACTGTGATGTTTTGCATTTTTCAAAAATTTCTATATTAATTACATATGTTACTCTAATAATCAGAAAATAAACAACAGTTGTTAAAAGACCCCTTAGCTATACTTATGGGGGTCACTACTTTATTAAGCCTCAACTAAAGAGTTTCCCCTTGCAGGATCCAAACCCGTTCCCTGATTGTCACATATTACTGTTACTCCGGAGCAGACCTGTAGTATGATACCTGGTTATAGCGTCTCACCTGAGTGTCGGAGTGCAGAAAATCCTTGTTCATCCTCCCACTCCCAGGTCGGTTCACTCTTATTGTGCGTGGAGCGGAAGTCAGGAATTTCATGATACCAGTCTATGTCTGTGCTGCTGATAAAACAGAACACGAGGACACACTGACTAACGAATACTTTGGACCTTGAATAGAAATGAACGTACTTACAGAGGCTTCAAGCTTAGCATCCGCCTGCCCTTACTTTCACCTTACAGAAATAGTGTGTTAAGGATCTATTATAAAGAAGAGTAATTTATTTTGCAAAATGATCATCTTTAGAATCTGGTAAGAACAAATGACTGGGGCCAGCAGGAGTGTGGCAGTTGAGGTTCAAGTCCTGGACCTGGTGGCTCAAAAATCACAACAAATAAATAGATAAATAGATGTAAGGAGGAAAGAAGAAGGAGGAGGAGGAGGAGGAGGAGGAGAAATGACTTGACTGCATTTGGACAATGATTCTTTAAAGAGATATGGAAATATATCTTTGTTCTACTTAAGGGCATGCCATAGTTTCCCAAATCGCTACCACATCTCCACAATGTTGGAAATACGCGGAGATACAGCCGGATTCCCGAGTGCTCACCTGCTGACACAGTCCCCCGTGAGAGGATCGCAGCTCCCGGCGCAGTCGCAAGGTCTGCAGCCGTAGTCTCCGAAGCCCCAGTAGCCCACCATGCACCTGTCACAATGTGGCCCGGCCACCCCAGGCTTGCAAGGGCAGTCACCATTGCTGGGGTCACAGAAGGTCACTGAGCTGAAAGGAAGGACAGCTGATCCAACCGGATGGCAGGAGCACACTACAACAGAGGGACACACGAGGACGGGTGAGTGACTGCAGGCAATCTGTGTGAGGAGAGGCCCTGAAACCCCCAAGCACTTCCCCTTACCACACAGCATATTTCTTTTCAAAACTTTATTTTGTATTTATTTTATTTATTATTATTATTGTTATGATTTTTAAGTTTGCCATAGGGTACATGTACTCACCAGAGAGAGAGAGATAGAGAGAGAGAAAGAGGGAAAGTGAGAATGCAAGCCATCAGCTTTGGGACTCAAACCTCAATCGGCCATGTGGGAGTCTAGCACTCTAACTACCATGCCTGCTGGTTTTTTGTACTGCGTTTTATTTTATTTTTTAAAAAATTTGCTAGAGGGCTTGTGTGCTCAGCAGAGAGAGAGAGAGAGAGAGAGAGAGAGAGAGAGAGAGAGAGGAGTCTGAGAAAGCAACACAGCTGCCTTAACCATCGCACCACTGGTTGGTCCTGCATTTTATATATATATATATATATTTTTTTTTTTTTTTTGAGAGGTTTTCGCTATAGGGCATGTGCGCTCGCCAGAAAGACAGAGAAAGACAGACAGAAAGAGAGAAGTCACCCCCCAGGGAGGATGGCCATGCCATAATCCCTTCTCCTCCCTTCTCCTCTTGGGATCTTGGGCACACACGCATATGCGCCTGGCACGAATTTAAGCTGCTGGGTCTGGGATTTGAACCGCGGTTGACTACATGGGAGTCCAGCAACATATTACGCCAACTGCTGGTCCCACTGCATTGTAATTTTTAAAATAATTTTAAGATTTTTGATTGTGGTTAAAAGAACCCCACATACTATAATGTTTACTGTCGTAGCCATTTTTAGATGTACAGTTCACCTCCACTGCATTTAATTTCATGACATGCTCTTTTTTTTTTTTTTTTTTTTTTGGAGAGGTTTTTGCTATAGGGCGTGTGCGCTCGCCAGACAGACAGACAGAGAGAGACAGAGAGACAGAAAGCGAGAAATCACCCCCCAGGGGGGATGGCCACGCCGCAATCCCTTCTCCTCCATTCTCCTCTCGGGATCTTGGGCACGCACGCACACGAGCCCGGCGTGAGTTTAAGCCACCGGGTCCAGGACTTGAACCACGGTCGACTACGTGGGAGTCCAGCGACATAGCCATTACGCTAACTGCTGGTCCCATGACATGCTCTCTTGTCCTGCTCCCTCCTCCATTCTCTGCCCACACTTAGTGGGCGACACAGCACATCAGTATTATTTGTTGACGTGCCTATTTCCCTTACTACTAGACTCTGAACTCGCTGGGAGAAAGATCTTTATCTTCTTATTTTTTGTTTTTGAGGCCCCAGAAGAGTGTCTAGCACATAGTAGATGCCTAAATAAGCGCTTGTGAAGTTGACCTGAAGGACATTCCGGGCTGTGGAATCATATGTGAAAGGGCACAGCCTATTTGGAGAATGTGAGAAGTTTGGTGTCTCTAGAATATAGATTGAGTGGAAGGAGTTGAAGGAGATGGTAGAAGAAAAGGCTGTCCGGTAAGGGAGGATGGTGGTAGGATTACAGATTGTAGGAGGGACTAACGTAAGAAGTCGAAGTTTGTCCTATGGACATAATGAACCATAGGAAGTTTTAAAGCAGAACTTTGATATGATTACAATTTAACTTGGACAGACACTTTGGCATCGCACAGACTAGAGCAGGGAGAGACTGGAAGCACAGAAATCAAAGAAATGAAAGATAGGAAAGAAGTAAGTAAGGTAGTAGGTGTGGGAATGGAGGAAAAGCTTTGACACACATCTCTTTTTAAAGAGAAAACTTATAGGATTTGGAGGCCATCTGGATGAAGAAGGACAAATCGAAGTTGAACAAGATTTCAAGGCCTCTAATTTATGACACTGAATTACTAGTGACATTATTTACAAAGATTTGGGTTATAGGGCTAAAGAAGGTGGGGTAGAGAGATTCTTGTTGAGGCTGGAGATTGGGGAGGGAGGGAGAAGAATGATTTCAGGTTCAAACACAGTAAGTCTGAGACGCTCGAAGGATGTTTACTAAGTTATAATGGACAAGTGAAAAATAATGTGAAGCTTAGGGGAAAAATTTGGGTTATAAATATAGTTTTGAGAGTTGTCAGCCAATGGTACATTAAAACTAGAAGGGCGGTCCAGCCAGTTATGTGATGGTTAAGGCATTGGACTCCACATGGCCAACCACGATTTGAGTCCTGGACCTGGTGGCTTGCTTTCTCACTTTCCCTTTCTCTCTCTGTCTCTCTCTGGTGAATGCAGATGCCCTATAGCAAATTTTTAAAAATTAAAAATAAATTAGATAAATAATTTTTTGAGAGTTTTTTTTCTTTCTTTCTTTCTTTTTTTTTTTTTTTTTTTGCTATAGGGCACTTGCGCTCGCCAAAAAGAGAGAGACAGAGAGACAGAAAATGAGAAATCACCCCCCCAGGGGGATGGACATGCTGCAATCCCTTCTCCTCCATTCTCCTCTCGGGATCTTGGGCACGCATGCACACGTGCCTGGTATGAGTTTAAACCACTGGGTCTGAGACTCGAACCATGGTCGACTACATGGGAGTCCAGCGACATAGCCATTACGCCAACTACTGGTCCCAAGTCAATTTGTTCTTGACAGCAGACGGGGAGATTTAGTCAGAGGAATGACGTTGCAGGACCCCTTTCTATGGAAATGTGTGGGATTCCTCCCTTGCCTTGATCTTTTCCTCTAACAGAAAATGTGAGCATTTCTAGTTGATCTCAAGGCCTACACACATTTCAGGAATGGCCAGAGATGAATGAGATTCTATCACGTGGCTGGCGATTTCTGTCAGGGTGACTTTTTACATCCTTATGAGATAAAAATACCATTTGGAAACTATGCAGAACTAGCTCTAGGCTAAAGGCCCTGACATCTCTCATGGCATACTTTACAGAGAGCACACTAAGGCTTTCCTGGCATGCCGATCTCCTGAAGTTTGATAGCAGTGAATATCTAATACACATAATCTACATTTCTTATTTTCTTCCAAGTTGCAAATATAGTTTCCTCTTCCTTGACAGAGGGGGGAAGAAGACCTCTTTAGGTTTTGGTTCAGTTCTGATTCTCTAGCAGATAGGAGAGGACTTCAAAAAATTTACGGAGGGGGATCAGCAGTTAGCGTAATGGCTATGTTGCTGAACTCCCATGTAGTATACTGCAGTTCGAGTCCTGGGCCCGGTGGCTTAAACTCATGCCAGGCACGTGTGCCTGCGTGCCCAAGATCCTGAGAGGAGAATGGAGGAGAAGGGATTGCGGCGTGGCCATCACCCCTGGGGGGTGATTTCTCACTTTCTGTCTCTCTGTCTTCCTGGTGTGCGCACGTGCCGTATAGAAAAAAACCTCTCAAAAAAAAAAATTTATGGAGGAATGGAATTCAAGTACACGTTTCAAACATTTTGAAATCCATGCATTTTTTTCTTTTTTTTTGAGGGATTGGTTCTTTATCCCAAAAAGACACTTGTCAATATTCTATATCAAAACAATCACACTATTGGTTTTCTCCCGGTTGGCTCCAAAGAGACCATACCAAAGAAGAGTACGAGTGCAGCCAATAAGCTGCAGGATGTACACCCAACAGACCTTATGGAAACCTCACCACAATGTGGGAACTGGGTGGGAAAAGAAACTTTAGGTCAGCACACTACCAGCCCACAAACTATAGAGAGCTCTCACAGCCAGACGGGGTGGCCAGGGAATCTCAACCCCTAGAGAAGCTGTTTCAAAATAATAGAAGAGCCGGCGGCTCGAAACTCATGCTGGGTGTGTGTGTGTGTGAGTCCAAAATCCCAAGAGAATGGAGGAGAAGGGATTGTGGCATGGCCATTCCTCCCCCACCCCAGTGTGGGGAGATTTCTCACTTTCTGTCTCTCTGCCTCTCCGAGGAGCGCACGTGCCCTATAGCAAAAATCTCTAAGAAAAAAAAAAAAAAAAAAAAAAAAAAAACTATGCATGGATTTCAATATTTTTTGCACCAAAATAGACTTGCACCTTAATTCCATTTTCCAACGAACACTTTGAAGTCTCCTCGTATGTTTGCAGCAATACAGCAATCGCATGGAGTTGCTCTGGAAGCTCCTCTAGCAGGGAACGCACTGTCGATGAAACCATAGATGACAACCCTCAAATAACCTTGTGCACCCATAAGGCTCTGAAAGTAATATCTGTTTCAACCACAAAGGCCAACAGTACATACAGCCATCTGAAAAATGCCTATACGATCTCTTAGGAAAACCGAAAATAAAATAGAAACAATATTATAAAGTTGGCCAGAACATAAGCTTGGCAGTCAGACTAGATGGCAAGATTCTAATTAGATTCTTATTTTTCGTAAGACATTATGAAATGAATCTCAACTCAGTAATCTCATTAATGAGGTAAGAATAACAAAGCCTGTGTCACACGGCTGTTTGTGGGAGGTTTAAATGAGATACTGTAGGTAGTTAGCAATGGATCAGGCATTTCGTGCACCAAATGCTCAAAAAATAACTAATAATATTATCGTATTAGTTAAAAATGCTCCTCATCCATCCAACCATCCTTCCATCCATCTATCCATTAACTCACACCATCACCAAGGAGTTCTTAAATATTAGTGTTAACATGAACTATGGTAGAGGCTGAAGTTACCAAGATGAGTACAAAAAGTCATCTCTCTTTTTTTTGAGAGGTTTTTGCTATAGGGCTTGTGCACTTGCCAGACAGACAGAGAGAGACAGAGAGATAGAAAGCGAGAAATCACCCCTGAGGGGGGATGGCTATGCCGCAATCCCTTCTCCTCCACTCTCCTCTCAGGATCTTGGGCACGCACGCACACGCGCCCGGTGTGAGTTTTAAGCCACCAGGTCCGGGACTCGAACTGTGGTTGACTACGTGGGAGTCCAGCGACATAGCCATTACGCTTACTGCTGGTCCCCCAAAAAGTCATCTTTCTTGAGTGAAGGAAGAGAGATGTATAAATAATCAATCACAGGGCAGTAAGGGTTAGAACCCCGTTAGGTCAGTGGGCACAGGAACACAGAGGAAAGAGGAATTAATTTCATTGCAGAACTGGGTTATTTTTTAAAGGAAATTAATGACCTCACTGGCCCTTAAAAGAGACTCCTTGCTTTGCACTTGAAAGGGATTTGGTAGGAGCACGGCTTTTTGACTACATCCTATAGGGGTAAGTTACTCTCTTGTTACATGTTCTTTTCCTTGGATTTAAAAAAAAAAATCTTAACTTACTATTACTCTCATTTCATAGCTGAGTATGTTGAGAAAAAGTAGGGTGTGATTAAGCCCTGCTGTTTAGAATGAGGTGCCCTGCAATATAATCGCACAAGAGTCACAGCTGTCAGCTACACGAACATAATAGGGAGGCGGGTGCCAGGACACAGTGGCCAGGAACATAATGGGACAGAGGCGCTCCCTTCATTTTGAAGGGTTTGCTGGAGACTTTGGTGATGGAGGCAAAGGCAACCATTACTGCCTTTTTCACCATTACTCCATCTTTGCCTGCAACCCCTGGAGTCTGTTTTCATGGCTCCCACTCAGTGTGATCTATGGTGCCAAGCTCGTGAGTAGTAACCAGTTGAGGTGCTGGCAAGAGGTGTGGTGATTAAGATGCTTTACTCCCTGTAAATTGGTACAACCACTGTGGAGAACAATTTGGAGATTCCTCCAAAATCTACAAATAGAACTACCATATGATCCAGCAATCCCACTCCTTGGTATCTACCTGAAGGACAGAAGAATACTTAATCGAAAAAGTGCTTGCACATCGATGTTTATTGCGGCACTTTTCACGATTGCTGAGTCATGGAAACAACCTAAATGCCCACGAACTGATGAATGGTTAGAAAAACTGTGGCACATATACTCAATGGAATACTATTCATCCATAAAAAACAACAAATCCCTGACTTTTGAAAGGAAGTGGATGAATATGGAAGACCTACTGTTGAGTGAAGCAAGCCATGCTATGAAGGAGAGACATTGTATGTCCCCACTTAATATATACTGAGTGTCTGCACTCTAAATGTGTATATATATATACATATATATATTTGCATATATATATGTATATATATATTTTTGAAACCATTCTGCTTCTGTTGTTATAGAGTTTTAAAATTATACAAAATTATAAGACATATTTTGAACATTATCTTTAAAATTCAGTATTTTGAGATCTTGAAAGTTGTTTGTAAACTGTCAAGAATTATGGAGTATGAGCTAAAATTTTTTGCTATGTAAAGTAAATGTTTGTGGAAAAATGTAAAAATAAATTAAAAAAAAAAAAAAAAAAAAGATGCTTTACTCCCACATGGTGAACCGTGGTTCAAGTCCTGGATCTGGAAGCTTGCTTTCTTAACTTTCTCTCTCTCTCTCTGGTGAGTGCATGTGCCCTATTGCAAATTAAAAACAAACAAACAAACAAAACAAACAAACAAAAACAGTAATAATTTTAAAAATTAAATAAATAATTTAAAAAATAACCAGTTGAATTCAGCATCTTCCCCCTAGTGAATTTCAGTACTCCATAGTTTTACCTGATCAGTCTAATTTTTGCTGTTCTGTTAGTAAAAACTACGCTGGGAGCAAAATACTCTGCAAGCCTTTGCTACTGATTTAGCCTTTCTAAAAACAGAACTCATGGTTCAAGGCCCTGAGCTGGGAAAGAAGCTGTTTGTCCAGACCTTTCACGGCCAGCGGCAGCCAGTGCTGCAGCAGGCACCTCCCAGCTGCTAACATTGCTTTGTCCTGAAAAGGCCAAGGCCCTACAGAAGTTCCGATGGGGAATTTTTAATAGCAAAGTCATTTCCAAAGCTGCCCAGCTGCCTCTGAGCTTCTTAGAGGGAAGGGGACTTCAGGGAGCTAGTTTGGAGATGCAACTCTAAGCGGAAAGGAGACAGTACGACTGTTACCGATGGAGTACGTGTGAAGTTAAATAGTAAAATGAGCCTTCTGCCTTTTCAGGGTACTGTTTTCTCTATTCTACTATCAACTGTTTTTGCTAGTAGAAGAATAATTACAAAAAATAAAGAGAAATCAAATAGAGGATCTGAACAGCAATCACCAAGGGACTTGACTTTCTGAGGGACATTTTCCTATTGATCCTTGAAATATTATACATGTATGTTCAACAACAGCTATTCCACAATATTCATGAAATAGTTACATTTTTTAGAGAGATTTTTGCTATAGGCTGTGTGCACTCACTGGAGAGACAGAGACAGAGAGACAGAAAGCGAGAAATCACCCCATCCCACCGGAGGCGGGGGCATGCTGTAATCCCTTCTCCTCCATTCTCCTCTCAGGATTTTTGGGCACACATGCACACACGCCCAGTGTAAGTTTCAAGCCGCTGGGTCTGGGACTCAAACCATGGTCGACAACATGGGGGTCCAGTGATGTAACCATTATGCCATCTGCTGGTCCCAGGAATATTTACTTTTAAATAAAATCATGCTTGAATAAATTTAATTAAAAAATAAACTAAATTAAGATCTGCCTTTTATTTACTGAAATTCAATGTCTCCTGAAAGGGTTTTTGTACACCCCACATAATCCACACATACCCACAGACCTATACATGCACGAGAGCTGCCTCTACTCAATGCTTTAAAGAAATAAGCATGGGGGGGGGGGACCAGCAGTTAGTGTAATGGCTATGTTGCTGGATTCCCATGTAGTCAATCGCGGTTTGAGTCCCGGACCCGGTGGCTTAAACTCACGCCGGGTGCGTGTGTGTGCGTGCCCAAGATCCCGAGAGGAGAATGGAGGAGAAGGGATTGTAGCATGGCCATCCCCCCTGGGGGGGTGATTTCTCGCTTTCTGTCTCTCTGTTTCTCTCTTTCTTTCTGGTGAGTGCACATGCCCTGTGGCAAAAAACCTCTCCAAAAAAACAAAAAAAGAAAAAGAAATAAGCATGGGGTATTTAAGTGTATTTCCTATCTGACTTCCATTAATGTTTCTCTTTTATAATATTTGTTTAGTAAAAATAACCTCAAAAGTGGAAGTGGGGTTTTTAAGTTTATTTCTTCTGAGAGAGAGAGAGAGAGCAGAAAGCCTGCACCCCAGTCTTCACAATGCAATCCACTCCCAGTCTCAGCCAGCTCAGGTTACAGGCATGGCAGTGCCCTGGTATGTTCATAGAAGTCTCAGGACATGAACTCGGAACCCTACCCAAGTGGGTCCAGTTGCATTACCATTATGACACCACCTGGTCCCTCTCTTCTATTAACTTTTTTACATTTGTCTGTTTGTTCCCCAGGGGGGATGGCCATACTGCAATCCTTTCTCTGTTTTTCTCTTAGGATTTTGGGTATGCATGCACACATGCCGGGGGTGTTTTTCAAGCAACAGAGTCTGGGACTTGAACTGCAAGGTCAGCCATGGGGGATCCAGCTGCCTTAACCATCACACTACCTGGTGGCCCTTATTCCGAATTCTATTTACATTAGGCTTCCTCTTTTCTTTTCTTTTCTTTTCTTTTCTTTTCTTTTCTTTTCTTTTCTTTTCTTTTCTTTTCTTTTCTTTTCTTTTCTTTTCTCTTTTCTTTTCTTTTTTTCTTTCTTTCTTTCTTTCTTTCTTTCTTTCTTTCTTTCTTTCTTTCTTTCTTTCTTTCTTTCTTTCTTTCTAAAGAATTGTTTTATTTGGGACGAGCAGTTAGCGTAATGGCTATGTTGCTGAACTCCCATGTAGTCGACCGTGGTTTGAGTCCCGGACCCGGTGGCTTAAAACTCACGCCGGGCGCGTGTACGTGAGTGCCCAAGATCCTGAGAGGAGAATGGAGGAGAAGGGATTGCGGCATGGGCATCCCCCCTGGGGGGTGATTTCTCTCTCTCTGTCTCTCTGTCTCTGTCTTTCTGGCGAGCGCATGCACCCTATAGCAAAAACTTCTAAAAAAAAAAAAAAAAGAATTGTTTTATTTAACTTTATTTATTTATTTATTTTAATTTGACCAGAGAGGGACAGAGTGTGTGAGAGAGAGAGAGAGATGGGGGGGAGGGGAGTGAGAAGGCAAGCCACCAGGTCTAGGACTTGAACCATGGTTGGCCATGTGGGAGTTCAGCACCCATAACCATCATGCCACCTGCTGGCTCCTACATTAGGCTTTTAATTGCATTATTTATTTACTGAATTACACTTTCAGTTTGGAAGACAATTTAGAGAATTTCATGACCCCTCCTACTTTTCTTTCCACACCTGACTGACTTATTCAATTCATAAAGCTTATCTTTTCTTTGGTGAATTTTATTTATTTATTTATTTGGAGAGGTTTTTGCTATAGGGTGTGTGTGTTTTCCAGAAAGACAGAGAGAGACAGAGAGACAGAAAGTGAGAAATCACCTCCAGGGGGGATGGCCACGCCACAATCTCTTCTCCTCCATTCTCCTTTGGGGATCTTGGGCATGCACGCACACGTGCCCGGTGTGAGTTTAAGCCACTGGGTCCGGGACTTGAACTATGGTTGACTACATGGGGTCCAGCGACGTAGCCATTAGGCCATCTGCTGGTCCCAACGGACAACTGCTTCTTTGGTGAATTTTACTATGTGTTATTTAATGTTTTTATAGAATTGTCTAAGTATTGGGTCGTGGGGAAAGTCATGATACATTTTTGCATAGGAAAACATAGAAAAATATGTCATGACTTTCCCAATGACCTAGTATTATTATTACATTTTTGTTATATCTGTTTTCTCTATCTCTTTCATTTCTTAACTGTCCAGCTTTACTTCCTAGATTAAAAATGAGCTAAAATGAAAATTTCCCAACTATGACTCCCAAATCACAGGTTCTACTTAAAATGAGCTTTTCAAAAATTGTTATTCCATGTTGATTCTATACTGGAATAATTCACATTTCCTTTTCATATAAAATAAAGATGTCTATGTTGTTTATATGACATAAAATGAACTTGTGTGGCTTTGCTAAAACTATAATTTGAAAGAAAGAGCCTACTAAGTTACCATGAAGGGCCCTCAATTGCCCTTTGGGAATAACGGGTTGGAAGCCAGGCACAAGAGTGAAAAATGAAGGGGCTGATGGGATCCTAAATGCATCACGGCGGTAAGGCCTTCTGGAGCTAACGAAATAATTCTACTTGTTAGACAAACTCAAAGAGAAGAATCACTGTACTAGAGGTGGAAGGGATCCACAGACATACAAGCAGAGGATACAGATACTTCTTAGAACATCCTGAGAAGATCCTGAATAGCTGTGAAAAGGGGAAAGACCCCACTCCAGACACTTGTATTTCCATCAGTTGAGCATTTTTTTACCTAGGCCAGAAAGAAGGAAAAAAACATAGCAATGGATGATAGACCCTTTCTTTATAAAAATAGCTAGGAAGTTAGAGGAATGGTAACCAAGTAACTAAATGGTATGTTGGTAAACATTTGGTTTGGGTTTAAGAGTGGAGACCAAGTTTATTTTTATTCCCTCTCTGCTAAAAGGCAGTTGACTACATTTATTTTGGCCCACCAAGGAGGAAGGAAGGGTAGGTCATTTTTCGAGAAGTTGTTTACTTTGACAGGGAATGAATTCTGCTTTCTTTCTCATTTGCTTTTTTTTTTTAAATAAATATGGAGACTACGCAATAGTTAGAAATAGGTATTCTGACATAAAAGTTAATAAATTTATTCTAAAGAAATGAATTGCTTCCTAAAAGTGAGTTAATTCTGTTCTACCAGACAGTTCTTCAAACATCTGTTTCAACCTCTGTATTCTACTAAAGTAGGAAACTCTATGTACCCCATAGAAAGTGTCATGGAATAGCTAATGATGTTCCATGCTCAATCATTTTACAACCATCTGACATTTAACATACTCTTTAGTGTTAAAAGAAAGTGGGGTGGGGCAGCAGCTGGTATGGTGGGTAAGGTGCTGGTCTCCCACATGGCCAACCACAGTTCTAGGCCTGTACCTGGCAGCTTGCTTTTTCACTTTTCCTTTCTCTCTCTTTCTCTGGTCAAATTAAAAAATAAATAACCATAATGAATAAAATTAAGTAAATAAATACATTTTTTAGGGGAAGTGGTAGGGAAGGGGGACCATTATGAAGTACTAGATTCAATGATTATTTAAATGCCAACAGCTATCGTACCTATAGGAGTTTATGCTCTGTTCTGAAATATGTAAATACAGTTATAGAAGTAAATATCAATATGGTGGTAAGCTGATTTTATTATACATTCTAATCTCATTACAATAATTCACTTTAAAGCACAAAGTATTTATGGTAAATAAATCTGGATACAATGGATGAGCAGGAATTCTCTGGTTGGAACTACCAGGTATTTGTTTTGCAACAGTGACATGAAAAACAGATACCAGAGTTTCTGTCAGAATTTTCCTGGAGAGAAGCAGAGGTTAACTGTTCTTAAGTGGGAGAGGGTAATTGACATGAATGCTTACAAGAACGTATGTCTCTTTGTGTGTGTCAGAAAAAAAGAAAAACATGTCTAGGCAGAAGTCTAGTAATCCTTCAGGACTTTCTGCCAGAGATGTAGCCAATTCAGTAGATAAAGTTACAGATGGCTGTTAACTCATAATCTTTCATCCCAGGATGCACAGTGCTCACATGAGAAACAGGACTGGTATTTGCAGTGGCATGAAATGAACCATAGTGGGAATATGTAAACCACAGAAAGTGGCAAATACTACACATTAGAGTTTCCCACCACCCCCTCCTGAGGAAGTCAGCACATCACTATCTGGTAAGGTTATCCTCACATTTAAAAATTTTTTATTTATTATTACTACTGTTATTATTTTTAAGTTTGGTATAGGGTTCATGAACTCACCAGAGAGAGAGAGAGAGAGGAAAACGAGAAAGCAATCCACCAGGTCCAGAACTTAAACCGTGGTCAGCTATATGGGAGTCCAGTGCCTTGACCATCATGCCACCTGCTGACCCTGGGTTACCTTCACGTTTTTAATATGCCCATCATAGAACAATCTACTTTGCTTATAAAACAAATCACATAAGCTACAGAGGTTTCAGGTGAGTTACTCTGAAAGAGACCATACTCCTCTATAACAGAGAGTATTTTTTATAGTACCTCACTGAAAATCTTATTTTCCTTTTGTACCTTAATAACCTTCCAGTTTGAGCTTCCATTTCTGTTCTTAGCCCCACATTCAGCTGGAGAGATTCACATTTTCCCTTGTGTTTACAGACCTTAAATGCACTGTCCTTAAAAAAATTATTTTTTTCTGAGCTGTAGAAACAAATTCAATTTCAATGATCTCCACTAGCCTAAAAAAAATAAAAAGTTAAAAACAAACAAATAAAATACAACATCTCTGGAATCCTCAGAAGTGATTTCTTGGCATGGAAATGTGTAGTTGATTGTCTGGGTCCCACAGTAGACTCTAGTTAAGGCTGAAATAAAGAGGAAGTGAGGACAGCAGAGATGATTTAATTACTCACAGGAATAAAAGTATTGGCTCGTAGACTTGGTTCAGGGCCCTGTTTATTCAGGTTGGATGAATTTATGACTGTTAACTAAAAGTGTACACATAAAGACTATAGTATTTAGCATGGTACTTATCAGAAGAGTGGGAGGGAAAATGGTCCAGAACATTAACAGGGCCAGTAAGTCTTGGGCTTATTTGGCAGGAAATCAGCTACCTAACTGCAGGCGGAGTCCCAAGTTTGATGTCACCAATGTTTGTTAGATGATTAATGTGCCCAATCGAGTCTTCAGTAGAAGTATGACAGAAGCAGTGACGAAGGATATCATCAATTAGCTTGTTTTCTGTATTAATTCATTAAAGGTAGCAAAGGCAATCATTGAAATCAGAAAGTAGGACAAATTTTGTGTCTCAGCACTTTCAGAGGAAAAAATAAAAACATCCATTAAAGAAAAATGGGAGGAGAACCAGGAAGTGGCATAGTGATTAAGGTGTTTGGATTCCCACATGGCCAACGATGCTTTGAGTCCTAGACCCGTGTGTGTGTGTGTGTGTGTGTGTGTGTGTGTGTCCAAAATCCCAAGAAGAGAATTAAGAAGGGATTATGGCATGGCGGGGGTGGGAGTGGGGTGGGGGTGGGGGGTTGGAGGGTGGGAGGGGGGCAGGGGGAGGAGTAGTGGGGACAGGAGGCAGTGGTGATGTCTTGCTTTCTGTCTCTCTGTTTTTCCAGTGAGTACATGCACCTGATAGAAAAATAACTCTTAAAAAAAAAAAATATATATATATATATAAGAATTCTGTCCTTTGGGTAGATATCAAGGAGTGGGATTGCTGGATTGGAAAGGTGCTTGCACATCGATGTTTATTGCAGCACTCTCCATAATTTCTAAGACATGGAACCAACCCAAATGCCCCCGTACGGATGAATGGATTGAAAAACTGTGGCACATATACTCTATGGAATACTATTCAGCCATAAAAAACAACAAAACCCTGACTTTTGACAGAAAGTGGAAGAATATGGAAGATTTACTGCTGAGTGAAGCAAGCCAGGCTATGAAGGAGAGACATTGTATGTCCCCACTTAATATATACCGAATGTCTGCACTCTGTGACTGAAACTGATTGACTAAAGGATATAAAAACACAGTAAATGGATATAAATACCAGATATAGTGTGTGTAAAAGAGTAGGGTCTGAGGAAGGACATTTAGAAGAAAAATAGAGAGGCAAAGCATTAATGGGACAAAAAAATGTGATATTATCTGTTGAAGGTTTTTATAGTTTTATCAACTGGACTAGGGAGAAATGTTCACATGTTGAAATATTCACTTTGTAAGCTAAATAATGTGATTGAATGGATAAAAAAATGAAATTTAAAAAGTAAATGAAAAAAATTACATATATATATATATATATATATATATATATGTATATGTATAAGAGATCTTCTCAAGGAAGTCTTCTGTAAATTGTCCTCACCCCACCCCCACAGCCCGCCTGGGGCAGTTGATTTGCCTTTTTCATTGTACTTTCATCCTATAAAGTAAAGGATAATAATAGTCCCAACATCAAAGCACTTTTATGAACATTAGACAAATTAATATACATTTAGCCCTTTGAACAGTGAACAGAAAATAGTACACATTCAATAAATGTCAGCTCTTACTATTACATCATCATCTTGACAACCAGCATATTGAGATGCACTGTTACTGCAAATTTCTCCCACCTAGAATATAAGATCTTTTAGGAAGGCCCTTTCAGTTTTACAGACCTAGTGCTTACTATAGTGCTTGGCATAGAGGAGATGATAAACGCTTTCTGAGCTAAATTGAATCATAACCTGTACACTTCTAGTAAATTAATCTGGGCTGCTGCTTTAGATTTTCAATGGTTCTAATTTCTGAGAAGATTAAAAACTAGAAAAGAAGGGAAAAAAGAAGGGCTGTTACATTTTCATCTCTGGCAGTTCAATATATTATAGAATAGACTTCCCAAACCTCATTAATATTATGTTTGTGATTATTTCACCGATAGAAATATAAGTTTTAGAGACCAGCAGGTAGTGTGGTGGTTAAGGTGCCGGATTCCCACATGGCTGACTGTGGTTCAAGTCCTGGACCTTGCAGCTTGTTTTCTTACTCTCTCTCTCTGGTGAGTGCAAATTAAAATAAATAAATAAAAAAAAATAATTCTTTTTTTTTTTTTGGAGAGGTTTTTGCTATAGTGCGCATGCACTCGCCAGACTGACAGAGAGAGACAGAGAAATAGAAAGCAAGAAATCACCCCCCAGAGGGGATGGCCATGCCGCAATCCCTTCTCCTCCATTCTCCTCTCGGGATCTTGGGCATGCACGCACATGCGCCTGGCGTGAGTTTAAGCCACCGGGTCCGGGACTCAAACCGCAGTTGACTATGTGGGAGTCCAGCAACATGGCCATTACGCTAACTGCTGGTTGGTCCCTAAAATAAATAATTCTTAAGAAAAATAGAAATATAAGTTTTGTTATTTCCTTGATATATAGTTGTAGGTTGTAGCACTTGGATATAAGGAATAAATATGGAAGGAATATTCTAGGATATGTATTCCCAAGTGGAGTCTTCAGATATGGTCACTATAAAATAGCAGCATCTTCCAGTGTGTTCCATAGAACACTGGTCCCAAAAGATGTAAATGAAACATGCTCTGAATAAATTAGAGAAACCCCAGACTCTAAAGGAGTTTTATCATGAACATTAGCCCATTAGGCTTCAAGAAATCTTGAAGTAAAGAAAGCTTTGATGAGTGTAACATTCCTAAATTTGAAGACCATAGAAAAATTTCTCTTTACATAGTTCCTATGAACATCTCATAAAATTATTATTCTATGGGCCAGACGATGGAAAATGCTGTACCACAGAAACATATTTATCCAGATTTCCATTTTTTTCTCAGTAAATCTCTACTTTATTTATTTATTTATTTATTTATTTATTTATTTATTTATTTTTAAGGTTTTTGCCATAGGGCTCACTAGAGAGCCAGAGGAAGACAGTGAAAGGGAAAGTAAGAAATCACCCCCACCAGGGAGGATGGCTGAACTGAAATCTCTTCTCCCCCATTCTCTTCTGGGATTTTGGGCACACATGCACATGCACCTGGTATGATTTTTAAGCTGCCATGTCTGGGGCTTGAACTGATGTTGGCCATGTGGGAGCCCAGTGTCTTAACCACTGTGCCACCTGCTGGCCTTTACATAATTTATTTTTAAAAATTTTAACGTGGGACTAGCAGATTACATAATGGTTACATCACTGGACTCCCATGTAGTCAATTTCAGTTTGAGTCCTGGACCCAGTGGTGTAAAACTTACACAGGCATGTATGCATGCGTGGCCAAAATCCTGAGAGAATGGAGGAGAAGGGATTGCAGTGTGGCGATCCCATCTGGCTTTTTTTTTTCCCCTCACTTTCTGTCTCTCTGTCCCTGTCTCTCCAGCAAGTGCAGGTGCCCTATAGCAAAAAAATCTCTTCAAAAAAAAAAAATTCTATCTTTATATGCACACCAATAGAAATATAAACCTTGGTTAATTTAGATGCTTGGTTAAACAGAATGTTCTAGCTATTTTTTAAAAATTTAACTGCAAGGACCAACAGATGGCGTAATGGTTATGTTGCTGGACTCCCCATGTAGTTGATCACAGTTCAAGTCCCTGGCCTGGAGGCTTAAAATTCATGCCGGGCACATGTGCATGTATGCCCAGGATCCCAAGAGGAGAATAGAGGAGAGGGATTGTGGCGTGGCCCTCCCCCATGGAGGGGTGAGTTCTCATTTTCTGTCTTTCTCTGTCTCTCCAGTGAGCTCACACACTCCATAGCAAAAATCTCTCTTAAAAAATAATTTTAACTGTAGAGTAGTATTAAAATGCTTTTAATCTTTCTACATTCTAGAGCACTGTTCAGTGCTCTTAACCTTTCATATGATATTATACAATCACCTGGGAATTTTATTCAAGTGCTTTTTTTTTTTTTTTGAGAGATTTTTGCTCTAGGACGCGTGCGCTCGCCAGACAGACAGAGAGAGACAGAGAGACAGAAAGCGAGAAATCACCCCCCAGGGGGGATGGTCACGCCGCAATCCCTTCTCCTCCATTCTCCTCTTGGGATCCTGGGCATGCACGCACACGTGCCCGGCGTGAGTTTTAAGCCACTGGGTCCGGGACTCGAACCGCGGTCGACTACGTGGGAGTCCAGTGACATAGCCATTATGCTAACTGCTGGTTCCCTCAAGTGCTTTTTTGATTCAGTAGGTCTGGGGTGGGATCAGAGGTCCTGCATTTCTAATCAGCAGCCAGATGATGACAATGTGGCTTGTCTATGGACCACACACAGAGTAACAGGTTACTTTTATGCCCTGGTAGACATAGTAGAATAAAAATAAAAACATTGTTATTTTGAATAACATTGTTCATGTTGTTAATGAAAGCACACACTGAAATAGTTTAAATTTTTTAAACATTAACTTGTTTCCTTGGGATTATATTTCTCATACAAGTAAAATGAGAACTAATGGAAGGAAAACTTTTAGCTATAGCAGTATCTTGTTAGCACCTGGCAGGAAATCTGGTACACTACAGGTACTTAGTGTTAAATAAGCCAACTTTTTTTGGGTAAACTTTATCATCAGAATTAACAAGGGAAGAGTTAACATAGGGATATGTCTGCTGAAGATACTACTGGATAATAATGAAAATGTTGTGAAACACATTGTCAATCAGACAATTTTTTATTGACAGTATTTAAACAGAGAAAAGAATTGGATACGTTTATAAGTGTTGGGATCTATTGCAAAGCTCAGAAAATGGAACAGAGAACCAGGGTAATATTCTAGGGCAGTTGACACAGGCGTCTCTTCCCCAAATATATCCTGGAATAGTCATAAGCCAATGAGGACATGCCTTCTTTCGAGAGTGTCCCAGTGGATGAGGACTAAAACAGAAGGAAATACAGATCTTCTCTACGAATCCACACATCTCTTACGAATGAAGCTAGAAGAGCTAAATCAGTATCAGTTATTTTCATACTTCTCCTACTTGCAGCCCCCCTGCCCATGTCATAATGTGGTCTTGATGACGTTTTCACTGGAGCAGCTTTGCTGCCTTTGGCCTTCTACCTGTACGCTACCATAAAGGTCAGCTTGGTGGAGCTCGGGCAGTTAGACTAAGTGATGCTCACTGAGTGGTCACCCCCAGCTCGTGGGAAGTTCGATCCATGAGCTCTCTTTGCCCACTGACCAGGATGTCCAAGAGGAGGGTGCCTCCCGCCAGCCACTCGCCCTCTTGTGGCTGTCATCCTCCTACTGCTTTGTCACCTCCCCTTCTTCCTTCTCTCTCTGTGGACGTCCTGAACTGTTTTCGGTTGTCAGAATATGCTCCCTCCTGGCCCTTTTTGGCACTGGCTTTTCCTCTCTGCTGGGAGCACCTTTACCCACGCTGTCTTAACTCCTGGTAAACTTTAGGTCTCAGGTCAAAACTTTGAACCCTCAAATTTGTTTTTGCCTCTTCTATGTGCTCCCCTCCACACCTTCTAACACAATTCTTATACACACACACACACACACACACCACATAATGTTTCAGTTTATGAGGGACTATACATTCAAGGGGACTCCAAAAAGTTTACGGGGAAAACGAGATTAAAAAGTAAGCTTATTTTGGTGCAAAAATAAAAAATCATACATAGCTTTTTCATAAGGAGCATTTTCTGTGAACTTGTAGAAAACCTCCCCATTCTACGGTGGTCTTAGAAAATAACAACCAAGCTGCAGTAGTCATCACCCGAAGGTGTTGCAGCTGTCACCACGCTCAGTCCTGCACGCTCCATTCATGGTAAGTATCCTATACAGACGTACAATTAAAAAGTATTTTTTGGAGATTTTTGCTATAGGGTGTGCATGCTTGCCAGAGTGGGAGAGGGGGTTGAGAGAGAGAGAGAGAGGGAGAGAAATTAAGAAATTACTCCTCATGGAGGATGGCCACACCGCAATTGCTTCTCCATTCGCCTCTTGGGAGTTTGGGCATGCACGCATATATGCCCAGCATGAGTTTCAAGGTGCTGGGTCCGGGACTCGAACCGTAGTTGGCCACATGGAAGTTCAGCACCTTAACCACTATGCCATCTGCTGGCCCCTTTAAAAATATTTTATACCATATTTTTTTTATTGTGCCTTTTCTATGTTAGATGCACACTTACCATTGTGTTACCGCTGCCGACAGTATTCAGTACGGCGACATGCCGTACAGGCTTATGGCCTAGGAGCAATGGGTATTCCATACAGCCTAGGTGAGCAGTAGGCTATTCCACCTGGGTTTCTGTAAGTACACTCCATGATGCTTGCACAATGACAAATCACCTGAGGACACATTTCTCAGAATGTATCCTTGTTGCTATGTAACATACGGCTCTGTGTGTGTGTGCATGGATTCCACTAAGCCTATGTCTCTCTCTTTTTTACATTTATTTAATTTTATTTATTATTAGTATTTTGAAATTTGCTATCGGGCATGTGTGCTCACCAGAGAAAGAGAGAGAGAGAAAGACAGAGAGAGTGAGTGAGAGAGAGAAAGTGAGAAAGCAAGATGCCAGGTCTGGGACTTGAACTGTGGTTGGCCATGTGGGAGTCCAGTGCTTGAATCACCACACTACCTGCTGGCCCTGTGCACAAAACTATTTAAAATATTGTATAGAATTACCTTTAGGTTAGGTGTATTAGGTGGATCTGAAGCATAAATTCATTTCCTGTTTAGACCTGGGTGTCATCTTCAAGGTATCTTATTTTGTATATGTGAATTTTCTCAAATTCCCCAAAATCTAAAATCCAAAACACTTCTGGTCCTAACCTTTTTGGATAAGGGATAGGAAGCTCATACTAGTTTACATTTCTTGAGGGCATATTGCATGACAAGCAATTTGTGCTGAACGTTTATCTTAAGTAGATACTTTATCTTATATAGTTCTCAGGGGAGAATTTTACATTTGAAGAAACTGAAGGCCAAAGAACTTCCATAGCAGCCATAGGACCAGCAGCTGGTCGATGGCAATGAAGGAATCTAATCCAGATCTGCTTGGAATTCATTAAAATAGAAGCCTGAGTACAAATAAGAAGCAGGAGTAAATCAGAATTCTTGGAGAAATATTAGGGCCGAAATCCAAACTGGGGGCTTGAGGTCGAGAGTGGATTGTATCATACTCTGTCTTCCCCTACCGAGAGGGAAGGCTTGTAAGAAGCAAGCCCATTCAAATTTCACATAGATGTTGTCTCCTGATGTTAAAAATATGCCATTTTAAAAAACAATATAATTTCACCTTAAAACAAAACAAAACAAAACAATAAAACCCCCAAGGTTTAAAATGGCCATCACCCACTGTACTGCTCCATCCTGTCGCTATTGTTGAGCTAGAACATGGAGTCCTTGGTGAAGAAAGGAAGGACAAGGTCATCAATTAATCATCACTCCTAGTCTGGAGTGGTTTCTGTTGTCTAATAATTTCTGCGTTGATAGACAGCAAATACGGACGTAGTCAGATGAGCCGTTCGTCTGCCTATGCTCTTTTCATAGTCACATGTTTCAGATAATGTCACGTGCACTGGGTAGATCTTTTAAAAGTTTGATTCTTTTTTCAAGTAAACCTTGTCTTTTTTCTTTTTTTTTTTTTTCCTGAGTAAAGCTCTTATTTTCTATGAGTTTAGTGTCTGTGGGGAGAGCATGAAGTTATTATGTTCTCAGTTGGCTTAGGATACAGGAGACATATTACAGCAGTGGGGACCCCAGTGTATTCATGATGGAATCAAGACCTGTAGTCGTCAGGTGTTCAAGGTCACTGGGCAGGAGAAAGGTAGAATACCCAAGGGCAGGCTACCAGTACTAACTGCATCAATTCGAGTCCAGTTATAGGCTACTGTCTGCTCACATATTTAGTTGCAAGATCATCTTAAATGCCTTTTCCATGGGGCCAGCAGTGGCATGGTGGTAAGGTGCTGGATTCCCACATGGCCGACTGAGGTACAAGTCCCAGGCCCAGTGGTTTGAAAATCACGCTGGGCACATGTATGTGCATGCCCAACATTTCAAGAGGAGAATGGAGGAGAAGAGATTGTGATGTGGCCCTCTCTGTCTCTATGGCAAAACCTAAATTAATTAATTAATTAATTAAAATCTCTTCATCTTTTCCCCCCTCTTTTATTATTCATCTTATTTTCCAAAATGAGTTGCTAGAAGAAATCATTTTACTTCGTGAGGAGTAAGAAAGATTATTTTTATGAATATTGTACTGTTTTCACCTAACAGCTTGAACATTCTTGCTCCTTATCAATCAAGAAACCAATAACTGATCTGTGAGTGTGCGATATGAGAATTTCATAATCTCTCTCCCTTGGGTCAGCAAAATGAAGGATGGAAAGGTTCACATCCCCTGTGCAAATCTTCCTCTTTTTCTCGAAACTGCTTACCTTTGCAAGCATCTGGAGCAGAGAAGGGTCTCCGGAGGTCCCGGTAGAAGCCTGGCTTACACCTCTGGCAATGCTGGCCTTCTGTGTTGTGCTGACAGTCGTTGCAGACACCACCGCTGCGGTTCCCTGATGCCTCCCACACAGTCATGTCGAAGTGGCAGGCGTCGGCGTGCCCATTGCACTTGCACGCTGGACCAGGGAAGGATAAGGGGAACTCCAGTCATGAAAGGTCAAGCGACAGGCTCTCTAATATTCAGTACTGAAACATCACTTACACCTGCTGATCATTCATTCTTATTTTATTTGTAGTTTTTTGAACAATGTACAGTACAAGAGTAAAAACAATATAAAAAGTATACATGGAGAACTCTAGTTTCTTCATGCTTGCTTACTCTATTTCCTCTTGCCTTCAATAGGTTATTATGTACCCATGCAGTTTTTTATTATAGATTATGAATTTAAAAATATGTTTTAGGATATGCATGACCATCAACAAGATGTAGATCTGTCTAGTTAGGCAAAGCCATTATGGTTCTCTTGCTAGCTGGGGTTGACATTTAGTTAGGAAAGACTTTCCGAAGACTAAGACTTT
Organism: Tupaia tana; assembly: GCA_026018925.1. NCBI lineage: Eukaryota > Metazoa > Chordata > Mammalia > Scandentia > Tupaiidae > Tupaia > Tupaia tana. Next base: position 200,110,631 of record JAKSZU010000006.1, read on the forward strand.
GCCATTTCCATTCCTGATACTCCCCAGGTGTCATGACTGTGGGTCCCTCCACCTCGCTTAGAAAAGCCAAGAATGTCAGGCATTATGTGAAAATGACAATTCAGATACAGGCCTGAGGTCACGCTCACTTAGGAACTTGAAGGGAAACTTGTGGTGGGCCAGGCATAGTAACTTGGTGAGTCAATTGATTTATCTGTCATGAGTTACTGTCCTCGGCTGTTGTTCTATGAGGGGTCTTCAAAAGGTTCATGGAAAATGCATGTTATGAAAAAAATGCTGCATGGATTTCAAATCATCATTATTATTATTATTTTAGAGAGAGATTTTTGCTATAGGGCATGTGCACTCACCAGAGAGACAGAGAGAGAGAGACAATAAGTGAGAAATCACTTCCCCAGGGGGATGGCCACACTGCAATCCACTCTCCTCCATTTTTCTCTTGAGATTTTGGACATACATGCACACATGCCCACCATGTTTTAAGCTGCTGGGTCTGGGACTCATACCGTGGTCAACTATGTGAGAGTCCAGTGACATAACCATTACGTCTTCTGCGGGTCCCTGGATTTCAAATTTTTTGCACCAAAATACACTTTTACTTTAATTGCATTTTTTTCTTCACAAACTCTTTGAAATCCCACTGCACTGGTGAGTATAAGGTAGCTCTCTACAGAAGCCTCAGTTTTCTTATTATAGCTGTGCTGTTGCTTATATAGTCATTTCTCAAAGGCATTTCTAAGACTTTCAGTCAGCAGCATCAGGTGACCAGTCTCTGTGTTCTAGGTATTTAGATATGCAGTTGGCTTCTGTGGAAACGACCAGGACGGCACTCCAGGAATTTAGGAGGAATCCTTTAGATTCTCTTGATGAGTGATTTAGAATGAGAATCCAGACTTTTCTGTCAAGGTCAACTGTATTTGAAAACATTTGCACTATTGTTTTTCATTGTTTCCTTGATATGTTATGATATTTTGACCAGATTCATATCTTTAAAAAAAGCATATTATAAGATAATTTAAGATTTATGGCTAGAGGAAATCCTTCACATTTCCTAGAAACAAAAACAAATCAGTTATGATTCCAAATTATGTATGGGAAGAGGCTTCTCACAACTTTACCCAGAGTACTTGATTTTAAATCCTTGTAGAACAGAAGTCTGTGCGTGTAAACACTGTTATGGGCTTGTGTATTTCTCTGAGCATTTTAAATTACAGGGGAAAAAAATGGCTCATATTCCTATCCTTTTTACCCTCCTAGTTGATCTCTAATATCCAAACCCAAAGTTAGTCCTAGTAATGCAATCTCATTCTTTTTTTTTTTTTAAAGAACTATTTTATTTAACTTTATTTATTTATTTTAATTTGACCAGGGAGGGAGGGAGAGAGCGAGCGAGAGAGAGAGAAAGCAAACCATCAGGTCCAGACTAGAACCATAGTCGGTCATATGGGAGTCCAGCGTCCCTAACCACCATGTCACCTGCCAACTCCAATCTCATTTTGAGCTACTGATTTCATTTCTAATCAGATCTATCCTTTCAAGTATTATAGGTAAAAGGAAAAAAAGACATTTTGTTATTATGAACAAAACCATCTAATTTGGAATCTGAAGACTTGGGATCAAATCCTGACTCTACCATTTACTAACTTCAGTAAGCTGCTTAATCTTATTGAGCCTGTTTCCTGATCTCTGAAATGGGATTAACACTACCTGCTTTATTGGGTTGTTTTGAGAACTGAATTCAAGAGAGCTCTTCCCACGTTAATAATTCAATGTCCCAGCTCTGAGAACAACTGTACACCACAGCCGTCAGCTGCTCTGGTGTCCACACGTGTTTTTATTCTGTCAAATTCTCAAGAAGAGTGCTTAGGTTCCACAAGGCATCTGGGCAAATAGGCAACACATTCTTGGCAAAACAGTCACATTAGCAGGACCAGCAGTTGGCATAATGGTTATATCACTGGACTCCCATGTAGTCAACCTCGGTTGGAATCCCAGACCCGGTGGCTTAAACTCGCCAGACACGTGTGCGTGTGTGTCCAAGATCCTGAGAGGAGAATGGAGAAGAAGGGATTGCAGCATGGCCATCCCCCTGGGGGGGGGGGGGGGGGGTGATTTCTTGCTTTCTGTCTCTCTCTCTCTCTCTGACTTTCTGGTCCATGCACCCTATAGGAAAAAAAAGCCTCTAAAAACCAACCAACCAACCAACCCTATCACATTAGGAACTTTGCAAACAGTCATTGTTTCCAATGGTTAAAGTCAGTGGGTCGTGATATGCGCTGTTTGTTTTTGACTTAGGATACGTGCACTTGCCGGAGAGAGAGATATACAGAGACAGAGACAATGACAGGGAAAGTGAGAAATCACCCCTCAGGGAGATGGCCATGTGCAATCCCTTCCCTTCCGTGGATCTTGGGCAACTACCATGCACACGTTCCCAGAGTGATTTTCAAGCCACCCAGTCTGGGACTTGAACTGCGGTGAGCCATAAGGGAGTCCAGCGATATAACCACTATGCCCTCTGCTGGTCTGGATATGGGTGGTCTGTATAGAGCACAGTCTGTCACCCACCACTGTATGTCATGTTTCCTGGGACACGTAGGAGTCCGCGGATGACGTGAACTTTGAGAAGGCTTGTAAGGCCTGCGGGCTGGTACTTACTTCTGCACTCGTTAGGAGCCCCCGTTCTGCCATCCGCTGCCTCCCAGGGCCGGTCGTTGTACAGTGGCGCGCAGTGCTGGCAGTGGCTGCCTGCCGTGTTGTGCTTACACATGCACTTCCCGTGGACCTATAACACGAAGCAGGAGCTGTGAGCACACAGGACCTAGCAAAGACCGTCTTCCCCTGTCATCTCCTTGTTGGTTGTAGCCGTCACACACTTCTTGGCTGTTCTGAAGCTAGCAATCAAGATAACGGACCCTTTTAGTTTTGTTATCAAGTCAAACGATTGGGAAGGCTCCACCACGTAGTGGTTAAGAGAGCTGGATCCCCCATGAGTGACTGCGGTTTCAATCCCAGTCTGGCAGCTTGAAAAACATGCTGGATGTGTGTGTATGCATATTCCAAAGGAAAAAGGAGTGGCATGACCACACCCTGCTCTCTCGCTCTCTGGTGATCACATGAGCCCTCTGGCAATTAAAAAATAATTAATTCTGTTAATTAAAAAAATTAAGTGATGGGGCCAGCAGGTGGCATGGTGGTTAAGGGTGCTAGACTCCCACATAGCCAACCATGGTTTGAGTCCCGGACTTGGTGGCTTGCTTTCTCACTTTCTCTCTCTCTCTCTGTCTCTCTTTGGTCCAATTAAAATAAATACATAAATAATTAAAAAAAAATTTTTTTTGGAGAGGTTTTCGCTATAGGGCGCGTGCGCTCGCCAGACAGACAGACAGAGACAGAGAGATAGAAAGTGAGAAATCACCCCCCAGGGGGGATGGTCACGCCGCAATCCCTTCTCCTCCATTCTCTTCTCGGGATCTTGGGCACGCACGCACATGCGCCCAGCGTGAGTTTAAGCCACCGGGTTTGGGACTCGAACCGCGGTCAACTACATGGGAGTCCAGCGACATAGCCATTAAGCTAACTGCTGGTCCCAATACTTAAATTTTAAAAAATTAAGTGATATATCTTCTTGGAGGTAGGATTTATAATTCTAATGAGCAATTCTGAGGTACTGGTTAAGCATTTAAGTACTGTTTTTGGTTTTTATTTAGAATTATTTAAGCTTATTATTATTTAAAAAATTTTGCTATAGGGCATGTATACTCATGAGACACAGAGAGAGAGAGAGGGAGAGGGAGAGAGAGAGAAGGGGAGAGAGAGAGAGAAAGAGAGAGAGAGAAAGCTGCTAGGTCCGTGACTAGAACCATGGGTCATGTGGGAGTCCAGTGCCTTAGCTACCATCCCACCGGCTGGTCCCTTAAATACATTTTTTAAAGAGAAATTTTTTGCTATAGTGTGTGTGCACTTGCCAGAGAGATAGAGAGGCAGAAAGTGAGATATCACCTCCAAGGGGGGATGGCCACGCTGAAATTCATTTTCCTCTATTCTCCTCTCGAGATCTTGAGCATGCACGCACACGTGCTCAGCATGAGTTTAAGCCACTGGGCCCAGGACTTGATCAGCAGTTGACAACATGGGAGTTAAGTGAAGCCATCTACTTTTTGCCATCTACTGGTTCCTTAAGTACATTTTTTCTAATTCCTTAAAATTATTTTTTCTTTACACAAAATACATCTTTGCTATCAAAAAATGCTCAAATCTGTAATCGCATCACAAAGCAACACTAATGTCAACATTTAGAGCATATGCTTCCAGTACTTTAAGACAGAATTATATTTGGGCCAACCCCATAGCCTAGTGGTTAAGGGAGCCAGATCCCACTTGCAAGTGTGGTTCCACTCCTGGTCTTGGCAGCGTGAAAACATGCTGAGCACGCGTGTGTGCATACCCCAAATCCCAAGAGAACAGAGGAATGGAGAAAGGACTGTGGTGTGACCAGGCCGCGTTGAGGGACGCTTTCTCTTTGTCTCTCTCTGGAGAGCACACAGGTCCTCTGGCAATGAAAAAAACCACATTACCTTTTAAAAGGTTTTTTTTTTTTTCACATAACAATTTATTGGGGAGAGCTTATTGTTTTATGAAACATTATTGAGTAACACACATTTTAGTGGCTCCTTTGTATAATCTATTTAGTCAGTGACTTGTTATATTGTTGTTTAGGCTTTTAAGTACTTCTGCATATTAAAATCAATGTAATAGTGAATATGCTTGGAGCTAAGTATTTGTGTTTGTCTTCATTTTCTTTGTGTTCTCTAGAGGTAAATTCAAAGGACCAAAATACATAAATTATTAAGGCTTTGAGTGTATTTTGTCATAACGACTGGGCATTTTCTTTTTCTTTTTTTTTTTTGGAGAGGTTTTTGCTATAGGGCGCATGCGCTCGCCAGACATACAGAAAGAGATAGAGAGACAGAAAGCGAGAAATCACCCCCCAGGGGGGGACAGCCATGCTGCAATCCCTTCTCCTCTGTTCTCCTCTTGGGATCTTGGGCACGCACGTGCACGCGCCCGGCGTGAGTTTTAAGCCACTGGGTCTGGGACGTGAACCTCGGTCGACTACATGGGAGTCCAGCGACATAGCCATTACGCTAACTGCTGGTCCCAATGACTGGGCATTTTCTTTTGCTCCTATAGTCCAGAGTCATCGAGGATTTATTAAAATAGTATTTCTCACAGACAGGAATGCTTCAGTAAAATTCTCAGGGATCTGAGAATTTTTGTATTTTTGTGTTATCACTAGTTACTTCCAAAAGCTAGTATTTGGGGTTATCTGAACTATCTCCTGATAACTAAGACTTGCCATGAATTCCAGTATTAAGAGGCATTTATTGATGTTAATGACTGCACGAATGAAAAGTTTGCAAAGTAATAAATGTCACTCTGGGAGTTGTTTTTCTCCCCTTGAGAAACAATGTTAAATGTAAGTCAACATAAAGGTAGCAAATTCTATTAATCAGTCAACAAATATTTAATGAAACTTACAAGGGAGAGTTATCATACTAGGCTATTATTACACTAATAATTTCTGTCTTTAAGAAAGGCAGCCTAGGGGTCAGAGGTGGTGTGGTGGTTACGGCGCTGGACTCTCACATCTCCACATATCCATGGTTCAAGCCCTGGGCCCAGCAGCCTGAAAACTATGCTATGTATGCACTCAAAATCCCTCGAGGAGAATGGAAGAAAAGAGACTGAAGTGTGGCCATCCCCAAGGGGCTATTTCTCACTTTCCACTCTTCTCTGTCTGTCTGGTGAGCGCACACATGCTATGGAAAAACCTAAACAAACAAAACAAACAAATAAGAAAGACATTTTGTGGTTGGAGGAAAAAGACTTACATAGAAAAACCCAAAACAAAACAGATAAACCTGACAATAATAAATTTCTAAGAAGCAAAATGAGGTTAGAATCCAAAACAAGCAGAAATTGGACTGCAGGTGGCATGGGGGTGAAGGTGTTGGACTCCCATATGGATGACCTATTTCTGAGTCCCAGATTTGGCGTCTTGGTTTCTCACTTTCCCTTTCTCTCTCTGGTCAAATTAAAAAATAATAATAAACAAAATAAATAGCTCTTTTCTGGGGAAGAATTATTAAATTAAATTAAATTAAATTAATTAATCTATTTTAATTGACCAGAGACACCAGGTCCAGGATTTGAACTGCAATCAGCCATGTGGGATTTCAGCACCTTAACCACCACACCCCCTGCCAGTCTCAATAAGTAATTCTTTAAAAAAAAAAAGATGGAGAAATCACCATAGGTAGGTGGCAGTTGTAGAAGGTCTTATGGGTTGATTAGGATTTGAACTAGCTGTTGACAGATGGCAGCATTTCTAACAGGCAGAAGGGAAGGCACTTTCCAGGAAGAGGAAGTAAAGTGAGCTAAAGTGTAGGTTTATTTCCATGCATCTAAATGCCCAGAATTCTGACAGGAGAATGGAGGAGAAGGGATTGTAGTGTGGCCATCCTTCCCTTCTCTCTGTCGCTCTCTGGCAAGCTCATGCGCCCTACGGCAAAAACCTAAAATAAATAAATAAAAATGAATAAAAATGTCATGTACTTAGACTGTCCAAAGCAAAATGACTCCCTAGAGTAAAGTTCCACAAATCCGGAAATAGCCGCAGTAATACACGGATGTACTACTGCCTGACCTAAGATAACACTTGTGTGAGTTGTGTCATCCCGTCCGGATTCCTCTTTCTTAATACTTTCCCAGCATCCCATCTCTGGTTCTGGTGGAGGCACTCTGGAAGTGGCATGCACATCATCCAGGTGTGTAATTGACAACTGTGGGCCTTGTGCTGGCATAATGTTCAAGAATGACACAGAAGGCGCAGAAGACTGCAAGCTACCTGTGAATGAACCACATGGTACCTAAGAGTTAAAACCTGGAACATTCCATAAATAACACTTTTGGTAGCCATGTTAAATTTCCTTTCAATGGATGTAAGGTTCTCACGCTTGATGAATATTACAACACTCTTTTTTTTTTTTTTTTTTCTTACTGCCAGAGGGGACATGAGCTCACTAGAGAGAGACAGAGAGAGAGAGGAAGAAAGTATCCCTCGCATGAGACATGGTCATACCACAATCCCTTCTCCCTCATTTCTCCATCCTGCCTGGATTTGGGGCAGGCATGGATATACACCTGGCACATTTTTCATGCTACTGGGGCCAGGATTCGAACCATGGTCAGCCATGGCATCCTTAACTCTAAACTACAGGGCTGACCTATCAGTCCTTTTAATTCTCAGGAACTGATGAGGATTTAGCTTGTTTTAACAAGTGGTGGACTGGCTCCTTAGAGTAAGATGATGTTACAAAAAGTTTTGTTAATTTCATATGTAGAAACTCAACTAATAGAGATTCAATTTATTTGTTTTGGTCATAGAATGCCCAAGTATGAGTTGAGTTATAATAATCCATCTTCTTAGTCTTCTCTTCATGACTATTTCTGATATAAACTGTTTATATAGTGAAGTCTAATGGAGTTGTAAGTGTTCACTATACACTTCCAAAGACAAATTTGCACGTAAATTTGGAGAGCTGCAGGAATTTAATTTCTACTGCTTTGTAAAAGACAGGTCTTTCCATCCTAGTTCTAAGTATCTGGGTTTTCCTATGCATCTCTGAATGAGCTAGAGCTATTCAGTTCTGTTTTTATAAAATATTTTTTATTTAGCATATCCTGTCATCATTGAAAAAAACCCACTCTTATCAAATAGCATTCACATGATAAGTTTCTTGGAAGGCTCTCAGTAAAAGCTGACCATTCTTTGTCTTCTCATATTAGATGATGATTTCAAAAAAACTGAAGTCTAGAAAAAAATAACCATGTGGGGCCAGCACGTGGTGTGGTGTTTAAGGCACTGGACGTCTCGTGGCTGGCCAAGGTTCTCCTGCCTGCTCTGGACTTGGTGGCTTGCTTCTCACTTTTCCTTTCTCACTATATGGTCAAATTAAAAAAAAAATAATGATAATAAATAAAATAAAATAAATAATTCTTTATAAAAGCTACTGTATAGGCTGAAAAGTGTTCAGTAAAGTGAAAGCCTGCTGACATAGCCAGCAAAAGTAGCGTAATGGAGATTGGTGCCAAAATCCCACAATATGTCAAAAACGAAAAACAGGCAAACATATATGTGCATGTGTGTGTGTGTATAAAACATATAAATAATTTGGTAGAATTCGAGTCAGAATTCCTAGAAGAAACCATCTCAACTCTATCATTACTGTTAAGGAGACTACATGGAGAACTGTTTAGGAGAATATTAGAGAAAACATAACAGAAGATAAAGTAAATATAATAGAGACCAAGATTAGTAATTGTTATCTGTATAAAACTTCTAGATATAATCTCAGGCTGTGTCTTGAAGGGAACAAGATTTTCCTTAGAGAGCAAAGAAAAGAAGATAAGAATGCCAAAAGACTATTCAAGGAAGAGTCAATAAATAAACCAGAGGTGTGTGCTGGAGAGGTGGGCTTGCATCCAGACCGAGAGACACACTACACATTAGCTAGAGAAGGTTGCAATTTATCCTGCAAACAATGCAGATCCATGGAAGATTCTGGAGTAAGAAAAATTATTGGAAGACATATTAAATCATTTCTTCTCTTTTTAAAAAAAATATTATGGGTAGGGCCATCAGATGGCATGGAGATTAAGGCTCTGGACTCCCACATAGCTGACCGCGGTTTGAGTCCTGGACATGGTGGCTTGAATATTCAAGGGTGAGTTCTCACTTGCCCTTTCATTGTCTCTTTCTGTCTCTCTGGCAAGCATGCACACCCTATGGCAAAAACCTAAAAAACAAACAAACAAAAAGGACAATTTATATTTTAACAGATATGCAAAACATAATATAATGTTCAATGTTAAGAAAGGTGAGTATATGTATATTATTGATTTGATTATTATATACTGTATACCTTAAAAAAACCATACTGTCACCCATAAAGACATACACTGATTAAATGTAAACCAGAAATCATAATTTTAAAAAATTCTTTCTCCTTCCCTTCATCTTGCCTGTTACATTTTCTTTCTCTGTCCTTTCTTTTCTTTTTTTGAGAGTTTTTTTTTTTTTAATTTTATTTTTACTATAAGGCACATGTGTTCACCAGAGAGACAGAGAAAGACAGAGAAACAGAAAGGATCTCCTTGGGGGATGGCCACACCGCAATCCTTTCTCCTCTTGGAATTGTGGGGATGTATGCACACGTGCTGAGCATGTTTCAAGGCACTGGGTTCAGGACTTGAACTATGTTCGGCCACGTGGAAGTCCAGCAACATAAGTGTTACGCCATCTGCAGGGCTCTCTTTCACTATTTCTTTTCCATGTTCCTCTCCCCTGCTAGCTTATACCTTCTAATAGCGACGGGTACCCACATGGTATAATAGAATTTTTAAAAGTTGTTCCTTCTTACATAGTGCCTTTTTGCATCCTTTCTACTTTTTAGCAGCCATTTATTGAGCTCTGTAGAGAGGGAAATGCTACAAAGTATTGTTAGTTTTCTTTAGAGGAAAGCACGCTCATTAAGAGTTAGCATCCTAGGTTAGAATTATTGTTTATCAGGTTTGGTCTTTGAATGCCAAAGGTCTATATGTTCTTTAATCGAACTCATAGATTCATCCTGGTCCATAAATTGCAGGCCTCAGGAGGATACAGACATTCAGTGTAACCTCATCAAACATTCACATGTATCACAAGGTGATGTTGGACAGGTCAGTTCCCTCCAGGGTAAGGATTTCAGAGCATTCCCTGGTTCCCACATGCCAAGGATTAGGATAAACCTCCCAGGGTCTGAAAGATGCTAGTCCAGCAAATTTTTCTGTACACAGAAAAATTCAAGGGGCTGTCATTTTGAAAATGACCAAAAAAATAAGTGTAAATCATTACCTAGACAATTTGAAACAAGAAATCCTTCCTCAGCGATACAACTGTTGCTGTTCAAGCTTGAAAGATCACCCACTATTTGATGCTCGTGAAAAATGTGCAAGGAAAACTAGGTCTTCATTGAAAAAAAGGGAAACTTTAGTAATAAGTTAAACATAGCTTTTGTTTGGTATGCAAACATGAACTAGATAAAGAGCAGGAGAGTAGAATTTTGTGCTTCAGAGTTAGTCAAGAAGAGTGATTTCTGACTGTCAAATTGGACAATGAGAAATTCACCTTAACAATAAAAACGACAACTCCTAATTATCCAAGAGATACAAAGAATTTTGTATGTCATGATTTGGAGTTTCCAAAAACTTGTGTGCAAAGACAAATTTTCTGTTGATGTCCAAAGTTTTCGTACTTAGATCTAATTAAGTTGATTTGCTACCGATATTAACCTACTTGCAATCACTTTTAGCATATTCATCTTACAGGAAGGGACTCATAAAAACTTTGAACCAGTTAGTTCAAAGAATTATTGGAATAGCAGGCTCACTAAGAGTCACGTGGGGCAAAACAGTGGCACAGACGTAAAACGCGATTCTCTGTGAGCCAGATCCATACAGGAAGGTTCTGGGTTTGTGTCCAGAGACTTCTCTGAGCATGGTAAATGCTCATGTTCCTGACCTGAAGCTGGCTGAGGCAGGGGTGGGTGTAGATTGTGGTGTCAAGACCCTATTGGGAGTGCTGTCTGCCTTTCTGTCTCTCTCACTCATGGAAGAAAAAACCCTGGTGACAAATACTATATGTTAAAGTCATATCCATAAGGAAGAGAAGAAACTATCATTTCTTCACATTTGCGAATATAGATATAAGAATTTAGGTGGGGTATAAAATGAGGGAAAGTATTATTAAGCAGATTCATCATTGGATAAATAGGTCTTTCCAAGAAAAGTTGCTTTTTTCTGGAGTAGGGGAAGGTTTCTGCTATAGGGCACATGCGCTCAACAGAAAGAGAGACAGAGAGATAGACAGTGAGAAATCACCCCCCGGGGGGGATGGCCACGCTGCAATCCCTTCTCCTCCCTTCTCCTCTCAGGGTCTTGGGCACGCACACACATGTGCCCGGCATGGGTTTAAGCCACTGGGTCTGGAACTTGAACCATGGTCGACTACATGGGAGTCCAGTGACATAGCCATTTTACCAACTGCTGGTCCCGAAAAGTTGCTTTTTATAATGGTGGCTCCTAGGACCAGCAGATGGCATAGTGGTTATGTCACTGGACTTCCACATGGCCCACTGCGGTTCAAGTCTCAGACCTGGCAGCTTGAAACTCGTGAGTTTTCAGTTTGCAGGGGCCAGAACTCTAACGACGGTCGGCCATGTGAGTACAGTGCTTTAACCACCATGCCACTTGCTGGCCCTGGTAGAGAGCTTTTGTAGTCAGCCATCATGTGGTTGAGGAAACTGGCCATGGCAGGAGGTTGTAGGAATCAGTATTGCTAGGGTCAAACATGTGAGATGAACACTTACCACAATGTTGCAGAATATTTAAACATTAGATGGAAGATTGGCTTGGACAGCTTTAGGGTCCTTTGAGTCTTAAGGTTCTATGATCTCAAGGCCTCTTTCTCTGTACTGTGAATACCTTCTGGTTGTAGGCAACTACCTTAATCCTTTCTGAGCTACCTTCAATAACATATAGCTGGGTCCTGTTGCCACCTCGACACAGAATGTTTCCAAAATCATCTGACAAACAAGAGAAAGCTAGGAGACATTTATTCTCTCCTGCAGACACTACTTGATGTGGTACAAATGGAAAAAAAAAACAAAGAAAAAATGATCGTCTCCAAAGACGAACCTTCATTGGTCTCTACTGGCTCTACTTAAACAAGAATAAATTCTGTTCTTTCTTATTTCTGTCCTGTTTTCTTTCTGCTCTACTGCATGTTTCCCATTGCTTTTGAATAAAGTGGTTTTAGAATAAATATTATTCTAGTTCCTTCTCCCAAATAGATGTGTTTCATCATATGGTGAGGTTCACTATAGACATGCACCATCCTGGAATTACAAAAGCAGAAAATCAATCTGGCGAACGCTTTGGAGGACTTGCATGAACTCAGTTCTTCTGGAATGTCTGATAAAATTTGCCTAAGCAGGAAGGTTGCAACTGTTCTTCACTCTCTTATTGTTCATGTCCTACAAAAATGATAATGAAATTTAAAGAAAAGAAAGTCTTGTTTTACAGCTAAGTATTTAGTAATTCTTGAATTTCATCAATTACATGACTTCCTTTGGCTACGATGCCATTATCAATGAGATCATGTGATTTTTCTTTTCATCCATCATGGTGCAATTCTGAATGCCAATGGAAAACGAATATTCTTTTATATTGCCGTTGGAACTTTAAAAAGTTTGTGAAAAGAGGGTACCAACTACTTATTCTATAAACAACAACAACAACAAATGTCCACTTAAAGGCAGCTGTAGCAATTCATGGACCTTTATTTAGCCATGACAAATGACTTAGAAAGTGGAATAATGCTATGTAGCAATTAAGACTACATGACAACCAAAACTGATTAACTTCTAAAGAGACAGTATGTCCCTTTTGGAGATAAGAATTAACTTCTAAAAGGATGAATTTCTTATGTATGAAAAGAGATAAATGCTAATAATAGACTAGTCTGTTCGAACCTGTTCGCTGGACACCTGTTCCTCTATCAGCTGGACAGAAAAGAAATCACACATGATGCTGGTATAATGCAACTTTTCCAAATAGCCATTACGCTAACTGCTGGTTCCCCCGGTATAACGCAACTTTTAAATGAAAAGCGCTGTGATAAGAACACGCCTTTTCCTTAATACATAAAATACGCCCATTTCCCACTGAAGGTTTGGATGTTTTAATTTAACCAAAAAAATAGGAGCTCAGTGTGAATATGAAGTATAACAACAGTTTGCTGAAAAAGGAGGCTTGAAACCTATTGTCAGATGGGGCAAATGGCTGGAAGTTGAACGTTTCCAGCGCTTGCCTAATACTATGTATAGCAAGAATCCAAGCAAAAATGAAAAGCTCTATAATTTATTCTTTGGTCTATATTTGAACATTAGTAAAAAGAACTTTTATAAAAAAAATGAGCAATAAAAATAAAAATAGGTATAGAACAAAACCAATTATGGCTAAATAAAAAGAAACTGGTTAACACTTGAGAGGTCACGCCTTCCAGCTAGCCTGCGGGCCTGAAAACCTTCCTGTAGAGATTCATTCCTTTAGCTGCAGAATGGTGTTTTAGGTTCAAAAGCTCCTTATAAAAACAGACTTACCCTTGGGAGGGGCACATTCTTAAATGATTAGGGAAAAAAACGTTATCAGCAGGGACTTTGACCGTCTGTTTTCAGTCCTAGATCTGGACTCAGAGTTCCTTAAGGAGAAAAGGACCTCCTGGAGGAGGGAGAGGGAATGTCTTAGAGGAGAGGGAAGGAGATAAAGACAAGCTACTCATTTAACTGATATGCCAAGACCCTGCTCTGACAGCCCTGGAATAAAGCAGGAGTGAAGCCAATGCAGATTTCTCGAGTCCCGTTTATTTGTCTCCATTGGATTGTAAATTCTCACAGGGAGCAAACAGTGGCTTGAACTTCTTTGAATCCCCAGTAATTAGCATATAATAGGTTTTCAATAAAGATATGTTTTTTGGGGACCAGCAGATGGCATAATGGGTACCTCACTGGACTCCCACATAGTCAACTGCAGTTCAAGTCCCAGACCCGGCAGCTTAAAACTCACGCTGGGGGTGTGTGCATGCATGCCCCAAATCCCAATAGGAGAGCGGAGGAGAAGGGATTGCGGAGTGGCCATCCCTCCAGAGGGTGAGTTCTCGCTTTCTATCTCGCTGGTGAGCACACACACCCTATAGCAAAAATCTCTCTCTTAACAAAATGTATGCTTATTGGGGGGCTGGCAGGTGGTTAGGGTGCTGGACTTCCACATGGTCAACTGCAATTCTAGTCCTGGACCTGACGGCTTGAGAATTATGCTGGGCAGTGTGCATGTGTGCCAAAATCCCAGGAGGAGAATGGAGGAGAAGATATTACAGTGTGGTCATCGCCCCTGGGGGGTGATTTCTCACTTTCCCTCTCACTGTTTCTCTCTGGCAAGCACACAAACACTATGGCAAAAACCTAAACTAATAAAAATAAAAAACCTAAACAAACCAAACAGAAAATTAAGGCACAAAAACACACATTAGTTTAAGCCTACAGAGGGTCAGGATCATCAATATCGCTGTCTTCTACTTCCACATCTCGTCCCATTGGAAGGAGCACGATGAACAAAAGACCACAAAGCCAAATCAAGGGCAAGAGGAAATGATGCCACCAGAAGATTCGGTAAACATGAGACGTAAGAGGCTCCACCAGGGTAATGCAGCATATTGCTTTATGGTACACGTTTTTGTTTTGTTTTGTTTTGTTTTTGTTTTTCTGGTAAGTAGAAGGTGTATACTCTAAACTAAGGGTGAAAGTATAGTAAAGTAAATACATTAACTATGAACAGAGTAATTTATTGTCATTATCAAGTATTACATAATTGTATGTGTGCATCCTTTTATTTTTTAAGGTTTTTGCATAGGACATGTGTACTCGCTGGAGAGAGACAGAGACAGTGATGGGGGCAGTGGTCACGCTGCAATCCTTTCTCCTTCATTCTCTTTCTGGGATTTTGGGCTGGCATGCACACACATCCTACATGACTTTCAAGCTCCTGGGCCTGGGACTTGAACTGTAGTCAGCCATGTGGGAGTTCAACACCTTAACCACCACACCACCTGCCGGCCCTCATGCACATACTTTTGTAAGACTGACCGCTCAGTAGGTTTGTTTGCACCAGCATACCACAGACGGGTGAATAATGCATTGTACCGGGACATTACCATGGCTCTGACATCACCAGGAAATGGGATATTTTTGTTTCCATTATAGTCTTACTGGATCAGTCAGATACAATTTATGAACTGAAATGTCTTTATGCCGCACATGACTGTATTTGTAAACATATTTCAAGATTCCTTATGTGCCTATGTGTGGTTCTTTGAATTTTCCTTGGAACTGGTTACAGTGTCTTACAAGCCCCTCATTAAATGAGTTAAATACATCTTCGATATATGTACATTTTATATCTGTGTGAGAGTAAAGATTTTCCGTTTTAAAAAATAATTATTTTATTTTATTCATCATTATTATTGTTTTAATTTGACCAGAGAGAGTGAGAGAGAGAGGGAAAGTGAGAAAGTAAGTTGCCAGGTCCAGACGCGAACGGTGGTCAGCCATCTGGGAGACCAGTGCCTTAACCACCATGTCACCTGCTGGTCCCATGTTTTTTCCCTTTTAATAATTTATTCTTGGGACCAACAGTTAGCATAATGGCTATGTTGCTGGACTCCCATGTAGTTGACCATGGTTTGAGTTCCGGATCTGGTGGCTTAAACTCACACCGGGCGCGCGTGTGTGTGTGTGCCCAAGATCCCGAGAGGAGAATAAAGGAGAAGAGATTGTGGTGTGGCCATCCCCCCTGGGGGGTGATTTCTCACTTTCTATCTCTCTGTCTCTCTCTGTCTTTCTGGCAAGCGCATGCGCCCTATAGCAAAAACCTCTCCAAAAAAAATTTTTTTTTATTCTTGGCCCAGCCTTTAGTGTACTCAGTAGTATACTGGACTGAGGAGCTGGAAACCACATACTGACCACAGTTCTAGTCCCCAGCCTGGTTAGCCTGGTACATGCATGTGCGCTCCTGGTGGGCTGGAGGAATGCAGGTGAGGGTCATGGTGTGAATGAGCCTTGTGGAGGGTGCTTCTCTCTGCCTCTCATTCTCTCTTAAATAAGTTTTTAAAAATTAAAAAGAAAAAAGTTATCCTTCAACACTGCCATTTCTTATCTTCCATGAGTTATCTAAAGACTTTCCTATTTGTCAAGAAGAGTTGAGAATTTATTTCTAAAAATAGAATTTCAACATATTTTATATCACTGAGTCTTGAATGTTTTACATTTTCACAAGATTAATTCTACTAGTCTCCTCTTTTTGGTGTCCTCAGGCACTTTGTCTTTCTTCTAGGGACTGTAATAAATATTTCTGCCATAAAAATGCAAATAACATTAAACTAAAAACTGTAATGCCCAGGAAACTTATGAAGATTACATTTAGATAAGATGATACTATTACCAACTTATGAGATTTTTTTTTCTACCATTATTTCATTGCAGACAATTGCTTCTTATTTGTTTCTTATTTAAATAAAAAAAATATGTCTGGGCTTTTAAAAATACTTTCTGTTCAAAAGATACATATTTTTAAAGAAATATTTTATTTAACTTTATTTATTCATTTGTTTATTTCAATTTGACCAGAGAGGGAGAGAGAGAGAGGGAGAGAGAGAGAGAGAGAGTGAGAACGCAAGCCGCCAGCTCCAGAACACGAACCATGATCGGCCATGTGGGAATTCAGCACCTTTAACCACCACGCCACCTGATGGTCCCCCAAAAGATATATTTATTTGACTAGATGCTATCCATGAATTGAGCTAGTGATACGAATGATTTGATTTCAGACTTATTTATAGGAAATGACAATAAAGTAAAGCACTCTGATTTCAAGACATTTATTTCTGTATATCTAAGACTTCTTTGCTTTAGACTATCATCGACTCTGTTTCTGTTCTATAACCGCCAGTATCTTTAGCTGTACATATGGAGCAAAATAAAGAGTGACAAATAGCCGTAGCTTTCTGCTGCAGTCCTCGTGCATACACAGACACTAGGTGTCCTGTAATACTACGTAAGAAACTGCCTCAGTAGCAGCTAAGTAAATTGCATTTCTTCGAAGGCAAATTTCTACCTGGTCATATGTTTAGTTACTGAGAAAGTGGCTACACAGCCATTCCACCCACTCCGTCTCTGCTCTTCACTTCATCTCTGTGAAGTCTTGTTTTCACAATTTTACTTTGCACTTGTCTTTTTATACTTAAACTTCTCCAAGCTCAACAAAGCAAATCAATGGCTGAACAGAGGAACGAAACTCCCAAGAGACTCTTAAAGTAAATAATTAGAAGCCCAGTGATGTCATCTAGAGGATTTTTTTTCCCTTCCCACGCACACCTAAAATAACTTCTTATAACATACTTGCTATGAAGGAATAAGGAATTATATCCATTTGAATTTCTTAGTCCTGATTTAATTTTAATAATTTTAGAAAGAAATAGCAAAAGTGGTATTATTACCATAGATAACTTCTAATATGCGGTTCAAACTCTGACCATAACTATTAAGCAAGAACCTAGGAAACAGAAAGCAAACAAAAACAAGTAGAACTCATTTAGTAAGCAACTTATCTGTCAAGCAGCATTTGACATGAGTATAAAGGAAAGTTTTGTAGGGTTTTGTTGAAAATCTTTTAGGATTTAGATGAGTTTTTATAATTAGTTGAGGGCCAGGCAGATTCTCTTAGAAATACTGTGGGGATTATTAAGTACTTCTCACCCCACTGACATTCATTTGTTCAATGTGTTCACATAATGATTTAAAAGGAAAATTCCTTGTCATGGACTACTTTGCATTCTCTTACAAAGCTTTTTTTTTTTTTTTTTTTTTTTTTCCCAATTCATTCTAGTTCACATTTCCCACTGTTTTCCTTCTTTCTTGACAGCTCTGTTTGAGTGTCACTCTGTCTTCTATACAGTGCAGAGGGTGTTACAAAAGTTGACTTGTTTAAGATAAATGAGCCCCTGGTTGCAATACAAGGAGCCAGTTGCTAGGGCATGTTTTCTTCCTCCCCAGTCTTTTGTTGTTGAATTCATTCATTCAGATGCTTCTTTTCATATCTGAAAATTGCTTGTTTTTTGGTGAATCTTGTAAAACAGTTTTCATTATTGAGTGTGTTCATATGAAAGCTTGAATTGGAAATATTGGACTTATTAACACGCTACGCTTGTTTGGCAACTTGATTAGAACACAGAGCCGTTAAGAAATCTGTGATCGGAGCCAGCAGGTGGCGTGGTGGTTAAGGGCACTGGACTCCCACATGGCCGACTGTGGTTGGAGTTCCAGACTTGGCGGATTGCTTTCTCACTCTCTCTCTCTCTCTCTCTCTCACTCTCTCACTCTGTCCCTGGTCAAATGAAATAAATAAATAAAGCTAAATAAAATAATTCTTAAAAATAAAAAGAACCAACAACTTTAGTCATTTAAGGAACTGGTTTTCTTCAGTAGCCACCTGTCCAAAGTTACTGCTTTATTTTTATTTATTTATCTTTTTAGGTTTGGCCATAGAGAGTGTGCACTCACAGGAGAGAGACAGAGTGGGAAAGTGAGACATTACTCCCCTGGGGGAAAGGGCCACCTTCAATCCTTTCTTGACTCCATTCTCCTCTCAGGATTTTGGGCATGCACGCACATATGCCCTGTGATTTCTGTTCAAACCACAGTTGACTATGTGGGAGTCTAGCACCTTAACCACCTTACCATCTGCTGGTCCCCAAAGTTACCGCTTTTTAAAACAACCTGCTCACAGCATGGGACTTGAAAAGAAATATAT
The DNA here is from genome assembly GCA_026018925.1 of Tupaia tana. Taxonomy (NCBI): domain Eukaryota; kingdom Metazoa; phylum Chordata; class Mammalia; order Scandentia; family Tupaiidae; genus Tupaia; species Tupaia tana. The sequence goes on from JAKSZU010000006.1 coordinate 200,129,156, forward strand.
TCATTCTGTAAAATTCCTGCATAATTCCCCATGTATTTTTTTTTTATTGAGATAACATTCACATAACATAAAATTTATTTTAACCATTTTGGTGTACAATTCAGTGTGTATTCAAAATGTTAGGGGCAATTATTCCAGAGCATATTCATTACCCCCCAAAGAAACTTTATATCCATCAAGCAGTCACTTCCTATTTCCTGAATCCTAGCTCCTGGCACCACCCACTTATTTTTTTAATGGATTTTTCTATTCTGGACATTTCATATATAAGAGAGACAATACAGTATGCAAGCTTTCGTGTCTGGCTTCCTTCACTTGGCATAATGTTTTCAAGGCTCATCCGTGCTTTAGCATGTATTAATCCTTCATTCCTTCGTATGGGTGGATAATGCTCCATCATATGAAGGTATTGCATTTTATTTATCCATTCAATTGATGGAGATTTGGATTGTTTCCACTTTTTGGCTACTATGAATAGTGCTGCTATGAACACCAACATACAAAGTTTCATGTTTTCAGTTCACTGGAGTATTCATTGAGTAGTAGAATTGCTGGGTTATATGATAATTTTCTATTACACTTTTTGAGAATTGCCAGACTGTTTCTGACAGCAGTGACACCATTTTACATTCCCACCAGCAGTGTACAAAGGTTCCAACTTATCCACATCCTTGTCAACAGTTGCTATTGTCTGTTTCTTTCTTTCTTTTTTTGGTTGTTTTTATAACCAACCCAGGGAAAGTGAAGTAGTATCTCATTGTGATTTTGGTTTGCATAATGATGCTGAGAATCTTTTCATGTGCTTATTGACATTTGCCTATCTTTTTTTGAGAAACGTCTACTCAATCTTTTGCCCATTTAAAAATAGGGTTATTTGTTTCTTTTTTTTGTTTTAATAATTGGGTAAGTTCTTTATACATTTTGAATATTAGAACCTTATTAGATATATCATTTGGAAATAGTTTCTTCCATTCTGTGGATTGTCTTTTCACTTTCTGGATAGTGTCCTTTGTTGTATGAATGTCTTTATTTTAAATGTAATCCAGTTTTCTTAGTTTTTCTTTCATTACTTGAGCTATGGGCTTTACATCTAAGAAACCATTGCCTACTTCAAAGTCATGTAGATTTATACCTATGTTGCTTCCTAGGAGTTTTATCCTTTTAGCGCTCCATTATGTCTTTGATCTATTTTGAGTCATTTCTGTATACAGCTTGAGGTAGGCATCCAAATCTGTTCTTCTGCACATGACTCTTCGGTTGACCCAGCACCCTTTTGAGAAAAAGTATTTTTCTACATTGTACAGTCTTGATGCCCTTGTAGAAATCAATGGTTTATTTTTAGAGATTTTATGCCATTGATTTATATGACTATACGTATACCACTATCACGCTATTTGATTACTATAGCTCCATAAATAAGTTTTGAAATTGGGAAGTGTGGATCCTCCAAAATTCTTGTTCTACAAGATCGTTACGGTTATTTGAGATTCTCTTATTTTTCCATATGACTTTTGGGTTCCATTTCTGCCAAAAAGACAGTTTGGATTTTGAGAGTGATCTCATTGAATTTGTAGTCAATTTGGCGAGTATTGCCGTTTAAACAACATTAAGCCTTCTAATGCATGAATGAAGGATGTCTTTCTTTTTATTTAGGTCTTTTAAAATTTCTTTTAACAATGTTTCAGAGTTTTCAGTGTATAGGTCTTATAACTTAAATTTATTCCTATGTATTTTATTCTTTTTTTATGCTATTGCAAATAAAACTGCTTTTTCTTCTTTAATTTTTTAATTAATTAATTTACATTCATTCACTAAGCACCGTCACAGCATACAAAATGTGATTTTCCATCCAGAATATACTGCATAGTGGCTTAATCATACATGTTATTTTCTGAAAAAATGAGACTCTGTTAAAGGTGAGATAATCATTCAGATATTCTTATTTGTATGATTACATTTATTTACAAAGCATATTTATGAGAACTTATTGTTCTTTAGACTATATTGAAATATATAATTGGTCTTAATGTTATTGCTTTCATGATGCCATAAAAATAGTAACAATGAAAACAATAAGAACCTGAGACCAGCAGGTGGCATGGTGGGCAAGGCATGGTGGGTAAGGCACATGGCCCACCACTGTTCGACTCCCAGATCTGCTGTCTTGAAAATCACACTGGGCACACGTGCATGTGTGTTCAAAATTCCAGGAGGAGGATGGAAGAGAAGGAATTTCAGCATAGCCATCCCCTCCTTGGAGGGTGATTTCTCACTTTCCATCTCACTGTCTCTCACTGTCTCTCTCTTCTCTGGCAAGCACATGAGACCTATGTCAAAAATCTTAAAAAGAAAAAAAAAGAGAAAAAAGAAAACAAGAAGCACCTTTATCTACATGAAACTCTACAAAGGCATTCCAAGGTTCTTGTCTTAGCATTATATGGGCAAATGTGGCATAAAGAGAATAAAATTTAAAACTAAATACATGGACTTCTTAATCTCATCTCTTAATAATCTTGGACAAATTCCTTAATAAATGAATCATAACTTTCTATCTATAATGTTAGGATAAAAATACTGCTCCCATGTATTTTTTTGGAATAAAAAGAGCAAGTATGTTTAAATATGTGACATAATCCAGAATGATCATTATTATTATTACTATTAAAATTATTATTTGAAATTAATCTCTTGTATTTTAAATGCCATTGATTAATTTATTTATACATTCTCTCAGAATTTTTTGAACCTATGTTAGACATTATGATTGTATCAGTATTTGCCATTAAAGGGGCAGATAGTTTAGCCACATTGGGAAAGTTGAATGCATAAGCAAATAATCGAAATACAGTGAGACAAAGGTTTTAATACAGAGAAGCACAGGAGACTCTGGGAGGCCTGAGAAATGAAAGGACTTTGTCAAAGGTCACTTAAGACCTAATTATTTGATGTAATAATTATGGCTGCAATTTCTTGCTTTACCTGTGAGTGAAATTAGGTGGCAAAGTTTGCAGCACAAATATCTTCATCTCTCCTACTCCTGTGTAATCCCAGTTCAACTCTCTTTATTACATATGGGGATTGCATTAAATGAGAATTAAAAGATAAGTGTACTGCAACTATGATTTGATTATTTTTGGTCTCTGTTCAGCATATGAAAATACTATGATCCTAGATTCTTTCTAGCTTTACTGCCTACTGGGGTGCTCTCTGGAAAACAATGGAACCTCTGCCCTTCAGGGATTCTAAGAGCTGACAGAGCCAGCTAAATTACATGCCTGGTAGGAGTGCCCTTGGAGATGCAAAAATAGAAAGGAAAAGACACTTGATCGGTGTTTACTGTTATGAATTTCATAACTGTTTCTATTACGTATAAAATATTTAATGGGGAAATTGTAATAATTTTTTTCCATTTCTAACATACAAGTTGTCTTAAAGCTAAAAAAAGTATGTATGTGTATATATGTGTGTGTATATGCATACAAAATATACAATATGTACATTTTTATAAATGTGTATAATATATAAATACATGTACATATATAAATGTATATACATCATGCATACGATGTATTCTATAAAATGTATATAATATACATATGCATATATTATGGGTGTGTATATTTATTTATTTTAGACAGGGTCTCACTCTGTCACTGTCTTCCTGCTTTAGGCTCCTGAGAAGCTAGTGCTACAGGCGCACTTCACCATTCCTCGCTTTTAGGGTAGACAGGGAACTGAACTCAGGTCTCCCTTATGGCCTCAGCCTGCCCATTAGCACTATCTGCCAGAGCATGTTACTGTAACCGGGCCTGCTTCTGTTTTGTGAAACCATAATTTTTCTCTTTCTGTCTGCAAAGCTAGAGAGAAAAATTGAAAATAAATCAGAATTCTACATTCCTAAAAAAAAGTCTTTCTAGTTAACAGATATTACAGTCTTTCTACATCTCTACACATGTACTATTTTACCCCATTAAAATTTTTACATTGTTGGGACCAGCAAATGACTTAATGGTTACATTGTTGAACTCTCATGTAGCCACAGTTTGAGTCCTAGAACTGGAGGCTTCAAACTCACTTCAGACACGTGTGAGTGTGTGTGTGTGTGTGTGTGTATGTGTGTGCCCAAGATCCCGAGAGGAGAATGGAGGAGAAGGGATTGCAGCATGGTCATTCCCTCTGGGGTAGGGGGGGAAGTGGTGATTTCTCGTTGTTTGTCTCTTTCTCTCTCTGTCTCTTTGGCAAGTGCACACACCCTATGGCAAAAATCTCTCTTCAAAAAATATTTTTTTTACATTGCTAAGCCACAATGCAGCTATAGTCCCAATTATATTATTAAGGTTTTGAATGCCAAATTAACAATCTTGTTTTCCTTACTATTTGAAATAACTGTGAATTTTCTCTATGTTCTGGAATTATTATAAAGTAAGTGTGTGTGTGTGTGTGTGTGTGTGTGTGTGTGTGTTTCAACCTATGTGTCTGGTCATAAAAACTCCTGTAAGAGGGAACAAAGACTTCAACTGCAGCTTAACTCTACTGTATGGAGTTGTGTTAGGGAAAACCGATGTGCATTTCCAGAGTTTACAAAACTGGCAAGACACAAATGAAATACCACAGAGATACGGGATGTGACCCGGAAGTCACATATCCATCTGTAACTTCAGCTTTTCTCTTTCCATGTAGCTTCCTCCTACTTCCCTCACCTCCATTATTACAGAAGGGACTCTAGGTTCCCAATTATCAGCAAGATGAGCCCCGAAATGCAGTACTAAAAAAGAAATATTCCTGAGAAAATCTGCAAAGTGAGATATGCCTTGACTATCTAGTGTGGCAGGGGAACTTCAGAGTAAGAAAACACCGACGTTAATCTGGTCCTTCCCAACTTTATAGAACTTATTAAGGAGGTTCATTTTTGTGCCTTTGCAACGTCACAACCTAAATATATCTGACCTAAATATACACGTAATTTACTTTTTGCAAGGCCGATGCATGAAATGTTGGATACATGTTATATTTTGGAGAATCAATCTTGCTTTCCCATTGACTTATATTTTACTTTCATAGGTGTTGGTTCTGACACCAATATTTTTGCTTTCGGGTATTTTGAGCCATTCACCTTTCTGTCAAATAGTTAAAGGCCTATACATGAATATTTAAATGCTCTAGACGAATCCTTGAAAGGAACCCCACAAGGAATCTTTTCATGTGTGCAAAGCTCTGCCTTTGGTTCTGAAGTCTTCCGGTTTCCTTATCTTCACATTAAAAGGGTAATTTTGTGCAATGTTTGATATTTTTTAAAAAATGTGTGTCTTTCTGTCTAGAGAGAAAACACTAACGATTTTCAGCCATGAGATTGAATTTCCAGTAACATGAATATTTTGCTAGCTTTTCTATTTAAAGACATGAGGTAGTAAATGAAGAATAAGCAACAGTTTGTATATCCTCAACAATCTGTGGTTACTGACTGCAAAGAGACTACCAGGAGAGCTTCACACCACTAACGCAGGAACATTGAGGTAAGAAGGCCGAGAGGGGCTGAGAATAGCCTTACACTAACTGGATCACATGGGTAGGCTCTGTATTGTGTTAATAATAGAAGTACATCATGCCCCTGTTGGTGACAGGATTGCTTATTCCTCCAGAGCCTAATGTGACCAATGAAATGGCTGGGGTTCTTGCTGCTTTTTAGCAGAAGCAAAAAGGATTTAGGGCAAGAGAGAAAGGACGGTAGACACTTTCTAGTGAAACAAAAGCTACTCGTACCTTGCAAAAGACAGTCACTTCTAAATTATTTACTTTATAGATTATCTAAAGTTACTGGTCTTTTCATGAATTGTTGAATGGAAGCAAAAAATCAATGTTAATTTCTGGTTCCATACAAAAATACAGATGATTTGGATAAATTACCTATCCCTGTAAGAAGAGTCGTTTTTTTTTTTTAATTAGATTTTTGCCATAGGGCACATGTGCTTGCTGGAGAGAGACAGAGAGAAAGTGAGAAATCACCCCAGTGGGGGATGACCATGCCAAAATCCCTTCTCCATTCTCCTCTCTGGATTTTGGGCACAAACATACATATTATGCCCAGCAGTTTTCTCATCTCACCAGGTCTGGGAGCCACAGAGTCAGCTATGTGGGATCCAGCTCCTTAACCACCTGCTGGCTCTAGAGTAATTCTTAAAACATGAGGCCAGCAGGTGCCAGAGTGGTTAGAGGCGCTGGACTCCCACATGGCCAACCACAGTTCGAGTCCCAGACCTGGAGGCTTGCTTTCTCACTCCTTTGCTCTCTCTCTCTTTCACTCTGTCCCTCTCTGGTCAAATTAAAATAAATAAGTGGATAAATAAAAAGTTAAATGAAATGATTCTTTAAAAAATAATTTTTCCTTGGTAGTCTATTGGGAGTGGAGATGGAGTACTGAAATAAGAAATCTTAGCACGATTGTTCTATTACTGTGACTCCACGCAAGTAAACCAATCTCTGTACCTCAGTTTTCTGAAAACAAAACACATACTTTCCAGGGCTATAATAGGGGTCAGTGAAATAGTGCATGGGAAAGGGCTTTATAAAGTATTATAAAGCTGGCCTTGGGTGGTGAGAACTGTCTTTGCGCTCTCATGTCCTTATTCAGTGGAGATTCCACGGCCCTTCAGATAATCAATTCCCTAAACTCACCCTCATCTTCCTTGTCCCTCCATCCTTCCTCCCTCTTTGCCCCTCTGTTCTTGGCATGATGTAGATCCTAGTATTTCAAGACACAATGACAAAAAGAGAATGTTTTTGGTGTCTGATGGGTGAATTTAAAGTGTGGCTCTACCCTTCATTGGCAGTTAACGTTTCTAAGTCATTTCATCTATGAAGGAAAATGATGACGCTGTATCTTACAGTTGTTGTAAAGATTGCATTCAACATTTACAGTGTGACAGCACACAACAGTGTACAGCAAGCCTTCCACAAATGGTAACTGCTGTTATTAGGGTTTATGATCTACAGTTGTTATTTTTTCTATGTTAAGACCTAAAACGAATTTACAGATCTTCATTTGTAAACACAGACGCATGATTTATTGTATAAAATATTTTAAAATCTTGATTTTTATAGTCTCACTCTATAACTTTATTGTGTTAAAACCTTCTGTTCTTTTCCTGAATATCTTGAAGATTCAAGAGCTTTCTGATTCTACTTTTGGCTTACTTATAGTACAGGAAAGCAATGTTTATAAGAAAATGAAATATTAGGATCTTAACTCTGATCTGAATTTATAAAGTATGACATATGAGATGTGCAAACTTAAATACATGAAAAAATGTACTCAGATTCAGTTAGTAAAAACTTTTTTTAAGACTAATTTAATTTAATTTATTATTATTGTTATTTTATTATTTTTTAATTTGACCAGAGAGAGAGAGAGAGAGAGAGAGAGAGAGAGAGATAGGGAAAGTGAGAAAGCAAACCACCAGGTCTAGGACTCAAACCATAGTCAGCCATGTAGGAGTCCAGTGCCTTAACCATCACACCACCTGCTGGCCCAATAAAAAATTTTACAAAGAGACTGTTCAAATAATTCTGAAATCTCCTTACGCAGGAGGTAGCTAAATCATATTCTCTTTAAATGTCGCTGTACGTTTCCTCAGGGCTCAATGTTTTACTTTTAGATTTAGAACATATTAGTTAAAATATTGACATTCTTTTAAGTTTCTGATTACAAACAAAAGATCCACCATAACAAGTGTAGCTCAAGGCATTTACGTAATTCTCCACAGTCTTCTAAGGCCCCTGTTTATCTAATGGATGATATTTCAGTAAAACAAGGACTTGCTCCATGTTCCTCCTTATTACCATTCATCATCCAACAGCTGTAAAACCACCAGCTGCTAGGAAAAGGAAGAGATCAGTCCCTGGTGGGGGTGAGCTGAAAAAAGTTTAAGGTTGCTTCTTCACGTGACTGCTGGGATCCCAGCAGGGGAGTCACAGTTTGGTTTTCCTCGCCACAGAACCTTGTAAACATGTCAGGCACCACACGTAAGTGATGATTTACTTTTGCGGTTATGGGGGAAGAAATGTGTGTGGAAGAAGTGGCTGAGAGAATACACTATAACAAGAACAGCCATGGAAGCTGAGTCTTCTACCATACCCCAGGCACTAGGCGTCACACTTTTGTTTTAATTTTTTTTTTTTTAAACTATAGGGGTGTGTGCCCACAGGAAAGAGACAGAGAGAAGGAATGTGAGAGATCACTCCTCAGGGGGGAAAGGCCACATTGCGATTCTTTCTCCTCCATTCTCTTAGGATTTTTGGGCACGCGTGCATAATCTGTCAGATCTAGGACTCGAACTGAAGAGTTGGCCATGTGGGATCCAGCCACCTTAACCTCCATGCCACCTGCAGGCCCTCTGGTCATCATACTTTTTTAATCCTCACAAGAACTAAAGACAGTAAATATTATTCTCAGTTTATTAGGACATTGAAGTTCAGTGAGACTGAGTAACTTAGTAAATGAGTCAAATTCAGGTCTGTTTGACTCCAGTGCAGGGTCTTAATCATTGCAGTGTTCTGCCTTTCAGCAAAATGAATGGATGAAGAAAATTGGAACCCGTGAAGGATTAATGGCATGCCCTTGGGAAGAAAGGGGAAGAAACATGAAGGAAGTGGTGCTGTTTTAAAAGACAGAAGGAATGCTTTAAATAAGGTAAATGAGCTGCCAATCTGTTCCCCTTTTCCTGCTCCCCTCTCCCAAAGAAAGGGAATGACTCCAAAATCTTGGACAGCTTAAGAAATAGACTAAGTATCCTTGCCATTAATTTCCCTAATTCACTATCATCAGCCATCAAGAAGTCCAGGCCAGGGACCAGCAGTTGGCATAATGGCTATGTCGCTGGACTCCCATGTAGTCAACCGCAGTTTGAGTCCTGGACCCACTGGCTTAAACTCACACCGGGCGCGTGTGCATACGTGCCCGATTCTGAGAGGAGAATGAAGGAGAAGAGATTGTGGCATGGCCATTCCCTCTGGGGAGTGATTTCTTGCTTTCTGTCTCTCTGTCTCTCTGGCAAGTGAATGCACCCTATAGCAAATATCTCTCTCTAAAAAAAAAGAAAAGAAAGTTAGATTTGATATTCATACTTATGATGAACTGACTTGTAAAAGAATAGCATTTCTTAAAGGCTGTTGGGCTGGATGGTGATACAGTAGTAAAATCCACTGCTCTACAAGGCTAACCCGCAGTGGGTGGACTGGGCATGCGCATACCCAGGGGTGACTGCACCTGAGGGAGGACTGGGGCATCAAAACCCTATTGGGGGTGCTGTCTCCCTGCCTCCGTCTCTCTTGCTCACGGAAGAAAGGAATAAACCTTACAGAAAAATAGGCTACCTTCCATTCTGTAGGCAGGATTTATGATCCCAGCTATTTACAGATGTGTACATATAATAAATGCTATCCACAGACACACGAATGTGGGAGGACAACTGACCTTACGACTGTTCTTCAAGAGGCAAACAACTATGCTTTTAATGTGCATTTTGTTCAGATAGGTAGTCACTGGAATAAGAATATCACATTCAGAAGAGAAATTATCTCCAAATTTAATACTAGTGCTTTAAAAATACAGGAAAAAATGCAGATTAAAAATAAAATTGCTGGGGCCGGCAGGTGTTGTGGTGGTTAAAGCGCTAGACTCCTACATGGTCGACTGTGCTTTGAGTCCTGGGCCTGGTGAATTCCTTTCTCACTCCCGTCCCCTTATCTCCCCATGTCTCTTTTTGGTCAAATTAAAAATTAGTAATAATAAATAAAGGTAATTCTTAAATTTTTTAAAAATTAAATTGCACCTAAGCTTAGAGATAAAAAAAATTTTTGAAACAGAACCATTCACATAACCAGCTGCTGATTTACTTTCTTATGGCTCTTTTTTTCCTTTCTTTCTTTCCTTTTTTCCCCCTCCTCTTTTTGTTCGTTCCTTCCTTCTTCCCTTCCTTGCTTCCTTCCTTTCATTCCTTCTTTCTTTCTTCTTTCTCTTTCTTCCTTACACTGCTTTCCTTTTTGCCCTTTTTTTAAAAGGAGGTTTTCATGTTAGGGCCTGTGTGCTCACCAGAGAGAGAGACAAAGACAGAGACAGTGAGAGGGAATGTGAGAAATCACTCCCTAGGGGGGATGCCCATGCCTCAATCATTCTCCTCCACTTTCCTCCTGGGACCCTGGGCACACAGATGCACCCGACATGATTTTCATGCAACCAAGTCCAGGACTTGAACTGCAATTGGCTATGTAAGAACTCAGTGATGTAACTGCTACACCATCTACTGGCCCCTCTTTTCCTTTTTGAAAAAGAATAGCTATAGCAGGACCAGCAGTTAGTGTAATGGCTATGTCCCATATAGCCGACCACGGTTCAAGTCCTGGACCCGGTGGCTTAAACTCACACCAGGCGCGTGTGTGTGCATGCCCAAGATCCCAAGAGGAGAATGGAGGAGAAGGGATTGCGGCGTGGCCATCCCCCCTGGGGGGTGATTTCTCGCTTTCTATCTCTCTCTCTGTCTTTCTGGCGAGCGCACGCGCCCTATAGCAAAAAAAGGAATAGCTATAGCAAGGATTCTCATGGAACTGGTTCCCTGGAAACCACTTAGCTTGTTTCTTACCTCTTACTTGGTCCTTGCTGCAGGCATGGCTTGGCCTGGCCTGGTTTGGGCACAAGCCGAGTTACAGCATTGGGAACTGCCACTATTAATGCCTAAGTTGAAATCAATATGAAAATTGGAAACTAGTATCTTAAAAGGAAGTTTCTTCCAATATCAAAGCAGCCTGAGATTAGTAAGAAAATGAAGGCTCCAATCTGTGGGCCATCCACGGGGGAATGGCCATGCCACAATCCCTTCTCCTCCATTCTCCTCTTGGGATCTTGGGCACATATGCACACACGCCTGGAGTGAGTTTAAGGCACTGGGCCCAGGACTCGAACTGCAGTCGACTACATGGGAGTCCAGCGACATAGCCATTACGCTAACTGTTGGTCCTGAACAGTATTTTAAAGCTTCTGCAAAAGTCTCTGTTGAGTTTGAGTAAATATCCTTTGTGAATTTAGCAGAATGAAGAGAAACTCCATTCCCTTCTGCCTTATAAAGTGTTGCTAACTCTGAAACTTTATATTCAGAGGATTTTCTTTAAAGAAAGGAAATTTTTGCTTTTTTAAAGAAGAGTTACTTGTTTTAATTTTTATTTGTTATTATTATTTTTAAAAATTGACTAGGGGTAGGAGAGATTTGAAAGCAAGCCACCAGGTCTGGGACTCAAACCATGATTGGTCCTATAGGAGTCTAGCACCTTAACCAGCATACCACCTACCAGGCCCAGAAACTACAGCTTTTAAACACATATGCATGAGTATTGTAAAAGGCTCTTAAGAACTCTGGTCATTTGGTTTGGTTGATCAGAGCCATTTAGTGGTCTTACAGGTCATTCATTCCCTCCACAAATATTTGGTGAGGGTTGACTCTGTGTCATTGAGACTTGTGTCTGTCCTTTGGTTTAAGACTACTCCAGAGTGGTCCTGTAAGGCTGGGATTATTAGAGACAGATGGGGTAAACAAAAGGCTTGCATGTGCTCCTTTAATTCACTAAAATGTGGGGGGGTCCTTACATAGATTCTCTTATGAAGATCCTTCAATGTCTGGACACTCATAGATATTTGTTGAATGAATGCTGCATTTCCTTCACCTTCAGGAGCCCTACATTCACTTCCAGTGCTTCTATTTTTGTTTTCTCTGGCTACTGTGCTAGTCATTTTAGTTACCCCACTTATGGCTGCACCCCAGTGACTCAGCCCAGCCAGCCCCAACTGTCCTGACTTAACCAGTTCTTGGCCTCTGGTGGCCTTCCCTTATTTCAGGGCTGGGCGAAAAAAAATTAAAAAAAAAAAGAATGTGGAAGTCTACACCTTTTTGCTACTGTAATAAGGCTGTTCTTCTAAAATTAATTAATTATTTTTAATGTGTTTTGCTCAGACGTATCAGAGCAAAATATTACAGGAGAGAGCTGGAGCACTGTCCTATTTACTTTCTCCTTGCCTAATCCCCATCCATCGCTCTGCATGGGTCTCAACAAGGTCCTTGCCAGCTGAGCCGTCTGTCTTTAGGAAGACAGTGAGACAACGACACTGAGTTTTCATCATCTCCCTATTGCTATCATTCAGCCAGCACCGACGGAGCACCAACTTCTGGCTTAGGGAACACACCAGGTCTTGAGCCTACAATGAGCATACGGCCTCTATCCTCAGGAGTTCCTGGTCTCCTAGCGGACAGAAGTCAAAGTTCACAGGAAAGCACAGAGTTGTGCCAACACAGAGGAAAGCGCGTTAACGCTGCCTCGGGGTAAAAGGAGGTCAGGGCGCTCCTCACGGAGGAGAACTGTGATTCATTCTACTGGCTGGACAGCGAAGATTACAGGCATTACATTAAGGTTCTTATTTTCTCCACTTGAAAATCTACTCAACAATGGTCTTCATTTACTATCAAAGCTGGCTTCTGTGTGATAATGCCACTAATAAGATTATGCCAACCTCTCGTTACCTCTCACCTTACACTTCATATCTGAGGGTCACAGTTCTAAACACTGGCATGGGAGTTTTCCATGGAATCTGATTTTCATGTTTGACTGTAATTGTAAAATTGAAGATTAAAAAACAAGTTAATAGTCTTTTTATCGGAGTCGAGAAGTAGCTCAGTAAAGGAAGAAATAAGAAGCAATACGTTAGGCATGTGCCAACTCTCAGGGACCTTAGAGCAGTAATGCCAAAGCTGAAGGTAACTGATGATCTGTTTTTCTCAGGGGAAGATGTGTTTACCTACCACATGGAAGGTTCCTGGGGCCTTGAGGGGTTTGAAGCCATCCACAGGTATGCACTGATCAGCATGGCCATTGCAGAAGCAGCTGCCCTTGACAATGAAATCGTAGATGGCATAGTGTGTAAAATGTTGGGGCTTTGCATTCAGGTCATTTCTCTGGCAGGGACAAGTCTGTCGTTTCAGGAGCTGCACACGGAGGTTGGTGATCTTCAGCTGCTCCTGAGCTTTGGCACTGTAAGGGTTCTCCGTGTCATATGGTGGTGACAAAGCTTTAAAAATAACCTGTAAAGAGAATGAAAATATCAGCATGTATAGGACTGTGTGCAAACCCTAAATTGTTTGCCCAATGTACTCGTGGTTTGATTTATGCCTTTGTTACCTGTGAGTGATAAGATAAGAGGTTTTTAGACCTTGATCACACCCAGGGAAGAGCTGCCCTGTTATTCTAAGGAACAGAGGTGCTGCCTGCTTGATTACAGAAGACACATACATTGAAAAACCGGGAGAAGCTTGACTGTCAAGATGAAGGCAGCCACGCAAAGCTCTTGAAGGAACAGCATTCTGGACAGAAGGATCAGGAAGTTAAAAGGCCTCGAAGCAGACTCAAGCTTGCCTCATTAAAGGAAGAACCACAAGGTCAGTATGGCTGGAGACCAACAAACAGTCTGGCTAGAGAGGAGGACAGAGGGCAGGTGCAAGCCAAGATCAAGAGAGCCCCATCTAAGCTTTAGAGTTTTTCTAACTGTAGTGGAAACTACTAGGACATGTAGGACATAAGTGATATGATCTGCTTTACATTTACATAACTCTCTCTTCTGTGAGAACATTGGACTATTAAGGGCAAAAATAGAATCAGAAAGATCAGTTTGGAAGCAATCAAAAAAGTCAAAATCTAGAAACTTATACTACTAAATGATATTTAACCCTTTCAAATTGAAGTCACTATGAGGTCACTGTTAATACACATTTTGGGGGGTTCTCTTTTTCTAGAACTGTCTTCCAAACTTTTTGGAATATCCTTATTGGTAGTAAATATACATCTCTTGAGGATGGATTTGATTTCTGAAATTAGTCAACAGTCACTTAAAACCAAGCGAAGTGAATACAGTGGCTGATCACGTTAGTTAACAGTGCTCTGGTTAAACACAAGGAGCAATTAAGTCATAAGACTATTATTATTGTGTAGGTTATAGATAGGTTCTAAAAGCAACTTAAAACTTTAGTTCTGAAGAGGAAACCAGAGGAAGATTCAGAGGCATGGGCTTTGGCTATTGGGAAGCCTTTGGGCATTTGCGTGAGTCTCTACTTTCTAGGGGGTAATAAAAAGGGCCCTGGGATGAGAAAGTGCAAAACTTGAATGGATCTGTCAGTGGAGGGGAGCAAGGCTGGTGGAAGAGGAAATCACTGCCAGTGAAAACCAAAGAATATAAAAAAGGAATTCTAAAACATACATTCATATGAAACAACATTGCAAGGAGGCCAATATTAAATTCGATTTTATTATGAAGGTTTGTAAAAAAGACTAAAACAGAACAAAAGTCATGAATTTAAAGGAAGGGATAAAAAAATCCATAGACAAGTGGAATTAAAGTATGAGATTATTTTGGTGCAAAAAAAAGTTGAGAACTCCATTCATAGTTTTTTTCATCATGTACCTTTTCTGTGAACTTTTGGAAGACCTCCTCATATTGTGGGAGGTACAAAGTTCCCCTGGACAATTCTTAAGTATTTTGTGGCTTTTGATCATGTGCTAAAATTCTTATTGAAGAAAAATAAGAACTATTTTGATAAGCAAGTACAGTAGTATGAAACTAATTATTAAAAAAATAGGCTTTGGAAAAATTCCCATTTAGGGAGGATGTATCCAAAAGTAACTTTCCAGAAAAAACCTTCCTTAAGGAATACTTTGGATAGAAAAATGTCATTTTAGAAATCAGTTTTACATCAAAGGTATGAAAAGGTACAGTTGCTTTAACTCTGTAGGGCTACATCTCCAGGTCTGCTGGGATAGAACTGTCTTCAATGAAATATAATTTTGGGGGAAAGGAGGCAACTCAGTGCTCCCTTGGCCTCCCATAGCCTGTTCTCCATCTAGTAGCTGGAGTAATTTTCCATAAACAAAAGCTGGATCATGTCACTCCGTTGTTTAACTTCCACCCAAAGAACTTCCTTTTCCTTCAGAATAAAATGCAAAGTCCCTATGAATGACTTTGCCTGATTTTTGCTCTTAGTATTTATTACCACCTGAAAAATTATATTTGTAGTGGTTTATTGATTTACTGTCTTTTCTATCTAGAATGTAAAGTTCTTGTGGGCAGTTACTGAAGTGTCCCAGAACAGCACCTGGCACATAGTAGGTACTCACTAAACTTTTGTCAAGTGAATGAATTAATTCTAACATTATTCTTGGCACTCCTGTAATGGGGGAGAATTTCACATAACTTTCTTATAGAGGATCCTAAATAGATTCACACATGAATCAGAAAGTCATCAGAAGGTGAGGGGTAAACCTTGTAGGATAATAGTAACAAATAGCTGAATAATTAATCAGCATTTGTATTTCTAGTTATTTTTGAACTTACAAAATTTAGAAAAAGAGTCGCATCTTAAACTCTAACAATATTCTGCCCTAGGTATCCTCATGTAAAATAGTGATGAACAACAAATTGGAGAATCAAATTTTCTAACTAATAATATGTCACATATTTGAGAGTCAATATAGAATTTTTCCTTTAACAGCCAACATCAGAAAATGGTTTTATGTATTGAATTGTTAAACAACAACAACACTGAATTCATTGAGAATGTTACATGTTATTTTCAATATAACATCTCAAATGCTGGCTTTTCTGTTTGATATTCATGGACAATTCTTGCTGAGAGGATTTCATTAAGCTTGTTAAAAATGGAATTAAAGTACAAGATTTATTCTGGTGCAAAAAGTCTTTGAAATCCATACATAATTTATTCATGACACACATTTTTCAGAAAATTATTGAAGCTCCCTCAAAATATAAGTGATGTGGGGGCTAACAGGTGGCAGGGTGGTTAAGGTGTTGGACTCCCACATGGCCTACTATGGTTCGAGTCCTGGACCTGTCAGCTTGCTTTTTCATTCTCTCTCTCTCTCTCATCTCTCTCTGGTGAGTGCATATGTCTTAAATAAAATAATAATAATAAATAATTTTTTTTTTATAAAAGGGACCAGCAGTTGCCGTAATGTCTATGTTGCTGGACTCCCAGGTAGTAAACTGCTGTTGAAGTCTCGGACCTGGTGGCTTAAACTCACGCTGGTGCGTGTGCATGCATGCCCAAGATCCCAAGAGGAGAATGAAGGAGAAGGGATTGAGGTGTGGCCATCCCCCCTGGGGGGGGTGATTTCTCACTTTCTGTCTCTGTCTCTCTCTGTCTTTCTGGCGAGCACACATGCCTTACAGTGAAAACCTCCCCCCCAAAAAAAATTCTTAAAAGATATATTACATATATATATATATAATATTAAATATTATATACAAGCATATATATTATATATAATTTTAATATATAGCCATAGATATATAACATATATCTATAAATGATGTGGTTGCCTCCTATTTTATCAACCACAGTGATGAAGAGACAAGAAAAAAGACCTGGAGCTAACCACATAAGTACTCCACTAAAAGGTGTCTGGTGTACTTCTCTATGTTGTCTGCACTCTCTCCGTTCCTGAGTGTTGGTGGCAGCCATCTGTCCTCTCTGCTCTTGTTGCATATTGACCCTTGACATTCACTCTACTTTGTTCCCTCCCTGCCACGTGCCCCTTAGAACTGCTCAGCAAATGCAGAGCTAGAGGAAGATCTGTCAAGTTTCGGAGGAACGCAGGAGCTCCTCTGCTTCCTGTACCCAGACTGTGGAAGCTGAATGGTGGCTCTGTGCTTGGTGTGCATGACACCACAGTTGGCACACTGATATCAGCAGGGAGGGGACATCATGACCCCTGAGGCTACATGCTGGAAAGGAGACAGCAGAGTGCCACAGACACAAAAGTGAACGGGAATTGAAACCATGAAATCTTTTTTCCAGAAAGGAGACGCCTTAATCTGATACCCTGGGAAATGGATCTACCCTGCATCAGGAAACAAAGGGTGAGCCAATCCAGATGCTTCAAACTTCTGGCAGGTCGCCCTTTGGGTCCCACCCAGTTTTTCTTCAAACTTCCCCAGAAGAAGCCAGTATGGCACTACCAAATTGAAGTAAGAAAATTATGAAAGTTCTCTATATAATATCAGCCCTTTCTGTTACTTTTTTTGTTGTTGCCATTAGAAAAAGAATATGTCTATGAGTCCATTGCTGTTCCTCTGTTATTGGTTCTTCTTTTTCTTTTTCTTTTCTTTCTTTTTTCTTTTTTTTTGGTCTAATGCTAGAGTGGGGGTGTGTGTTTGTCTGGGAGTGAAAGAGAGGACACCTCAATGAGGACCGGTCATGATACAATCCTTTTTCCTCCATTTCTCCATGCTTTCAGGATCCAGGGCATTCACACATGTATTGGTGTGCTTTCAACTCAGTAGGGCCAGATTCCAACTGTGGTTGGCCATGTGAGTTCTAGCTCCCTTTGCATAGTACGATTAAGAATTAATCAGAATTAGAATTAATTAATTCATTTGCAAGCCCTGTTATTGCTTCTGAGTATATATTTCCAACAAGTAAAAAAGTCAGGGATCAAACTTTTTTGACTGGGATCAAGCATACTTTGATATTTCTGGCTTGTTAGTGCTATTGGTCAGGACTTCATGATCTCATTTTTAAATTAAGAAATTTACCATGTTTTAGTGGTTAATACTAAGCTCATTGCAGAAATGTAGAAGACAATAAGTATTTACCATATGATCTACCCCAAAGACTATCAGGAATACCACTTGATAATAGCTGTCCTTCTAAACTTTTATATGTATACATACATATAAAATATAATATAAACAGCTTTGTGAGTATTCCTCCAAGTTGGTAAATATACCTGTACATCAGTGGTTCTCAAAGTGTGGCTCCCTGATCAACCATATCAGTATCCCACGGGAACTTGCTAGAAATGCAAATTCTTTTACTCTATCCTGGTTGGGTTAAATCAGAAACTCTTCATGTGCAATCTGGTGATTCAGATGCATAATAAAGTTTGAGAAACACTGCTACACCATGTAAAAACCTGCTTAGTAATGCATCATATGGATATGATGTAATTTATTAGGCTGTCAGGCAGTCATTGTTAGGCCACTAGGTTATCTCTAACTTTTCAATGTAAGCAACTATGATGAACAACCTTGTAGCTAAAATGTGGATCTGTATAGTAATTTCCTGAACACACTTTCCAGATGTGAAATCAATGAATCAAATGAAATGCTTAATTTAAAGAATATCTGAATTCTGAATAAATCATGGACCCATTCTTACCTAATTTTTAGAATCTTCACATTTCTCTGGTGTTGCCTGACTTTTCTAAGCCTAGGATCCCTCAGACTTTGCTGGAAGATCTGAATTATTAACTCAGGTTCTGCTTTTTTTTTTTTTTTTTTTTTTTTTTTTTAAAGTTTTCACTGTAGGGCACATATGCTTGCCAGAAAGAGACAGAGAAAAGAGAGAAAGTAAAAATTATCACACATCACCCCCATGGGGGATGGCCATACCACAATCCCTTCTCATTCATTCACTTCTTGGGATTTTGGGCATGCATGCACATGCGCCTGTCATGGTTTTCAAGCTGCTGGGTCCGAGATTCAAACTACACAGTCAGCCATGTGGGTCCAGCCATCTTAACCACCACACCACTGGCTGGCCCCAAGTTCTGCTATTTCTTCTGCCCCAGTATAATGAAGAAATCTTCAAAAAGTCCTGAACAAGTTAGAACCCACCATTTTGTCTTCTTTTCTAGAATACCTCCACACAAAAAACAGCCTCAATAAAACAAAGAATTAGTAAAAGTAGCATTCTGTATGTCTTATAGCATATTAGAGTATCAAACGGAGTCTAGATTTAAATTTAGCAAGATATCAACACAGTGGCAACAGCATAGAGATAAAGGAACCAGGTAGCAGTAACACACCTGGACCCACGTAGGAAAGGTCTTGGTTTTGAGTCCTAGGACCTCCCTGAACACACCAGGCACTCATGTGTTTGCCTGTGATCTGGGCAGCTAAGATTGGGAGTGGATCATGGTGAAGACCCTGTGGGGGTGTCTCTTTCTCTCAGAATAAAGAAAAAAGAAAGAAAGAAAAGGAGGAAGGGGAGAAAGAGAAAAAGAAGGAAAGAAAGAAAAGGATAGGCATAAATACAGAGCAAGCATTAGGTATATAATAGCCAAAAAATTATTTCAGTATTGATCTCATACCTTACATATTGTTCCACACCTACGATTTTTATTTGCCTACAACTCCTCAAGCCAACAGCTAGAAAGAAACGTGGCTTTTGAAAATGCGATAACTAAGTTTCCTGTTGCTGCTGGCTTGAGGACTATTTCAGGTCCAAGTTGATTATCTTCTACGGACTCCTGTGGACCTTGTTCTTTCCATGATAGCACTTTTACACTAGTCTATTGTTACTGCCTGTTTGCTTGTCTGTATCTCTCGGTAGGCAGTGCTCAGAGGGCAGGAATCTTGTTTGTCTGATTAACAGCTGTGTCCCCAGCCTGTCCCACAGTCTCTGGCACATTGTAGCATTTCATAATTACTGCCGAATGAATAAATGAATGGACTCTTTCTCCAAATATCATTTTAAAAGTAGAAGCCAAACAGGGAGTAGGGTTTTGAAAAGTATGAAAAACATGAGAAATACATGACACACACATATGTATAAATGCCTACATAAAAATATGCAATACATTTCAAAAGGACTTCGTGGATTTCTTCTCTTCAAGTAGCACACAGATCTTTCACACTCTTAAGAAAAGGATTAGGCAGGCATGAGCAAACACCCAAAGAAATGCAATCATTAGATCTTTTCCCACAGTTTTTGGTTTAATTTTCTTATTTCCAAAAATGGAAGCTTCAGGAAAATAATCACATTTGTTTCTTGATGATTTTTGAAAATATAGACATCTTCATGTTCTCAAAGAAGAAATTTTTTCTATCAATGATTTTCCCCATTGTTTTTCTATTTCATTGGTTTCTGCTTTGTCTTTGTTTACTTTCTCTGTTCACTTTGGGTTTAATTTGATCTTTCACTTGTTCCTTGGTTTTTTTTGGGGGGGATGTTTCTTTCTTTCTTTTTGTTTCTGTTTTTGTCATAGGGTGCATGTGCTCGTCGGAGAGAGGCAGAGGCAGAGAGAGCAAGAGAAAGAAAGAAATCATCCCCTAAGGGGGAGGGCCATGCCACAATTTCTTCTCCTCCGTTCTCCTCTTGGGATTTTGGGCACACATGCATATGCACCTGGCATGATTTTCAAGTCGATGGGTCCAAGACTTAAACCATGGTCAGCCATGTAGGTGTTCAGCACCTTAGCCACTATGCCATCCACTGGTCTCTCTCTTTTACTAGTTTCTTAAAGTGGAAATTTAGATAATTGATTTGAGACCTTTCTTTTTCTGTAAGTACTTCTTTGTTGCATCCCACAAAATTTGATATGCTGTATTTTCATTTTCATTCATCTCAAAATATTTTCTAATTTTCCTTTTGATTTCTTCTTTGACCCATATATTATTCAAAAGTGTGTTGTTTAATTTCAAAACATTTGGAGATTTCACAGAGGCCTTTCCGGAACTGGTTTCTAATTTAATTCTACAGTGGTCAGAAAACATACTTTGTTATGATACAAATCCTTTTGCATTTACTGATACTTGTTCTATGGCCCAGAATGTGGTCTATCTTGCTAAATGCTCCATGTGTTCTTGAAAAGATATGAAATCTGTGATGATGCATCTATTTCTCCTCACAGTTTGCTTCATGTATTTCGAAGCCCTGTTATTGGCTGGATAAACATTCAGAATTGTTATGTCTTCTTGATGAATTGACTCATTTATCAGTATGAAACATCCCTCTTTTTTCCTGATAATAGCCTTTGATCTAAACTCTACTTTGACTGATACTTTGACTGATACTATTAATAATACAATGACTCAAACTTTCTTCTGAAATGTTAGTATGGTATATCTTTTTCTTTCCTTTTCCTTTTAACTTAGCTATGTCTTTATATTTAAAGTGTTGTTTTTTTTGTTTTGTTTTGTTTTGTTTTTGTAGGCAGCATAGTTGGTCTTTTTAAAAATCGTATCCAATCTGATCATCTATGCCTTTAATTGAAGTGTTTACACCTTTTACATTTAATGTATTGTGATATGGTTGTATTTAAATGTATCATTTTCTGTTTGTTTTATATTGTTTCAATCTTTTTTTGTTTTCTTTTCTTTTAGATTATTTTTGGATCTCATTTATCTCCTTACTTAATTAGTTTTATAAACTTTTTACTTAATAATAGTTAAAAACTACTATATGTTTAATAAACTTTTTATTAGTTATAACCCTGTTTTTAATAGTGGTTACTTAAGATTTACAGTATAACTTTTTTTAAAAAAAGAATTATTTATCTATTTAATTTTATTTGTTATTATTATTTTTTAATTTGGTCAGAGAGAGAACAAAAAAGTGAGAAAGCAAGTCACCAGGTCAGAGTGACTACTACTACTCAAACTGCAGTTGGCCATGTGGGAGTCCAGCACCCTAAGCACAATGCCACCTGCAGGCCCCTCTTTTAATATTCCTGAGAGTCCATGTATGCATGAAAGACAGGAGAGTTGAAGAGAGGGAACACTTCAGTGGGGCCTGGTCATGCCGTAATCCACTTTCCTCCTTTCATCCTATCAGAATCCTGGGCATGTGCGTACATGTGCCCTGCATGTTTTTCAAGCCACCAGGCCTGGGATTTGAACTATGGTCAGCCATGTAGGATCCAGTTCCTTCCACATGGTGCTGACTACTGCATTATGGGGCCGGTCCTATATTATAAAATTTTAACTTAATACAGTCCACCTTTAGGTCACATTTACCAGAATGCATATAACAAATTTACAACTGTTTACTCTCACTCCCTTCTTTATGCTGTTGTCATCACATATTTTACATATATATCTTGAATACATATATTCACTTCTACATATATATATATAAACTCCATAACACATTGTTAATATTTTCTATTTTATTTTTTAAAGATTTATTTTATTTAACTATATTTATGTACTTATTTATTTTAATTTGACCAGAGAAAGACAGAGCAAGAAAGAGAGAGAAGGAAAGTGAGAAAGCAACCTGACAGGTCCAGGACTTGAGCTGTCATTGGCCATGTGGGAGTCCAGTACCCTTAACTACCGCACCACCTGCCAACCCTGATATTTTCTTTAAAAATTCAAATATCTTTTTTTTTTTTTTTTTTAAGAGAGACTTTTGCTATAGGGCATGTGTACTAGCTGGAGAGACAGAGAGAGACAGAGAAACAGAAAGCGAGAAACCATCCCCTAGAGGAGATGGCCACACTGCAATCCCTTCTCCTGTTAGGATATTGGGCATGCACACATACCTGCCTGGTGTGAGTTTCAAGTCACCTGGTCTGGGACTTGAACCACAGTTGGCCATGTGGGAGTCCAGTGACGTAAATATTATGCCATCTATTGGTCCCAAAAGTCAATTATTTTCAAAAAGATCTTTTAAGAAGATAAAAACATTTTACATGTACCCAAATATTTCCCCATCATTTTATCTTTATTTCTTTTGAGAATATCTAGATACCCATTTGAGAATATTTTCCTTCTGTGTGAAGACTTCCTTTAGCATCACCTATAATGGATGTCTGGTAGTGATAAACTTTTGGGAAAACTTGTCAATGTCTGAAAAGTATTTAATCTTCATTTTTGAAAGATAGTTTAGTTAGGTACAAAAATCTCTTTTGATAATTTATTTTTTCTTTCAGTGCTTTAAGATTTCTGCCTCCACTCTTTCCTGGCTTGCATTGTTTCTGACAAAAGTCTTTGTCACTTTTATATTTGTTCCTCTCTGCATAAGGTGCTATTTTTCTCCTTCAGGCTACTGCACAATTTTCTCTTTAATACTGGTTTTTAACCAATTTGATTATGACATGCCTTGGCATACTTTTGTTCTTGTTTTGTTTTCCATGTTTAAGGTTTGTTACAGTTATAATCAAATTTTTTAAAATTCCATCCATTATTTCTCAAATTTTTTTCTGTTCCTCTCTTTTTTTCTCTTTTGTGGACTCCAAATATACATATATTAAATTGCTTAAACTTTGGCCCACAGCTCACTGACACTGTGATTATTTCTTTTTCTGTATTCTTCTTTCTGTGTTTCATATGTGATTGTTTCTATTACTATAAATAGCACTTCACTAATCTTTTCTTCTCAGTGTCTAGTGTACTAATATTCATCTCAGACACCAAAATTTTTGATAATGAACATTCAACTAGGGCTTGAGGTACTTTTTTCATATCTCTGCTTAATGTGACCAGCTTTCTTCCACCTTTTAAAAATAAAGAATACAGTTATCATAACTATTTTAAAGTCTTCACTACTAAGTCTATCATTTGTGTCATTTCTAGGTCTGTTTCTATTGATTTTTTTCCTCATTTGTGAGTTGCATTTTTCTTCTTTTCCACATCTTGATTGACTACTAAACATTGTTCACTTTGTCTTGTTGGATGCTGGATATTTTTATATTTTAAGCTTTTTTCCTGGGATGCAGTTAAATTACTTAGAGATGCTGGATTCTCTTGAGACTTGTCTTTTAAGTTTCATTAGGTAGGACCAATGCATTCTTTAGCATAGAGCTAATTCTGTCCCTCTTCTTAGGTGATACCAGTCTAATTACCCTAACGATGAATTACAAGGTTTTTCATGCTAGCTGACTATTCCTGGTCATGCATAACCTCTGGGATTGTATCTCTGTCCTTTAGGGTGGTTCTTTCTCTGGCCTCAGGTAGTTTTCTTACATATGCATGTTGGTAAATGCTCAGGTAGATGCTTGAGAGGAGCCATCTGCAAATCTCTAAAAGTCTCTCTCAGTATTGTGCTCTCCCCTCTAAAATTCTGCCTTAAAAACTCTACCTTGCCTTCCCAGGCTCTCGGGTCCTTACTTATCCATGAGGCTCCACCTAAGTTCCTCCTCTCTTTTCTGGAGCCTGGATGTTGTCTCTAGGCAGTAAACTGACACAATCATAGTACTCAACAAATTGGCTTCCTCTTTCTCAGAGATCACTGTCCTCTGCTACCTGATATCCAATATCTAAAAACTGTTGTCTCATACGTGTTTGCTTAATTTCTTTCTTGTTTCAGATAGGAAGGTGAATCTGGTCCTTCTTACCCTCTCCTGGCTGAAAGGTAAAGACTAAAAACCCGAGCAACTTGACTCCTAAAATACAGTTTATAAAACTGTACATAGACTAAACCCTTATTTTTGTATACAAACACATAGAAATGACATATTAGAAGTTTTGTAATAAAGCTAGAGGTATGGTTACATTTGGTAGATAAAAAGGCATGAAAAACAAATGAGTTTTCTTACTCATTTGTTTAGTTTAGGCATACCAAACTAAGAAATATGAAAAATAATGCATAACAATAAGCATCTAAACTTAAGTTTTAAAAATAATTCTGTATCTTCCAAATTATTATCTTTTTATTCTTTTTTTTAGATTTTTGCCATAGGATATGTGCACTCACCAGAGAAAGACAAAGAGAGAGAAAGTGAGAAATTGCTCCCCAAGGGGGGATGGCCACACCACAATCCCTTCTCCTCCATTCTCCTTTAGGATTTGGGCACACATACACATGCGCCAGGCATGATTTTCAAGCCTCTGAGTCTGGGGCTTGAATTGTGGTTGGCCATGTGAGAGTCAATGTCTTAATCACCAAGCCACTGCTGGCCCCAGTGATCTCTATCTTTAATAGAAAGATAAAACCCTCATCTTATCTTTTTAAGTAATTTATGATACCTTTATAATCCTCTACTTTATGTTTTTATGTTTATATTATGTTTTTATGCATCTCAATATTCCCAGTATCTAATATAATGTCTTATAAATCCTAGATAATACTTATTGAATGAGTAAGTCTACATAGAATGTTAACACAGGTTTATTTTAATTTTATGATATCAGAGTAATAACAAAAATGTAATAACATTTTATTTATATAATGTATATGTTGATTTATAAGAGAAAATACTATGTATAATCTCATGATAAACTAATATTTTACAGAGTATCTTACTTGTGTACTACATCTTCTTTGACATGACTAGGAAAATTTTACTTTAGAGAAAATATGGATTCAGTATTAAACAACATAAATCAATACTAGCCAATTGCTATGTTTAAATAAATTTTCAGTATAAATTTACACTAACTACAGGAATGTGTACAAAGCATCTAGGGAGAAATCTATAGAACTTTTGCCTAATACAATCCAATGAAAAGACAAATCACCTTCATAATAAAAACTACATCTATGTAGGAAAAATAGTCCTACTTCACCACTACTTCATATAAGCCTGGTTAAAAGTCTCTACCTTGAGGAACCTTTCCAGTTGTATTATAAAGACATCATTTGTCATTGGTTGTTTACTAGTCGTTCCCAAACAGCCTCTGGTTAATTCAGTTGAATCTTGTTAGCACTAAACCACAATTGTTCAGATTATTGTTAGGGTGACAACACTCCTAAAACCTAAACACAGGGACTGGCATATTTGTCTCTGTTTCTACTGTTTTTCAAGCTACCTGAAAACTCACATCCCTCCTACTTTTCAGATTCCCAAAATGTACGTGACTCACATATCCCAGCTTTTGTACTGTCACCTCACCGTGGCAAGGAAAGTTATTCTACACTTCCAATGACTTTGAAAGCCAGTTGCTGGCAACACTTCCATTTAAGTCTTCAGTATCTGAGTTGAAAAACTCGAAGAGTGTACGTACATTATGTGAGCTACACTTTAGTTATGTTCTGAAGCGGGATTTCTGCTTTCATGGACAGGTGCCCTTTTCAAAAACATGTGACGCTTCGGACTTTTAAAAGGGCTGTGGTGTGGGCGTTCTGGTTTCATGGCAAGAGAAGGCTGGGTGAGAAGAAGATAGCATAATTGGCATGTGGGCGACCGCAGCCCTGCAGCTGGCTGGTTTAATTTTAGAACATTTGTCCTTGACCGCGCCACTTTAAGTGAAGCACCTCCTTGTCTTAGGGAAGTGTGTCTGTCTTTTGGGCAGTGCCAAACCCTTTTGCTTACACTCCGGAGCATGAGGCACCCTGTTTCATCAGATAGTCCACCTTTGAAAGTGGGAAAGTCTTATCTTCTGAGATAGGACCATATAACCCAAGAAAGCCCTCAGTAGAGCAAGCTGAGGAATGCGGTGCACTCAAGTGACTTTCTTGTACGATAATAACCTCGATTTGTAAGTACACAAAAGCCTCTTTGCATATTTCGAGGGCATATTTACAATTGGAGGGTGATGGAGAGGCAGCGTCTTAAATATCTTCGGGGGAAGGGAAGTGACAGAACCGCAGGGAAGAACAAGAATCAAGACAGAAGGCCAAAATAAAAACAAAGATTGGGGCTCAAAAGAAGTGTTTAAAATTCCCCAATCCGCATGGAATCCTGGCTTCTTCTGTGCCCTCAGCACTGGTGTCAAAGGATTTGAGTGTCAGAGAGTCCTCAGGAATCAATGATCTGATCCAAAGAGAAGAAACTAAGGCTCAAAATGATTCAAGTGACTTGCCAAAGGTCAGGCAATAGGTTAGTGATGGAGTTAAGATGAAGGCCCAGTTTCTTAACCTTCCATCTAAGGAGTATTTTCACTATATCCCACTTTTACTTGTTTTGCAGTAACCATTACTGGATTAAAGTTAAACTTACAATATGGGATAAAAAACCATTTTTTATGATTTATCCCACCACTTGGGCTCCTAACAGAGAATGGGACTAATCGTACCCTTCGAGAAAGTAATGCTGTCAGTTCCTTGTTGGTTCACAGGGACATAGTGAAGAGTTTTTTAAAAGGCATTGATGCAGAAATGCCTTGGAGAAAACAGTCACTACTCTTCAGGAATAAAATTGATCAGTGCCTAGCCTTTTCTTATGGACCTGCTTTGATTCTGCCAGTCTCTCCTCTTCAGATCTGAGCCCTATCCATGAATGCAGCTGAGTGGCTAGGATTCATCGACAGGCTCTCAGAGACTGTTTGTCTGCATGGGTAACCTCCCAGTACAGATCACCCGTTTCCTATCACCACACTTGGCTCTAGAAGACCCTGCTACTTCATCTGGGGTCACTGATACCTTGTTTGGCTGGAAATGACAGGCCTGGTCGCCCTGCTTTCCCAGCTCCCAACTCTTACTCACTCTTTTTGTACCCAACTCTACCCTCCAGCCACTCTGAACATTTTTCTATCCAAGAACACTCCAGGATCTTGCTCCTTTCCCAGCTGTTGTCCACGCTATTCCCCCTGCGTGGGACACTGTTCACATGTCTCTCTCAATACCACCCACTGTTCTGCCCCCTCACTTGGCCAATGTATGCCTGTCTTTTCGGGGTCGTCTTAGATATCACTTTGTTCAGGAAGATTTCTTCACCATCCCTCTCCACCGCAAGGCTAGATTAGATGTCCCTCCTATGTGCTCCTTCAAGCACCTGTTATTCCTTCTAGTTATAGAATTTGCTGTGTTTATTTTTTAATTTTTTTTTCAGTTATTTCTTCTATGAGTAGGAGAGACAGACGGAGAAAGACAGGCACTCCCAAAAGGGTCTTGATGTTATAATCCACCCCCAGCCTCAGCTAGTCCTGACCATGGGCATGCTTGTGCCCAGTGTACATGAGGAGGTCTTTGGATATGAACTCAGAACTGTACCCGGTGGGGCAGCCTTGCAGAATGTCACATTTTGCACCCCATCTGACTCCATTTTTAAATTTATTTAATTGCTTGTATAGAAGACCTTGTCTGCTTACTCACTAGTGTGTAGCCAATTCTTGGCATATATAAGAGTTAACGTACATTTGTTGAAAATGCATACTCACACTTAGTAATGACTTACATTTTATAGGATGCTTTCTTTAAAAAAAAAAAAAGTTTTGGGCCAGCAGATGGCATGGTGGTTAAGGCACTGGGCTCCCATATGGCTGACCATGGTTCATGTCCCAGACCTAGAGGTTCTCTCTCTCGTTGGTGAGCTCATGTACCCTATAGCAAATTGAAAAGATTAATAAATACATAAATAAAATTAAATAAATAATTCTTTTTTAAAAAAGTTTGTTTCTTTTATGAGCTAGAGAGAGAAAAAGACAGGCACCCCAACAGGGTCTTTATATGATCCACCCCCAGCTTCAGTCAACCCCCAGTCATGGGCATGCACGTGCTGGAGTGTCCAGAAAGGTCTCAGGATGTGAACCCAGAATGCTCCCATGTGGATATGCCTCACAGAGCATCGCATTGCTGCTGTACTGCCATCTGATCCCTGCTTTCATTTTTATCTCCTTTCATCTTTACAGTAAACCTATCATGTGGTATTATTCATTCCCATTTTTCAGATACAGAAACTCTGGGAAGGTGCTAGTTAACTTGTCTAAGGTCACCTTGCTAGTCAGTGGGAGAACCAGCATTTGAACCCAGGTTGCTGGAGTCCAAATTCAGTGCTGTTAGCATTATAGCACAGCTGACTTTGTTTGGTTATAGAAAAATTGAAGGATTGAGCAATGAGTCTGAGGAGTGAAATGACCAGAGCTTTCCTCCAGGAGAACTGCT
Source organism: Tupaia tana (assembly GCA_026018925.1). Lineage (NCBI taxonomy): Eukaryota > Metazoa > Chordata > Mammalia > Scandentia > Tupaiidae > Tupaia > Tupaia tana. Next base: position 200,157,751 of record JAKSZU010000006.1, read on the forward strand.
ATGGCAAAGAGAAGAGCCTGAACCATGGCAGAGGCAGTGAGAGGAAGAGCAGAGCATTGTAGAGGCAAAGAAATAAGTGTCAGAACAAAAACTAAAAGTAAACACTAGGGGCCAGCAAGTGGTGTAGTGAAGGTGCAAGGGGCCAGCAGGTGGTGTAGTGGTTAAGGTGCTGGACTCCCACATTGGGGGACCGGTGTCTGAGTCCTGGACCTGGTGGCTTAAAACACTCTGAGCATGTGTGCATGCGTGTTCAAAATCCCAAGAGGGGATTGGAGGAGAAGGGACTGCAGCATGGCTATGCCCCCAGAGGGTGATTTATTCCTTTCTGTTTTTGTCTCTCTCTGTCTCTCCACAAAGTGGCCCCACCCAATAGCCTCTCAAAAAAAAAAAAAAAAAAAAAAAAAAAAAAAAAAAGTGAATAAGGGGGAACTACTGCTCTATGCCAATGAATGTGTTTGGGGTCAGCAGGTGGCGTAGTGATAGAGGTGCTGGACTCCCACATGGCCAACTGTGGTTCAAGACCTGGACCTGGCAGCTTGCTTTTTCACTTTCTCTTTCTCTTTCTGTCTCTCTCTGGTCAAATTCAAATAATAATAATAAATAAAGATTCTCACATGACCGACTGTGGTTTGAGTCCTGGACCTTGTGGCTTGTTTTCTCACTTTCCCCACCCCCTCTCTCTCTTTCTGTCTCTCTCCAATGAGCATGAAAAGAAATAATAATAATAATAATGAATAAAATTAAACAATTTATTTTAAAAAGTGAAGGCTAAACTTTGGGAGCTACTTATGATTGCAGGTCCGAAGGAAGGAGAAGAGCCAGAAATAATCCAAGAAAGGATCAGTGAGTAATGTAGAAATATAACGAAAATTCATTATTTTAGAAATCCAAAGAAGTCACAATGCAAAGAAAGAAAATGTAATTAACAATGGCAAATGCCATTCGGAAGGCAAGGGCAAAAACCTTACTGGGCTTGGCTGGGTAACAGAAGATTTTTGACAGCATAGATGGAATAAGGGACCATTTGTAAAGATCCAGGAAAAAATATGGGACAAGGAAATGAAGCAAGAAAGAAGTGATTGAAGAATGTTGGCAGTTTGTTTATTCATTCATCAGTTGAGAGATATTTGGGCTGATTACAGATTTTGGCTATTACGAATGAAAGTACTGTGAACATTCACATAGAAGTCATCATGAAAACATAAGTTATTTTTCAAGAGTACTTAAGAAGAATTGCTAGGTGGTGTGGTAAGTGCGTGTTTATAAGGACCTGCCGAACTATTTCCTAAAGTACTCTTGCATTTCTATTAGCAATGTATTAACATAAAGAAAATTTTAGTTACTACACATCATCACTGACACTTGGTATTAGCAATCTTCTTGTTTATTAGAGAGAGAGAGACTTTTGCTATAGGGCACGTGCACTCACCAGAGACAGAAAGCAAGAAATCACTGGATGTGGTGGGGAGGAGGGTATGGGCCACACTGCAGTCCCTTCTCCTCTGTTCTCCTCTCTGGATTTTGGGCTTGCACACACATGCCCCCAGCATGAGTTTTAAGCTGTGGGGTCCGGGACTCAAACCATGGTCTACTACATGGGAGTCCAGCCATCTGCTGGTCCAAAGTCTACCTAATTCTATCTACATTTTTATAAACACATAATTCTCTTTTTATCCCCCTGTTTAAGAGAAAGACAACTCTTAATCATAATGAACCAAATGCCAGTGAACTTCCTCGTTGTGGCAAAAGCCATTTTTTTTTTATGTTAAAGGCATTAAAATATCTTTGTCTATCTCTCAATCTTCTTTATAAAAATACCTATATTTGCATTTATATACATGATGTATATATATATATAGGATATTAAAAATAAACACTTTCCTTGAGGAGGTCCCACATAAAACCACAGGTAACAATTAGTTTGACACTAAGATTAGCTTTCCTATTGAGCCTGTGCGTGCCTAGCAAGGTATCGTCATAATGCAAACTTACACTAGAATATGCTTTGAACTTTTCATTCAAGAGACTTTATCAGGAGCAACCAAAATGTCTTGATTAGGGTTTTGAAAAAAAAAAACAAAAAACAAGCTTTAAACACTGTTGCCCCAATGGGGAGCTCTTGGCTACCAAATAAATAGATTTCAAAGGAACCTCCCAACTTGCCCTAAGCCACGGACAAATATTTGCTGTTCGCATAGTACCAGGTAGGCTAGGCCACTTCGTCCTTTACTTGTAGAAGACCTTGAGACGTATTCATCACCACCATGAAAAGGTTTCTCAGTAGAGATGAACATCACATGTATTTTTTCACTGAGCTCCAGTCTGATGTATGACGATTAGTGTCAAGAGTTGAATTAAGGAGGAGAACCAAAAACTAAACTAGAAAAGACTTCCAGAAATAAGATCAGCAATTGTCTTAAAAAAGGAAAAAGCAGATAGTATTTTTTCTACTTTTCCTATGTATACTATAGCATGACCAGTTCAACTTAATGAGACTAATTTATATGATTCAAAAAGACAGAAAATAGTATATACTATACTAGCCTAGGTTTTCTTTGCTCACAGAAGAGAGGTTTAAAATAGGATTGCTGGAAGTTCAGAATTTTTCAGAATGTTTAAGCCATTGGGCTTCCAAAGTAAGAATGCTCACAATAGAAAGGGAAACAGGTCAACAAATTAAATCTCATTTCAGATTCTAAATGTTCCTTTGTTATACATTGAGACGACAAAGAGACATGGCAAACCTGGACAGATTGCAAACTGGGCTAATATAAATTCTGATTGTGTCTCCCATTACCAATGTCTTTTTTGTTTGTTTGTTTGTTTAACTTGCTATAGGATAAGTGAGCTCACCAGAGACATAGAGGGGAAAGGAGAAAGTACCTCCAATGGGAGATGGCCATGCTACAATCCCACCTTCTCCATTCTCCTCTTGGGATTTTTGGGCATGCATGCACACGTGCCTGGCATGCTTTTTAAGCCAGTGGGTCCAGGACTCAAACCGCACAATTGGCTGTGTGGGATTCAGACACTTTAGCCACCATGCCACTGGCTGGCCCAATTATTAAATGATGACAAAACCATGATTAAGTAAGAACTTCCAGGTCTCTGTGACATTAATCTTTTTAATAAAGGAATCTTTTGTTCATTAATTCAACCATTCCTTATTAAGGAAATACTTGGTATCAGGCACTGTGCTAGGTACTCTGGATACTAAATAAATAAGACTAATAATGCATAAGATTTCAGTTGTCCCCTAATTCTTGAAAATTGAGCTCTATCAAAAGTGGTAGGTTCGGGACCAGCAGTTGGCATAATGGCTATGTGCTGGACTCCTATGTAGTCAACCATGGTTTGAGTCCCAGACCCAGTGGCTTAAACAACTCACACCAGGTGCATGTGCGTGCGTGCTCAAGATCCGGAGAGGAGAATGGAGGAGAAGGGATTGCGGTGTAGCCATCCCGCCCTGGGAGGGGGTGTGATTTCTCACTTTGTGTCTCTCTGTCTCTCTCTGTCTTTCTGGTGAGCACACATGCCCTTTAGCAAAAACGTCTCTGGAAAAAAAAAAAGTGGTAGGTTCAGCAGGTGGTGTGGTGGTTAAGGAGCTGGATCCCAAAGGGGGGATGGTTTGAGTCCTGGCCTTGGCAGCTGAAAAGCATGGAGGGCAAGTGTGTGTGCACATACAAAATTCTGAGAAGAGAATGGAAGAGAAGGGGTTGCAGTGTGACCATCCCCACAGGGGGGTAATTTTTTTCACTTTCTCTCCCCCTCTTCCGTGAGTGCTCCCACCCTGTGGCAAAACTCTGGGGAAAAATGGTGTTAGAAAAAATGTTCAAAGTTTTTTTTTTTTAATTTCTTTCTCTTATTTATTTTTTAAATGTGTTTTTTTACATTCAACCATTGTGTATCACTACAGCATACCAAATGAATTTCCCCATCATGAATACACTGTATATTGGTTCAGTCAAAGTTATTACCAGACACATTATCATCAACAGATACTCTTCCATTTTTGTGTCCCTTACATGTTTTGCTTCTTTCTTTTCCCTCTTAATTCCATCCTTCTCATTCTCCCCCATCTCCCACACTCCTCCTGTACTGTCTCTAGTATTTTTAAGAATCAGAAGAGAGCATAAAGCCATTTAATCCCAATGTTTTAGGGCAGGAAGTTTCTCTGTAATAGCTGGTACCTATCTGTTCTCTACTAGAGCCTCCACCCTCAGCAGGCCGCAAGTTTCATCTCTGGATAGTTCTAAGAATCAAAAGTTCTTCTGTGTGAAGCTATGCTTTGGCCTTTGAAATGTCTTATTTTTAAAAGTTTTTATTTTATTTACTTCTTCATCTATTTTGAGAGCGTGAGAAGCACAGTCAACAGAGTCCTTATGCCACGATCGACCCCGAGCCTCAGCCAGCTAGGATCATGGGCACGCACGTGTGCCCTGTGTACACGAGAAGACCTCGGGGCGTGAACCCAGTTCCTCTGCACATGGTTTCAGCCTTGCACTATCATGTTCCTGCTGTGCTCCCAGGGCTGGCCTGTCCTCTGTAACTTCTAATATGGTCTTAGAGCTATACAAAATAAGTCTGTTTTATCTTTAATAAGAAGTCCTTCAAATATTTAAGGGCAACTATCATCTTAACTTTCATTCTTCAGGTAGAATATCTGCAGTGGCTCAAATAACATAGTTTCTAGACCATTTATCATTGTGACTGAGTAGCAAATAATTTCTGTTTTATTATATGCATAAGCTGCCAATGACAATATTTTCTAGACAGTTTCCCTCTACGATCTCATGCAATGTCCAACTTCTATTTCTAAGTATTCTTTTCTCCAATTTTGTTTCTATTAAAAAAATTTTTTTGGGGGGGACCAGCAGTTAGCGTAATGGCTATGTCGCTGGACTCCCACATAGTCGACCGCGGTTCGCGTCCCGGACCGGGTGGCTTAAAACTCACGCCGGGCGCGTGTGCGTGCGTACCCAAGATCCTGAGAGGAGAATGGAGGAGAAGGGATTGCGGCGTGGCCATCCCCCGGGGGGTGATTTCTTGCTTTCTATCTCTCTGTCTCTCTCTGTCTGTCTGGCGAGTGCACGCACCCTATAGCAAAAACCTCTCCAAAAAAAAAAAATTTTTTTTTAAGTTGTTGTCATATGTGCACTTGCTAGAGAAGAGAGACAGAGAGATACAGAGAGAGGGAAAGTGAGAACTCATCACCCAGGGCTACTCCTAACCCTTCTCTTTTGTTATCCTCTTGGAATTTGGGGCATGCACGCACACACACCTGGAGTGAATTTCAAGTCTCTGGGTCTGGGACTCAAACCGTGGTCAGCCATGTGGGAGTCCAATGCCTTAATCACCACATCACCTGCTGGCCCCAATTTTATTTTTTTAATGCAAGTGAATTTCAAAGGCTTTTTCTTAACCCAATCAATATTCAGATTTTAAAAGACCTATAGCATTTTCAGTACTGCAGTTTGGGAAGAAATAGAATTGACCCAGTGGAGACAGTGATAGAGAGAGGGAAAGGTGAGTTCTGTGTGAGACATAATGTTATGTGGCTCTTGAGCATGCCCCTCCAACGGTGGTAAGACAGGGCTGCAAGACTGAAATTTCAAGGTCGTTACTTCGGGCTTTGGGAAGAGGGAGGGGAGGATCACTTCCACATCTCAGTTAGAGTGCTATAATATTAGCTGCATATTTCCATAAGACTTGCCATTGCATTAGTTAGTGCATGAGAAAATAATATTTCTGGTTAGATGTCAGCTAAACTGACAGGCAGACTAGCTCATAAGGTGGGGTACCAAAGGAGGAGGGGGTGGGGAAGCTGCAGCAGTTACATGTGGTAGTTATGTGTGAAACAGAGCAGTGGCTGCTGAAGTGATGAAGGTGACTGGCTGGAAAGTGACCAGGAGACGGAAAAGGCCTTTGAGGACAACAGCACCAGGGGCCAGCCCCATAGGTGACACAGCCTGCTGGCTACACTCACCGCACCCACTTGGCCATGGAGAAGTAGCTTTTTAACTAATGGACTTTTAAAGAAGGAGAGCGAAAAAGCAGCAGAAATAATATATCACAGAACTCTTGGCTGTAAACTTTCACATGTGCCCAATGCATGTTCCATAATGTTCTTGGAAAACAGGTGTGTGAGAGTTCTGGTTGCAGTATTTCAAACTGATTATCTTTTAAACATGTCAGAACTCCTGGACTAATGTGAATGGTACCTTAAGAGCGATTTTCAAAAGCATATTATTTTAGAAGTCCATTCATCTTAACAGCAAAACTGTTGCATAAAATCACAAACAGTATCTATCCTTAACAAGTGAATAAAGACTAGTTCACAAGCAACAAAAATCCTGAAAGGAGAATGGAGGAGAGGGATTGCAGCGTGGCCATCCTTCATAGGGGGTGATTTCTTACTTGTCTCTCTCTGTCTCTCTGGTGAGCACACACACCCTATAGCAAAAAATCAACCCCCCCCCCCCCCAAAAAAAGGAAAGACCTAGTTCACATAGAGAACCAGACAAGGGGCAGGGACCAAACTCTGCTAGCACACTCCAAGTTCACTGTGGAGCAACCTCTTGAAAGAATCACTTAGAAATTCCTTATGAGTCTGAAATACCAGCAAAGTGTAGGTGGATACATTTCTTTCAGTTTTGATAAGATATTTTATTTATACTCATTCTTATGTCTTACCATAACATTGCTATCTAAAAATATCTTTGAAACATTCATTCTCTATCTTGTACTTGAAATTCATAATGCACTTTAAAAAGAATCTGTAAAGTCACAATACATTTATAGAAATAAATACGGAATGAAGAGACATAAATTGTCCTTGGTACATCTGATGGGTTCATTTTTCTCTAAATCTAACTCCTCCCTGTCCATTATTATCTGTCCAGGAGGATGACTGGGCTACTGTTTTTAAAAAGTTTTTTCCCAAAAAAAGTTTACAATTCTTTATATTCACTGACTAACATTGACATTCTCTAACTAAATGTGTGAATGTATTAAGCAAAATTGTAGACCCTCAATACTCTTGGAAACCTTGACAGTTGACCAGTTAGTACAGAAAATCCCCAACTTAACAACAGATTTGTGTCCTAAAATGTATTTGCAGGTCACTTACCTAGGTTTCGGAATGCACTGTATATCTATTTTGTTTACTAAAGAGTACTGTCAAGGGGCCAGCAGGTGGCATGGTTGTTACGGCGCTGGATTCCCATATGGTTAACCAGGGTTTGAGTCCTGGACCTCGAGGCTTGCTTTCACTTTCCCTTTCTCTCTCTCTCTGGACAAATTTTAAAAAATAATAGTAAAAAAAAAAATAAATATTTTTTTTAAAAGAGTACTGTCAAGCTTAGGATAGTGCTAGACACATAGTGGCTACCAAATAATTACCAAATGACTGGATGAACCAGCCCTGAAAGTCTATGACACAAATAAGGTTACATGATTATATTATTAACAACAATTAGCATTTACATAGTATTTAGCCATTTATAAAACTCATTTACATGTGCCTTTCTCACATTGATACAATTTATAAATGAAGACTCTAAGACCCTTCAAATAGAGAGAGCTCTTCAGGCCGCTCTGGGGGTGAAAGTATGAGACAAATCTGAAGCTAGATTGGTAATAGAGGAGGTGGAGAATCTACTGCAGAGCTAGAAGCACCAGAACTGGCATCAGGACAGGTATGGGCCTCCAGCTCGTATGCAGAGTGCCATGTGCAGCTGCTAATATTGTGAAACACAGAGAAAATGTCAAGGCCAGCAGGTGGTGTGGTGGTTAGGGGTGCTGAACTCCCACATGGCTGTCCATGGTCGGATCCCGGACCTGGAGACTTGCTTTCTCACTTTCCATCTCTCTATCCCTATCTGGCCAAATTAAAATAAAATAAATAAAGTTAAATAAAATACTTATTTAAAAAGAAGAAGAAGACATAGACAAAGTGTCATTCATTAAAGTAGCAATTCCCAAACTTCCTGGCACCAGGGACCAGCCTTGTGGAAGACAGTCCTTCCACACTCAGGAGGCGGTGGTGTGTGTGGGCGGAGGGTGTTGGTCCCAAGATGACCAGGTGCACCAAAACCACTGTGCACCCCATTTCCAGCACTGCCACATTGCAATACACAATGAAACAATCACACAACAATAGGTTCACACTCCCATGAGAATCCAACACCACAGCTGATCTAAAAGGCGGTGAGCCCAGTGGCAATGCCAGCGATGGGGAGTGGCAGCAAACACAAATGAAGCTTGCCACTCGCCTGCCACCCACCACACGCTGCGTGGTTGAAGGTGGGGGTGCCAATGGGCCATGGATCGGTACCAGTCCATGATCCAGGAGTTGGGGACCCCTCATTATAAAGCAAAGCAGACACTCAGAGAGCAGAGATTAATTTGCTGGCCCCCTGCCCCTGTTTTCCCTTTTTCTGGTAGTTAAATAACTTTCTTAAGTTCTGAGATTAAGAAAGGCAGCAGCAAGAAATTAGCTCTCTCCCCAAAGTTACATCAACATGGAAGCCTCCATGGCCCAGTCATGGCGGCATAAAGGTATTGCCACTACTCGGGAGCTAGAAGTTGCATGGGAGGCATGGGTTCAGTTCCCAAGCCAGCCAGGCTAGAACATGCTAGGCATGGCTGCACATGCCTGTAATCCTAGCTAATGGGGAGGCTGGGGCAGGAGGACAGAGACAGGGACACCCTGTCAAAATACCTCTCTCTCTCCCTTCTCTCTTTTCCTCTCCCCTTCTTTCTCTGTTATAAATGAATAATAATAACAAGGCAGTTTCTGCCGAGCTAGCTAATGTGATCCAGCTAAGCAGTGCCCACCACGAGTCCTCTGCCTTTGGAGCAGCTGGATGGAAAGGATTTTCTGAAGTCATAATCTGTGTACTTAGAGTCAGATGGGACATGAAAGGGCTTTGAGACCAACCTCTGAAACTGGACATGAACCCTCTTTTTAGTCATTTCTCACTATAGATCATTCAGCCTTCTCTGAAATATTTCATGGGGTGAGAAGCTAAAGGGAGTTCATTTTGTCTTTGGATACACCTTTTTTTTTTTTTTTTTTAAGTCTTTCTTTGGTCATACTCTTGCCTTTTGAAAGCATCAAAGTCCATTTAATCCCTCTTCAAACATCTGAAGAATGCTAGCAATTCCTGAACATCCATAAATCCTCTCTCATAGGCAAAATATCCCAAGTTAATTGTTCATTATATAACAAGGTTTCTAATTGATCTTACAGTTCTGCTCGGCATTTCCTAAGTAGGAATATCTTGACCTGAGAATAATATTCTAGTTATGCTTTGACTAGGGAAGAGGCCAGGGGATTAGTCTTGTCTTTGGAACATGATTCTTCTACTAACGTGGCCTAGAATTGCATTAGCTCTTTCTCTGGCAGTCATGACAGATTGGTGACTCACATTGAGACCATAATCAACTAAAACCTTCAGGTCTTTCGCACATGAATGGCTGATAAGGCACACCTTCCTGGTGGTAATACAGCTGATTTTTTTGAAAAGAGGAATTTATATTTATCACTCTCAAGCTTAATCGCATACATTTGCTCAAGACTCTTGAACAGTGTTCCCTGAATTTTCATTCTTAAACAGTTCTGATAATGTTATCCCTGCTCCGAATTGTTGACGGAGCTCCCTGGCCCACATGATCAAGTCCAAAGTACTTGGCACACCAGACCCTGTACAATCTGACCTGAGCCTCCAAGATCGCCTTGTTTCCCCTCATCGTCTCCCTGCCCCACCTCCCCCACTACGCCACACTCTCCAGTCATTCCAGAGTTGACCTGTCTCACACATGCATGCTTCCAATGTGGGATCTCCTTCTCCACATTTCAATTACTATACCTCTTTTTAGAGACAGCAATTTCAAAGTACAATCAGACTATAAAGTCCCTAAAGACAGGAATATATTACAATATAGTACAGGTAATAGGGAAAAGACACAGCCTAGACATTTCCTTTTTTTTTTTTTCTTTTTAAGAGGTTTTTGTTATAGGGCGCATGCACTCGCCAGAAAGAGAGACAGAGAGACAGAAAGTGAGAAATCACCCCCCAGTGGGGATGGCCACGCCACAATCCCTTCTCCTCCATTCTCCTCTCGGGATCTTGGGCACGCACACACACGCGCTGGTGTGAGTTTAAGCCACTGGGTCCAGACTCGAACTGCAGTCGACTACATGGGAGTTCAGCGACATAGCCATTATGCTAACTGCTGGTCCCTTACAAGACTATCTTTTGTTTGTTTTGTCAAGAAGATAATATTTAAATCTCTTTCTCCAAAAAAAGTTTCTCCCCAGCTAGTTTCTCCTCTTGACTCTAGAAATGCAGGTGAGTTGGCTTTGGCTTATTTTCAATAGCAGTTCTTGGGGAGAGAGAGGAAGGAGCATGGCAGTTTGTCTGAGTGAAACAAAGAGCTGCACAAACCCTTCCAGAGACAGTGTCACCAGGGGGTTGCTTTCCAGAATCACGAAACCACCACCTGTGCACAGTGACAAGGAGGCCAGCTGGGGACAGTGCACAAGCATAAGCACAGGCACCTTCTCAATCATTCCCAACGATACCAATGGAAAATTAAACAAAATCCTCAAGAGAACCTTTACATGCACTTGCACTGTTTTCCAGGAGGTGGTGATAAGTTTTTACCTTTTCACCTAAATAAACCTTTATGCCAGGCCTTCATAGATTAGAAATAGAACCTGAGGTTTGGGTTTGCAAAAGGAGGAAACCCACAATGTCCTCCTTGTTGAGAAATTATACTCATCAATTGTTTGCTCAAGGAACTGTCACCCTAAATGGTTAACTCACAAGACACTTAGCAAGTCATCTCTCAGACACGCTGTTTAAATGCATCTGTATACCAAATACTCTGCTGAAATTAACATGCTTTCAATGATAAAAAGGCAATAAAAAGTTATCAATAATATTAACAACAACAGAGGGCCAGTGGGTGATGTAGTGATTAAGGTGCTGGATTGCCACATGGCCAACTGAGGTTTGAGTCCTGGACCCAGTGGCTTGAAACTCATGCCGGGCATGTGTGAGTGTGTGCCCAAACTCCCAGGAGGAGAATGAAGAAGAAGGGATTGTAGCATGGCCATCCCCCTAGAGGAGGTGATTTCTCACTTTCTCTCTGTCTTTCTGGTGAGTGCATGCTCCCTGTAGCAAAACTCTTTCTCGAATAATAATAATAATAATAATAATATTAACAACAGTAATGCCCTAGAGTCCATTTATTGAAAAAATACTCCATGTATCAGGCAGCATGTTAGATGCTGGGTAGAGTTTCTCAAGGTGTGGTCTGAACCACCTAAAGGAGCTTACAAATGAATGCAATAAATGCTACGACAGTGGAGCATGTAGGACATCGTGGGTGCACATGTGTGATGCACAGGGATGGCACACCTAACCCAGGATTTTGGTAAGAGGTGAAGTGAAAGCAAAATCTTTAAGGATGAGTAAGAATTACCTAGTCATTTATCCATCCATGCATGCATGCAGAAGCACTTGAACAACAACTTAAAGTGAATGAGAGACAGAACTGGAGAGAGGGGATCTGAGGAGAAGAGCCTCTCAAGCAACGGAAGCTGGGTCAGAGGGTGAGAAAGAGTGCGGTACTTTGGAGAGGCATAAGTAGTTCAACACATGTCACTGGAGGCTGCAGTGTAGGAGGCAGTGATAAGAGGTGAGGCCAGGGGGCATTCAGAAAGGGCTTAGCATGCCACATGGAAGATCGAGAAGGATGTGATGACAGAACTGGGCAGTCACTGACGAGTTTAAAGCAAGGATGTTACATTTTATAGATTAAAAAGACCTGTTAGGGTGCAGTAAAGAGAAGAGATTGGGGAGCGAGTGAGATGGAAAGGAGAGGCCAGTCAGGAGAATACTGGAATAATGTATACAGATAAACATAATTGTGGTCTGTCCCAGGACAGAATTATAGGGATAAAGAGAAGCATAAATATGCAAAATAGATTCAAGTAGCAGAATGAGAAAGACTTGGCGAATGACTGAAGCTGGTTGTAGACTCTCAGCTTTTCACCTTGATGGGCCTTTCTGGGTCAGATAGCAATGCCACCCACACAGATTTCTATTTTCTCTATGAGGTAGGAGGCAAGCCCTTGAGCTGAGAGCAAGCAGAAGCTTGAGGAAGGGTCTTAGTGAGAGGAGAGAAGCTTTGAAAGAGTCTTTGTAGGAATGAAAGAAGGATTAGGGAGCAAGAAGGTGAACGATAAAACTAACGTAGGATTGGGGTGTGATACGTCAAAGGGGCAATGGAGTTGACAGAATAGAAGGTTCCAGAGAGAACATCGTGGGGGCAGGTTAAGTATCATGTCCATTTTCACAGATAAATAGGAGCCAGAGGAGAAAGAAAATAAACGGCCTAAGTTGACATAGCTATTGACAGTTACTTTGAGTGAAGAGGTGGAAAATTAAAAAAGGAAAAATGGCCAGGAGTAACAAACAGGAATTATTAGAACACCGGGAAGCAAGAGAGTTGGGAAGAGGAGCTGACGATCACCCATTTTTGTTTCTGTAAACTACACATTCTCACTACACCCCTTTCTTCAGAAAGGATCCCCAGTGGGCCTACACTCCTCTGAACTTCAAGAATCACTGGAGGAGGAGCTATTTTTACAAAAGGGTGAGTTTTATACCCTCTGGGTGTGTTGGGAGGAGAAACAACAAGGATGAGAATTCCTGGAGAGGTTCCCGGTTCATTTGATACAGGACGGACTTGTTACGCTCACTATTTTCTCTTCCTTCTTATTTGGAGGTGGGGGTGGGGGGGTTAGGTGGGCTATTTATTAGGTCATGAGAGAAGTGTAGGCAACAATCACAAAAGGAACTGATGAGAAAAACCTTAAAGATCTCAGAAGGGTTAGATTGGCTAAAATAAAAGGAAACCAAGATTCTTAATGTAGGGGCCAGATGGTAGTGCAGGGATACAATGTGACGCTCTGTGAGGCGGACCTGCATAAGAAGGTTCTGGGTCCATGTCCGGAGACCCCCCTAGGGATGCAGGGTATGTGTGTGCCTGTGATCTGGGTTTGGCAGAAGCTGGAGGAGGACTGTGGCCTCAAGAACCTGTTGGGGGTGCTGTCTCTCTCTCTCTCTTTCTCTATGTCTTTCTCACTCCTGTAAGAAAAAAAATTGTTAATGTAGACTAAACAGTACAAAAGGGTGATTGCGTTTTCTCTCCTCAATTCAATTTTAAAACAGAGAAGCCTTTTTCAGTAGCAGCCAAAAGACACAGTGTTATTAGCACAAATGAACATGATGTCATGTAGAAGGCATTTGAATATTTTCCATAATTATTTTTTGTTTTAGGAGCTGTGATTATGAAGTGTAAAGTAACATCAGCAAACATAGCTGAGGCCTGGAAAGACTGCTCCTCCGCCAGTTGCAGGAGAGTGAGGAAAAGAAGAGAAATGGGGCATTGAAAGAAGGATGTTGTTTTGTTTTTGTTTATTCATTAGCAAGAAAAACCATCTGGGAGAAGAATTTGTCTCTTAGAGATAAACCGAGATAAATGTAAAATGCCCAGCACAGAGACTGGAACAGTATGGTGATCCAAATGTTGGTTTTCTCTCCTCCATAACAGAACAACTAAACATTAATATATTTAATATAATTCAAACATAAATAAGGACTGCCTTCATTGCCTGGTGGTTGGGCAGCCAGATCCTACATGGCCAACCACACTGTTCAAATCTTGGCCCCAGCAGTTTACATAACATGCTGGGCGTGTGAGGGGTAAATGGAAGAGAAGGGACTGCACGTGGCCATGCCCCACTGGGGAGTGCTTTCTCCTTTCCCCTCTCTGTCTTTTTCTCTCTGGCAATCATATATGCCCACTGGCAGATTAAAAGAAAAAAAAAAGATTTAAAAAAATATTGCACAGAAATTCAAATGATGAAAGTATAAACATTTTTGTTTAAATGGAAGTAATTGTCTAGCTCCCATGCCTCAGATAGGTGCTCTCCATCACGTTCTGCAAGTCAGATTTCACTATGTTAAACAGAAAAATATCTACAATGCTCTATTTAAATTTTGTTTCCATACTGCGATGGGCCCTGGGACATGCCAAAACTTTGATCCTATAGCTAGAAATTTGAGAGTCAAAAAAGGATGAAAAGTTGGTTGAGTCAAAATGGACTGGAATCTGAGGCCATCAAAATTGTAGGTCCTTGAAATCAACATTTCTTTTTTCAGCAGTGTATGTTCTTTTTTCTCTTTTTTTTAGTTTTTACTGCAAGGCACGTGCGCTTGCCAGAGAAAGAGTGAAAGTGAGAAATCATCCCCTGGGGGAAATGGCCATGCTGCAATCCTTTCTCCTTCTGTCTCCTCTTGGGATTTTGGGCATGCATACACTTGTGGCTGATTTTCAAGCCACTGGGTCTGGGACTTGGACAGTGCTGTCAGCCATGTGCGATCCAGCACCTTAACCTCCATACTACCTGCTGGCTCATGGTATTTTCAAAGGTTTCCTTCTCCTTCATATAGCATGCTAACTATTGTTCCTTCTCCCTTTGCCATCATTTGCTATGCAATTAGTGCTTCCCCTTTTCCCTGCTTGTTTTGGTTCATCTGTTGAAAACCTAAAGTTGCAGCTCCCAACTTCCCTCTCACTTGTCATTTGAGGATTTGCACCCAACATGCTGATGCGGTAACTCAGTGTTACTCAATCCATGCTGTCGGTCTTCAGTAATGGCAGCATCAAGGGACCAAGTTTAATCCTCCCCAGGTTCAGTTATCAGATCTAGTCACACCCACTCCCTTGATGATCTCAGCCAGTGTCATAGCTTTAAATATCATCCCTACACTAATGACTCCCACATTCATGTATTCGATCCAGACCTCTCTTCTGAACTCTTCAACTCACAGATCCAACTGCCTTCCCCCGAACGCAACTTGGATGTCTAGGAGGCGATTCATGCTTAACATGCCCGAAAATGAGTTCTTGGTTTTCCTCTCCAAACCTGTGCCCTTTGGAGCCTTCTCCATCTCAGCTAAGGTCTATTCCATTCTTCCAGACGTTCAAGCTAAACACAGCCTTACTTCTTTCTCTCATGCCCTACCTCCAACCTGTCAGCCAGTGCTGCTGGCTCTGCTCATAAAATAGATCCAGAATCCAACCACTTTTCACCATTTTCACTGATCCCCTCTGTCCATCCATCATTAGATCTGGGGTGAATCCTTGCAATAGCATCCTAACTGGTGTCCCTGCTTCCTCCCTCATCCCCCCCACCCTCTTTTGGTCCTTAACATATAAGCCAGAGTGAGCTATTACAAATAGATCATATCACCTCTCTGTTGAAAATCTCCAATGGCTTCCACTATCACTCGGAGTGAAAACTAATGACTTTATAAGTAAGCCCAGAATAACTTATGGTCTGAACTGGGAGCTCCTTGAGAGTGAAAAGGGGTGTTAAAAATAATGAACAGGGTTTATTGATTATAGATCATCTTGGTTTCCATGGTTCTCCATTCCTTGGAGCTCCTGTGCATGCTCAGAGACCTGACCTCCAGGGACCCGTGGCTTATATGTCCTTCATTGTCAGGCCTTAATTTCCCAATGAGTTATTAGCAATCCATTTTACAATCTGATTTCTCAGACTTTCCAGAATATTTTAACCAAATAGTGGCAAAGTCAAGCCATTAAATAGAATAAATGCAAAGCAAACAAAGGCTAAATGGACTTCTTTTTAATAGCCAGAAAAGATATTATTTTTGGCAGAAATACCCACCCTTTGAAATCAATAAATCAAAGGTTATTGATTTAATGTCTAAATTTGTCCTCGTTATTAGGGAACTTTTAAAAAAAGAATCATTTAATTTTATTTCTTATTATTTAAATTTTCTGTAAGACACATGCACTCACCAGAGAGAGACAGAGAGAAAGGGAAAGTGAGAAAGCAAGTCACCAGGTCCAGTAGTCAAACCACATTCAGCCATATGGGAGTCCAGCGCCTTAACCACCCTGCCACTTGCTGGCCCCTTATGTAGCTTCTTTAAATAATTGTAATTGATAAGCACCTTGTGAATTTTCTTCATCTTTTTTTCCCTTGCTATAGGGTGTGTGTGCTCACTAGAGAAAGACAGAGTGAGACAGAGAGATACAAAGAGAGGGAAAGTGAGAAATCACCTCCCGGAGGACTGGCCATGCCACAATCCCTTCTCCTTCATTCTCCTCCTGAGAATTTGGACACACACATACATGCTCCTGGTGTGATTTTCTAGCCACCAGGTCCAGGACTAGAACTGCAGTCAGCCATGTGGGAGTCCAGCACCTTAACCACCACACCACTTGCTGGTCCAGTGGGTTTTCATTAAATAGAGGCATTTTTCAGGAAACACAGTGTTATAAATTTCTGACTCCACTGTGAAAGAAAGGGCGAAGACCTAGGGGTGTACACAATTAAAACATTCTATATAAATATATACATTTTATTTTCAAGTAAATGCAACAAAATCATAGGTGAGGATATGCTTCAAAGTGAAACCTTAACACATTAGATGACTACCTAGTTAGAAAAACTACATAGTGTAGTTACAAACTAGGTCAAAAAATATTCTCTTCCTCCCCCAAACAAACCAATCAAATTAAAAAGTATGCTACATGGTACTGGAAAACTATAATACTCATTCTCAGCTTATTTTAAATAATCCTGGGTAACATTAAGTGCAAATGATCTTTACTTGTCAAGATAATTTTTTTTAATGGTAAATAATTTATGTGTGATGTCACTATAACATTTGTTGCCTTCTCATACAAGGGAGTCCCAGGCACCTTAATTTTTTTTTTTTTTTGGAGAGGTTTTTCGCTATAGGGCGCGTGCGCTCGCCAGACAGACAGAGAGAGACATAGAGACAGAAAGCGAGAAATCACCCCCCAGGGGGGATGGTCACGCCGCAATCCCTTCTCCTCCATTCTCCTCTCGGGATCTTGGGCACGCACACACACGCGCCCGGAGTGAGTTGTAAGCTACCGGGTCCGAGACGTGAACCGCGGTTGACTACGTGGGAGTCCAGCGACATAGCCATTACGCTAACTGCTGGTTCCCCAGGCACCTTAATTTTGAGCCCTCCCCTATCATTTGAATTTTTGGAGTCACACAAGATACTTTTTTTTAATCTAATGTAGAAAATACTAACGTTTGGGGCCAGCAGATGGCATGGTGATTAAGGCGCTATTCTCCCACCTGGCCACCTGCGGTTCAGGTCCCAGACCTTGTGGCTTGCTTTCTCACTTTCCCTCTCTCTCTCCTCTTTCTATCTCTCTCTGATGAGCATGAAAAGAAATAATAATATTAATGGTGGGTTGGCAGGTGGCATGGTGATTAAGGGTGCTGGACTCCCACATGACTGACTGAGGTTCAAGTGCCAGACCTGGCGGTTTGCACTCACGCTCTCTCCCTCTCTTACTCTCTCCCCCTCTGCCAAATTGAAAATAAATGAGTAAATAAATAAAGTTAAATAAATTTTTGAAAAATAATAATGAATAAAATTAAATAATTAAAAAATGTTTTTTTAGTTACAATAAAGTCCAGTTGTATAGATCATTTCAGACCCAGATCATGGGCAAGTGGATAGATGGCCTACTCAGGGAGATTTCTGGATTTGATCTAGGAACCTTCTTACGTGGGATTGCCTTGCAGAGCTTCATAGTTTACTGCTGTGCCACTATAGGGCCTTGTTTTCTGCACACTAGTGCCATCCATACTGCCTTTATTACAGGGTATTGAAACACAATCTTTTCTATGACCTAGAGAAAGAGACGCTCAGATATGGAAAGGCATATTATCTATACAACATATCTCATATTATTTAATGAACCAGTTCATCAATCATCACTTTTACTCTCTCACCTAGGAGGTTGTAAGAACTACAAAGGGGAAAGGGCTGTACATTGTTTTCATGTACACTAACTTGGTGTGAAAGAATTTCAATTTAGTACAGTGGGACTAGCATGGGACTAGAAGCTAGGAAATACAGATTTTGGCTGAGTAACTGTAGTCAAGTCACTTAACCTCCCTTTAGCCTTCATATTACTCATGACAAATACTCTTTTTCATCAATGACATTTAGATTCCCTTTCAAATTCTCATTCTTAAAAAAAATTAGCAAAAGGGATTTTAAAAAATCATTAGTTTTATTTATTTATTTTAACTTGACTGGAGAGGGACAGAGTGAGAGAAAGGGAGAGAGAGAAAGAATGAGAAAGCAAGCCGCCAGGTCCAAGACTTGAACCCCAGTCAGCCATGTGGGAGTCTAGCACCCTCAACCACCACACCACCTGCCAGCCCAGCAAAAGGGGTTTTATCAGTGTATATTGTATTAATTAATACTCAACTTCATCTTCCCATATCCATAGGTTGAAAGCAATGAGACTCTTACTTAGAGATTTTGACCACTCATGAGAACTTGCCAGGAACTTAAAATTCTTGTGACTGTCCATGCCATCAAACACCAAATCCTTCAATTTGTTTTAAAACTAGCAACCTTGCCCTGCTGACATTCCCCGGCCCCTGCCCTGCATTATTTTCTTTTTAGCATTTATCACATTCTGATCCGTGGTACAGCTTACTTACTTGCTCTCTAGCTCCCTGAAATCTGAGGTTCACGGGGCAGGGGTTTTTATGTGCTTGGTTAACTGTTATGTCCCTAGCACCTGAAATGGGATTTGACACACAGCAGCTTGAAAATGATGTTAATAAAGAGGTGAATAAATAGTATTTAAGAAAGTTCTTTTATTCATTGCCCTTCCCACACTCTAACTTGTCTTATATGATTACAACTCAGCTTCTCCATGTTAACTGGGATTTCTGAATCTCGTTTCCTGATCAAGGTTTATTCATTTCTCCCTCTCTGTCATGTAAGATCATCTCCTGCCCTGCCCTTGCTTGTGCTAGTACTCATTTGATTATAGATTTATCGACTGCCTACTGTGAGCTTAGCAATATGCTCAATGCTAGAAATGCAGAGGAAAAACCACACAGTCCTTATTCTCTCTCTCTCTCTCTTTTTTTGGAGAGGTTTTTGCCTTAGGGCATGCGCACTCAGAGGGGAGAAAGAGCAAGACAGACACCCCATTCTTCTCCCGGGATCTAGGGCACACATGCACATGTGTCTGGCCTGAGTTTCAAACCACTGGGTCCAGGACTTAAACCTAAGTCGGCCATGTGGGAGTCTAGCGATGTAACTGCTATACCATCTGCTGGTCCCTAGTCCTAACCTTCTTCAGCCAACCTTGCCTATTCAAGGATTACTTGAAGATCCAGCTACTCCATCTGTTCTGGACTGCCACGTCTGCCTTTATAGCCCTCCCTTTAAATGCCAAATATTCATAATTCTCTGGGCACGGAAAAATTAATCCATGTGGCTTGGTTGGGTGCTATCCAATTCTGGAAGAGTTCTTTTCATAGGCGCTAATAGAGCTGAAGGCAAGTGATACTCACTTCTACAGAGAGGGTAATGGGACCACCTTAGAGATTGGTTTTTTTTTTTTTTTTTTTTTTTTTTTTTAGAGTTTTTTGTTTTGTTTTGTTTTGTTTTTGCTATAGGGCATGTGCGCTCGCCAGAAAGAGAGAGACAGAGAGATAGAAAGCGAGAAATCACCCCCCAGAGGGGATGGCCATGCCGCAATCCCTTTTCCACTCTCCTCTTGGGCTCTTGGGCATGCACGCACACGCGCCTAGCGTGAGTTTAAGCACCAGGTTCGGGACTTGAACCACAGTCGACTACATGGGAGTCCAGCGACATAGACATTACGCTAACTGCTGGTCCTGATGTCATTTCCTAAACAGTGATAATCCACATCCCAGTGCCAGGAGACTGACCGTGTGGGAGCTGAAAGGGTTTGCTACATCTCCCCCTACTCTGTTTTCTCTCCCCAAAGGTGATCAGAGAACGCTTCTTTGCACCCTGAAAAGCCCAGTTAACCCATCACCTTTAGCTTTGAGCTTATGATCACCTATGTTCCACCTAAATAGGATACTAAGCCCCCCGCTGACAGGAGTCTGAGATCAAGCCATGCCGAGCTCTTGGCCTGTCTGTGCTTGTCATCAGGATTTCGGGAGCTCTTACTGTTTTTACCCTATCATTCCCCACATTGCGCTCTGTGGGTCCCTAAAGCTCTGAGAGACAGTAACTGGAGTTCTGCAAAAAGAAGACTCCAAAGTGGAAGGAAAGTGGGAGAGGGGAAGAGAGTGTAGGAAAGGAAATTTTTTGGAGGGAGAGATAAGACATTTGCGAAATACAGATATTTTATTACCTGTTCATGATGACATGTATAGTATTCTCAACTGGGCTGGTCTGAGGTGTGTGTCATGCTGGGTAAAGTCTCTTCACAATCTAAATGATGTATAGCGATTGAATGTATAAAGAATAATAAAAACGAAATTAATTGCAAAAAAAAAATAAAAAAGAGGGCTCCATAGTCAAATAAGCTTGGAAATGCCCCATCCTAATCTCCCATTGGGGTTACAAGGTGCATAATATGAATGTGAATGATTTTTGCTTTCAGAAATGCTCAACTTTGTTATACCCAGTCAGTGTTTCCCGGCCTAACTTGACCATCGAACCTTTATTCCCAGAATACCACTGACATCTCAGAGGACATTCTGCTCAGGAGAAAACTGTTCCACAAATTCTTTTTTTACCTACATGTCATACCCAAATGAATAGCAGCAAACGGCTTTGTGGGAGTGAGGGAGGAGGGAGATAGGGTACCTCTCTCTGCCACTCGTACTGGAGGTCAAGAATAGAGGCAGAACACAGTTTTTTGGAACAAGCACCAGACTTAGGTGAGAAGACTTGACCAAGCTTTGTTACAAAAATAACTGCATGCTGTGGGGAAAATCACATTACCTCTGAGTCTCAATCTAAGCTCTTGGGAAGGAGAAACATTTTAGGATAACCAACTAGATGTCATTCTTTGAAACTGCTGGCCATTGAGGAGATTTCTGTGTAGCAGATTTAACTCTGATTTTTAATTTTTTTAGAGAGAGAGATTTTTGCTATAGGGCCTGTGCACTTGCTGGAGAGACAGAAAGAGACAGAGAGACAGAAAGTGAGAAATCAGCCTCCAGGAGGGATGGCCACATCACAATCTCCTCTCCTCCATTCTCCTCTCAGGACTCTGGGCAAGCATGCACATGAGCCCAGGGTGAGTTTCAAACCTCCAGGTCCGGGACTAGAACTGCAGTCGACCACGTGGGAATCCAGCAACACAACCATTACACCATCTGCTGGTCTCTACTTTGATTTAAAATGTGTTCTGGATAATTTGGGAGCCTGTTTTTAAATATCCTCTTTCAGAAGACTGGTGCCTTCAGATCTGTCAGTAGAAGTGTCTGATTCTTGAGACATGAAGCCACAGGTACTCAAAGTCTAAAGCAGTGTTTGTTTTAAAGCTTATTTAGCTATTTCCTTCATGAGAGAAAAAGACAGACAATGATACAGAGAGAGAGGGACCTTCAATAGGATCTCATGCTTTGATCTTCCCCCAGTGGTCCCAGCCAGGCAGGATTACAGGGACAGGCACACATACTTGGCACACGCAGGTCGACCCAAGAACCAAACCCCAATCCTTCACATAGACCCAGCATCAAGAAGCAAGATGCTCCCATTGCACCCCGTGGCTAGCCCCACAGCAGTATTTTCAAGTGAAATTAGAAACAAATTGATTGGGATTATATTTATGTTTGCCTAAGTACTCCCCACGTATCTCGAACAACAATGCTGAGATGTCATAAGACATCTTACATAGACTGGAAAAAGAAATGGGTCTATTTTATTATAAATAAGCCACAAATGACATTTGATACTTCTTACTGGAAACTAGATTAATTGGCTAATTTGTCTAAGCGCTCAATTTCCAAAGATGGTGGTTACTGACTTAGAGTTGTAACTACAAAATTCATTTGTAGCTTAGTACCGATTTATATTCCAAAGTGACAGAGGAGAGGTAGGTAATAATCATTTCTGGGGAGGACTCCTGTGGTCCTTGCCTTACAGGAAGACTCTATTCTACTTTCTTAACTCAGGAGGGAAAGATTAGTTCCCACTCCTGTTCTCTGAAGGGAAGACATTCTATAGCAACTCAATGCATATGTGCAAATAATATTCCAGAGAAAATTAGGTCCTGCTTGATGTTTTTCTTGCCATTAAAACCTGTTTGCTGGGACCAGCAGGTGGTGTAATGGTTTGGTCTCTGGACTCCCACATAGTTGATCATGCTTTGAGTCGAGGACCTGGCAGCTTAAAACTCATGCCGGGTGTGGTTGGGTGCATGCCCAAAATCCCAAAGGAGAATGGAGGAGAAGAGATTACAACATGGCTCTCCCCCTTCTCACTTTCAGTCTGTCTCTTCAGCAAGTATACACACCCTATAGCAAAAATCTCTAAAAAAAGAAAAGAAAAAGAAAAAGAAAAAGAAAAGGTTTGCTGAAATTACAACTGAAGTTAAAAACATTCATGGGGCCCGTAGGTGGCATGATGATTAGGGGTGCTGGACTCCCACATGGCTGACCATGGTTCAAATCCCAGACCTGGTGGCTAGCTTTCTCACATTTCCTCTCTCTCTCACTCTGTCCCTCTCTGATCAAATTAAAACAAATAAATAAATAAAGTTAAATGAGATAATTATTTTTAAAAATTCACAAATTGGATATGAAAGGTGTCTGTACATTGAAATAACATAAATGTTAGTCTCCATCTGCTTGGAGTTTGATGTAAGCAAAGGTGACAAGAAGTAATTTGGCTTTAAAGAAGACAAGGTTTTGCTTCCACTAAAGGCTATATAAATGTTACTTTCGTCACCTCTGAGTGAGTGATGATTTGACCATTGTAATACATTCAATGTGATATTTGCTAAGCAAGCACGCCTGCCATCTGGTTACTGACACTGTTGTTTTGATACTTCGCATATACACATGGCCCAGGAGCGCTGAGATGTGGGGAGGCGATATGAGCCTGTGGATCCATTCCAAAGCAGTTAGACAGTTTAAGCCATTCATTTGTTTTCAACACAAAGTGTTCCCCACATAACAGAACAATGAGGCTACCTTATCTGTCTCTTTCCTGTTCTGGTATCTTTAAAAATGTCTATCATGGCAGGGTGCAAACAGGCTGACAATATGAAGCCAACCTCGGGCACCACGGAGAAGAGCAACCAGTCGGTGGGCCACTTATACCACGTCCTACTTAGTTCTTTTTTTAAAATTATATTTATTTATTTTTAATTATTATCATTTCAATTTGACTAGAGAGAGATAGAGACACAGAGAGAGAGAGAGAGGGGAAGTGAGAAAGCAAGCCACCAGGTCGGGGACTCAAATCATGGTCAGCCATGTGGTTGCCCAGTGCCTTAACTACAACGCCACTTGCTGGCTCCACTTCTTTTTTTTTTTTTTTTTTTTTTTTTTTTTAAAGAGATTTTTGCTATAGGGTGTGTGCCAGAGAGACAGAGTGAGACAGAGAGACAGAAATTGAGAAATCACCCCTTGGGGGGATAGCCACAGGGCAATCTCATCTCCTCCATTCTCCTCTCAGTACCTTGGGCATGCATGCATATGTGCCTGGTATGAGGTTTAAGCCACTGGTCTGGGACATAAACCGTGGTCGACTACATGAGAGTCCAGCGTCCAGCGACATAGCCATTATTCCATCTGCTGATAGAAGCAGTAGCCCTGAATACAGTGCCCGACACATAGTAGGGGCTCAATAAATGTTCAGTAATACAGCCCTCTGGGAAGTCTGTGAGTAGTTACACAAATGATTGCTATGTAGAAGCGTGCTTATCTTATTCTCTGTAGTGAAGGTAATACATGCACTAAATGTATACCTACACCCTAAGTCCAGGCTTTGTCTACCTTAAGAGTATTGACAATTTGGGTGAGACCATTCTTTTTTGGGAATGGGTGTTGGGGAATGTTGTCTTGTGCATTGTTCAATGTTTACTGGCATCCCTGGCCTCCAGCCACTTGATACAAGTGGTGTCCCTGCCCCTAGAAAAGATGTCCCCAGACATGGCCAAATGTCCCAGTCCCTATGTGAGAACCATTTATCTAATCTGTACGTTCATGACATGTACCAGAATTAGAAAGAGGATATGCTCTCTTCTTTTTTGGATCAATATTTCTTGACATACTTTCTAGTGGTATTATATTTTCATAATCTGCTTCCACCCAGTTTTTTCTGTTTTCATGTATTTGGGAGAGGGGGACCTTTCTATGTAGCACCACCTAAGTTAAAAAGACCTGCTTTCTCCTTAGGAGAAGAAAAATATTAAACAAAGAGGAGCGATTCCATACTGAAATTGGGCCAGCGGCGAAGGAGACTGCTTCCAGATGAGCAAGAGATGGTCTTGGACCTAAAATAGATCCAAATCCCTAAACTGAAACTGGTGTGTCTGTAATCCCAAAAGGAACTTTAGTGTCTTAAAAGAAACTACCTTCATTTGTTTTTTTAGAAACTCTTGCGATCTTAACAGTTAAATTCCACTGTCATACAAAAGTATCCTCCTGATCACCAGTTGCTTTGCTTTGTTTTGTTTTGTTTTGTTTTTTTTTTCTCCCTTGGCTTTGTTTTTATTTATTTCCTATTTATGTTAACAGTTTCAGGAAGGTAACGGTGTGGGCTCCAGGAACAGGCTGTCTCGGTAACTCCCCTTCAGCAGCACAATAAGTAGACCTGTTAACTGGAGAAATCAGTAGCCTTTTAAACCTCTAACATAGAGTGATGATGATGTATGTACACTTCTTAAAATTAAGTACACATATATATTTAGAATCTTGGAATTCTGATTTAAACCCGGCCAGTGGGTGATCTGCTTGAAAATGATTCCACATCCATATCTAAGGGTGAGGAATAATTTATGACAAATAAAGCTCATGAAAAAATTCTAATTTCATTCATGTTGCTACAAGTATAGCTTCATGCTTGAAAAAAAATGTGGGCTGGTAACATTTTTCTACCTCCCAGTGTAGAGTTAAACGGATGCCCTTACCTCTCCTCCGGTGCACGGGAAAGGACTGGAGTACCGAGACGTGCAAAGAGCTCCCTTCTTGACAACATCATCTTCCAGGCCAAACGTGGCGGAGCAGTTTGTTGCAAAGTATTTGTAAGGCTTCCATGTTTTCCCAAAGTCCTGGGACCGCTCCAGCACCATGGCTGCAGGCCTAGGGGACTTGAACACCATAATTAGGTGAGTGAAGTAGAATTCGGCTTCCAGGTCTAACTGGATTTTTTCTCTGTGCACATCCTCTGCAGACTGCCACCACGTGCGAGGAAACCTGAAGGACGAGTCTGCCATGGCAGAGGGCAGGTGAGCCAGGTGAGGATGGGCAGCGTTGCATTTGTCACACCGGGGCTGCCGACAAGTCAGATCAGTGTTCTCGCTGTAGGAGCAGTACAGCTCCGTGGCGTTCTGACCACAGGTGGTGTCTGCCCAGAGCTTTCTCCCTAAAGCCAAATTTCCCATGCGAGGGTTGCAGGCTTTTTCACAGCGGGAACTAACTCCAGCGACTCCACTCAGCCCTAAGGAAGAGAAAGTATACCTTATTCAAGACAAATCCATCTGGAAAGCCTTTCTGTCTACCTAATCCACCTACCAATCAACCTCAAAAAGCTTGAGACTTTCAATAAAGGGTACATTCAGGACCAGCTGTTAGTGTAATGGCTATGTCGCTGGACTCCCATGTAGTTGACCACGGTTCGAGTCCCAGACCCGGTGGCTTAAACTCACGCCAGGCACATGTGCGTGCATGCCTAAGATCCCGAGAGGAGAATGGAGAAGGGATTGCAGTGTGGCCATCCCCCCTGGGGAGTGATTTCTCACTTCCTGTCTCTCTGTCTCTCTCTGTCTTTCTGGTGAGTGCACGCACCCTATAGCAAAAACCTCTCCAAATAAATAAATAAATAAATAAATAAATAAATAAATAAAGGGGACATTCTATCACATTTGAACGTGAACACTTTTCTGTATTTACAATGCATTTGCGCAAGCATGTGTGTGTGTGTGTACTTGTGCACATTATGTGCAGTTTTTATGTTTGTAAGTAAAATTCACCAAAGAGAGAAAGAAATCTTTGGGTAAAGGTCGAGAGGAAGAGAAAATAAAAACGATGGATGGACATTATTGGCCCCAAACTTTTCAGAAGCACTTTGCCTTATAAACATTCTCTATATTTGAACAATTAGTTTGTTTTTGAAATTATGACTTAAATAATACCAAAAACTCACCATGTTTTTAGGATCATCTAATGTAGTCTTTCAAATATAATTTGAGCACCTAGCATTGCCTACCTTGTTTCCTAGGAGAATGCATTTAGGAGGAAATGAAAAATTCTATATTTTTATATCTTTAAGCCAATGAAGAAACAGTCTCTAGAAAAGTAGTATGAGATAATGGGATCTCCTCTGGGGAGAGGCAAAGCTAGAAATCCTTGGAGCTTAAATATGCCCTTTCCAGAGACCAGCAGATGGCATAATGGCTATGTTGCTGAACTCCCATATAGTCGACTGCAGTTCAAGTTCTGGACCCGGTGGCTTAAACTCATGCCAGGCGCATGTGCGTGAGTGCCCAAGATCCTGAGAGGAGAATGGAGAAAAAGGGACTGTGGTGTGGCCATTCCCCTGGGGGATAATTTCTTGCTTTCTGTCTTTCTGGCGAGTGCACAAGCCCTATAGCAAAAACCTCTCAAAAAAAAAAAAAAATATATATATATATATATGCAATATCCATTTCTAATGTTAAGTAATTCTAACTACAGAAAAAAAAAAGCCTCTAAACTGGCAATGACAGAAATGCCTATTTTGCACGTTCTGCTTCTTGAGTGCTGCTTCCTATGACAGATTATATAGTAGTTACCTGTCTGCTTAACAGGGAAATGCTGACAGTCTGGCAACCACTAACAGCACCTTTAAACATTGTGAACTCAAACACCTTTTTTGAGGAAACACACTCTTCCTCCAAGACAAAGGTCCGAATGACTTTAATGTTTCTAAATGATGTAAAATGATAAACATTATCCACATAGGAGCGTCCTGACTACATACCATAATCCTTTAATTTGGGTTGTCGTTTTAGTTATGAATACCTTAAGCAAAATCATCTATTTTAAAAGTGAAAACACAGAGGAAAAGAAGGAAAAGGGAATCAGACCCCAAATTCGGCTAATTGAATGTTTCTGCCTCTTAAGAGGGAGCCCCTCTGAGCTGTTATCACATAGTGTCAGAGGGAGCAAAATGACAGCTTAGGCTGAAGCAGCGGCGTCTCCCACACTGACAATCACCAGCCCCGTACAACCTTGTAGGCAAAATAAAAGGCTTCCTTGGGCCTTATTTTTAAATGTCAAGTTAAAGTGTGCACTGTGTCTAGACTCTGTTTGCCACCGTTCTGATGAGCTGGGGCAGCAGTCGCTTGTGTCCAGAATCACAGTGTGCTATGACTCACCTGCAAAGCATTTCAGGGAAAATCATATACTGCCTGTACAAGTATTTTCAACTTGAAACACTTGCCTTGTGATATTTATTTACAACCTCTTGATGGTTTGCCTGTTTTCGCCACAACATGGTTGGAAAAGGCAAGTTAACTTTTTGGCTGGGGGCGCATGCCCAAGTGCACACAAGTGCATACACAGCAAGAATTAAAACAAAATATTAGAGCTTAATGGCTCCTTACAAAAAGTACTGAATAACTGTAAATGCCCCTAAGCTAAGAAGTGCAGGGATGATTTGAGCTGGATAAATAATCAGTGGGCAAACTACTGGGAGATCTCTAAAGAAGTGACTGTCTTATACACACCAAGGATGCACCTACGATCTGACTGGTTTGGGATGCAGACTCTAAAGCGTGGGTTTTACTGGGTGCTGGGGTTTCTGGGGGTGACAACGGAAAAAGTCCAAGGGAAGAGAGGCTTTCGACAATGCTCTGGGTCCACCAGGCGGTCCCTCTGGCTCACACCCCCCCTTTCTGGAATAAGTGGGGTTTGTAGGAGAGATTGGATGTCTGCAGAGCTTCTCACTGTCTCCCCCCTCACCCACAGAGCTAAGTGGAAACCAGGTGACTTGCCAGAGGGAGGGAGAGGAATACAAGGGGCTCCCGAATTTAGAAACAGCGAGCTAGGGACGGTGGCCTAGGGCAGCCCGAGGAAGGCAGGAGGAGAGGGGAGGGAGAGGGCATCTGACGACGCCTCTGCTGGCTGTCCAGTTGCGAAGACCGAGGGCTGACCCGCCTCCGACCTCCTGCCGAGCCTCGGCCAGGGTACCAATTCCCCAGGGCGGTCAGCCAGTTGGGTGCAAACCCAGGGTGATCGTCACGTACCGCCCCAGCCCAGCCCCACTGCGCTCCAGCCTCCAGCCGGGGAGAGGGCGCTCACCCCCACCCCAGGTATCCCTACCTGGCTTCCTAGTACCCAGCATGAGGTTGGGGACGCTGGCGATCTCTTTCTAAACCAGAGACCCGCCCCGGCCCACGCGCGCCCGGGGTCGCTGGGCCACCCCTCCTCATCATTCCTCAGGCCATGAAGTGCCGGGGGATGGCGAGCTGGATCCTTTGTTCCCTCACAAAGTGCAAAGACTGTTTTTTTACAAGCCAAACCGAGAAAGAAACCCTGGTGGCTGTATCTCCTGCAGGGCGCACCCAGGATCTCGGGTTATCCAAGGGCAAGTGTATCTCCATTGCAAAAAACAATCAACAGTATTTGCAACTGCGGAGCCGCGGGGAAAGGAGGCGGAACATGGCCACTCATTTCATTCTCCCGAGGCCGAGCCCTGCGCTCCCCGCCGGGGCTCCCCTGCACCCCGGAGTCGCGAGAGGGGGAACAGAAGGCGCGAGGAAAGGGGGTGGGGGCCCGGCCGCGTCACCACCCACCTGCGGCCACCGCGGAGCAGCCCCAGAGCAGCAGCAGCCGCGCGCAGCTCCCCATGGCCGGGAGGAGCCGGGAGGGGCCGGGAGGAGCCGGGCCGGGCGGGTGCCGGAGGGAGCCGATTCCTCTCGGCTGTGGGATGAAGCGCCAACCGTCCTCGGGAGGGACCTGGGCTCTTTATTTCTTCCAGGTCCTGGGGCACCAGGCTCGGTCAGTGGGCGCCGGCGGCGGAGAGCCGCGGGCCGGGGCCGCCCCGGGCGGTGAGGTGGCCCTCGCGCACCGTCCTGGCGGGGCCCGGGCACCTCGGGGGCGGCGAGGGCACCGGGACCATAGCCGGCCTGGCCGCGCTGCCCCGCCGAGCGGCCCCGCGGGCTCCTCTGCAGCTAGCCCGGGGCTCCGCGCCTGCAGCCGCCGCTGAACTTTGCGAGACCTTTCACTTCCCGGCTGCTGCCGCCGCCGCTGCCGCCGCCGCCTCCTGGGCGTCCTCCTCCGCTCTTACCACCTCTTCTGCCTGCCGCGACTCGGTCCCGTCCTTCTCCATGGGCAGTTCCATGGGATGCATTTTTATTGCACCGACACCGCGGCGCTCCGGTGCCAGCCCTCCTCCCCTTGCACCTCCACCCCTTCCTCCCGCCCGCCCCCCGCGCTTGACAGCCCGGGCGGCGCAGCCGGCGCGGCCGGGTCCCTGCAGCCGCCGCCCAGGGAGGGGGGTCCTCTGTACCCCGACTCGTCACCCCCCGCGGCCTCGTCCAGCCCACCTCGGCCCGCGCGCGCAGTCACCTGGGCCCCCAGCCGTCCTCGCGCCCCTCCCGGCGCGCGCCCTGCACTTCCCTGCCTGACCCCCCTGGTACTTTCGGCACCCACAGGCCTCCTCCGGGAAGCAATCTCCCACCTTCTCCCGGAACATTCCTGAGAGCGGTTGACTCCCTCTTGATCAGGTCAGGGCATGCCAAGGGGCTTAAAAAACCGCGAAACAGGCTAGCGCCTACTTCCCACATCCCCCAGCAAAACAAGCCCCCCTCTTGCTCCCTCCACCCCATCTCTCGGAGTCCCAGGACCTGGGGACAGAATGCCTCAACTCAGCCCGGGATCGCGGGCACCGAGGGCGCGCTGCCAGGTGGCATTCGCTGCCTTTCTGGCGCCTTTGGGGGTGGGTGGGGGGAACAGGCATCTCGGCTGAACGAACTGCCTACACGGTCCAAGGAATACCTGTTTTGGTCTAAAAAGGTGTTCCCTAACCAGACTCAAAGTGCTGAAAGACAAGGGTTTCGACATTGGCTAGTGGCCCTTTGAGAACATCCTCAGAATCCGGTCCTTCCAACCACTCTGTTCTCTCCAGGACGTTGTGGTGCAGAACACTATGGCTAGGAAGTAACTTAGGGACAATTCAGGAGCAACCACAGCAGCAGACTGGAGAAGACTGGCTCAGGACTGGTCCTTATGGGAGCGGAGTAAATGGCAATTCAATCTAGAACTTCTGCATCTTCTGTGAAAATGCAATTCTATGTACACATCCTGGTAAATGGGTAAAAGTCAAGTCGAAAGCATTTTTGTGTCACAGTGTTCATTTTGTGCCTTCAATATTTTCCAGAAAAATCAACTGTTTTACAGATACCTTTTGATTGGTGTGTGTGCATATGTACATTAGAGATGAGAGCAATGGGAACTTTGAGGGGGTACGTGGAGATATTACATATGGTGATCCATCTGGAAACATATAAGAAGTTTATCTATCCCAGGAAGAACTGGGATGAGGCTAGGATCATCCATTTGGGAGACATTAAAATTATTCTCTGGCCAGCACTAGAAAGACGCAAAAGGCATGGGACAGCCATTAGTATAACATCATCCACTTTTCAAATATTGGCAGTGTTGGGGCTTTCTTTATATCTTAGAGATATGAGCCTAATGGAGTCACTGAAATCTCTCTCCAATTATTATTTTTGCCAAAAAGATACTAGGAAATTATAATAGCCAAAGGCCCTTAGCACAAGTGTCCTTGGTGGTTAAGTAAGAAAAGGAAAAAGCAAGGGAGGAAGTTTATTATTTATCTCTGAGTCTATGATGTGTAGACAGCACTACTCCATTTTTTTTAATTGACAGATACAATGGTATGTACTTATCATGTACAACACGGTGTTTTGAAGTATGCACAGACTGTGGAATGACTAAATCTAGCCAACTGACATGTGCATTACTTCACATAGTTATTACTTTGGGGGTCGAGACCACTTCACACCCTCTCCCTTAGCTTTATTCAAGAATACGATATTGTTAACCATCTGGAATGTGTCGTGAATTTGTGTGTCATCCTTGTGCAGAGGCCAGGCTAATCTCTGTCTCGTGGCCACTTTATATGTGCTGCTGAAGTGAGCACAGAACGACTTATTTTTCATTACAAATTTCAAAAGCATTGACTATCTGTATCAATCTTACATTGATAATACACTTACCTGATTGCGCAACAATTGTTTGTTTTTTCCTTCAACAAGACAGTCCACTCCTTCCTGGTAATGTGGTTTCTTATGCTTCGTTTATACAAAACATTTTTATGTGTTTCTTATATTCTTCATTATTCATAACTAGAAATACTGGCTAAACATACAGTAAATCTTCACCCAGTGCTTTTGATGGAGTTATCATTATTGTTATATACTAAGATCAGGGACTAAGAAGAAAACCAGTGAAATCGGAATGATTTTTCATATTCTAAAGGAATAGGTACATTTTCCACCAATGCTTTATATATAAAATGGCTTAAGAGACAAAAGTAATCAGTGTTCTCATTGATTTCATTTGTTTATATAGCCTAACTTATTTACAAATTATATTTTCATTTTCAAGATGTTACCCAGGAGCAGTTTATCTACAATACGTAAGGGAAATCTTATATAAGTATAATCATTGATGGGCCGGCAGGTGGTGTGGTAGTTAAGGTAGTGAAGACTCCCACATGGCTGACTGTGGTTTGAGTCCTGGACCTGGTGGCTTGCTTTCTCATTTTCCCTCTCTCTCGCTGTCTTTTTCTGGTCAAATTTTAAAAATGGGGCCAGCAGGTGGCATGGTGATTAAAGGTGCTGGATTCCCACATGGTTGACTGCAGTTCGAGTCCCAGACCTAGCAGCTTGCTTTCTTGCTTTCCCTTTCTCTCTTTCTGTCTCTCTCTGGTCAAATTAAAATAATAATAATAACAACAAATGGAATTACATGAATAAGTAATTCTTTAAAAACAACAACAATAAATTAATTAATTAAATAAATATTTAAAAAATAAATATAATCATTGTGTATACTTTTATGTTTTTGAAAATTTCAGTAATGGATTCAAATTTTTAAAAATTTTTAGGAATCAGTAAACTTACAGAATTTCAATAACAAGTTTCCGGAAGCCTCTGACAAATAAAATCTGGAGTATTCCTAAGAACTTAGAAGAAACCTCAAAGGGATTTTAATAACTAGAAGAGAAGATAAGAAGCCTATGCAGTTCCTTATTTAAATTATTCAGGGGGCCAGCAGGTAGCATGGTGGCTGAGGTGCTGGACTTTTCACATGACCAACTGCAGTTTGAGTTCCGGACCTGGCAGCTTGCTTTCTCATTTTCCCTCTTTCTCTGTCTCTCTCTGGTGAACACATGGGAAAAAATGATGATAATAATAAATAAAATAAAATAATTCCTTTTTTATTTTAATTTTTTTTTTGGAGAGGTTTTTGCTATAGGGTGCGTACGCTCGCCAGACAGACAGAGAGAGACAGACAGAAAGCGAGAAATCACTCCCCAGGGGGGATGGCCATGCTGCAATCCCTTCTCCTCCATTCTCCTCTCGGGATCTTGGGCACGCACACACACGCGCCCGGCGTGAGTTTAAGCCACCGGGTCCGGGACTTGAACCGTGGTCGACTACATGGGAGTCCAGCGACATAGCCATTACGCTAACTGCTGGTCCCAAATAAAATAATTCTTTAAAAAACAAAAAAATAAGATTTTCAGATAACATTAGTACATTTGCTTATATTTTTCTAAACCACAGCATGTTTGAAGTAACAAAGTAGAATGGAGTAGGACGCTGTGAAAGACAAGAAATAAGTTGAGACAACCTGGTAATAAGTAGGATGGAGAAATTATAAAAAGTAACCTAAGGACAAAACCAAATGGGAGCAGCAGTTGGCGTAATGGCTATGTTGCTGGACTCCCATGTAGTCAACCACAGTTCCAGTCCCGGAATCGGTGGCTTAAACTCACACTGGACACGTGTGCGTGTGTGCCCAAGATCCTGAGAGGAGAATGGAGGAGAAGGGATTGCGGTGTAGTCATCCCCCCCGGGGGATTATATCTCACTTTCTGTCTGTCTCTTTCTGTCTTTCTGGCGAGCACACGGCCCTATAGCTAAAACATCTCCAAAAAAAAAAAAAAAAAGAAAGAAAGAAAGAAAACCCACAGCTGGTCTGAGGGCTTTTAGTGCAGACTGAAGGCATTAAAAGGCTACAAAGGTGTAAGTAACCCTATTATGTTAGTACAATCAATGAGATTCCTAAAGGATCATAGTGTATTCAGAATCAGAAAGGATCCTTGAGCCCAACTTCTCGCCCCTTTAGAAACACTTTCTAGAAAATCTCTGTCCAGTGGGGTTACCCAGTTTCTGTTCTAAAAATCTCAGTAAACAAAAGCAGAGCTTTCCATCTGGGGCACTGTTTTATTTGATGATGACATCTCTCTTCTTAAAAGTCCATGTTTAGAATTAGTCATCTGCAAATATACAGAATAAGTCTACTTTCTGTTCTACTAGATATTTGATGAGTTGAAGTCAGGTTTTGTTGCTTCTAACTACCATCTTTTCTGTGTGTTTAAGCTTCCAAGTGACACGATTTTCAAAGCTTTCATCTTAATCACCTCTTCTTAGATATACTCCAGTTTGTCTTATAAAGCACAACCAGAACTCAGGTTTGCCTGATCCAGTTGGAATAAAATGGAACTACTACTTCCCTTCACTTAGGTCTAGGGCTTATACTTTTGGACCTTAAAAATGCATTAGCAGACTTTGAGATGTTGGCTGTTATTATGCCCGAACGCAACTATTGGGTGGTTGGAAAAGTCATGTCACATTTTTGCCTAGAAAAACAGAAAAATATGTCATGACTTTTCCAACAACCCAATAAAATACCTTTTTCATATATTGATCTTTTACAGAGTCATTAGTGAAAGATAAAATGTATTTTGACAGAAGGAAAGATTTCCATTAAAATACATAGCATGGGAACCAGCAGTTAGCGTAATGGCTATGTCGCTGGACTCCCACGTAGTTGACCGCGGTTCGCGTCCCGGACCTGGTGGCTTAAAACTCATGCCGGGTGCATGTGCATGCGTGCCCAAGATCCTGAGAGGAGAGTGGAGGAGAAGGGATTGCGGCGTGGCCACCCCCCCGGGGGGGTGACTTCTCGCTTTCTGTCTCTCTGTCTCTCTCTGTCTGTCTGGTGAGCATACGCGCCCTATAGCAAAAACCTCTAAAAAAAATACATAGCATGTGGTAAGATCCAATATATGTTAAGTGAGAGAAAAAAAATCAACAAACTCAAATAACTAAATTTGAGGAATGGTTAGAAATTTTAAAAGAACTGTTTAGTCCTTAATGTAATAAGTATCTATTGTCTGATAAAAAAAATCAATTATATGAAAAATGTGCCTCTTCAACAGCACTGTATACATGTGGCAGTACTATACATTTCCAAGGAGAGGAAAGACTTTGAAAATAGTGATATTTTTAGTAGTCCTAGTAAGTACTCTTCTTTCATTTATCCTGCCAGCACCAATGTGTGGGAGGGAACGGGAATAGTTGGGCCCATTTTCACAGAGAAAGTGACATGAATGATGTAAGTGCCAGACTTAGATCACACAGTAAAAATATAGTAAAGACACAACTTGGGTTTCCAGATCAGAAAAAAGTCATTCCTTGTCCTTCAATTTTCCATGAAAAATTTCAATCTTATTTCTCTTTTGAACTGGATGACTAATGGGAGAGGATAAAATGGAGAATTGTTTCCATTGAAATAATCTTATATTTTGTTTTCTACCTGGCCTATGACCTTTGAATGCCCTTGAAAAGTAGCATCTCGGGAATTTCCTTAAGCTTTCATCTAAGCCTCCTGCCACTGGCACTTTTTCTTATTTCATGTGCTTCCTTGGCTACAGCTGTTCATTCGTAGGAAGGGAGCGAGAGAGAGCCTTTGAAAACACATGTGTTCTTCCAGGAAGGTAACCAGTGCTTTTCTTCAAAAAAAAATAAATAAATGAAAGTGTGCATGCTCTCTCACGTTTAAATTAATTATATGGGCCCTACAAGACTTAAACAAGTCCTGTAGAAGAGTTCTGTTTTTATTACAGAGATAGTTACTATTAACAGTACTGTATTGACATGGATTTTAAACATTTTTCTCTTTCTAAATTAATGTTCACTAAAACTTTCTATACATAATGCTATTCCTGACATTGTCCAAAAGATGCTCTGAGACAAATGATTACTTTTTTTTTTTAATGTAGGGAAATAGATAAAAGAAACAATTACCAAAAACCTAATGAGGATGAAAAAACAGTGAATAGTATGGGGTGAATCCTCTGACTTATATTTTTTATAATAGTAGTGTAGTCACAAAGACATGAACTATGGAGTCCGACTTCCCAGATTTGAATCCTGGTTCTGCTGTTAACCATCTGGTGACTGTAGACAAATATTTAACCTGTCTATGTGTGGTTTCCATATTGACCATAGTGGAATAATAATACCGCCTAATTCATATGGTTATTTAAGATTATTAAACGAGTTAATATTTATGAAGTACTTAAAATAGTGGCAGACACACAGGTAGCATTTTATTTTGTTACATACATAAATAGTAAAATATGAATCCACCACGTACATGCAATCTCTTGACCTGCTCTGGAATTCCATCTTCAAGTTATATATAGCTATTCGGTAAGCAGAGGCTAAGTGGTTGCCCTGGCTTAATTGTAAGTGCCGCTTTACATTCACAGGAGAGGAAAGTATGAAGCCACAAACCTTTTCCAGCTGGAGGGAGAAAGGAATTAGTACTGAATGGGTGATGACAATTTGCCAGTACAATGTTAAATATAATCCTCAACAATTGTCTAAAGTTGTCACTCCTATGATAAGGAACAAAGCACAGAATAGTTGAGTAACTAAGCCAAAGTAACACGGCTAAGTAAACAAACGAGTCAGGATTTGAAGTCTTGTCTATTAACAGAGTATGTTTTTCATTTCCTCTTGAAAGAGAGGTGGCAGATAGCAAGGCGGTTAAGAGGAAAGTTTTTTTTTTTTTTTTTTTTTTTTGAGAGAGAGATTTTGGTTTTTGCTATAGAGCATGTGTGCTCATCAGAGAGGCAGAGACAGAAAGCAAGAAATCACCCCCAGCAGGGGATAGCCATGCCACAATCCCTTCTCTTCCACTCTCCTCTCAGGATCCTGGGTATGCACACACATGTGCCCGGCATGAGTTTTAAGCCACCAGATCCAGGGCTCAAAATGTGGTTGACTACATGGGAGTCCAGTGACATAACTGGACATAACTGTATGTCATCTGCTGGTCCCAAGAGGAAGGATTCTAAACCATCGCTGCACTGGCCCATGGCCTAATCGTTAAGAGAGCCTGGGTCAGCCCAGAGCCTGGGCTGACTACAATTTGAATCTGTGGTCCAGTAGATTGAAAAAAGCACCGGGCACTTGTGTATATGTTGACAGGATGGAGAAGGGGTTGTGGCATAATCACACCCCATTGAGGATGCTTTTTCCATCTCCCTCTTTGTCTCTTTCTAGGGAGTGCAAGTACCCTCTGACAAATGAAAGTAAATAAATAAAATAAGGTGGCCAGTTTCCTCTGTGGCAAAAACACCCATAGACTATTTTCTACCTAAACAATCACAGTCTAACTCATCAAGTCTATGGGTCTATCTTGCTCATGCCCAAATCTCACACATAAGTTTAAGTACTGTATAGTCAACTGTCTATGGACAGCTCTACTTAGACACCTTACATGCAACACTGAATTAAATCAAATTCAAAACTAAACTCAACATCTTTGTCTCCATGTATGTCAGCCCTCTAGTATTCTCTATCTTGGTAGGACGCCATAACCAACCATCCACTGGGTCAACATGGAGCATTGTTTTCCAAACTTCTGTAGGACACTCATATTTGGAGAGAGAAGTATTCTGGAAAAAGAAAGTAATCAAATCATTCTAATATTAGATTCAAGAAAGTAAAATAGAACTTCTTAGAATCTTTACTGTGCTATATTCATGGCAAATCTCCAAGAAATTGATTTAATAGTATATTAGCTAATATTGCATAGATCGCATTCAGTTGCATGCATAGGACCCAACCCAGTTACTTAACCAAATGGAAATGGTTTTCCTTAAATGACAAAGAAGCCAGGGGGTAGACAGTCCAGCGCAAGTGCAGCTGCTCAGGTAAGTTACCAGGATTTGTGTGATTTTCTCTCTCATCATCACAAGACGGTTATTCCACCACCAGAACTTCCGTTTCTATTCTAGGCAAGAGAAACAGAAAAAGAAAAAGACATATGCCCGCCTTAAAAAGCTTTCCCTGAAGTCCAACATACCTGTTTATATCTAGTTGTCCAGAACTGGGTTTCATCACCTCTTCTAAGACCACAAGGAGATCTGGGAAGCTACAGTGTATTAACTGAGTAGCTTGCCACCCTTAACGAAATCAGGATTCTATTAGAAAGAGGGGCAATCGAATACTGAGTCTAGCTAGCTGTCTAGCTAGCTGTATATGTCACCAATGTATTTGGCCAAGCACCTTTTAACATATTCGGTGGCTCCCCATCATTGGCAGATGGATTTCGTGCTGCTTGGTTTGGCCCCCCAAACCATCTGTGAGGTGCCAGCTCCTTGCCACAGGCTCCTTGCCACTCCCAGTGCAGTCTCTGATATGGACCACACTACTTTATGCCTCTTGCTTCCACACATCCCCTCCCTCTGCTTCCTCTTCTTTCCTTCTTGAGGACTCTGGCAAGTCCTTGGGAATTCAGTTCCAGCAAGAATTGCTATAACACTTTTTTTTTTTTTTTTCCCTTAGTTTCTCTTCTTGCAACAGGGTCAGGTGCCTTCTATCATCTCCTGACACCCTCTGCATTACTTTATTATCCTCAGTTACATACCTTTTCCTATGTTGAGTAAAAATCAAACAGAAGCAAAATTGTATGCATGTTTTAATGATAACTATGGGAAACATACAAAGGAAAAAAGGCATGGAAAGAAATACTTTTAAATAGTAGAGGTAGCGTGTTCCTTGGCTTCTAAATATTCAGCAATACTATACAAGCATTCTAATTACATTTTTTATTTTATAAACTGTAATGACTTAAGGCAGGATTTGATAAAATGGTGTCTAAAGAGTGGCCACTGACAGCAGGTGAAACATTTGGGCAAAAGAGACTAGATGAACCACTGGAGGATGTGGACTTAAGCTGGGTTCCAACAACTGGGTAGGTTTGGATGAGTTGCATGGTGGGCATGGGCCAGCTGACGGTAAGATCACTTGCTGCTGATGGTAACATAAGTGCTTAGGTGTCAGTATATTAGGTGTCTCTTGGAGAGTGAATAGTCTATTAGGAGAGAAGGATTCATGAGGACCCAGTGAGAATGGGGAAGAAAAGGTAGACTAGAGCCAAACATTTCAAGCCTTTAGCAAGCCCTCTGTTTCATGTTGGGAAGTTACACAATTACAGCTGTGATGATCTAGAAAGGGTATATAATAGATCAAGAAAGAGAGCACTTAGAAGGAGGATTAAGAACTACTTTATGAGGACACTTGAGTCTAAATCAAGATATGACAGGGAAAATGGAAAGGGAGAGGGGGATTGAAGGAAAACAAACAAAAAACCCAAGAACGAAGAAAGAATCAATAGGACTTTGTAACCATTTGCTCATGGGATTGGGAGAAGACTGGGAAGGAATTAAGAATGACGTGGTGTCTGTGAAGCTGATAAATTAAAAAAGCAATTATCTGGGGCCAGCACATGGTGTAGTGGTTGAGATGCTGGACTCCCACATGGTTGACTGGGGTTTAAATCCTGGACCTGGCAACTTAAAAATCATGTCAGGTGCATGTGTATGCATGCCCAGTATCCCAAGAGGAGAATAAAGGAGAAAGGATTGTGGTATGGCCATCCTCACTGGGGAATAATTTCTCACTACCTCTCTCTCTCTGTCTCTGGTGAGTGTACATGCCCTATGACAAAAACCTTAAAAAAAAAAAAAAAAAAAAGAAAAGAAAAAGGAAAAAAAAATGATCATCTCTTTCCAGGAATAGGGAAATCAGAAAATTTAGTTGATTTGGGAGGTGGATGATAGGAAATTGTTGATTCCATTATGAACAGATTGACTTAGAGAAAATGATAGGACTGTCATGTCCAGCAGACAGTTAACCTGGCTTCAGAGCTGAGCAGAGTAGTCTTCAAACACATCAGGGGTCTCCAACTCTTGGGCCGTCGACTATACAGGGCCACAACACAGGAGGTGAGTGGCAGGCAAGCAAGCAAAGCTTCATCTGTATTTACAGCCACTCCCCATTACTTGCATTACTGCCTGAGCTCCACCTCCAATGAGATCAGCAGTGACATTATGTTCTCACAGGCGCTTCAGGTGAGACTGTCTAGTTGCAGGAAAACAGGCTTAGGGCTCTCACTGATTCTGCATTATGATGAGTTGCATAATTATTTCATTATATATTATAATGTAATAATAATAAAAATTAAAAGCACAATAAATGTAATGCATTTGAATCATCCTGAAATTATCCATCCACACCCTCACCCACTTCTACCCTGGTCTGGAGAATAATTGTCTTCCATGAAACTGATTCCTGGTATCAAAATGCTTGGGGAATGTTGAAATACAGGGTAGGAATAATTTATATAAAGATACAGTTTTAGGCCAGCCTAAAGCCTGGTGGTTGAGGCAGTTGGATCCCACATGACCAAATGCAAGGTTCAAATCCCAGACCATGCAGCTTGTTTGTATGCATGCCTAAAATTCTGAAAGGAAGGAGAGACAGAGGAGAAGGGATTGTATCATGCCCTTTCCCTTTAAGGGGTACTTTCTTGCTGTCCCACTCTCTCTGTCTGTCTTTCTTTGTTCAGCACATGTACCCTCTGACAAATAAAGAAAAAAATATAGCTAACACAGTAAGCAGAAATGAAATCTTCAAGAGAAGCTGGCTATTCTATAAATATTTATCCCCGATATTATAATTTTGCCTAATTCATGATTATTACAGTAAAGTTATCAGCATAGAAAAGGACCTTAAAAGTTATTTAGCTACATCTCTTTTTTGGACATAAGAAAACTGAGGTCCATTGAGATTATTCATTAACATTTATTATTCCATAAGCACCAAACTAGACAGGGTAATACAGCTGACTAGGATTAGTGACTAAACGGAAACTCTGTGAATTTAGTCTTCTCTGTGCCTAGTACACTTATAAAAGTGATCAAGAGCACAAAGTTCTACTAAATTTTTCTAGTTCTTTAACTAAAACTCAAAGAATGTACTATTAGAACACCAAGTTTTCACAATCTCTTAAAACAGCAATTTGAGAAAAATCTTTGTCTGTAGGTGAGATTTCAAGACATGCGATATGGTCCAGGGTATTCAAACTGCAAACGAAGCTAGCTATGTTTCCAATCGGGTTTTGCTGATAGGTCTTAATTACTCTGCATATTTTCTCATCCTAAATTTACACTGCAATTTCAAACACAAGCACCATTTGGAAAAAATTTATTTCAGAGCTCACAAAATTACAATGAAGCCTGGAGGGTAAATCTGTGACAGTTCGTTAAATTCCTAAATTTGAGGAATTAAAACCTGAAAACCAAAGTTCATTACTCTGGTAAAGTCCAGGTACTTTTTCATGAATGTGGTTAGTATCAACTACAGAACTATAGAAGATTGCCTCATCAGGGCCAGCAGGTGGCATGGTGCTTAAGATGCTGGGCTACCACATGGATGAACACGGTTCAAATCCCAGCTATGGCGGCTTACTTTCTCACCTTCCCTTTCTCTGGTCAAAATAAAAACAAACAAACAAACAAACAAACAAATAAATAAATAAATAATTCTTTAAAAGGATTTTGTTTTGTCATAGAGCAATAATATGTCATTTCTCCACTTTCAGCTCTCCTTCAGGAATGTGAAGCATGAATATGAATTTTATCGCAAGTAGAGGACAAATCTTTAAAAAACTGGCTAATTATCATTAGGATACATAAAATTCCAATTGTGGACAGAACTGAGTTTGGTAATGAAATCATTTAGAACTATAGTTATAATTTTAAAATAATAATAACATTTATATCAAAAAGAATTCTGTAGCAGCAGGGGATTTCTCAGTCTACTAGGAATTTTGTTTTGTATGACTTCCATTT
Organism: Tupaia tana; assembly: GCA_026018925.1. Taxonomy (NCBI): domain Eukaryota; kingdom Metazoa; phylum Chordata; class Mammalia; order Scandentia; family Tupaiidae; genus Tupaia; species Tupaia tana. Next base: position 200,199,111 of record JAKSZU010000006.1, read on the forward strand.
TCTTAGGTCTCCTACTCATCCAATGATGTGCAGGAGGTACCGATTATTAATCCTTATTGTGGGGGAAGAAAAAAAATCAAAACTTGCAGACTTGAGATAATAAGTGGCTCAAGTCAGCAGCTTTAGATTTCTTTCTTTCTTTCTTTCTTTCTTTCTTTCTTTCTTTCTTTCTTTCTTCTTTTTCTTCTTTCTTTCTCTCTTTCTTTCTCTCCTTCTCTCTTTCTCTCTTTCTCTCTTTCTCTCTCTCTCTCTCTCTCCCTCTCTCTCTCTTTTTCTTTCTTTCTTTCTTTTCTTTCTTTCTTTCTTTCTTTCTTTCTTTCTTTCTTTCTTTCTTTCTTTCTTTCTTTTTCTTTAGGTTTTTCTCATAGGGTGCATTCACTCACTGGAAAGAGACAGAGAGAGGGAAAGTGAGATATCACACCTGGGGGAAGCGGTGGGGAGGTGATGGCCACACTGCAATCCTTTCTCTGCCTGGGATTTTAGGCATGTAACACACCTGGTTTGATTTTCAAGCCACCAGGTCTGGGACTCAAACTGTGATCAACCATGTGGGAGTTTAGCACCACAACCACCACAGCACCTGCCAGCCCCACTTTGAATTATTTTATCAGTCTCACTGGTATAGTCTTGGGTGTAGTACTTTGAAATTTTTCATCTTTTTTTATGATAGAGTACATGCATATGCATGAGAGACAGACAGAGAAGTACCCTTATCAGGGTTTCACTAGGCCCTTTCCCCAGCCCTCTAGCTCCTCAGGATCTTAGGTGCCTGTTTTCAGGCTGACCCAGAGATCCGAACCATAGTCAACCACATGGGTTCCCACTCTGCAGCCCAATACTCTCCCTGCACCTGGCTGGACCTAGCAATTTTAAATATACTGAGAGTCAAATACGTACAAACATAAACTGTAAAGTTTTCCAGCATTTACCTTTTTATGTTTTCATTTTTTGGTATACAGAGTGATATTTAATTGTCCTTCTGTGGCTTCAAAATATCCAGCAATTAGTAGATAAATGTGTTCAATATATATATATATTATTCAAAGGAATAAGAGGAATCTTACATTGAAATAAAATCTCCTGTATGTAAATGTGGATGAACCTGTCCTAATGTGTTTATGCCTGTGTTCTAGTCCATTGTGTTGCTAATTATAGAAAGACCAGAGTCTGGGTCATTTACAAACCATAGAGGTTTATTTAGCTCATGGCTTTAAAAGTCCAAGGTCTACAGATCGAATCTGGTGAGGGTTTTCTCTTGCTGGCAGATGACAAGGCAGAGGATATCATGTGGCTCGACAGATCAAGGGCAGAGCAAGATCACGTTTGTTTCATTCCATCTCCTTCCAAACCTACCAGGATTCAACCGTGGGGCCCCAGCCTGATGATCTCAGTCTCCTTCCAAAGGCCCCACCTTTTCAACACCACAGTCCAAGTAAATTTTCACCCTCTTAATAACATCACTTTCAACACATGGATTTTGGCTGAATACATTCAAACCAGAGAATCTTGACAGAATTTTTTCCCCATTCTAACCAATAACAAGGGCTGTACAGTAGCATGGTGGTGAAGGTGGCTGGATCCCACCTGGTTAACTGCATGGCTTGAGTCCTGGACCCAGTAGCTTGAAAAATACTCTGGGTATGTGTGCGTGTATGCCCAAAATTTGGAGAGGAGAATGGAGGAGAAGGGATTGCGTGTGGCCATCCCCCCAGTGGGTGCTTTCTCACTGTCTCTCTCTCTCTCTCTCCAGTGAGCACATGTGCCCTATGACAAATTTAAAATAAACAATAACAATAGCGAGCATTTAACAGAGACCTACTGTGTAGCAAGCCCTGTTTAAACACGCTACATACATAACCACCTTCAAACCTCACAATTGCCATCCTTTCTTTATAAATGAGGACTGAGATTCACACAACTGCCAGTTGAACTCCAAAGCCCAGGAGTAAAGCCACCCTGTTCATTATGGGACTTTGGGACTCAGAAAAGCAGTAAGAAAAGCAAACCCATCATGCAAATAAATTACTTTTCATTTTGGTACATTTCCTTCTGATCTTTTGCCTATCCATTATAATCTTTGTTCCATACTCTGCCACTTATTATTAGAAATTCTTTCAAAAGACTACCTTTCATGGTCATGTACAATCCCAGTGAGTGGCTATAACTCATTTCACTTAGTCACGTTCATTAATGTCATCCATATCACATGGACACTGGCTATTTTCCGACTTTTGCTATTATAAATAAAATTTTTATAGGTAGCTCTGTGAAATAAATATTGTCTTAATTTTAATCAAATTATTTTCTTATAATCATTAAGGTGAAAATACCATGTCAAAGAGAAGTTATATATTGGTAAATTTATTTTTTACAAAATTGGTACCCATTTGTACAACTACCACTAATATATGGTACCTTATTCAGTATGTAGAAAGTGTTATTTTCATTTGCATTTCTTTGGTTTACACATAAAATCGAACATTTTTTCCTATGGTTGCTAATCAGTTCTATTTCATCCTCTTGTTTGATTTCAGGTGAGATTTCCTAATTTCTTTAGAAAGTTAGATGTTTCTTATTTCTAATATACACATTCATTGTACAAGTTTCCCTATAAGCACTGCCTCTGCTGTGTCCTACAAATTTTGATAAGTTGTACTTTTATTTTTAGTTTGCTATAAGGCACATGCACTTGCTGGAGAGAGACAGAAAGGGGCAGAGAGAGTGGGAAAGTGAGAAATCACTTGTGGGGCTGGCCATGTCACAATCCTTTTTCTTCATTCTCCTTTTGAGATTTTAGGCAGGCACATATATCCCTCAAGTCACCGAGTCTGGGATTCAAACTATGGTGCCAGTCATGTGGGATCCAGCTGAACACCCCTAATGACTGCCCCTATAGCCTTATTCTTTCACACTTTCTGAAAGATACTCACTTGTAGTAACTTGTGAATAAGACAACAGAAGAAAGAAGTGAATTAAAAGCTGAATTATACTTGAAGTGTGTATCGTAGGAGACAGAGTGCCATTTGTGCTTTTCATGGTTTTTCAGTGTGTGCCTGTCACCTCTTTCTAACAATGAGGAGGATGTATGAAAGGAAAAGCAGGGTGAGGGGGTGAGTCAGAGAAACAGACGAAAATGTTGAAAGGAAACGCCAATCACGTCACTAGGCTGAAATTTTTCCATGTTCTGTATGATGTTTTCATGCCTATTGGAAAAAGTTTATTGACGAAGGATTTTATCATTTTCTGTGTTCTTGAGATTTCATCATTTTTACCGCAAAAAAGTAATAGTCTAACTCTAAAGCAGAACATCACGGTCATCTTTTCACTGTAAGATGCCAACAATAGAGTTGGCAACGGAGTGGGAAAGGTAACTGTAGTGCAGGAAGTTTGGCTGATGACATAGTGTTATCGTTCTAAGAGCTGCTTCAAAAGCAATCAGACGATTTGGAAAGACTTTTTCATAACAAATGTGTTCCTCCTTTAAAATGTAAACACCGCGCCAATCTTGCAAACAAACAATGAGTGCATGCTCCTATCGAGGCAGTTGCTGCAAGGACTTTAGCTGTAACAATGCGAAAACGTGAAGCACAGGTTTACTTTTTAACTCCAACCCAGTTCAAAGATCACTTATTGGCCTCTGAAGGGACAGACGGCATGCCTGTTATAGTTTAACGAGTGGCCTTTGGGTGAGGTATACTCATTTAGATACCTCTGAATGCTTTGGATGCTCTCATGTGTAGCAGCGTGCTAAATGCTAAAGCATTCTCCTCTCTAGATATGGAAGTCAGAGTCCATGTCCATATTAGGCACTGGGCAGGTACTCCAGACTTCCCATCTGAGTCATGGATGAAAAATGTCATCTTGCAACTGAAAGAGCAATTCCTTTGCGAAGAAATCACATTCTTCATTTCCTCATGTTGACATAATAGTCCAGTTCTTGGTAAATAAGATGGATTGTCTGTTTACAATATATATTCACCTTTTTGATAGCAGGATTTTCGCCCCATCAGAGGCACCATATCAGGCTCCCCTAAGGATTCCAGATTCACCTCAAACCTGCAACCAATTCTATTCCAATACTCACATCTATTGGGTTGGGTTGAATTGTAATTGTATTACATTTATAATTAATTTGAGGATTATTTGCATCTTTTAAGAACTGAGTTCATATTTTTGTAAACATGGTATCATTCTCTGTTTTTAGATTCTTTAAGATATTTTAATAGTTTTATAATATTCTTCATAAACATCTTTCTGATATTTTATTAGACTTATTTCTAGACATATTTTTGGTTGTTTTAAAATAAATTTTGCCTTTTTCTAAAAAAAAAGAATTATTTCTTTAATTTTATTCATTATTATCATTATTATTACTGCTCTTTTAATTTGGCCAGAGAGAGAGAGAATGTGAGAAAGCAAGCTGCCAGGTCTGGGACTTGAACCATGATAGGCCATGTGGGAGTTCAGTCCCTTGTTCATCATGCCACCTGCTGGCCCCAATTTTGTCTTTTTAACTAATTATTTTAGTTAGTTTTATTTATTGTTATTATTTTCTTTTAAATTTGCTCCAGAGCGTATGCGCTCACCAGAGAGAGCTAGAGAGAAAGAGAAAATAAGAAAGCAAGCTTCTATGTCTGGGACTCAATATGCGGTTGACCACATGGGAATCCAGCACCTTATCTACCGTGCCACCTGCTGGCTCCTAAATTTTGTCTTTTTAAAAGTAGTATTTTAGGACAATCAGGTGGTGTGATGGTTAAGGCGGCTAGACTCCCACATGACTGACCATGGTTCAAGTCCCAGCGCTGGTGGCTTGCTTTCTAACTTTTCTTCTCTCACTCTTCAAAAAAATAAACATAAAATAATGACAATGAATAAGATTACATAATTATTTTTGTAAAAGTAGTATTTTAATCTCTTTGTTGGTGGTATACAGGGATATAATAAATTTTTGTCTGTTGATATATCTAGCAACCTTATCCAATTCTCCGGTTTAACATGTAGTTTCTTGGGTTTTTCTATATAAACAACTATATAATGTGGATTTAGGTATAGTTCATTTCTTCTTTCCAATTTTTATCATTTTCATTTGTTTTTCTTCTTCCTTGGAATGTCAGAAAAGTCATGAGGTATTTTTCTTTTTCTATGTGAAAATGTGTCATTACTTTTCTAACTCAATAATTATACTTGCTAGAACATTTAGTACATTTTGATTAGAAACAGTGTTGGAAGACTGGAGAGTTCCCTTATTGTTTTGTGAGGCAAGCAATGTGTTTTGAAAATGTTAGTGATTTTTTTTTCCCTCTTCAGTAGGTATTTTGTACTGAGAGAATTCGAGTTAACTAGTCTGTGCTACTGCTAGAGCAATTTCCCATGTTAAATCTTTTTCAATATTTTTACTTTTCTACTAGGTGACTTGCTCTTTACACATCACTAAGTCCGTGTTTTACACTGAATTTTCTCATTTCTAATGATGTGCTTTTTGTGAAAATCAATATTGATTTAAAATCTTCTAGGAGAAATTGTCTTTTTCTTTTCATTCAAATTACTTCTTAATACCTGTGGCTTCTAGAAAAAAATGTAAAGTTTATTTCTCCCATGAGCAAGAGAGAGAGAGAGAGAGAGAGAAAGAGCACCCCAAACAGGGGCTTGACACTGCAATTCACCCCTAGTCTTAGCCTACTCTGGTTCCCAGGCATGCACGTGCCCTGCACACTCAAGGAGGTCTCTGGGTGTGAAGCTGGGACCCGCCCATGTGAGTCAGCTTTGCAGAGCATCATGTTATACTGCTGTGCCACCACCTGCCCATTTAAATTAAATTTTAAATTAAAAACAAAATTTAACTTTGTGTGTGTGTGTGTGTGTGTGTGTGTGTGTGTGTGTGTGTGTGTGTGTTTTAGAGATTTTTGCTATAGGGTGCACACGCTCATCAGAGAGACAGAGACAGAAAGCGAGAAATCACCCACCAGAGGGAATGGCCATGCTAGAATCCCTCCTCTTCCATTCTCCTCCTGGGATCTTGGGCACATATCGCACCTGGAGTGATTTTCAAGCCACCGGATCCTGGACACCCACCATGGTTGCCATGTGGGAGTCCAGCGGTATAACCGCTACGCCATTTACTGGTCTTGAAAAGTTTTGCTTTACTTTCAAAGAAAATGAAGTGACTATGAACCTGTTAACACTTTAGTGAAGTATTCTCTTTTTCTTTGTCTATCATTTCCAGTACTTCAGATATGGAGTTTGCTTTGTCATGCAACATCAAGGTGCCGTTACACCTGTGAGGGGAATGATCCACAAGGCTGGTGACAGCTCTGCATATATACCCCACTTTGCCATCTAAGCAGGACTGTGGAGTCACTCCCTGGCAAGGAGTGATAATCTGCACTGTCTGACTCCAAACACTTCCGACCCTCAAAGGGTTCCAGGAGATTTCTACCTTTGGCTGAAAGCAGAAAGGAACCAAGTCTAGGAGTTGTTACTACAGTACCGTCTTAGTGGGCAAACTTCTGCTTTCCCAAATCAGTACTGATTTCCTGTTTTTAATTTATTATCATGTAATAAAGTAAACAGTTACTTCTCTTGCTAGAAACACAATTCAGGGACCAGCAGTTAGCGTAATGGCTATGTCGCTAGACTCCCACGTAGTTGACCGTGGTTCGCGTCCAGGACCTGGTGGCTTGAAACTCACGCCGGGCACGTGTGCATGCATGCCCAAGATCCTGAGAGGAGAATAGAGGAGAAGGGATTGTGGCATGGCCATCCCCCCTGGGGAGGTGATTTCACACTTGCTGTCTCTCTGTCTCTCTCTGTCTGGCGAGCACACGTGCCCTATAGCAAAAACCTCTTAAAAAAAAAAAAAAAAAAAAAGAAAGAAACACAATTCAGATGAGGTTAAAAAGAGGGTGGGGCGTAGGGCCAGTAGGTGGTGAAGAGGTTAAAGCAACTGGATCTCACATGACCAACTTCTAGTCCCAGACCCAATGACTTGAAAAACATGCTGGGTGTATGTGCATATGTGCCCAAAATCTCCAGAAGGGATTGTGGCATGACCACCCCCCAAGGGGGTGATTTCTCACCTTCTCTCTCTCTCTCTATGTCTCTCTCTGGTGAGTACACACAACCTATAGCAAAACTAAAACAAAAGGGGCGGGGGAGGAGAGGAATTCCTTGAGGAAAAAAATCAATGTCAAGTAATATTATAACTCTCATTAGTAGTAACAATATTTGTGAAGAGAGAATGAAAATGGTAAGGTGGTAATGATGACCGTCATCATCATAATGGTATACCCATGAATTCCAGCTGTCTGACTTAGTTCCAAGTTTGAATCTCATTGTGGCTTAGTTTCTGCCACAAAAATTCTTTCAAAGAGAGAAAGAGAGAGCAAGAAAGAGTTGGGAGGGGGGAGGTTACAGAGCATATTGCTGTTTTCTCACTAAGAACTATCCCTGCTACTGGTATATGCCACATCTTACCAAGAGTAATACTATTTTTAATTACATTATAACTTTTGAACTCTCATCCCATAACCAAGCAAGGTCAAAATTTTATCTGATTAAAACTCAAGCTCTCTTTAGGAAGGCAGGTCTTTAGGTATATACTAAAAGGGCAAAAAGTACAGCTAATTTATCTCTGTAGCTACCCATCCAGAGCTTTAAGTTTTATAAATATAAATGCATATATACATATGTATATATATACATATACATACACACATACACTTTTGTGGACAATTTTACTCCTTTGTTCAGTATTGAATAGCACAGGTTTAGACCTCACGGGGGTAATATTACAAAGAGAATAAAATGAGCAATATACAAAGTACGTGCATGTAGCTAGCTTTTGCACTTTAAGAATAAAAGCTGTGGATGGAGTCGAAAGAGGAGTGTAAACCAATTATGTCCCTGTTAGGGAAAGATAAAATCTGGCTTCTCTCATGTATTTGCAAACAGTGATGCTAGCATAGTAGCTACACAGAAAATAAAAATAGGGAGCACAGAGTGTAAGAAAAAAGTTATGAATAGTCAGGAGTTGGAAAGCAATTTAACTTAAAAAATTAAAACAGTCAGGACCAGCAGTTGGCATAATGGCTATGTCGCTGGACATAATAGTAGACCGCGATTCAAGTCCCGGACCGGCGGCTTAAACTCACACTGGGTGCGTGTGCATGAGTGCCCAAGATCCCAAGAAGAGGATAGAAGAAGGGATTGTGGGGTGGCCATCCCCCCTGTAGGGTGATTTCTCACTTTCTGTCTCTCTGTCTCTCTCTGTCTTTCTGGCGAGCATATGCACCCTATAGCAAAAACCTCTCCAAAAAAAAAAAAAAAATTAAAACAGTCAGCACTGGCAATGTATTAGACTTGCCATTACCATGAAGTGTCAGGGACAAGTGTGATTAATTCATCTTTCTATCACTGGTGTGAAGCAGAGAATAAGTTCTCAAGAAACATTTGTTGAAATTGCAGGAAGGACGATCATTTGGATAGCTATGTGGCCTAGTTAAAAATATTCCAATTTACCAACGTCACAAGTGGTTCAAGAAATCTGTTTCTGGGTTGTTTTTGTGGGTGTGGTTCCCAGTCGGCCCTGGTGACACATCAGGAAGATGGCAAGCAGACCGAGAACAAGTGCTACGAAAGTGATCTCACTGTCACAGCATGGGTGGGCCTAGTAGGTCAGTTCTCATGCAAGCACATTACTTCTAGAAAGGTCTCATATGACTAAGAAGCAAATGATGGCAATTGAACAGATTTCATCATTAAACAAATAGAAAACAGAACATAGGTAATGAAATTAAATATTGAAAGAGGCTAGGCAGGACAAACATTTCCTTTTAAGTTTATTTCTTCCATGAATGAGAGAGAGAGAGAGAGCCCTCAATAGGGTCTTGACACTACAGTCTTCTCTAGTCTTCAGCCAGCCCTGGATCAAGGGCGAGCGTCTGCCCTGTGTACTGAGGGGGTCTCTGCGCTTGCACTGGGAGCCTTGCCATGGAGAAGTGCCTCTCAGAGCGGTTGTACTTTACCGCTGCACTACCATCCAGCCCCAGGAGGAAACGTCCTTAGATATTTTTATAACCTCCTGCCTGTTTTCTTCCATCCTACACTCAGCTGTCTCTTCCACATCTCTCTGACCCTCTTCCACCCATACCCCAGGAATAAGCAAAGTAGGCATAGCTCCCTATAATTCATTCAAGTGCACTCTCTTTAAAGGTGAAGTACCATACATAAGATCACCTCAAGATAGGCTGCTATAGTCTGAAACCTTGTGTCTCAATTTTACAATATGCAATATATTGAAACCTACTCCAGAGTAATGATATTGAGGGGAGGGGCCTATGGGAGGTGATTAGATCGCCTCATGAATGAGTTTAATGCCCATATAAAAGAGCCTGTGGGAGCCTGCTGGCTTTTCTCCCCTTTCCGCCATGTGAGGACTCTGTGAGGTGAGAAGGTGCTGTCTTTGAAGCAGAGAGCAGCCCTCGGCAGACCCAGAATCTGCTAGTACCTTGATCTCAGGCTTCCCAGCCTCCAGAACTGTGAGAAATACATTTCTTTTGGGAACCAGCAGTTAGCGTAATGGCTGTGTCGCTGGACTCCCACGTAGTTGACCGCAGTTCGCGTTCCCAGACCCGGTGGCTTAAAACTCATGCCGTGTGCGTGTGTGCCCAAGATCCCGAGAGGAGAATGGAGGAGAAGGGATTGTGGCGTGACCATCCCCCCTGGGGGGTGATTTCTCGCCGTTTCTATGTCTCTCTCTGTCTGTCTAGCGAGTGCAAGCACCCTATAGAGAAAATCTCTCCAAAAAAAAAAAAAAAAAAAGAAAAGAAATACATTTCTTTTGTCTAAAAATTATCGACTATGAAGTATTGTGTTATAGCAGCAAAAACAGACTAAGTCAAGCAGAGCCAGGATTTCAAAAATTGGACTCCAATGCTTCTGGTAATTCCTATCATATTAAACTAGATTATACAGAAGTTATGTGGCAGGTGGGAAGCAGACAACCTGCAAAGTGTTTTGTTTGTTTTTTAAATTCTGTCATAAACCAGCAATTACCCTTCAACTCAATCCTACATCAAGTATACCAACATTCCTTACCAAAAGAAGCTTACAGAAGTTTCTAAATTACATACGGATGTATAGCAAGAAAACACCGAAGATCTAGAAATCGCCAGGAATCGAAAGAGTTGGGAGAGAGTAGGGTGACCACGTTACCTTCCACTTAACCTCATTCTTAAAACAGAAATCACAACACATTATGAGGTTGTGATAGGGTTACATATGTTAATTAAAACATTTGGAATAATGCTTGGTACACAGTAAACATTTAATAAAAGTTAATTATTATTTATCTTTTCCCTACCAGGCACAATAGGGGTGATTTTTTTCATTCATTTGGCTAATTAGCCCATAAAAATTTCAATATTGCTATGTGTCTTCAATTTCTCTAACCTGAGAATGTAGTTTCTGGCAATGATTCATATTTTTTAAAGTTCTGGACAACTTATTTGGATATTTCATATTGTAACAGAATATTAATTTACCATAACTTGCTATTTTAATCAGACATTTGTATTACTTTAACAAAAGTGAATTTAAAGTTTTCTGATCATGCTGCAGAAGAAGAATGGCAAGATGGTTAAAAGTCTAGACACCAGGCCAGCAGGTGGGCATGGTGGCTAAGGTGCTGGACTCAGATCAAGTCTCAGACCTGGCAGCTTTCTCTTTCCCTCTCTCTTTCTGTTTATTTGGTGAGCATACATGTCCTATAGCAAATTTTAAAATAAAAATAATATATAAAATTAAATAAGACAATTCTTTTTTTTAAAAAAAAAAGTCTACATTCTGGTGTTCTAACTCTACGTTAAAATCCTGCTCACTGGCAGACTTTAACTTTGGGCAAATTGTCTACCTTCTGTACAGCTAAGTTTGTTCATCTATAAGATTGGATAGTAATAGTATTTACCTCATGGATTAGATATGAGAATTAAATGAGCCATTAATGTAAAATTCTAAGAACAGGGAACCAGCAGTTAGCGTAATGGCTATGTCGCTGGACTCCCACGTAGTCGACCGCGGTTCACGTCCTGGACCCGGTGGCTTAAAACTCACGCTGGGCACGTGTGCATGCGTGCCCAAGATCCCGAGAGGAGAATGGAGGAGAAGGGATTGCGGCGTGACCATCCCCCCTGGGGGGTGATTTCCCGGTTTCTGTCTCTATGTCTCTCTCTGTCTGTCTGGCGAGCGCACGCGCCCTATAGCAAAAACCTCTCAAAAAAAAAAAAAATTCTAAGAACAGTGCCTTGTGCATAGTAAGCACTTATGTTGGTTATTTCACTTACACTCTTTCCATAGAGTTGAAAAAATAGTTTTGATTGATTTTTACAAATTAGTAGAATGCTTATAGAGAAACATTCAAATCTCCCCACTCTAAATGTCCAAAATATGTTTAATACGTGGCTTAAATCCAACCTTTCTAACTATCTGCCTACAAAATATTGTAATTACTCTTTTAATTCTATCTAATCTTCTGACACTTAATCAGGGTTATTGCCTTCCATCATCCTAGTCTACTTCTTTTCCCAACATCCATTCATAGATTTAAATTACAATATTTATTTAATTTAGTAGCAAATTCCCTGACAGAGAATTATTAGATTACAATAAATGTAATATATACTTAGAATGTTTTTTATCTTTTTATACAGACAATACTAAACATAAATCATGTTAATATCAATACTTCATAAGCAGTTTTTAAGCTTAATTTAGAGTTAAAATATATTTCTTTAAAAATCTTCAATGACTATTTATGAAGTGTTAAAATTAACAATCAGCTCAAATCAGGCAATAAAATGTACCAGTGACTCATCACATTTTAATGCTGTTTAATTTTTAGGTTTCCTGTGTGAGTTAGCTAAGAGATACAGCAATTTGCAGAATAATAACTAAAACATTTTCTATTTCCTGCTTAATTTCCTTTTAAAAGAAAATATTGAGTTTTTAAAAAAATGTTTATTCTCTATATGAAGAAAACCAGGAAATTAAAATTCTCTTAACAAGCATATCTTCTAGAACTAAGAATTTCAGATAAAGGTAAAAGTGACTCCAATAAAAGTGCTTTTTTTTCTTAGATTTTTGCTATAGGGCACATGTACTTGCAGAAAAGACAGAGACAGAGAGAGGAAAAGTAAATCACTCTCTAGGAGGGATGGTCATGCTGAAATCCCTTCTCTTCCATTCTCCTCTTGGGATTTGGGGAATGCATGTACATACGCCTGGCATAATTTTCCCAGCGCCTTAACTACTGTGCTACCTGCTGGCCGTAAAAGCGCTTTTATAACTTGAGAAAGGATGAGTCTATGTAGGTCTACATAAGAACAAAAACTTCAACCAAATATTGTCTGCATCCTATTGATAATATCTTGTTTAATCTTCCAGTCTCATCCTAATATCTGGCATCATATGAGGGGGTCTTCAAAAAGTTCATGGGAAATATATTTTATGAAAAAAATATTCATGGATTTTAAAAGATTTTTTGCACCAAATCAAGCCATACTTTAATTCCATTTCTGAAACCCCTCATATGCATACCTGTACACCAGGTGTAAATGGCCTCAGGGTAGCAGTAGTGATAACCACACCTTAGGAAATACAATAAGTAGAGAATATTTGCCTTTTGGGTCAGTCCCAGGAAAATGTCAGAGGCATATTAGAAAGAAAGAGAGAAAACTACAAAGGCATTTTTTAGAAAGTTAATTTACCAACCTTCAGTGGACAGAATTCTTATTTCTAATTAGAGAAAATATCAGACTGATGTTACTAACGGCATAGACAAGACTTTCTTTAACTTCAGCTATGTTCTCTCAGCAAACTGATTATTTTCTAATTAATTATACAAAAATCTTAAAACTCTCCTTTTGTTGAAAATCTATTGACTACCTAAAAATGTGCATCTTTTTTCTGCTTCCGTTTCATGATTTACAAGGAATTAGCTTGAGTACTTTTTAGAGTATAGGGTGAAAAAGTATTTTACTTTCCACCTCAGAGTAATTTTTAAAGCACATCAATTATTTTTCATGTGCAGCTGTTTTTTTATCCACAAATTATTGCTTTAGGCATTTTTACTTTACCGCACATTTCAGAGGAGAAGGAATGAAGGGAAACCAGCTAATCTACAAATGTTTCACCCACATTAGAGCAGACCAAAAAAGGGAGCAGGATATGAACCATAACTTCTTTAGGAATAGGAACTGTTTATTAAGAGTCTAAACACTGACCATATAATCCAGTTTGCTTTTATTTATCACTAAAGAGTTGATATACAATTCCCTTTTCTCCTACCATTTATTCTTTCAAGAAATATTTATTTATGTGCTAAGAAACATAAATGAAGCATTAGGCTGATTTAAAGAGGCTTGCAATTTGATTTGGCATACTACTTTGCACATACAACAGTGAGAGAATACTGCAAAGCAATAGCACACACTAGAAACTGGGATGCCCGGGACCAGCAGTTAGCGTAATGGCTATGTCACTGGACTCCCACGTAGTCGACCGCAGTTTGAGTCCTGGACCCGGTGGCTTACACTCACGCCGGACGCGTGTGTGTGTGTGTGTGTGTGTGTGCCCCAAGATCCCGAGAGGAGAATGGAGGAGAAGGGATTGCGACGTGGCCATCCCCCCTGGGGGGGTGATTTCTCGCTTTCTGTCTCTCTGTGTCTCTCTGTCTGGCGAGCGCACACGCCCTATAGCAAAAACCTCTCAAAAAAAAAAAAAGAAACTAGGATGCCCATTGTGGGGAATGATTGGATGGAGACGATGCTAGTTTCCATAGGCTATGGCAGAGCAGGAGAGACATGTTCTGAAGGCATGAACGATGGCTTAAAATGAATGAGGGGTGGGGCAGATGGTGGCACAGCAGTGAAATACTATAATCTGCAAGGTTGACCCACAAGGAAATGTTCTGGGTTGTATCCAGAGACCTCCCTGGGAATGCTGAGCTTGTCTGAGCCCATGATTCAGGGTTGGCAGACGCTGAGAGTGGATCATGGCATCACAACCTAGTTTAGGGTGCAGTCTCTGTCTCTCTTACTCATGGAAGAAAGAGATAAATAAGTAACTAATGAACAAATATCTACACTGGATAGAAATGTCTTAATGAGAGCCAGCAGAAGAACAGAATTCAGCACTGGGAGAGAACATTGAGGTCTTCTAGGCCAATCTTTCTGAACACACACACACACTTTTTTTTTTTTTTTTTTTTTTTTTTTTTAGAGATTTTTGCTATAGGGCACGTGCACTTACACTAGAGACAGAGAGACAGAAAGCAAGAAATCATCCCCCAGGGGGATGGCCACTCCACAATCTCTTTTTCCTCCATCCTACTCTTGGGATTTTTGGTGCACATACACACATGCCTGCTGTGAATTTCAAGCTGCCGGGGCCAGGACTTGAACTGCAGTCAACCACGTGGGACTCCTGTGCCTTAACTACTATACCACCTGCTGGCCTCACAAAAATCTCTTTTACAATACCTTGAACAATAGCCATTTAACAGCTACTGGTATATATAGAGGTCTTCAAACAGTTCACAGAAGGGGCTTAACAGTGGCACCATGTCAAAATGTGATGCTCTGCAAGGCTGACTCACATGGGAGCGTTCTGGGTTCATGTCTGGGGACCTCACTGTGTGCTGGGTACACATGTGCCTGTGATCCAGGACTGACTGAAGCTCGGGGTAGACAGTAGCCTTGTGGGGGTACCGCTTCTGTTTCTTTCTCTGTCTTACTTGCTCATGGAAAAAAATTAACTTTTTTAAAAAAGTTCATGGAAAATGTGTATTATGAAAAATAATGCATGTATTAATAAAACTTTTCTGTACCAAAATAAACTCATGATTTAATTCTGTTTTTTCACATGTTTAAAAATCCCTTCATATAATTACATAGTGCTTGTTTAATACTAAAACCAGTGTTGTCTACAGTTTTAAAATAATTATTTTTTGTAAAATGAATCTAACTTGACAAACTTAGTGATTCTGTATGTAAAAATAAATATACTGGGGCCATGTCAGGTGCCATGGAGGTTGAGGTGTTGGATCCCATATGGCTGACAGAGCGGTTCAAATTCTGGACTTGGTGGCTTGAAACAAGCTGACCACTTATGCCTGCTTGCCCAAAATCTTGAGAGGAGAATGGAGGAGAAAGGATTGTGGCATGGCCATTCCCCCTTGGAAGTGATTTCTCACTTTCTTGTTCTCTGTCTCTCCCTGGTGAGTGCATGTGCCCTATTGCAATAACAGCAACAACAATAATAAATATACTATTCCTTTGTGAAAGTCTCAAAACAATCCAGTGGCTTAGGATACTTCTCCATTCTTCTCTCAGGATTTTTGGGCACGCACACATATGCACCATTATGAGTTTAAGCTGCTGGGTCCAGGACTCAAACCATGGTCAACTATGTGAGAGTCCAGTGATATAACCAGTATGCCATCTGCTGGTCGTAGGGCAAGTAGTTTTATCCATCTTGGGTTAGAGATCCTAACCTGGGGTCTATGCATGAACTATGAAGAGATCTGAAAATCTGCAGAAACTACTTATAACAACTTTTTTTTTTTTCTTTTTTTGGAGAGGTTTTTGCTATAGGGCGCGTGCACTCGCCAGACAGAGAGAGACAGAGAGATAGAAAGCGAGAAATCAATCCCCAGGGGGGATGGCCACACCGCAATCCCTTCTCCTCCATTCTCCTCTCAGGATCTTGGGCACACACGCACACACGCCCGGCGTGAGTTTAAGCCGCCGAGTCCGGGACTCGAACTGCGGTCGACTACGTGGGAGTCCAGCGACATAGCCATTACGCTAACTGCTGGTCCCGACAATTTTTATGTGTCTATATGAACCTTTCCAGAGACCACAACTCTCGTGATTATCAAAGATTTTTATCCCCTTAAAATAGTTACAAGTATTGATTTAAGGAATCCTTATTTGTCAAACATCTGTTGACACTGAGATACAGCTTTGTGTTAAACAGGGACTAGCAGATGACATAGCAGTTATATCACTGGACTCTCACGTAGTCAATCACAGTTTGAGTCCTGGACCCAGTGGCTTAACACACACTGGGTGTGTGTGCCTGTGTGCCCAAAATCCTGAGAGGAGACTGAAGGAGAAGGGATTGTGGTGTGATTCCCCCCCACCCTGGGGGGGGGGGGTGATTTCTTGCTTTCTATCTCTCTGTCTCTCCAGCGAGCACACACTCTCTATAGCAAAAATCTAACAATAAATAAATAAATAAATAAATAAATAAATAATCTAAAACAGTGTTCCTACTCCATTAACCACAACTGAGCCTTGAGATTAGAGGTACCTACAACCTTCCCCTTGCATGCCCTTACAGGGTTTGTTTCAAACACCTCTACCATGTAAAATAAAACCAACCCCAAATGAAATATTATACATTTTGGAAATATAAAACATGTCTTCTGTGTGTCCTTTGTCTATTACATTATCAAAATTTTGCAACCTTCTTAAATGAAGTATCTGCTGAAGATAAAAGGATGATCCGAAAGAGACATGTCCGTTGCGTCCTAGATGAATGTGCAGCAGAGAACATTCACATTTTTCATCATTCACTATATTTCCAGGAGAAAGAAAGTGATAAAACATGCTCATATTTATCCAGTCTCAACCAGAAAGCTCAAATTAAACTAAATGTGTGAAGTAAAGTGACACCTAGTGTCAGCAAAGTGCAGTAAAGTATGTTTCAGGACAATGGGTATTTTATCTCACTCTTAGGAAATACCTTAAAAAGTAGCTTTGTTGAGTGACCAACTCTTAAAAACATGTTTTCTTTTTTATAATTTAGAGTAATTTTGAAATAATCCAAAATAAAATGTTAATAACTTTTTTTTTTTTTTTTTTGAAATACAAGGTCTCAATGCATATAGGAAAGCATAGAGGATAAAATAATGCTCATGAGTCTATCACTCAACTCTGACCAGGCTTAACATTTTGCTTTGTTTATTTCAGATATTTCAAATATAAAACATAGCAGACACATTTGGTGCCCTTTCAATTCTTTCCTGATTTCGTCTTTGTCTTTTTTCTCCTCAGAAGTGACTGCTATCTAACTTACCCCTGCGACTGCTTTTATGTTTTTGTTACCTATTTGTGTATACACAATGCTATCATACTGGTACCATAGTGTACAAATTCTGCAACTTCCTTTTTTTTTATTGTAGTTCACTTATTCTTTTTAGGTTTTGTTAGATTGATCATCTGTCTCTAGTCATCTATCATAACTGTTGTACGGCAATAATTCATTCAATGAATTATAGCATAATTGATTTATTTTACAGTTGGTGGATAGTTAGGTTGTTTCCAGCCTCTTGCTCTTACAAACCACACCTCAGGGAACACTCTCAGACATGACCTTTGTGTACACATTTGACAGTTTCTCGAGACTGGAAAACTAGGAAATATTGCTCAGATATATGCTCTTTATACCTGCCGTGTAAGAGAGTTTTTGTTACTTTACATTCTTACACTTGGTATTATCAGACTTCATATTATAATTCCTGACAATCTTCTTGGTGTAAAACGTTATTTCACTGTGATTTTAATTTATATTTTTCTGATGAGTAATACAACTGAGATTTTTTTTTAAGTATTTTTTTATTGGGACCAGCAGGTAGTGTGATGGTTGGGGTGCTAAACTCTCACATGGCCGACCATGGTTCGAATCCTGGACCTGGCAGCTTGCTTTTTCCCTTTCCCTTTTTCTCTCTTTCTCTGGCAACTTAAAAAATAATAATAATAGGGGCCAGCAAGTAGTATGGTGGTTAAAGGCACTGGACTCCTACATGGCTAACCGTGGTTCAAGTCCAGACCTGGAGGCTTGCTTTCTCACTTTCCCTCTATCTCTCTGTATCTCTCTCTGGTCAAATTAAAATAATAGTAGTAATAGTAATAATAATAAGTTAAATAAAATAATTCTTTAAAAATAAAATAATAATAAATACATAAAATTAAATAGATAATTCCTTAAAACATATATTGTTATCATTTAAGATTCAGCTATGAATTGCCTTATTTCCATTCTATCTATTGGATTGCTGGCATTTTCTTTACAGATTTATGGGAGTTCTTTACATATTATCGATAATAGGTTTGATGTGTTAGAAATATTGCTCCTCATTTCATGACTTGGCTATTCTCTATGTTCATGAAATCTTTTCATTTTGATATAATCAACTTTATCAATCATTTATTTTTATAGCTTATTTTTTAAATCTTTCATTAAGTTTTTCTTCTTTCTTTTCCTCTATAATGGTTAAAGTTTTTCTTTCTATATTTAGACTTCTAAGTAGTTCACTTTTGTGTGTTGTGTGAAGAAGATAATTTGTTTTCTTTTATGTTACAGGTAATAATTGTCTGAGCACTATTCATTGAAGAGACCCTCCCTTCCTCCTGTCACTTAATACATTAATTTTGTAAATTTCTCTTGTCCTAAGCTATCTGGTTTCTGGAGGGTCTCTCAGCTAAAAGTCGGGAATGTCCACTGATCTCTCCCTATACATCTACCCTGTTCACACTCTGAGCCCATTTTGCCATCTGGTTAGGCCTGAGAGACATGGGTCAGCGTGAGGATGATTCTTCCTGATGCTCCTAGCCGCTGTGTCTCTATTTCAGTCATTACTTTTTCCTTGGGGCCCTTATCCAGTTATTTGCACTGCTATTCTGAGTTCTGAGCTGGGATGACCCACCATCTCCATAAGTCAGGACCGAGGAGTCTCCCCATGTGCAAGATTGTAAGTGCTAAAATTGACCATCCTTGGTGAACTGGGCAAAGACACTTGGGTTACTTTAGTTCTGACCTCTAGTTTCAGCTTCCTCTGTGGACATTTTTTTTTTTTTTTAAGAGGTTTCTGCCATAGGGGGATGGTCATGCTATAATCCCTTTTCCATTTTCCCCTCAAGATTTTGGGCATTCTTACATGTGTATGGTGAATGAATCACACAGTGTGATTTTCAAGCCACCAGGTCTAGGACTCGAACCACCGTCGACCATGTGGGAGTCCAGTGACATAACCCCTGTGCAATCTGCTGGCCCCCATCAGTGTGGTGCTATCTTTGTGCTCGCCAATTATATTCACTTTGAGTTTGTATTTGTGGAGCACCTACTCTAGGTCAGAAGCTGTGGGAAGTATTTTCACAGATAGTATCTCACTGATCAGTTATAGCAGTACTCTATGTGCTCCCTATTTAATCGGCTAGAATCACAAAATTAATGACACGAGAGACTTAAACCCAAGCCTCCTGACTACAACTTTTTAAATCTGTATCAGACTTCTCATCCTAGCCTAGGAGAACACAGTTGTGATTGTATACGTGGGGCCTGCCCCCTGAACTCACTGAACTTCCAGGTGGAACTCCATTATGCTCAGCCTTTCCTGACTTACACATGACAGTACACGAAGTCGGCAGTGCATGTCTGTTATAGAACAATACAAATGCCTCAGGCTTTTCATTGGGAGAAAGCTAAGAAAGACAAACATGAATGTTACAGCACAGGAGACCACACTGTCACATCAGACTGCATCTTTCTAGTCAGTATGCTACTGCATGGAAGATGGTATCCTTTCATTTAATTAGATCCACTTCATTGGAATATATCCACTTTGTATCCACTTTATCCACTTTGTAGCTTGTTTAAGAAATCTTGAGCCGGGAACCAGCAGTTAGCGTAATGGCTATGTCGCTGGACTCCCACGTAGTCAACTGCGGTTGGAGTCCCGGACCCGGTGGCTTAAAACTCATGCCGGGCGCATGTGCGTGCGTGCCCAAGATCCCGAGAGGAGAATGGAGGAGAAGGGATTGCGGCATGGCCATTCCCCCTGGGGGGTGATTTCTCGCTTTCTGTCTCTCTGTCTTTCTCTGTCTGTCTGGCAAGTGCACGCGCCCTATAGCAAAAACCTCTCCAAAAAAAAAAAAAAGAAATCTTGAGCCAACTCCGTAGCCTAGTAGTTAAGGGAATCAGATCCCACATGGCTGACTGACCATGTGGTTCAAATCTCTGCTTTGTCAGTTTGAAAAATATGCCAGGTCGTGGCCGTACATGCCCCAAACCTCCACAAGATGGAGAAATGGAGAAAGGTTTGTGGTGTAAGCACACACCATCAAGGGCTGCTTTCTTACTCTCCCTCAGTCTCTCTGCCTCTCTCTCTGGAGAGCACACATACCCTCTAGCATTTAAAAAAGAAAAAAAAAAACAGAAATCCTTCATTAAGTTTTTCTCCTTCATTTTTTCCATATCACAAATGTTCTTTGTAGTTTATGAAAACAAAATATAATTTATAGAATATAAGTTCTCCAAATATTAACAGGAATTAGGTGGGGGAGAGAAAAATGGTCCAATTTGTTTCGAAAATAGATTTCTTGTACGGAACTTCTCAGTCTGTATTTTGCCAATTTGCATTGTGACTTGCCTACACATTCTGAGTGTGGCATTTCAGAATGATCATGAATCCCTTTTGTGTTGTTTTATTTTATTTTGCTTTGTTTCCCTCTTATGTGGCTTAGAATATGCATTGGGAAATGCTGCTTTCAGCTGTTACACACAATAGCCTCCAGAGGGCAGCAGATTCCCTTGGCATGTGCCAATCAGCTGCTTATTGATTAGACCAATGAGGGCCACATTCTGTTATAATTTCATTCAGGGATGTAAAATTCAAGTTCCCTTAGCAGAGATAGGCATTAACATTTAGCTTAAGGCTGATAATAAAATAAATATATGGTGTCGAGCTATACTAAATAAATCAATCAAATTTCTGATGAATCACAATTACATTCATTATATTGTGAAGTCCATGTCTTCTATTTTTCTCCTTATCCTCAAAAACATATTAATCAAATGTTCCATAAGGAATAAAATGAAGAGTTAGAATCAGTTCCCTTCTCAAGGACCTTGCTAAGAGATTGGGGAGATATTTACACATTAATTCATTAGTTTTCATTTCTGGCTGCAAATTAGAATCCCCAACAGAAGAATGTTTGGGCCAGCAGGTGGAAGAAAGAAGTGCGCTTTTAAACAATAATAATGTCCAGGTCTCACCTTAAAACAGTACATTTGAATGTCTGTATTTAGTTCTAGGCACGGTATTACCAAAAAAAAAAAAAAAAGTTTTCAGCTGATTCTAATGAACAGCCAGGACTAAGACGACTGTATGAAGATAATAACATAATGTTTTTTCCATAAGTGGCTTTGAGCCCACTGAAGAAAAGGAGGAATTCTGACTTCTTTTCCCAGGGGAAATATTTTAAATGCAGAAGAACACAAAATATAAAACAGTGATTTTTACATCCTCTGTTCATTCACATCTTCATTTCTTCTTAACCATCATGGTTGCACATGATAAAAGGAAACAAAACCAAACTCACATCTCCTATCTCCTAAACTTGAGAAGACATTCATAGGCTTATTAGAGCAATAGAAACCTTTTCCCCCTCCAAAAACACATTATAGCTCACCCCATAATTAACAAATAGTTAGGTATATTCCAAACAGATCCACTGGGCCCCATGATCCTCATCTGACAAAAATGGATTCTCTTTATTTGCTACATAAATAGAGCAAAGAGGTTTATTTGTGCAAAGACTAATTGTTGAGGTAGAAGGGAGAGGAAGAGAGCAAGAAAATATTAATAACTGTGTATGTCCTGATCACAAACAGACATGGAGCAAGCACCGCCCAGATGGCTGGAGTGGAAGCATGGGTTATCCTTGCAGCCTATGGTGGAAAGTGAAGGACAGACATGTATCTCATTCACATCACATTCTACCTCAATGTGAGCTCAGTTAATGGCAACGACCTAATAGATGGTGTTTTTAGGACAACATGGAATTGGAGACCTCCCAAAGACTGTAGTCTTTGAACTGAAAGACAGTCTTGTCTTTAAATAAAACACAAGTGCTGGTGAGGCTGTGGTGAAAAGGGAAACCTCCTACACTATTGGTCGGAATGTAAATTAGTCCAGCCTCTGTGGAAAACAATATGGAGGTTCCTCAAAAACCTACAAATAGAATTACCATATGACTCTGTAATCCCGCTTCTGGTATTGACCTAAAGTACAAGAGAACAGTCAGAAAGACACTTGCACATTTATGTTCACTACAATACTAGTCACAATTGCTAAGACATGGAATCAACCTAAGGGCCCAACAACTGATGACTAGATTGGAAAAATGTGACACATACACACTATGGAATACTACTTAGCCATAAAATGGGGAGTCTGTCATTTGATTCAGAGCAGATGAATATAGAAGATTTGATGTTACATAAAATAAGCCAGACTATGAAAGACAAACATTGTATATCCTTGCTCAATATATATACTGAATGTCTACACTCTATGACAAGAAAGGGGATGATTTGAAGATACAATAATAGGGAGGGCAAGTGTAGATACCAGAGATTGTATGGGAGGGAGCTTATAGTGGGGAGTGGGTGGGAGTGGCTCAGTGGAAAAGCATTTAACAGACAGAAGAATGTTGGGGCCAGCAGGTGGCATAGCGGTTAAGGTGCTCGACTGCCACAGTTTGGTGGCTTGAAACTCATGATGGGCATGTGTGCATGTGTGCCCCAAATCCCAAGAGGAGAATGAGGAAAATGGATTGTGGTATGGCCATCCCCCTAGGGTGTGATTTCTTGCTTTCTGTCTGTCTCTCTGATGAGCACATGCATTCTATAGCAAAAATCTCTTTAAAACAAAACAAAACAAAACAGATGCAAGAATATAAGGTTCTTTGTTTAAAATGATGGTAATATTCTTGATTTGACTATCACACATCATATTCATGCTTTGAAAAACCATATTGTACACCATAAACATGTATAGCAATGAAATATAAATGAGAAATTATAAAAGAAAAAGGTTTTAAAAATACAAGAAAAAACATGGCCTCTGAAAGCTGATAGATACTGTAAGCAATGAATCATATCCATTGCAAATGGCTCAAGAAATTAAACTAAAAATGTCCAGCTAGGTTTAATGAAATTTATCTTGAGTCATCCAGAGAAAGATATTGTTCAAATCCCCACTTTAGAGAGATAAGGTATCCAAAATCAGAGAAACCTATTTTCCCAGCGTTATAAACTATTAAATGTCAGGCTGGGGTCGGGAACCTGGCAGACTGGCTCCGCTGTCTACATGCTGCTCCACTGCACTGGACAGCCTGAGAACTTACAGAATTCACCTTGCAATACAGAAAGAGTATGTTTGTAAACATTGTATAAGTTACATATTCTAAAGCACACTTTTATTTTTTGTTTTGAGAGGCTTTTGCCTTAAAACATGTGCATTCGCTGGAGAGGGAGAGGGAGAGATATAGAGATAGTGAGAGGGAAAGTGAGAAATCGTCCCACCAGCGGGATGGCCATGCCGCAATTCTCCTCCATTCTCCTCCTAGGGTCTTGGGCACATACATGCACCTGGTGTGATTTTCAAGCCTCTGGGTCCAGAACTTGAACTGCGGTCAGCCATGTGAGAGTTTAACACCTTAACCACTAGACCTTGTGGGAACCTAGCAATGTAAACACTATGCCATCTACTTGTCCCTAAAAGTGCACATTCTAACATCTCTAAAATCGGGATATTACTGAATGGTACCTATGATTATAATTGAATATACATTGATACATACATGATATCTATAATTATAATCAACACATAATGCTACATAAAACAATAGTACATCTTTGAAATAGAGTCAACTAAATCCCATAGGCATATGTTATAGTTAATCTGTCAGTCAGGAAGATGTTTACAAACTCAAGAACTCTTTCCTTTTCTAATAAAAGTCATGCAATAAGTACAGATTTCTGCAAACGAAAGTTCACTCGTTCATTTGATCACCAAACATTTTTTGAGTTTGGAGAGCAAAGGTGTGAAGAGACCTGACTCTGAAGTCAGAGCCACCTGGGTCAAACCCTGGCCAAACCACTTTGAAGCTACATGACCTCAAATAAATTCTAAATAATCTCTCTAAACTCAATAAATGGAGGTGTTAACAATTTCATAGGATAGTGTGAGGACTAAATGCAATCATTCTCAACCAGCTATACAGATGAAATGAACACACAGGACTATATTACCTTAAGGAAGTAAATTGAAACAAGATATGAATGATATTAAGCAAAATATAAATTACCATAATTGACTCAAAGATAAACAGAAGGTTAAAAGAAAAAAAAAACAGAAAATTTAATTCAGTGGAGTTTAATTGAGCAAATATTAACATAATTCGAATCAGGCAGTTTGCTGGTCCAACTTCCAAGCAACTCTGCGTGGTCACACAGTATTTAAGTTCTGGAAAAGGAAAGTGACGTGTGCAGGAATGGAAACGTGATGTACAAAAACAAAAGGGAAGAAATGGGGTAGAAAACAATTTGAGTTTTGAAGTTTGCACTAACACAGTTTAAAATGCGGGTGTCTCTGATTGACTGAAACCTAGCTGCTGTGGTTGGCTGTAAGCTAGCACAGAGAAAAAAAAGCAGCCTTATCTATAATAAATAAGGTCGTGGTTTGTTTACAGAAACCAAGCATGAATATGGAGGTTTTCTCGATATTCTTTACCAAGAAGAAAGCCCAAATGAATCTACAGTTATCTAAAAAAAAAAAGACAGGGCCAGCAGGTGGCGTGGTGGTTAAGGATACTTGACTCCCATATGGCCGACCACAGTTTGAATCCTAGACCTGGCGGCTTGCTTTCTCACTTTCCCTCTCTCTCTCTCACTCTCTCACTCTGTCCCTCTCTGGTCAAATTAAAAATAAGTAAATAAATAAATAAAGTTAAATAAAATAATTCCTAAATAAACTAAATAAATAAAATTTAAAAATGTAAAACATCTGCAAAAATGTCTACAAGGTAGGTATCATTACAGTTCCCATTTTATAGAATGGAAAGACTTTAAAACTATATACCAAGTAATTGGCAGAGCTGGAACTTGTCGATAATGTCCACAATCATAATCACCACACTCTATGTAGACCCGGTCCCCAACAGGTCATTTAACAATTAATAAATAACCCAGCCTCTCCTCTGCACTAGTCGCTGTTCTGGGGCCGGGAGATGCAACAATAAATAACATATATTCTTTGCGTTCACGGAGCTTCTACTGAGTCAAGGCAGACAAATAAGTATACAAACTATACTGCAACATGCTTATTGCTGTAACAGATAGAAAAGGAGGTGTCGAGGCCCAGAGGGAGGAGTGATGCTGTAAGAGACAGGGACAGCTCACGCTGAACGTCCCATGCAGGCTGGCTCCCGAAGGACAGGTGGAACAGGAAGAGGACATTCCACATAGAAGGAACACTTACGAGCGCAATGTGCTGTGCATAATCTGTACGGTGACTTCCTCACTCAATCTCCCTTTAAAACCAATACAGAGAAATGATGCCGACATTGACTGAAGGCGATGGTTCTCAGCATCATCCTTTCCTTCTTCTGTCATGACCAAAACTGCTGTTAGGTCACATTAAAATGGTAGTGTTAGGGCCAGCAGATGGTGTGGAGGTTGGGGCGGCTGGATCCTGCATGGCCGACTGTGGAGTCTGAGTCCGGGACCCAATGACTTAAAAAACATTCCTGGCACATGTGTGTGCAGCACGCCCAAAATCTCAAGAGGAGAATGGAGGAGAAGGAGTTGCCGTGGGGCTCTATTTCATTGGGAATGCTTTCTCACTTTCTCTGTATCTGTCTCCCGCAAGTGCACATGGCCTATAGCAAGAAACAAATTTTTAAATGGTACTGATCATAGGCAGAAACCTACTGTATCTTAGTGAGTTGTATGTATCCTTAGTGAGCTGACAGAGGTTCTGCTGTGCCATTTGTTTGCTAAGCAAGGTTTTATGAAGGCTGTCAGTAAAGAGTAAAGATGGGATAGGGGACAAGTCACCAGTCAGCAGGGGGCTGAGAATCTGTTCATTCAGAATCAGCAGGGAACCGTGGGAAAATGTCTGTTCTTCAAGAATGACTGCAAGGGCTACCATTCAGAAGAACCAGCAGGTTTGTAAGAAGATAAAGAAGTCTTCCTTCAATTCAGACTCAGAGGAGACTTCTTTGGCCCTTGTCTGCTACAGAGAGTGAGACAGAGCATAGCGGACTTTCTAATGTAAGAGCAACCTTGATTTTGACCACCCACCAAACCCTAATGCACAGACCCACAAATGAATCTGATACTAAACAGAAGGTCACAAGTACGAGTAATTACCTTGACAGTCACTTATCTCAAAATAATTCCCACTCACGTGCCACATAGGAATTCCACTGTCTGATGAGGAGAATACAAACCTAAAGTGTTGATTGTTTTCCTGAAGTTCTTACAGTTTGAAGAGACAAGGAGCAAGTTTGGAAGCAGACAGATCTTGGTTCTGTGGCTTAGTCCTTGTGGGAGTTTGAGCAAGTTCCTTAGCAATTCTAGTCAATAATACCTACTTCCCAGAGTTGCTCTGAGGATTAAATGACATAACGTGTATGAAGCATTGGCACATAAGTGCTCAATAAACAGCAATCATGAAGATACTGCTGGTGAAAATTACTATTATATAGATCCAAGAACAATCTAGGCATTCCCAAAATAATGGAATATAGAACTATGGGAGATGAAAAATTTATAAATATAAATAACTATGGGTAAATAAATTATAAGTAAATATGTGTGTGTGTGTGTATATATATATATATATATATATATATATATATATATGTATATGTATATATGAGAGGTTTTTGCATTAGGGCATGTGAGGTTACCAGAGAGAGAGAGAGAGACAGTGAAAGGGAAAGTGAGAAATCACCCCCCAGGGGGATGGCCACGCTGCAATCCCTTCTCCTCCATTCTCCTCCTGGCATCTTGAGCACGCATGCACACATATGCCCAGTATAATTTTCAAGCCACTGGGCCCGGGACTCTAACAGATGGCCTTGTGGGAGTCCAGCAACGTAACCACCATGCCACCTGCTGGCCCCTAGATTGTTCTTTATTCTAGGACTATTTGTATAAAGCATCTATGTAACAGGAAGCATAGTTACAAATCGAGGGACTTTTAAATCTTATCCCCTCCCCCCCAGTTATTAGTTTAAGTTATCAGAAAATAATATTATATTAAAGCTGGAAAGGTCACCAAGATGATCTGTTTCAATCCCTCAACTTGACTAACGCAAAATTAAGGCCTGGAGAGGTCAAAGGACTTAAGCAAATATCAATAGTACCAATATTTAAACATTATCGTTTTCAGAATTGCAGCAGCTATAAATAATATAGCCTGACAATCACTAGAAACAGATAATACAATTGATTTGGTATGGCATCAATCTGACTTTTTCTATCTTAAGTGAGTGGTTTTCACACTGAAGGACAACTATCAGCTATTTAGAACATTATGAAAAAGTGCCTAATTTCTACGGTTACCTTTTTCAAAATATAGAACTACTTTATTTTATTTTATTTTATATCTATTATTATCATCATTTAATTTGTTATAGGGTACTCATACGAGAGAGAGAGAGAGAGAGAGAGAGAGAGAGAGAGAGAGAGAGAGAGAGAGAGATGGAGAGAAAAAGAGGGTAAGTGAGAAAGCAAGGCACCAGGTCCGGGACTCAAACTGTGATCAGCCATGTGAGAGTCCAGCACCTTAGCCACCAAGCCACCTGCTGGCTCCTCTACAGTTTCTTAAATAACAGCCCACATTATATTTGCCACACATGGAATATTCTCTAGTGCATTCAAAGTTAAAACACTGGGACTGGACAGCAGTAAAGCAATGCTCTGCAAGGATGACCCACGTGGAAAGGGTCCAGGTTCATGTCCAGAGGCCTTTCCAAAAATGCCCGATGTCTATGCATTCCCATGATCCAGAGCTGACTGAAGCTGGGCGTACAACATTGTGCGAGGAGCCTGTTAGGGGTGACAGTCTCTGTCTCTCTTTGTCTTTCCCATTCATGGAAGAAAGAAAGAAATGTTAAAGTCTTACTCAAGTTCCTTCATTTTAGATTTTGGATAAGACTGGACATCAAATCATATTTGGCTCTTTATGAAATTTCATGTTTCCTGGCATACCATGAATATATTCCTCAAATATTTGTCTATATTGCATTGCTTACAGTAGCTTACAGTATATTTTGGTCAACAAGATGAAATAATTCTTAACAGAAGATACTCTTTTTGTATGAGCACAACATAGAATCACTGTTTTTCCGCAAGTCAGTTGATGTCACTCTATAAAATATGCAGTAATTATGATAAAAACTAAAATAAACTTCTTAACCTTATACTTCAACAATTTTCCAGCCATACACATTCAGTCATGCATAGAAAGCTGTCATTTCCAATCTACACTATT
Organism: Tupaia tana; assembly: GCA_026018925.1. Taxonomy (NCBI): domain Eukaryota; kingdom Metazoa; phylum Chordata; class Mammalia; order Scandentia; family Tupaiidae; genus Tupaia; species Tupaia tana. The sequence continues at coordinate 200,227,522 of JAKSZU010000006.1, forward strand.
TCTGATTAGTCTTAGTTATTCTGAAACAATGCCAATCAGAGTAATTATGTTATCACTGTTCTTGCAATTAAATGCTCTATTTGTTTATTACTGAGAGCACAATTGATCTGATACATAATCAACTTACAAATAGTTCTGTGTCTGATATTAATGAAGGCCCATAATGCATTTTTTCAAAGTTACTTCTTCCAAGTTAAAAATGACAGAATTTACAATGAAAATTCTTCCCCTTTAAATCAGTGGTTCTCAACTAGGGGTGACTTCACTTTCCAGTGGACATTCAGTAATGTCTAGAGATGCTTTTGATTATCAGCACTGAGGGGAGAAGGTGAATATGCTAGGGCATCTAATGGGTAGAGGCTTAGGTTGCTGCTAACCATCCCACAATGCCCAGCTCACTCCACCATCACCCTAACAGAGGACTATCCAGCCTAAATGTCAATAATTTAAATATTCTAGAGGTAGATGGTGGTGCTTGTTACAACAGCAGTGTGAATTTACTTAATGTCACTGAACTGTATGCTTAAAATTGGTTAAATGGGCAGGCCAGCAGGTGGCATGGTGGATAAGGGCTGGATTCTCATGAGGGACCCAGTTTGGGCCCTGGATGTGGTGGTTTGAAAATCATTACTAGGCGTGTGCATGCCTAGAATGGAGGAGAAGGTATTGCAGTGTGGTGGTGGTCTCCCTGGGGTGAATTCTTACTTTCCCTCTCTCTGTCTCTCTTTAGCAAGTGTGCACACATACACACACACACACACACACACACACACATACACACACACACACACACACACAATTTGCTTAAAAGGGCAAATTTTATGCTATGCATATTTTACTACAATAAAATAAATATCAGTAGTGCTGAGATTGAAAGCTATAGATTATTGACAGTCCTTCTGCAAGGTAAATACTCTGGTACTGCTAGGAGGACTAAGGGTACCCCACATCATCTGGTAAAATGCATTAATAACAGCTTTACTTTGTCTTGTAAATTCTATTTTTTCCTTTTCATTTTCTTTTTAGGTTTTTGCTGTAGGGCATATGAGCTTGCTGAACAGAAACAGAAACAGAGAGGGAAAGTGAGAAATGACCCCTCCCCCCCCAGGGGGAGCTGGTCCCTTCTCATCCATCCTCTTCCAGGGATTTTGGGCACACATGCATATGAGCCCGGTGTGATTTTCAAGCCACCTGGTACAGGACTTGAACCACATTGGACCATGTGAGAATCTGGTGCCTTCACCACCATGCCACCTGCTGGTCCTGATATTTTGTTTTCTCTTGACTTATATCCAGATTTCTTACAGCTGCTAGTGAATGATCCCAAACAATACAGGCAGTCCCCAACTTCATGGTTCAGCTTACAACTTTTCTACTTCATGATGGAGTGAAAGTGATACACATTTGGGAGAAACTGTATTTTGAATTCTAAACTTTGATCTTTCTGTGGGTTAGTGATACATGGTGTGACATTCTCTCATGATGCGAGGCAGAGGCAGTAAGTAGCAGCTCCAATCACCAGTAAACCAATGATCCTCTACTGCCTGCTGAGTAAGATAGGCTAGGCTAAGCTATAAAGTTCAATAGGTTAGGTGGATTCGATATATTTTTTAGTTATGATATCTTCAACTTATGATGGGTTTGTCAGCATGTAACCCTATGTTCAGTTGAAGAGCATGTCTACTGCATGCATACTGCTGCCATAAAAATGAAAACAAAAACTATATATGTATTTTTGGGCTTAAGCTAGTTTGATTTAGGTTTCAGTTAGATGCAAGCAGAAGTCCTGACAAATAGAACAGACAACAGGGGTCAGCAGGTGGCGTGGTGGTCAAATACTCTGGACTCCCACATGACTGACCATGGTTCAAGTCCTGGGCCTGGTGGCTTGTTTTCTTACTTCCCCTCTCTCTCTGGTCAAATAAAAAATAATGATGATGATGATGAATAAAATTAAATAATTCTTTAAAATAAAGAAGTGACAGCAAATAAATTTAGACAAACACAGAAATTTAAAAAAATGAAAGTCACATGGGTTGCATGGAAAAAAAAAAACAAACCAGTAAGAAATAACATGCTCCAATGACACTAAAAACAATGGTAAAGATGCATACTCTTGGGCCAGCAGGTCACATAGTGGTTAAGGGGCTGGACCTCCATATGGCAGACATGGTTCAAGCCCTGGATCTGGCAACTTTAAAATCATGCTGGGTGCATGTGCATATGTGCCCAAATTTCCAAGAGGAGAATAGAGGAGAAGGGATTATGGCATGGTCATTCCTCCTGGGGAGTGATTTCTCACTTTTCTTCTTACTGTCTCTCTCTGGCTAGTACACACACCCTACAGTAAAAACCTTTTTAAAAAAATTCTTTTTTCTGGTATTAGTTACAAAGGAACAAGTGACCAACAGGTGCCCAGTCAACAGTGCTCCGCTCAGTAAGTTCATCAAGTGCCACCTTACCCTGAGCTGCTTCAGATCCCCCATCTCATTACTTTATAAATGTAGTTCCTAAAGTATTCATATTGTTGCCCTTCACCCCCAATTTAGTCAATGGCAGTTAAAATATTTCTATTATTTTTTAAAAGTTTATTTATTTCTCCTGAGAGAGAGAAAGAGACAGAGAGAGAGAAAAAAGTCCCAGTGGTGTTGGTGTTGGTTGCCACATTGCAATCCACCCCCAGCTTCAGCCAGCCAGGACTATTGGACATGCATGTGTGTGTGTACCCAGTGCGTACAAAAAGACCTCAGGATGTGAACCTGGGACCCTCCCACATGGGTTCAGTGCTGTGGAGCATTGCACTACGACTGCACCACTGCGACTGGCCCAACACATATCACTGAGAACCTTAGCTGAAGCTGACTCACAGTGTAGCAAAGCCATGGCTCTTCAAAAGTTTTGGTGTTAATGCAAATGAAAATGGAGCTCTAAAATTGGGACACAAGAATTAGAATCAACAGATGGTGTAATCATTGTATCACTGAACTCCCATGTAGTCTGCCATCGAGTCCCAGACCTGGTGGTTTCAAACTCATGCCTGGCACGTCTGTGTGTGTGCCCAAGATCCTGAAGAATGGAGGAGAAGGGATTGTGGTTTGGCCGTCTCCACAAAGGGTGACTTTTTGCTTTCTGTCTCTCTCTTTCTCTCTCTCTGTCTCTCTGGCAAGTGCATGCGCTCTATAACAGAAACCTCTAAAACAAAAAAAAAGAATTAGAATCAGAAGTTCCATTTCACCTATAATACAGCCACATCATAAAAATAAATATCTTACACAAATTTTACTAAAATCATTATCTCTTGGTTCTATAATGACTAATTGGAAAAAGGAGTAATTTATAATCTGTCAAAATAAGAGTTTTAATCATTTGTGTAGAAAAATCCTTGTCATGGCACTATGGTAATTTTAATCCACAAGAAAAGAGAAGAATATCTAGGAAAATATTTTAATAATATCAGGTAAAGAAACACCTTAAAACAGAAAGCAGAAACTATAAAGAAAAATATTAAGTGCATTGGAAACATTAAAATTGAATTGCCATGGGCCAGCCCATGGCCTAGTGGTTAAGATGGCTGGATCCCACATGGCTGTGGAGTTTGAGTTCTACATCTGGGGGCTTGAGAAGCATGCTCAGTGTGTGCGAGCACATGTGTGCCCAAAATCCCCACAGGAGGGAAATGGAGAGGGGATTGCAGCATGATTTTGTCCCATGGAAGGTGATTTCTTTTCCTCTTTCTCTCTATCTCTGTCTCTCTCTAGAGTGTGTATGAGCCCTCTGGTAGTTTTTTGTTTGTTTGTTTTTTAATTAAAATTTCTGTGTGGCAGGGACACTCTAAGCAAAATCTAAGGTCAGACTGTAATCAATTTCCCTCTTTTGGCACAGTTGATAAACTCAAAGAATTTTTCACATAGGTTTCAAATGTTTTAAGAGAGTCAAATATCTTTAAAGACACTTTCCTATTTCTAATTCCCTTCTCTTTTTTTAATCAGAGTTCCTTTAATCATCCCACAGAGGACACATTTAAAGGCCACCTTTCAGCATGTCAACAGGGCCTGACCATAATACTTCAGATAGGCTTACCAATTCCTTTGTTTTACTTATCCCATAAAAATAAACCTATTGTCATTATATACATGCATATATTTAGCCACTGAAAATCCATCAGAGAATTAAAGAAGCCAATCCCAAGTTCACATTTTCGTGAAAGCAGACAGATAATTAAGCTGTAAACTATATGACGCATGAGTAGGAAAAATGCAGCAAGGAGACTCTAATTTAGGAAAGAGAATGTGGAATATCTTCTGTTTGCCTCCCCAGAGTCAATTCTTTGCCCTGCTCTGCCTTGCTCTGTTCCCCAGGATGTTAATCTATATGGATCCTATCAATGGTCTCCCTTACCCTCTGACTTTCAGCCTTTTTTTATTTTTTATTTTTTTTTGCCACAGGGCATGTGTGCTCACTGGAGAGGCTCAGAGAGAGGCAGAGACAGAGAGCAGGAAAATGAGAAATCACCGCGCTAGGGTGGGGGCATGCAGCAATCCCTTCTCCTCCATTTTCTTCTCCGGATTTTGGGCCTGGATGCAAATGTGCCTGGCATGAGTTTCATGCCACTGGGTCTGGGACTTGAATCATGCTTGGCCATGTGGGAGTTCCAGTACCACCACACCACCAGCTAGCTCTGACTCTCAGCCCTTTAATTAGGGAATACCCTAAAAGCCTAAATTGAACATATCCTATGATCAAACAATCATTTTTTAATTTTTTATTTAAGAGAGAGACTTTTGCTATAGGGCATGTGTGCTCACTAGAGAGATAGAGAGACAGAAAGCAAGAAATCCCTCCTCTCTCCCCTCCCATACTCCTGCCCCCCCACCCCTGTCCCGACCCGGGGAACAGTCGAACAAGTTTCCTGAGGGAAGGAGTGAGAGCCGGGACAAGCGGCACAGTGTTACAACACGGAGACAACACAGTGTCTTCAGGATTGTCCGTTTATTGTGGGCAGCACAGTATAGCACGGAGACAACGCAGTGTTACAACTCTTCAGGGTCGTGTCGTCTATTGTGAGCAGCACAGAGACGATGCGGTGTCACAACTCTATTTTTTTTAATCATCATAATCTTCTTTATATTACATTGGGTTACATATAATTTTACAGTGTATTACATTACTTTTTCAAAAGGGGATGCCATGCATGTCAGTCAATACAGAGACATTAATCTCCCCACTTAATCATTCAATATCTTTTCTATGTTTTTCCCAAGGGTCGTCCAGAGATGACGCGGTGTTACAACTCTTCAGGGTCTTCTAGAGACGATGCAGTGTTACAACTCTTCAGGGTCTTCTGGGTCGTCTGGAGACGGTGCGGTGTCAGCTCTTCAGGGTCGTCTGTCGATTGTGGGCTAGGCATTGTGGTTATATACACGCTGGTGGGCCGTGATTGGTTGTAAAAGGTGGGTTATGATTGGTTGTAAAAGGTGGGTTATGATTGGTTGCTTTTGGACCAATCATGAGGTGCTGGATATGCAAATCTGAGGGATTCTAGTGGCCAATCAGAGCAAGGTTTCGAAGGTCAGGTTTTTTGAAGGGAACCAATTGTGGCCTTTGGCATTGTGTAATTGTTTGCTTTCTGAGAAACCAGCGATATTCACTGGTGCGCAGCCTCCCACTCACCCCCACCACTGGCGGATGGCCACTCAGCATTCCCTTCTCCATTCTCCTCCTGGGATCTAAGCACGCACACATGCACACCTGATGTGAATTTTAAGCCACTGTGTCTGGGACTCAAACCATGGTCAACTACATGAGAGGCCAGTGACATAACCATTATGTCATCTGCTGGTCTCAAACAATTCTATTTTTAAGACTTTAGCCTAAGAAAACAAAGCAGTCCACTTGAGTAAGTATGTATAAGGATGTTCACAGCACTGTTACAGTTGTAGAAAAATCATCACCAACCCCAATATCCAACAATAGGTTAAGTACATGATGGTACAACATGGGTTAGAATATCATCCAACCATTACAAGTTTTGTAAAATATTGTAATATATATTGGCATGAGAAAATGTTTATATTTTTAAATAAGAACAGTTGAACAAGCTGTATTAGTATCTGACACTTGCATGGTTAAATATATACTAAATATTAAAAAATGCTCTAAGGGCAATCATTCAAAATATTAATAATTACTCTTCGACTATGGACTTTGGGTGGTTTTATTCTGTGTGCTTGTACGGAGTTTGTAAGTTATTTGAGTTAACTGTGTTTTGTTTCCATGGATAAAAAGAACACTGTAAAAAACAAATCTCATTTTATGTGTTACAAATAAAGTGATAAACTTGGCTTAATAGAGTGCTGCCTCAGAAATGGAACCTGTGGTGGTGCAGGGAGTCCGGTTCCACTGTGTAATACTGGAGCTATATGGGAAGACCCTGGGTTTGGATCCTGCATTGACATGAACACACTGGGCACACCAATGGGCACGCCTGTGATCGTAGTTGTCTGGAAGGCAGAAGGATTGCAGCATGATGAGTCCATCAAGGGTACTTCACTTTTCTCTTTTTCTATTTCTCTAAATAAATAAACTTAAAACCAAAAAAAGAAATTGAAAAGAATGGTAATCTACTAGCTTATCAAATGATCTAACTAGAACTTGTGGACCTTTGTTTATGTTGCAGTCGTAATTTTTAATGATATCAAGAAGAACTTTGAAAAATTAGAAAATATTCTTTATAAATTGTTAGTGATTTCTTCTGTATTCTTTTGTTTACACGACTACTTTCTTGGCTAGTTTTTCTTTTCAGAGAACAATGACAAATTCAGTGCCAATGGAATTCCAGAAATTCCAAATTAATCATGTTATTATAATGTGGATTTATTACATGCTAGAACAAATAGACCATACATTTATCAAATAATCTTATGAAGAAATTATTTTCTTTGATCTCATGAATTCCTATTATTTGTGATTGATTAAGACCTTAATATTTGTTCACTTATTACTTAAGTCAAAATTAGTCATAAAGTAAGTATATGATACTGCTGGCTGAAATATAGACACACATACTTAAGCATATTCTTATTCCTGCCTGGAAAAGGCAGCCTTGAGCACTCTTGAGTTAATTCTTTCAAAAAGTTTATTGATGAGCATTCACAAAGGTAAATAAGTAGTAAGCAGATTTTGCACAAAAGCAGGGAAATAATCTTTAATTCTTCACTCTGAGACTGCAAACATATGTACAAATAAGAAGGAAATATTTTTTCCAGACACATATATACTAATATCCATATTTTATTTAACATTATTTATTTATTTATTGCACATCCATCTTTATTGCAGCATTACTTACAATTGCTAAAACATAGAACCAAACTAAATGCCCAAAAGCTGATGACTGGGTTGAGAAACTGTGGCATATACAGTGGAATATTTTTTAAAGAATTATTTATTTATTATTATTATTTAAATTTGCTATAAAGCATATGCGCCGACCAGAGAGAGAAAGAGAGAAAGTGAGAAAGCAAGTCACAGGGTACGGGACTTGAACCCGTGGTTGGTCATGTGAGAGTCCAGTGCATTAACCACCACGCAATCTGCTGGCCTCTAGACTATGGAATATTATACAGCCATAAGAAATAATAAGATCATATCATTTGACTCAAAATGGATGAATATAGAAGACTTAATGTTGAGCAAAGTCAGCCAGAATTTGAAAGATACGCATTATAGATGCCCACTCAATTTGTACTGAGTGCTACCACTGAGGTTGAGAAACTTGAAAATGTGATGGTAGAGAGGATGGATATAAATGCTAGAGACTGCAAGGGGGGAGAGTGGGTGGTTGGAAGGTGGGTGTGAAGTACAAGGGGAGGAAACATTAAGATCTTTTTCCATATTTTTATGTCTTGCATTTTTCCCATGTCATTAAAATTATTTGTAAATATTATTTTAAATTGTAATATATGTTATCATGTGAAGCTGTTGTTTCATAGAGAAGTTATATTTAGTTTCTCCATTGTTATAGACTATGAACATCTTTATAACCTATTTTACTTATTTAAAGTTTATTTTACTTATTTCTTACATGAGAAAGAGAGAGAGGCACTCCAACAGGACTCTCACATTGCAATCCAACCCCAGCCTCAGCCAATCAGGATCATGGGGACACACCCATGTGCATCCAGCATGTAAAGGATGGCCCCAGGGAGTGAACCTGCGTGTTCCCATGCGAGTCCAGTTGCATTACCACTGCACCACTGTCTGGCCCCTCCATGGTTTTAAAATGGAAGACTCTAAGATGTAAAGAAGGTAAATACCTTGTACAAAGTTGTAAAGTGTAACCTTATTTGTTTATTTTTTCTGTGGTGGGGACTTTTACCAAAACATATATTAACAGATGCTAGAGATGAAAGAGATCACTAAGTTCAACTTTGCATTCCCTTCAATTGAGGAAACGGATACCCAATTTGGTAAGGACTCAAATGGTTCAGTGGCCAATTTGAACTAGAGTTCCAATCTCTGGGTGCTATTTTATAAATTTGTCTTCAGAGTATATATCACCACCTGAACTTTTTTTTTCTTTTTTTCTTTTTTCTTTAGATTTTTGCCATAGGGAGTGTGGAGGGAGGGAGACAGAGTCACAGAGAGGGAAAGTGAGAAATCAACCCCCAGGCGAGATGGCCCTGCCACAATCCTTTTTCCTCTATTTCCCTTTTGAGATTTTGGGCACACATGTGCCTGATGTGATTCCCAAGCTGCCGGGTCCAGGACTCAAACCACACTTAGCCATGTGGGAATCCTGTGCCTTAACCACCACACCACCTACTGGTGCCACTCTTATTTTTTGAAAGTTCATGCATTTTTTTTCCCATGAGTAAGAAGCAAAAAGACAGGTGCCCTCAACAGGGTCTCATGCCATGATCCACCCCCAGTCTCATGTGGCCTAGACATGAGCATGCTTACATGGGCCTGGGCACAGGAAGACCTCAGGCTGCAAGCCTGGAACCTTCCCAAGGGAGTCCAGTTGCATTATTGTTGTATTACACTGCCTGGCCTCACCACCTGAAATTATTTTAATTATTTATGCACTTATTCATCATCCCTCTCTTGCACATACCCTCAACTCTTCATTCTCTTACACCAGGGTTGTCTATATTTACTTCCTCCACTTCTCCCTACATCCTCTCTTAAACCCATGCCCAGCTTTCAGTCCCACTGCTTCACTGAAATGGTCTTATGAAGATTACCAATGACCTCCACATCACCTAATCTAATGGACAGAATGAGTCTTTGTCCGACTTAACTTAACAGCAGCACTGGAGAGAGTTAAGCATGCTCTCTTCTCGAAGTTCGTCTTAGTTTCCAGCACATCACTCTGTCGTGATTCCCTCCAACCTGTTGGCTCTTCCTCCTATTTCCAAACTCTAAACAAACACTGAGCGATTTCCAGATTCAATCCTTGACCTTCTTCTCTTTTTAAATGAATGATTTCCAGCCCTAAAGACTTCATGCCTACATTCTCTAGCAGGGGCTGGCCAGGTGCAGCAGTAATACAATGCTCTGTGAAGCTGACCCACACGGGAGGATTCTGGATTCACATTCAGAAATCTCCTGAACAAGCCCAGTATGATTGTGTCCATGATCTGGGTCTGGATGGAGCTAGGGGTGGGTTCTGGCATGAGGTCCTGTTAGGTTCTCCCTCTCTCTCTCATGGTTTTTCAAATTATGCATGTATGTGACAACCCCTCTTACCCAAGAAAGAAACTTAAAATATACATACTTAAAGTAAATATTTTTTTTTCATGATGCCTTTACCAGGGCTGCCACATAGAGCTGTGAAGATGGTAGATGGTAGGTGTGGGCTAAATTCCAGGTGTACTCTGCTAGCCTAGTTAGATACCTTTACATGTGCATCAACCCAAAGAAAGGATGTCTTTTTCTTAATTCCTCCCTCGAGGGAGGCATCATTTCTTATTTGTACAGAGGCACTTCTGTGCTAGCAGTGGTTCTGTTCTTCACTATTACCAAGTGACAGTCACACACAATGTAGCCTACTACATATAGAGTAGTCCCCTCTTATTCATGGGGGATATATTCCAAGACTCCCGGTGGATGCCTGAAACCACGGATAGTACTGAACCCTACAGATACTATAGTTTTTCCTAACTGTACATACCTATGATAAAGTTCAGGTTATAAATTAGGCACAGTAAGAGACCAACAATAATAACGAATAATAAAAATAATTACAACAGGGGTCGGTAGGAGGCATGGTGGTTAAGGGCACTGGATTCCCACATGACTGGCTGTGGTTAAAGTCCCACATCTGGCGGCTTACTTTCTCGCTTTCCCTCTCTCTCTCTCTCTCTCTCTCTCTGCCTGGTCAAATTAAAAAATAATAATAACAAATGGAATTAAATAAATAAATAGTTCTGTAAAAAAAAAAAAGACAATGAGGACCATCAGTTAGCGTAATGGCTATGTCACTGTACTCCCATATAGTCGACCGTGGTTTGCGTCCCGGACCTGGTGGCTTAAACTCATGCCGGGCGTGTGTGCGTGCATGCCCAAGATCCCAAGAGGAGAATGGAGGAGAAGGGATTGTGGCGAGGCCATCCCCTCTGGGGGGTGATTTCTCGCTTTCTGTCTCTCTGTCTCTGTCTGTCTGGTGAGCGCACACGCCCTATAGCAAAATCCTCTCCAAAAATAAATAAATAAATAAATAAATAAATAAATAATAATAAAAATTAAAAATGACAATGACATTGTCCTCATAAACCAGCATCACCGACCAGCTTGTGCTATTCCAGCAGGGCCCTAAGTTGTTTTAGTTTCCACCTGACCATTTCTCTGTCTCCAGTCTGTGGCCTAGTGGTTGAGGGAACAGGATCCCACATAACTGACAGCTCGGCTTAAGCCCTGGCCCCAGCAGCTTGAAAGAACATGCCAGGTGAGTGTCTGAGTGTGCCCACGATTCCGACACGATGGAGAAATGGCGAAGAGACTGCAGCATGACTGCACTGTCAGAGGGGGAGGTGCTTCCTCCCTCTACCTCTGTCTCTCTCTAATAAGCACATGTGTCCTCTCACAATAAAATAAAGTCATGATAAAAAATTGTCACTTTCATATCAAATGATCACAAATACAAATTGTTAGCTTTAGTAATTTTTTTAAAGTATCATTTAATTTTATTCGTTATTTTTATTTTTTAATTTGACCAGACAGAAAGGGAAAGTAAAAAACAAGCTGCCAGGTCCGGGACTCGAAACACTGTCAGCCATGTGGAAGTCCAGCACCCTTAACCACCACACCACCAGCTCCAATATTTTAAAAGGTACATTAATACAACATTAAATACCTCATAAATTTAGCAGTAGATAAAATTAAAAAGTCTCTGCCCCCCAAAAGGACTCTACTATACTACCCTGCTTCCATAAAAGCCAATAATTCTATTTACAGTATTCTGACGTTCATTTTAGTTTATTTTTCTGAGTAAGAAAGGTGAATACACTGCCTCCCTGTTTCGAATTTATCTATCTATCTATCTATCTATCTATCTATCTATCTATCTATATACACACTATATGTGTGTGTGTGTGTGTGTGTGTGTGTATCTTCACCACATACATAGTTTGAATTGGTGCAGAATTCTAAAGCTCAAATCAATCAATATAGTTATTTATTCATTCAAGGAATTTGATACTACATGCTAGGGAATGATTAGGAGTAGCCACAAATGATTTAATGAACAAAATCTTTGTTCTCTAAAAGAGTTTGTGTTAAAACAGGGAAGATGGTATGAAGCCCATGTGACAGGACAGCTATTGGCCTGAGAAAGTCGAGAAAACTTCAGCTGTAAAGTGCCTGTTCCAGACCATGGACTAAGGAGTTTCCCAGGCAAGCGCACAGGGGAAGGGGCTTCTAGATGGACGAAATAGCCTGTGATTAAGTACATGGAGCTGTGAGAAGAGCATGACCTGGGGCTTGAGGGCACACATAATGGAGAGTTGAAGGACTCAGTTAGGCTGTGAGTAGCAGTAACCAACAATGGTTGCTGAATATCCCAGTACTGCGTTCAGATCTTGATTCTGTTCTGGAAATAGCCTCTCGCAATAGGGTAACAGAGGAGGTAACAGAGGAGGAGACAGGATAACACACTTTATTTTTAAAAGTTGGATTAAATGGAGACATTTACGAGATAAGGAAGGAGGAGGGAGACTATACAGCAAAGACGACTATGGGAGAAATTTCAGTTTTTTGTTTCATTTTGTTGGATTGATGAACTGTATGACAATATCAATTTTTGCTCAAAACTCACCACTGCCACCCTGTGGAAACCTATGACCAAAAAAAACACCCAAACAACGTTTAAAGTAAGTTATGTATTTATTTTATTTTTTTGCTGTATGGCATGTACACTTACTGGAGAGAGACAGAGAGGGGAAGTGAGAAATCACTCCTCTGGGGGGATGGCCATATTACAATCCCTTCTCCTCTCAGGATTTTGGGCACACATGTACACATGCCTGGTATGGTTTCGAGCTGCCAGTTTTGGGACTTGAACCACAGTCAGCCATGTGGCATCTAGTGCCTTAACCCAGGCTTCTAGCCAGCCAGGATCACAGGCACGCCCAACAGGTTCAGGTTGAACTAGGCTTTCCCCTATGGCCCCAGTGTCACACAGCAGCACAATGTTTCAGCAAAGGCTGGCCTTTAATCTGTATTTAAGGCTGACCATCCAGCTGAGTGGCTCTCAGCCTTTTTATTCTCAAAGGCTTCTTTATCTACCCTCTCCACAAAGTCAATCTTTGATTTACAAAATTCAAAAACAGGGACCAGCAGTTGGCGTAATGGCTATGCCAGCGCACGTGCCCTATAGCAAAAACTTCTCCCCCTCAAAAAATTAAAAAACTTTTATTTATTGGCTTTACTTGGCTCCTCCTAATGGTTTTAGGACCACTTTGTCTTAAAATGTTCAGGAAGTAGAGAAGAGCCTCCTGTTGACACTTAACACTCACTACCACCGTGGGGAAAAGGAACGATTAACCCCACAAGGGAAACAAACCATAGTGAGGGTAACTTACCCAAGTTCCCACAAGGAGTAGGTGTTGGAGCCAGGATTCAAACTCGGATTCAAATCTGGCTCCAAATCCAGTGCTATTAATCATTGTGTTGTCAGTCATATAAAGCAATCAGATAACACCTGCTATTAAATATACCGTAACAGTATTGTCAATAACATCTTCTATCTCGTATTTGCTCTTTTCATATAACTCATGTATCTGGAGACATTTTATGTGTGAACTCACATTTTCTATTTCACTTGTCTCCCAGGTCCTTGGCTGCTACCCTCACCCCTACCCTCCAGCTGCCTCTGAAGTGACTAGAATACTCAATGTGGCCCTACCTAAGGCTCCACTTGCTGCTTCTAACCTCTGAGAAGGCTGTAAGTCCTGGGATCTCCCAACTCCACCCAGGGTCCTAAACCATTGGTGTTGAGGAGTTAACTCCCTATAGGGCCAAGAGACAGGAGGGAACTAGCAGTTTAAATTCCCTCTCAGTGCCTCCCTTGGATGGACTGTCCCAGGGCATACTTCCAAAAAGCCTGTCCAGATATATCCCACATGGCCAAACTGGCTTTGTCTCTCTGAAGCCAGGGAAGCCAGCTCAAAAATGTAAAACCTAGTATTTCCTTCTCATTTCTCCTTGCCTTACATTTCTGCCTTACACTCACTGCCTGAGAACATTTCTTTTTTCTTTTCTTTTTTTTATTTTGAGAGTTGTTTTTTTTTTTTTTTTTGTTTTTTTTTTTTTTTTTTTTTTTTTGCTATAGGGCACGGGTGCTCTTCAGAAAGACAGAGAGAAACAGAGAGACAGAAAGCGAGAAATCACCCCCAGGGGGTGTCCTGACCCAGGGGAACAGTCGAACAGGTTTCCTGAGGGAAGGAGTGAGAGCCGGGACAAGCAGCGCAGTGTTACAACACAGACGACAGTGTCTTCAGGGTCATCCATTTATTGTGGGCAGGACGGTACAGCACGGAGACTACGCAGTGTTACAACTCTTCAGGTTCGTGTCGTCTATTGTGAGCAGCACGGAGACGACGTGATGTCATAGATCTTCAGGGTCGTCCAGAGACGACGCGGTGTTAGAACTCTTCAGGGTCTTCCGGAGACGACGCGGTGTTACAACTCTTCAGTGTCTTCCAGACACGATGCAGTGTTACAACTCTTCAGGGTCTTCCGGAGATGATGGAGTGTTCTTCGTCTGGCGGTTGTGGGCCAGGCATCATGGTTATATACATGCTGGTGGGCCATGATTCATTGTAAAAGTTGGGTTATGATAGGTTGTAAAAGGTGGGTTATGATTGGTTGCTTTGTGGACCAATCGTGAGATGCCGGATATGCAAATCTGAGGGATTCTAGTGGCCAATCAGAGTATGGTTTTGAAGGTGAGGTTTTTGAAAGGGGAGCCAATCCTGGCTTTTGGCATTGTGTAATTGTTTGCTTTCTGAGAAACCAGGAATACTCACTGGTGCGCAGCCTCCCACATATCCCCCTTCTCTGTTTGAATTTGAGAGATGAGGAAAAGGCCTGGGGGAATCGTACCTGTCTTAGGTTGGATTCGTTTATAGAACCATATGTCCATTCTTACCCATCATTGGAGAGTCCCATAGCTATGATGGGCCTCCTGTCTTAGGTGGAAGGACTGAACAGTTATTGGGTTCATCAGACTCTCTTACCCGTCTTTGGCTAACCGATTCAGCGCCTCAGGCGAGACCAGTATAGGGGTGTTGGTCTTCCATAAGTGAGTCAATTTGTTGTTTGAAGAATGACATGAGCCTATTAAATATAACAGGTCCCAGTGAGCAAACAATTAAAAGGCCAATGAATGGGCCAAGTAGGGGGAGTAGGAAAGGGAAGAGACCGTTCCAGGCAGACCATTGGCGAGTTATTTTCTATGTTGTTGGAGAGATTCTTGTATTTTGTAAAAGCAGAGTTTTTGTATTTTGTAAAAGCAGCAGCGTTTCTGTAAAGCAAGACAGAGACCCCCCCTGTTCTGCCAGGAGGAGATTTAACCTCGTTTATTTTGAAGAACCACCGCAGCCGGAGAATCTAGTTGGTCTGAGATAAGACCCTCAGTGACTTGGCGTAATAACCCAAGACAGTGGAGCCGGCAGCTGTAGCTGCGGTTAGGGGAACATAAAGGCTGAGAGTTTTGAGATTTAAGAACATATGCCAGTTGTTTTACAAAGTCTGTACTTACATCAGCATTACCAAATATTTTTTCTGACGTGTTAATTAATCGATGTACAAAGTCAGAAAAAGGTTCATCAGGCCCTTGTCTAATGTTAGTAAGGGAGGTGCTCAAATCTCCTTTGGCAGGGAGTTTTGTCCAGGCCTTTATGCCTGCAGTATAAATCTGTGCAAAGAGCACTGGGTCATACTGCATTTGATTTTCATTGTGTGAATAGTTTCCTTCTCCTATTAACATTTTGGCCGTCCAGCAGTTATTGGCTTGGGCATTGCGGCGGGCGGTTTCCCTACAAGCCTCTACATTTCTGATTTCCAGTGTTTGCCAATCAGACGGTGTGAGCCAGCCCTCGGCGATAGCTTCAACTAGTATACAGAGCAGTAGCTCCATATTGGGCGACTGCCGCCTTAATTTCTTTTACCATTTTAAAGTCAACCCTGCTGTGACAGCACCAAACCTGTCCTTGGGGATCTGTAGTTTCCGTAAAAGGGAATGACTCAAAGTCTGTCATATGTGATCCCTGAAGTAGTTTTGTTTCTTTGTCTGTATTGGTTTTTAGTTTCTCTAATTGTGATACAAAAGGTATCTGCATGGATAATATTAAACCCATAGTATAGAAAGTGTTATATGCTATGTAGACTCTTTTGCTATATCTCTGCATCAGTAACAACACAAACACATGCAGTGGAATAAGGTTGATGATAAACACATAACCACCCCAAGCAGAGACCATATAGAAATATGATAAACAGCAGCACATTATCCAAAAAACTGACTCAGTTTTTGACTCGTTTTTCTTTGGCTCTTGTAGAGCCTTAAGGTTGTTTTTTGTTTTTAGTTTTTTGGATTTTTTGGGTTTTGTCTCTCCTTAGGGGCTTTTAACTTCTTCCTCACTATCTAGGGAAATAAGATCCTCTCCCTGTTCTTTTTCAATTTTAGAATCCATGGTTAGATCAACCATAGTGGCAAGGGCTTCTTTTACACCCTGAACAAATAGTTCGTGCTGACTAAGCTCTTGTTCGTGCTAAGCTCTTGTTCGTGCTGGCTAAGCTCTTGTCCCATCATTACCCTTATTACTTGTTCCATTATTACCCTTATTACTTATAAGTAAGCAACCTTTGTTACTCACCAGGACGATTCTCTGCCGTCCTCCTCTGTGGCCTTTCTCAGGACGATTTTCTGCCATCCCCTCCTGGACGATTCTCTGCCGTCCTTTCTCGGGACAATTCTCTGCCGTTTTCTCCTAGACGATTCTCTGCCGTCCTTTCTCGGGACGATTCTCTGCCGTCCCCTCCTCAGGTGCTCTTCACTGGATCCTTCATACTCAGGACCCTTGTTCGGGCGCCACATGCCCCGACCCGGGGGTGGGCAGTCAAACAGGTTTCCTGAGGGAAGGAGTGAGAGCCGGGACAAGCGGCGCAGTGTTACAACATGGAGATGACACAGAGTCTTCAGGGTCGTCCGTTTATTGTGGGCAGCACGGTATAGCACGGAGACGACGCAGTGTTACAACTCTTCAGGGTCGTGTCGTCTATTGTGAGCAGCATGGAGACGACGTGATGTCACAGCTCTTCAGGGTCGTCCGGAGACGACGCAGTGTTACAACTCCTCAGGGTCGCGTCGTCTATTGTGAGCAGCATGGAGACGACGCGATGTCACAACTCTTCAGGGTCGTCCGGAGATGACGCGGTGTTACAACTCTTCAGGGTCGTCCGGAGACGACGCGGTGTTACAACTCTTCAGAGTCTTCCAGAGACGATGCAATGTTACAACTCTTCATGGTCTTCCGGAGACGATGCAGTGTTCTTCAGGGTCTTCCGGGTCGTCTGGCGGTTGTGGGCCAGGCGTCGTGGTTATATACATGCTGGTGGGCCGTGATTCATTGTAAAAGGTGGGTTATGACAGGTTGTAAAAGGTGGGTTATGATTGGTGGCTTTGTGGACCAATCATGAGGTGCCGGATATGCAAATCTGAGGGATTCTAGTGGCCAATCAGAGTATCGTTTTGAAGGTGAGGTTTTTGAAGGGGAGCCAATCATGGCTTTTGGCATTGTGTAATTGTTTGCTTTCTGAGAAACCGGGAATATTCACTGGTGCGCAGCCTGCCACATATCCCCCTTCTCTGTTTGAATTTGAGAGATGAGGAAAAGGCCTGGGGGAATCGTGCCTGTCTTAGGTTGGAGTCGTTTATGGAACCATACGTCCATTCTTACCCATCATTGGAGAGTCCCATAGCTATGATGGGCCTCCTGTCTTAGGTGGAAGGACTGAACAGTTATTGGGTTCATCAGACTCTCTTACCCGTCTTTGGCTAACCGATTCAGCGCCTCAGGCGAGACCAGTATAGGGGTGTTGGTCTTCCATAAGTGAGTCAATTTGTTGTTTGAAGAATGACATGAGCCTATTAAATATAACAGGTCCCAGTGAGCAAACAATTAAAAGGCCAATGAATGGGCCAAGTAGGAGGAGTAGGAAAGGGAGGAGACCGTTCCAGGAAGACCATTGGCGAGTTGTTTTCTATGTTGTTGGAGAGATTCTTGTATTTTGTAAAAGCAGAGTTTTTGTATTTTGTAAAAGCAGCAGCGTTTATGTAAAGCAAGACCGAGACGACCCCCACCCCCCCCCCCCGGTTCTGCCAGGAGGAGATTTAAACCTCATTTATTTTGAAGAACCACCACAGCCAGAGAATCAAGTTGGTCTGAGATAAGACCCTCAGTGACTTGGCGTAATAACCCAAGACAGTGGAGCCGGCAGCTGTAGCTGCGGTTAGGGGAACATAAAAGCTGAGAGTTTTGAGATTTAAGAACATATGCCAGTTGTTTTACAAAGTCTGTACTTACATCAGCATTACCAAATATTTTTTCTGACGTGTTAATTAATCGATGTACAAAGTCAGAAAAAGGTTCATCAGGCCCTTGTCTAATGTTAGTAAGGGAGGTGCTCAAATCTCCTTTGGCAGGGAGTTTTGTCCAGTCCTTTATGCCTGCAGTATAAATCTGTGCAAAGAGCACTGGGTCATACTGCATTTGATTTTCATTGTGTGAATAGTTTCCTTCTCCTATTAACATTTTGGCCGTCCAGCAGTTATTGGCTTGGGCATTGCGGCGGGCGGTTTCCCTACAAGCCTCTACATTTCTGATTTCCAGTGTTTGCCAATCAGACGGTGTGAGCCAGCCCTCGGCGATAGCTTCAACTAGTATACAGAGCAGTAGCTCCATATTGGGCGACTGCCGCCTTAATTTCTTTTACCATTTTAAAGTCAACCCTGCTGTGACAGCACCAAACCTGTCCTTGAGGATCTGTAGTTTCCGTAAAAGGGAATGACTCAAAGTCTGTCATATGTGATCCCTGAACTAGTTTTGTTTCTTTGTCTGTATAGGTTTTTAGTTTCTCTAATTGTGATACAAAAGGTATCTGCATGGATAATATTAAACCCATAGTGTAGAAAGTGTTATATGCTATGTAGACTCTTTTGCTATATCTCTGCATCAGTAACAACACAAACACATGCAGTGGAATAAGGTTGATGATAAACACATAACCACCCCAAGCAGAGACCATATAGAAATATGATAAACAGCAGCACATTATCCAAAAAACTGACTCAGTTTTTGACTCGTTTTTCTTTGGCTCTTGTAGAGCCTTAAGGTTGTTTTTCGTTTTTAGTTTTTTGGATTTTTTGGGTTTTGTCTCTCCTTAGGGGCTTTTAACTTCTTCCTCACTATCTAGGGAAATAAGATCCTCTCCCTGTTCTTTTTCAATTTTAGAATCCATGGTTAGATCAACCATAGTGGCAAGGGCTTCTTTTACGCCCTGAACAAATAGTTCGTGCTGACTAAGCTCTTGTTCGTGCTAAGCTCTTGTTCGTGCTGGCTAAGCTCTTGTCCCATCATTACCCTTATTACTTGTTCCATTATCACCCTTATTACTTATAAGTAAGCAACCTTTGTTACTCACCAGGACGATTCTCTGCAGTCCTCCTCTGTGGCCTTTCTCGGGACGATTTTCTGCCATCCCCTCCTGGACGATTCTCTGCCGTCCTTTCTCGGGACGATTCTCTGCCGTCCTTTCTTGGGATGATTCTCTGCTGGCCCCTCCTCAGGTGCTCTTCACTGGATCCTTCATACTCAGGTCCCTTGTTCGGGCACCACATGCCCTGACCCGGGGGAACAGTTGAACAGGCTTCCTGAGGGAAGGAGTGAGAGCCGGGACAAGCGGCGCAGTGATACAACATGGAGATGACACAGAGTCTTCAGGGTCGTCCGTTTATTGTGGGCAACACGGTATAGCACGGAGACGACGCAGTGTTACAACTCTTCAGGGTCGTGTCGTCTATTGTGAGCAGCATGGAGATGACGTGATGTCACAGCTCTTCAGGGTCGTCCGGAGACGACGCAGTGTTACAACTCCTCAGGGTCGCGTCGTCTATTGTGAGCAGCATGGAGACGACGCGATGTCACAACTCTTCAGGGTCGTCCGGAGATGACTCGGTGTTACAACTCTTCAGGGTCGTCCGGAGACGACGCGGTGTTACAACTCTTCAGAGTCTTCCAGAGACGATGCAGTGTTACAACTCTTCAGGGTCTTCCGGAGACGATGCAGTGTTCTTCAGGGCCTTCCGGGTCGTCTGGCGGTTGTGGGCCAGGAGTCGTGGTTATATACATGCTGGTGGGCCGTGATTCATTGTAAAAGGTGGGTTATGACAGGTTGTAAAAGGTGGGTTATGATTGGTGGCTTTGTGGACCAATCATGAGGTGCCGGATATGCAAATCTGAGGGATTCTAGTGGCCAATCAGAGTATGGTTTTGAAGGTGAGGTTTTTGAAGGGGAGCCAATCATGGCTTTTGGCATTGTGTAATTGTTTGCTTTCTGAGAAACCGGGAATATTCACTGGTGTGCAGCCTGCCACATATCCCCCTTCTCTGTTTGAATTTGAGAGATGAGGAAAAGGCCTGGGGGAATCATGCCTGTCTTAGGTTGGAGTCGTTTATGGAACCATACGTCCATTCTTACCCATCATTGGAGAGTCCCATAGCTATGATGGGCCTCCTGTCTTAGGTGGAAGGACTGAACAGTTATTGGGTTCATCAGACTCTCTTACCCATCTTTGGCTAACCGATTCAGCGCCTTAGGCGAGACCAGTATAGGGGTGTTGGTCTTCCATAAGTGAGTCAATTTGTTGTTTGAAGAATGACATGAGCCTATTAAATATAACAGGTCCCAGTGAGCAAACAATTAAAAGGCCAATGAATGGGCCAAGTAGGAGGAGTAGGAAAGGGAGGAGACCGTTCCAGGCAGACCATTGGCGAGTAGTTTTCTATGTTGTTGGAGAGATTCTTGTATTTTGTAAAAGCAGAGTTTTCGTATTTTGTAAAAGCAGCAGCGTTTCTCTAAAGCAAGACGGAACCTCCCCCCCCACCCTCGTTCGGCCAGGAGGAGATTTAAACTTTGTTTATTTTGAAGAACCACCGCAGCCAGGGAATCTAGTTGGTCTGAGATAAGACCCTCAGTAACTTGGCGTAATAACCCAAGACAGTGGAGCCGGCAGCTGTAGCTGCGGTTAGGGGAACATAAAGGCTGAGAGTTTTGAGATTTAAGAACATATGCCAGTTGTTTTACAAAGTCTGTACTTACATCAGCATTACCAAATATTTTTTCTGACGTGTTAATTAATCGATGTACAAAGTCAGAAAAAGGTTCATCAGGCCCTTGTCTAATGTTAGTAAGGGAGGTGCTCAAATCTCCTTTGGCAGGGAGTTTTGTCCAGGCCTTTATGCCTGCAGTATAAATCTGTGCAAAGAGCACTGGGTCATACTGCATTTGATTTTCATTGTGTGAATAGTTTCCTTCTCCTATTAACATTTTGGCCGTCCAGCAGTTATTGGCTTGGGCATTGCGGCGGGCGGTTTCCCTACAAGCCTCTACATTTCTGATTTCCAGTGTTTGCCAATCAGACGGTGTGAGCCAGCCCTCGGCGATAGCTTCAACTAGTATACAGAGCAGTAGCTCCATATTGGGCGACTGCCGCCTTAATTTCTTTTACCATTTTAAAGTCAACCCTGCTGTGACAGCACCAAACCTGTCCTTGGGGATCTGTAGTTTCCGTAAAAGGGAATGACTCAAAGTCTGTCATATGTGATCCCTGAAGTAGTTTTGTTTCTTTGTCTGTATTGGTTTTTAGTTTCTCTAATTGTGATACAAAAGGTATCTGCATGGATAATATTAAACCCATAGTATAGAAAGTGTTATATGCTATGTAGACTCTTTTGCTATATCTCTGCATCAGTAACAACACAAACACATGCAGTGGAATAAGGTTGATGATAAACACATAACCACCCCAAGCAGAGACCATATAGAAATATGATAAACAGCAGCACATTATCCAAAAAACTGACTCAGTTTTTGACTCGTTTTTCTTTGGCTCTTGTAGAGCCTTAAGGTTGTTTTTTGTTTTTAGTTTTTTGGATTTTTTGGATTTTGTCTCTCCTTTGGGGCTTTTAACTTCTTCCTCACTATCTAGGGAAATAAGATCCTCTCCCTGTTCTTTTTCAATTTTAGAATCCATGGTTAGATCAACCATAGTGGCAAGGGCTTCTTTTACGCCCTGAACAAATAGTTCGTGCTGACTAAGCTCTTGTTCGTGCTAAGCTCTTGTTCGTGCTGGCTAAGCTCTTGTCCCATCATTACCCTTATTACTTGTTCCATTATCACCCTTATTACTTATAAGTAAGCAACCTTTGTTACTCACCAGGATGATTCTCTGCCATCCTCCTCTGTGGCCTTTCTCAGGACGATTTTCTGCCATCCCCTCCTGGAGGATTCTCTGCCGTCCTTTCTCGGGACGATTCTCTGCCATCCCCTCCTCAGGTGCTCTTCACTGGATCCTTCATACTCAGGTCCCTTGTTCGGATGCCACATGCCCCGACCCGGGGGGGACAGTCGAACAGGTTTCCTGAGGGAAGCAGTGAGAGCCGGGACAAGCGGCGCAGTGTTACAACATGGAGATGACACAGAGTCTTCAGGGTCGTCCGTTTATTGTGGGCAGGACGGTAGAGCATGGAGACGACCCAGTGTTACAACTCTTCAGGGTCGTGTCGTCTATTGTGAGCAGCACGGAGACGACACGATGTCACAACTCTTCAGGGTCTTCCGGAGACGATGCAGTGTTACAACTCTTGGGTCTTCCGGAGACGATGCAGTGTCCTCCAGGGTCTTCCGGGTCGTCTGGCAGTTGTGGGCCAGGCATCGTGGTTATATACATGCTGGTGGGCCGTGATTCATTGTAAAAGGTGGTTATGACAGGTTGTAAAAGGTGGGTTATGATTGGTGGCTTTGTGGACCAATCATGAGGTGCCGGATATGCAAATCTGAGGGATTCTAGTGGCCAATCAGAGTATGGTTTTGAAGGTGAGGTTTTTGAAGGGGAGCCAATCATGGCTTTTGGCATTGTGTAATTGTTTGCTTTCTGAGAAACCGGGAATATTCACTGGTGCGCAACCTGCCACATATCCCCCTTCTCTGTTTGAATTTGAGAGATGAGGAAAAGGCCTGGGGGAATCGTGCCTGTCTTAGGTTGGAGTCGTTTATGGAACCATACGTCCATTCTTACCCATCATTGGAGAGTCCCATAGCTATGATGGGCCTCCTGTCTTAGGTGGAAGGACTGAACAGTTATTGGGTTCATCAGACTCTCTTACCCGTCTTTGGCTAACCGATTCAGCGCCTCAGGCGAGACCAGTATAGGGGTGTTGGTCTTCCATAAGTGAGTCAATTTGTTGTTTGAAGAATGACATGAGCCTATTAAATATAACAGGTCCCAGTGAGCAAACAATTAAAAGGCCAATGAATGGGCCAAGTAGGGGGAGTAGGAAAGGGAGGAGACCGTTCCAGGCAGACCAATGGCGAGTAGTTTTCTATGTTGTTGGAGAGATTCTTGTATTTTGTAAAAGCAGAGTTTTTGTATTTTGTAAAAGCAGCAGCGTTTCTGTAAAGCAAGACAGAGACCCCCCCGTTCTGCCAGGAGGAGATTTAAACCTCGTTTATTTTGAAGAACCACCGCAGCCAGAGAATCTAGTTGGTCTGAGATAAGACCCTCAGTGACGTGGCGTAATAACCCAAGACAGTGGAGCCGGCAGCTATAGCTGCGGTTAGGGGAACATAAAGGCTGAGAGTTTTGAGATTTAAGAACATATGCCAGTTGTTTTACAAAGTCTGTACTTACATCAGCATTACCAAATATTTTTTCTGACGTGTTAATTAATCGATGTACAAACTCAGAAAAAGGTTCATCAGGCCCTTGTCTAATGTTAGTAAGGGAGGTGCTCAAATCTCCTTTGGCAGGGAATTTTGTCCAGGCCTTTATGCCTGCAGTATAAATCTGTGCAAAAAGCACTGGGTCATACTGCATTTGATTTTCATTGTGTGAATAGTTTCCTTCTCCTATTAACATTTTGGCCGTCCAGCCTTTATTGGCTTGGGCATTGCGGTGGGTGATTTTCCTACAGGCCTCTACATTTCTGATTTCCAGTGTTTGCCAATCATACGGTGTGAGCCAGCCCTCGGCGATAGCTTCAACTAGTATACAGAGCAGTAGCTCCATATTGGGCGACTGCCGCCTTAATTTCTTTTACCATTTTAAAGTCAACCCTGCTGTGACAGCATCGAACCTGTCCTTGGGGATCTGTAGTTTCTGTAAAAGGGAATGACTCAAAGTCTGTCATATGTGATCCCTGAAGTAGTTTTGTTTCTTTGTCTGTATTGGTTTTTAGTTTCTCTAATTGTGATACAAAAGGTATCTGCATGGATAATGTTAAACCCATAGTGTAGAAAGTGTTATATGCTATGTAGACTCTTTTACTATATCTCTGCATCAGTAACAACACAAACACATGCAGTGGAATAAGGTTGATGATAAACACATAACCACCCCAAGCAGAGACCATACGGAAATATGATAAACAGCAGCACATTATCCAAAAAATGGACTCAGTTTTTGACTCATTTTTCTTTGGCTCTTGTAGAGCCTTAAGGTTGTTTTTCGTTTTTAGTTTTTTGGATTTTTTGGGTTTTGTCTCGCCTTCGGGGCTTTTAACTTCTTCCTCACTATCTAGGGAAATAAGATCCTCTCCCTGTTCTTTTTCAATCTTAGAATCCTTGCTTAGATCAACCATAGTGGCAAGGGCTTCTTTTAAGCCCTAAACGAATAGTTCGTGCTGACTAAGCTCTTGTTCGGGCTAAGCTCTTGTTCATGCTGGCTAAGCTCTTATCCCATCATTACCCTTATTACTTGTTCCATTATTACCCTTATTACATATAAGTAAGCAACCTTTGTTACTCACCAGGACGATTCTCCGTCGTCCTCCTCTGTGGCCTTTCTCGGGACGATTTTCTGCCATCCCCTCCTGGACGATTCTCTGCCATCCTTTCTCGGGACGATTCTCTGCCGTCCTTTCTCGGGACGATTCTCTGCCGTCCCCTCCTCAGGTGCTCTTCACTGGATCCTTCATACTCAGGTCCCTTGTTTGGGCGCCACATGCCCCGACCCGGGGGGACAGTCGAACAGGTTTCCTGAGGGAAGTAATGAGAGCCAGGACAAGCGGCGCAGTGTTACAACATGGAGATGACACAGAGTCTTCAGGGTGGTCTGTTTATTGTGGGCAGCACGGTAGAGCACGGAGACGACGCAGTGTTACAACTCTTCAGGGTCGTGTCGTCTATTGTGAGCAGCACGGAGACGACACGATGTCACAACTCTTCAGGGTCGTTCGGAGACGACGCGGTGTTACAACTCTTCAGGGTCTTCCGGAGACGATGCAGTGTTACAACTCTTGGGTCTTCCGGAGACGATGCAGTGTCCTCCAGGGTCTTCCGGGTCGTCTGGCAGTTGTGGGCCAGGCATCGTGGTTATATACATGCTGGTGGGCCGTGATTCATTGTAAAAGGTGGTTATGACAGGTTGTAAAAGGTGGGTTATGATTGGTGGCTTTGTGGACCAATCATGAGGTGCCGGATATGCAAATCTGAGGGATTCTAGTGGCCAATCAGAGTATGGTTTTGAAGGTGAGGTTTTTGAAGGGGAGCCAATCATGGCTTTTGGCATTGTGTAATTGTTTGCTTTCTGAGAAACCGGGAATATTCACTGGTGCGCAACCTGCCACATATCCCCCTTCTCTGTTTGAATTTGAGAGATGAGGAAAAGGCCTGGGGGAATCGTGCCTGTCTTAGGTTGGAGTCGTTTATGGAACCATACGTCCATTCTTACCCATCATTGGAGAGTCCCATAGCTATGATGGGCCTCCTGTCTTAGGTGGAAGGACTGAACAGTTATTGGGTTCATCAGACTCTCTTACCCGTCTTTGGCTAACCGATTCAGCGCCTCAGGCGAGACCAGTATAGGGGTGTTGGTCTTCCATAAGTGAGTCAATTTGTTGTTTGAAGAATGACATGAGCCTATTAAATATAACAGGTCCCAGTGAGCAAACAATTAAAAGGCCAATGAATGGGCCAAGTAGGGGGAGTAGGAAAGGGAGGAGACCGTTCCAGGCAGACCAATGGCGAGTAGTTTTCTATGTTGTTGGAGAGATTCTTGTATTTTGTAAAAGCAGAGTTTTTGTATTTTGTAAAAGCAGCAGCGTTTCTGTAAAGCAAGACAGAGACCCCCCCGTTCTGCCAGGAGGAGATTTAAACCTCGTTTATTTTGAAGAACCACCGCAGCCAGAGAATCTAGTTGGTCTGAGATAAGACCCTCAGTGACGTGGCGTAATAACCCAAGACAGTGGAGCCGGCAGCTATAGCTGCGGTTAGGGGAACATAAAGGCTGAGAGTTTTGAGATTTAAGAACATATGCCAGTTGTTTTACAAAGTCTGTACTTACATCAGCATTACCAAATATTTTTTCTGACGTGTTAATTAATCGATGTACAAACTCAGAAAAAGGTTCATCAGGCCCTTGTCTAATGTTAGTAAGGGAGGTGCTCAAATCTCCTTTGGCAGGGAATTTTGTCCAGGCCTTTATGCCTGCAGTATAAATCTGTGCAAAAAGCACTGGGTCATACTGCATTTGATTTTCATTGTGTGAATAGTTTCCTTCTCCTATTAACATTTTGGCCGTCCAGCCTTTATTGGCTTGGGCATTGCGGTGGGTGATTTTCCTACAGGCCTCTACATTTCTGATTTCCAGTGTTTGCCAATCATACGGTGTGAGCCAGCCCTCGGCGATAGCTTCAACTAGTATACAGAGCAGTAGCTCCATATTGGGCGACTGCCGCCTTAATTTCTTTTACCATTTTAAAGTCAACCCTGCTGTGACAGCATCGAACCTGTCCTTGGGGATCTGTAGTTTCTGTAAAAGGGAATGACTCAAAGTCTGTCATATGTGATCCCTGAAGTAGTTTTGTTTCTTTGTCTGTATTGGTTTTTAGTTTCTCTAATTGTGATACAAAAGGTATCTGCATGGATAATGTTAAACCCATAGTGTAGAAAGTGTTATATGCTATGTAGACTCTTTTACTATATCTCTGCATCAGTAACAACACAAACACATGCAGTGGAATAAGGTTGATGATAAACACATAACCACCCCAAGCAGAGACCATACGGAAATATGATAAACAGCAGCACATTATCCAAAAAATGGACTCAGTTTTTGACTCATTTTTCTTTGGCTCTTGTAGAGCCTTAAGGTTGTTTTTCGTTTTTAGTTTTTTGGATTTTTTGGGTTTTGTCTCGCCTTCGGGGCTTTTAACTTCTTCCTCACTATCTAGGGAAATAAGATCCTCTCCCTGTTCTTTTTCAATCTTAGAATCCTTGCTTAGATCAACCATAGTGGCAAGGGCTTCTTTTAAGCCCTAAACGAATAGTTCGTGCTGACTAAGCTCTTGTTCGGGCTAAGCTCTTGTTCATGCTGGCTAAGCTCTTATCCCATCATTACCCTTATTACTTGTTCCATTATTACCCTTATTACATATAAGTAAGCAACCTTTGTTACTCACCAGGACGATTCTCCGTCGTCCTCCTCTGTGGCCTTTCTCGGGACGATTTTCTGCCATCCCCTCCTGGACGATTCTCTGCCATCCTTTCTCGGGACGATTCTCTGCCGTCCTTTCTCGGGACGATTCTCTGCCGTCCCCTCCTCAGGTGCTCTTCACTGGATCCTTCATACTCAGGTCCCTTGTTTGGGCGCCACATGCCCCGACCCGGGGGGACAGTCGAACAGGTTTCCTGAGGGAAGTAATGAGAGCCAGGACAAGCGGCGCAGTGTTACAACATGGAGATGACACAGAGTCTTCAGGGTGGTCTGTTTATTGTGGGCAGCACGGTAGAGCACGGAGACGACGCAGTGTTACAACTCTTCAGGGTCGTGTCGTCTATTGTGAGCAGCACGGAGACGACACGATGTCACAACTCTTCAGGGTCGTTCGGAGACGACGCGGTGTTACAACTCTTCAGGGTCTTCCGGAGACGATGCAGTGTTACAACTCTTGGGTCTTCCGGAGACGATGCAGTGTCCTCCAGGGTCTTCCGGGTCGTCTGGCAGTTGTGGGCCAGGCATCGTGGTTATATACATGCTGGTGGGCCGTGATTCATTGTAAAAGGTGGTTATGACAGGTTGTAAAAGGTGGGTTATGATTGGTGGCTTTGTGGACCAATCATGAGGTGCCGGATATGCAAATCTGAGGGATTCTAGTGGCCAATCAGAGTATGGTTTTGAAGGTGAGGTTTTTGAAGGGGAGCCAATCATGGCTTTTGGCATTGTGTAATTGTTTGCTTTCTGAGAAACCGGGAATATTCACTGGTGCGCAACCTGCCACATATCCCCCTTCTCTGTTTGAATTTGAGAGATGAGGAAAAGGCCTGGGGGAATCGTGCCTGTCTTAGGTTGGAGTCGTTTATGGAACCATACGTCCATTCTTACCCATCATTGGAGAGTCCCATAGCTATGATGGGCCTCCTGTCTTAGGTGGAAGGACTGAACAGTTATTGGGTTCATCAGACTCTCTTACCCGTCTTTGGCTAACCGATTCAGCGCCTCAGGCGAGACCAGTATAGGGGTGTTGGTCTTCCATAAGTGAGTCAATTTGTTGTTTGAAGAATGACATGAGCCTATTAAATATAACAGGTCCCAGTGAGCAAACAATTAAAAGGCCAATGAATGGGCCAAGTAGGGGGAGTAGGAAAGGGAGGAGACCGTTCCAGGCAGACCAATGGCGAGTAGTTTTCTATGTTGTTGGAGAGATTCTTGTATTTTGTAAAAGCAGAGTTTTTGTATTTTGTAAAAGCAGCAGCGTTTCTGTAAAGCAAGACAGAGACCCCCCCGTTCTGCCAGGAGGAGATTTAAACCTCGTTTATTTTGAAGAACCACCGCAGCCAGAGAATCTAGTTGGTCTGAGATAAGACCCTCAGTGACGTGGCGTAATAACCCAAGACAGTGGAGCCGGCAGCTATAGCTGCGGTTAGGGGAACATAAAGGCTGAGAGTTTTGAGATTTAAGAACATATGCCAGTTGTTTTACAAAGTCTGTACTTACATCAGCATTACCAAATATTTTTTCTGACGTGTTAATTAATCGATGTACAAACTCAGAAAAAGGTTCATCAGGCCCTTGTCTAATGTTAGTAAGGGAGGTGCTCAAATCTCCTTTGGCAGGGAATTTTGTCCAGGCCTTTATGCCTGCAGTATAAATCTGTGCAAAAAGCACTGGGTCATACTGCATTTGATTTTCATTGTGTGAATAGTTTCCTTCTCCTATTAACATTTTGGCCGTCCAGCCTTTATTGGCTTGGGCATTGCGGTGGGTGATTTTCCTACAGGCCTCTACATTTCTGATTTCCAGTGTTTGCCAATCATACGGTGTGAGCCAGCCCTCGGCGATAGCTTCAACTAGTATACAGAGCAGTAGCTCCATATTGGGCGACTGCCGCCTTAATTTCTTTTACCATTTTAAAGTCAACCCTGCTGTGACAGCATCGAACCTGTCCTTGGGGATCTGTAGTTTCTGTAAAAGGGAATGACTCAAAGTCTGTCATATGTGATCCCTGAAGTAGTTTTGTTTCTTTGTCTGTATTGGTTTTTAGTTTCTCTAATTGTGATACAAAAGGTATCTGCATGGATAATGTTAAACCCATAGTGTAGAAAGTGTTATATGCTATGTAGACTCTTTTACTATATCTCTGCATCAGTAACAACACAAACACATGCAGTGGAATAAGGTTGATGATAAACACATAACCACCCCAAGCAGAGACCATACGGAAATATGATAAACAGCAGCACATTATCCAAAAAATGGACTCAGTTTTTGACTCATTTTTCTTTGGCTCTTGTAGAGCCTTAAGGTTGTTTTTCGTTTTTAGTTTTTTGGATTTTTTGGGTTTTGTCTCGCCTTCGGGGCTTTTAACTTCTTCCTCACTATCTAGGGAAATAAGATCCTCTCCCTGTTCTTTTTCAATCTTAGAATCCTTGCTTAGATCAACCATAGTGGCAAGGGCTTCTTTTAAGCCCTAAACGAATAGTTCGTGCTGACTAAGCTCTTGTTCGGGCTAAGCTCTTGTTCATGCTGGCTAAGCTCTTATCCCATCATTACCCTTATTACTTGTTCCATTATTACCCTTATTACATATAAGTAAGCAACCTTTGTTACTCACCAGGACGATTCTCCGTCGTCCTCCTCTGTGGCCTTTCTCGGGACGATTTTCTGCCATCCCCTCCTGGACGATTCTCTGCCATCCTTTCTCGGGACAATTCTCTGCCGTTTTCTCCTAGACGATTCTCTGCCGTCCTTTCTCGGGACGATTCTCTGCCGTCCTTTCTCGGGACGATTCTCTGCCGTCCCCTCCTCAGGTGCTCTTCACTGGATCCTTCATACTCAGGTCCCTTGTTTGGGCGCCACATGCCCCGACCCGGGGGGACAGTCGAACAGGTTTCCTGAGGGAAGTAATGAGAGCCAGGACAAGCGGCGCAGTGTTACAACATGGAGATGACACAGAGTCTTCAGGGTGGTCTGTTTATTGTGGGCAGCACGGTAGAGCACGGAGACGACGCAGTGTTACAACTCTTCAGGGTCGTGTCGTCTATTGTGAGCAGCACGGAGATGATGTGATGTCACAATTCTTCAGGGTCGTCCGGAGACGACGCGGTGTTACAACTCTTCAGGGTCTTCCGGAGACGATGCAGTGTTACAACTCTTCAGGGTCTTCCGGAGATGATGCAGTGTTCTTCAGGGTCTTCCGGGTCGTCTGGCAGTTGTGGGCCAGGCATCGTGGTTATATACATGCTGGTGGGCCGTGATTCGTTGTAAAAGGTGGGTTATGATAGGTTGTAAAAGGTGGGTTATGATTGGTGGCTTTGTGGACCAATCATGAGGTGCCGGATATGCAAATCTGAGGGATTCTAGTGGCCAATCAGAGTATGGTTTTGAAGGTGAGGTTTTTGAAGGGGAGCCAATCATGGCTTTTGGCATTGTGTAATTGTTTGCTTTCTGAGAAACCGGGAATATTCACTGGTGCGCAACCTGCCACATATCCCCCTTCTCTGTTTGAATTTGAGAGATGAGGAAAAGGCCTGGGGGAATCGTGCCTGTCTTAGGTTGGAGTCGTTTATGGAACCATACGTCCATTCTTACCCATCATTGGAGAGTCCCATAGCTATGATGGGCCTCCTGTCTTAGGTGGAAGGACTGAACAGTTATTGGGTTCATCAGACTCTCTTACCCGTCTTTGGCTAACCGATTCAGCGCCTCAGGCGAGACCAGTATAGGGGTGTTGGTCTTCCATAAGTGAGTCAATTTGTTGTTTGAAGAATGACATGAGCCTATTAAATATAACAGGTCCCAGTGAGCAAACAATTAAAAGGCCAATGAATGGGCCAAGTAGGGGGAGTAGGAAAGGGAGGAGACCGTTCCAGGCAGACCAATGGCGAGTAGTTTTCTATGTTGTTGGAGAGATTCTTGTATTTTGTAAAAGCAGAGTTTTTGTATTTTGTAAAAGCAGCAGCGTTTCTGTAAAGCAAGACAGAGACCCCCCCGTTCTGCCAGGAGGAGATTTAAACCTCGTTTATTTTGAAGAACCACCGCAGCCAGAGAATCTAGTTGGTCTGAGATAAGACCCTCAGTGACTTGGCGTAATAACCAAAGACAGTGGAGCTGGCAGCTATAGCTGCGGTTAGGGGAACATAAAGGCTGAGAGTTTTGAGATTTAAGAACATATGCCAGTTGTTTTACAAAGTCTGTACTTACATCAGCATTACCAAATATTTTTTCTGACGTGTTAATTAATCGATGTACAAACTCAGAAAAAGGTTCATCAGGCCCTTGTCTAATGTTAGTAAGGGAGGTGCTCAAATCTCCTTTGGCAGGGAGTTTTGTCCAGGCCTTTATGCCTGCAGTATAAATCTGTGCAAAAAGCACTGGGTCATACTGCATTTGATTTTCATTGTGTGAATAGTTTCCTTCTCCTATTAACATTTTGGCCGTCCAGCCTTTATTGGCTTGGGCATTGCGGTGGGTGATTTTCCTACAGGCCTCTACATTTCTGATTTCCAGTGTTTGCCAATCAGACGGTGTGAGCCAGCCCTCGGCGATAGCTTCAACTAGTATACAGAGCAGTAGCTCCATATTGGGCGACTGCCGCCTTAATTTCTTTTACCATTTTAAAGTCAACCCTGCTGTGACAGCATCGAACGTGTCCTTGGGGATCTGTAGTTTCTGGAAAAGGGAATGACTCAAAGTCTGTCATATGTGATCCCTGAAGTAGTTTTGTTTCTTTGTCTGTATTGGTTTTTAGTTTCTCTAATTGTGATACAAAAGGTATCTGCATGGATAATGTTAAACCCATAGTGTAGAAAGTGTTATATGCTATGTAGACTCTTTTACTATATCTCTGCATCAGTAACAACACAAACACATGCAGTGGAATAAGGTTGATGATAAACACATAACCACCCCAAGCAGAGACCATACGGAAATATGATAAACAGCAGCACATTATCCAAAAAATGGACTCAGTTTTTGACTCATTTTTCTTTGGCTCTTGTAGAGCCTTAAGGTTGTTTTTCGTTTTTAGTTTTTTGGATTTTTTGGGTTTTGTCTCGCCTTCGGGGCTTTTAACTTCTTCCTCACTATCTAGGGAAATAAGATCCTCTCCCTGTTCTTTTTCAATCTTAGAATCCTTGCTTAGATCAACCATAGTGGCAAGGGCTTCTTTTAAGCCCTAAACGAATAGTTCGTGCTGACTAAGCTCTTGTTCGGGCTAAGCTCTTGTTCATGCTGGCTAAGCTCTTATCCCATCATTACCCTTATTACTTGTTCCATTATTACCCTTATTACATATAAGTAAGCAACCTTTGTTACTCACCAGGACGATTCTCCGTCGTCCTCCTCTGTGGCCTTTCTCGGGACGATTTTCTGCCATCCCCTCCTGGACGATTCTCTGCCATCCTTTCTCGGGACGATTCTCTGCCGTCCTTTCTCCGGACGATTCTCTGCCGTCCCCTCCTCAGGTGCTCTTCACTGGATCCTTCATACTCAGGTCCCTTGTTTGGGCGCCACATGCCCCGACCCGGGGGGACAGTCGAACAGGTTTCCTGAGGGAAGTAATGAGAGCCAGGACAAGCGGCGCAGTGTTACAACATGGAGATGACACAGAGTCTTCAGGGTGGTCTGTTTATTGTGGGCAGCACGGTAGAGCACGGAGACGACGCAGTGTTACAACTCTTCAGGGTCGTGTCGTCTATTGTGAGCAGCACGGAGACGACACGATGTCACAACTCTTCAGGGTCGTTCGGAGACGACGCGGTGTTACAACTCTTCAGGGTCTTCCGGAGACGATGCAGTGTTACAACTCTTGGGTCTTCCGGAGACGATGCAGTGTCCTCCAGGGTCTTCCGGGTCGTCTGGCAGTTGTGGGCCAGGCATCGTGGTTATATACATGCTGGTGGGCCGTGATTCATTGTAAAAGGTGGTTATGACAGGTTGTAAAAGGTGGGTTATGATTGGTGGCTTTGTGGACCAATCATGAGGTGCCGGATATGCAAATCTGAGGGATTCTAGTGGCCAATCAGAGTATGGTTTTGAAGGTGAGGTTTTTGAAGGGGAGCCAATCATGGCTTTTGGCATTGTGTAATTGTTTGCTTTCTGAGAAACCGGGAATATTCACTGGTGCGCAACCTGCCACATATCCCCCTTCTCTGTTTGAATTTGAGAGATGAGGAAAAGGCCTGGGGGAATCGTGCCTGTCTTAGGTTGGAGTCGTTTATGGAACCATACGTCCATTCTTACCCATCATTGGAGAGTCCCATAGCTATGATGGGCCTCCTGTCTTAGGTGGAAGGACTGAACAGTTATTGGGTTCATCAGACTCTCTTACCCGTCTTTGGCTAACCGATTCAGCGCCTCAGGCGAGACCAGTATAGGGGTGTTGGTCTTCCATAAGTGAGTCAATTTGTTGTTTGAAGAATGACATGAGCCTATTAAATATAACAGGTCCCAGTGAGCAAACAATTAAAAGGCCAATGAATGGGCCAAGTAGGGGGAGTAGGAAAGGGAGGAGACCGTTCCAGGCAGACCATTGGCGAGTAGTTTTCTATGTTGTTGGAGAGATTCTTGTATTTTGTAAAAGCAGAGTTTTTGTATTTTGTAAAAGCAGCAGCGTTTCTGTAAAGCAAGACAGAGACCCCCCCGTTCTGCCAGGAGGAGATTTAAACCTCGTTTATTTTGAAGAACCACCGCAGCCAGAGAATCTAGTTGGTCTGAGATAAGACCCTCAGTGACTTGGCGTAATAACCAAAGACAGTGGAGCCGGCAGCTATAGCTGCGGTTAGGGGAACATAAAGGCTGAGAGTTTTGAGATTTAAGAACATATGCCAGTTGTTTTACAAAGTCTGTACTTACATCAGCATTACCAAATATTTTTTCTGACGTGTTAATTAATCGATGTACAAACTCAGAAAAAGGTTCATCAGGCCCTTGTCTAATGTTAGTAAGGGAGGTGCTCAAATCTCCTTTGGCAGGGAGTTTTGTCCAGGCCTTTATGCCTGCAGTATAAATCTGTGCAAAAAGCACTGGGTCATACTGCATTTGATTTTCATTGTGTGAATAGTTTCCTTCTCCTATTAACATTTTGGCCGTCCAGCCTTTATTGGCTTGGGCATTGCGGTGGGTGATTTTCCTACAGGCCTCTACATTTCTGATTTCCAGTGTTTGCCAATCAGACGGTGTGAGCCAGCCCTCGGCGATAGCTTCAACTAGTATACAGAGCAGTAGCTCCATATTGGGCGACTGCCGCCTTAATTTCTTTTACCATTTTAAAGTCAACCCTGCTGTGACAGCATCGAACGTGTCCTTGGGGATCTGTAGTTTCTGGAAAAGGGAATGACTCAAAGTCTGTCATATGTGATCCCTGAAGTAGTTTTGTTTCTTTGTCTGTATTGGTTTTTAGTTTCTCTAATTGTGATACAAAAGGTATCTGCATGGATAATGTTAAACCCATAGTGTAGAAAGTGTTATATGCTATGTAGACTCTTTTACTATATCTCTGCATCAGTAACAACACAAACACATGCAGTGGAATAAGGTTGATGATAAACACATAACCACCCCAAGCAGAGACCATACGGAAA
The DNA here is from genome assembly GCA_026018925.1 of Tupaia tana. Classification (NCBI taxonomy): domain Eukaryota; kingdom Metazoa; phylum Chordata; class Mammalia; order Scandentia; family Tupaiidae; genus Tupaia; species Tupaia tana. The sequence goes on from JAKSZU010000006.1 coordinate 200,262,385, forward strand.
TATGATAAACAGCAGCACATTATCCAAAAAATGGACTCAGTTTTTGACTCATTTTTCTTTGGCTCTTGTAGAGCCTTAAGGTTGTTTTTCGTTTTTAGTTTTTTGGATTTTTTGGGTTTTGTCTCGCCTTCGGGGCTTTTAACTTCTTCCTCACTATCTAGGGAAATAAGATCCTCTCCCTGTTCTTTTTCAATCTTAGAATCCTTGCTTAGATCAACCATAGTGGCAAGGGCTTCTTTTAAGCCCTAAACGAATAGTTCGTGCTGACTAAGCTCTTGTTCGGGCTAAGCTCTTGTTCATGCTGGCTAAGCTCTTATCCCATCATTACCCTTATTACTTGTTCCATTATTACCCTTATTACATATAAGTAAGCAACCTTTGTTACTCACCAGGACGATTCTCCGTCGTCCTCCTCTGTGGCCTTTCTCGGGACGATTTTCTGCCATCCCCTCCTGGACGATTCTCTGCCATCCTTTCTCGGGACAATTCTCTGCCGTTTTCTCCTAGACGATTCTCTGCCGTCCTTTCTCGGGACGATTCTCTGCCGTCCTTTCTCGGGACGATTCTCTGCCGTCCCCTCCTCAGGTGCTCTTCACTGGATCCTTCATACTCAGGTCCCTTGTTTGGGCGCCACATGCCCCGACCCGGGGGGACAGTCGAACAGGTTTCCTGAGGGAAGTAATGAGAGCCAGGACAAGCGGCGCAGTGTTACAACATGGAGATGACACAGAGTCTTCAGGGTGGTCTGTTTATTGTGGGCAGCACGGTAGAGCACGGAGACGACGCAGTGTTACAACTCTTCAGGGTCGTGTCGTCTATTGTGAGCAGCACGGAGATGATGTGATGTCACAATTCTTCAGGGTCGTCCGGAGACGACGCGGTGTTACAACTCTTCAGGGTCTTCCGGAGACGATGCAGTGTTACAACTCTTCAGGGTCTTCCGGAGATGATGCAGTGTTCTTCAGGGTCTTCCGGGTCGTCTGGCAGTTGTGGGCCAGGCATCGTGGTTATATACATGCTGGTGGGCCGTGATTCGTTGTAAAAGGTGGGTTATGATAGGTTGTAAAAGGTGGGTTATGATTGGTGGCTTTGTGGACCAATCATGAGGTGCCGGATATGCAAATCTGAGGGATTCTAGTGGCCAATCAGAGTATGGTTTTGAAGGTGAGGTTTTTGAAGGGGAGCCAATCATGGCTTTTGGCATTGTGTAATTGTTTGCTTTCTGAGAAACCGGGAATATTCACTGGTGCGCAACCTGCCACATATCCCCCTTCTCTGTTTGAATTTGAGAGATGAGGAAAAGGCCTGGGGGAATCGTGCCTGTCTTAGGTTGGAGTCGTTTATGGAACCATACGTCCATTCTTACCCATCATTGGAGAGTCCCATAGCTATGATGGGCCTCCTGTCTTAGGTGGAAGGACTGAACAGTTATTGGGTTCATCAGACTCTCTTACCCGTCTTTGGCTAACCGATTCAGCGCCTCAGGCGAGACCAGTATAGGGGTGTTGGTCTTCCATAAGTGAGTCAATTTGTTGTTTGAAGAATGACATGAGCCTATTAAATATAACAGGTCCCAGTGAGCAAACAATTAAAAGGCCAATGAATGGGCCAAGTAGGGGGAGTAGGAAAGGGAGGAGACCGTTCCAGGCAGACCAATGGCGAGTAGTTTTCTATGTTGTTGGAGAGATTCTTGTATTTTGTAAAAGCAGAGTTTTTGTATTTTGTAAAAGCAGCAGCGTTTCTGTAAAGCAAGACAGAGACCCCCCCGTTCTGCCAGGAGGAGATTTAAACCTCGTTTATTTTGAAGAACCACCGCAGCCAGAGAATCTAGTTGGTCTGAGATAAGACCCTCAGTGACTTGGCGTAATAACCAAAGACAGTGGAGCCGGCAGCTATAGCTGCGGTTAGGGGAACATAAAGGCTGAGAGTTTTGAGATTTAAGAACATATGCCAGTTGTTTTACAAAGTCTGTACTTACATCAGCATTACCAAATATTTTTTCTGACGTGTTAATTAATCGATGTACAAACTCAGAAAAAGGTTCATCAGGCCCTTGTCTAATGTTAGTAAGGGAGGTGCTCAAATCTCCTTTGGCAGGGAGTTTTGTCCAGGCCTTTATGCCTGCAGTATAAATCTGTGCAAAAAGCACTGGGTCATACTGCATTTGATTTTCATTGTGTGAATAGTTTCCTTCTCCTATTAACATTTTGGCCGTCCAGCCTTTATTGGCTTGGGCATTGCGGTGGGTGATTTTCCTACAGGCCTCTACATTTCTGATTTCCAGTGTTTGCCAATCAGACGGTGTGAGCCAGCCCTCGGCGATAGCTTCAACTAGTATACAGAGCAGTAGCTCCATATTGGGCGACTGCCGCCTTAATTTCTTTTACCATTTTAAAGTCAACCCTGCTGTGACAGCATCGAACGTGTCCTTGGGGATCTGTAGTTTCTGGAAAAGGGAATGACTCAAAGTCTGTCATATGTGATCCCTGAAGTAGTTTTGTTTCTTTGTCTGTATTGGTTTTTAGTTTCTCTAATTGTGATACAAAAGGTATCTGCATGGATAATGTTAAACCCATAGTGTAGAAAGTGTTATATGCTATGTAGACTCTTTTACTATATCTCTGCATCAGTAACAACACAAACACATGCAGTGGAATAAGGTTGATGATAAACACATAACCACCCCAAGCAGAGACCATACGGAAATATGATAAACAGCAGCACATTATCCAAAAAATGGACTCAGTTTTTGACTCATTTTTCTTTGGCTCTTGTAGAGCCTTAAGGTTGTTTTTCGTTTTTAGTTTTTTGGATTTTTTGGGTTTTGTCTCGCCTTCGGGGCTTTTAACTTCTTCCTCACTATCTAGGGAAATAAGATCCTCTCCCTGTTCTTTTTCAATCTTAGAATCCTTGCTTAGATCAACCATAGTGGCAAGGGCTTCTTTTAAGCCCTAAACGAATAGTTCGTGCTGACTAAGCTCTTGTTCGGGCTAAGCTCTTGTTCATGCTGGCTAAGCTCTTATCCCATCATTACCCTTATTACTTGTTCCATTATTACCCTTATTACATATAAGTAAGCAACCTTTGTTACTCACCAGGACGATTCTCCGTCGTCCTCCTCTGTGGCCTTTCTCGGGACGATTTTCTGCCATCCCCTCCTGGACGATTCTCTGCCATCCTTTCTCGGGACAATTCTCTGCCGTTTTCTCCTAGACGATTCTCTGCCGTCCTTTCTCGGGACGATTCTCTGCCGTCCTTTCTCGGGACGATTCTCTGCCGTCCCCTCCTCAGGTGCTCTTCACTGGATCCTTCATACTCAGGTCCCTTGTTTGGGCGCCACATGCCCCGACCCGGGGGGACAGTCGAACAGGTTTCCTGAGGGAAGTAATGAGAGCCAGGACAAGCGGCGCAGTGTTACAACATGGAGATGACACAGAGTCTTCAGGGTGGTCTGTTTATTGTGGGCAGCACGGTAGAGCACGGAGACGACGCAGTGTTACAACTCTTCAGGGTCGTGTCGTCTATTGTGAGCAGCACGGAGATGATGTGATGTCACAATTCTTCAGGGTCGTCCGGAGACGACGCGGTGTTACAACTCTTCAGGGTCTTCCGGAGACGATGCAGTGTTACAACTCTTCAGGGTCTTCCGGAGATGATGCAGTGTTCTTCAGGGTCTTCCGGGTCGTCTGGCAGTTGTGGGCCAGGCATCGTGGTTATATACATGCTGGTGGGCCGTGATTCGTTGTAAAAGGTGGGTTATGATAGGTTGTAAAAGGTGGGTTATGATTGGTGGCTTTGTGGACCAATCATGAGGTGCCGGATATGCAATTCTGAGGGATTCTAGTGGCCAATCAGAGTATGGTTTTGAAGGTGAGGTTTTTGAAGGGGAGCCAATCATGGCTTTTGGCATTGTGTAATTGTTTGCTTTCTGAGAAACCGGGAATATTCACTGGTGCGCAGCCTCCCACATATCCCCCTTCTCTGTTTAAATTTGAGAGATGAGGAAAAGGCCTGGGGGAATCGTGCCTGTCTTAGGTTGGAGTCGTTTATGGAACCATACGTCCATTCTTACCCATCATTGGAGAGTCCCATAGCTATGATGGGCCTCCTGTCTTAGGTGAAAGGACTGAACAGTTATTGGGTTCATCAGACTCTCTTACCCGTCTTTGGCTAACCGATTCAGCGCCTCAGGCGAGACCAGTATAGGGGTGTTGGTCTTCCATAAGTGAGTCAATTTGTTGTTTGAAGAATGACATGAGCCTATTAAATATAACAGGTCCCAGTGAGCAAACAATTAAAAGGCCAATGAATGGGCCAAGTAGGGGGAGTAGGAAAGGGAGGAGACCGTTCCAGGCAGACCAATGGCGAGTAGTTTTCTATGTTGTTGGAGAGATTCTTGTATTTTGTAAAAGCAGAGTTTTTGTATTTTGTAAAAGCAGCAGCGTTTCTGTAAAGCAAGACATAGACACCCCCTGTTCTGCCAGGAGGAGATTTAAACCTCGTTTATTTTGAAGAACCACCGCAGCCGGGCAATCTAGTTGGTCTGAGATAAGACCTTCAGTGACTTGGCGTAATAACCCAAGACAGTGGAGCTGGCCATTGTAGCTGCGGTTAGGGGAACATAAAGGCTGAGAGTTTTGAGATTTAAGAACATATGCCAGTTGTTTTACAAAGTCTGTACTTACATCAGCATTACCAAATATTTTTTCTGATGTGTTAATTAATCGATGTACAAACTCAGAAAAAGGTTCATCAGGCCCTTGTCTAATGTTAGTAAGGGAGGTGCTCAAATCTCCTTTGGAAGGGAGTTTTTTTCAGGCCTTTATGCCTGCCGTATAAATCTGTGCAAAGAGCACTGGGTCATACTGCATTTGATTTTCATTGTGTGAATAGTTTCCTTTTCCTATTAACATTTTGGCCATCCAGTCTTTATTGGCTTGGGCATTGCGGCGGGCGGTTTCCCTACAAACCTCTACATTTCTGATTTCCAGTGTTTGCCAATCAGACGGTGTGAGCCAGCCCTCGGCGATAGCTTCAACTAGTATACAGAGCAGTAGCTCCATATTGGGCGACTGCTGCCTTAATTTCTTTTACCATTTTAAAGTCAACCCTGCTGTGACAGCACCGAACCTGTCCTTGGCGATCTTTAGTTTCCGTAACAGGGAATGTCTCAAAGTCTGTCATATGTGATCCCTGAACTAGTTTTGTTTCTTTGTCTGTATAGGTTTTTAGTTTCTCTAATTGTGATACGAAAGGTATCTGCATGGATAATATTAAACCCATAGTATAGAAAGTGTTATATGCTATGTAGACTCTTTTGCTATATCTCTGCATCAGTAACAACACAAACACATGCAGTGGAATAAGGTTGATGATAAACACATAACCACCCCAAGCAGAGACCATATAGAAATATGATAAACAGCAGCACATTACCCAAAAAACTGACTCAGTTTTTGACTGTTTTTTTTGGCTCTTGTAGAGCATTAAGGTTGTTTTTCTTTTTTAGTTTTTTGGATTTTTTTGGGTTTTGTCTTGCCTTCGGGGCTTTTAACTTCTTCCTCACTATCTAGGGAAATAAGATGCTCTCCCTGTTCTTTTTCAATTTTAGAATCCTTAGTTAGCTCAACCATAGTGGCAAGGGCTTCTTTTAAGCCCCGAACAAATAGTTCGTGCTGACTAAGCTCTTGTTCGTGCTAAGCTCTTGTTCGTGCTGGCTAAGCTCTTGTCCCATCATTACCCTTATTACTTGTTCCATTATTACCCTTATTACCTATAAGTAAGCAACCTTTGTTACTCACCAGGACGATTCTCTGCAGTCCTCCTCTGTGGCCTTTCTCGGGACGATTTTCTGCCATCCCCTCCTGGACGATTCTCTGCCGTCCTTTCTTAGGACAATTCTCTGCCGTTTCCTCCTAGACGATTCTCTGCCGTCCTTTCTCGGGACGATTCTCTGCCGTCCTTTCTCGGGACGATTCTCTGCCGTCCCCTCCTCAGGTGCTCTTCATTGGATCCTTCATATTCAGGTCCCTTGTTTGGGCGCCACATGCCCCGACCCGGGGGGACAGTCGAACAGGTTTCCTGAGGGAAGGAGTGAGAGCCGGGACAAGCGGTGCAGTGTTACAACATGTAGATGTCACAGAGTCTTCAGGGTCGTCCGTTTATTGTGGGCCGCACGGTATAGTACGGAGACGACACAGTGTTACAACTCTTCAGAGTCGTGTCGTCTATTGTGAGCAGCACGGAGTCAACGTGATGTCACAGCTCTTCAGGGTCGTCCGGAGACAATGCAGTGTTGCAACTCTTCAGGGTCTTCCGGAGACGATGCAGTGTTACAACTCTTCAGGGTCTTCCGGAGACAATGCAGTGTTCTTCAGGGTCTTCCTGGTCGTCTGGAGGTTGTGGGCCAGGCATCGTTGTTATATACATGCTGGTGGGCCGTGATTGGTTGTAGAAGGTGGGTTATGATTGGTTGTAAAAGGTGGGTTATTATTGGTTGCTTTGTGGACCAATCATGAGTTGCCGGATATGCAAATCTGAGGGATTCTAGTGGCCAATCAGAGTATGGTTTTGAAGGTGATGTTTTTGAAGGGGAGACAATCATGGCCTTTGGCATTGTGTAATTGTTTGCTTTCTTTTTTTTTTTTTTTTTTTTGTAGAGGTTTTTGCCGTAGGGCTCCATGGGCAGACAGAGAGAGCCAGAGAGATAGAAAGCCAGAAATCACCCTCAGGGTGGATGGCCACACCACAATCCCTTCTCCTCCATTCTCCTCTCGGGATCTTGGGCACTCACGCACATGCGCTCGGCGTGAGTTTTAAGCCACCGGGTCCGGGATCCGAACTTGGTCGACTACGTGGGAGTCCAGCGACATAGCCATTACCGCTAACTGCTGGTCCCAGTAATTGTTTACTTTCTGAGGAACCGGGGATATTCGCTGGTGTGCAGCCTCCCGCAAGGGGGGATGGCCATGCCACAATCCCTTCTCCTGCATTCTCCTCTCGGGATCTTGGGCATGCATGCACACACGCCCGGTGTGAGTTTAAGCCACTGTGTCCGGGACTCCAACTGCGGTTGACTACGTGGGAGTCCAGTGACATAGCCATTATGCTAACTACTGATCTAAAGAACATTTCTCATCCCTCTACTAATACTACAGGGCAGCCTTTAAAGTCTAAACCAGCCTCTTAAATCTTGTCACCTGAAGAGCCCAAGCAAAGTAACTGGTCCACGGAGGGGTGACTTCTCCATAAATAAATAAGGTGCTATTTTTACACTCCTTTCCGATCACTTAAACCACAGCTTTTGGGGATGATCGTTAGATTCTGATTGATTATAAAAGCAGGAGAGAGGAGACATTTACCAAGCAGACAACGGAGTATTAAAATAATAACGTCAACTGAGCCCTTCCATGGCCAAGCACAGTTTTAACCGCTTTTACATTAATTATTTAATTGTCACAGCACCCCTGAGGATGTACAGTTTTTAACGCCAAGTAACAGCAAAGACTTTAGACACACTACCCAACACTATCCCCATAGGATGGGCAACGGTTCTGAACTTCCGCTGCCTCCGAAGTCTTACCTACTACTCCGCGATGCCTCAAGACTCAGTGTTTAATGCTCAACTCTAAGGTGACCCCCTTAGGGCCTCAAAAAATTACTCCCCAAAGGAAGCATTCTACAAGAAGGGCATTTAGCATTTCAGACCCGCGTGAGCCGAATGTCTGTAACACTGAGTCGATAGGAAAACAAAGTGAAAGTCTGAAGAGTGCGGGTGACATCACAGCGGCAAATGCTCCACTCCTTAATTACTACTGCACATAAACACCACAGCGCGACTCTTGTGGGCATGCGGAAAACCCGGAGCCGGCACCCTGCGTTCCGGCTCAGCGTGACCTCGGCTGAGATAAATCCCGCATCCCGTCTCCTCGTCTCCCTTCCCTGTTCTAGCCTTGCTCCTCCTGCTTCCTTTAAAACGGACATAAACTGGCATTCCAGGACAGAGAACACGCCGCAAAGGCGCCTACAAACCCCCGAATCTGTGCGAAAGTCCAGAGCCCCGAGCTCGTTCTCCCCTGAGTAAAACGACAAAGTAAGCTATTGGCCACGTGGAGGAGAAATCGCATCCGCTCTACGGGACACGCAGCTTCTCCCCGAGGTAAGGTAGCAAATTAGAAACTCCACCCGGCCTTTCGGCCTTCGCAGCCTTGCGGCGACCCTCCGCGCGGAGTTGGTCCGCGGAAGGTGGCTGGCAGACGGAAACGCAGCAGGCAACTTACCGACGCTTCACTGGTTGCCTGGAGACCCTGCCCAGCCACCTCCTCCAATCAACAGGCATCTCTTTTTGTCCAATCATAGAAGCCGGAAGAGCTGTGTGGGAGGTGAAAGGTCGCGCTGCTGTTTGGCGGCCATTTCTTTTGAACTCAGTGGCTTCGGGCCTGCTCCAGTTACTCGGGACCGGCGGCAGCAGGATCGGCGACTAGCAGCCTGCGGCGTTCGCCCGTTATCGCAATGGTAAGGGGAAAGAGAGCGGCCGGAGTGTCCAGGGAGAGGGCGACAGGGAGAGAGAGAGGGAGGGCGGCCCGCCTCGCCGGCCCGGTGCTGCTTCGCGCGTATTCCATTCATCCGCGTGAGCGCCGCGCACCCGGGCGGCCGCCCCTTTCCGCTGCTGTGCGGACACCGAGGCGCGCGCTCCTACCGATGATCTTCGGGAGCGCCCCGGCGACGTCTTCTCTCCTGGTTTAAGTGCGGAGTTGAGGTTTTCTTGCTGGTTGGGACCACAGGGTCGGGATAAATTGAAGTGGCTTTTCACTTTGCACTTATCATACTCCAAAAGCTCTCAGTCCAGGTGTTGGGACTCCCAGGTCTGCAGCGCGCTGGAACACAAAGCCCGAGCTTTGAAGAATTCGTTTATTCAGGATATGTTTGTTGAGCGCATACCTACCTGTCAGATACCGTTCTTAGGCGCCAGGGATGTAAGGTGAAATGACTGATACGAACCTTGCTCTAGGTTAACTCATTCGGGTGTGGGGGACAAATACACAATAGCAAGTACTGACAATCGCCAAGAAGGAAGCAGACGGGACGATGCTGTGTAGGGGCGCGTTGGTCAATTAGAGGGTCGGTCAGATTTAATCTGAAGCCTGTGACGTGAATTACGGCCCCTTAAAAGGCAGGAAGAGAAGTGTATCAAGTATAGGGAACAGGGGCATAAGCCCTGAGGCTGGAAAGAAAGCTTGACCAGTTGGAGGCCTCCACCGAAAGCTGCAGGTGCTTACAAGAATAGTGATTATGAGATAGAGTGGGAGGAGTAGGCATCTGGCAGGACCTCATAGACCATACGAAGAGTTTGGATTCTGCTCCAAGTGCAGTTGGAAGCCATTGAAGCGTTTTAGGGACAGGCGAGACATGCCTTCCTAATATATTGTACTTAAAAAGTAATCATTGCTGCATGTGTAAGTTGGAGAGAGAGTGAAAACTGGAGACTAGTTAGGAGATTCGTGCAGTAACCCTAGTGTCCTTGGAGATGACTACGAGTATGTTCACTTTGGAGTTTAGCAACCAAGTGTCTTGGTTCTTTTCTTTCTTTGGGATGATGGTAAGCAGATGAGAGAAAAATGCCTGAATTCACTGGGGATACTACTAGTTTGCTGAATGGACAAACACTAAGTGATCACATAAATGATTAAAAGTCAAAAAAGACCTGGTCCTAACTTCCAGCATGGTAATGGAAGATTGTATCTGCCTTCAACTTCCTTCTGGGATTTCATATTTGAAACTCGAATTGTTAGTATACCCCCAGACTCACCCATTGCTTCACTCTTTCCTCTTTTACCTAGGTAGCTTCCTTTGCCTGGAACAGCTTTTTCCTTCTGGAGATAACTTCTTGTCCTTTGAAACTAAGGCCTTTTTTTTTTTTATTTTATTTTACACATAATGCACTAGGGATAAGAGTTTTGAAAATATTAAACCATGTACTTTTCATTCTTTTTTTTTTTTTTTTGAGAGGTTTTCACTATAGGGCGCATGCGCTCGCCAGACAGAGAGAGACATAGAGACAGAAAGCGAGAAATCACCCCCCAGGGGGGATGGTCACGCCGCAATCCCTTCTCCTCCATTCTCCTCTCCGGATCTTGGGCACGCACGCACACGCGCCCGGCGTGAGTTTTAAGCCACCGGGTCCGGGACGCGAACCGCGGTCGACTACGTGGGAGGCCAGCGACATAGCCATTACGCTAACTGCTGGTTCCCACTAAGGCATTTTTTTAAAATTTCAGGCAACCTTCTCCTTTTCTTTTTTACCCTGAATTGGTTTGGTGACTTTGTGCATGTATCCTTTACTGCAGTATGCATTAGTTATTTGTGTTCATATGTGTTATTCTCCTATCCTCCCTTTCAGGACAGAGTCTGGTCGTTGAAAAATTTTTTTAGTGTTTTACCTTTGAACACGAGTGATGTATTATAGGTATTCCTAAGTGAATAATGAATATTTTGTTTTTGATTGCTTGAAAATGAAACTGGCTACAAGCAGCTCCTGTAGTGTAGTGGTTAAATGCTGGGCAAAGGAGGGTGGATCCCATGTGGCTGACCAGGGTTCAAATCCTGGCCTAGTGGCTTGAAAAATAATTAGGATTTACACATTCAGGTTCCTGATGGGATGGAGAACTGAAGGTAAAAGGATTGCTGTATGGGTAGGCCCCAGTGGGAGGTGCTTTCCCTCTCTTCCTCTGTCTCGTGCTTGCGTGCCCTTTGATACTTAAAAGAAAGAAAAAGAACATGTGTAGTAAAGTTATAGAGAGTTAAGAGTTTGCTTTATTTGAATACCATAAGATATTGGTTGGTGATTGGTAAAGGAGACTGAATGACTGAATGGAAGCCATGCTTCCACAGTAAAGAAGAATAATTGGATCCTTTTTTTTGTGTGTGCGCAGAGTTTACCTCTCAACCCCAAACCTTTCCTCAATGGATTAACAGGAAAGCCAGTGATGGTGAAACTCAAGTGGGGAATGGAGTACAAGGGCTACCTGGTATCTGTAGATGGCTATATGAACATGCAGGTAAGCTAAAGGTCATAAAATTGTTTATTTTGCTTCACCTTATCCCTTAAAGGTTTAGTGTGACAAATAAGAACACATACAGGGGCCAGCAGGTGGCATGGTGGTTAAGGCACCAGACTCCCACATGGTTGACTGCAGTTCGAATCCTGTACCTGGCAGCTTGCTTTCTCACTTTCTCTCTCTCTGGTGAGCCCATGTGCCTCATAGCAACTTAAAAAATAATAAATAAAATGAAATAAGTAGTTCTTTAAAAAAAAAAGAAAAAAAGACTGCATAGGACTAGGTTCAGCAGGCAGCCTGATAGTTAAAGTGCTGGATCCTACATCTTCAACTCTGCAGTTCAAGTCTCAGACCTGGCGGCTTGAAAATTATGCCGGGTGTGTTTGTGTGCTTGCCAAAATACTGAGAGAAAGAATGGAGAAGGGATTGCAGTGTGGTCATCCCCAAGGGGGATGATTTCATACTTCCCCTCTTTCTCAGTCTGTCTCTATAACAGCAACAAAAAGAATAGATACGATTAAATTGAAAAAGCAAAATTCAGGAAGTCAAAGCAATGTAAGGTGTGGCTAAAACAAAATTTAGCTACAGATTTTATTCCTAGGGATTAATCAGACATTTTTATCCCTAACACCAAGAAGGAAACATACTAGTGTGCTGGAGAAAGCACTTTGCCCAGCACTTAGATTTGAAAGAAACTTTGAGTGAAAGTCTTAAGTTGTTTAATGACTGCTAAAGGCACAACACCCAGGTAATTCAATGAAAGCATGTATCTTCAGGGCAGAAGACAGATTAGCCAAGGAATTGATAGTTAACTGCCATATCTGTTAAACTAGTTTCTGTAACTGATTCAGCCAGTTTTCAAAAAAATAATCTTTGTAATTAATTAATTTTTCTTATTGTTGTCAAATGCACATAAAGTTTTGTCACTTTACCCATTTTTAAGTATATAATTTTTTTTTTGAGAGGTTTTTGCTATAGGGCACATGTGCTCGCCAGACAGAGACAGACAGAGAGACAGAAAGCGAGAAGTCACCCCGTAGGGGAAATGACCACGCCGCAATCCCTTCTCCTCCATTCTCCTCTCGGGATCTTGGGCACGCACACACATATGCCCGGCATGAGTTTAAGCCACCGGGTCCGGGACTCGAACTGCGGTTGACTACGTGGGAGTCCAGCAACATAGCCATTACGCTAACTGCTGGTCCTGATTTTTAAGTATATAATTTAGTGACATTAAGTACATTCACATTGTTGTGCAACCATCACCATTACCCATTTCTAGAACTTCTTCATCTAGAAGTGAAATTCTGTGTCCATTAAACAGTAACTCCTCATTCCTCCCTTCCCTCAGCCCCTGGCAATCACCATTCTACTTTTTTTTCTCTGAATTTGACTGTTCTTGGTACCTCATGTAAGTGTAATTATAATTGTACAGTTATTTGTTCTTTTGTGTCTGGCTTATTTCACTTAGGATAATATATTCAGGGTTCATCTATGTAGTAGCATGTATCAGATTTTCGTTCTTTTTGTGGCTGAATGATACTCTATTGTATGGATATACCACATTTTAATCCATTCACCTGTTGAAGGACATTTAGGTTACTTCTACTTTTTGCTATTATGAATAATGCTGCTGTGAAATGAATGTCCAAATACTCTGAGTCCCTGCATTTAGCTCGGTGGACATACACCACCCAAAAGTGGAATTACTGGCTCATATGTTAGTTCTATGTTTATTTATTTATGAAAGATGGAAAGGGAGTGAGACAGAGATGGGTGTTTTTGACAGTCTGTGTTGCTATCCTCCTGCCCCAGTCTTCGATTTAACTGAGATTGCAGGTGCAGTTGCCTGGCCTCCTGTGTAACTTCCAGGATTCCAAATGGGGGCCCTGTCTTGTAGTTTCCAGCCAGGTTTTAAAAGGTCACCTAGACAGGTGGGTGATCCTATCATGAACCCGAGGATTCCATACTTGTAAGCAGAGCACTAATAGGAGTGCTTAGATAGGCAGAGAGCTCAAGTTGTCCTTAAGAGTTTGTCATCAGAATAGATGACACTGATCTCCCACAGTTCTTAGAGAGCGTGGCTTTGGTCTGGAAAATTCCTCAAACAGGGATCATTTACTAGGGCCCCAGAAAAATCTGAAAAGTATACCCATTGTGATGAAAATGTCCTGGAATTAATGATGATAATTTTAAAACTTTATGCTAAAAACTGCTAAATCGTGTACTTTAAAGAGTGAATTTTATACTATGGAAATTACACTTCGATAAAAAAAATAAAAAATATGCACTTAATATTTAATTTTAGAATTAATATACCTTCTTAGTCTGCTACAGTTACAAAATGTGTCTGTCTCTGAGTAACCAGCCACACTGATAACAGCTTTTGAGTTGTATTTATTGAGTACCCATTTGTGTTTTGCACTAGGAACATACCAATACCAATGAATGAAACAAAGTCCCTCTCCTCGGGAGTGATGTTTCAGTGATAGGAGACAATAACAAAATGTATAGGTATGGCATGCTATAAAGAAAAAGCATTCAAAAAGAGGAACAGAGTGACAGAATGTAGTGTTAAATAGGTGACCTTTCTGAGGAAGTAAATTTAAGCAGAGACTGGAATTCATGAGCAACTCAAATGAGTATCTGGGGAAAGAAAATCCCAGTTTGAGGGAGCAGCAAGTATGAAGGCCTTGTGGCAGGAACATATGTGTGTTGTTAAAGACACAGCAACAAAGCCCAAGCAGAGTGAATTGGGGGAAGAATAATATAAAATTAGGTTGGAATGGTAGTCATGGAAATCCTGTTAGGCAATGGTGAGGGCTTTGATTTAATGAATGATGGAAGGTCTTTGGAGCATTACTGTGTAATTTAGAAGCCAGTTAAGTGTTGGTAGAGAGCTTTTTTTGCTATAGGATGTGTGTGCTCACCAGAGAGAGTGAGAAATCACCCCCCCCACCCCCGAGGGAATGGCCATGCTTCAATCCCTTCTCCACCATTCTCTCAGGATTTGGGGCATGCACGCACATGTGTCCAGCGTAAGTTTAAGCTACCAGGTCCAAGACTCAAACGACAGTTGACTGGGAGTCCAGCAACGTAACTATTATGCAGTCTGCTGGTCCCTGCAGAAAACTTTTAATCACAGCTTATTTATGAATTAGAGACTGCTTTCCTTGATATACTTTTGATATCTTACAGGAAAAAAAATCTTACATAACATAGGAGATTTAAGCATGGATGTTGAAACAAGCTTTATTATATAATAGTTTTACATTTATGAATGTTAAATTTACTGCATATATGAAACAAAAAAGTACTACAATTTGAGTTAGTAGAGAAAGGTCTTAGTTAATAAGTTCTCTCACCAGTGTTAGGTATGTTACACTGTTTTCCTCCTGAGCATTTGTACTAATGTATTGCTTTTTATTCAAAGCTTGCAAATACAGAAGAATACATAGATGGTGCATTGTCTGGACATCTGGGTGAAGTTTTAATAAGGTAACAAGCAACAGTTTATGTAAGGAGTTTTAATGTGGTAACAACAGCAATAGTTTATGTAAGGTGTTACTGGTGAGCATTAGAAATATCTGTACAAATAAATTAGTGCCTCAATTTTGGAATAATTTTTTAAGCATTATAAATTTATCATAATACTGTACAACTAACTTTAAAAGTCTTCGAAATTGTTAAACATGTCAAAGTTAAGATTTCAGGGTTTGGAGCTATTTATACTTAAGATTTTTTTTTAGTATTGGTATTAAATATTCTGACTCTTAGCTGCAACCATTTTCTGTGGCTTCTTGAAGATGTCATGTTATAAGAACCACACCCTAAAAAAATAAGTGGCATATGCTTTTTAACAAATCGGTATAAAGCTTTTAGGAGGAGAAAGAATGATACATTGTAAATTTAGTATTCAATATTTTCATACCAAAATCATCTAGAGGTGATCATATGTGGAAACATGGATTCTGGATGGAACAATAAATGGGCTGTTTTTCTATTTACAGGTGTAATAATGTCCTTTATATCAGAGGTGTTGAAGAAGAGGAAGAAGATGGGGAAATGAGAGAATAGCATCTTTTGTGTTTTTTTTATATATATTTCTAGACAATAAAGATTTGTTTGTTTTTCATTTTGACGTGTCAACTATTCATGTGTATATTTACATGTAAAGCTCAGATATTGAAGCAGTTGAAATCATAAAAGAATGCTTTAAGAGCCACCCAACTTCATTCAGATTGGTTTTCTTTGTAAGCCTAATACTCTACCTTTTTTCTATAAGAGATATTTATGTGCTTTAGAAATTTTTATGCAGGTGAATTTCAGCTCTTTTCTTGTAATTAGATACAAACCAAAATTTTTATTAACGTGTATAAAGTTAAGCGTTTTCTTAGTGTTGTTAGATACTGCATTATTTTACTTAGTGGTCAGTAAGTTACATGTTAATTGTAATCAGCTAAATAATGCACACATTGTAGAGACAAGGAAAATCATCAGAAAGTTAAAGTGATTTTGGAACTAGGGCACTGTAGAAATTGTGGGTTGACATTTAGGTTGCAGACATCTGGTTCGTTCACTTAAGAATAAAGTTTTCTGAACATAATATAGAATAAAAACCAGCCTTAAAATGATAAGGTGATCATACTCGTCTTCTGTGATCATACTCTCGTGGTTTTCACTTAAGTTTTAAACCCCTCAAAACCTTTCAGATATTTTAGAGTTGTGCACTCATAAAGTGACATTAGTCCATACCAGTAACAGTATGCTGTAAACTTCCCTCTAGACTGAGAAAATATATCATTTAAATTCTCATGTCAGAGAATGGCCATTTTTATTTTTAACCTTTGGTGGCTATTCACCATGTAGTTATGTCAGTACTCTAACTTTGGATATGTATCCCCAACTGGGACAACTCAAAGTATAGATACAAATGTTTAGAATAATACTTGATATAATTTTTTTTTAAAGTCTTCAATAAAAGTAAATAACTCTCATTCCCAATCCTATAGCCATTAGAATAAGGCTTGACTCAAATTAGTTTGGTAGCTGGGGCAGAATATTGCCATTACTGAGAGCCAAAATCTACAAAATACACCTAAAACATTCTAGTAATATAATGTCTTACTACTGCTATTCAAGTAAAAAAATATTCTTCCTCTTGTGTTTTTGTTCTTGGGTCACTAACTAAAAGTACTTCATGTTTGTTACCAGATGGAGGTTTTGACCGATGGACAAGTCGTCTCCCCAACTGAAACAAAAGAAAAACAATACTTAATATTCTTTGGTATGACCATTTTCTATTGCAGTATGTAAAAAAGCAATGTTAACTTAGGTTTACAAGGAATTATATGGCTTAAAATATTAAAGAGTCATAGTTGCAGGCCTTGCTCAAATGGTGCAGGTGATAGGATACCACTGTGTAATACTGGAGCCATACTAGGGACCAGGGTTCGGATCCTGGACCAACCGTGATTGTGGCTGGTTAGGGAGAGTATCATGACCTGGTAAGACCCTGTCAAGGGTCCCTGTCTCCTCTCTCACACACTCACATGAAAGAGAAAAGAAAAAAATCACAATTACAGGGGAATTGATAATCCAATGGATGTCCAGCATTCTAGGCAAAGTAGCAAATTGAGCACTCATACAGAAGAAAGAGCAGTTAAGTTTTAACAGAAGGTGGGGAGATTTAGATAAATAACGTGGTTCAAATAGCTTTGACAAAGACATGCCTGTGTCTTAGTAGGGGCACATACTATTGGCATTGGAAACAAGGCAATTCTCATGTGAGGCTTCACTCTGTTGCTGAATACTCGACATTCCTAGCCCCAGAGAACTTAAAATAGTAACATTCCCATCACTACAACAGAGTTGTCCTTGGGGGACTAGAATCCCTGAATTCCTTTTCTTGATTATTTCTTAATTTACTTATTTTAATTTGACCAGAGAGGGACAGAGAGAGAAGGGTCGGGGCGGGGGGAGTGAGAAAGCAAGCCGCCAGGTCTGGGACTCGAACCGTGGTCAGCCATGTGGGAGTCCAGTGCCCTTAACCACCACACCATCTGCTGGCCCCCCTGAATTCCTTTTCTAATGTCAGAGTTTTTTGTAAATTTCCAGACTTTGATAAAGTTTGTTATTAAAGCTGTTTGAGAAAATTGCCAATGACGTGCCTTGAGTAAACTTTACCAGAAGTCTTTGTATGTTGTTGACTGATCAGATTACTGTTTTCTTGTTTGTTCATTTTCATTCTTAGTTCTAGTTTTAATAAGCACTTACTGGGTGCCACTATGTTCCAGACATTAGGGATACACAAGTCACAAGACTTTCAGAAGGAACGATGGATATATTAAAAAACAGTTTCAGGAGGATCAGCAGTTAACGTAATGGCTATGTTGCTGGACTCCCACGTAGTCAACCGCGGTTCAAGTCCCGGACCCGGTGGCTTAAACTCACCAGGCGCGTGTGTGTGCATGTCCAAGATCCTGAGAGGAGAATGGAGGAGAAGTGATTGTGGCATGGCCATCCCCCCGGGGGGTGATTTCTCACTTTCTATCTCTCTGTCTCTGTCTGGCAAGCACACGTGCCCTATAGCAAAAACCTCAAAAAAAAAAAAAAAAAAAAAAAAATTCAGGGCCAGCAGATGGCATGAGGTGGTTACAGTGCTGCATTCCCACGTCACCATCCAAGGTTCAAGTCCTGGGCCTGGCAGCATAAAAGTCACACTGGGTGCATGTGCATGTGCGCCCAAAGTCCCAGGAGGAAAATAGAGGGGAGGGGATTGTGGTGTGGCCATCTGCCTTGGGCAGTGATTTCTCACTTTCCTTTCTCTGGTGAGCGCCTATGCTCTATGGCAAAAACCTAACAAAAAAACTTTTCAGTTTGATGGCTTTATTAGAAGTAGGATGTGCATGAGGAAGGGATGAATGGTCTCTTGGGAAGAGAGGATAGATGAGGAAATTTCATAGGAAGAATTGAATTGAACTAGATAAACATTCTTTTGTTATCTTTAGAGTGTGAGAGAAGACTTTTCCAGTCTCCTAGAACGTGTAATTCTCTGGGTTCACTATCTAAAAGAGAGTATGTCCAGAAGGATGCAGATGAAACTCAGCAGCGGTTGCCTCTGGTGGGGAGAGGATATAGGGTGTGGGGGAGACAGGAAGATTGACTTCACTGAATGCTTTTGTACATTTTCAACTTTGAACCGTTTACTCATATCGCCTATTCAGAAAAACTAAGACGACGACTCTTGGGCCAGCAGATGGTGTAGAGGTTAAAGCGCTGGGTTCCATATGGCCATCTACACGTCCTGGACCGGCAGCTTGAAAAATCACACCAGCACATGTGCGTCCATGTTCAAGATCCCGGAAGGAGGGTGGAGAAGAAGGAATTGTGGGGTGGCCATCTCCCCAGGGATGATATCTCATTTTTTCACTTCTCTCTCTCTCTCCTGAGTACAAGCACCCTACAGCAAAAACTAAGAATCTCTGGTTTCATGAACCTAGGACTAAGGAGAAAGGAGAGAAAGGAGGCTTCTTTTACCAGAAAGGTTAAATAGAATTGTAGATCTAGCAGTTTTAATTATTCTAAAAGTAACAAGGAACCAGAGAGCCCAGTTGAAGCTGCGAGCAAGAGACTTTTACGAGAGAATTTTAAGGTCAACCTGGTCAAGTTAGAGGAATACTCTTTCACTTAACCAAATTCCATTCCTATGAGTAGTTGTTAATCCAATTGGTGAGAAGTAGGGAGCTTAAAGGTGAATGTGTGTGGCAGTGCCTATGTATTATTATTTTTTTCTTTCTTTTTTTTTTTTTTAGAGGTTTTTGCTATAGGGCGTGTGCACTCGCCAGACAGAGACAGAGAGACAGCGAGAAATCACCCCCTGGGGGGGGTGGCCACACCGCAATCCCTTCTCCATTCTCCTCTCGGGATCTTGGGCACGCACACACACGCCCGGCGTGAATTTTAAGCCACCGGGTCCGGGACTTGAACCACGGTTGATTACATGGGAGCCCAGCAACATAGCCATTACACTATCTGCTGGTCCCATGCCGATGTATTTGTCAGTAGCTGTTATATGACACCATACTATTGTAGATTGCTATTTTTACAAAAAAGAATATTCAATTTTATTAATTATTTTGATTTTACCAGAGAGAGACAGAAGGAAAGTGAGAAAGCAAGCTGTCAGGCCTGGGACTCGAACCTCAGTCAACCATGTGGGAGTCCATTACATTAACCACCACTCCTCCTGCCAGCCCCAGAATGATGTAATTTTATCCATACAAAGAGTATACATATTAGGTAAGTGCCAGAAAGTGACAAGACACACCACAATTCAATAATAAACCAGCGTAATCATTTCTATTTATTCTGAATGAGCAATAAAATGCAAGTTTATAAACAAAATATGTAGTCTTAGGTGATTGCAAATGCTTTGTGTAGTGGATGCTAACCGACTGTGAGAACGAGACAGACTGAGGAAGGGGATTCCCTGCACTAGAGAGTTTCGGTCCGAGCGGTTAAACTGGTAGGTGGCTAGTGAGGAGTGGCTGTGAGTTATAATAGTTTCTGTATCACAAAACTCCTATATTACGGCAGGACCCATTAATAGTGAAACACAAACCTTTTTCTTTGGTTGTGCTACTGCTCTTTCCAGAGCAGCTTTTAGCCTTTCTTCCTGATGTTTTTGTTTTTCCTTCATTTTTTCTTCACGCAACCTGTCAAAGAAGGGAGAAGCAATTCTTGTAATCATAAATCATGGAAAACAAAAAAAGACTTACTCATTACTGTTTGGTAATGAACAGTAATGTTCATTAAATAAAATAAATAAAAGACTAAATAAAAGGCTTCCTCTAAGGTTTAGTGAAAATGACTCTAAGGTTTAGTGAAAATGACACTACATCTTTCTTTTTTGGGGGGGGGGCAGGGAGAGGTTTTTGCCATAGGGTGCGTGCTCTCGCCAGAGACAGAGAGACAGAAAGCGAGAAATCGCCCCCCAGGAGGGATGGTCATGCCGCAATCCCTTCTCCTCTATTCTCCTCTCGGGCACGCACGCACACGCGCCCGGCATGAGTTTTAAGCCACCGGGTCCAGGACGTGAACCGCGGTCAACTATGTGGGAGTTCAGCGATATAGCCATTATGCTAGCTGCTGGTCCCACTACATCTTTATTCTGAACAACAGCTTTTGAATATTAAGGTAAACCTAACAATAAATCCTTTTCATCCTAGATGAAACAACCCAGGACTTGGTTTATTTATTTATTATTTTAGGATTTTGCCACAGGGCATGTGCGCTTGCCAGAGAGAGTGAGAAATCTTCCCCACTCCTCCCCAGGAGGATGGTCACACTACAATCCCTTCTCCAGTCTCCTGGGATTTGGAGCACACACCCACATGTGCCCAGGGTGACTTCCAAGCTGCCAGGTCCAGAGCTTGAACCATGGTCAGCCATGTGGGATCCAGCACCTCAACTACCACACCATTTGTTAGCCCAGGTCTTGGTTTAAAACGAGGGCAAGTCTATATATTAGGTTGTTGGGAAAGTCACGATTTTTTTTTCCCATACAAAAATGCATCAGGACTTTCCTGACAAACCATATTTCAGCTCTTTATAGCTAGTCTGTACAATGGCCACTTGAATAAACTTCCAGCTATTTTTTCCCCTTTAAAAACCTTTTTTACTGAAGTATAACATGTTCAGAAAAGTATGCAAATCACAATGGTGTACTTTCCAATTAATCTGTGAATACTATCTCAAACTAAGGCCAAGAAGTGCTACTTATTCTCTTTAAGGTTGCGGGGGCGGGGGGAATGAAACGAGGTAACATATACAAACCATCTGGTACAAGACTTGGCACAGAATAGGCACCTGGTAAGTGATAGCTATTTTATGGACCTAGGTAAAATACACAGGTTCATAAAAATATATATCCTAGGTATAAGGTTATCTACTAGGAAATGGAAATAACGTTTAATGCAAAAATTGGATGCTGTTAGATGCCTCCAAACATGGAGAAAACCACTAAAATTCTTTCTTTAAATTTGCCAGGAGGCACATGTGCTCACTGAGGAGAGAGAGTGAAAGTGAAAAAGCACCCTCCATGAAATGGGGTATGGTCACACTGCAGTCCCTTCTCCATTTCTTCTTCCTTTTGGACTTGGGGCACACACTCATGCATACATGCCTGGTGTGTTTCTCAAGCTACTAAATCTGGGATTTCAGCAGTGCAGTTGGCCACGTGGGATCCAGCTGCCTTAACCACCATGCCACTGGCTGACCCCAATTCTCTTTTTAATAAGAATGAAAATAATTATGTAATACTGCTAAAAATAAGTTGTAATTCCACTTGTGGAGAGTGTATTTGCTGCTGTAAGAAAAGATGCACGTGCTGCCAGTATAGTCAGGAATAGTGAGGTCTTGCTATAGAAGAAGTCATCTTGGGGCCAGCAGATGGCATAGCAGTTAATGTTGCTGGACTCCCACTTAGCTCACCATGGTTCGAGTCCCAGACCCTGCAGCTTGACAAGCATGCTGGGCATGTGTGTATGTGTGCCCAAGATCCTGGGAGGAGAATGGAGGAGAAGAGATTACAGCTAGTCAGACCCCCTGGGGGTGATTTCTTACTTTCCCTCCCACTGTCTCTTTCTCAGGCGAGTGCATGTGCCCTAAAGCAAAATCTTTTTTAAAAAAGGGACCAGCAGTTAGCATAATGGCAATGTCACTGGACTCCCATGTAGTCAATCACGGTTCCAGGTCCAGATCCAGAGGCTTAAACTCACGCTGGGCACATGTGTGTGCATGCCCAGGATCCCGAGAGGAGAATGGAGGAGAAAGGATTGTGGTGGCCATCCCCCCTGGGGGGTGATTTCTCGCTCTCTCTCTCTCTGTCTTTCTGGCAAGTGCACATGCCCTATAGCAAAAACCTCTCCTAAAAAAAAAAAAAATAAAGGAATCTTTTTAAAAATGATTATTATTTAATTTTATTTATTTATTATTTTTAATTTGCTATAGGGCACATGCACTCACCAGAGAGAGAGAGAGAGAGAGAGAGAGAGAGAGAGAGAGAGAGAGAGAAAGTAAGAAAGCAGGTACCAGATCTGGTACTCAAACTATTGTCAGCTATGTGAGAGTCGAATGCTTTAACCATCATGCCAGCTGTTGGTCACAAGAAGTAATCTTTTAAGTTTGTTTTATATTCAATAAGATTCCATTAGAGGATCACCTTAATATATTTTGGGCTCTATTTTTATTTTTGGAGAGGTTTTGGCTATAGGGTGCTTGTGCTCACAAGAAAGAGAGACGGAGAGACAGAAAGGGAGAAATCACCCCTCCAGGGGGATGCCCACACCATAATCCCTTCTCCTCCATTCTCCTCTCGGGGTCTTGTGCATGCACACACACACGCCCAGTGTGAGTTTAAGCCACTGGGTCTGGGACTTGAACTGTAGTTGACTACATGGAAGTCCAGCAACATAGCCATTGAGCCAACTGCTGGTTCCTGGGCTTTATTTTTATATGGGGGAAATAATACACCCTGGGCACTAGCAATATAGTAAGCAATAACAAAATATCTAATAGTAATTGCTAATCTTTAAGTACTTACTATGTACCAAGCATACTTTCATGCTTTTCCATATTAAACCTTCACAATTCTATGAGATAAGTACCATTATTACTGCTATTATACAGATTAAAAAACTGAGTCTAAAGAGGTTAGGTACCTGCCTAAGATTATTAATTTTTAAAGTAGTTGAACCC
Organism: Tupaia tana; assembly: GCA_026018925.1. Lineage (NCBI taxonomy): Eukaryota > Metazoa > Chordata > Mammalia > Scandentia > Tupaiidae > Tupaia > Tupaia tana. The sequence continues at coordinate 200,285,202 of JAKSZU010000006.1, forward strand.
AGGCAGGTAGACTCTCATTCCCATGCTGGTAGCCATAGTTCTAGTCTGCTTCTCAACATGGCTTTTGCTACAACATGAACATTTCCTCATTGATGAACATTCCCCATGTGCCACATAATACCAGGAGTCAGTCAATCTCTCAATCTCTCTCTCTCTCTCTCTGTATGTATGTATATATATATAATTTAATATGCATGCGTGCGTGCGTGTGTGTGTGTATGTATTTATTTAGTTTTTTGCCATAGGGTATATTTACTCGAGAGAGACAGAGAGTGGAAAAGAGAAATTATCCCCCAGGGAGGATGGCCATGCCACAATTCCTTCTCCTCCATTCTCTTCTCAAGCTTTTGGGCATGGATGCATGCACACGTGCCTAGAGTGATCTTTGAGACATCTGGGATTTGAACTGTGGTCGGACATGTGGAAGTCCAACATCTTAACTACCACACCACCTGCTGGCCCATGTTATATTTTTAATAATCACAGCCTCAAATGTAGTATGCGCATAAGAATCCTTCTTTAACCTAGTGTGGAAACTTGTGAATCAGTACATTCTCCTGAAAAGCCCCAAGCTAGGCAAGGATGAAGGCGGTAGGAAGTGGGGTTCCAAGGATGGTAACCTTCATGAGATTTTCTTGAGGAACAAACGAATTGCTAAGTGCTGGCAGTTACAAGCTGATTGTGTAGCTCTGACTCACACAACTCCATATTCTGAGCCTCCTTGTAGTTTTCCAACGAAGCGCTCCTCATTCTATGCCTTGGATCCTTCTACCTAATAGCTCTTCAAAAATTATCGTGTAATTAATGTGTTCACCTGAAGATTCGTTTCTCCAAGTGAAAAAAAACCCCTCGCCTGTCCCAAACTAGGTCCACTGCCCTATTGAACTCTATTCATTTAGTGTTCCTTCTTGGCACTCATTACAGCTGGTAATGGCATTTATAGGCTAAGACTATTTGATGAAGTGTCTCTCACACTAAATAATAGCTCTATGAGGAGGGGAGGGCTGGGTTTTGTTTCTCATCACTGTCCCTGTACGGGGCTAGCGGGACTTGCTAAATGTTTGCAGAATTCCAGCAAAAATAGCTCCCTTCAAGCCATTCACTCCATCTGTGTGATAAGACACTGTACCTTTGCCGCCGTTCTTTCTGTTTTATCCTCTCAATCACCTCCACAGTTTCTTTGGGAATGGATTCAATGAGGTCACTGAGCTCCACCAAGCGAGACTCTACTTTCACCAGCTTTTGAACTGCGTTGAGGCTGCCAACCTCAGCGTCTCCAATGCAGACTCTGTACACTTGATTAATTTTTTTACTAAGCGAGTCTATCAGCTTTTCCTGAGATTGAGAAGACAAGGAAGAGCTGAACACATCCCATCACAGCTCTCTTCAGTTGCTCATCTGATAAATGTAAAACTCCATTTTGCTTTATTACAATGAAAAGTCCTTTACATGCCACTAAATGTTTCTGTTTTTAAAAGAAAAACTTTAGGGGACCAGCAGATGGCACAGTGGTTACATTGTTGGACTCCCACATGGTTGACCACAGTTCGAGTCCCAGACCTTGTGGCTTGAAACTCACGCCGGGTGCCTGCGTGTGTGTGTGCCCAAGATCCCAGGAGGAGAATGGAAGAGAAGAAACTGCAGTGTGGCCATCCCCGCTGGGGGGTGATTTCTCACTTTCCATTTCACGTCTCTCTCCCCAGTGAGTGCATGAGCCCTAAGGCAAAAACCTCTTGAAAAAGAAGAAGAAAAAAACTTTACTATGACAGAAAGCAAAGAGAAAATCAAACAGTGATATTTAACCTATGTCAAATTACAGTCAGATTTTACTATTGTAACACTTTGGATTATTTTCTTAAAATACATTTACGTATAAAAAGATACTTTTATACAAAGGTATAAAAATAATTATAAGGAGACTATCTTATTACTATAAAAAGAATATCATTGTGCTTGAATGTTTTGTGTAGCTGATTCCCTAAGCATTCAAGCAGAGGCAATGTATATATCCTAAATTCCTTTTTCCACTCTGATGCACTTCCTAATAGCATAATATGTCAGCCCTTCTTTTTAAAAATGTATTTACTCTATTATTATTGCTAAAATTATAATCATCCTGTATTATGGTTACCTGCATGCAGACCTTATTTCCCCTTCTAGAATGAAAGCACCTGGAGGTCAGGAAGTACTTCTTATATTTACAATGGCATTTGAAATAGTACTTTGCATCTGACCCTACACTTAATAAATGTTTGCTGAATAAATAAACGGTTGAGTGCATTCTTTCAGAGAGAGAAAAAAAATATATAAGCAAACAGATTCCCAGGCTGGTCTACTAAAGCTTTTTTAGGAGTTTAATTTTCAGTCCCTTGGGAAGCCACTGTAGTATTTTAGTCTAAACAGAAGCTTAGGTCAAACCTGGCTGATCCCTGTACCTCACGAGTGCGCCGTTTTATCTGTTGGTGGAGATTCATGAGCTGGTATGTAACTTGTTTCGAGACCACAGGAAGATTGTCATCCTCTTTCTCCACTGCATACCCGGTATTTGTAGATAAGAGGGCCTCAAGAAACTGCTCAGCAAAGTAAATGGCTTTCCAGGTAGAATTCTGCCCAAATGCCCGCTTCTGCCCAAGAAGATGAGAGTCACCACAAAGCCAAGGACAAATAATACAAGTCAAGACAGATGTGGCTCCTGGAGCCGTGGGAGACCCCTCCAGGAATGACAAACTCCTTCCAGAACCATCAACGCTTAATTACAAGCAAGATCTGATACCAGAAGTGTATTTCCAATGGCTTGTCGCTTCCCCCTCCTAGTTTAACAAGATTCCTGATGGTCCTATTTACCACAAAGGTCCTTTTTTCCTCTCTAACACTGATTGCATTTCCTATTTATATTAAGACAACCCTTTTAGAAAAGTGGAGAAATACAAAAACCATTGTTTTAAATGCACAAGTCCTATTTGTCATAAACCCCCTCTTTTCCCTCTGTAAAATAACTTACTGTGTTTCCTATTTATACAACATACTATCTTAAAAAATACTTGGGAGACAGAAAAATATGAAAGAAAAAAGTAAAAGTAACACATCAAGGTTTGAAATATATATCGTACATGAAAAATAATTGCTGCAATGCAAATCATTCAACAAGGCAGAGAAAATATATTTTAAAAAATATATGAAATACTGAGAAACAGCAACTTTAATATGGGAATGGTTAGAAATGGATGGATGTTTCAGAAGAGACCTCCTAAACACTTAGACCTACAGAGATGGATGGGCTGTGGCTTTTTAGAACGTCTTTCCTCTCTTCTTGTACGTTGCTTTGGTAAACAGGAGAGGAAAAAGACAAGAGAGATTTTTTTAAAGGGAAGAAGAGCATAATTAGAGGAGAGGGGCATGATGTTTAAGAAGATATCTCATGAGTGAAAAAGAGATTGCGGGTCTAGCTCCACAGACCAAAAGAGTAAGGAAAGGCACAGGCCTATTGACATAAAGGAAGTGTCAGCGTGATCCCTGGGACTGCCACCAGATGGCAGGCCCGGCCAGAGGGAGGAGCTGTGAAGGGAGGCTGAGCTGGAGGGGTGGAGCTCTGGAGTCTACAGAAGATAGACTGGGGCTGGATTAAGAAAGACTCCGAGTACCCGGATAGGAACTTCAGACACCTCCTACCGTGATTGGGAAGTGATAGAACCAGACGGATCAATGTTTTAGGAGGGATTATTGTATCAAAACCAGAGAGGGGAGGGAGAAGATAGCGAGAGATCACTAAAAGTGCTTTCCAAGTCAGCAATTCTGTAATGCTAATCCTGTCACAGTGTGTTGCCTGACCACACAATTCTCCCAGCTGAACTGCATCAGCGACTTGAACAAACCAGGAATAATACCAGAGATGGACACATTGCACAGATTCCACAACGGGACAGCTTGGTTCCATTTCACGTTCAAGGAAAATGAACAAACTATCACTATACAAAACAACATGGGTGAGCCTCACGAACATAATGTTGAGAGAAAGAGGTTAGACATATGATTCTTTGTGTGTGTGTGTGTGTGTGTGTGTGTGTGTGTGGTGCCAGAGGGTACATGCACTTGCCAGAGAGAGACAGAGAAACAAAAAAAAAGGAGGAGAAAGCGCCCCCTCACAGGGCATGGTCACAGTCACTTTGATATCCCTTCTCCATTTCTCCATCCTGTTAGGATTTGGTGCATGTACGGATGTTTTTCAACCCAGTGGGGCCAGGATTCAAAGTGTGGTCAGCCATGTGGGATCTGGCTGCCTTAATCACCAAGCCATGTGTCTAGTTCCAGGATTCCATTTCTACAAACTTCAAAAACAGGAAAGCTAATTGATGGTGAGAGAAGTGAGGATAGTGGCCATTTTTGAGGAGTGATGAGACTGAAGAGGCTATGAGGGAGATTTCCTGGGGTGCTGAGAAGGATCTAATCCCTGCTTTGAGGGGTGGTACATGGATGTGTTCATTCTAGAGGTACACTTACAATTTGTGCACTTTCAAACATCACATTATACTATAATGGATTTAAAATTTTATTTTGAAAATAAATTTTTTTTTCTTTTTTTGGAGAGGTTTTTGCTATAGGGCGTGTGCACTCGCCAGAAAGACAGAGAGAGAGAGAGACAGAAAGCGAGAAATCACCCTCCGGGGGGGGGGGGGGGGGGATGGCCATGCCACAATCCCCTCTCCTCCATTCCCCTCTTGGGATCTTGGGCACGCACGCACACGCGCCCAGCATGAGTTTAAGCCACCGGGTCCAGGACTTGAACTGCAGTCAACTACATGGGAGTCCAGTGACATAGCCATTACGCTAACTGCTGGTCCTTGAAAGTAAAATATTGAAACAAGGAAAAAATTTTAGGGAATTAAGTACATTTAGAAATGCAGAAGTTTTGAAAGAATAAAAATATTCATTTTATATTTATAGTTTCAAAGTAACTATGATAATTTGTGAACATTAAACATGTCAATTATAACTCAATAAGGCTGCAAAAAACCTTTTAAAAGTTGCATACAACTCTTTATTTATAAAGGATTATGTTTTGTACATTTTGAGATCTGAAAGAATGTGAGAAGGGAAGCAGGAAAATTCTAAGAATACTTTTTTCCTGTATGTTTTCCTATTCCACTTCCTTTTCCCCACCTCACATTTTCTCTCTCTAGGAGACTCTATAAATTATTAGCCCTAGTTCCCATGTGTGCAATACATGAATTTTATATGTATTTACACTTGTGACTAAAATTTTATGGATAGTTTTTTTGAAAAAAAAATAGCATTCAGATAAATTCCACTTTTCTCTAATTAGGGACCTAACTGCCTCAGTGTTTACGATTAAAAATGCTACTTCTTTTCAGAATTGCCCTATACTGGAATTAAAGGAACTTGGTTGGGGCAGGAGTTGGGGGAGAGATAGCACAGATATTTATTTGACATTTTGCTAACAGATTCAGAATTACCTAAAACAGTCAGAGGATGGAAACCTTCAAAGTGTCCATCAACAGTTGAATGGGTAAACAAAATATGGCATAAACATACATGCAATGGAATACTACTCAGTAGAAATGAATGGGATTCTCATACATGCTGCCACATGGATGAACCCTGAGAACATTATGCAAAGTGAAATTGATGTGGAACAACCCAAGGCTGATAACTGCCTGAACCTTCTTTTCTGATATGGAGGAACTTGTGGGGCAACCTTGAAGCAGCCCAGGGCTGATATAGCTACCTGGGCTTTCTGTTCCCATGCAAGCTAGCTGCTCTTCCCCTGAACTGTTGAGCGGCCAGAGGCCTTGAGCACGTTGGAGTCCCTGCTTCTCTGCCAGCTCCGTATTAGGGCAAATCCTGAGCCTCTTTCCCCCTATAGGGTACCCCTAGCCTGCTGAGACTCCCCCTTATCCAATTCACTCATAAAAGACTGTGTCCGACTCTCAGCCAGGCCCAGAGATTCAGTGTTAACTCTTCTGTGCCTGCCGACATAATAAAGAGTTCTCCTTTCTCTCCTGAGTGCTGCATTTTGTTTCTCGGCATCTGTTTTTCTGCAACAAACTAAACCAGACACCATAGGACACGTATCATATGATTCCACTTACAAGAGGTACCTACAATAATCAAATTCATAAAGACGATTAAACAGTGGTTGCCAGGAGCTGGGGAGTGAGGTGGGGTTACTATTTAATGGGTACAGAGTTTCAGTTTTGCAATATAAAAATGTTTCTGGAGATTGATTGCACAACAATGTGAACATAATTAACACTACTGAACTGTATATTTAATTGATGGCTAAGATGGTAAATTTTATGTTCAAATGATGATAAAAAATAAAACTCTAGAAATAGATAGTGGTGATGATTAAACAACACTGTAAATATACTTAATTCTATTGAATTGCACATGTAACATGGTCAGATGGGAAATTTTGTTATACATATTTTACCATAGTAAAAAAAATGCTGGGGAAATAAAAGAAAAACAAAAGAACACCCCAAACAACCAGCACAGAAGAACTGAAATCCCCTGCTAACTCAGGGTGCTGAAACACCCAAGAAAATGTGTGTGTGTGTGTGAAGGAGTCATAAACAGCTTTTGCTTTTTGCAATCCTGCCCACCTGTAGGTCGAGGAGGATGGCCATCTTCTGACATAGTTCCCCCAAATTTACCTCTGTTTGAAAATCAAGTTCATAATTAGCTCCACGTGATTCATTTTGAATTTTTACTTTATTCAAGGTCCTTACAAGGAAACCAATATTAGGTGGAGTTTGTTGCAGGTCTCAAAACTAACCTAATCATTCATTCAACAAACATTTATTGTTCACTGACCATGGAGGGAGGTGCACTAAACTAAACTAAGAAGGGTAAGAAAATCACTGCCCTGGAGAGCGTCTCAGCGTGTGTCACGGGTGATAAATCTGTACAGCCCAATGAGGCTAAAATCTACAGGTCCCATGCTGGACAAATTTTCCATTCATTGCTGATTCACTATTAATTGTGTTGCTTCTTCATAGCCTCTCCTTGAACTCCGCCAAAATGATTGCAGGCAGTGAACTACTTCCTATGTATACACGCTGAATAAAATAAATGAATTTATAGGGGAAACCTTTAATATCATGGCTTGTAATAATTAGAGCAACATTTTAAGAGCTCCCTGATGCCAATCGCAATGCCCCTTATCTATGTAATTGACTATTACATACTGGCAAGATCATTCCAAGCTGGTTTTCCACCGCTATCATCAACCTGGGATTTGTGGTGGCTTTAACCCTCCTATTCACATGCTTAGTACACAGGAAATGCCAATTCTTATTATCATGAGCCAAAACAAAGTGACCACAGGCAAAGAGTGATTACCTGAGCTTCGGAATTAAACTCTCCGAAACTAAACAGCCTGGACCTTAATTCTAGTTCTGCTGCCTTTTCCTCTTCTCTCATACAGTTAGCCTTCAGCATCTCCTTCTGCTCCAAAAGAAACTCGATGTTGCTATTTCTACGGTGAAAGAGGAATGAGACCTCGTTGGTGACCATCGGTTAGAAACTTCAACACTCTTCTTAGATCATCTGTCAACATTCAATGTCTAAGGAGATAAATATGTGTCCATATTTGAAGACATTTTCAAGTTCAAATGAATAAAGAAATGCAGAAATGCTTCTTTTAACTTCTACCTTAAGGCATTTTCTTCCCCTCCCCCCCTTTTGTGGCTTCACTCAAGGCTCCCAAATAGAAAGCAGCCGGCCTGGGTGTCAGGAACCCAGTGTGGTGTGAATTGATTCATCACATCGGGGTTCTCAACCCAGGCTGATAATCAGCTACTTGGGGGCCAAGGGGAAAAATACAGACTCCTGACTCCCTCGCCTAGATATTCTGATGAAGATCCTCTAGAGATAGACTCTATTGTAATATAGAGCCCCTATTCTTGCCTGCCTGCACCCACCTTGTCCCTGATCATTGTATTGTGGTATCATATAATCCTCTCAATATGAGGATCGAGAAAGACACAAGGATGGAAAGGATACAGTAACAGCAATAATGGCGCTGAGATAATGATTTTTAGGTCCTTACTTCTAAACAAATGAATTTGTTCTGAAATTCAAAGTAGTTTGACCTATTCTTTAAAAAAAAGATGGTCATCTTCTGGCCCAGAAAATTGCTCTTAAAAATGCTATACACATTTTTATAATGGGTAGATATAAAGATCTGTTCTCTAAAACTTAAACCTCTTTTTCAAAATTGTAATAACATTACATTTTTTCTTAAAGAATTATTTATTTATTCATTCATTTCATTTTAATTTGACCAGAGAAAGACACACACACACACACACACACACACGGGGGGGGGGGGGGGGGGGAGTGAGAAAGCAAGCCACCAGGTCCGGGACTTGAACCGTGGTTGACCATGTGGGAGTGTCCAGCACCTTAACCACCATGCCACCTGCTGGTCCCCGTAATAATATTAAATTTTAGAGGGAAGGATTTTTTGTTTGTTTAGGTTTTGCCATAGAGCATGTGCACTCAATGGAGAGGGATAGAAAGGGATAGAGAGAGGGAAAGTGAAAAATCACTCCCCAGGAGGGATGGCCACACTGCAATCCCTTCTCCATTTTCCTCTTGAGATTTTGGGCATGTACACACACATGTGCCGACGTGATTTTTAGGCCACTGGATCTGAGATTTGATTTGAGGTTGGCAATGGAGGAGCCACGGGGCAGCCTTAGCCACCATGCCACCTGCTGGCCTGAGGGGAGAAATTTTGTGAGTCAACAAAGTTTCCTTCCATGGACAGAAATTCCTTTCATAATATCCCTGGTATCTTATGTGCATTACAAAATGATAAAATATTTCATCATAAAATTTTTTTGCTGGGAGTCACAGCCAAGGAAAATACATTTATTAATATTATCATCCATAGCATGAGTTGATTATGAAAATGACAGCTAGCCAGGGATAGGGTGAAAACAACATTGGTCAAAATGTAAGGCAGTAGGCATCATTTTAATCCTTTTCAGCCTTCTAAACTATCTTTTATTATTATTAGTTAGGAAAATATTCTGACAAATGAAAGGAAGTAAGAACAAAATTAAACTGAAGCCAATCTATCTGTGTATATATTTACACCTCCTGCTTTTTGCACCCTGTAATAGAAACTATTATTAATAAAAATCCTAGCTTAGGGGCCAACAGATGGCATAATGGTTATGTCATGGGACTCTCATGTAGTCGACTCCAGTTTGAGTCTCAGACCCAGCAGCTTGAAACTCATGCTGGGTGCATGTGTGTGTGTGCACACACCCAAAATCCTATGAGAAAAATAGAGGAAAAGAGATTGCAGTGTGGGCACCCCCCGGGGGGTGATTTCTCCCTTTCTGTCTCTCTGTCTCTCCAGCAAGTGCACATGCCCTATAGCAAACATCGGTCTCTAAAAAAAAAAAAAGAATAATTCAAGCTTACATACAGAGACTGCCAGGAAGATCTACACATAAATGGATTGAATCCAATCTTCAGTAGGAAACTGCATAATAGAATACATTAACTTGTTTTTCACGACTTACATTTTATCCTGTATAACTTTTTCTCGTTTGTTAACATCTTCAAGATTTTCATCTACGTCTTGGGAATATTGTACCAGCGTAAGATTCTGCTCTTCCAGCTCTGTGAGGACTTGAAGTAACTCTTCAGGCTCTTTGAAATAAAGCTCTGGCTTCTGATCAATCAATAACAAAGGATATGGTTCACTTAAAAATAATATGCCACCACGTGACTTCCCTAGGAGATACAGTGGTGTAAAGGAATACTGTTCCGAATGTGAGGGAGGCCTGGGGAGGGAATTGCACAGGTGGCTCGCTGACTTCCAAGTGAAAGGTGGCTTTCGGGTAGAGGACATTTTCAGTGTAGGACGTAGAAGAGAGGTGAGAGTATTAGTGAAAGGAAGGAGAAGGGAAAAGGGAAGATGAGGTTGAGGAAAAGAGAAAGAAGAGGCATATGGCAAAAGAGGTGTCAAGAGCAGGAAAAAGGAAAGGGCAAGGGAGAAAAAAAGAAAGAAGAAAGGCTAAGTGAGGTCATTTTCTCCCCACATTTAAATTAGTTCGTATTTTCCAATTTTTTAACAATTGGTATATACTGCTTTAAGTAAACAACTTCAAAAAGATGACTTGAAAATTTGCATATCTTGGGACCAGCAGATAGCAGAATGGCTACGTCGTTGGACTCCCATGTAGCCGACCGTGGTTTGAGTCCTGGACCTGGTGGCTTAAACTCATGCTGGGCGCATGTGCATGCGTGCCCAAGATCCCGAGGGGAGACTCGAGGAGAAGGGATTGTGGTGTGGCCATCCCCCTGGGGGGTGATTTCTTGCTTTCTGTCTCTCTGTCTCTCTCCGTCTTTCCAGCGAACACACGCGCCCTATAGCAAAAACCTCTCCAAAAAAAAGAAGAAATTTGCATATCCACGTTCATCATTATTTATAATAGCTAAGAGGTGGAAGCAACCTGAATGTCCACAGATGGATGGATGGATGAAAGTGAGGTATAAACATATAGTGGAATACTACTCAGCCTTAAAAAAGGAAGGAAATCCTGTTACATGCCACGGTATGAATGACCCTTGAAAGTATTATGCTAAGTGAAATAGGTCAGTCATCAAAAGACAAATGCTGCATGATCCCATTTATATGAGATATCTAATGTAGCCAATCTCTTAGAAACAGAAAGTAGAATGGTGATTGCCAGGGACTAGGCGAGAGGAGGAAGAGGAGTTGTTTAATGGGTAGTGGGTTTCCATTTTGCAAGTTGAAAAAGTTCTAGAGATCTATGGCATGACAATGGGTGTTAAAAGTTAACACTACTATGCTTCACACTTAAAATGATTAAGTTGGTAAATTTTATGTGTTTACCATAAATTAAAAAGAGTCTTGTGGTATACAATAAAGAATGATTTTTATTTTGCTACTTTTGAGTTTCTGTGGTTATATTTAGGGTGAGGCTAGCTCAAAGTCAAACTTGTAGCAATAAAGGACTATTCTGTTGAAGTCCTATTTATCTAACGGCTCAGCTGCCCGATATATTTCAAGCCCTCGGAAAGTGGCTATTTTTACAGGAAGATTGAAGGTTTTCTACATCTCTTTACCAATTATTACCTTTTTTTTTCAAAGAGAGATTTTTGCTATAGGGCACGTTCACTCACTGGAGAGACAGAGAGAGAAAGTGAAAAATCACCCCCCCCCAAAAAAAAAAGGCCACGCTGCAATCCCTTCTCCTCTTGGGATTTTGGGCATGCATGTACATACTCCTGGCATGAGTTTCGCACCTCTGGGTCCAGGACTCGAACCATAATCAGCCATGTGGGAGTCCAGCACCTTAACCACTATGCTACCTGATGCTCCCTCAAATTATTACCTTTTTATAGACATTTATTTTTTTGAGATGTCTTATATCAAAGATACATATATATATATATATATATATATATATATATATATACAAAAAATGGAAACAATATCAAAATCATGTATTTTGTAGAATATTAACAATAAGAAGTTTTAATTTTTAAATATTTAGACCAAGAAATGTAATTTGGTTACCATATCCAAGTGGATATCTTCATCATAAAGGAAGTCTGAACTATCTTCTGAATTGTCACTGTCAGGTTGGCTACAAAAAAAAGAGAAAAAGTAAATGCCTGATTTTTTCTTCTTCTTCTTTTTTTTTTTTTTAAGAATAATTTTTGCTATAGGGCACATGTGCTTGCCAGAAAGACAGAGAGAGACAGAGAGCGAAAAATCACCTCCCAGGGGAGATGGCCAAACTGCAGTTGCCTCTCCTCCGTTTCCCCCTTGGGATCTTGGTTACACATGTGCATGCCGTAGGCGTGAGTTTAAGCCTCTAGGACTGGGACTCCGACCTTGGTCAACAATTTGGGAGTCCAGCGATGTAACAATTATACCATCTGCTGGTTCCCATAAATGTCTGACTTCTGAGCCATTTTTCGTTATTGGCTCTCATTTCTGAATTGTCTTTGGAACCTAACTAGAAGTTCTTTTCAATACCCTTTTAGGGAACTGCTGATTGCAGAAATCCATGATTTCATGAATATGCAAAAGAATATCAGGTTCAATCCTAGACAAGGCTGACATACACAATGAGACCACATGGAAAGGCCACAAAATTTGGTACCAATTAAAGTATACCTATATAAAAGGTCATTTTTTTAAAAGTTTTTTTGCTATAAGGTATGAGTGCTCACCAGACAGAAACAGAGAAGGAAAGTGAGAAATCACCCCCCAGAAAAGGGAAGTGAGAAGGATGGCCATGCCACAATCCTTTCTCCTCCATTCTCTCCCTTTGGGGCATGCCCACCCACACACACCTGGCATGATTTTCCAGCCACCAGGTCTGAGACTCGAACCATGGTCAGCCATGTGGGAGTCCAGTGCCTTACCATCAATCCACCTGCTGGCCCCAAGTAAGGTAACTTTTTAAAAGAAATGCATGACAGCTTTCATTTCCATATTTTGTCCCTTTAATACAGTCTTGAGAAACTAACCATGCTCAAGTACTCAAAACTAAGCTCGTATCACAGTCTTCCAAATATCCCCTAGTAAGACCATACTTGTCTTTTTAAGAGCAGCTTTTACTTTTCAAAATATCCTCAGATCAGGCTGAGGAAGTGTTGGTTGAGAAAATGAGTGATAAAGTATGATCTTAAAGAAAAAAAGTCTTCAACAAAATAAAATGAGAATATGAGAAGGCTCAAGGCTTGGATCCCAGGTTGACCTGAACACACCAAACACACCAAACCCAGGGGGTGATCAGATCCCAATTGGCTTGAAGTCTGGGAGTGGGAGAGAACCAGGCATGACAAGACTGTGACAGGGGTCCCTGTCTCTCTCTCTTACTCACTCAAGAAAAAGGGAGGGAAGGAGGAAGGAAGGCTTTTTTAAAAAAGAAAGATAGGGGCTGGCAGGTGGCGTGGTGGTTGAGGGTGCTAGACTCCCACATGGTTGACTGTGGTTCAAGTCCCGGACCTGGTGTCTTGCTCTCTTACTTTCCTCTCTCTGTTGCTCTCTCTCTCTCACTCTGTCCCTCTCTGGTCAAATATAAATAAATAAATAAATAAATAAATAAATAAATAAATAAATAAATAAAGTTAGATAAGTTAATTTTAAAAAAAGAAAGATGAATGGAAAATGATAAGGATATTAAAGAAACAGGAAATACCAAGACAGTAAGGTGGCCATTGGTATGATCTAGGAATTAACACTTTCAAGAAGAGGGTGGTGATGATGGGAAAAGTGAGAAAATGAGTGGAGGAGAATCTAGACGTACAGGGAAAAATGAAATCATGAGGGACCAAAAATAGAACTGTTGGGATCAAAAGAGAAGAAACATAGATAACTCCAACATTACTAGTCTAGGATGTTGGAATAAGGGAAGTAGCACTCATAGGAAGGAAAATGGTTTAAAGATGAGATAAGAAAAGAATGAATATTTGCTCTGTTCATGTTAACTTTGAGGGGATGAAGTCATCTTTTGAGTAATTAAGAGATAATGTGCAAAACAAAGAAAGGGCCATGATAGAAGGTGAATACCAGCAGACGGCCTTTGACAAAGCATTTGACACTACTGTTCACCTCTTCTCCTGTTCATAACCTCACTATCTAAGCAAACTTCTCACCTCTCTTATCTCTTGTGGTCTTTGGGGACTCCTCTTCTACACGAATATATGTTGTCACTCAGCCTTCTTCCCTTCTCAGTCTACCCATTCTTTTGGGGCAACCTTGTTCTCACTCTTGGATTGCTAATACACTAACAACTCTCAAATATCAAACAATAAAGTCAGCAATATGGGATCCAGTTCCTTAACCACCACACCATCTACTGACCCAGTAGGCAAAATTTTTTAGAACTGACAACCAAAGCATAATTCATAAAAGAAAAAAATGATAAATTAGACTTCATTAAAATTAAAAATCATTTGTACCACAAAAGACTCTATTTAAGAGAATGAAAGGACAATCTACTGACCTGGAGAATATATCTGCAAATCACATATCCCCAAAGGACTAGGAGCGAATATATAAAGAGTTTTCAGAATTCAACAGTAAAACAATCCAGTTGGGAAATGAGCAGAAGACACGCACAGACATTTCACCAGAGGATATAAAGATGCAAACAACACATGAAAAGATGGTCAATACCATTAACTACTAGGAAAAAAGCAAATTGAAAGTACAATAAGATAGGGCCAGCAGGTGGCATGGTGGTTAAGCAGCTGGATTCTCACATGGCCAACTCTTCAGTTCGAGTCCCAGACCTGGTAGCTTAAAAAATCATGCCAGGCACGTGTGTGTGCATGCCCAAAATCCTGAGAGGAGAATGGAGTAGAGGGATTGTGGCATGGTTATCCCTCTTGGGGGAGGAATGTTTATAACTATAAATATACTAGCCGTAGTATTATACCACAGTCTTATAAAATGTTACCATTGGGGAAAACTAGGTAAACAGTACATGGAATTATTTCTGTATTATTTCTTACAACTCTGGGTTAATCTGAGATGATCTAGTAATAAAAATTTAATTAAAATTTAAAAATGACAGCTAAATGCCACTGAAGTGGAGCAACCCAGAATTCAGAGCAAAGTGTCTCTTGTCCTCAGTGATTATTGTGGATACTGTGCTACTGGCTCCTTCTGTCTTTCTCAGGTTGGTGTACCTGTTCCGGGCCTTAACACACCCTTTTCTTTCTTTCTTTTCTTTTCTTTTTTTTTTTTTTTTTAAATTATTTCTTTAATTTTATTTATTACTATTATTTTTGAAAAATTTGCTATAGGGCATGTGTGCTCACCAGCAAGAGACAGACTGAGAGAGAGAGAAAGGAAAAGTGAGAATCAAGCTGCCAGGTCTGGGACTTGAACAGTGGTCAACCCTTTGGGTTACTGGGCCCACCTTACCTACTGGCCCAATAACACACTTTCTTAAGCTCCCTTAGGGTAGCTAGGGTTGAAAACTGACAATTTATGAAATAATGAGTATAAATGAGTCATAATTGAGGAAGGGAAGAAATAAAAATAAATAGCAATAAAAATGCTTTATGATCGGATTGCAGCAATTCTGAACGATGTGGTGAAATTACAAGCACACAGGCTAGCAGAGTCATTTCATAAACCATAGGGAAGTGGGTTCCGGGAGGCAAATACCTCAGAGGCAGGGGGTAAGCAGTTCCTATACAGCAGTTACAGGCAGAGAGGTCTGCCACTTAGCACAGGCACCTCAGGAACACAGAGGAGGCAGCCTCCACCTCCGGTATCTGTTACAACAGGTGCAGGTATGTGCTATGTAGGTTGAGGAAAGCCTAAAACACATATTTGCCAAAAAGCAATTCAATTTTTAAGAGAATTCAGCAAGTAGTTACTATACTTTGAAGAGGATGATTGTCTATCTTCTTGGAAGACAGAGACTCTCTTCTGTGGCTTTGCTGTTCATAACATCCAGGTAAAGTCCATGTTGTAGGTGATGGTGGCATGAAAAAAAATAACATGTCATTAGAAAGTGGTCTTTGTCACGTGATGCAAAGTCTTTATTTTTCTGCACAGATATGCCCTTTACTTCTTTTTAAAAATTATTTTATGAGAATAATAACCTTAGAGGGGCTGGCAGGTAGCATGGTGGTTAAGGGCACTGGACTCCCGCATGGTCAACTGTGGTTCAAGTCCCGGACCTGGCGGCTTGCTTTTTCACTTTCTCTCTGTCTCTCATTGTGTCCCTTTCTGATCAAATTTAAATAAATAAATAAGTTCAATAAAATAATTCTTATAAAAAAAGAAGAAGGGGAACCAGCAGTTAGCGTAATAGCTATGTCACTGGACTCCCACGTAGTCGACCGCGGTTCGCGTCCCGGACCCGGTGGCTTAAAACTCACGCCGGGTGCGTGTGCGTGCGTGCCCAAGATCCCGAGAGGAGAATGGAGGAGAAGGGATTGTGGTGTGACCATCCCCCCTGGGGGGTGATTTTTCGCTTTCTGTCTCTCTGTCTCTCTCTGTCTGTCTGGCAAGCGCATGCGCCCTATAGCAAAAAAAAAAAGCTCTCAAAAAAAAAAAAAAAGAGAAAAAAAAAGAAGAAGAATCATAGAGGAAATGGAGTATCCTTTTTGCAGAAATTAAGTTCCAAGGATAAGTTTAAAATCAAAGGCTCACTAGCTGGGGGTGGGGTGGGTTATGCAGGAGTGGGTGGGGGAATGCATATTATCAGAAGCAGGATACAGCTATCCAAAGTCACAGATTGGGGGCCTCAGTTGTGAAATATATGCCATATTCTATCTAACCACGTACATATACATATTTTCAAGCACAGTTTTTTTTTTTTTTAAGTCAAGGGTGAAAATTAAAATGACATGCACTTCAATCATTCCATACTAAGCATAGACCTACTATTGTCACACACAACATGTCACCAGTGTACTTGTTCCCCCCATTCCTATGGGAACCTGTTCTCCCACATCAAAGCCTGGACCTAGTCCTGGTCTGAAACTGAGAAGTGGTCAAATGTCTTGGGTCTCTTCATCAACTGGCTCCCAAATCCCTTCCATACCAGGTCATGTTTCTTCATGCCAGCGCTGGCTTTGATGACTCTCAGTCTTCCTTCCTGCTATTCTGTCGTGAAACCACTCTCCATTTGTTAAGATCCTATTCATCCTTCAGAATCCAACTCAAATGTGACCTTGCCTTATAAGTTCCCCAGACTGGGACCAGCAGTTGGCGTAATGGCTATGTCGCTGGACTCCCAAGTAGTCGACTGCGGTTCAAGTCCTGGACTTGGTGGCTTAAACTCACACCGGGTACGTATGCATGCATGCCCAAGGTCTCAAGAAGAGAATGGAGGAGAAGGGATTGCGGCGTGGCCATTCCCCCTGGGGGATGATTTCTCACTTTCTGTCTCTCTATCTCTCTCTGTCTTTCTGGTGAGTACACGCTCCCTATAGCAAAATCCTCTCCAAATAAATAAATACCCCAGACTGGGATTACAGTTTTGGCTTTGGCCCTTACTATTGTCTCTACCAAATCATTCACCCCATGATATTGCACAGTCCTGGGGCACAGAACTATGTCTTATTTGTCTTTGTGTACTTGAAGGTCTTGGAGAACTCCTAGCACATTGCATGCCTCCATTAACTATAAGTGAGTGAAGGAGAGGAGGCAGTAAGTGAACAAGAAACCAGATGGGTCCCACCATGATCACAGTTGATCAGTTTAGCTTTTAAGCTGAAACCCAAACGCATATTACTAAAACATATTGTTAAGGGTGTTATTTAACTGGGTAAATTCTATGTTCAAGATTTTGAAGAGTATATGTGCTCCATCCACTCCCTGTACACTCCCCCAACTCTACTTAGGATCTTTGAATAGTAACAGTAATCACAAAGTAAAATGACTTAAATAATGTGGATCTGAACTGTCTTCACAACCCAAAAGAATGGATGTTTTCAATCAGGTGGCCAAACGCACAAGGCATCAGGCTCTTACGAGGGTGATTTGGGGGCAGGCAAGTTGCACTGCTGAGTTGTACTCCCAACAGACTACATCCCATGGTGAAGAGCAGGAGAGAGAAAAGGAGTCGGCAAGAGTCAGGCTGTACTGGGGGCTGCAAACTCAGGGCAGGGCAGGTAGAAGAGTGATGTGTGCCCAGCAGAGATGGAGGTAACTGGAGAGAGCAGCACGCTCCCCTGGGGGCACTTCTAACTTAGCCCTGGACTTCAGATCTGGTGCTTTTCAAGAAAAGATAGAATCCAGATTTTTTTTTTATATGACATTTGCTTATTTAAAAATGTTGGCCACCACATCAAGCAATGTTAAAACATGGGAGCCTCATGGAGCAGTTCAGTGAGCTGGATCTCTCCTCTGTGGTTCTGATGGAGAAAGGAGGGTCAGGATGAAGGGAAGAAGGTCATTGCCCCAGAAGGGCCTGGGGATATTGAAGGAATTTTGGGAGTTGATGGTGGTTATTTGAGAGTTCCCTCAGTCTTTTCCAAGAGCTACTACTCTGAGTTACTGGTCAATGGTTGTCATCTGGTTTCCTGGACTGGGGAATACTGGAGGGAGGCCTGAGCCGGAGCAGTGAGGGGGTGCCACTAGGAGAGACCTCAGGGTGTGTGCCAGTCAGCCAGGCCCCCTAGTCCTGACTCTCTGCTCCTCTGTGCACTCATGCTCCTCTCTGAGTTCTGAGACAATGTCAGTGAGAGAACTGAACCCCTGGCTCCTCAGGATGATGGGTGATGTGGACACTGCTCTTGTTTTCCAGGTTAGCTTGCAGAGTTCCATTTCCGCCCTAAGGTGGCCACATTCTTTGTTTTACTTTTATGAATAAAGCCACTCATCTCTACTTTTACCGTGGTTATCTCTTTCCAGAGCCGTGTCTTCTGAATGTGACGGCTTCCTGAAGTTCTCTAAGTTATCCTCTTTGTTTTGTGAATGTAATATCAAACCTAGAAATGGGAAATAAAGAGGGGGAGAGAAAAGGGGAAAAAGAAATGTGAGAATAAGAACTTCATCTTTGGGCAAAGGTAGACTTGTTGCCAAAACTTATAGAAACAGAAATATAAAATAGAGACATCATAACCAGCAAATGTATCATGCAGATGGCAAGGACTGGTCTCTGGCATAGGAAAGACTATGGGAGGGACCAGCAGGTGGCATGATGGCTAAGGCACTGGACACTCTCACACAGCTGACAACGGCTCAAGTCCCAGACCTGGTGGCTTACCTTCTCACTTTCTCTCTCTCTCTGTGTCTCTCTGGTCAAACTAAAATAAATGAATGAATGAATAAAATTAAATAAATACTTTTTTTTTTTTAAATAACAGACTGTGGGAGACCAAGAGGTTTTCATTTCCAATATCAGTTGGGTATGATCCCTAATATCCCTTTTAGCTGTTCACTCCTTTGGACTGAGAGAGTTAGTGAGCATCTTCTCTTTAGAGTAACACATCTAGAGGGACTGAATCTTAAGCTGTTAAATGCAAATACTTCTCAATTTTCTTTTCCATTTATTTTCCCTTGTTCAACATAATTTAATAGCTTTTCTTTATTATTATTATTATTATTATTATTATTATTATTATTATTTGCCATAGAGTGCAGGCGCTTACCAGAGAGATGCAGTGACAAATCACTCCCTAGGATGATGGTCACACCATAATTCTTTCTCCTTCATTGTCCTTCTGGAACTCCGGGCATGCATGCACACACTCCCAGCATGATTTTCAAAGCTGCCAGATCTGAGATTCGAATTGTGGTTGGCCATGTGGGAATCCAGTGCTTTAACCACCACACCACCTGCTGGCCCCACTATTTAGCAGCTTTAACCAAGTGCCATCGCTGTGTTCTAGACTCAACATGCGTGATCTAATTTAATCATATACAGCACAGTGAGAGACATAAGGAACTGAACAAGGTAACCATCAGGGAAATGTTTAAAAGCCAGCTTTCTGGAAAATGAATTCTCCCTGGTTTGTAGTTTCCTGGTTTCTGTGGAGTAGGTCTCCTAGCTGGGAGTCATAGGATCAGCGTCCTGCTGTGCTCCTTCGGGGCTCACTACCGTTCTTGTTCCCCCCTGGAAAGTTGAGGCAGCAAGGTAAGACAATCATAGAGCTATTTTCTTTGGTTTTCCCTCTCCATTGATGACTCCATTTTGTTGCTTGATGTCTACTGTTTGAAAACTATTATTACAAATATTTTTTCAGGTGGGGGGGTAAGTCTGGCTCCTTTCCCCCAATGTATCTTTAAGTACAAGTCTTCTCCCTTCATTAGTGGTCTCCTTTTTATCACTAACTGAATTCTTATGGAGAATAGGATCTCTTATGTGGCCATTAAGCTGACTTCTCAAGGCCAGTTATATAGCATTTTAATCACTAAAACTGTGTGACAGTATGTATACACCATACTTTGAAAGATTAGAAATCCCCTCCCATTACATTCTTGATACAAAAATATTTGTTTATCTTTCTAGATAACCCTGAGAATTATTGTGTAAAGTTCTCTGTCCCAATGCCCATATTCCTGACAAATTTTTGATAACCTTTTTATTATAATGCCATAAAATTTATACATTATTATTATTTTTTTAATGGCAACTTTAGGGGCCAGCAGGTGGCATTGTGGTTAAGGTACAGGATCCCACATGGCTGACTATGGTTTGAGTCCTGGACGTGGTAGCTTGAAAATCATGCTGGCTGCATGTGTTTATGTACTGAAAATTCCAAAAGGAGAATGGAAAAGAATGGATTGTAGGATAAGGATTTGTTACTTTTCCTCTCTCTGTCTCTCTGTCTCTCTGGTGAGGGCACAACCCCTATGGCAAAAACCTTTGAAAAAAAATGACAGCTTCCTATCTGAAAACATGAATGTTTCTATTTATTAAACTTCTAGGTTACACACATTACTGTTGTTTTCTTAGATTTTATTTCTTTGTGTATTTTGTAGTGAATAATGTTAATTGATTTAGGTTAATGAAGTATAATCGATTTTGTGCCTATTTGCTCTGCAGAGACCTTTAATAAAATAAAAGTTGTTTAGATTTTTGGGGAAAACAAGGGATTCTAGACATGCTACTGTATTATCTACAGATAATATATTTCCTCTTTTTTATGTGTATGCTTTTATTTATTTTATATCTGAAATTAATCTGAGTTTTCAAATTAATAATATAGAATATCAGATAGTGAGATATAGTGAGAATACTAGTTCAGGTTCTGCTTTTAAAAATCTGACTATTGGGAGGGACCAGCAGTTAGCGTAATGACTATGTCGCTGGACTCCCATGTAGTTGACCGCGGTTCGCGTCCCGGACCCGGTGGCTTAAAACTCACGCTGGGCGCGTGTGCGTGCGTGCCCAAGACCCCGAGAGGAGAATGGAGGAGAAGGGATTGCAACGTGGCCATCCCCCCTGGGGGGTGATTTCTCACTTTCTGTCTCTCTGTCTGTCTCTCTTTCTGGCGAGTGCAGCACCCTATAGCAAAAACCTCTCCCCCCCAAAAAAAAAGTAAAAATATGACTATTGGGGCCAGCAGGTGGCATGGTGGTTGAGGCACTGGACTCCCACACGGCCAACCATGGTTCGAGTCCCATATCTGGTAGTTTGCTTTCTCTTTCTCTCTCTCTCCCCCCCCTCTCTCTTTCTGGTGAGCATATGTACCCTACAGCAAATTAAAAGATAATAATAAATAAAATTAAATAAATAATTTAAAAAGTACATTTAAAAAAACTGACTAAATAAGTAACAAATATTGAAGCAGAATATTTTAGAATTAGGAGTATTTACTTAATTGAAATGAATAATATATGACTTACCTGTGACTATTTTGGGAAGGAAGAAATGTTTTTTGGTCAACTGTGCTCTTTTTAGTGCTTGCTGGATTTGCCAATGTTTTGGAGACAATTTCAGCAGAAAAAAACCATATTTCATGTACTGCTTAAGGAGGAATTCTGTTTTTGCTATTTCACTACTCCAAAGAAACAAAGATATGATTAAGTATATATCTGTGTGAAAGCATGTTCATTAAAAATATTTTTTAAATTTTATTCTCTTTATTATGTATTTGAATAATCATCTTCTTATCAAAAATTGTAAATACAGCCCCCAAAAATGGGCTCTTGGGGCTGGTAAGCAACATGGTGGTTAAAGACACTGGACTCCCACGTGGCTGACCATGGTTCGAGTTCTGGACCTGGTGACTTGCTTTCCTGCTTTCCTTCTCTCTCTTTCTCTGTTTGATCAAACTGAATAGTAATAAATAAAGTTAATAAAGTAGTTCTTTTAAAAAATGTGGGCTCTGATACGAGACAGGAAGGAACTCATCTGAATAAAACATGCCCAAGTATATTCACACATAGAATAGGCTGATGATAGCTTTATTTATTCTGTGAGAAACGCCAAATTAAGTTTAGACATAGGGAGAAATTAGTAGCAAAAGACAGTATTTATGTAAGGGAATAAAGGACGCTAACACTTGGCGAGCTACTCCTTTGTAATGAGCGCTGTGCAGGACACACTACGACATAATTTTGTCCTCAGTACAACGATGTAAAATGGGTATTATTGGGCCTAATGGTGGCACCGAGGTGATGCGATGCGCTGAGAGATTTTTGAACATGCTGTGCTCATTATCCGGGGCTGCCTGAGGCTGGGGCTGGATCGTGGTGTTAAGACCCTGCTGGGGTACCTTTCTCTCTTTGTGTTTCTCTGACTTATGGAAGAAACAAATAAACTTTAAAGAAAAAATAATATAGGTATTATCTCCATCTTTTTAAGCTGCTGAGTCCCAGAAAACTACACAGTTGGCCATGAGGGATCCAGCTACTTTAACACCATACTGATTTCAATTCCAATTTTCTTTTTTTTTAGACAGAAAGATTTTTGCTATGGGGCAAAAAGTGCTTGCCAGAGAGACAAAGAGACAGAGAAACAGAAAGCAAGAAATCACCTTCTAGTAGAGATGGCCACGCCACAGTCCCTTCTCTTCCAGTCTCCTATAGGGATTTTGGGCACACATGCACACATGCCTGGCGTGAGTTTCAAGTCGCTGGATCCAGGACTTGCACTGCGGTTGACTAAGTGGGAGTCCAGTGCCGTAACACTATCTGCTAGTCCCATAATCCCAGTTTTTTGTTTTTGTTTTTTTTGAGAGGTTTTTGCTATAGGGCGCGTGCGCTTGCCAGACAGACAGAGACAGAGAGATAGAAAGCGAGAAATCACTCCCCGGGGGGATGGCCACGCCGCAATCCCTTCTCCTCCATTCTCCTCTAGGGATCTTGAGCACGCACACACACGCGCCTGGCGTGAGTTTAAGCCACCGGGTCTGGGACTCAAACCACGGTCGACTACGTGGGAGTCCAGCGACATAGCCATTACGCTAACTGCTGGTCCCCCGACACAATCCCAGTTTTTAATAGCAATGCTAGGTTCTAGTTAATTTCAGTATAAATATTTAAAAAATTACTGCCAATTATGACTGTAAGGTGATTATAAAATGACTCCCAATTTCAAAGTTACTAAAATGTGGGAAAACGTGTCTCACTTGGCAATAACTTATTGTTCGCTTCTGTGTCTACAAAAGAGAGAAAATCTTCAGCCAGAATCCTCTATATCATCTTGTTACCCACTCAGGAACAATCCTTGATTGATAGGTTACTTACTTTAAAAAAATGTTTATCCCGGGACCAGCAGTTAGCGTAATGGCTATGTTGCTGGACTCCCACGTAGTCGACCGCGGTTTGAGTCCCGGACCCGGTGGCTTAAACTCACGCCGGGCGCGTGTGCGTGCGTGCCCAAGATCCCGAGAGGAGAATGGAGGAGAAGGGATTGCGGCGTGGCCATCCCCCCTCGGGGGTGATTTCTCGCTTTCTATCTCTCTGTCTCTCTCTGTCTGTCTGGCGAGCGCATGCGCCCTATAGCAAAAAAACAACCTCTCCAAAAAAAGAAAAAAAAAATGTTTATCCCTATGCCATCATCAGCTGAGAAGTATTGTTCCTATTTCAGTCTTGCTAGGCACAAACAGGATTTCATGGGGCATAGAAATCTGATCACAAAAAGATGGTGCCCCTCCCTCACCTTTTCACTGCCTGCACCTCCATACTTGCTTTCTTTAGCTCTGCTGTAGTTTGTAGTTTATTGAGAGTTTCTTGTGCTGCGCTGAAAAAAAAAAAAAAAAAGAGGTTTATTTTGTTTCATATCGTGTTCTGGGAAACTTCAAAAAATAAATAAATAACAAAAGAAGGAAAGATAAAAGAAAGGGGAGAAAGGAGGAGTTTGGCCAGAGTGAAGAAACTAACATTTTCAGAGCATCTACTGATCTCTGGTCATTTTCTCGAAGGAACTCTTCAAAGGCCATTGCATCTTCTTGGAGCTTTTTTTCGGCTTTTGAGAGTTGTCTTTCCTTCATTACGATGTTTTTTTCATATTTTTTAATTGTGTTTCTTTTGGTTGACAGCGTATACTAGGAATATTGAAAACAAATGTAAGACAGTTACTCCACGTTGTCTAGAGCATTTCTACAGTCTCATAATAAAGGAAAAAGTAGCTAGCACAGTAAGTGGTCGTTGGTACTAGAAATAACAGTCTGCCCGTGAAGGGAGCCTTTCACCTTTATTTCATGAAGAAATTGGATTTGGAGGGAAAGTTAGAAGAGGGACTAATTCCTCTTTATTTTATGAAGAGACACAGTGTGGTTCCAGAAGGGCTATGCCCTCAAAAGCAGAAATTGCTACATTTGCCTCCAGAGAGCAGGGCCGTTTGGTACTGCCCACAGTATACTGCCCTCTAGTACTTTCTGGGTGTTGGGAAACTGAGCTGTCCGCAGCCACAAAGGCCACCAGTTGCTTCTCCAATAGGAAAGACTGTGGAGAAAGCAATCTCAACCCTACCATGCCAGTGACATATCCTCCACGCTAGCCCAAGCATGTGGGTGTTTAACCTGTTTAGATCCCTGAATACGACTTAGACATCTGTCTTCTGGACTTTTTAGTGAAGAATATAAGAATCTACTTGGGTTTTTAATGCCATGCATGGAAAAGTGAATTAAACAAACAAAGTCACCCATACTATAATACAAATGAATTAAACTATGGAAGTAATTTAAAAAACAAATGCTAGACCCTTCAAATTTGTAATAAAAAAAGACTTTACTTACTACTTTTTCTGCCAAGCATTTTTTGAGTGCCAGGACTGCCTTAAGTGGTGCAAATAGAGTGGTGACCAAAATAAACCTAAATTTATTTTTTCTTTCTTTCTTTCTTTCTTTCTTTCTTTCTTTCTTTCTTTTTTTTTTTTTTTTTAGAGAGAGAGAGAGAGAGAGATTTTTGCTATAGGGCACGTATACTTGAGGGAGACACAGAAAGAAAAAGTGAGAAATCACCCCCCAGGGGGGTGGCCATACCACAATACCTTCTCCTTTTGGGATTTAGGGCATGCACGCACTACACCTGGTGTGTTCCAAGCCACCGGGTCTGGGATTCAAACTGTGGTTGGCCATGTGCGAGTCCAGTGCCTTAACCACTATGCCACCTGTTGGTTCCAAACCCAATTGCTTTATGGAGTGTCCATTCTAGTAGATAGGGATCCTGATAAAAAGGAAACAGGGTGCCTGTGGGCAAGGGCAGAGTTTGCTGTTATGCAGAGAATACTAGAGAGTGTCCCTGATATGGTGAACATTAAACAGAAGGAAGTAGAAAGCCAGCCATGGAGATATTGAGGGACAAATGCTCCTCTTAGAAGGAAGAGCCTCCAGTGAAACAAGTGAAAGATTTATATGTCCCAGGGGCAGCCAGGTGGCCACCACGGTTGGAGCAGAGTAGAAAGTGGGGAGACAGAGGACTGAAGGCAGAGAAAAGGCTGGGGACCTGACCAAGTCACCAGAAGTCTTCATAAGGGAAGGGGAAGGTCCCATTCCTCTGTGGAGAATAGGTTGACAGTGGGGAAGCAAAAGGCGAAGCCGAAAGCAGTCTTTAGATGTTATAGCAACTGTACACACTTGAGGCCTTGGTGGCTTGGCCTGCAGTGGCAGGTGGACGTCATGAAGAGTAGTCTGACTATGGATGTATTTTGTACAAGGGTATTTGAAAACGTATTTGAATGAGGGCTGTGAGAAGGAGTCAAGTGTAACTCCAATATTTTCGGTCTGAGCAACTAGAGAAATGGATGTGCTATTTACTGAGATGGAAAACATTGCGTGAGATGCAGATTTACAGGGAGAGGGAAGATTAGAGCAGGGACAACATGTTGAAAACATCAGGCCTCAAATGCTTACATCTAAATAGAGATGGTAAGAATTACAGTAATTGGCCAGCAGGTTGCGTGGTGGTTAAGGTGCTGGACTCCTGCATGGCCAACTGTGGTTCAAGTCCTGGATCCAGAGTCTTGAAAATCACGCAGGGTGCATGTGCATGTGTGCCCCAAATCCCCAAATGAAAATGGAGTAGAAGGGATTGTGGTGTGGCCATCTCCCCTGGGGAGTGATTTCTTAAACTTTCCCTCCTTCTGTCTCTCTTTGTGTCTTTCCCTGAACACAGGCACCGTATGAAAAATCTTAAAAAAAAAAAAAAAAAAAAAGTAATTACAGCTACTCTTGTGAGCCTGGAATTGGGGAGAGGAATTTTGAAGTTGATGACGGTGGAATTTAAAGCCATGAGCCCAGAAGACAGCAGATGGAGCGCAGGGTGATGACTGAACCCTGGGGAACTCCAACAAGAAGGAAAAGGAGAACAAGTGAATAAAACTGTGAAGGAGTGAGCACCAAGATATGTGTGAGGAAAACCGAGATGGTGGTTCCTGGAAACCAGGGGAAGGAAGGATTTCAAGGAAGAAGGCATGATCAGATGGGCTGGCTGCTGCGGAGAGGTCAAGTAACAGGAAGACTGTGAAATTTGATTCGGAAGCAGGGTGGTCACTGGTGACTTTGCCAGAAATAGTTTTGGTGGAATCATAAAGACAAAAGCCCAACTAAAATGAACTTAGAAGAGAATCACATGAAAAGAAGCAGAGGCAGAAATACAAATAATTCTTTTGAAAAATTTTGTTGTAAAGGAAAATGCATGATTGGGGCAGAAGATGGTGAGGAACATGGAATCTAATGTTTTTTGTTTGTTTGTTTTTAATTTGCTCTAGGGCACACACACTCACTGGAGAAAGGCAAAGAGAGACGGGGGCGGGAAAGTGAGAAATCACTGCCCAGTGGGGATGATCACACCATAATATCTTCTTCATTTTCCTCTCGGGACTTTGGGCACAAACACACATGCAACCAGCATGGTTTTCAAGCTGCTGGGTCCTGGACTGGAACTGCTCAGTTGGCCATGTGGGATCCAGTGACCTTAACTACCATGCCACTGGCTTGTCATGTTTTTAAGGATGAAATAATAGCAGAATTTTGTATGTTGGTGGCACTAATCCAGCAGAAAGGGAAATGAGTAAGTAGAAAAGAGTAGTTGTTAGACTATTGTCTTTCTGTCTCCAGCTTAACTGACGTCTAGCTGATGTGTAATGAACTCCACATAGTTCAAGTATACAGCCTGGTAAGTTTTAATTTTATTATTATTATTTTTTAAGGTTTTTGCCATAGGGCACATGCAGTTGCCACCAAGAGGGAAAGAGAAATGACCCCCCTCAAGATGGAGGGCCATGCTGCAATCCTTTCTCCTCTACTCTCCTCTCAGGATTTTGGGTATACACACAAATGTGGCCAATGTGTTTTTCAAGTCAAGAGGTCCAGGATGCAAACCATGCAGCTGATCATGTGGGATCCAGCTGCCCTGTCCTCCATGCCACTTGTTTTCCCTACCTCGATTTATTTCTATTGTTAAACCACTTCTACATTCTCAGAAAAACTCCAATTGGTCATGATGTATTATATTTTTATGTATTAGTGGCTTTGATTATTAAGTTTTGTTAAGAATGTTTGCATTTATGTTCATGAGAGGTCTTTAATTATCTCTTCTTCTAATGGCTTTATGTGGTTTTGATATAAGGATAATGTTGGCCTTACAGATTTTTAAAAGATTTTTATTTACAAGCTCTGAAAGAGACATAAAGCTATTCAGTTTATTAATTTCGTCTTCAGTAAGCTTTGAAAGTTTGCCCTGTTCAAAGAATCTGTCCATTTCATTTATGTTGTCAAATTTATTGGCATAATGTTGTTAATACTAAATTTATAAAAGGTTAACCTTCATAATATTTTAAAAATTATTTTATTTAACTTTTATTTACCCATTTATTTATTTTATTTTATTTTAACCAGAGAGAGATAGAGTGAGAGAGAGAGAGCACAAGAGAGAGAGTGAGAAAGCAAGCCTCCAGGTCCGAGACTCAAACTGCAGTCGGCTACATGGGAGTCCAACGCTTTTAACCACTACGCCACCTGCTGGCCCCAACCTTCATAATATTTTTAAAAAATAAGTATTTCAGGTCCCAATTCTGCCACAAGAAGAAAAAGAAGAAAGTTAAAAGAAAACAAAGATGCCATGGATCCAGTCCAGTTTTTGAAAACTATTATAAGTTACCCAAAGTTAGCCAAATTGCAAAATCTGAGGGCGTAATTCTCAAGATTGCGCTCATTTTTGATACCAGCTGCAGGTCCAAGAGGTTCCCCCAAATGCTCTCAGTTTTCATAATTTGCTAGAAGGACACAAAAGCTATTATACTTATGGGTATATGTTATCGCAAGGAATTTTTACAGATTCAAGTCAGCCACAGGAAGCAATACATAAGGTAGGGTCTAGGGGGCATTAAAATGCGAAATGTGAAAACTAGACATCCTCTAATTTTCATGAGGGATTCCAGGAAACATGGAACCCTGCCTGAAATACTGAGACGTAAGCTGTCTGAGGCCAGAGTCTTCATTTTGTTCACTGCTTAGCACATAGTAAGCCATCAATAAATACTTTTCAAATGAATGAACACACAAATGAACCAATCTGTTCAGCCAATCCATTTGGGACAAATACATAATGGAAAATAAAATGTCTAAGTAAATATTTGGCAATGTTACACAAGAAGTCTTCTATTTTGGTGTATGAGAGAAAGAAATCATTTTTACTACCTCAAGCAGAAACCTTTCTCTCTGGTCATTAATAAATTCATGAACAGTCCTGTTTGCGTCTGCACCTGTAAAGAAAATTGAAATAGACTTAGGTTTAGTTCATGACTGAAGAAATCATATAAACTGTGTAATTAAATTATTGCATATGGTATGTATTGGAATTTTGGGGAGGGAATCTGGATCACTAAAAAACTAAATAGTAACCCATATTAATTTTATATGTATAAAATTCCAGGAACTTTATTAGAGATGTAAAATACATCATTTAAACCTAACAACAACCCAAATAAGGTTCTTATTACTAACCCTCATCCTATCGGTGAGATTCCGAAGCCTAGAGATGTCAAAATTCTTGTCCTTGGTCATATCCACTTCTCTGTCATGTGTACATCTCCTAGGACCATGCTATGCCTGGTAAGACTGAATTGTTTTAAATCTAGATATAAAACTAAAGTCCTCAGGAAAATGTTTTCGGGGATCACATACCAAATTTATGACATGAAAGAAAAATACAGCAACTAGTTTTACCATCTAGCAATAGGAAATACCATAATTTTCCTTTTAAGGTTTCTTCATCCTGAAAAATTATTATAGAAATACTACATTCCAATCATGTTTGCCTTGTGAAAAACCAACAAAATGTGGTACAGAATAAAGTCTCTCAGTAAAATGTAAACAGAAGTAGAACTACAGTAATATGTCCTAAATAACCAATGAGCTTGTGTTATACTAGGAGACCCATAGTCTTTTTGGGGTCATGTGATATTTTGAATACGGTTTGCCCTCCAAAGGTTCATGTTTAGGAATTTAGTCCCTAACATAATGGCATTGAGAGGTGGTGAGACTTTAAGAGCTGATGCTGAGTGGGCATTGATTGGATCACAGAGGCATTACACCCTCACAAGTAGATTGATGATGTCTCCTGAGACCAGGTAAGTTCTAATTCTTGTGAGAAGGGGTTAGTTTTCCTGAGAGCAGGCTGTTATAAAAGGAAGATGGCTGCCTCCAGGTAACTCTCTTTGCACGCATCTATCATCTCTACTTCTTTTTTTTTTTTTTTTCTTTTTCTTTTTTTGGAGAGGTTTTTGCTATAGGGCGCGTGCGCTCGCCAGACAGACAGAGAGAGACAGAGAGATAGAAAGCAGGAAATCACCCCCCAGGGGGGATGGCCACGCTGCAATCCCTTCTCCTCCATTCTCCTCTCGGGATCTTGGGCACGCACGCACACGCGCCCGGCGTGAGTTTAAGCCGCCGGGTCCGGGACTCGAACCACGGTCGACTACGTGGGAGTCCAGTGACATAGCCATTACGCTAACTGCTGGTCCCGTCATCTCTACTTCTGATGGCCGTGTTATAGTGTAGTTGGCCTGATGCCAGCCCCATGCCTTTGGACTTTCCAGCCACCACAGTCATACATCAACTAAACCTCTCTCTTTTTTATTTATTTATTTTTTTATATAAATTATCCACTCTCAGATATTTCTGTTAGTACCATAATAGTGGACTAAGACAGGGCAGGACAAGTTCAGCATCTACTTACAAGTTTCAGGAATATGAGTCATTTCCTTACTCTCTCTATGTCTTAGTCACCTTATCTATAAAATGAGGATACTAACTGTGGTAGATTATATTATCATTCCCAAATATTTTCTGCCTCTCTCTGTGAGAGAATCCGCCCCCACGTTGGCATCAGGATTGGCACTGAGTTGATGGAGTTACAGAACGAAAGTGGACATAATCTATATTGCTATCAGGTCCCTCGCTGCAATTCCAGCAACATCCCAGGTGGGGCTATTGTTTCAGCAGAAGACCCAATGAAAAGCACCAAAGTTGAAAAGTGAATGAGAATTACATGTTTGTTATTAGAAGGCACTGAGAGTTAGGAGTGCCTTATTACCAAAGCCTACATCAGCCTAAGTAGACATGGTGCTTTATAACGGTGTTGTGAGAAGGAAATTAGGCGATACATTATAAAACACATAGTGACTTAATATTGGGTCATCGGAAAAGTCACAACGCATTTCTGCATAGAAAACCATAGAAAAAATATGTCATGGCTTTTCTAATGACCCAGTAATTGTTAGCTTTTATTATGTAAACAATACAATTGGAAAAAGTAACCATTTACATTTTCAAGGTCAATAGTAGTGGTAACTGGTTATTATAATCACTAATAAGTATTACTTGGGCTGTAACAAACAACAAGCTTTGGAGTCAGGTATTGGTTTGAATTCTGCATTCACTTAGAGACTTTGGATAAATCAACTTCTTTGAGCCATTTCATCCAGTGCCAAGAGGAGGCAGAAATATCTGTTTTGTTGAGAAGTAAATAAAATACATATGAAAGTAATTGGCACTTAGGACAAACATATTTTTTCTTTCTTAATGATAGAGCATATCACTAGTATTAATGGTATTGACATTAATGATAGAGCACATGCATGAGAGAGAGAAGAGAGGCAGATGCCCTCCACCATGTCTGGAAATGCCGCGATCTCCTCCCTCCAGTCCTCCAGCCTATCAGGTGCTGGGCACTCATTTGTGTGTCTGGTGTGTTTCAGACCGGATGGTCTGGAGACTGGAACTGCGGTCACCATGTGAGTTTAGCTTCTCTTGAGCAGCACACCATGCTGAGCCAGGGAGTTGGCTCCAATGAACTGTTTTTGTTTGCTTGTTTTTAGGTTTGTGCCATTGAGTGCATGTACATGCCAGAGAGAGAGAAACAGTGAGAGGGAAAGTGAGAGATCACCCCCCCCCCCCCCCCCGGGGGAGATGGTCATGCCACAATCCCTTCTCTTCCATTTTCCTCCTGGGATTTTGGGCACTCACACACACATACCCAGCATGAGTTTCAAGCTGCAGGTCTGAGACTTGAACCATGGTCAATCATGTGGGAGTCCAGTGCTTTAACCACCATGCCACCTGCTGACCTTGATTAACTGTTAATTCTCTTTTAAAAAAACACTTATTTTTTTTTATATGATCAGTTATTTAATTAGGTTCTTGGCAAAAAATTTAGAACACCAATTTGTGAGGATAAACTCCATTTGTAAGGGCAAACATGGATTTCAGGTAGCCCTGGAGCTGAGGAACAGCTTTGATTTTTGATCAACAGCTTTCTGATCAATCTTGCGCTGCTCTGAAATCTCGTATCGCTCCACTGTGTCGAAGATCTCACCTTCCTGGTGTCTGCGCTTATACAGTTTCCTTTTCTTTTCTTTCTTTTTTTTTTTTTTGGAGAGGTTTTTTTTTTTTTTTTGCTATAGGACGCGTGCGCTCGCCAGACAGACAGAGAGAGACAGAGAGACAGAGAGACAGAAAGCGAGAAATCACCCCCCAGGGGGGATGGCCACACTGCAATCCCTTCTCCTTCATACGCACGCACACGCACCCAGCGTGAGTTTTAAGCCACCGGGTCTGGGACGCGAACTGTGGTAGACTACGTGGGAGTCCAGCGTCATAGCCATTACACCAACTGCTGTTCCCCAGTTTCCTTTTCTTGAAGTAAGCATTGGCAAGGTACTTTGGGATTTTTACTTTGCTAATATCTGTTTTCATGGAGGTGGCGATGACAAATTTCTGGTGTGTTCTATGCAGTGGAACTCGATTGAGAACCAGCGGTCCAGTTACAAGTAGCAAGCCACTGCTCGGCTGCTTCAAGAAAACCACTCTCTTGCCTCTGTGGCGTCCAGTGAGGAGGATCAGATGGTCCCAGGAGTGATGCTGGCTCGCAGCTTTCTCACACGCTGACTGAAGGGTTTTATGCCGTGGCTCAAAAGCTTTTGAGGCACATCTTCAGTAGGATAATACCTGGGCATTTTGCGCAGTTTAACCACCCGGGTACCACCATTTTTGTTTCCACCAACAAGAACCTTCTCCTTTTTTTTTTTCCATCCTGGATTTAGTGGCCGAGTATTTCCTCTTGTCCATGGCCTTCCTGGAATACATGGCAGACCAGGAATATCTGCCGATGCCCTGGACTAGGATGGGGTTTTGGCTGCAATGGGGCCTCCCATTCTTGGGATTTTAAGCCTTAGGGTCACCTTTTGAACCTTGCCACTGACATCAGCCTTCTTGGCTTCAGGTTTCTTCTCCTTAGTATCTTGCTTCACAGCTTTTTCACCTGCCATCTTGTATAATGGGAAAGAAAACTAAAAAAAAAAAAAAACCTTTATATTATGGAAATCACAAACATTCATAAAGTGGAGAGTTATATAACAAACCTCCACATACCTGTCACCTACTTCGACATTTGTCAGAATTTTGCCAATCTTGTTTCACCTATTGCCATCTCTCCTTAATTATTTTCCTCACTGGAATATTTTAAAGTAAATCAAGCCCTTGCATCATTTAATACATGAATACTTTAGTATGTAACTCTACCAGATTACAAAAATAAAACAAGTTTTAAAACATAGTTATTATATCACTATCACCCCTAACAAAATGAACTATTTCTTAGTGTCATTTTATATCTAGCCTGGTTTCAAATGTCCTCAGTTGTCTCAAAAATGCCTTTTTGGTATTTGAAAAATTAAAATCTAAACAGCTTGGTATGGCTCCTAAAGTATCTTTTTAAAATCGGTAAGAGCCACCCACCTCGGGCCAGCAGGTGGCATGGTGGTTAAGGCACTGAAATTCCTACATAACTGACCATGGTTTGAGTCCCATACCTGGTGGCTTACTTTCTCTCTTCTCTCTCTCTCGCACTCTCTGCCTGTCTCTGGCAAAACTCATGTGAACATAAATAAATAAATAAATAATTCTTTAAAAAAAGAAAAATAAAGAGCCACCCATCTCTCTTTCCCCTCACTTTCCACCACCATTTTCCCACGTAATTTATATGCTCAAGAAACCAGGTCAATTTCCTTATAGAATCTCCCACTAATGGTTCTGGCATATGTTGTCTTCTGGTGTTACTTAGCATGGTCCTCACTTCATTGTATTTATTTGATTAGATCAGGTTCAATTTCCTAAAAAAAGTTTCTCTTTACTCATGATAAAGTGCATGCATATGCATGAGAAGGAGAGAGGAAGACAGAGAGAAAGACGAGCAGCCTCCATAGGTTCTGTTCACACTGTGACCCCTTTCCTGGAGTCCTCCAGCCCATCAGATCTTGGGCACTTGCACGTGTGCCTGGGGTGTTTCAGGCTGACCTGGTAAGGGACTGGAATCATGGTTACCATGTGAGATCCAACTGTCTTGAGCAGTGCATCCTCATTGCACCCCAGAGACAACTTCACTCCAACACTTTTAATAGGGAAAAAAAATGTGTTTACTGGGGCCAGCAAGTGGTGTGGCGGTTAATGTGCTGGATTCTCACATTAATCATTAGCCGCAGTTCAAGTCCTGGACTCAGCGGCTTGAAAATCACACAGGGCATGTGTGCATCTGTGCTGAGACTCCAGAATGAGATGGGAAAAGAAGGGATTACAGTGTGGCCATCTCCACTGGCGGGGGGTGAGGAGGTGGTTTCTCACTTTTCCTGTCTCTGTCTCTCTCCAGTGAGGATATACACCCTATGGCAAAGACCTAAAAAAAAAAAAAAAAAGCTTACCATAGATTTTATTTGGTCACTTATGATGGGCCAGCTGAATTGAAAAGAAATTTCAATATTAAAAAAATTCCTACACTGTCAGTTTATTAAACACTAGAACCACGCTCACCATCCCAGGCTATTTTAACATGGTACTATCCAGCTAGGTTGGTGGGATTGTATTCTTCGACCCTAGTTAGACTCATTATAGAGGACTTCCCATTTTGATTATTCTAGGTATCAGGCATAAGGTAGATTTTTCAACCTAGTGATCTTGGATGATAAAGCCCTTCCCAAAGTAGTTTTCCCTGACCCAGAGCACTTCCCATCACTCAGGGATATGAGGACCAGCTTCCAGAGATCTGTGTCTAGTAGTCGATCACGGTTCAAGTCCCGAACTCGGTGGCTTAAACTCACGCTGGGCACGTGTGCGTGTGTGCCCAAGATCCCTAGAGGAGAATGGAGGAGAAGGGATTGCAGCATGGCCATCTCCCTGGCGGGGGGGGGGGGGGGGGGGAGGGAATGGTTTCTCCCTTTCTGTCTCTTTGTCTCTCTCTGTCTTTCTGGTGAGCGCACAAGCCCAATAGCAAAAACTTCTCCAAAAAAAAAAAATGTGTGTTTTCTTATTTATTTATTTATGTTTAGTTTTTTGCCATAGGGCATGTGCACTCACTGAAGAGAGAAAGAAAGAGAGACACAGAGAGAGGATAAATGAGAAATCACATGCCAGGGGAGAGGCCATGCCACAATCCCTTCTTATCCATTCTCCTCTTGGGATTTTGGGCATGCATGCATATACAGCAGCATGAGTTTCAAGCCACTGGGCCCAGAAGTCAAACCACAGTTAGGGAGTCCAGTGCCTAACCCACCATGCCACCTGCTGGCCCCACTATATTTTCTTATTTAAAATAGTTTTTATTGCAAATACCAACCCTTATTTACAAAGACCCCATGCCCCCATGAGATCGTATGTTGATACTTTCTGTTTTCCTCATCCTCAGAAAAGCCTCCAGTCCTGACATTAATAATAAATATTCAAAATAATGTTCTTAAAAAGTAATTTGGACTGGGGCCAGCAGATGGTGTAGATGTTGGGATGGTTAGATCCCATATGGCCAAACCGGCGGCCTGAAAACATGCCAAGAAGGTGTGTGTGTGTGCCCAAAATCCTGAGAGAAGAATGAAGAAGGGGTTGTAGTGTGGTCATCCTCCCATTGTGGGGTCATTTCTCACTTTCCCTCTCTCTGTCTCTCTCTGGCCAGTGCACATGCCCTTGCAAGAAAACCTTATTTAAAAAAACAAAAAACAAGTAATCGAGACTTACCTTCTGTTAATCTGAGAATAAGTGTGGGATCTAAACCAAAATGTTCAAATGTGGCACCCCCTGGGTCAGCGTAAAATGCTAATTGACTCAGGTGTGAACGACTCTTCATTCGGGATGAAAAAGTTGACTTCTGGTAGATTTTCATGCTACGGTTCATGATTTTTTCCTGTTCAAGTGGAAAAGTTAGAGGGAATTTTTAATATGCCAAAATAATGTTGTCTTAAAGTAGTGATTGTATAGAAAACTGTCATTTGCAACAAGTGATAGCAACATTAAAAAAGTAAACATTTCTTCTTTGAAGAATAGTATCATTTCCTTCCTAGAAGAAATTGAGCAAACATGTTTTAAAAAATGAACCCTTATTAAGTAGGTACGTCACAAATACAAGACTGAAAAATGTTTTCCAGTTTTATTTTCACAATTTTGTCTTGCCCCAATGGAGATAAAACTTGGAAACTCCAAGAGTTTTCTTGGTTGCCATTTCTGTAGAATTGACAACTTGAAAAGAAATGGATCACTCCAGGCAATATTTTAAAATTAGGTTTCCAATTTCATTCATCTTTTCTCAGTTTTACTTTGGGTAAATTCAACAACAATGCACAACAACCATCACAGATGAATCAGTTCTTGAGAGTTTCTAGATAGTTCTCTCATACTGATTAAAGAAAGTCCTGTAGGGGCCGGCAGGTGGCATGATGTAACCCCCACATGGCTGACTACAGTTCAAGCTCTGAACCTGGTGGCTTGCTTTCTCTCTTTCTCTGGTCAAATTGAATAATAATAATAATAAATAAAATAATTTTTTGACCAGAGAGAGACAGAGGTTGAGAGTGAGAGAGAGAGGAAGTGAGAAAGCAAGCCACCAGATTCAGGACTTGAACCCTGGTCGGCCATGCGGGAGTGTCCAGTGCCTTAACCACCACGCCACCTGCTGGTCCCAATAAAATAATTTTTAAAAAAAGTCCTGTGGGGCCAGCAGTTAGCGTAATGGCTATGTTGCTAGATTCCCATGTAGCCGACTGCGGTTTGAGACCCGGACTTGGTGGCTTAAACTCACGCCAGGCGCATGTGAGTGCGTGCCCAAGATCCTGAGAAGGGATTGTGGCGTGGCCATCCTCCCTGGGGGGGTGATTTCTCATTTTCTGTCTCTCTGTCTCTCTCTGTCTTTCTGGTGAGCACACACGCCCTATAGCAAAAACTTCTCAAAAAAAAAAAAAAAAAAAAAAAAAAAAAGTCCTGTAATCCACCTTTACCTCTGAGAAGAAAGTAATTCCCTTGAAGTATGAACCAGGCAATGTAAGGTATGGCCATACAGGTCATGAGATGAACTCTGCAAGGCACAGGTCAGAGAGGCAGCCTCATTGCTAGTTTAGCTTCATACCAAATAATTCTAAGGTGACACCCCCTCCCCTGC
The DNA here is from genome assembly GCA_026018925.1 of Tupaia tana. NCBI lineage: Eukaryota > Metazoa > Chordata > Mammalia > Scandentia > Tupaiidae > Tupaia > Tupaia tana. The sequence continues at coordinate 200,322,064 of JAKSZU010000006.1, forward strand.
CTTTTATACCACCTTCCTTCCCCTGCTGCTCCCTTAACTTACATATATTGTCTTATCCATATCTGCTTGGCAAACCTGGACTTATTCTTGGAGACTCGCTCCTGTTACCGCAGAGAAATCTTTGCGTTCCCCACCACCTTCTTCTGCCTCTTCTCACCAACAAAGACGGGGACCCCCTTTTCTCTGTATTTCCTTTGCGTGCTGCTATTACTGTATTTCCTCAACTCTAAGATCTACTTATTGTAAGATGCACTATTATTGTGGGCATAGACTCTGCTGTATGATGTTCCGTCTATGTAAGCTAGACGCCAACTGCAGCAATATTGAACTATAGAAAATGTGGGTGTAGGTCAATGAAGTAGGATATATCATGCTTACCCTGGATTGGAGGGGTGTGTCTTTCTCCCACCATGTGCTAGATGTTATCCTGCCCTCCCTCTTCACATTGTCCCCCCAGCCCAGACCAGGGTTTATGCTGAGTGTTAAGAGCTGACGCCATGTCTTACTTCAGCAACATTCATAGGAATGATGGACACCAGAGGACGATTCTAACATTAACTGAGATTTTTATTTTTAAATAAAGCCTTACCTTTCTCTTTTCTATCATTTCATTTTCTTTGAAAAGAAAAAGATCTTTGAAAAAGATCTTATAAGGCCTGTCCTTTTTGACTGAGTCATCTTTTCTTCTATCTGAAAAAAAAAAAATAAAAGAAAGAAAGAAAACCTTTCGTCTTCTCTTCTCTGTTGATCAGAACGGTAAGGCTCTGCCCAGTCAGGGAAGAGTGAGCGGGGTCTGGGGGTCTCTGAGAAAATAGGATGTAGACAGCCTCACCTCCCCAACTGAGGGCAGAGTCACTGTGTTCAGATCTCATGGGTAGAAGCCTCAACTTCTCTATTTTCCATGGCACTGAGCACAGCTCTCAGTGTATTGAAGGGAATGAGTTCATAAAATAAGAGAATCTTTAACAGAATAGTGGGGTTGTATGTTGAGATATGAAGAGACCGTTTCTTCCTACCTCCTGTTACCCTTACAGTACCATTTCACCAGTAATGAACACAGCCACTACCTTTAGGGAGAACCTCTGTCCAGGCTAAAGAGTCTTAAAAAGAAAAATCAAAGGTCATAACAAGTGCTGGGGAGGATGTGGAGAAACTGGACCCTCATGCACTAGGGACAGGAATGCAAATACGATTCCCAGGGCCCACATAGAGGCTCACATCAGAGGCCCTGGCTCTTTCTAGCTTGTTGCTATATTCTTGGTCCAATATGGCTGCTTCTGCCCCAGGGATCACACCCACATTCCTGACGGCAAGGAGGAGAAAACAGGAGAAGGGAGCACACCTCGAGTTGCACTCACCACTTCCACTGACATCTGTCTGTGCAGAACTTAAGTCTGGAGGCAGGCTATACCTGCCTCTAGGGAAAGTTGAAAATACACTCTACCCTGGGTGCCAGAACTTAGTTGCATGGCTCTGCCTGGCTCTTAAATCCAGACTTTGTTTGTCAGAGGGAATATAAATCTCTTATAATGTTTAAGTCACTGTTGGTTTAGATTTTCTATCATTTGTGGCCAATTCTATATACAGAGATAATGTCCAAATTGTCTTCCAGAAAGGATGCCTATAGAGAGCCTGTTACTTGGAAGAAATTCTGGGTGTTAGTCAATCTTGAAATTTTTGTCAAATTTTTAAGTGGGAAAAAACGTATTCCTGGTATGCTCAGAAATTCTAATTCCTTGTATATTTAAAAAGAAGAAGGGTAAGAAAAGAGGATGAAAAAGGTCAAAAAAGGACATATTTTAATAAACTTTAGTTATACACGTCCTTTCTGACAAGGAATTAATTGCTTTATGTCATGAGAAACTCTTACAATCTATCTAAATATGACCGTTTAATCCACCCCTAATTTTAGAATTATTTTCTTTGGAGCTAAAAAGTAGAAGAGAATCCTCTCAGCAGGTAGGTGATGAACTCCTTGCAGCTTAATGCGTATTGTTTTTTTTTTTTTTTTTTTTTTTTTTTTTTTTTTTTGAGAGGTTTTTTTTTTTTTTTTTTCGCTATAGGGCGCGTGCGCTCGCCAGACAGACAGAGAGAGACATAGAGACAGAAAGCGAGAAATCACCCCCCAGGGGGGATGGTCACGCCGCAATCCCTTCTCCTCCATTCTCCTCTCGGGATCTTGGGCACGCACGCACACGCGCCCGGCGTGAGTTGTAAGCCACCGGGTCTGAGACGCGAACCGCGGTCGACTACGTGGGAGTCCAGCGACATAGCCATTACGCTAACTGCTGGTTCCCAATGCGTATTGTTAACGTGACCCTTTCCTTACTCTCCTGATCTGCTATGGAGCCTAACCCTACTAGGTGAAGTGAATTCACATTGATTGATTTCTTTTTACCGTCAAAATGCACTGATGCCGGAGATACATTTGATGACATTTTGTCTCCTGGTCCTGTCCAAAGAAAAGGAAATACATTTTGAAAAGTTCTGTAATCATCATATAAAGCAGGTAAATTCAACTGCCAGAGATGCCTAGCATTGACTGGTTTCAGAAAACAGAGTACACACAGATTCTTTGACCCAGAGATTCTAATCTAGGTGTCATCCCAAGAAAATAATCATCCAAGCGGGCAAGAAGGGATGTATAATAATGTTTGTTCAGCGTCGTTGAATAGAGAGTTGGTTAAATAACTCTAGTATACCCATGAAATGGATTGATGTGTGGTCCCTTACAATGATGCTGTAAGCCCAACATAGTTGGCACTATCTGGTGTGCTGCATGGCAGTGCTGAAAGCCATGTAGTTGATGTGTGTTTGAATCCCTGGGCTGGCCTGAATATGTAACAGGCATTTAAAACCTTGATGAGCTGGAGGGTGGGGAGAGGGGATCATGGTGTCAAGACCCTGCCAAGGGTGCTTCTTTCTGTCTCTCTCTCTAATACATGAATGCATGTGCTTTCTATTAGGAATGATTAAAAAAATGTAAATATTTATCAGTCTACTATATAAGTAAAAGACAAAATAATTGCAAACAAATAAGAATAGTGTGAATAAAAAAAATGTACGCAATCATCTGAGAAGTGTTTGAAAAGCTGTCCAAAAATTAATAGTAATTATCTCTGATTTGGCACAATCTTACCTTTTTATGAGATTTGGGATTAATATGTGTCAGGTACAATTCTAGGTTGGAAGACAGGAGAATTTATCCTCTTTGTTTGTTTGTTTGTTAATTACCAGAGGACACATGAGCTTGCCAGAGAGAGACAGAGAGACAGGAAGACAGGGAAACAGACAGGGAAAGGAAGAAAGCCCACTAGGGGGGCCTAGTTACACTGCAATTCCTTCTCCTCCATTTCTCTATCCTGTCAAGATTACCACTACTTGTGAAAAACATGTGCCGGCATGTTTTTCAAGCTACTGGGGCCAGGATTTGAACCACCATTGACCATGCAGGATCTGGCATTTCTAATCATTAGACGATAGGCTGGCCTGGTAGTTTTTTTAAAAGACAAAAAACTGGGGCCAGCAAGTGGTGTGGTGGTTAAAGGTGCTGGACTCCCACATGGCCGACCACGGTTTGAGTCTCGGACCTGGTGTCTTGCTTTCTCACTTTGTCTCTCTCTCTCTCTCTCTGTCTCTCTGATAAAAAACTGGAAAATAATAATAATAAATAAAGTTAAATAAAACAATTGTTTAAAAAGAAACACAAAAATCCATCTTCTTGGGACCTACATTTTAATTACTTAGCGTCTCTGAGTCTCAGTTTCCTATTCCATAAAATGGGGATAATAGGTCCATTTCTTGAGGCTTATTGAGGATTCAATGAAGTAATGGATTTTAACACCAAGCAGGGTGCCTAGCATACAGATACCTCCCAATTTAGTAGATGGGAGCTCTTATACGCTATATTTACTAATTGGCATGTGATTTTTACTACTAATGACTATAAAACAGAAGTGAAAAAGAGCAAAAAAATTATGTTAAAGCTTTTACAAGAGGAAAAAGTGCATACTGCATTTGTCATATGTTTTTTCATGTTACTGAAGACTTTTTCACAGATACTACATTTATTCTGACAGCTGGAAAAGAAGGGTCAGTGACATGATGATAATCTGTGGGTTTGTTAAGCATTTAGAATTGGGATGGCTAATACTAAAGATTTATTGAAGACCTTTTACATTTTATATTCCTCACTCATCCCCAAATTTAAGATTATGCTCATTTCTTTTTTTGTCATATTTTTGCTCCTTGATGATTTATCTAAATTCACTCTCCTTCCTAGTCCCTTTCCCTCTATCTTAAAAGTCACTCTGTAATGAGCATCTTTACCACTATGTTCTTTTTTTTTTGGAGAGGTTTTTGCTATAGGGCACATGCGCTCACCAGATAGACAGAGAGAGACAGAGAGACAGAAAGCGAGAAATCACCCCTCCCCCCCCCAGGGGGGATGGCCACGCTGCAATCCCTTCTCCTCCATTCTCCTCTCAGGATCTTAGGCGCGCATGCACCCGGTGTGAGTTTAAGCCACCAGGTCCGGGACTCGAACCATGGTCGACTATGTGGGAGTACAACGACATAGCCATTACGCTAACTGCTGGTCCCTATCCGTATGTTCTTGTGCTTATTCCACAAACAGAAAAACTGGAAGCTCCCATTCCATAAAGCCAACTCTCAGTAGCAGATATCTGCTCTTATTCTATTTCTTCTGTAATTCATAGATTGTGTAAGTGGAGTCAGTGGTCTCTAGAAGTTGTTATACTTCTATACTTTCTTTTTTCTGAGAGGTTTTTCCCACAGGGCTCATGTACTCTTCATAAAGAGAGATAGAGACAGTGAGAGGGAAAGTGGCCATCCCCTCTTCTCCTCCATTATTTTTCTGGGAGCTTGGGCATGCACGCACACATGCCCAGCATGATTTTCAAGCCACAGGATCCAATACTTGAACCACCGTCGACCATGTGGGAGCCCAGCGATAGTGCCATCTGCTGGTCCCGTACTTCAGTACTTTCAAATACATTAATCTCCCTACTGATGAGTGAAGAGTTGGTGAAGAGCAGAAGGGAAGGAGAAGAACAAACTATTCTTAGGAAGGGATTATGAAGTTTCTTTTCCAACCAGGAAAAAGTCAAAAGCCATGAAGGTCTTTGTTGTGTAAAATATAGTATGGAGGCCAGCAGGTGACGTAGTGGGTAAAGTGTTGGACTTCCACATGGCTGACTGCAGTTTGAGTCCTGGACCCGGTGGCTTGAAAATCATATTGGGCATGTCTGCTTGCATGATCAAAATCCCAGGAGGAGAATGGAGGAAAAGGGATTGCAGCTTGGCCATCCTCCCTGGGAGGTGATTTCTCACTTTCTCTCTCTCTGTCTTTCTCTGACAAGTGCATGTACCCTATGGCAAAAACCTAATGTGTGTGTGTGTGTGTGTGTGTGTGTGCGCGCGCGCACATACAGAGTATAATGGCTAAACAAAGTCTCTGTACTGAAAGAGAAGGAAAATGTAACTGAGTCACGCAGCAAATGCCTGTAAGTATACATTTATATCCACTGTCTGATGGGTGAAAGAGATTAATAGTTCAGAAATATCAGAAATTGAACTATCAAGGTGACCCACATGGGAAGGTGCCAGGTTTGTGTCTGGAGACCTTCCCGAGTATGCTGGGCACACCTGTGCCCACGATCAAGAGCTGCCTGAAGCTAGGGGTGGACTGTGGCACCCAGACCCTGTTGGGAACACTCTCTTTCTCTGTCTCTCTGTCTGGTGAAAGAAATAAACTTTAAAAAATGCTGGTGTGTGTTTGTAAGCCATCCCTTTTAAGGTGGCATAGACTAAATGATTAAGAACACGGACTTTATTAATGCCCTTTAATCCTTACACTTCAATTTCTCTATCTTTCAAAAGGAATAAGAATATTATCTATTTTGTGAGATTCTTAGGTAAGGGCTATGGTTTGGATAATGTTTTGCTCCCCAAGAGTTCATGTTCTAGAAGCTTAATCCTGAATGTAAGGGCTTTGGGGGGTAGTGAGACCTTTAAGATGGGGTGTGGGGGCATCTGATGGGAAGGCACCATCCTATCAGCTGGGAGCATAACAGAGACAGAGAATTCTGTTTCCTTTCTCTTTGCATGCACCTGCCCTTCTCTCTTTTCAATTGCCAGAGGATATGTGTCCTAGCCAGGGAGAGAGAGAGGAAGAGAGAGAAAGCAATCTACAGTGAGGTGTAGTCACATTGCAATCCTTCTTCTCCACGTCTTCTTCCTGTCAGGATTTTGGGCACACATGCACACCCACCCAGCATGCTTTTCAAACTGCTGGGCCAGGACTCAAACTGCAGTAGCCCTATGGGATCTAGCTTCCTATGCAAAGCACTTAACCACTGCTTTATGAGGCCAGACCCCTTCTCTCTTTGGACTTTCCAGTCATCGGAATCATGAGCCAAATAAGCCTCTGGGTTTGTTTGTTTGTTTGTTTTAAATAAATCACCCAGTATCAATATTCTTGCTTAGTAACATCGTAACAGACTAAGACAGTGAGTTACTGTACCCAGATATGGGCAGCGTCAGAAGTGGACAAGGTGCCATGTGATGGTAAGCACATGAAGAAGAGTGTTTGAAGAAAAGAAGATATCTGGCATGTTTAGGAGACACTAGAGAGGCCACTGGGACTTAAGCACAGAGAACAAACGGGTGACAGATGAAGCCAGTGAGACAGTTCCAGATCGCGAGGGCTTTGCAGGTCATCACTCAGCAACATGGAGACTCGTTCTACTGCTCCCTCTAACTGCTGAGTTGAGAAGAGAAAGGGATGAGGGCTGCATGGGAAGACCTGTCGGCAGACCCCAGCCATTAGGAGGCAAGAGATATGGAGTCCCTTGGAGTAGTGATGGAGGTGGTCGGAAGTGGTCCGATTCTGAATATGTTATGAAATGAGGACATAGAGTATAGGGTAATCATTCGGCTATGGAGTTTGAGATAAAGGGCAGAGGCAAAAAAAAGGATGCAAGTGCCATCAGGGGAGATAGGAAGGTAGCGGGTAAGAGATGTTGGGGAGATCACAGGTTCAGTTTGGAACATGCTACATTTGAGATTCCTATTATATTAAGCATCCAAAAAGACATGGGTATAGAATATATTGTTCTTTCAAGTGAATACCATTCTGGTTGACTCAATGAATTCTTATATTCGTCTAACAGTTATTCAATTCTATGTGGTCACTGAATCATCTTGATGAATATCACCACAGAGGCAGTAAAAAGATACCTGGTCTTGGGAACAGGCGGGTTTCAATCTTATCTCTGACTCTTATCAGCACTTTTCTTGGGCTTAGCAAATTGAACTCAGTGCATTTCAGATTCTTCTGTCAACTCTGGATAACGATGCCTTTCTCACAGGCTTGTTGTCATTTCAAACACAAAAGTACACAAAATGCCTGTTCATGGTAGGCGGGGAGAGAAATGATCGCTTATACTCCTTCAAAGTAGATATTGCCCAGATCTGTTCTCCTCTGGTCCACTTTGTCTTGTGACTCACCCCCAGCATTTGAAAAGCAGAGAGAGCAAAACTGACAACCAGCTTTTGTAAGAAACCCTGCATCGAAGCTTTTCAGCTGGTCATTGGGGAGGAATCCACTAGTAATGCCAGTGCACATTTGGAAGACACGGCTCACCTTCGTGTAGATTCTTAACATTTCAAGTTCTAGGAGAGTGAGGTAAGAGGAGTGGGATTTTATAAGGTCTGATCCTAAAGTTTTAGGCCAACTCTAAAATAAAATGAACAATATTATCTACCAGATATTATTCAAAGCGGTTTCAATTTGGTTTGTACAACACCCCTTTTTCCAGAGTCTCCAAAAAAGAGAATGTGTTTATCTCCCACATGCAAATAAGGATGTAAACAGGTTCTCTCGGACCCAATACCTTTCTGTTTTTTCCCCCACCTCCTTCCCACCCACCTTGGACAAATACTAGGTGACAGGGCTGTCAACTGTGGCCTTGGAAGGTGTATAGAGCCCAGAGTTAGCAAATTTTTGTTTACCACAGAGCCAGGAACCACTAGGTCCTTGGCCTGCTCCATGACCTGCTTCTTTTGATTAGTCAGAAGCGGAGTACAATGATGAGGAAAGGACTTTTGGCTTGACCTTTAAAGCCTTGCTGGCGTCAAGTTCACTGTTTTGTATGGACTTTTCTGTTGACATTTCTGACTACTTTTGCAAACCGAGAAAAATAACTGGAGGTCCAGAGGAAGGAAGAGTATGGGAAAGTGAGCAAATGGGAGTGAGCGCCTAGTGAAAGTATTTTGTAAGCTAAGGAATGCTATAGGGACATGGGTTATTACTAAGATAAAATGCGTTATCCTCACCGCTGTGGAATTATAATGATGTAACAGTAACCAAGGAGGTGAGAGCTTTGCTTTGATCCTTCCTGCTTCTGCAAGCCTTTGCACAAGCTTTCAGGTAATGTTGTCTGTCTGGACTGTTACCTAGATGCAGTCAGTCCATTCATGCACATAAACGTCTGTGAAATAGAAGGACAGTTTACCCTTGAACAATGTGGGACTTTAAGGGCACCTAACATCTGCACAATCGAAAATCCCCAAACTCAACTACTGATAACCCACCATGGACTGGAAGCCTTCCTAATAGCATAAAAAGTCAATCAACACATCATTTGTAAGAGGGAAGGTACTTCAAGAAGTCCATGGGAAAACAGTATGAGTTTAGTCGGGTGCAAAAGAAGTTTGAAATCTATGAACGAGTTTTTTCATATTATGAATTTTCCACAAACCTTTTGAGAATGCCTCATTCTATATAATATATTCTTACAATAATGCAAGCGATAAAGTGTTATTTCAAAAATTATAAGGAATAAAAAAACATTTGCAGTATTTATTGAAACAAAATCACATATATGTAGACCCAGGCAATCCAAACCTGTGTTGTCCAACAGTCAACTGTAAAATTCCTTTAAGATTTGCCAAGAATTGGGACCAGAAGATGGCATAATGGTTATGTTGCTGGATTCCTATGTAGTTGACTGTGGTTTGAGTTCTGGACCTGGTGGTTTAAAAAAGTCACACAGGGCATGTGTGCGTATGGGCCCAAAATCCCAAGAGGAGAATGGAAGAGAAAGGGATTGAGGTGTGGCCATTCCTCTTCGGGGGTAGATTTATTGCTTTCTGAGGGGAAATGCGATGGTCTGTGAGGCTGACCCACATCGGAAGGTTCCATGTTCACCTCCAGAGACCTCCCTGAGTACCACAGGCCCATGTGCCCATGATCCAGACTGGCTGAAACTGGGGGTGAATCTTAGAGTCAAGACCCTGTTGGAGTGCTGTCATTCTGTTTCTCTTGCTCTGTCTCCCTCATTCATGGAAGGAAAGACATTAAACTTAAAAAAAAAAAAAGGTAAATATATTGAGCATTCTGTGAGTTCATGAAGGTAACTAGTACCATTGGCTGAAATCTAATCCTTAATGTGGCTAGTGAGACTAATAGAAGGACTAAAGTAAACCAGAAAATATATAATAATAATAATATTAATAATAATAAGGGACCACGGGAACCAGCAGTTAGCATAATGGCTATGTCACTGGACTCCCACGTAGTCGACCGCAGTTCACGTCCCGGACCTGGTGGCTTAAAACTCATGCCGGGCGCGTGTGCATGCGTGCCCAAGATCCCGAGAGGAGAATGGAGGAGAAGGGATTGCGGCGTGACCATCCCCCCTGGGGGGTGATTTCTCGCTTTCTGTCTCTATGTCTCTCTCTGTCTGTCTGGCGAGCGCACGCGCCCTATAGCAAAAAAAACTCTCCAAATAATAATAATAATAATAATAATAATAATAATAATAATAAGGGACCAGAAGACGATGTAAGTGGTTATACTGCTGGACTTCCACATTGGACTTCTACATGACTGATCACAGTTCCAGTCCTGGACCTGGTGGCTTGAAAATCACACCAGGCACATGTGTGTGCATGCTCAAGATCCTGAAAGGAGCATGGAGGAGAAGGGATCGCGGCATGGCCATCCTCCTTGAGGAGTGATTTCTCTTTCCCTCTCACTGTCTCTGACTCTCTCAGGAGAGCACACATGCCTTAAGGCAAAAACCTCTAAAAAAAAATCATCCTAAATAGCATTACGTATTTGGAGGGAGACATTGGGCTGAATGATTTACATTTTATGTTAGTTACTATACAACGTAAGCAAATTCATAAAGTAGAAACAATGATCCCATGATAAGGATGAGAACACTGAGGCTTAGAGAAATGAAGTACATTTTTTGAGGTCAAAGAGGTCAAACGTAAAGGAAGAGACACTAAAACAAGTATATTGAACCCCAAACCCTTGTATTTTTCTACAACTTCAACTTTATACCTATCATTGCAAGAGGTAGCAGGTTAAGATTTTTAGCAGAAATTTTATAATGTAAAATTGTAATGTTTTTGTATTAATTAGTGACTGCTCATGTTCCCCACAGTTTCTACTTCTCGTGTAATATGAACTCGTTTTAAAGCTATGAAGAGACACACACATCGTTTTGTGATTGTGTTTTTGAGCTGCGAGTAACCTTGGGATTTTTTTCTTTTAGTATCTCTCATTCATCTTGTCGGTTTAACTTTCGGCATTCCCCTCTTTCACATAGCTGGTTGGTCTCTCTTTTAGGCATTAACATACAGCTAAAATATATTCTTACTGACGGTAAGGGTACAAAAGGAGCCTTTTGCTATCGGTTCTTAGCGTGTACACGGCTTTAAAATGACACTAGATGAATTATATATTTGTAGTTTTGCAGGCCTTGGCCTGTATTTAATGTGTCCATCTCGGTCTTTTTAAATTTTGTTTACTGTAAAGGCTTTGCTCTGTACAGAAAACGCCCGCCCTGTCTTTGTACGGTCCACAAGAGCCAGTTCAAGGCTCCTAACACGACTAAAAATCAAGCCCGGCGCCTGCCTGCGTTTTCACAGCAATCGAGAAGAAGCGACCCAGGAGGCAATCACAGCCCATCTTCTTTAAACACAGTTGATTCTGTCTCTAACCTTGGTCCCAAGTTGCGCATAGAGCCCACACTCAGGTGGGTGGGGAGGGATGAGATGGGGTGGGCCGGAAACCTGTTTTACCTCAAGGAGTTTGGATCCCGGAACCGGTCCAAACTAGCGTTCAGAAAGGCGTAGAGGGAAAGGTGGGTGGAGGCGCCAATAGATCCTCTAGCCTCGGCTCTATCCTCCCCCGCCCTGGTTCCCCAGCATCTCCGGGGCGGACTAGGAGCGGTTCCCGAACCCAGCTGGCCAACTGAAAAGTGCGCGGGACCCGCCACCCAGTTTCCTTGCCGCGCGGATCCAAGAGCGAACCTCCACTGCACTCCGCTCCTCCCCACCCCGGGTTGCCTCCGAGGGTAGCGCTAGGCGTCCGAAGCTCCAGCCCCAGTTCCTAGGGCGGAGGTTTCCCCGGTGCGCTCTGCCTCCACTGGGGGCCGCCCCTGGGCAGAGCTACCCTCCCCATCCTGTTCCTACCGGGGGCTCCATCCTGAATTCCAGCACCTGCCCCGGGCAGAGGTCACCCACCCACCCATTGTGCCCCCTCCTGGGGCTCCATCCCCGAGTTCCCGCATCTGCAGAGGTTTCTCCCACTCACGCGCGCTCCGAGTGTCCCCACCCCTTAGAGACCCCCTTCCGTGTTGCCACCTGCTCGATCAGCCCACCTCCATCTCTCCGGTGAGATCTCTGTTTCCTAATCTGCAAAGTCGGACTGACAATCTCGACCTCATTTACCCAGCACCTAACCAGACGACCCACACCGAGGGGATTCCGTGCTCGGGATTATCACTGGTGGTCACCCTGCGTGCGTCCATTGCCCTTGTCGCCTTAGTTGGGAGAAGGCGAGCGTTCAATCGCCGCTTCAAAGGTCAGCGGCTGCGAGCGCCCGCCCCGGCTCCACCCTCCTGCTTAGGCCTCGGACCGGTACCCTCCGCGGTCCGGCCGAAGACCAGAGCCTGGAGCGCCAACATGACCGGCGGCCACCGCCTCCTGCTGGAGAACGCGCGGCAGGTGGTGCTGGTGTGCGCCCGCGGCGAGCGCTTCCTGGCGGGGGACGCGCTGCGCAGCCTGGCGGTGCTGGAGGGCGCTAGCCTGGTGGTGGGCACGTAAGTGACCCGGTGCAGGGTGGGGGCTACGGCCCGCTCATCCCAGGCTGCACTATGGAGGGAAACGGGGGAAGGGGGCGTCAGCGGGGAGACAGCTTTCCAGACTGGGGAGACAGCTTTCCAGACTGGGGAGACAGGCAGGCCTGTGTTTCCGCACCTGTTGCTGACATGCATGACTGCTTTGAATCGTCATTCGGTGAAAAAATTGCTCAGGGTGAACAGCCCCATAGATCCTACCTCTGCTGGTAAAACCATTGTCCAAAAATCAGGGGTTGGGGACCTCTCTGATGGTTCTTGAAGTTCCGCCAGAGGGCGACTTTTATCAGAACTGCCTGTGGTTTTTAAATTTTCTTTTGAAGTAGGTTTCTGACTCCTCTATCCGGGATCTTTTCAATCAACACTTCCGGGGTGGAGTTCTGGGACTTGATTTTTAAATTTTATCTTGTTTTATTTTTAAAATTTTTGCCAGAGGGCCCGGTGCAATGTCAGAGAGAGAGAGAGAAAGACAGAGAGAAAGCACCTCCCTATGGAGTGTGGTCACCCTCTCACCCCCAATCCCGATATCCTCTATTTCTATATCCTTTTGGGACTTTGGGCTGCTGGCTCTTGGTGAGTGCCTTAAGCCACTGGGCCAAGATTGGAACTGCTGGGCTGTCCATGCGGAATCAGTTCTCTTTACCATTAGGCCTCTGCCCTCCCTGAAACCTGAATTTCTAAAAAATAGTACCGCTTCATCTGGGTGGCCTGTACACTACAGCTTGCCAACCCCAAAAATACATTTAGTAGATGGTGACAACTTTGGGAGATAGGAAATCAAGATTTAGCCAACAGAGAAAGAGGTGTCATTTTCAGTTATTTTTTTTCTTAACCATCTGAGCTTCCTGCTGACAAGAAGATCAGAACAGGTCAAGTTTGAGAGGGCAACCTGGAGTGGGAATGCCAGCTGGATGAGGGCTTGAACCTGAGAGCCCCGTGGGCACTGCATTTGCACAAGAGGAATCAGTCACAGACTGCCACTTAACAGAGATCGCTTAGGGTTGTGTCAGAGCCCAGCCTTGAGAGACGGTGGGTTTGTGCATGTGCTTTTAGTTACTAAACGAATGGAAATGCTCCCGGTGGTGCTATAAAAAATTATGAAAATCAGTTAAGAGAATTGCACATAGAATCACTCCTACCTAGGCTGGAACCAGACAGAGTATCTATAAAAATTACACAAATACCACCCATGTGAAATCTTGGATTCTAAGGTGTGTTCTTTCTACTTATGTTCACATCGAAACCACACCAAATAGGGGGAAGAGAGAAGGGAATCAACTTGTGGTCTGGAAGGGAGTGTCATGATTTGAGTCTATCACAGGGTTCTTAGCATTTGTTGGATTTATTTCATTAAAATAAATTTGCAGGGACCAGCAGTTAGCGTAATGGCTATGTCGCTGGACTCCCATGTAGTCGACCCCGGTTCAAGTCCCGGACCCGGTGGCTTAAACTCACGCCTGGCGTGTGTGCGTGCATGCCCAAGATCCCGAGAGGAAAATGGAGGAGAAAGGATTGTGGCGTGGCCATCCCCCTTGGGGGGTGATTTCTTGCTTTCTGTCTCTCTGTCTCTCTCTCTCTCTGTCTTTCTGGCGAGCGCACACGCCCTATAGCGAAAACCTCTCCAAAAAAATTTAAAAAATAAATAAACAAATAAATAAATAAATAAATTTCAGAGGGGCCGGCAAATGGTGTGGTGAATAGAGGCACTGGATTCCCACAGGACCTGACTACAGTTCCAGTCCCGAACCTGATGGCTTGCTTTCTCACTTTCCCTTTCTCTGTCTCTATCGGGTCAAATTAAAAAAAAAAAAAAAAAGTAATAGTAACAAGTGGAATTAAATAAATAAATAATTCTTTTTAAAAATTTGCAGAAATATTTAAGAACTTGGCTGGTCAACTATAACTGGTTTGACACAGGATTGAGTTATTTTTGTTTTCATTTAGCTATCATTGCTGTTTTAGACACATGCAAAATATAGAATTGAAATAACGATCTGCTGATTCAAGGTGTGTTGAAATACGTTTGCTACTTTGTTCTCTGAATTTTTCCTTTTTATGAAAGACAGTGCATGCATGGGAGGGGGGCGCTGTTAAAGAGGTCTTATCCCTTTGGAATACGGGATATATTTCATAAGGGAATACTGGAACCCCTTCCCCCAGCCCTGTAATTCCTCAGGATCATATGTGCATGCTCCTGGCATGTCTGCAAGCCTACCTGGAGATCTGAGCCAGTGGTCAGCCGGATGACGTCCAGCCTTGCGGGGTATTTGCATGTCTGCTAGGTCTGTTATCTGAATGTTTCATAGTGAAAATTTTTTCAGAGTCAATGATTTAGGTGATTTTCTTCAATTTTCATATCACTTTTTTCCCCTTTTAAGTAGGAGACATTGTTCTCTAGCCTTTCAAATCTATTTTATTTATTTATTTTTAAATTTTTGCAAGAGAGTGCATGTAGTCACTGAAAATAGGGAGAGAGAAATAGAAAGTGACAAAGTAACTCCTATGCAGCATGGTCATGCTGCAGTCCCTTCTCCATCATTTCACCCTCCGTATGGGATTTTGGACTTACATGCACACGTGCCCAATGTGTTCCTTAAGCCACAGGGTCCAGGATTCAGACTGCATGGTTGGCTTTGTGGGATCCAGCCCTCTCAACCACCACACGACTGGCTGGCTCCTGCATCGCTTTTCTTAGGCAGACTCTGTGTATCTGGGACACAGATTCCTGTAGCAGGCAAGAAGAGAGTAAGCTATGAGTGTGTGTGTGTGTGTGTGTGTGTGTGAGGGGGAGAGCTGCACTGATAAAGCAACTGAGGGGTGGAAGAAAGTTCCATTTCAAAGCCCAGGACGATGGATTGTAATAGTGTGTTCTGATTAGAATGAGTCTCAGCAAGATCAATGAGTTGTCAATCCCTATATATTATAGATACAAAATATGAGTCTTGGAGAAGAAGATGGTAGGAGGGGTCCCATGTGTTTGTTTCATTCTCTCTGCTCATAAACCCACTAGAACTCAATCATGGGACCCCTAGCCCTAACCACACAATTACTAATCTGTTCCCAAAGGCCCAAATGTCAACACAATAATTGGATCAAATTTTCCCCCTCTTAGTCCCCTTACAGTCAAACTTTAGCATGTGAAATTTGGGGGACATACAAACCACAGCATCCACACTCTCAAAAGGTAGATAATCGTGTGATCAGGGATCAGGAAGAGGACCAGGAATCAGGAAGAGGACAGTTGCTTCCAAAATTCCTACCACCCAGTGAAGTTGTTAAAGATTTCTTTGTAAGTTTGACCTTGTTGAGACAAGGTCACCTCGAACAACTCCTCTTAAAGCAATGCCAGTCATTAACTTTTTGCCTGGGATGGTTTGTCAGATCTTTGCCTTATGGCTCTTGGTTAAGATAACTTCATGTCCAGGGAGACCTAGCTCTGACAGAAGAGGAGAACCTTTGTCTTAAGTGATAGCATTCTGTTTGTCCTTTCTCATTCGAAGGTCAATTTCTAATCCTGTTGGTTCTTTCCAGCCCTTGACTCCCTTGCACATTGGGTAGATGATCTAATTGGCCCAGACAGAATCTTTAGTAATAAGGAATTGTTTTAATCAGGGTACTAAACATTTCAGGTACTAAAGTTTCACAACCTCATTTCTTATTCTATCCACAAGTCTGTCTTCCCTATAACTACCCCCTCAACACAATCATGTTTTCTTTTCCTTTCATATTATCTATACATTTTCTACTCTTTCACTCTTACATTCTATCAGGTTCCCCAAACCACTTCAGTGCCATATCTAAATCCCTTATTCTCACTGGCTTTTTGCAGAATTTTCCAGCTCTCAGGTTTATAGCTCTGAATCTCAATTGTGAAAACACTAGTTGGCAGTGAGGGCTGAAGACACATATTGACATTGACTGATGTAAGATAGAAGTTTATTTCTCTCCTATCTAAAAATCCAGAGTAAGGAATGCAGGGCTAGTTGCTGATGGTACTCCATGGAGTCCTCAGGATCCCATCCCCTCATATCCCTGCTGGAACTGGCCCACTTTCCCAGTCACTGCATGATCCAAGATGGCTTCTCTATCTTTAGATACCGTATCTACATTCCAGTCAATAAGAACAGGAATGGGAAACAATTCTGTTGGCTAGAACTTAGTCACATGGCCACACCTGGCTGAGGGGAAGGCTGGGAAATATAGTCTGTATTCTGGATGGCCATTCATCCAGCTAAAACTTGGGATTCTCCTAACTGTGGGAAAGGGGAACATTGGTCTTGGAGAAGGATGTGATCTCTGCTATATATGATGTGACTTTATTTTGAATGTGGCTACACTCACGTTTCCAAAGACTCTAGTATAAGAAGGAAACACAATAAATGTTGACAGATTGACACTAAGTCATCCAAAAACTGGTTTTATTGTTTTAGGACAGTGTCCCACTATTGCGACCCCCTGCCCCAGCCTCTCAACTGAGACTACAGGTGCATGTCACCCACTTTCTCAGACAGCCTCTAGATTGTGGGGTAGGGAGAACAAACCCAGGTCTCCCATGTGGTCCCAGCCTTTGGAGGAGAGCGTCTTAGTAATGGGGGTCACTGTGGCTGGGCCTGCAAACATATTTCAAATCTCTAGTCTTCTCATAAGATTTTCCCAAACTTTAGTAACTATTTCTTAATTCTTTTGCTTTTAGCGATGGGTTTATAAAAGCTATTGGTCCTGCTGATGCGATCAAAAGACAGTTTTCTGAAGAAACTTTTGAAGAAAGAATTGACTGCTCTGGGAAATGTATCCTACCAGGTAATACCTCTTTTTCAGTAAAGCTCTGAAAGAAGTTTCAAAGGTGCTCAAGGAATGTAAAGAGGGAGAGTAGCAGCTTGTTTTACATGGGGTCTCCCAGCAATATTGAAAAAGACAATAACTCGCTGCATTAAAATTCTACTGTTGAATATCTGCTTTTGCAGACATGATTTCATGTTGAATTTTTATAATTGCCCGACAGGGTAGGTATCACTACCCACATGTCCCAGATTAGAAAACAGAAAGTTAAGGGTAAAATACCTTATCTAAGGTAGCCAAACAGATAAAGGGAAGTCTGGGAGTCAGACCCATTCATTCACTCCACTTCTTCCCAGGCTGAGTGGTACAGGCTGAAGAGAAGCTGGCTCTGCTGAGTTTAGTTTCAAAAACAGTTGAAGAACTTTATTAACCCATTGCACTGGAGAAGCAAACTACCGTCTCTCTCAGAAGTACTCTAAATTTGGATAGAGTATGAAACAAAGGACCCTGCTCTAGGGAGAAAAAGAGAAGAAAAACACACCCCAGAGATTTTACTGTACTTCACATACATTTCTAGTGATTGACAACAAAATCAGCTAATTAAACATCATCCCCCATATTATTTATGTTGTATGGTTTCTTGCAATCATCTAAAACAAGTTTCAGGGGGACAGCAGGAGGCATAGTGGTTAAGGCGCTGGACTCCCATGTGGTCTACTGAGGTTCGAGTCCCAGACCCAGTGGCTTGAAACTCACACTGGGCACATGTACATGTGTGCTCAAAATCCCAAGAGGAGGGAACCAGCAGTTAGCGTAATGGCTATGTCGCTGGACTCCCACGTAGTCGACCGCGGTTCGCGTCCTGGACCCGGTGGCTTAAAACTCACGCCGGGCGCGTGTGCGTGCGTGCCCAAGATCCCAAGAGGAGAATGGAGGAGAAGGGATTGCGGCGTGACCATCTCCCCTGGGGGGTTTCTCGCTTTCTGTCTCTATGTCTCTCTCTGTCTGTCTGGCGAGCGTACGTGCCCTATAGCAAAAAAACTCTCAAAAAAAAAAAAAAAAATCCCAAGAGGAGAATGGAGGAGAAGGGATTGTGGCATGACTATCCCTTGGGCGGCAGGGGGGGGTGCTGATTTCTTGCTTTCTCTTTCTCTGGCAAGTTCATGTGCCCTACAACAAAAATCTCTTTAAAAAATTAAAATAAGTTTTAGAAAATTGAAATTCTGTCTCAAGTAGATGTCGTATATTTATGTTTTACATTGTTATATGCAATTTCATATAAATATATTTGAAATTTTTATGTTATAAATATTATATTAAAATTTTATGTATGCCTTTATAGAAAATGCTTATATTTTAAAAAATGTTCATTGTACATATCTGATAGAGATTTTTACCTTCTGGTTCTTGGAGGTCAGTAGACAAATTCAGGTGAAATATTGTGAGAAAGAAAAGAAGATAATAAGAAAATTATCTAGACAGGGACTTTTGAGTTTAGTCCAATCAGGCCATTAATAAGCCATTTAATCCATAGTATTTAAAAATACCTGGAAAGGCACACTTTACTGGATTGGTCTGGATAAACCAAGGGTTTAAATGTTTGCTTTACAGTTTTTTTTTTTTTTTAATTTAAAATATATTTCTTTCTTTAAGATAGATTAATCTTTCTGATTTTGTATTTTTCTTCTTAAAATTTTGAGGGACTGGGGTGGGGGTTTGCATTGTTCTGTTTTCACATCCAGATTATTCCTTGATGATATAGTCCTTGGTTTTGTTCAACTAAGGGGTTTGACAACTAGTGGGAAAACATGTTTGGTGAGCATGAACTTATTGAGCAAAAGGAGCTATATCCCTTTAAGGGCTATTTCATCATGTTCAGTTCCCCTCTTCCATTAGAACAGAGCCTTCTCCACCAGCCACACACAGAGATGGTCTTGTTTTCTCTCTGTGAAGGGAACCACAGAGGCAAACATTTCCCCTTCCCCTTCCTCCATGGCGAAGTCTTTTCCAAGAGCAGCATGGTCTAGTTCACCAGCTATTTAAGTGCCTCTGTTTCTTAACTGTAAGCTGAGTTAATTTATTGATTGCAGGTCTGGTGGATGCACACACACATCCCGTGTGGGCTGGCGAAAGAGTTCACGAGTTTGCGATGAAGGTAACTACAATAAGTGATGGTAAATCAAAATAAAGCACAAGCATAGACAAGTCTTTTTCTAAAGTGTCCATAGGCTATTGAACTTTGCAATATGTATCTTTTCTCCCTTTATTCATGATAGAGTACATGTTACTATCTGAGACTCAGAGGCCAGATGCGCACGCTCCACAAGGTCTAATCCCACCATGACCCCTTTGCCTGCCTCCAGCTATCAGATCCTGGGCATTTGCCCCCGTGCCCAGTGTGTTTCAGGCTGACGGGGCCAGGGATTTGAACTGTGGTGGCCACGTGGGATTCCAGCTTCCTCGAGCAGTGCATTACTACTGTGCCATGGAGCTAGCCTGCTACCTGTCTTTTTAATGAATATTTTTACTGGCCTGGGTATGAAAACCAAATAACAAAATGAACTTATTTATAACCACCCTAAAGTTTTATACTATGCACAAGGCTAGCAATCTTTTTTGAAAGTATTTTTTTTAACATTTATTTATTTATTTATTTTAGGTTTTTGCTATAGGCCTGTGTGCTCACTGGAGACAGAGAGAGAAAGTGAGACATCACTCACAGAGGTTATGGCCACACCACAATCCCTCCTCCTCCAGTCTTCTCTAGGGATTTTGGGCATGTACATACATGCACCTGGTATGATTTTTCAAGCCACCAGGTCCAGAGCTCAAACTGGTTGGTCATGGGGGGAGTCCAGCACCTTAACCACCATGCTACCTGCTGGCCCACTAGCAATCTTCTAAGTATAATAGTTTCTGAAAATTTCTAGCTGTAGAATCCTCCTTTTAGAGCAGAGCTAGTAGGCCAGCTGTCTGGCCCACTAATTTCTCTTCTTTCTTTTACCCCCATTGCAAAGCACCTATCTCTAGTAGCCTTTGAAAGAGCTCCAAGAGACAGTTTGACAAGCACCATTTATTGGAGCCAAACTTGGAAAAATATACTATTAATAGCACAAATAAAGTATTACATTGTTCTCATTAAGACTCATAAAGAATCTTGAAGTTATTCATATGCTAGCCATAGTCAACTTCTAAATGTCTGAAAGGAGCCACTTCCATATTTTTTTCTTTTTAATTTTGCCAGAGGGCATGTGTGCTTACTGGAGAGAGACAGACAGACAGAGAGAGAGGGAAAGTGAGAAAGCACCCCTGATGAGGGATGATCACCCCACGATCCCTTCTCTTCCATTTCTCCCTCTTTTTTGAGATTTTGAACATGTACACCCATGCACCTGGAATGTTTCTCAAGTCCAGATCTAGTAGTTAAACCATGCAGTCAGCCAGGTGAGATATGGTTACCTTAACCATCATGCCACGGGCTGACTCCACTTTTTTCTTTTTTAGAAATGTGTATCCTAGTGGCTAAATTGGATTATTTCTGAACAAGCAATATTTTTCTTCAAATGCTATGTGCCTTCCTCAACAAACTAGGGCTATTTTGAAGACTATTTTATTAAATCACGGAATTTCGGACCCAAAAGCAACCTTAGAGATCGGCAGTCCAGTCCTTTCATTATACAGAAGGAGAAAGGGAAGGGTGTGGACGCAGATCACCAGCTGGAGGATGGTGGTCTCCAGAAAAAGCTCTGGCCTGCAGTGTGCACCACACTCATTGCCGTTCAGAGTTCCTGAAGCCTAGTGGGACCCCCGTTAGAGCTTCTTTATATCCTCGAGTGACAAAACTCAGGCTCCAAACTCTGGCAGTCAAATATTGAAAGGTGGAAATGGTCCTGGGTCTCTGTAGTGCAGATATGAGTACGTGCAGCAGAGCGGAGTTCCCTGAATCATGGATGCTTCGGATTTTAACATGTACTGAGGTAGGGGTGTGTGCAGGGAGGGCTGAAACTGCTGGTACATACTGGGGCAGACCAGGTTGTGAAAATGTTGAAGCCCTTGTGTACAGTTTTGAATTGCTGCTGCCCTGAGACCCCAAGTGACCATCACATCACCCATCTCTGCCACTTGTCTTCTCCTCAACCCCCTCGAGAACTGCCCTCAATCCAGCATCTGGCGGAAGTGGGGCCTCCAATGAATCCCAACACCTTTCCTGATCTTTCCTGATCTGATCCGTTCGTGCCCATGCCTGTCCTTTTTTTAAAAAAGTAATTGATTTCATTCCATTTGTTATTGTTGTTGTTGTTGTTGTTGTTATTATTATTATTATTATTATTATTATTATTATTATTATTATTTTGACCAGAGAGAGAGAGAAAAGGAAAGTGAGGAAGAAAGCTGCCAGGTCCATAACTAGAACTGTAGTTGACCATGTAGGAATCCAACTCCATTAGCCACTGCGCCACCTGCCGGTCTGTGCCTATCATTTTAACGTTGCCCCTGAAGTAGACCTGCCTGCAACCTCCCTGCCTTTGCCCGGCTTATGCGTGAGCCATGTGTTCAGTTGGCAGGAGCCACGTACATGGATATCCACCAGGCTGGAGGAGGGATCAACTTCACGGTGGAGCGCACGCGCCAAGCCTCGGAGGCGGAGCTGTTCAGCTCCTTCCAGCAGCGACTCCAGTGCATGATGCGGGCTGGGACCACGCTGGTGGAGTGCAAGAGCGGATATGGCCTCAACCTGGAGACTGAGCTCAAGATGCTGCGCGTGATCGAGCGTGCCCGTCGGGAGCTGGACGTCGGCATCTCGGCCACTTACTGCGGGGCTCATTCAGTGCCCAAGTAATAGCACCCTGCAGGCAGGGCTTAACTCAGGGCATGAAGAAAACAGTGGGGCTGCCTTCTTTGGGGATAGTGGTGGTGGTGGTGGCACTAGTTTTTAATCGTTGCTGCCCTGAGACCCCAAGGGGACAGTAGCGATGTTTTGGCACTTAACTTTTGCAGGGAGACCAGTAGAAACCTTTGGAAATATAATCCGGTTCTAATCATCTCGCGCATGTGGTTCTAGAAGGCAATCTGTTAGTGTCCCATCAGTTTGCAGGAAAGCGATGTTTCAAGCTCATTTGGTTAGAAGAGGAAATGTCCCCTTCAGGTCCTTAAAAATTACTTAAGTTAATTTGAATAACTAATTGGTTTAAAAGCACTTTAGAGATTATTAGTAACACTCTGTTGGAGATAGATCAAACCTTGTAGTCTAAGTGACTCAGAGGGTTCTTGTTTTCATTCATCTGTTTGCTTAATAGCAAACTTTTTAAATTGATTTTTAGAAATTTCTTACTGTAATTTCTGATTTACATAGAATCGTTTGACATCTTTGTGATGTATGGTGTGTTTTTTTGAAGCATGCATACAGTGTACAACAATCAAATCAAGGATGTAAGCACATTTGTCCCCCTCGACATTCAACACCACGCCATGCTGTGCACAGCAAGCATTTTTCTTTTATTGTTGCAAATATCTTTAAGGAATTATTATTCAATCTTACTTATTACTATTTAATTTGCTATAGGGCACATGAGCACACCAGAGAAGACAGAGAGAAAGAGAGAGAAAGCTACCAGGTCCGTGACTCGAACTGCAGTTGGCCAAATGGGAGTCCAGCACCTTAACCACCATGGCACCTGCTGGCTCTCCAGTTGTAAATATCTTTCAGTCTTCCCCTTTAGCTCAAAAATTTCTCCAGTGTGGTTTTACTATAGGGGACCCTGTCCCCTTCTGTGCCTGCATCTTATCTCTTTGGAGTTCCTTTTATTCCTGGAATTTCTAGGTCAAAGGGCTCCTGGTTCCAGAACTGAAAGAGCTAAAGAAATCCAGTCTTGAACATACAAAGTCTTAGTGCAGTCTTAAGCTTTGAAAACGTAGGTATATACGTGCTACAGACTTACAAATATTATCTGACAATTTAATTATTTAAATTTCTTTTACATTTGTTTTGTGATCTTTGAAATATAAATTTATCAACAAAAATTATACATATTTATCAGGTGCAATATGTTGTTTTGAAACATGTATACATTTTGAAATGGCTAAATTGAGCTAATTAATACATGAGTTACTTCACATACTTTTCACATTTTGTAGTAAGAACACTTCAAATCTATTAGCGATTTCCAAGAATACATTTTTATGAAGTATAATCACTATGTTGTACAGAAGTATAAATTTTTCATGTCAATTTTTATTTTGCATTTTCAATCAGAGGAGCTAAAAATTACCACTTAAATTTATTTTTCTAAATTCACAGAACCTGTTATGGTAGAAAATAAACATAAATATTTAATATTCTCAATGGTCTTTGTTCTAAGTCTTTAGCATTTGTATTCCTGAAATTATTAAAGTTTAAAACTTCACTGAAACTTTTGAAACATCCTGTTTGAAAATTTTCAAACAGAATATGAAATCTATAGCAGCCTGCTTTCTTTTCAGTAGGAAAGGCAGTGTGGCATGGTGGAAAAGTCTGATTATAGAGTTTGAACCCAGCTTAGCTCTTTTCAGTGTGGCGATTCTGAAGATATGACTTAACGTTTTTGAACATGAATTACTCCTCTGTAAAACAGAGCTAAAAACACCCTATTCTATAGGATTGTCTTGAAAATTAGAAATAACATGTCAGTGCCTGACTCCTCATTGATCCCACCCACCCAAATGGCTTGCAAGGGAGAGCCTTCTGTGTGTCAAATATGGGGCGGAGTTTTAAAAGAATGCCCTCCTCTGTCAGTGAGTTTCTGCGGTTTGCATTTTGATCCCCATTGATTGAAGCCCAAGGCTCCCATAACAGCTGAATAACATCTCCAAAGAGGTACGTAGCCAGCAAATGGGAGTTCTCCACGTCTACCTGACTTTAAAAGCCCAGCTCTTTTGAATATATAGAACTACCCCAAGCTGGTAGAGAGAATTTCAGGCCACTTCCTCCGGATAGGGAGCCTTAAGTAGCTGCTTCAGCAGATACTAGTGGAGAAAAAGACAGGGTGATGGCTGGGGCCCACCCAGCTAAGGGGATCATGGTTGGCTTGCCAGGGAAACATCCAGGATAGCCTTTCTGAGTGTTCTGGATAAGGAGATTCAACTTTTCAGCCAGGGGGCCTTGCTGGCTTCTCCCAAAGCACCATGGGAGCTAGATGGAAGAGCCACTCAAGTCTGTGTGTGTTGAGCCAGTGCATACAAAAGTCTCGTCATTACCTCTGCTGCGTAGGTGGGCCCAGTTATTTAGCGCCTTAGTTCACAGCTCTGATTCTTTCTCTACCCTTCTGAGGCTTAAGGTCATTTACCCACTGTTTCTAAAGTTTTCCAAGGGCCAAATAATCTTTTCTTTATTAAAAAAATGTATAACATACACACATACACTATATATATATATGTGTGTGTGTGTGTGTGTGTTTTGTGTGTGTTTTCATGGTAATCTCATTCTCCTCCCTCAGGGGAAAAACTGCCCCTGAAGCTGCTGATGACATCATCAATAACCATCTCCCAAAGCTGAAAGAACTTGGCAGAAGCGGGGAAATACACGTTGACAACATAGACGTGTTCTGCGAGAAGGGCGTCTTTGATCTCGACTCCACCAGGAGGATTCTTCAAAGTGGAAAAGACATCGGCTTACAGATTAACTTCCACGGGGATGAGCTCCACCCAATGAAGGCTGCTGAGGTATGGCTGGCCTTTGGCTCTTCCTTTATCAACACTCACTCTTGTGCAGTTGTGCTTTCAAAAACTTTGTTCAAAGTTCGGAGTAGCTTTTTGAGAAGATAGAGAATGGGTAATGTGTTTGAACAATGTGCAGCTTGGTCTGACTGAGCCTTGGCAACTCTGACCTTTATTAGAAACTTACTCTGTTTTTTGGCTAATCACTTAGTTTTTTATCTTCTGCTGATGATATTAGTAGAATGAGAAGTACCTCTATGCTCTCATGTATAAGATTCACCACATATTTTGGTTGACACACAAAGCCACACTAGCAGGACAGTCAATAGGTGGTTAGGTTGGCTGGATCCCCCCACATGACTGACTGCATGGTTTGATTCCCAGACCTGGGGTGTGAGTGTGTGTGTGTTTGTGTGTGTGCATACCCAGAATCTTAAAGAAAGGGAAAGATGAGGGGGGATTCTAGGAGTGCTTTTTTACTTTCTCTCTCTCTGGCAAGTGCACACACCTTCTGGGATGTTTTTTTTTTTTTTTTTTTTTTTTCTTTTTTTGGAAACCCACACTAACATAGTATGTATATTTCATGTGTAGCTTCTAGGGATTTTTTTTAAACTGTGACAGTGTCCAGATCAATTTGGGTGGTACACACCACTAATAGCCACAGGATGATTTTCAAATATATACGTCTTGCCTAGATTCATCTATTCTTCCTTTCAAGAAACAGTGACATGGCTAAGTTGTACCAGGTATCATTCGAGGCATTGAGAATTCAGCCATTGTGATTCTAGACATGTCTCCTCTAAACGCTAGAGCTAAATAAACAACTGCCTTGGGGAATAAATACAGATGCAGATACCCCAACTGTGTCTCAACCACATGTTCAACTTCAACTCTGAATCATTTCCAAATCTTGTCCTGTGTTTCCTGGCCCAGTGAATGACACCATCATCGGTCTATTGCCTAAGTCGAAAACCCTAACATCAGGACCAGCAGATGGCATAATGGTTACGTCATTGGACTCCTACAGAGTTGACCACAGTTCGAATCCCAGACCTGATGACTTAAAAACTCACGCCAGGCGTGTGTGTGTGCGTGCCCAAAATCCCGAGAGGAGATGGGATTGCAGCATGGCCATCTCCCCTAGGGGGTGATTTCTCACTTTCTGTCTCTTTGTCTGTCTCTCTGACCAAAGTGAGTGCATGTGGTCTATAACAAAAACCTTTCTAAAAAAAAATCTTGAACATGATTTCGACTCCTCCCTCCCCCTCATCTACCATATTCTCACCTGCTGCCAAGTCTTCCCAGTTCTCCTCCTAAATATGTCTAGATCCATTTCTCTCACCTCTCTGCCTCTTTCAAACCAACATCAGATCTGACCTCGGTTCCAGCAACAGCTGTCATTCTCTTTGCCTCCAATCCTGCCTCCACTTGAATCACTTCTTTAATCCATTCCTTAAACCCACACAAAGGCTTACTATTGCTCTTAGGACAGATTCCAAACTCTGTACATGGCTTACCAGCATCTAGCCATTGCTTACCTCTTTATTTTTCTCCCTTCTATCTCCTCCCCCTTTTTATCTCCTCTACCCTCTCTACCACAATCCATAATAAACTATAGATGGTTCTGATAGAACTTTACGACGTCATGATAGTAAAAATGCAATAGCCATTCAGTAGGAACTGTATTTTGAGTACCACTATAACCATTCTGTTTTTCACTTTCAGGACAGTATTTAATAAATGACATGTTCAACACTCTATTATGAAACAGACTTTGTGTTAGATGATTTTGTCTAACTATAGGCTAACGTAAGTGTTCTGGGCACATTTAAGTTAGACTAGGCTAAGCTATGATGTTAGATAGGTTAGGTGTATTAAATGCATTTTCAACTTAAGATATCTTCAGCTTTGGGATTTAACCCTCTCGTAAGTTGAGGTGTATCTGAACTCTTCATACTCCATGTCATTATACATACTGTTTCTCTGATCCAAACTCCTCCTTTTCTGGCTAACTCTGACTCCCTTTCATGGTTTATTTTACTTACCACTCCTCTGGGACTCCTTCCCAAACCTCTCCAAGACTAGGTTATGGCTTTCCCCTGCATTTACTCTGCTAATGGCCTCTGTGATCCACTCTGAGAACTGCACCTAGGCCTTGTGTATCCTTCTCCCTTGAGGTTGGCACAGTGCCTGGAGTAGGATGGCTCTCAGTAGACATTTGTTGAATGAATGCAGACTTGGGGGTCAACACAATACTTCTGGTCATAGAGAGTGACTAGTGGATTAATTTAATAGGAATCGATACCTAGCATAAACAAATCAAGCCTGGAAAAGTGAAGTTGATCCCAAGGTCAAAACGACACCCCTCCTGGGGAACATAATCTGTCTTGTGGAGAATCAGACTTTCCAGAACCACAATCCAAAATACTCTTAGACCTGGACAAGCTGTTACCAAAGGAATCAACTCTTTCCTGTCCTGGTTGGGGCATTACAGCCACCATGGACCATAATATAATAACAAAAATCAGTCTTCTTTCCTTTGCTTGGAATGCTTAACACATCACCTGTTTTTTATTTATTTATTTAGGTTTGCTATAGGGTGAGTGCACTGGTTAGAGAGAGACAGAGAGAGAGAAAAAGTGAGAAATCACTACCCCTCCCCCTTCCAGGGGAATGGTCACACTGCAATTCCTTCTCCTCCATTCTCCTCTCAGGATATTGGGCACTCATGCACAGGCACTTAGCATGTTTTTCAAGCCATCGTGTCCAGGACTTGAACCTTACAGCTGGCCATGTGGGATTCAGCTGCCTTAAACACCATGCCACCTGGCTGGCCCAACATATTATCTTTTAACCTGGGGCACTAAACATGCATGTGTGTGGAAGTACGCCCAGTTAAGGTTTCAGAGTATGATGAGACTAAGCAGAGAAGCAATCTACATTAAGTCAGTGCTTCCATTATGACACCATTCTCACCATAGCATTATCCCCAGTTGGTTTTCTTAACTGATCTGTTAGCAATCTAGCCCAGACCTTTCATCTGAAGAAAAATCAAGTGCAAGTTGGTATTCTCAAATTGTATGTATGACTCCACATTTAAAGGAAAGTCTGTTTATTTCTTTCCTCTGAGAGAGAGAGACAGCACCCCCAGCAGGGCCTTATTGCCATGATCTACCCTCAGCCTCAGCTGGCTCTGGATCACAGGCATGCTCGTGGCCTGGATGAGACTCAGAGACATCTGCAGACACAAACCTAATACCCTCCAGGCGAATCAGCCTTGCAGAGAATCCCATTTTATCATTGTGCCAGTCTGGCTCCCCGAATCCACATTTTTAAATTTTGTTTTGTTAACTCATCTGTTTTCACTAAGTGCAATGGCATTCCAAAAATATCTATCTTTATGTGCTATAATAGTTAAGTTTTATTTCAAATGTTACTGAAAATTTTTATTCTGATCCATAAGATTTATAAAATTTTCTGTTTTAGAAAATATCTGAAAGCATTTGCATTTAAGATTAGCTTTTGAAGTGGTACACTAGCTACTTTTCGAATGCGTGTGCATTATAGACCCTTTACCCATTCAAGGGCTTTTTTTAAAAAAATTTTTTAGAGAGATTTTTTGCTATTGGGCATGTGTGCTCTCTGGAGAGACAGAGAGAGAGACAGAGACAGAAAGAGAGAAATCACCTTTCCCAAAGGGAGTTGGCCACAGTGCAGTCCCTTCTCCTCCATTCTTGTCTCAGGTTTTAGGGCATGCACACACATGTGCCCAGCCTGAGTTTTAAGCCCCTGGGTCTGGGACTCAACTGCAATTGACTATGCAGGAGTCCAGTAACATAATCATTATGCCATCTGTTGGCCCCTGGGCTTATGCTTATAAAAGGTAGTTGACAAGCTTAAGAATAGAACACTATTTTTGTAGGAAAAACAATGTAATGGTACTCTGCTGATTTGTTGTTGCTGTTTGTTATATCTTTTCCTCTCTGCCCCATTCTGCTTAGCTCGGGGCTGAACTAGGAGCCCAGGCAGTCAGCCACCTGGAGGAAGTGAGTGATGAAGGCATTGCTGCCATGGCAACAGCCAGGTGCTCTGCTGTTCTTCTGCCCACCACAGCCTACATGCTCAGGTAAGGTCGCTTCTCACCCCTGGCTCAAGAGCTGCATTTAAAAGCTGTAAAGACACAGATTTCCAAGATGCCTAGACACAATATCATTGCTGTTTACTGGGGACAGTGGTGCTTTCTGTTTCCTATTTTCTTAGATTTTGGAATTTTCCAATTAAAAAAATCAGTATGTATTACTTTTATAATATAAAATAGGCTCTGTGCTTTAAAAAAAAAACCTGCATAAGATATTACAGATATTTAGCAGCATTCAGCATCTAAATGAACTGTTTCTTTTTTCTTTCTTTCTTTCTTTTTTTTTTTTTTTTTTTTTAGGCTTTTGCCATAGGGCATGTGCACTCACTGGATAGACAGATCCGGAGAAAGAAAATGAGAAATCACCCTCTAGGGGTGGGGGTGGGGGTTTGGCCAGGCTATAATCCCTTCTCTGCCATTCTCCTGGGATTTGGGGCATGCACACACACATGCCCAGCATGAGTTTCAGGCCACCAGATCCAGCACTTGAACCGGGTCAGCCATGTGGGTGTCCGCCCCTTAACCAATATACTACCTTCTGACTCCAAGCTGTCTCTTAAGGATACTAGCTTATACCATAAATGTGTACCAGAGTCCTCGTAAATACTGAAGAAGTGAGAGGAATGATGAGATGCATATTTTGTAAAATCTCTCTGGAAATTTCTTTTGTAAGTTTCTTTCTTCATGAGTGAGAGATACAAAGAAAGAGAGACAGCACCCCCTTTTGGATTTTGATACTACAATAGCCCAGCCTCAGCTAACCCTAGATTGTGGGCATGATATATTCAGAGAGGCTTTCTGGACGCAACCCACAACCTTCCTGTGGGGGCAAGCCTCGCAGAGCCTCAAGTTTACCCCTGCGCCATCGTTCAACTCCTCCCAGGGAGCTGGCTGTACACTGTGAACTGAATACACTTGGTCCATCTTTTATAACCACTGTTGCTTAAATTCTATCAAATATGAGATCCAAGGTCAGAGGACTTTTTCCATTGTGCCACTTCCATGACAGTCACCGAGTTGTGGTGTGAGAGGCCAGCATTCGACAGGAAGTGCATTTTCTCTTAGGACTAGGTGCTAAGGACGGGTGGTTCTCTAGGGGTCATTCTGCAGTTACAGTCTTAAGACAGTGGTTCTCCACCCCAGGGTACAATTGACAATGTCTGGAGACATTTTTGGATATCCCAGTGAGGGGGATGCACTGGTCTCTAGTCAGGGGAGACAAGGAATGCTGCTAAATCCCTCTCAATGCCCAGAACAGCTCCCTACATCAAATAATTATCTTGCACAACACATAAATTATTCTGAGGTCAAGAAAGTTCAGGTTTCAATAAATAAAAACAAAATAAAATAATTTTTTAAAAAGGGGCCAGTATGTGGCGTGGTGGTTTCGGTGCTGGACTCCCACATGGCTGACTGTGGTTCAAGTCCCGACCCGGCAGCTTGCTTTCTCACTTTCCTTCTCTCTTTATCTCTCTGTCTGTCTCTCTCTGGTTAAATTAAAAAATAAAAATAATGGGACCAGCAGTTAGCATAATGGCTATGTCGCTGGACTCCCACGTAGTCGACTGTGGTTCGAGTCCCGGACCCGGTGGCTTAAACTCATGCTAGACGCGTATGCGTGTGTGCCCAAGATCCCGAGAAGAGAATGGAGGAGAAGGGATTGCGGCGTGGCCATCCCCCCTGGGGGGTGATTTCTCACTTT
This sequence comes from Tupaia tana, assembly GCA_026018925.1. Taxonomy (NCBI): domain Eukaryota; kingdom Metazoa; phylum Chordata; class Mammalia; order Scandentia; family Tupaiidae; genus Tupaia; species Tupaia tana. The sequence continues at coordinate 200,352,551 of JAKSZU010000006.1, forward strand.
CTATCTCTCTGTCTCTCTCTGTCTGTCTGGTGAGCGCACATGCCCTATAGCAAAAACCTCTCCAAAAAAAAATAATAATAATACTAACAATAAATAAAAATAAAATAGAATAATTTAAAAAAATTAAAAAAAGTTTAGGTTCCAAGTACCTTTTAGAAGAAAGAAGAAGAAACTATTTCAATGCTGTTCTCAAATTTATTATGATTTCATAGGTGCATGCATACAATACAAAACATTTTTACTATTACTATTTTCTTTTTTAACACTTATTTATTTATCTATTTATTTGTTGTGATTTTCAAGCCACTGGGCCTGGGATTCGAACTGTGGTCTGCATTGTGGGAATCCAGCACCTCAACCACCACCCTGTCTGCTGGCCCTACTACTGTTTTCTTAGAGAATAGGCACAGTCAGGAAATCAGGTGAATCACAGTCAGGAAATACCCGTCACTGTCCTCAGTATGAGCAACGACTTTACTTACAAATCTCAATATTTGTCAATCTAAGTTACCAATCAATATTGAATTCGGTTAATTTTCCACCTCTCCAGAAATATGTGTTCATAAAAACAAACAGTAAACAAACAGAGCTTCCTTTAACTCACCTTGAATGCCTTGACATGGAGCACCAATCTGTGACTTTGTGGCACTGAAGGGCAGTTCAGGCTCCAAAGTCTATTCCTTTTCCACGGCAGCTTCGTCTGCCATCGCCACAGATCGGTTTAGCGTCCTGTTTGGATGACAAGGGTGATAGGGGAGAAGGTCACATTCTTCTCTCTGGCGTCTTTGTTTCTGTATTTTTCTGATCTGTATCCTTAACACCCTTGACTCTCACTTCCAGAATAACCCTTGCCTTATGCCACTCGAGGGCTTCCTTGAATCATGTATTTTATGTGTATTCGTGTCTAAGTTTAAATGCATTTGGGACATACTCTCCTTGGCTTGTATGGACCTCCCTTCACACTACTCCCTGCCCCAGGTAGTTCCCAAAGGAGAGGGGTGGCCTTCAAATGCCCTGCAGGGAAATTTGAAGACATACCCTTTCCTCACGCTCTGCCTCTGCTTCACCCACCTCCTCTCACACGTCATCGTGGCTGGGAAACGTTGATTTATGAAGTCTGCAAACTGAGTCATAGACCGGGAGTACTTCCAGGGCAAGCGTCCTCTGCACTCTCAGTCACTGAGTAATTCACGTGTCTACACATGTCTTGAGGCCTACTGGTTGCCAGGCACTTGGGGTGTAGCAAAAGTTGGACAGAATCAGTGCTTGTCCTTAAGAGCTGACATTCTCAAGGTGAAACAACGTGCAAATAGGTGCCGGCGTGAATTGAGAGGTGAGGTCAGAGAAGAGGTAGATACTGGAGGAGGTGAGGTCAGAGAAGGGGCAGATTATGGAGGGTATTGAGTCCATAGCGCAGGCCGGAAGTCCACGGGCAGCTACTGGAGCACTGTTCTTAACAGCACCGTGACATGATCATGATTTGCCTTATTTTCTAAAAGTTCTCTCTGGCTGCTACATAAAGAATAGAAAGCCAGCCAGGTGGTGTGGTGGTTAAGGCTACTGGGTCCCACATGGCTGACTGAAAGATGCAAGTCCTGGACCTGACAGCTTGAAAAACCCACCAGGCGTGTGTGCATGCATGCCAACAATCCTGAGGGGAGAATCGAGGGGAAGGGATTGTAGTGTGGCCATCCCACTTTCTCTCTTTCTCTCTCCAGCTAGTGCACATGCCCTATAGCAAAATTTTTAAAAAAGGAGGGGGAGGGGGCAGCAAGCACCATGGTGGTTAAGGCGCTGGATTCCCACATGGCCGACCACGGTTCAAGTCCCAGACCTGGTGGCTTGCTTTCTCACTTTCCCTCTCTCTCTCTCTGTCTCTTTCTGGTGAGTGCATGTGCCTTATAGCAAATTAAAAACAATAATGACAGTAAATAAAATTAAATAAATATTTCTTTTAAAAAAAGAACTTGCAGTTCAGGTAAATGAAATGTGATAAATGAACAGGCAATAAGATCTATAGAAGTTCCGAAAGAGGGCGACACTTCCGGGGAGGGTGAGCAGGAAAAAGGAACATGGGTAGAGAGGATGTGAGCTGAATCTGGTAGTGTGAATGCATCTTGGGAAGAGGTAGATGTTCTAGGCACAGAGAAGGCAAACTCAGAAATGTTAAAATCAAAAAACCCAGTGGTTGGAGTGTCGTGTTGGGTAAAGTAGTGATGAGAAATGAAGCCTGAAGAAAGGTTGGACTCAGTTTGTAGAGGGCTTTGAATGCCAAACGTGGGTGAATTTTATTTAAAACATAAATAAAACCCAACTATTTTGAGCATGGCTAACAGTTATTCGCCTCTTTGCCACCTTCAGTACACTCCCGGGATATCGTGATACCATTCATTCATTCATTTAAGGGAAAATATTCATCAGCCAGAAACAGGGCTAACCCCTACAACAAATTATAATAGAAAGATATGGTTCTTTCTATGAACCTTAACCACCACTGGACTTCCAGCAGTAGAGGGGAATGCAATAGTTTAAATGTGTGTGTGTGTGTGTGTGTGTGTGTGTGTGTGTGGTGGTTGGGTGGGGGGTGGAGTCTTCAGAAAGTTCATGGAAAATGTCTGGTATAAAAAAGCTTATGTGGGGAACCAGCAGTTAGCATAATGGCTATGTCGCTGAATTCCCACGTAGTCGACCACAGTTCGCGTCCTGGACCTGGTAGCTTAAAACTCACGCCAGGCACATGTGCGTACATGCCCAAGATCCCGAGAAGAGAATGGAGGAGAAGGGATTGCGGTGTGACCATCCCCCTTGGGGGGTGATTTCTCACTTTCTGTCTCTCTGTCTCTCTCTGTCTGGCGAGCGCACGCGCCCTATAGCAAAAATAAAAAAAAAAAACTTATGTGGATATCAAATGTTTTGTACCAAATAAATTTGGTTTTTAGTTCTATTTTTTTTTCCACAAACTTTCTTAAGTCTCCTCATAGTCAACAGCTGTTGAGGGGATGAACCGGTTATATGTACTTAAGGCTAAAAGTAGACTAAGGTCTCTAGGAAGGGCCAAGATTACCCTGGTAACTGTTTAACAGCCAGTAGGCAGTCCTGCTCCCTTAGAGCCGAGTGCCAGTCCGGTCTTCATCATGAAACAATAGCAGTCCGGCATTACAAGGGCTTACATGGAGGAAGACAGAAGGTTGTGGAGGCCTGAGGAAGTGCCTGTTGGTATGGATGCCTAGGAAGGCTTCCCAGAGGAGGTAATCAAAAAAAACCTCTCTGAGCCCTCTTCTAGATTAAGCATCAACTTGGGCTATAAAAATTGCAGCAGGTGGTGTGGTGGTTGAGGTGTTGGACTCCCACATGACCAGCCATAGTTCGAGTCCCAAACCAGGCTGCTTGCTTTCTCACTCTCCCCACCTCCATCTTTCTCTGGTGAATACGTGTGCCCTATAGCAAAATTAATAATAATAGTAAATAAAATTAAGTAAATAATTCTTAAAAAAAATCTGATGACTTGTAGCACAACCTCTCCTCATCCCCACCATCACTAAGAGACTTGAATGCACACTAGCATGGTTTCTAATGGCTCAAAGCTGCATCTCTAGGTTGACCCAGGTGAGATGGGAGTTAGAGCCCACCTACAGGTAGGTAGAGCAGGGACCTTCTTAATGAAGTCTGTGTTTTTCCTCTATGGTCTGGTTAATGTACAATATACACCCCTTTTATATGACCCTAAAGAATTTATCACTCCATGCTAATAAGGCAGGAAATAGCGATATTGAGTACAGAGACAGAGTAAAAGGCCCAAGATGGAGTCACAGTGACTAAGTTTTCACAGTCAAAAGTTGGCTGCATTGGAACTCAAAGCAACTGTAGCTAAAGGCAACAGTTTCTATTTAGTAACTATATTCTAACAAGAGATATAGATCGCTATAGTCTGCTAACCATAGGAAGAATAGGATAATAAATTGCTCAGACTATCATGAGATTATTTCCAAAGCCCACTTCCTTATCAGAAAGCCGGCTCATTGCTCAGAGTACTATCAGCTTGTCAGGAAAATCATGATGTGTTTTTCTATGCAAAAATGCATCAAGACTTTCCTGACAACCCAATAGATAAAAACCCCTCACCTCCAGCTCCTCTTCAGCAACCCATTTGAGACCCCTCCCTGCTTGGGAGATCTGTTCTTCCTTCCCTCTCTTAAGTTCTCCTTTGCTATCCCCTTTCTCTGTCTATGTTTCTAATTCTTTGTTAGTGTTGGATAGCAACCAGCATGCGTGTTGGGTCTGATCACCCAACACTCCTGCATCACAAGTTTCCCTTATGACACCCGCCTGAGAAAGAGTGCTACCAGGAGAATTTACTGCTCATTCCAATCCAAAACCTAGAGACAAGTGGGTAGGCCCCCGAGCCCCTCTTTACAATGGATGCTTTTAAAAGCTTGCAGTTATAAATCCTTTCTCTGCTCCTTTGAGATAGGCCTTGTCCTACCAGAACTGTCTCCTGAAGGACCAGAAAGCTTCACTTTGAAACGCAAACATTCCAGGAGATCACTCTCACTCCCTTTCCTAACTCAGTGGGCACCTTGCTTTTACATCCGTGCCTTCTGTCATACAGATAGGAAAAGACTGTTTCTCCAATGTATTAACTGGATAAATGCCAGTTAATACATTGACCATCTCCTTCCTTTTCGTAAATTTCCATTTCTCTGACTACGCTTGACACCCCAGCCCACCTCGTTTTCTCTTTTTACTCTCATGTTCTCCCTTTAAAATGCCCTGTTACCTCTGTACAAATTGAAGTTGTGCTTAATTCACACTGTGCTCTTTCCCTACTGCAGTAATGACTGAATTAGATCTGTCTTCATCACTTTAACTAGTATCTGCCTTTATCTTTGACGTAAGTTATGTCCCAAAGAATAACAAATATTTTGGGCCATCTCCATGGAGCATTGGTAATGTGCTGCTTTAGAGAAGCCAGATACCGCATTGGCAATTGCAGTTCAAATCCCCAGTCCGGTCAGCCTGAAACACGCCAGGCAACTGTGCCCAAGATCTAACTGGAGGGCTAGGGGAAGGGGATCTTGGTGTGACCAGACCCTGCGGAAAGTGGGAGAACGCTCCTCTCTCTCTCACTCCCTCTCTCTCTCTCTTTTTTCTATTATTATGTGTATATATACATGCTCTGTCATGAATAAAGAAAAAAATTATTTAAAAAAATGATAGTTCACTAAGAAGATTAAGTGAGACCTAATCCAGGATAAAGCACAAACACATTAAATGCTCAGCCCTTCAAGATTTTAAAGGGTCTACCAAAATGTTTGAAACCTTAAAAAAGAAAAGGGAGAAGATACGAATAAAAAAATTGCAAAATGGAAATGAATCAAAGTTGCATCATTTTGACCTCATTAATTGCTTCATTTTGGATCACAGAAAAGTTTATTAAATTTTTTAAAATGTGCAATTTCTCTTTTTCTCCTTTATCAAGAATCTCTGAAAATATATTGATCACCCAGACAAGCAAGCATAATTTAAGTTCCTCACATCTAAGTCATTTCCAAAGCAGAACTATAAAAAGAGAGTCCTTGGATTCCGCCTGACTCTACCAGATTCTTTCTCCTCCCAGAACTTAAAAGGCTTGGATAGCAAGTTCTCTTCTATTCTGAGCAGCTATTCTGCAAAAGCTCCAATTCTCAATACTGGCGTCTTTTCTTCCTCCCCTAGACTGAAGCAGCCTCGCGCCAGGAAGATGTTAGACGAAGGAGTAATCGTTGCTTTGGGCAGTGACTTCAACCCTAATGCATACTGCTTTTCAATGGTAATTACTTTTTTATGTGCCTTTCTGAACAAAGTATTTACTGAGCATATACATAATTTTTTAAATAATTAAAAAATATTTCGCTGTTAAAAATGTATAAAGGATCTAAAATTATTTTCCAGTGAAACAAAAAATAAAAGGTGTGGACAGTAGTGTAATTGGATCTTCCTGCACCGCAGAAATGCCTCTAGGCCCAGAGAGAAGAGCAGGGCTTCTAGTTGCGTTATTTTATGATTCAGCCTTTGAGTGGTGTGGTTTCCCGTTAACCATTTTCCTTCTTTGGAGAATAGCATGGTCTCAAAGAGAGAAGTTTCATCTTACACAGTGACCTTGCAGAGTTGTAAACACATACTAAAGATAAAATCTCGGGCCAGTAGGTGGCGTGGTGGTTGAGGCACTGGACTCCCACATGGCCGACCATAGTTCAAGTCCTGGACCTGGTGGCTTACTTTCTCACTCTCCTTTCTGCTTGTCTCTCTCCGGTCAAAATTGAATGGTGATAATAAATTTTTAAAAAATTAAAATAAATATATTTTTTAAAAAGATACAATCTTTATCATTAAAATATGTTTTCCAAAGCATAAGAAACTATGTATAAATTTAGATTTTCCCTTAGCAATTTAGCCAGGTCATTTAGTTGCCTTTATTTATTGTGCCATGTTGAGAAACATTCTAGGTAGCTCGGTGAACAGGTCGTTTCCTTCATCCTGCGCCTGCCTCTTCCCCCCATAGCCAATGGTCATGCATCTGGCCTGTGTAAACATGCGAATGTCCATGCCTGAGGCCTTGGCCGCTGCCACCATCAATGCAGCTTATGCTCTGGGAAAATCTCACACACATGGATCTTTGGAGGTTGGCAAGCAGGGAGATGTCATTATCATCAATGCAGCAAGGTGAGTATTCACCCAGCCTGGCTGCTTTATTTTACACCCACTGTGTAGACTAAACTTAAATCCTTTGTTTGCTAATTATTAGTGTCAGTCTCTGGACTCAGAATCCCTTCTATCTTTCCCAATCAGAAATTCTACTTATAGCTCAGAAGCTACAGGGTAGATGAGGCTTTCGGGCCTCCATCTGTCTTAAATCTCAGATTTCCAGAGTGCAGGAGCACTGTTTACCTGGACTCTGGACTTGCTGTATCTGCTGGCATGTGTCTGTGTTTTTCTACTTGGCTTCTAACCTTCTGCTTGCTCCCAACTCTGGCTTGTCACATGATTCAGTCCCTCTCTGACTTCTGATACTTACTGGATCCCGAAAGTCTTAGCTCAGTTTTCCTATTCCTGGTTTCTTGTGACTCACCCACAGTCTCATGCCCCTTGCTCTCCAATGTGACAATTCGGGTCTTATTGTTCTAAATTTAGAAGTTGTAAATCTGTGGCTCCTTGACTCTGGTGAGCCTGTCACAGCTCTTGGACTTCATGAAGAGAGAGAGCAGTTCTGTAATTCTACTCCCTGTGGTCAGAAACCACTACCTCTACCACAAATAATGCTGATGGGGCCAGCAGGTGGCGTAGTGGTTAAGATGCAGGGCTCTCACGTGGCCAACTGTGATTTGAGTCCCTGACCAGTGACTTGAAACTCGCACCAGGTGCGTGTGCATGTGTACCCAAGATCCCAAGAGGAGAATAGAGAAAGGGCTGTGGAGTGGCCACCGCCCTTGGTGGGGGTGAATTCTTGCTTTCTGTCTCTGTCTCTCTCTGTTTCTCTGGTGAGCCCATGTGCCCTATAGCAAAAATCTCTCAAAAAATTTCTTTAATGCTGATATTTTAATTAGTGCATCACTTGAAGCAAATATTTTAAGATCAAGTGATTAAATAATATTATTAAACAAATTTGATTTACCATAGACCAGTTAGCTATACACTGCTTTTTAAAAAGCCCAAATACCAATGACCTGGTGTAAATAAAGCTTCAGAGAATGCATTTTTAATTAGAATTTATTGAGAATGTGATCATTTCTATTTATATGGATTGAAATAATGTTTGATTTCTTTCTAGATGGGAGCATTTGATTTATCAGTTCGGAGGCCACCATGAATTAATCGAATATGTTATAGCTAAAGGAAAAGTCATCTATAAAAAATAATAGATCTGAAAGATGCAACTCTTCAACTCTACACAATAAATCAATGCAGTTCTATTGAAAGCCAAAACGCCTTGGTGGTTTACCAAAATTATGTCACTTCAAACTAAATATATTTCAGTGTTCTGTTAATTCACTTGAAAAAAGTCAAGGGATTGGTTTATTTTAATTGACCATGTGCAGCTCAACATATACACAGATAAACCTATTATGAGAATCTCTAAAGAGTGAATTGCTTCACAAAGATTGGGTGCAGATAGTCTAACCATAGATATGATGGGATAGCACGAAAATGCTTTTATATTTTTTTGAAAAGCAGATCTGGCTTGAAATTTTCATTTTGTTTCTGCATTTCCAATTTCAGTTTTCAGACTGTATTTGTTGAACCTTGGGGGTTGGAAGGAAATCAAAATGAGATGCCTCAAATTAGGCTAAACTCTAGCCCTCCATGATAAGTAGATGGCCCCGACATAGTTTGTCTTTCTAGCTGTTCTTCAGTGAAATAATGTCCCCTGAAGAAGGATGTCCTTCTATTTCCAATGGCTTTCCAGCCTGAGCAGTGGAGGTCACACCAGAATGGAAAACGTGTCACTTTATACCCAAGTGCAGGGGTCTTCCTGGAGTAGATGCATTCTGGCCAAATCCAACAGTGTCATTTTGACAAATTGTTTTTATGTTTTTGATTATTCACATTAAAAAATGTCTAAAAACATTTACATCTCTCAATAAATATTTGCCGTTGTTATTACTAGTCTTGCTTTTGTACAGCCCTGGAAATAGATTCACAGCCATTGCCTATTAGAGGTTTACATAAAATAAACAAATTAGAAAATAACGTGTAAAGAGTGAATGATTATTTATATATAAATGGGTGTTTCCAATGCCATGTGAGTTTACTTGAATTGTTTTTTTAATTTTCTATCTGGTTCATGTGCTCGTTAGAGAGAGAGAAAAATATAAAAAAGCACTCCTAGTGGGTAGCCACACCACAATCCCTTCTCCTCCATTCTCCAGTCAGGATTTTGGGCATGCACACACATGCCCCCAGCATGTTTTTCAAGCCACTGGGTCCAGGACTTGAACCATGTAGTCATACGTGTGGGATTCAGCTGCCTTAACCACCATGCTGCTTGCTGATCCTTGAAGTCTTTTTGAACATTTTAATAATTTTTTTGAGAGGTTTTTGCTATGGGGCATGTGCGCTCACCAGAAAGACAGAGATAGAGAGACAGAAGGCAAGAAATTGCCCCCCAGGGGGGATGGCCATGTCGCAATCCCTTTTCCTCCATTCTCCTCTCAGGATCTTGGGCACTCGCTCCCGGCATGAGTTTAAGCCAGCGGATCTGGGACTAGAACCACAGTCAACTACATGGGAGTCCAGAGAAATAGCCATTACACCAACTGCTGGTCCCAATAATTTTTATAATCACAATTACATTTTATAATCATGTCTACATTTGTCCTATGTTTGAAGAAGCAATTTGAAGAATAATCATTAACTATCCAAATTATCACCAACTTCAGGTTAACAGAGTCTGATACAATGAGGCCTTACTGTATTCAGTATATAGCAAATCACAACACCACTCATCCGGAATGTCAAGAGGAACAATGCACATTTTTGTCACTGTAATGGGGACCCTGCAACTCTTTCAAAGGAGCCTTAAGGGAACAGGGGCAAGGGGCACATGGTTGCTGTGGGTGAGGCTTCCCTGTGACCATTCACCTAGACAATGGTGGGGTTTTATATATGCAAGAGAGAGGAGAGAGAGGCAGATATAAAAACTAAATGTTGGGTCTGTCCTGGAACCCAAGCTATTCAGGATTATATTCTTATATCCAGGAAATGAGAAGGCAAAGTGGATCCTATTTTTCTTATAGGAGGGATTCACTCTAAACTAATAGGGTCCGTGTCTTTTCAGAATGAAAGCAGAAGAGGGTTCCCAGCTCAAGTCAGAGTGTTGTAATCCCTGGCAACTCATGAGGGCTTGTTAGAAATGCCTTGCTCTAACCAGTTAAGTCAAAATCGGCACCATTTTTTTTTTAAGTTTCTTTTGTTTATCCATGAGAGAAGGAGAGAGATGACAGAGACAGAGGGAGAGACAGGTACCCCAATAGAGTCTTCATGCTGTGATCCACCTCCAGTCCCAACTGGCTTGGATTAGAGGCATCTTATATACCCAGCATATTCAGGAAGGTCTCAGGACATGAATTAGGGACCTTTCCCATGTGGGTACAGTTGTGCCACCATGGTGTCATTCTCTGGCTCCAAGAATCTACATCTTAACAATCCCCTGGGGTGATTCCCCTGCCCAGTAAGGCCTGAGAAGCACTGCCGTGGTCTCAGTCCTAGGCACGTTGACTCTCACGCTATTCTGCAGACATCGCACTTGCTGTAGCTGCTCCGTGCCTTGCAGCCCATTCCCTCTGCCTGGAACACCCCTTCTCTTCTCTCTGTGAGAAATTGGAGCTGGCTACCCTCCCCCAGGTTCCTACACCTCTATGATAGCCAAGACAGCCTTGGGAGTCCAGCGACATAGTCATTATGCTAACTGCTGGTCCTGCATATGAATTTCTTAATCTAATACCCAAGGTTGATATTTATGGGGAAGTGTAGTGTAAAAGAAAAATCAAACAAATCAACCATTTAGGACCAGTCAGTGCTGTGGTGATGAAGGTGGCTAGATCCCACATGGCTGACCTTATGGTTTGAGTTCTAGGCCCAGTAGCGTGAAAAACACTCCGTGTATGTGTGCATGTGTGCCCCAAATCCCCAACGGAGAAATGGGGAAGAAGGAATTGTGGTATTTCCTTTCTCTCTGTCTCTCTCTGACTCTCCTGTGAGCACGATCACCCTTTAGCAAATTTTAAAAAAGAAAAGAAAATCCATGGTGGGGAAGTATGGGAGAGGGGTTGTATGCTGGGAAAGCTTTTTAGTTTCATTTTCTTCTTTTGTTTTTCTGGCCACAGGGCACGTGCACTAGGTAGAGAGAAACACAGAGAGGGTAAGTGAGAAACCACTTCCCAGAAGGATGGCCACACCACAATCCCTTCTCCTCTCTTCTCTTCTTGGGATTTTGGGCACGTATGCACACATGCCTAGCATGATTTTCAAGTCACTGGGTCCAGGATTTGCACTGCAGTTGGCCATGTGGGAGTTCAACACCTTAACTACCATGTTGCCTACTGGCTCCTGGGAAAGCTTTTGATGAGAGGGAAAGACTTCCAGATAGAAGGTCATGAAGTGTTCAGAAGATAGATGGTAAGTCTTCCTAGAGTAGAAAACTCAGTGGGAAGCTAGAACTATAAAATTAGGGTGAATCAGATTTCACAGGGCTTTGAACCTCAAGCTCACTGGCTGGAACTTCATTCTGAAAGCTAGGGGAAGCCACTGAAAATGTTTGAACAGGGTAGAACCAGGATGAGAGTGTTTCTGGAGAAAGACTAATTGGCTTTAGTACACAAATTGGACCGCAAATATTTTTTGTGTGAATGAGTTCTAGCAAGATACCGGCAAAGGTGACCAAATCCATAGGTAGAGAGAGGAGGAGGTATTGCGTGCTAGAAATCCAGGCCGAAAGCTCTCACAGCAGCACGGTAGCTATAAAATTCCTACTCTGTGCACCACAGTGGGTTAGATCAATTCTTAGCCTATTAAAACTATCGGCCCACCACAGGAGAAAAACTTAATTTCTCCTTAAGAAATAAGATTTGTCAAGTAGAGTAGAACTTTGGAAGACCACAAACAATTGCAATATGTAAGATTTTCTTTTTTGCTTCCTCAGAACCAATTTTTGCACCTTCAGGGCAATATCACACACACACAACCCCCCCGTCCCCGACAGTTGAGAATGCTTATATTAGCTGTTACAGAGACAGGCAAGGCAGTATTGCATGCTGAAGGGGACACCAGCCTGGGCTTTGATTTCATCTTGAACAGTTTTTAAATAATTGCCAGAAGGTACATGTATTCACTTGAGAGAGAGAGAGAGACAGAGATAGAGAGAGAGAGAGAGAGAGAGAGAGAGAACCATTTTCCCACTGGGACGTGGTCACACCACAAATCCCTCTCCCATTTCTCAGTCATATCAGGATTTGGACTTCACATTCACATTTGCCCGGTTTGTTTCTGAAGCTGCCAGGGCCAGGATTTGAACTGTGATCTGCCATGTGTGATGTGGTGTTTGAACTCTTTATTGAACTATCTGTAAGATATAAAGGTCGGATCCCTTCCCTCTCTGAAATTCTGTTCTAAACTGGGGCTTGTCTTCAGGGACTTTACAGTTCCATCAGGGGAGTAAGACGGATGTTGACGAGTAGAATCAATGCCAGCTGGTAATAAGAGCTTGCTCTCTTCAAAGAACGACTTTGGCGAAACACATCGATTTTCCTATTAAAACTGGCTTTGCCATATTTTTCCCGAGGCATAAGCCTTTTGGTCTGTATAATAGAGAGCACTTTAAGGATTAAGCCCTCCTAGCCTCTTGGAGAGAGATTTGTCCCCCTGTGGGGAGTAATTCCAAAAATAGAAGGCCACAAGGTTTCCAAGTGATTCCATGGAAACGCCTATAGGCATTGGGCACCTGGCACCCAGATGGTGGAAACTACCATTAAGCCTGTGCTCAGTCATCCCCTAGACCTCAGAGGAGTTCTGTGCTGGTGGAGTTTTGCTTTCCCTACCACGTCATTCACATCAATTACGCTCTACAAGACCCGGCCCCTAGTTGCTTCCCACCCCTCCCTTAGTACTTGTACATTTCTGCAGTTGGCTTAAAGCTCTGGTCTACTACCTGGACTATAAACTACAAGAGCAAGGACCAAAGCCACCTTGGCTGCCACCTATTTAATAGCTACTGACTGACATAGAAGTGGCTCCCTGGCATGGATGTCTCCTGACACTAAAATTTAGTTTATGTTTCTCCTTTTCCTTCTTTCTCTCTCTGACTCCTGTCATACCAAGCCTGGCTAAGTCATCCTTTCCTGGAGGTCTCCCTGATGCTGCAACAGAACAGGAGTTGTTCTTCCTTCCTTTTGGACATGTGCTCGAAACAGTAATTGCCATATCATATTCCTCGCTAGATGTGAAGTCCTTAAACATAGACCTGCTTGTGACAGTGCTATATACCCTGACACAGTACCTGGTAAAACACACACACACACACACACACACACACACACACACACATGCTGTGTGTTAGGTTTTGTTAGGTAAAATGCTAATTGCTGCAAGATCAAAACCTAAGCAGGGCAGGATAGGCATGCAGTGATAAAATGCAATGTTCCATGAGGCTGATCCATGTAGGAGGGTTCTGGGTTCACGTCCAGAGGTGTCCCTGGATACACTGGGCACACGTGTGCCTGTGATCCAGTGCTGATTGAAGCTGGAAGTAGATCATAGCATTAAGACCCATGATAGCAGTGCTCCTAAAATGATGTGCTCCACAGGCTGGAACCGCGTGGGAGGCATGGGTTCAAATCTCAGTCTAATACAAAGACCCAGCATGGTGGCAGGCTCCTGTAATTCTGGCAACTTGGGATACCGAGGCAGGTGAAAGGCAAGTTCAAGCCTGGTCTTGACAACACAGTGAGACCCTGTCTAAAAAAGAGCTGGGCACAGTGGGATACATCTGTAGTCCCAGTTCGAAGACTGAGACAGGAGGATTGCAACATGGTGAGAGGGAAAAAAAAGGTATCAATCCTCCAACTGGCCTGAGAAATGAGACGCAAGTTTAAACTAGTATGAAAGGGATCTTTTTTCAAAATGTTTAGGTCACGTATGGGATTTTATGTATGTGGTAGGTTGTAGCCAGTGACCCATACCCTTGAGTGTTACTGTTCCAAATTGACTCTGGCCTCAGAGTGGGACTTGCTTTGTCCAACAGTACTTTAACATACATGAAAAGTCACACTTTCTAAAAGGTGTTAACATTTGTTGACTGGCTCTTTCAGAAACTGGATTAACTGCAGTTAGAATAACCTTTCCTGGGCCAGCAGGTGGCATGGTGGTAAAGGTGCTGGACTCCCACATGGTCAACCATGGTTCAAGTCCTGGACCTGGTAGTTTGATATTCACACCAGGTGCATGTGCATGTAAGCCCAAAATCCCAGCAGAAAAAAGGAGAAGGGATTATGGTCTGGTCACTCCCCTTGGGGTGGGGTGATTTCTCATGCTCCCTCTCACAGTCTCTTTCTGGTGAGTGCACATGCTCTATGGCAAAAACTTAAAAAAAAAGAAAAAAAAAAAAGGTTGAGGCCAGCAGGTGGCATGGTGGTTGGGGCACTGAATTTCCACATGCCCAATCATGGTTTGAGTCCCAGACCTGGCAGCTTGCTTTCTCACTCTATCTCTCTCTGGTGAGCGCATGTGCCCTATAGCAAATTAAAAATAATAATAATTAACAAAATAAATAAAGTCATTCTTTTACACAGAAAAATAGCCTTTCCTTAAAGAGACGTTCTGCTTTGTTACAAACATCAAAGGCTACTGCAGCACAGTAAGACAACTGCAACGTAGATCCTTCCTAATTTACCTTTACATGCTCTTGAAGACATATGATGTTAGTTACTAACAGAACTGTTAGAAAACACAGTGACAGTGGCTGGGTGGTGGCAGAGGTCCAACGCCACACTCTGCGAGGCAACCCCATGTGGGAAGGTGACGATGCGTGTGGAAAACCTCCCTGAGTACTGGGCATGCATGCGTGTGTGCTCTGGGGCTGACTGAAGCTGGGAGTGGATCGTGGTGTCAAGACCCTGTTGGGGGCACTCTCTACATCTCTCTCAGCCTCTCTCACTCATAGGATAAATAAACTTTAAAAATTCTCAACAAATAAAAAAGAAAAGAAAGAAATCTCAGTGACAAAATGTCACTGTGCCCCAAAGGAACACAGGGGCAGGTGACGATTCAGCACCTCCCAAGCCCCAGGGAAGAGTAGCCATCAGACCATTGGGATTTACTGGCTTGACTGTAGCCCACCTCTAGGAACAAATAAACTTCCTCTGTGCGTTTATTTTTGCGAAGAATAGCACCAAGAACCACCTTGAGGGGAAGCAGATGCCACAGCTCATTTCGTTTTGCTCCCTGAATTACTATAAGCCGCAGTTTTCAATTCAGTCGCCATCTTTTTTGTGGACCAGTTGCCATCTGAAGAGTAAAACTCTGTTGTGAAAGACCCTGTTGGGTCCGTTTAGCATGCGATTGGGCAGGCAGGCTGGCAAGTGTGTCTGCCCTGTTCTTGAGCAGCTGCGGTTTTTAGGTATGTGGTTTCAGACTCCAGGACTTGGGAGTGCCTTGGTCATGTTGGCACAGATGGCTGCAAAGTCACAGCTTTTCGTCGTGGGAAGCAAGAGGCCATCTGCCCCATCCTACACCCAGGCAATGACACCGAAGCCTTCCCAGGAGGTTTGTTGTCTTCTTGATGGAGAGGGCAGATTGGGTAATGCCTCCCAGGGTTCCATCTGACCTTTGTCACTAGGGCCATTTTAATGATTACCTTTACAGAGAGGGGGTTGGTCAATCCCCACAGAGGCCTTATCTGTGAAAGAAAGGGCTTCTCAGGCAGGATCACGGTAAGAACGGGAACAGAGTACTAATAGGCAGGAAGCGATACTAACTTTGAATCCCCGATTAAACATGTAATGAAATCAAGCATTTTAGGGATATGTGTAATGGCATTTGATAGATAGGAAATACACAGCTCAAACAAAAGATACCCAAATACCAATCTTTATTCCTTAACTTCTTTCTCAAAAAACAAAAACAAACCAAAAACTCTTGTTCCTTTTAACCACCTCTGTATTTGATTGTTTAAGATCTATGGACTATTCTTTACTATAATTGAAGTAACAGAAGAAAGAGCAGCTTAAACAGCTTGCCTTAAAATGGTTATTTATGAATATTGAGGAACATTTGTCATAACATGGCAGACTACAATCAGTTAAAGAAATTTTACTGGTGGGAATGTGTCAAAGCAAATAAAAAAATAATGTATTACAAAAGTCCAATGTTTTTTAGAAAAGCCCACTTGTCAATCTCTTTCCAAATTTGAGTTCATCTAATGCTGAGGGAAAAAGAGACCCATGCATTTGTGGTTATCTTCTCACCCTTAAGCGTGAGTGACCTGTTGTTATAAAGAAACAAAGAAAACTCCTGTAACCCAGAAACACCTGTTGCATCTTAAACTACAGAACGAGAACATAGGGCCGGAAATAGCAACTGTCATTCTGCCACCTGCCTAACCAAAGTAGGTTTTAGAACAGAATCAGAGAGTGGATTGATCTATCTAGAGACGTTCTCGAGTCTCGGCACAACACCGCTGTGTGTTAAACTACGTGCCATCCGATCGACTCATCCATGACAAAGCACATTAAAGATCCTCAGACTCTGGGATTTTCGTGGATTTCTTGTGTAGGAATTCCAGTGAAAAGGCTGTTGGAGAAATAGGTCTGGATTCTGGAATATGCTCCATTCTGTATTTTTCGATGTATGGGGCAGCCACTTGCCAAACCTGAGAAGCAAGGTTGAAAACAAAGTTGAAATATGAATGGATGTGGTTTCCACATGCAATCCGACATCGACATCATCCAGAGCTAAAACATCACTTATTTCCAGCTAGACTCACACTGGTGTTTGCTTGCTTTTATTTTAAGCCATTTGATCCATGATCTGTGTCAACTGGTCTTTGGCGTATAAACGGCTTTAAAAAGACAAAGTCCAAAACCTGTGATCAGCAGTTGGCATAATGGCTATGTTGCCAGACTCCCATGTAGTCGACCGTGGTTTAAGTCCCAGACCTGGTGGCTTAAACTCACGCCGGGTGCGTGTGCATGCGTACCCAAGATCCTGAGAGGAGAATGGAGGAGAAGGAATTGTGGTGTGGCTACCCCCCTGGAGGGTGATTTCTCGCTTTCTGTCTCTCTCTGTCTTTCTAGGGAGTACACACGCCCTATAGTAAAAACCTCTGCCAAAAAGGAAAAAAAAAAAAAAAACTTTCCGAAGTTACCATGAAGGTTCTAGGTTGCTCGCTCTTCCAAAGCAGAAGAAGCAAACAATCGAAACCTGGAGAATTCTGTGTAGACACACTTAAGGATTGTTGCTCAAGCATGTGATCACACTGTATTTGGGAATGATAAAAGGCAGTTGAGTGGCTCTCCAACTGCTGTATTTCCATGCTGTAGGTGCTCTCTTCCTCTGACCTCCACGACTCAAAGTGCGGCCCATGCCCTGGCAGCATCAGCGTCATGTGGGACGAGTCACAATCTCTGCTCTACCCCAGGCCTTCCGTACTCCAGGAAATTCGTACACATAGTAAATTTGAGAAGCACTGTCTCGGATCTTCATTTTGTTTTTATCCCCACCCACCAACCTATGCTCTAGTTATTTTAAGGTTTCTTGCTTTCTTCTATAAGGGGGGGAGGGGGGCAGAGGCACAGAGAGAGGCCCCTGCAACAGTGTCTCCATGCCATGATCCACCCCCAGCCTTTGCTAGCCCCAGAGCATGAGCACATGTGTGTACAGTGTGTTCAGGAAGTTCTTTTTTTATTTTTTGAGAGATTTTTGCTATAGGGCGCATGCGCTTGCCAGACAGACAGACAGAGACAGAGAGACAGAAAGTGAGAAATCACCCTCTAGGGGGGATGGCCATGCCGCAATCCTTTCTCCTCCATTCTCCTCTCGGGATCTTGGGCACGCATGCACACATGCCTGGCATGAGTTTTAAGCCACCGGGTCCGGGACGCGAACTGCGGTCGACTACATAGCCATTACGCTAACTGCTGGTCCTCTTCAGGAAGTTCTTGACATGAACACAGAAGCTTCCCACGTGGGTCGGGCTGGCAGAGCCTCGTGTTACCGCTGTGCCACTATCTGTCCCACTCCCTATCCTTCTCCTTTAAGAACAATATTATCTCAAATGAAGGCTCTGTTTCTGGCTTACAGCTGTTTTTTAATCTGACTGTTGCTGACAGCCAAGGAATCTTTCCCATTTTTTTGAATTAACTTAGAAAATGTGATCTTCCAAAGGCTAACTTGTCCCACCCAGCTACCAGCACCTAAGGCTGGAAGCAAGTAAAAGGGTTCTCCTCGAAGGGCATAGGGCACACCTAGAAATGACAAGTGTTGGGACCAGCAGGTAGCGTGGTGGTTAAGGTGCTGGACGCTCCTATGTGGCCAACCATGGTCCAAGTCTTAGACCTGGTGGCTTGCTTTCTCTCTCTCTCTCTCTCTCTCTCTCTCTGTGGTATCTGGTCAAATTAAAATAAATGATGAATAAATAAAATTAAGTAAAATAATTTTAAAAATTAAATAGTATTTTTTTTAAAAAAAACAAAGAAATGACAAGTGTAAAGATCAAAGCAAAAAAATTATTCCTCAAGAGCAGAGCAACTTTTTTGAGGGGAGATCAAGCAATTCTAGTGAACACAATGCCCATAAGTGATTCAAAAGGTTTAATGCACTTAAAAGACTATATATTGGGTTGGCAGGTGGCATGGTGGTTAAGGTGTTGGATTCCCACACTGCTGACCATGGTTCAAGTCCTGGACCTGAAGGCTTGCTTTCCTACTTTTCTTTTTTCTCTCTCTGGTCAGATTAAATGAAATAAATATGATTCTTTTTTTTAAAAAAGAATATATATTAATAGGGTTCACATGCAGCTACTCATATGCTGAGTCTATGGTCAATGTAACCAGAGGAAACAAATAGTCAAAAAACCCTGTTACTCACAAGTGAGATGGGGCAGGGACAGACCAAGCACTAGACCAGCTCAAAGTCCTTTAAAATAAAAACCTGGGACTTGGGGCCAGCAAGTGGGATGGAAGTTAAGGTGCTGGATCCCACATGGCTAACTCCCTGATTTGAGTCCCAGACCTGATGACTTGAAAATGACGCCAGGCGTGTGTGCGTACATGCTCAAAATCCCGAGAGGAGAATGGAGGAGAAGGGATTATAGTGTGACCACACCCCCTGGGGGGGTGATTTCTCACTTTCTCTGTTCTCTCTGGCAAGGACACATGCCCTATAGCAAAAACTAAAACAAAACAAAAAACACCTGGGACTTTGTTTTCTCTCCAGCCTATGTAGTCAGCGGCCCTGGTAGCAGGAGTTGTGACAGCAACACCAGGGAGAGGAAATACTCCCTCTTGGGGAGAGAGATCTATGAATCTTTCCTCTCATTTTCTCCCACATATACTGTCCCCAAATTCTATTTAAAATCCATTTCAGCTTCCAATCCTTAGATAGTCAATGTTTGCGTGCAGCCTGGGGCTCACACGTGTTTATTAAATGACTTCTTAACAGCCTTGCCAGCTGCCTCATTACCTTCTCTCTCATTTCCAAGAATAGCCAGAAAATGACAAAATCACGCGATGTTTCTCCACCCCTCGCTCCCTCCTTGTTTTCCCATGTTTACCCACAACTGAGACATAAGCCAAGTAGCCAGCTTGCCTTCTGCTCTAGGAGCAGCCTGTGGGCTGCCTCGATGTCTGGGGCCATGAAGCGATCCTTTATCCAGGGCCTACGGGGAAAGCACACCAACCCGTCAGCCAAGTAGGTGCTGCCAAGGTTCACAGTTTGGAAATGGTGTAACGCCCAGGGGCTTGTTTGCCCTTACCTGACGACGGAGCGCACCAGGTCATAGACTTTCTCCAATGGCGTGGTTGTTCTCAGGGGGCGTAGGAACTCAATGCCCTGGCAGGCTGCGAGGAGCTCGATGGCCAGCACTAAAGGAAGAAATGCCAGGGGAGAGCTGATCAAGTCTGGCTTCACGCTTGAGGGATGCAAGTCGCCTGAACCCGACGGCCATCATTAGCCAACGGACAGGTGCTTGGTTCTCTGTAGAATGAAGTTGCCTTGGTACTTGGTTACCATTTTAAACCTGCTTTTTCTATTATTTGAAAGCAAAGTTTTTCTTTTGTTTTCTTTTCTAGAATTGTCAGCGGGTGTATGCACTTGCCAGAGAGAGAAAGAACAAGCACCCTCCAAGGGTATTGGTCATGCTGCAATTCTTTTTCCTCCATTTTTTCATCCCATCAAGATTTTGGGCACATTGGGAACCAGCAGTTAGTGTAATGGCTATGTCGCTAGACTCCCATGTAGTCGACCGCGGTTCGTGTCCTGGACCCGGTGGCTTAAAACTCATGCCGGGCGCGTGTGCATGCGTGCGTGCGTGCCCAAGATCCCCAGAGGAGAATGGAGGAGAAGGCATTGCGGCGTGGCCATCCCCCCTGGGGGGTGATTTCTCACTTTCTGTCTCTGTCTCTCTCTGTCTCTCTGGCGAGTGCACGCGCCCTATAGCGAAAACCTCTCCCCCCCAAAAAAAAAAAAAAAAAAAAAAGATTTTGGGCACATGTGCCCAGCACGTTTTCCAGAGACGGCTTCTCTTGACCTTTTTTTTTCCCCACCAGATCTTTGTCACTCTTAGCTCTTTAAGCTGTTCGCTGTCTACAAAAAGGTTTCCCTCCTGCCTCTTAAAGTGATTACAGTGAACTGAATCTACTTGTTGTTCATGCCTTAATGTTAAAAATTCCCCAATCCCACATGGGCAACTGTATGGTTAGAGTCCTAGACCCAGAGGCTTGAAAAACAAGCTGGGTGCATGTGCGAGACTGCCCAAAATCTCAAGAGGAGAATGGAGGAGGAGAGGTTGTGGCATGACCATCCCCCGGAAGGGTTCTCTGTCACTGCCCAGTGAGCACACATATCCTATAGAAAATAAATATATATATATTCATTATGGTATTATGTTGAAAATACAGTTTAAAAGATAACTTGGGGATTCTTAATGTAAAACATTATTACATTAACATTAAGTTTAACAGACTTCAGAAAATGTTATTGTTGGTCTCTTCACATGTTCACTATGTATTCTTAATGGGGCAATGTATCCATTAAGTTTCATATTTTCTAAATAATTTTTTGTTCATAATTATTTTAACTGCCATATATTTTTGGCCCTGGGTCAAGGTACAATTTTTGGCAGGCCTACATAACTCCCTCAATATCTCAGGTGGTATAAAAAAAAAATATTGAATAATGTGGTGTTGAAAAAGCCAAAGTGTTTAAATAATAGGTTCTTTTAGTTAAGGTCATGAATTTTATTACTAATTACACTATTGCCTTTAGTTTATTGTATATGAAATATCTCATAGTTGGACAGGAAATCAAGTGACCAACAAAACTTGGTATCACTTTTAGTAAGTTGTGTTTGTTTGTTTGTTTTTTTGAGAGGTTTTTGCTATATGGTACATGTGCTCGCCAGAAAGAGAGACAGACAGAAAGCGAGAAGTCACCCCCCAGGAGGGATGGCCATGCTGCAATCCCTTCTCCTCCATTCTCCCCTCAGGATCTTGGGCACGCACGTACATGCACCCGGAGTGAGTTTAAGCCACTGGGTCCGGGACTCAAACTGCAGTTGACTACATGGGAGTCCAGCGACATAGCCATCATGCCAACTGCTGGTCCCCTGTAAGTTGTGTGTGTGTGTGTATTTAAATGACTTTTAAAAATTGGTTCTTGTTATCAATTACTTTACCAAAAAATGTTGGACCTAAATCACATGAAGTCTTGAGCCAGCCCTGTGGCCTAGTGGTTAAGGGAGCCAGATCCCACACAGTCAACTGCAGAACAAACCCTGGCCCTGGTGGCTTGAAAAATACACTAGAAGTGTGTGTGTGTGCCCTGGATCCCATAAGTTGTAGAAAAGGAGAAGGGATTGTAGCATGACCACGCCCCACTGGGGGAGTGCTTTCTCCCTCTCTCTCTCTGTCTTTCCATCTCCAGCAAGCGCATCTGCCCTCTGCCAAAATTTAAAAAAATCTTGTGAAGTCTTTAGGGTCAACTGCAGTGTACAGTTGTACACTGTACAGAAGAAAGGACAGTTATAAGTAACACCACAAAGAAGCTAACAGGTAAATTCAGAATGTTAGTCTTTCTACAGGAAAAATAACCGGGTTTTTCAGCTAGTCAATGGCACAAAGAGGGGGGAAAGGAAGGAGAGAGGATGTTCTAGGCTAAAAGAAAAAGCTTAATACCATGACAACCAAATTTGAACTGTGGGCCTTGAATTCTGGCTTGAACAAACCCACTGTGAAGACATGGAGATAACTGGGGAAAGTTGATTACGTACTTGGTAATACCAGGAACTGCTGAATTTTGGTGGATGCGATATTGGCATCATGGTAGATAAGAACGCATTCATATTTAAGAGAGAAAGTATGTAGAAATAAAATAATATAGTGCTGGAAATTTACTTGGAAATAATTTGGGAAAAGTCAAAAAAAAAATGAAACAAATAGGCTAACTGTTGAATCAGAGTAAGGGTTCAGGGTATTATTCTCCCCTCTTTTGAATGTATTTTTTAAAAATCTCATTAAGAAAAAAAAAAAAAAGCCAGCTGAGGAACCACTTTATCTCTGTATAGCTTCTTGTTTATTTTTTTCCTTCTAGTTTATTTACTTCTTCGATGAGAGAGGCAGGCAGTCCCAACAGGGTCTTCACTCCACCAGCCCAGATCATACACCAGTCATGTGTAGGAAGTCCTGAGTCATGAACCAGGGACCCTCCCACATCGGTTCAATCGCACAACTGAGGTGCCACTATCTGGCCCCTCCTTGGTTTTTAATACTCAGCAAGCATCAGAACCACCTGGAAGGCTGCTAAGCACAGGTTGGTCCCATCTCCTCCCAAGAGTTTCTGATTCAGCAGATCTAAGGGAGGAGGGCCTTGGGCTCTGCTTTCCCAGGTGCTGCTGCTGCTGCTGCTGGGGCTCCCGCCTTGAGAACTGGCATCATAGTCTACCGGTGAGGCCATCCCGAACTCACAGGCCTTACCTTGTTCCACGTGCTCAATGACCCTGAGGGCCTTCCTTGCTGCCCACCCTCCCATGGAGACGTGGTCCTCCGTGGCAGCGCTGGTAGAGAGGGAGTCCACAGACGAGGGGTGGCATAGAGCCTTGTTCTCAGAAACTACAAGAGACCAATACAAGTTAAGTTCTCCTAGCAGGATAAACTGCCAAAATGACATGTGACTGCCCCACAGTGCATCACGCAAGGAAAACCCTCTGCAGGAGCCCTGGGCCGTTACTCAAGCACCAGATGGTACAAAGCTACTTTGGGGAGAAGCAGGTCAATTTTTTTCCAAAGGTGAGAAGGACTCTAAAGCTATAGTGAGTTCTGACATAAGACAGGGATGGGGCACTGAGAACCCTAATATTTCAAGGCTAACTTGAAGATGCCGGAAACATTCAGCATGCCAGAAGATTTGGGAACAAAAGACATGATGGCCATTTTCAGATTCTCAATGTGCAAGGTAGGCCTGGAATTCAAGAGTGGGATTTAGTGACTGAGGCTGGACCCACAGATCCTGGGCAAGGAGATTTAACAGTTCTCTCTTCAATGATGACATAAGTGGATGTTCTGGGTTTATTCAAGGACTGGGTAACTGCCAGAGATCTCTCTAGAAGGAAGGTGAGAGGTCAAGGGGAATCCTATGGTGGCCTTCTCATACTTTATTAGGCCTATTAAGGCCTCTTGAACTTTATTGTCAATCAATCAGGGAGCTTGTTACAAGGCAGATACTGAGTTCCAGGTGGGGCTGAGAGCCCACCAGTCTAACAAACTCCCTGGTGATGACTATGTTGTCAGGCTGAGGACTACACTTTAAGAAGGGAGGATTTAGATGATTAAGCTTCTTTCCATGAGCTTCAGAATTCAGGAAAGGTCAAATTCAATGTCTTTGCACCTCTCTACGACTTTAGAAATGGTCTTGAGTGAAACGTAATTATATTCTGTGCTGTAGTGAACCCTATTCTGAGATGACCTAGCTATAAACTAGGGTGATTAGTTCACCCTGTTTTGCTGGGGAATTTCCAGATATCTGCACTATAAATCCTAAATCCTGGGCCCCCAAACCAAGGCACATATGAACAAGCAGCCTGTGGTGAGGCTTGTTCAAAAAGCCTTAAAAATAGCCCAAACCAAGATACAAGACAAACAAAAAACACGTCATTTTCATTACAATTAAAGCAAGCTGAGAACCAGCAGATGGCGTAATGGTTACATCGCTGGACTCCCACGGAGTGGACCATGGTTTGAGTCCCAGACCTGGCAGCTTAAAACTCATGCGGGGCACATGTGCGTGCATCCCCAAAATCCCAAGAGGAGAATGGAGGAGAAGGGGTTGTGGTGTAGCTATGCCCCCAGAGGGGGTGATTTCTTGCTTTTTGTCTCTCTGGCGAGTGCACACACCCTATAGCAAAAATCTCTTTCAAAAAAAAAAAAAAAAAAAGAAATCAGCTGTATTGAAGCTCTGTTTTCATAAATGGTATCCTGCTTTTTTTTTTTTTTTTTTTTTTTTTTTTTTTGAGAGGTTTTTGCTATTGGGCTCATGCGTTCACCAGAAAGACACAGACTGAGAGACAGAAAGTGAGAAATCACTCCCCAGGGGGGTGGCCACACCGCAATCCCTTCTCCTCCATCCTCCTCTCGGGATCTCGGGCACACGCACACACACGCGCCTGGCGTGAGTTTAAGCCACCAGGTCCGGGAATCAAACTACGGTCGACTACATGAGAGTCCAGCAACATAGCCATTACACCAACTGCTGGTCCCAAGTATCCTGCTTTTTGTAAGCACTTTTGTATGTTGCAATAACATCTTTATGCTTTTAGTGGTCGATATATCTAATGAAATGTATCAAAAATTTAATCATTCAGGTTGGTTCAAATTTCACCATTACATATAAGCATCTTTGTCTTTTTCCTCTTGGTAGTGTTCAAGTTGAGATTTGAAAGAAAGCTATAAAGATGCCATTCACATGCAATGTCAAATTGTCTTCCATAGAGACATTGTCTTTTTTATTGTTGTTAAGGTTTTTGCCATAGGGTATGTGCACTCCCTGGAGAGGCAGAGAGAGACAGTGAGAGGAAAAGGGAGAAATCATCCTCCAGGGGGGATGGCCACACTGCAATCCCTTCTGCTCCATTCTTCTGCTGGGACTTTGAGCACACACACATATGTGCCTAGCAAGAGTTTCAATCAGCCAAGTCTGAGACTTGAACCATGGTCCACCATATGGGAGTCCAGCACCTTAACCACTACAGCCATCTGCTGACCCCGAGACATTGTCTATTTACAACTTCATTATTGTATTATTATGTTCAGTATACCATTGTTCAGGGTTTGTTTATATTTCTTCCTAAAACATGTTAGAGTCAACCTGCTACCCTCGTACTGAGAGAGCTGGGAGGCAAACGAAAGCGGTGAAAGTTAGATCTCATTCCAAAATGGCATTTGATACTTTGAGGTGAAACATGAAGGGCCTTCGATAGACAAGCTCGTGTTCTGGGAAAGCACATGTGCTTACCGAGGGCTGCTGCCGTGCAGTGGGCGATCATGAACCCAGAGTTCAGGCCACCCTCGGCCACCAGGAAGGCGGGCAGCTCACTGAGGGAGGGGTTACAGAGCCTTTCGATTCTTCTTTCGCTGATTGCAGCAAGTTCATGAACGCCAATGGCCAAATAGTCCAGGGCCTGAAAGAATGTCTCAGTTCAGCTGGCCTGTATTGGGATATACTTTTGGGGTCCGACACAAATCTAGAAAGCTTACTTTGGCTGGGTATTCACCGTGGAAGTTTCCTCCAGATATTGTCTCTCCCCTACTGGCGAAGACCATCTTTCAGAACAGGTTAAGGCTTGAACATAACATTCTGCTAATTGCTTCAAGTAGGACTTCCCCAGCCTACTTATTTTAAAGACTGAAATGCCAGTCTTTGTAGAAATATGGGGTGGAAAAGAGAGACGAGTCTTCCTGTAAACAGTATTAACATAAAGGGACACAAAAACCAAGCAAAGCAAGACAAGAACCTTAATGATCATTGTGTAAACCCAACTTGGGGCCAGAGAGACATGGAGTGTGCACTGAGGCTATCTCTTGAGGTCAGAGACTCTCAAGCACCATAACTGTGCTACTTTGGTGGGTAATCTGTTAATCCGCCCTCAATATGTTTATAACCTGACACTAAGAACAGAGACCAGGACACCTATTCGGAAGTAAATGCGATTTCTTCAATGGGCACTTCGAGTTTGTGCTCTATAGGAGGTTAAGTCAAGGGACCTACACCCTGAGGACTATTTAGTGGGGGTTTGACTTTACTATAAAACATCAGAGAGGACATTACAACACATCCTGGAGTAGACTTGTCAGAAAAGGCACACTGAGGAGCCAGTAGGTGGTGTAGTGGTTAAGGCGTTGTACTTCCACATGGCCAACTTCGGTTCGAGTCCTGAGCCTGATGGTTTGAAACTCATGCCGGGCGTGCGTGCAGGTGTGCCCAAGATCCTGAGAGGAGAATGGAGGAGAAGAGGTTGTGGCATGGCCACCCCACCGCCCACCCCAGGGAGTGATTTCTTGCTTTCTGTCTCTTTGTCTCTCCCTGTCTCTCTGGCGAACACATGCACCCTATAGCAAAAATCTCTCAAAAATAAATAAATAAAATAAACCAAAAAACTCCCCTAAACCAGATGGTTTTGAGATAAGAAGCAGCATTAAGGCAATAAAAGCTCTGTTCTTAAGAAATGGAAGCATTCTTACATTTTTTTTCCCCAGAAATATAAAAGGACTGATTTGAGTAAAGTTCATGTCAGAAATAAAAACTGGAAATGGAGAAAGCCATCGCTCTTTGATCAGTACTTTAGTGAGTGCTTCAGGGATGACTTCTGTTTCATGGATCCTGGCATCACTAGGACCAGTAAGACCTGCACAATTAAAGGCCGACCTAGCGGAATCTTGCCATCACATTCATGACGTGGGTCTTCATCCTTCCACCAGCAACCTCAGCTGTGGGTTTCAGGGCAAATATCTTATGAAACATCCCAACCTATTCTGGAAATACCAGCATAGGTCTTTGCTGTATATGTAAACACAGGACCTTAGATTTAAAACCTGAGAGCAGTTTTCTTAGGCCTGCCTCTGTCCCTTTCCAGCTCTGCCCTGGAGAATGTCCCTTGGCCTCTGAGCCCTGCGTACTAATTCATTTACTCTATGGAATGGAGTGACAGAACAGTTACACAAAATGATTCCTTCAGGAGCGCCTAAAATTACCATCTGGAATTCCATGGTTGCAGTTGGGTAAGCATTCAAAAGATACAGGATTATCTGTTGCACTGTTCAGTTCAGTGGTGATGATGTTCTTCACAAATGCTATTGTGTCATTCACCACCCCGTGGACCTAAAATACAATCAAAATAAGATATATGACCAATTCGATTCCCTTGAGGGGACTACTGTTTGTTTGTTTGTTTGCTTACAAGAGCATGAATCCATTTTTATTCCTTCACTTTTCATTGTTTTAAACCTTTGAGTCTACAGCACTCTGTGAATTCCATGTCCAATGGCCTTAGCAAGAAAGTTTCTTCAGAATTTGGCTCAAACCATGCCATGTTTCCATGGGTATGAGTAACCTTTCTCCAAGGCCTCTGGTTTAGTTCAGTGTGCCACCAGGAGTCACTGCGTTGTTTTTTGCTTTATGTACACAAACACATCTTGGCCCAAACAGAATTCTGTTTCATCTTGGTCATAAACATCTTCAGTGTTTTTTTAAGAATTATTTTATTTGTTATTATTATTTTAAAAATTTGAGCAGAGAGAGAGAGGAAGAAAGGGAAAGTGAGAAAGCAAGCCGCCAGATCTGGGACTCAAACTATGGTCAGCCGTATGAGAGCCCAGCACCTCAACCACTGCGCCACCTGCCAGCCCCAACACCTTCAGTTTTAAGAAGAGCTATAGGCCCCTGTTAGCTCCCGAGACCCCCTTATACCTAGCCTTGGACCACAGCCCTCAGACATAGTTGCTGTTTATAAGTCTTGTTCCCAGCCGGCTTTCATGAGCTCCAAGATGGTGGTGAGACCACTAATCTTATGAAGTAACATTTTCAGTCTTTCCTGAGAAAGTGCTTTTCTTTATACTCGCTTCACTTAGAATATGAAGATAACTTTGTTATACATTTTCTAGACTCTAACTGAAACTAATTAGAGTACACTTAATATAATACAGGTTCGAAGCAGATTGATCTATACGAAACAGCATGATGTAGGAGAAAGAGTGTCCACTGTAGGCCCAGGTAGGTCTACTTCTAGACCAGTGATAGGACTTGTACAAGTTTCTGGTCAAAACAGAAACAGACTTAGAAAACAGACAACAGTTTACCTTTTAGCTTATGAGAAGTGAATAAGATATTGCAAATTCTGGGGCCAGCAAGTAGCATAGTGCTTAAGGCACTGGATTTCCACAAGTCCGACTGCAGTTTGAGTCCTGGACCCAGCAGGTTGAAACTCACACCGGCCACATGGGGTACATGTCCAAAATTCCAAGAAGAGAATGGAGAAGAAGGGATTGCAGCATGGCCATCCCTCCTGTGGGGGGGTGGGAGGAGTGATTTCTCACTTTCTCTCTCTTTGTCTCTCTGGCAAGAGCATGAGCCCTATAGCAAAAAAATCTCTCTCTCAAAAAAAAAAAAAAAAAAAAAAGGCTGTGGTAGATGGTAGCTATCATCCAAGAAGCCCAAGTTCAGGAGGCATAAAGTCATCATATCAGAAGATGCCCATAGATAAAGCATCTACCCTGTGCCAGGTCCAAAAACAGAGACAATAATCTAAAGCACAACCTGCCTGCTGTTTCTCCAGCACTCAAGGAGGCGAAAATCAGGCAAGGTCTGTGCCTCAGCTCCAAACTGCAAAATGGAAGGGAGAGTACCTATCTCACAGCTGGGGAAATGAATCAATATATGGAAGACAATGATCATGGCACCCATTATGGAGAGTCTGCTATCATGACTAGAACATCGAGGATGTCTTCAGGCCTTATTTTCTGGTGGAACTAATCTGGCAATTCTTCCCTAAAAATATTTTTGAGGATGACTTTATATTACACCATAGACTGAAACTTGGCACGGCTGAAATATTCTCTCTCGAAATGCTCATTAATCTTTCAGTCAACTCATTGACATATGCAAATGGATTTTTACATCTGCAATCCAGCATGCCTAACACCAACCCACATTATTTGCATTTTTAATTTAAAGTTAAGCCACACAGAGTAGTTTGTAATGATTTATATCTGACTGTAAAATGAAGGCCCCCTATGGATGGGCACTCATATTTTGAAATGATCTAATTAGTCGTTCCTTTGACCATCCCTGACTGCTGGGTTAAAGTTTTACGTAACAAGGAGAACCAGTAAAATTCTATTAACTGGTTATAGCGATGTTATTACTGTCAGTATTTAAAAGCACTAAATCAATATTGCAAACTATCTGATTCCTCTTGCAAAGGGGGTAGAGCAGAACAATGTGAAAGAAAACCAAGAGTGTATCATAAAAAATAGAAACTTTACAGTAATTGGATGAATGAAAGTATGAAAGACATCATATATATATATATATATATGTATATATATATTTTTTTTTTTTTTTCGGGGGAGAGATTTTTGCTATAGAGTGCGTGCACTCGCCAGAAAGACAGAGAGAGACAGAGAGACAGAAAGTGAGAAATCACCCCCCAGGGTGGATGGCCACACTGCAATCCCTTCTCCTCCATTCTCTTTTCGGGATCTTGGGCACGCACGCACACGTGCCCGGCGTGAGTTTAAGCCACCGGGTTCAGGACTGGAACCGCAGTCAACTACATGGGAGTCCAATGAAATAGCCATTATGCCAACTGCTGGTTTCCAAAGACATCATTTTTAATAGAGGCAGCAAAGAAATTTGGATTATAATTGGCCATTACATGATATTCTAACACCTTCCTTTTTCTCTGAATTTGGAGAAAGAAAATTAATTTGTGTGTGTGTGTGTGTGTGTGTGTTTCTGTGTTTACCTGTGGACAGCAGCGCAGGGTGTATGCATCTTGAACACGATCACAGAATCTATGACTTTCTGTGGAAGAGATAGAAGGGCTAAGAGCAGGCAGGAACATGGTAGGACTTCTTGGCACACAACACATAACCCTATTACTTAGTCACATAAATGTGCCCAGACCTGCTATTTCTGATGGGTGGTGATCAGAGTCCAAGAGTGACCGAAACCGAAAAGCAACTTCAATTTGCCCACGATGAGGGCGAACAGCATGAATATCTAGAATTGAAAACGGAGAAAATGTCTGAGTAATCTTGATATTAGTTGAACTACCATCAGTGGCTCAGAATAATCCAAAATGCCGACATGGCCCTCAAAAATCCCAGGGATCCTCATCCATCACTGAGAATTAGAAACTTAACTCCCAGAGAACAGTTTTCCTTATTGACTTTATTCTTTCCACTTTGAATATCTATGTGTGGAGTCCATGGGAGTTCAACTCAAGACACTGGTCCTACCTTAGAAGAATTGGACTAGGGACCAGCAGATGGCAGAATGGTTATGTCACTGGACTCCCCACATAGTTGATTGCGACTGTGGTTAGTCTCAGACCCAGCGGCTTAAAACTCATGTGGGGTGCGTGTGTGTACCCAAAATCCTGAGAGGAGAATGGAGGAGAAGGGACTGTGGTGTGGCCATCCCCCCGGGGGGTGATTTCTCGCTTTCTGCCTCTCTGTCTCTGTGGTGAGTGTATGCGCCATACAGAAAAATTCTCTCTTGGAAAAAAAAAAACAAAAACAAAAAACTGGGCTGATAATATTAGGTTGTCAGAAAAGTCATGATATTTCTGGTTTTCTATGTAAAATGTGTCATATCTTTTCCAGCAACCCAAAAGAAGTTGTTTCTACTATGGCCTAATTTAACTAAGTTACTTTTAGACAGTTTTCCCCTCTACTTCTTATTCTAGTGGGCATTATTTAAATTCACTACTTTCTACATAAGCTATGACTTCTATAATTTTTTCCTCCCAGTTTTCTAACTGAGACCAACCCTGATTCAACTCTAGTTCTCAAGTCCTGTGAACAGATTCCTAAGACAATGCGAAATTCAGCACACCCAGATTGCTGGGTAACCAGGGGCAGGCAGGTCACTTAACTCTCAGGATCAGTGTGTCTGCAACACATGGTCATTTTGAGGGTCAAGAGAGGCATAACTTGAAGTTTTACTAGTACCAGATATACCACAGACATGAATTTTCTCCTTCTTCCTTACCAGCTACCCCCACTCCCTATGTCTAAAGACCCCATCACTCTTCCACCAGCTCCGGTGAAATGGAAGGTCCATTCTGACCTGTGTCGAAGGCTTTGGTGGTCCCCTTCAGCACCTCAAGGGTCAGGGCTGCCACAATGTCAGCCTGCCGTGCAATGGCGCTGGCTCTCTCGACAGCCTCACAGCCCAGCGAGGTGATCATCTGCGTCCCATTGATGAGCGCCAGGCCCTTTGGAGAGAGAGAGAGAAGTTTTCTACTGTATTTATTGTAGAGAACCTACATACAAGTGGATTTCGTATCTTTTGCTAGTACGAGGAATGATCCTGCTGAACTATGTCTCTCCGTGTTTTCTAAAGCACAGGCAGTGAGGTTTATTCAAGCACTTGAGGAATGGATGTCATGTTATACAAAATTGTCAGTCAAATCTGGTGAAAGGACACTCTCAAGAATCTCTGTTCTCAAGGCAGCTCTAAAGGGTAGACTCCACATGGAATCTTACCTCCTTATTCTGCATTTCTTCGTTGAAAAGTTCCTTTCTTTCATGAGAGAGAGAAATAGACAGGCACCCCCAACAGGGCCCTCACATTATGATCCCACCCCCAGGCACAGCCAGCCAGAACACGGGCACATGAGCCCTGATCATCTCGGGGAGCTCAGGACGTGAACCGAAGACGTTCTCATATGGGTTCAGCACTGCTGAGTGTTGCGTAACTGTTGCATCAACATGGCTGGCTCTGCATTTCTTCTTGAACTTCCCACCATGGCAGAGAAAATATCCTAAAACAATTCTGGTCCAAGACTCTTGGATTAGAGCACCCTAAGGGCCCTTCACTGAGAGTGAAGTTGCAAAGAGAGTTCCTAAGCATCTGAGGCATAATGAATCTTTCGGCTGCTTATGGAGGCGCCGTTTCTTCAATGAGCAGCTTTTGACACACTTGTAATTATATTTGTTTTAAGGAACCAACGAGGCTAATATTAAGACTTAAAATAGTGCATAAAGAAAGGCTCATTAATAGGAATAAATCTTCCTCAAATCACCTCACCTCTTTTGGTTTCAAAACAATTGGTTTCAATCCATGGGCTTCTAGGACCTGTAGAATGATTAAAAATACAAAAATGCACATTCAATGAAATACCAGCCTATTTCTAATTTCAGATGGACTCCAATAAAAGACCTTTACGTCCAAAGGCTATACATATTCTTTGAGTTCTAACTTGCCCAGAGGGTGCATACACTCACTAGAGAGAAATGAGAGAAAGAGAGGTAAAGTGAGAAAGCACTCCCCAGGGGGATGGTCAGGCTGCAATACCTTCTCCATTTCTCCCTCCTTATAGGATTTTGGGTATGCACACACCTGCAGCTGGGCTGTTTCTCAGGCTGCCAGGGCCAGGATTCAACTACACAGTCTGTCATGTGGGATCCAGCTGCTGTAACCATCAGGCAACAGAGCTGACCCAAGTACTTTTTTTTAAGAGGTTTTTTGCCTTAGGAAATGTGCGCTCACCAGAGAGAGAAAGAGAGTGAGAGGAAAAGTGAGAAATCACTCCCCCTTCCCATGCTGCAGTCCCTTCTCTATTCTTCTCATGAGATCTTAGGCATGCATAGGCACCTGGCGTGATTTTCAAGCCACCAGGTCCAGGGATCTAACTGCGGTCAGCCATGTAGGAGTCTAACTGCTATGTCATCTGCTGACCCCAGAATATTCTTTAAAAAAAAAAAAAGTTTTTTCTTTATTTATGACAGAGCATGTACAAGTGAGAATGAGAGAGAAAGAGGCTAGTGCCCTTCCTCCAGCCTGTCAGATCTTGGGCACTCACATGCATGGCCAATGTGTTTCTGGCTCAACAGGTTGGGAATTCAAACCACAGACATCATGGGAGACTGAGCTTCTCTTGAGCAACACATTAACACTGTGGCATGGAGCTGCCTGGCCCCCTTCCCCAGAGGACTTTTCCAAAGGAGCAGTAAGTGCGAGCCAGGTAGGAAGGAGAAGGATGTGTATGCAGGGCCTCTGCCGAGTAATCAGCATTAGCTACAAGGAAGCTCCAGTTTCTGTAGGTAGAACCCTGGGTAGGAGGGGCTGGGTGGGGATAACATGACAAACAAACTCATGGAAGCCTCTTTACCCTTAAAATGCATCCTCGGAATAGTGGGAAACACTGCAGGTTGTAGCCAGAGCATGCCTGGAAAGGTCATTGCTGTGTGAAGGTGGTGGGGAAACACTGACCATAGAGAAATAATTGAGGTGAGGCCTGAATGGAAGAAAGATGATCTAGAACCTGTATGTCAGAAAGAATCATCTATTCCCGTAACTTTTTCCTTCTCTTTGGCCCTGTGTACCTTAGCTTACTGCTACAGGACCTCCCAACAACTGATCAGAGATGGTGCCAAGCGATGCTTTGGCAGTTCAGATGGCATTCAAAAATGGATGAAGAAAACAATTAAGCTCTTTCGAACTTTCTGGTTTAGTTACTGGGTATGATTTAGTCACCAGGGAGGAGCTTGGGGGAAAATGGGACCTGCATGCCAACCTATGAATGTAGATGAAGGTGGTTGGATCCCACATGGCCTACCAGACAGTTTGAGTCCTGGACTTAGAGGCTTGAAACACATGCCAAGCATATGTGCATGCATGCCCAAAATCCCAAAAGGAGGAAGACATGAAGGAGAAGGAATTATGGCATGATCATTCCCCTTGGGGTGCTTTCTCACTCTCTCTCTTCCTCTGTCTCTCCCCAGTGAGCGCACATGACCACTGGCAAAAATAAAGAAAAAAAGGAACCTGCTTCCCAGAGGCCACATAGTAAGTGCTGTTATCACAGCTCTGCATCTGCGAGTCCAGCTCCTGAACACATTTGTGACAGTGTGTGACCTTCCTGGTAGGCTGGAGGTACTGTAGGTGCTCTGTAAATTCCTGTGATTAGCACTAGCAGCCGTAGCAAGGAGATGGCCAAATCCAGGAGGCTGGCAGTCGCATCCAGCAGCTAATTGCCTTGAGTATTCGACGTCTATGCTGTAGTGCTCTCATCTCTAACCAAAGGACACTCCTTCATTGGGCTGTGGTATGGGTGGATGAAGCGACAGAAAGCAAGCAAGTCTAACCAATATCCAGCCCAGAGAAACAATTGCCGATGGAAATTGTTACCCAAGTCTTACATATTTAGCGTCAGCCCAGCCACTCTTTGGAGACCACATCTTCCCTTCACCAATTAGCCCGAGAGCAAGATGAGAGAGTGGCGCGAGGTCTCCGCTGGCACCAACGGTCCCTTTCTCTGGAACGTAGGGCAGGCAGGAGGCTGGGAAGGAAGTAGACACCAGTTACTTCCAGTGGACTTCCTTTTGGCCAGCCTTGCTTTGCTAGAGAGGATGCCCCTCAGCCCTCCCAGTCCCACCACACCTCCCCCCACAGTATTTAAAATCTCTTTATGGTGTGACTACTTAGGGAAAGACAATTCCTCAAGCACTATTATTGCTTAAGGCACCTGAATGCATTGGAGTAAGGAAGAGAGGGAGAAAGGGAGGAAAGAGAGAGGGAGGGAGGGACAGCAACAAGGAAGGAGGAGCCTTCCGATAGTAAACCTTCACACTGTGCATGTTCCAATCTGACCTATTAACTCCCCTTCTAGAAATTCTAGCAATGTCTCTTAAAGATGTGATCAGAATCTAGCTGAGATTCATTACAGCCTTATTTAGAAGAACAGAAAGTTAGAGATTATCTCAGGATGGAACAAAGGAGCATTCGCCTAGATGGTGTGGAGCTATGAAAAGCTACTGGAAGATGTTTGGAAACATGCAAATGTTTACAGTAGAAAAGCAGTATAAGATGTTCTAGAAGGACATGGAACACCCAAGTGTTAACAGAGGTCCTGTGGGAAGGTAAAGTGCTAGGCAGCCTAGTCTCCTCCCCTTTTCCAGTCACCCCATCTGCCACCACACCACCACTTACACATGAACACTGTTTTGTGAAGTATTCCAAAAGAGTAACCCAAAAAGGAGGCTTCATCTTTGTAAAATAAAATCAGATTCCTGACAGTGGTGTATTTTCCCACTGCTTAACAGGGTCAGTAGGGCAAAGGAGTGGCACCCACTGGCCAGCTCCCAGACAACTGTTCACTCTGGGGCATTCTCAGAACTCTAGGTACCCACTAGTGCCTTAGACCTACCCAGAAAGCACTGGTAGGTCTGAGGTTGGAGTCTTACTGTCTGAGATTTCAGGCTTACAGTAGGGCAGGCCAGAGCAGGAGACAGGTGTTAGAATCACCATGGGTCTGCTCAGCACAGCCCTAAGTCCTGTGGATTGTGCGTTCAAATGGCTCTTCACTGACTGGCTGTCATATTTACGAGTTATTTATGTCCACAGCAACTTGGGCAAGTGTTTTGCTCTCTATGACTGGTTAGTCCTGCTTCTCCTCCTATCCCTTCGCCCACGAAGACCTGCTGAGCCTCTCCTAACCTGGAAGGCTTATCCTTATCTGTGAGAAGACCAGTGTTCCTCCCAAGCTTTGCAAATCCGTCTCCACTCTGGAATTCTCCTATCCAAAGAAGTGTGTGCCAAAAGTTGAATTGTATCATATCTTGCCACAGCATGTCTTGGTGATTACAAATGAGTCATTAACCTCATTGCACTTCTATCCTACCTTTGCAAAAAAGTTGGATTTCCTTTGCAGAAAGTGTCGAAGTCTGGCTATTGATCACCTGGGGAGCACTAAGATTTCAGATTCCCAGGCAATAGCCAGAACTACTGGATCAGTCTTTGGGAAGTTCAGGAGTCATTTTGTTCCCCATATGACTTGATACAACCTCTTAACTAGATAAAGGCACCAATGAATGGAATGTTCTATCTAGGTCTGAACTTAAGGACACGCTTAAGGGGCTTGTTCTAGTTGTTAAGATGTCAAATGTTAAGTGAAGGGTGACATATTGGGTTGTCAGAAAAGTCATGGTGTATGTTTCCATGTTTTTTATATGGAAAAATGCATCAGGAGCTTTCCAACAGCCCAGTAGAATGAGTTAAATTTCATAGGAGTAACTATTGCCCCACCTTCCTCTATCCCAACTAGCAATCCTTGCCAAGCCGATTTTCCACTCATCTCAATTATTCTGTCTTCTTACCACAGCCATCTCTCCAGTATCTGGTCAATCAAGTCTACCTTGTAGTCCACACCCAACCCCAACCTCAGTGGAGGACCAGTCTGCGGATCCATGACATTACCATTAAATACTTCAATAACTTGTTTGAGGGTCTCCAGGGAAATGCCACTGTATCCTTTGGCCAAGACATTGATTCTTAAAGCCAAGAGCATCCGACACTTCTCAGGACTGAGTGGTTTCCCAACACCTACAAAACAGAATTAATGTTTACTCCAAAAAAACTAAACCTCTGCTACCTCCCACTGTTCCATTCTTCAGATCTTTTTCTACTTCGGTCACCACCTTCCCCTGGTGACTCAGGGTTGGACTGTTTTTCCTGTCTTGCTTCTCAAAGCCTTGTCTTCTAGACAAATGTGAAAAACCCAGTTTCGCCTTCTCAGTTCTTCCTGGGATGCATCTGTGACTCCTTCCCTCCCGAACACCTTTAGCATAGCATCCAGGCTCCTCAGTACAACTCCTTCACAAATTGATGGGCACTGACTCTGGACAGGGTTTCCCATCTCATCTTGTCCATCCTAACTCATTTCTTGAGGTCCAGCTTTCATCTCCGTCCCTGAATGCACATCCATCTCTGCAGGATTGAACATGCTCCCGTTCAACCCCATCCCTCCCCCTGGCCCAGTCCTTTCTCTGTGGCTCAGCTGAAGGTGTCTTCATCTGACGCTTTCTGCTTTGGTTCCTGGGCCTCAGCACCCAGTCCTTGGACTGCACTAGCTGTTCACAGCCTTTACCGGATGATACGCTGTGCTTTGTTCATCTAATCACAGGAGATTTAGGAGGCACACAATCCTTTGAATGATTTACCTGAAGAATGGGATCGGACTAAGTTGACCTGTAGCTCCCTGGAAGAGAAAGGTCAAAACTCTCTTACATATCCTGCAGCAAAAATGTCCCCTAAGCTAGGAAAATGAAGGGAAGAACAGTCAAATTCTTAGAGACACGGGAATCAGTGAGATGCAAGGAAAGAAACCAACCAGCCTGTGTTTTCAGCACCAATTTTCATATTCAAGTTAATCCAAGCCTCATCCTGCTTGTCTGTAAATTGAGGCAAATATTTACCTTGTTGAAAAAAAAAAATCTCAAAGATGGGAGTAGGTGAAACGTGAATGTGTGTGTGTTTCAAACTTACTGTAATTTGTTGATAGGAATTACAGTTCTGGCAAATTTTCCAAAGCCTGTAGTAATGCCATAAACAACTAGAATAGAAAACAGACATTATACAATTAGATGTGGGATGTATTGTTTTTAAAGAATTATTTTATTTAACTTTATTTATTGTTTACTTTAATTTGACCAGAGAGGGACAGAGAGAGAAAAAGACAGAGAGAGAGAGAAAGTGAGAAAGCAAGCTGCCGGGTCCAAAATTCAGACCATGGTCAGCCATGTGGGAGTCCAATGCCCTTAACCTTCATGCCACCTGTCAGCCCCAGATGTGGGATGCATTTAAGTCTATGAAAAGAATTTGATGACATAAAGAGAAAATGATACCTGTTTTTTCTTGCACGATTCTATCAATGACTTCCCTGGATTTTTGTACCCTCTTTTCCGCAGTCGAAGTGAGCTAGGCGAAAGTGGGTCAGGACTAAGCATGTCGAAGATTCCCGCATGCTGTATACAAATGGCCAGAGGACCTTGTCCCCCCTCCCCCCTGCATCCCATACCTTTATTTTGTAGTGTCCCTTTCCCAAGTTGACCAGATCCTCCGTGGTCAGACTGTCCCCATCTAAGGCAATGTACTGAGCAGAAGAAGGAAATCTCCGTGAGTCTGAACAGTCTAATTGCTCTAACGAGAGAAGGCAAGCCTCCAGCAGAACCAAACTTTGACACCTGGAAATGCTAGTGGCTGCTGTGAAACGTTAATATGTTAATTACAAAGACAGCTTGCTTAACAGGAGGCTGAGTAAGGACGATTACAGATGCAAAGCAAGGCAATTTTCCAAGCCCCCCTTCCCTACAAAGCTGGATAAAGCCCGCTCCTGACTGATAGTGTCTACTCAGAAATTGGGCCATTTCTTCTCCTCCTTAAATGTGGAGGACTGAGTCTTCTAATAGAAATAGAGTGGTTTGAAGTTTACCTTTTCAGGCTCCCGGTATTTGCTGTATCTGAAACCAGGTAAAGAAAAATATGGGGTAGAGTGAAACCCTCAGCCCCGCTGCTGGTGGGAGTAGCCTCCAGAGGAGACCAAAGAGCCTTTGGTAAAGGATACAGGTAAACTCCTTCCGGCTGAGAAGGGATGAAGTCGGGGGACATTGCATCACCTTCTATGACTGAAACAAGAATGAAAGAGAGACTTGTGCGGATCACAACACAGAACCATACTTGCTGTCACTATTAAAACCAAGAAAGTGCATGTGGCCCTTGAATTCCATGGAAATGTCTGCTTTAAAAGGACACAGGTGCTTTTAAGTGGTCTTAGCGTCCGTCTTTACCCAGGATGAGAGCAAACAGCAAATGCAGGCTTTGGGGCAGAGACTGGGGGTGGGGCTTAAATGAAAGTTCCAGATCTAATCCCACTTCCATCCCCTGTCCCAGCTTTGTTGTATTTTAAGTCGGAATTTTTTTTTTTTTTTTTTTGGAGAGGTTTTTGCTATAGGGCGCGTGCACTCACCAGACAGACAGAGAGAGACAGAGAGATAGAAAGCAAGAAATCATCCCCCAGGAGGGGATGGCAATCCCTTCTCCTCCGTTCTCCTCTTGGGATCTTGGGCAAGCACTCACACGCGCCTGGCGTGAGTTTAAGCCACCGGGTCTGGGACTCGAACCACGGTCGACTACGTGGGAGTCCAGCGACATAGCCATTACACTAACTGCTGGTCCCTTAAGTCAGAATTCTTTAGGCCTCCACACTGCTGGCCTCTGGAGAGGTGAGAGTCTTCTGAAAGACAAAATGATCTTCAAAATGTTTCCAAACTGCAAAGGGATTCAGTACAGTAGTCTTGGATTCAGTCCAGTCTTCGTTACTTACAAAATGAGTTCAAAAAATCCACAGAAAAATGGAATTGAAGTACAAGTTTATTTTGATGCAAAAAAAAAAAAAATTAAAATCCATGTGTTTTTTTCCCCATAATATGCATTTCCCAGGAACTGCAGGAATAACACTCCTACCTAAGTGCCTGACCCTAGGTAAGTCACCTCTCTGAGGCTGTGGCCTCCCCAGCTGTCAAAGGTAGAGGAGGACCCCAACCTACCTCAAGGGTTGTGTGAGAACTCAAGATGCCCAGAGGCACGGCAGGCGTCTACACAGAGCAAGTTTAACCCCTGTTCACCATTGTCCCTGATGCGGGGCGACAACGGGGCCACCCTCCCAGGTAGGTGAGGACTAAGGAAGGCCATACCCATGCCTCCCCTGCAGCCACTCACCCACTTCCACAAACTCATTGTCCTCCAGGGCCACCTCCAGCGAGTCCTCATTGTCCAGCAGGCCCAGGCCCTTGCAGCGGCGCACGAGGAAGCGCACTTCGTCCACGGAG
Organism: Tupaia tana; assembly: GCA_026018925.1. Taxonomy (NCBI): domain Eukaryota; kingdom Metazoa; phylum Chordata; class Mammalia; order Scandentia; family Tupaiidae; genus Tupaia; species Tupaia tana. Next base: position 200,392,180 of record JAKSZU010000006.1, read on the forward strand.
GCGAAGCCGCCGTTGTCCGGCTTGTTCTTCATGTATCGTCGCACGGCTTCTCGACCCAGCCAGCCCACCGTGAGCTGCCCGTCCCGGCAGGGCACTGCCAGCCACTCCCCGCGCACATGCACCGTGTACCTGGGCATGGCTCCGCTGCTGCAGCTCTGAAGCCGATGAGATCACCGCCACTCCAAACGCCTGCTCTCCGGTAGGTAACAGTCCTGGGAGAGGAGAGGAGAGTTTTATCTCCAAGTGACTGCTGGGTGTGGTCGCCAGGAGGAGCAGGAATGGACTTTCAAAACGTCTCCTTCATGCCTTTACTCATTGATGCACTGACAAATATTTATTGAGGGCCCTGGGTGTCCTTTTGGTTTGTGTGTGTGTGTGTGTATGTGTGTGTGTGCTAAGGGCAGGCAGGACAGGGACATACAGGTAGAGGAGCCGCCTGTCCACCTGCAGTCCAGCCCAGGGGTAGAAAGGCCAGGGGTCTCCCACCCTGGAGTCCCAGCCCCTGCTGGCACCTGCTGTTGCCCCTCCACTTCTCAGTGCCCCCGTCTCCTCATTTCCATCTGGGTCCTTCTCGTTCAGGGTGCTTTTTAAACATCATGTTCCTGTTTTTATCTGGCATTACTCAACTGTAAAATGCATCCCGCAGAGCCAACTGTGACACCAGCGAGTGTGGCAATGTCCATTCATTTGTTGATTCCACAAACAAGCATTGCGCAACCACTCCCGGCTGGTGTGTAGTTTTCTGACCTTCCCTCCACTGACACCAAGGCCAGAGATCATTTTCACAGGTTAAGGTTGACTTGACAGATGAGCAGCCACGACTTGCAGGTTAAGGGCTCAGCCAGCCATGGATGGGACTCCAGTTCTATGAATTTTAGCCTTTAGCAAGGGAGTTCTCAGCCTCGTTTCCTCATCAAATGGCAAAGGGGCTAACTAGCCCTGCAGTACCAGTAGAATGTACCTGGGATCAAATCCTGGCTCTACCATTTACGGACTGTGTGACCTCAGCTTGAGTCAACTTCTTTGGGCCTCATTTTCCTCGTCTGTAAAATGAAGATAATAATAGTATCTATTTCTTACTCTCTCTTTTTGTTTCTTTTTTTTTTTTTTTTTAGAGAGAGATTTTTGCTATAGGGCACGTGCACTCACTGGAAAGACAGAGAGAGACAAAAAGCAAGAAATCACCTCCCAGAGGGGATGGCCACGCCACTGTCCATTCCCCTTCATTCTCCTCTTGGGATTTTGGGCATGCATGCACACGTGCCCGGTGTTGAGTTTCAAGCTGCCAGGTTTGGGACTTGAACTGCACTTGGCCAAGTGGGAGTCCAGCGCCTCAACCGTTGTGCCATCTGCTGGCCCTGATAGTATCTATTTTAAAGGGCTCTTGGGAGGGTTAAGTGAGTTCATATACATAAGGCCTTTAGAACAGCACCTGGCAGGTTGGAAATGCTCTATGAGTGTTGTGATTCCTATTTGTACTTTAGTATTCTCTATTCTTTATAAATGTTCTTAATCTTGGCACTTGGATAGCCCTAATCCAATTAAATTTCTTCACTACAGATAACTGCTCCTGCACCCCATTCATTACCACAAGCCATTAAGGAATTTTTAAATTTTATTTTATTTTTATAGGTTTTTGCAATAGGGCACATGCACTGGCCAGTGAGACAGGGAGACAGTGAGAAATCACCCCCCAGGGAGGATGGCCACATTGCAATCCTTTCTCCTCCATTTTCCTTTCAGGAATTTGGGCACGCACGTACAAGTACCCAGTATGAGTTTGAGGCCTCCAGGACCAACACTCACACCACAGTTGACTACCTGCAAGTCCAGCGACGTAACCACTATGCCATCTGCTGGTCCCAATCATTAAGGAATCCTTAATAGCATGACAATGGAATCAAAGATATGTGTGCACTGTTTTGACCAAGCAGTACTCTTGGAAAAAGTTAATTTCTAGAGATTTGATCATTGTGAGAGAAAATCCTGAAAAATCTATTTCCTGTAAATCAGACTTCAGTGGGAATGGAGACAGCCCCTGACAGAAAACACTTATGCCCACACCCAGAGTTGCTTCATCTCTGATAGTGACCAGGCAGGTAAACAAATAGGGCTTCCCCTCCCTGAGCCTCATCGAAACCTGCTCATCAGCCACCCACAAACTGATGGCACTCTAGGATGATGGCACCTTAGAATTTGTCCTCACCTAAATTTGATGCACATAACTAACCTTAAATTCCAATGGCCCTTGAACCTGATCTCAGTCAGTCCCTTTCTCCCTCCACTGCCCACAAGCTTCCTCACTTACTTTCCAAGACACTGGTCCCCTAATTGCTTACCTGGACCGCTCTTCCTTAAGCACTTTGAAGTCCCTTTGCAACCCTAAATCTATGCCTATATTGGGAGCACAACCCATTCCTGGAGTCATCATAACAAGCTGCCTTTTCTGATCGTCCAGGCAGAAGACTGCTGCAGAGTCCTGTGATCCTGTAGACTCATGGATTGCCCTTTCATCTGTCCTCCCCCTCAGTGAGTTTCTAAAGTCTTCACCACCGCCCCCCGACCTTCTCTGCATCCACCTCTTCTAATTCTCAGTGAAAGACCTTACCTCCTACATCTCAGAGAAAACTGAGGCTCTTAGATGAGAACCACCTTAACTTTCTGCCCCTCTCCATTCATTCATTCACTCATTTGATGTTATTTATTGGGGCCAGCAGGGGGCCTGTGGTTAAGGGTTATACTCCCACCTGGTGGACCATGTTTGAGTCCTGGACCCAGTGGCTTGAAAACCATGCCGGATGTGTGTGCATGCATGCCCCAAATCCCAAGAGAATAGAAGAGAAGGGACTGCAGTGTGGTCATCCCCCCTGGGATGGAGGGGTTGATTTCTAACTTGCCCTCTCTCTCTGTCTCTCTCTAGTGAGCACACGCACCCTATAGCAAAAACCTAAAAAAAAAATCTATAAGAGAATAGAGAAAGAAATAGAAAGTCACCACCAACAGGGTCTTCACGTCACCATCCGACCCAGCATCTGCCAGCCTGGAATATACCAGGAGGACTCACGATGCAAACTCAGGACCTTCCTAAGTGGGTCTAGCTGCTGTGCCACCATCTAACCCTCCCAAACTGCCTCTTGAACACCTGCTGTGTATCAAGCTCTATGCTGATGCTGGGGATGAAATTAAAAAAAATACATCTGCCGTTATGGGTGATGGATACTGTCTGGTGATGGATACAGACTTACGAAGAAGACTAATAGGATGACCATCTATTTCCCACGCCGCAAGAAAACCCATACTAGTGGTCGCTCAAGCTGACGGTCCCTGCTGAGCCCAGCTTCAGTGATCTCAGCTGAGACATCGGCCGTGTGAGGGAAACTTCCAGATGATCCCAGTTCCCATGATTTCAGTCCCCCTTAGCCGTTTGAGGGTTGTAAACTCAGGTTCTAGACACTGCGAAGCATGGATTTACTTTGGCTGTCCTTTCTCTAGCTGGTATGCACTGTCCAACTTTCCTTGGAAAGTTAGGGATTTTATTCCTTAAATCTTGGTTTAGGGCTTTTCTGCTCCAGGAAGCATTCTCTAAACCATTCACAATGAGGTCAAGTGGCTGCTTTAGCATACCTATTTTTTATTTTATTATTATTATTATTATTAGCATTACTTGTCTTCATTCATCCAGTCCGCATGCAGACACCTGACCTGGTACGAAGACAATATGTGCGTTAGCCGAACTCCGCTGGGCTGGTCTCACGAGAACTCTAAGTAGGCTAAGTTTGATTTTAGCGCCCCCTGTCTTTGACGCACCCGTCCCTGCACAGCACCAAGCAAGCTTCCTTTGCCTCGATGTCCTTTCAGTATCACTCGTGATAACCAACAAATGACACTTGCTCAGTTTATCTGGTAAGCTCCTAAGGCAGAAGAAACCTTTAAAAAGCATTATTGGGGGGTGCATGGATTTGCTAAAGTCTAGTCACTTAGAAGGTGATCGTATGTCAGAGATTGGAGCTGAACTTCCTTCTCGGGTTTTCCTGGCAGGAAGATGGGTGAGAACAGAGCCCTGAGAACCAGCGTCACACTGCAGTGTAGGTAAGTGTCCAAAACAAGACAGCTGCTAGAGTGAGAACAAGGGAGAAGTCTTGGGATTCTAGGGACAGACAGAAATGTGCCCCTGCCTCACATGGGTGTTGGTGCCTATCTATTGTGATACTTCTGACAGGGCAACAGCAGTCTTGGCGGGTATTTGGTAATGACACACGCCACTCAGGCTTAGACTCTAAGACTTCATTTTTCTTAGCTAGAATTCACTTGCCTAGGGGTGAAGCCAACTTGGGTTGGAGTGTCACCTCTGGGAATTCATTTTGTCTTGTTCTTTCCTTTTCTCCCCCACAGCATTCTTTTTTTTTTTCTTTTTACCTTAGACCCCCATTTTCATGTTTCATAATTCAAGAACACAGGTTAGTGACAAACTTCTATGAAATTCAATCAAATATTTTATTTTATTGCTATAGAATGCATGCCTTTACCAGAGAGACAGAGAGAAGGGGGAGAGAGAGGTCACTCCCAGGGAGGATGGCCACACTGCAATCCCTTCTCCTCCATCCTTTCTCTCAGGATTTTGGGCATGCGTGCACATGTGCCCAGTGTGGTTTCCAAGTCACCAGTTGGAGACTCGAAACAGGCCATGTGGGATCCAGCCACCTTCACTGCCATGCCACCTGCTGGCCCCCAATTCTTCTCTTAAAAAATGTTTTTCCTTATTCATGATAAAGCGTGTGTACACACAAGATAGTGAGAGCGAGAGATGAGCACCCTCCACGGCGTGTGGTGATGCCACAGTCCCTTCCCTCCAGCGCTGCAAGCCATGGGATCTTGGGCAGTCATGCACGTGTCCAGTGCAGTTCAGGCTGACCAGGCCAGGGAGTGGAACTGCTGTCAGCTGTGGAATCTGGCTTGTTCTGAATAGCACATTACAGCTGTGCCATGGAGCCAGCCCAAGTGGTTCAATGATTTTTTTTTTTTTAATTATAGTTTATTTATCTCATCCACAAGAGCGCAGAAAGGCAACCCCAGCAGGGTCTTCACATGTAACCCACCACCAGTCTTTGCCAGCCTGGATCATGGGCACGCGTGTGCACCTGGTATGCTCGGGGAGGTTGCCACACGGAAACCCAGGACCTTTCCTCTGTGGGTCCAGTTGCATTCTTGCGGCACTACCACCTGGCCCCACAGAAGTTCTTTACATTCCAGGACCAGCAGATGATGTAATTATGTTGCTGGACTCCCAGAGCCCATCACAGTCTGTGTCCTGGACCCAGTGGTTTAAAACTCACACCAGGCGCATGTGCATGTGTGTCCAAAATCTCGAGAGGACAATGGAAGAGAAGGGATTGCAGCATGGCCATGCCCCCCAGGAGGTGATTTCTTGCTTTCTGTCTAAGGAGTACACACGCCCTATAGCAAAAATCTCTAAAAAAACAAACAAACAAAAAAATTCTATACATTCCAAACTCACTTTATGTTCAGATACCAGCCTTTCTCTCTACAAAATCTTTCATGCATCGTGATTTCTGTAGAAACCTGCATATACCTTCTTTCTTGATTTAGCCATAGCAACTTAAGAGAGCTGCAACTCCTGGGGACGTAATGAATGCTTCAACATGAAATAGCAGATGCCTAGCCAGAGGCACACCTCTGAGGCTTACCAAAGCACAAGAAGTCAGAGTTACTGTCCTCAACACCACGGTCCTTCTTGGCTGATGCAGAAGAGCCTTTGGGAATTTGCAATTGAGCTGGCCCTTCATGTGGCAAGAACTATTTGTAACAGCAAACTGGAGGGCACCCAGACTTCCCGGGGACTAGAAGATGGGAGAGTAGAGTACTGGTGGCTCTGCAGCCCCGGGCTCCAGTCCCTTCTGCCTGCCCACGGGTTCTGATAACTTTCTCTTACATTGTATCCTTAGGATCATCTTCCTCTTCCCTGACTTCCTGTCACTGGGCTGCTGCTATTCCTTAGAATCCCAGCTAAGACAACTGTGGTTTACAAGCTGTGTGTCGAGGTGTCCATCTGTTTTTCTTTTCTTTGGTTTAGTTGTATCGTTTTCAGTATGTGTTTTCTATATGCTGACTTGGTGTTGAAGGTGGGTGCTGAATGTCACCAAGGAAGAAATGAGGCAGTCTGAGATGTCAGAAGGATGGGAAGTACTAAGGGTGGTGGCCTCTGACCAATCCACTGGACCAGCAGCATGGATCCAGGAGTGGGAGGCAGAAGCTCCTACCAGAGTCCACAGTTTGGTCAGGGAGTTCACTGCAGGTCTACCAAGTGGGGCGAGCAAATCCAACTGAGCATTCACGTTTAAGGTTATTTAACCTGGGCCGGCCCATAGCCTAGTGGTGAAGGAAGCTAGATTCCACATGGCCATCCAGTTTGAATCTCAGCCCTGGTGGCTTGAAATACATTCCAGAGCTATTGCATGCCCAAAGTCCAAACAAGATGGAGAAATGGAAGAGAAGAGATTGAGGCGTGACCATGCCCCATTGGGGGAGTGTTTTCTCTGTCTCTCTCTGGTGAGCACACATGCCTTCTTGAAATTAAGAAAAAATAAATAAAAGTTAAAACCCTAATCACACTGACTTTTAGGTTTACAGTAGAGTCAAATTAATGAACAGAATATTAAGTCATCAGGAAAGTCATGACTTATTTTTCTATGCAAAAATGTGCTATGACTTACCCAATGACCAAACAAAATATCAGGTAAACAGTATCTTGCATATTTTATGGTCATAATGGGAGAAAACTAATATGAAGCTAATTAAAACTTGGGACCAGTGGATGTCATAACGGTTGTGTTGCTGAACTCCCATGTGTGGTCACAGTTCGGGTCCTGAACCCGGTGGCTTAAAACACACCAGGTACACATCATGCATGCCTAAGATCCCGAGAGGAGAATGGAAGAGAAGGGATTGTGACATGGCCATCCCCTCTGGGGGGTGATTTCTCACTTTCTGTCTCTCCACCACAAGCCCTATGGCAAAACTCTCTCTCAAAAAAAAAAAAAAAAAAAAAAAAGATTAAATTTTGCTAAAATTTACAAAGCACAGGCCACTATTTAAAAAAAAGAAAAGGTAGCTCAGCTTTATTTTTGCAAAATCACCAACAAAGCAATAAAAAGTCAAAACTCAAAAGACATTTAATTATAATATAAGCTGAAGTTTTATATTTCTTTATGAATTTGATTTTAAAAAGTGACATTTCTAAAATCAGCAATAGGCAGGTCCTTAATCCACGTTTAAATCTTTCCCCACCAGCATGGCTGTCACAGGGTGCATCCTTGCTCTGTGCTCCTGGAAGGTACGGACGGCTTGATCATGGGACTTGTCAAAGGCAGCAAGGTCCCTGCAAAAGAAAGAGGAGAAAGACAAGAAAGAGAGAGAGAGAGAGAGAGAGAGGAGAGAGAAGGGAGAGAGGAGGAGACGGAGAGAGAGCACAAATATGTCAGTACCCAAGATTTAATGAAATGACGACGGCAGGGTGATAACCAATATCACCCAAATAAGTTGCTAGTCCCAGCCAATCATATAACAGTGGCCCCTGCCAGGTCCTACAGGAAGTTGACCCTCACTGGCAGATCACAGATATTTTGAGAGGAGTTACAGGAAGGGCCAAGACAGCCTGGGACAGTGTCTATCTACCATGTAGCACTGAAGTATTTTATTATCTCAACAGTGTCTTCTCACCTACTGGCTAAAATAGGCCATGCATGAGAGAGTGAACCTCAAAGACTTTGTCTTTGTAAAAATTGCTTTCTAAAGTTTTTTTTTTTTTTTCCAAGCAGAATGATCAAAGTATAAAATCAGTAAATTTATAAAAAATTTCTGAAAACTTTAAACAACTGATAATAAAAATATTGACCATGTGAAATAACAATATTACATTAAATAAATAGGGTCCACCATATAAAAAAAACAGAATTACTCATTTTTTTAAGATAACTATTGGAGCCAGCAGATAATGTGTGTTTAAGGTGCTGGACTCCCACATGGCTGACAGTGGTTCAAGTTCCAGATCTGGCAGCTTGAAACTCATGCTGTGTGTGTGTGTGTGTGTGTGTGTGTGCTCAAAATTCTGAGAGGAGAATGGAGAAGGGATTATGGAGTGGCCACCCATCTGGCTACCCCTCACTTTTTATCTCTCTTGTCTCTCCGGTGAGTGCATGCACCCTATAGCAAAAATCTCTTGATAAATGAATTTTAAAAATATAACTACTATTTATAAATCATAAGACAGAAATATTTTTCCCACAAAAGGTATATTTTTGTTTAAAAACTCTTTAAAGTATTAATATGCTTTGCTGAATTTAAAGCTAGATGGGTTTAAATTGTATACTTTAAAATACTTTACTTAAACATTTAATTTGGCCAAAGTCATTATTCGTTTTTTTGATGTGGCCACAAAATTAACTTATTACACTTGGGAAGTAAATGAAAAGCAAACTGATTCATCATGGATGTCTATACCATGATTACATTTTTTCAGAATTCAGGTCAATTCAAAGATTAGGTGGTGGTGCAGCGGTGGTGCTGCAGGACCCACGTGGGATGAGTCCTGGGCTCCAGTCCAGAGATCTCTATGAATACACAGGGCCTGGGGGTGGATCATGGCATGAGGCCTGGCTAGGAGTACTAGTTTCTCTCTCTCTTTCATGGAAAAAATAAATGAATTAAAAAAAAAAAAAAAAAAAAAAAAGAAAAACAGGCCAAATCCATAGTCAAAGAATTGCGCTAAGATATTCCTATATTGTACTCTGCTGACAAGATACAACCATTTCCTCTTTCATCAAGCATTTCTTTATTATATATTGAACAGTCTACTCCTCTGAAACTTCACACTGATGTACAAGTCGAAAACATTTTGCTTTATCTGCTTATTTCTCCTTGAATTTAGTTTCAGGCTCTTTTTCTTATCTATACCTATTGACCAATTATCTTCTGCTTGCTTTTAAAAATCTTTCTGTGTACATAAAACTGTCTTTGATTTTTGTCATCAAGGTCTAATCCTATTTGCCTTATAATGCAGGATTCATATATAATACTTCCAAAAAAGCTAGTGAAATTATCTCAGGTTTTAAATATTTACGAGTGTGATTCCCTATTCTGAAGTTATAAACTTCAAAAAATTTTTAAAAACTGTTACATAGGTTACATTAATATGAAGTATTTTAACAATAACAAAAAGATTTGTTTACTATTTTTCATCCCATTACTGATACAAATCCAAGCATAGTTTGATTTGGTTCTTACTTGAATAAGGGTCGTGTAAATTTCATTCTTCCTTGTTCAGTCGCCATTTTTAGAGCCAAAGGAATTGCTTCCTCCCACTTCGATTGAATGCAGAGCCGTAACCATCTGAAAGAGGATTTTTGGGAGGCGTGGGGGAGAAAATGAGGAGGAAGAAGCAGGATAAGTTAGACATATCTGAATGTTCCGTCTGTCGTGATGAATAATCCCATAATAGTTATATTGAACCCCTTTCTATTAAGTCTTTATTATGAGAATCTCAAATCCTTATAAATACAATTGACTACTCGAAGTAGAGAAGGAAGAGAAGTTGGTTCTTGAAAAAAAATCGTATGTTTTAAAAGGTTTAGATTATGTAGGTGCTCATACACCTTATAAATGCAATTTCTGAAGGAATTAAACTTTATTTAAGCTTCACATTATAAATTTGAGTCAAGAAAGGTGAGCACATAATAGAATCAAAGTAATTATTCTCATTCCAGAGTTGATTTGCCAGGTTATGGAAGAAAGCCAATTTACCACTGAATCCTTCGATCTAATTATTCTTAAGACTAGAGAAGCTTAGAACAAAGACTCACCAAAAGATCAGTGCTATCATCTTAGACACATTGCAGCAACTCCTTGCATACCACTATCGTCATTTTTATAGATGCAGTCAATTTGACGAGGGTTTCTCATGTATGTCTCATACTCTGCTCTCCCTTTTGCCACTTTTTAAACTAACTGTCTGCTTTCTTCCAAAGAGACAAGTTAAAATGATGTACCTGAATCGTATTTCAGAATTGTTAATGGCATTGAAGTTGTACACCTCTTGCATTCGCTTTATGTGCCCCAATGGAAGAGGTGCCTAAGAGCAAAATAAAGAAGCATAATGTATCATTTCAACAGGATTTCTTGGAAGAAAGGAGCTGGAGAGAAATTCTTAGCCAGATTAAAATCCTGAATATTAAAATATGAGGTAGAAATAAAAGGAACAAAGGCATACTAACATACGTCTTGGGCAAACTTATTTTGGATAAGGATGGTCTACTGGAGTACAGGAATCATTTACTTTGGGAGATTCTTAGGAATATTAAATGAGAACTACTCTCCTGAGACTTTTTAATATTTATAAATATTACCTTTCAGATCCTTTCCAGAATTTTTAAAGTTCTTCCCTACACCTTATACATCTTACATTTATTTCATTCTTCAGATTAAATCATTCCTTCATTTTTTTCTCACTGGTTCTCCCCAGCTTTATCTTTGGATATTTTGTCTAAAATCTCTTTTCAATGATCGATATCCCTATGAAACAGCAGTTACAAAACCTTTGTATTATTGGCCCTTTTGAGAATACGATGAATAATATGTATTACCCAGTCATTATCTGCTCAAAATGCAGCCTCTCGTTCAGTCTCATATAGTCTTTAAATGCCTGGGTTTAAAACTTTAAACTCTGCTTGGACTCTTTCCTATTAACCCTCAAGTCCAGTAGGTCCCAAACACTATGCTTCCATCCTGTGCACCCTCTCCTTCATCTGGCCTATTTCCTTCTCCACTCTCTCACTCCCCTGAGTCTCCCAACTACCTTCACTGCTATGCGGACTTCTGGGCACCAGTAGATTAATTTTCAAAACCCACCATCTCATCAAGTGACCCTCCTGTTAAAATGTTTAAATCCTTTCCTACTGACTGAAAAAAAAATCTAAAATTCTTAGCTTGGCATTCAAGACTCATCACATTGAATGTTACCAGCCTTTGCACTGTTGCCTTCATGAACTCCTTTACTCGGTTCTCCTGCCTACTCCCCCAACACTGGCGGGTTCCATGATTCCTGCCTCCTCTAATTTGTATTTCCACCTTCTTGCCGATACTGCCAGGCTCAAGTGAATTCCTGCTCCTCAAAGCGCCTGCCTTGGTGACTCCGGTTGGATGGGAGTCCTTTTTCACCCATTTATTCTCAAGTGATTCTTAAAATATTCCGTTTATTGCTGAACTTTTCATGTGTTACTATTCCTACTAGATTATAAGCTTTCTGAGGACAAGATATATTCTTACATTTTTTTTTTATATTCAGCACAATACTGAACAGACTAGGCATTGGATGAAAATTCTTTCAATAAATGAATGAATAAATTATTTCTTCCTATTAGTTTTCACATTAATGTCTTTTCCAAGTTGAGTACGACGTAATTGCTGTGCCTGTTTGTGTCTGTTTTCATTGCCAATGTTTTGAGCTTGTACTTACTCTCTGGAGAACCTGTGCTAAAAACTCGTTCAGCTGATGAGAAGAGAGATCTTTCAGGTCCGTGGCATTGAATGAGCTTAAGTCTTCATCTTTGGCCTAAAATAATATACATGACTTGGTTATTTCTGCTTGTATACAATTTACTATTTATTGTTTTATCTGACATAAAAGTAAAAACAGAAGAACTAAGTATACAAAATATGTTTAAGCCTGAGCTACTTAAATAATCCTGAGATTGAATTACTAGAACTTAAAAAGCTGACTGGATTGCTAAAATCGATATTACTTAACAAAAGGGAAACAACTTCTAGTAAAAGTGAAGGAAACTTCTGAAATCCTTTATACCATTTGAGGTATAGAGATTCTAAGGTAAAGAAACATCACAAAATGCATGTCAACAAATTTATGGGCCAATTAAAAAATGTGGGTTAATGGGACCAGCAGTTAGCGTAATGGCTATGTCGCTGGACTCCCATGTAGCCGACTGTGGTTCGCGTCCCAGACCTGGTGGCTTAAACTCACGCCGAGCACATGTGCGTGCGTGCCCAAGATCCTGAGAGGAGAATGGAGGAGAAGGGATTGTGGCATGGCCATCCCCCCCGGGGGGTGATTTCTTGCTTTCTGTCTCTCTCTGTCTGGCTGGCAAGCACATGCGCCCTATAGCAAAACAAAAACAAAAACAAAAACAAAAACAAACACAAACAAACAAACAAAAAAAACAAACTCTCCAAAAAAAAAAAAAAAGTAGGTTAATTGCATATTTTTTTTAGCATCACACTAATGAACTAAAGGCCACCAATGATGTTCCCCTCCATCCTCACACAGTCTGTTTTCCCCACTTATTTTGGAAATCATCTGGGTCCATACTTTTCAAATTAAGATTCACTGCCAAAAGTACTTGTGGTGTAAGGAATATCCTTCAGGAATATGAAATAAAAATTTCCAAAATAAGTATTTTAACATGTTTTAAAATTAGTGTTAAATTCTTTTAAAATAGGGTTTTGTTTAAAACATCAAATAGGATAGAATGAAAACTTCTTTTGGTTTTGCTCCATCTCCAAGTTCTACTCCTCAGTAACTAATCTTAATAGTTCTTGTATATTCTTCCAGACAATCTAATGCATATTTAAAGAAATATTTATTTTGTATCTCCCCATCCCCCACAGAACTCTCCTAATATCAGAACTTCCTTCCCTTTTAAATCCCCATCTTACTATCAGAACTTATGGCTCTATCTCATCTCTTCACCAAAAAATATGATTGACTGCAGTTCAAGTCCTGGACCCAGTGGCTTGAAAATCACGCCAGGCGGGTGTGTGTGTGTGTGTGTGTGTGTGTGTATGCCCAAGATCCCAGGAAAAGAATGGAGAAGGGATTGCTGTGTGGCCAACTTTCCTGGGTGGGGTGATGTCTCACTTTCCCTCTCACCATCTGTGTTTCTCTCTCTAGTGAATGAATGCACGCACATGCCTTAAAGCAAAAACCTCTTTAAAAATATGCAAATCTGGGAACCAGCAGTTAGCGTAATGGCTATGTCGCTGGACTCCCACATAGTCGACCGCGGTTCGCGTCCCGGACCCGGTGGCTTAAAACACACGCCGGGCGCGTGTGCGTGCGTGCCCAAGATCCCAAGAGGAGAATGGAGGAGAAGGGATTGTACTGTGAACATCCCCCCTGGGGAGTGATTTCTCGCTTTCTGTCTCTATGTCTCTGTCTGTCTGTCTGGTGAGCGCACGGGCCCTATAGCGAAAACCTCCCCCCCCCCCCAAAAAAAAAGCAAATCTAAGTTATCTATTAATTAAGAATGTGGTAAAAACATAAAAAAGAAAGGAAAAAAAAGCCGATAGCCAGGGTAATGGTTCCCTTGATGGATTGGCAAGGTTGGGGGAGGCATAGGTGAAGTAGGGAGGTCTGCTCCAAAGGTACCAGTACGTTCTATTTCTTACGGCAGTGGTCAGGTACACAGGTGTTGTTTTACAGTCGGTTTTATAGTTTATAAATAAGTTTTACATATATATATATATATATATATACACACACACACACACACACACACATGCATACAGATGTGTACACACACACACACACACACACACACATATATATATTCTTTCACATTTATTTAATGTTTCACAAAATCAACTGGGAAATAAAGTACATAAGAAGAACATATATTCATGATTAAAATATCCTTCATCTCTCCCCCCAACTGCCTGCTCAGAATTGCTCAAAACTGATATCGAACTGTTTATATTAGGTTGTCAGAAAAGTCATGACATATTTTTTTCTAAGCAAAAATGTGTCGTGACTTTTCCGACAATCTAATAATTATCTGCCTTAGCTTTTGGGCCCAAGAGAAGATCTGAGCAAAACTTAGTGGCAGTTTAATCTAGCAGCAAGGAAGCTACAATGCATTTTCCAAATTAAAACAGAGGAGTCTAACATATTTACGGTGTTAAGAAATCTCTTTTTCTCACAGAGATCACTCATCTTGTTCTGCATGACAAGTATGAACTCCATGAACTACCTTCCTACCTGGCCTTCTTAGGACTCTAACTTTCCCATTTAATAAAACATACAATGTTCAAGACAGATAGAAGAGTAAAGCATTCCTTGTGGCTAGATGTGATACCAGATTTTCTTCCTTGGAATAGAAATAATGAAGTCTTTCTCGACTATCAAGAAAGAGCACATAATGAAACTACTCCTCCAAGTAGAGCTTCACACCACTCCAGGCAAAAAACTGACAACCAAGGCATCTATGTGCACAACCAGGCTTCTCTGAGAGGCACTACTTAGAATGTTTTTAAAGAACTATTTTACTTTAACCTTATTTATTTATTCATTTTAATTTGACCAGAGAGAGACAGAGTAAGAGCAAGAGTGAGAGGGAAAGTAAGAAAGCAAGCTGCCAGGTCTGGGACTCGAACCACGGTTGGTCATGTGGGAGTCCAGCAGCCTTAACCACCATGCCACCTGCTGGCTCCTACTTAGAATATTTTATTACTTATTTTCTTCCAAAAATAAAACAAAATGGAATGAAACACGTGACTTCAGATGGCGATGGTAATGATCTACTTTTCTTGGTTTCATTTTCCTAAGTTGTTTTCTTATGATTTGGTTTTTCTCTCTTCTTGTAGTTGTTTTCTCCCAATACTTAGAGAGTTCTCCCCTTTTCTTCCATGCTCAATTAGTGTTCAAGTTATTAACTGGTTATATAATTTAACCTCAAACATTTCTTTCAAATTAATAATACTGCTCTAATTCAAATCTCTAATGTCTTTTTTTTTTTTTTGAGAGAGAGAGATTTTTGCTATAGGTGTGTGTGCTTGCCAGACAGAGAGAGAGAGAGAAAGTGAAAAATCACCCCTCAGGGAACCAGCAGTTAGCGTAATGGCTATGTCGCTGGACTCCCACGTAGTCGACCGCGGTTCACATCCCGGACCCGGTGGCTAAAACTCACGCTGGGCGCATGTGCGTGCGTGCCCAAGATCCCAAGAGGAGAATGGAGGAGAAGGGATTGCGGCGTGACCATCCCCCCTGGGGGGTGATTTCTTGCTTTCTGTCTCTATGTCTCTCTCTGTCTGTCTGGCGAGCGCACGCGCCCTATAGCGAAAAACCTCTCCCCCCCCCCCAAAAAAAAAAAGAAAAATCACCCTTCAAGGGATGGACATGTCACAGTCCCTTCTCCACCATTCTCCTCTTGGGCTATTGGGCATGCATGAATATGCGTCTGTTTTGAGTTTCAAGGTGCTGATTTTGGGACTCAAACTGCAGTCACTCATGTGGGAGTCCAGCACCTTAACCACTATGCCACCTGCTGGCCTCCAAACGCTGAAGTCTTGTTATCTGAATCTATTGACACCTTCCTACCTGGCCTTCTGAGGACTCTAACTTTCCCATTTAATTGATCCTCTATACTATACACCAGAGTAATGATCCTAATCCACAACTCTGATCATTTCATTTACAATTCAAAAGCTTTCAACTACCCCCTGCTGCCTCCGGATTACATTTTAAAGTTTTAAATTCCTTAGCCTGATAATCCAAGTTTTCAGTTAGGGAGCTCATTTATCTTCCCAACCTTGTTTTCTGACTACTAATTCATATTCATCCAATAATGAATAAATGTGACAGCCCTGGGGACACAGTGATGAAAAAAGAAAAACAATTTCTGCTCTCAAGGAGCTTGCAGTCTGGTGGAAGAGACAGAGAAGTAGGCAAATACAGCAAAAGTTTTCTTACATGAGCTCTACTAAAGACCAGCAGGTGGCATAGTGGCTAAGGCACTGGACTCCCACATGGCTGACTGCGGTTCAAATCCCATGCCTGGCAACTTGAAAATCATGCTGAGTGTGTATATGTGTGTGCATGCCCAAAATTCTGAGAGGAGAACAGAGAAGGGACTGCAGCATGGCCATCTCCTCTGAGGGTGATTTCTCACTTTCCCTCTCTATGTCTTTGTCATGTGCTATGTGCAAAAACCTTAAAAAAAAAAAAAAAAAAAAAAAAAAGAGAGAGACTCATCATAATAACCAATGTTCCCCATTCTTGTTGAATCCTGTAGGCCACGCCCCAGAACCTGCCTCCTTCTGTTTCCATCTGCTGATTTACACTTCATATGTATGTCAGCTCTATTTGTTTCCAGATGAGTTTACATCAATTGTGCTTGTAATTATGAAATCTCATCAATATCATGAAAACTGATGAAAGAGGGGTGCCCAAAGATATCTCTATAAACATTGTTGTGGCTTTAAACAGGACCTTTGTGGGCCAGCAGTTAGCGTAATGGCTATGTCGCTGAACTCCCATGTAGTCGACCACGGTTCTAGTCCCGGACCCGGTGGCTTAAACTCACACTGGGCGCGTGTGCATGCGTGCCCAAGATCCTGTGAGGACAATGGAGGAGAAGGGATTGTGGTGTGGCCACCCCCCCTGGGGGGTGATTTCTTGCTTTCTATCTCTCTGTCTCTCTCTGTCTTTCTGGTGAGCACACCAGAAAAAAGGACCTTTGTTTAAACACTATTTCAGCCAAAGGTCCCCTCCTACACCCTCCACATCCAAACCACAGGTCGACAGCTGGAACATGTCCTGTAAGTGGCTGTCCTAGGTGCTGCAGCCACTTCCAGCTCTCCATCCTGAGGTGGCAATAATTGCTCTTTCTGTTGACCTCTTTCTCGAGGTGCTCATTGCTTATCATCTAGCATTCCATTTATTTATGTATAAACTTAATTTCTTTATAAACTATAGACACTTCAAGACAAGTCCATTTCTGTCCCTTTCCTAGTGTGTGGTGCTCCTTCTTGAATATAGAAGGGCACTAAAAAATATTAGCTGAATAAACTCATAAACAAGTTTCAAACAGTGACACATAAATTTGTTATGGATAGTCAGATGAAATTAATTTCCATGTTTTCCATTATTTTCCATTGTAGAATTATCCAAGTCACATCCTCATTCGAGTTTTTCTAAGGGTTATGTTTTAGTATATACGTGAAGAAGTTCTTTTATAAGAAGCTTCATAGATAGAACAAAGCTCCCCACAAAGCAACAACCTCAACTCTTCCTATCACTAATAATTGGCATTAGCAGCCACAAAAATCATTTTTTACTTATCTAGTATGTGTATTGCTATATTTGAAGTAGTAACTTCTAAATAACTTAAGTGGAAAACAAGAATGGTAAAATGCAAATATTTTTGCATAGTTAGAAAAACGTTTTGCCATCTTTCATTAATTAATTTTTAAGGTTTTTGCCATAGGGTGCGTGTGCTTGCCAGAGAAGGCCAGAGAGAGACAATGAGAAGGAAAATGAGAAATCACCCCCTGGGGGATGGCCACACTATAATTCCTTCTCCTTCATTCTCCTCCTGGGATTTGGGGCAGGCATGCACATGCACCCAGTGTGATTTTCAAGCTGCCAGGTCTGGCACTTGAACTGCAGTTGGCCATGTGGGAGTCCAGCATCTTAACCGCCATGACACCTGCTGGCTCTGCATAATTTTTTAAGAGTTGAAAAGAAGCAAGAAAAAATCTTTACTAATATTGTCAACATCTAGTTTTTATTCCCTCATGAAGCATTGAGGGTGGTGGATACAGGATCACCTTGGACACGCTTGACTTTCAAATAGCCTTTCCATAATTTAAAGTACTCACCCCACCCCACACCTGCACATTTGTATAATTCAAAAAAGAGTCAAAAGTCACACTTTGCTACTCACCGTGATCCATCTTTGACTTAAGGCAATACAAGCATTTGTCAGGGTCATATCGTAACTGCAAAGATGAAAAAATATTAAAGAATAATTTTTATTAAAGGCACATGCTTTTGCATAACTGTAGTTTTAAAGCTCATAACATACTTAAATTTCAAGGAAAATTTTAAATAAAGATGAAGAACCCCAACGTGATGGAAATAGGACATGTTTTACCTGACTTTAATATTAATGGCATCATCTAAGAGCTCACAAGTCCAAGTGGATACAATATTCATGAAAAGCTGACTATCCTTCAAAGAGAATGCAAAAGACTGCCATATGCTCAAGTGTTAAAAGTTAAAGCAATCGGAATGAATTGGGCATCTTTAGTGTTTGCTGTACAACGGGAATAATTCCAGGCATTTAGGGCAACACACAAACAATACAAAATCCCTGCTCTTATGGATTCTCATGACTGTTTCAACCATCTAATCACCCAAGAAACCCATGAGTGCCTGCTATGTGACAGGCACTGTTCTAGACATTACATCTGAAAATACTCTGAAATCAAGGCCAGCAGGTGACAGAGTGGTTAAGGTGCTGGACTCCCACATGGCTGACCATGGTTTGAGTCCTAGACCCGCAGGCCTAAAACTCATGCTGGGTGTGTGTACATTGCATGCCCAAAATCGTGAGAGGGGAGTGAAGAAGAAGGGACTGTGGTATGGCCATCCCCCTCGGAGGGTGGTTTCTCACTTTCCGTCTCACTGTCTCTCAGTCTCTCCAGCGAGCACACGCACTCTATAGCAAAAATTTCTACACACACACACACACACACACACAGACAGACATCAAAATCACTGTGTGACGACTTCAATCCTATTTTTTTAGAAGTGGAATTTACATACATTTTGCAACAATAGAAAAGAACATGTGATGTGTATAGAATTCTAGCAAAACATCCTTTTTTTCCCCCATAAATGACACTTGCTGTGGAAATGTTTGTATTAGAGAAGAGAGTGCCATCTGCCCTGCAGGGCCTAAATGAAGTGTGTTTTGATTAGGACCCACTGAACCTGCCTTAAAGAGAGCTGAGTGGACTCCTGCTTGCTCCCTGAGCTGCCAGCCTGTATTCAAGGAGCACTCAGGCTGCTCACTGCAGGAAGCCACGTTTGCCTTCCAGAACGAACAGGATCAGAGGTCCTCACCTGCTCAGGCTATAAACCACCTGCCACTAGGGCAATTCTTAGCACTGACTGCTTAAACTACAACAGCAGACTGGAAAACCTTTGGCTGGTGTTTCTTAATGTCCTGAAATTTCTTTCTCAGTATAATTAGTTGGCATGGTGGTTAAGGCACCGGATTCCCACATAGTCAGCCAAACTCTGAGTCAGACTCAGCAGCTTGAAAATCGTGTGGGGCATGTGTGTGCATGTCCAAAATCCGGAGACGAAAATGGAGGAGAAGGGATTGTGGTGTGGCCATCCCCCCCGGAGGGTGATTTCTTTCTTTCCCTGTGTTTCTCCTTGTCTCTCTCCAGTGAGCGCACGCACCCTATCGTAAAACAAAACAAAACAACCACAACAACAACAAAAAGACTCAAGTTAAGGATTAGTCCAGGGAATGACACAGTCCCTACTTGATGGCAACATCCGAAAGAGAAGTGATGCGCAAAACCCGACATGTGCCTCACTGCCAGGGTGCCTACAAAAGGCTTTAATAAGGAAACAAGTAAATGTCAAGGTAAAACTGGGGCAGCCATGATGAAGAAGTGGCACACGGCACCAACAGATTCTAGAATAGGAGATTTGACCTGGTCAAAGAGATCAAGAAATGCTTCCTTGTCTATCTGCCCCTCTTTCTCATGGCAGAAATAAATACAGAAATTGAAAAAAAAAAAAAAAAAAAGTGGAGGGCCAGGTGGCTGCATAGCAGCAGTGCAGACAGATCCAAATGGGAAAGGTCCTGGGTTTGTGTCCTGGGACCCACGGTTGGCACGCATGTGCCTGTGATTCAGGCCAGCAAGACCAGAGACGGAGCACAGTGACCCTGTTGGGGTCCGACTGTCTTTCAGAGAAAGAAATAAGTAAACATCAAAAAACCAGAAGCGTTGGGAACCAGCAGTTAGCGTAATGGCTATGTCGCTGGACTCCCACGTAGTCGACCGCGGTTCGCGTCTCGGACCCGGTGGCTTACAACTCACACCGGGCGCGTGTGCGTGCGTGCCCAAGATCCCGAGAGGAGAATGGAGGAGAAGGGATTGCGGCGTGACCATCCCCCCTGGGGGGTGATTTCTCGCTTTCTGTCTCTATGTCTCTCTCTGTCTGTCTGGCGAGCGCACGCGCCCTATAGCAAAAACAAAACCTCTCCAAAAACAAACAAACAAACAAAATAAAAACCAGAAGCGTCCACGAGGAGGTGGTTCTTGAAACCGAGGTTGGAAATTACCAGAGCAAAGTATTTCCAGTGGAGGGAACAGCATGCTCAGGCACCAGTTGGAGGAAGTGTAGAGAGCTGGAGAGGCCCCAGAACTGTCAGGACAACTGAAGCAAAGGGAGCCAGTGCATTACGAGCCTTGGAGTCCTGGCCGATGGATTTTGTTTGAGCCCAAGAGCCAAGGGGCGCCACTGAAGATGGCTGAACTGGGGGATGGCGAGGCACAGCTGCATTTTTAAAGGTTTACTCCAGCTTTAGCGTGAAGAATGACTGGGAGGGCGCAGGAACGGGCATGGTGCACGGTTTTGAAGCCAGGGCCGTCTTCCGGGAGGAAGTGCTAACGTGAGACTGAACTTGAACAGTGGGGGTGGAAATGGAGGGAAGTAGTGACCTCGAGAGATAAATGTGTACTAAGGAGGAGCACACTACGAAAGTCAGAAGGACTTCGAAACTACCATCTGTCCTGCCACGGATCAAAGAATTCTCTGTGCTTTCAGGTTTTCTAGGTAACTCTTTGTACAGGGTTCCTGAGCACGTGAATGATTCCAGGGTTCCTCTGGTGCTTTGGTGCTGCGGAGAAGCCATCTCAAGGCATCTAGGATGAACCGAGCCCCAAAAAGGATCTTTTAGTAGCGGTGACATCAAAGAGACACCTTTCAAGAACTCACTTCTCACCCAGACTTCATAGTTCCAAAATCAACAGCCAAAGGCTTGTTCACTCTTTAACTTCCTGTAACTGTCTTTTATACTAATCAGGCCACTGAAATGAAGAGTCTTAGAAAAGATTCCTAATTTCAAATTCTCTTTTTTTCAAAGCTCCTTCTGCCCACATGATTGTCAGCACATCACACTGCTGGTCGCTCTATTACTCAAACCTACTTCTTCCTGCAGCTTCCTAACAATAAACAACTTTGAACGCTCCTTTTGATTTTTTTTTTTTTTTTTTAGAGAGAGATTTTTGCTATAGGGCATGTGCACTCACTGGAGAGAAAGAGAGAGAGAGAGAGAAAGCAAGAAATTACCGCCAAGTGGGGATGGCTTTTTTTTTTTTTTTTTTTTTTTTGGAGAAGTTTTTGCCATATGGTGTGTGAGCTTGCCAGAGAGAGACAGAGAGAGAGAGAAAGAAAGCAAGAAATCACCCCCCAGGGGGCATGGCCACGCCGCAATCCCTTCTCCTCCATTCTCCTCTCGGGATCTTGGGCACGCATGCACACGTGTCCGGTGTGAGTTTAAGCCACCGAGTCCGGGACTCGAACTGCGGTTGACTACATGGGAGTCCAGTGACATAGCCATTACGCTAACTGCTGGTCCCTAGGGGGGATGGTTTTGTCACAACCCTCCTCTCCTCCATTCTCCTCCTGGGATCTTGGGCATGCACGCGCATGCTCCTGGCATGAGTTTCAAGCCAATGGGTCTTGGACTCAAACTGTGGCCAGCCATGTGGGAGTCCAGTGCCTTAACCATTACACCACCCACTGGCCCCTGCTTCTTTTGATTTTTAGTCTGTTTTGCTGGCATCTTTCTTCTGTCCTGGCTCTCAAATAGAGAGCCACTAAGGTTCTAAGTTTTACTTCTTGTATTCTTCCTCGAAGTCCCTTCCAGGCTGATGTCCAAATCCATGACCATTTAAATTACTAGTTTCCTCACCAATAGCTTGATAGGTATTTTTATGTCTACTAAAACAATAGATATTAACAGATTTTTTTTTTTTAATTGGTAGTGGGGATATGTGTTTTCTAGAGAGAGACAGAGAGGACGAAAGCATCCCCTCATCATGGGGCATAATGCCACAATCCCTTCTCCTTCCTTTCTCCATCGTGTTGGGATTTGGGGCATGCACGCATACATGTCTCGTGTGTTTTTCAAACCACAAGGATCAGGATTAAAACCATGGCCAATCATATTGGATCTGACTCCCTAACCACTATGCTACTGGACCAGCCCACTTAATAAATAGATATTTTAAAAAAATACATTGTGGGGAGCAGCAGTTGGTGTAATGGCTATGTCGCTGGACTCCCATGTAGTCGACCATGGTTCGAGTCCCAGACCCGGTAAGCACGCATGCCCAAGATCCCGAGAAGAGAATGAAGGAGAAGGGATTGCAGCATGGCCATCCCCCTGGGGGGTGATTTCTCCCTTTCTGTCTCTCTGTCTCTGTCTTTCTGGTGAGCGTATGTGCCCTACAGCAAAACAAAAAACTCTCCAAAAAAATATATATATTGTGTTATAATTGATACATACATATTTGCTGTCAGTTCCTTTTTCATCATGCATGGTAACAGTGCCTGCCCCTCAATAAATGTGTACTAGGTGGATTGAACTTAATCTTTATTCGCTATATGAATATTCTTTATTATATAGAAAAATTTTCACATTTACTAATTTTTGCACACTTTCTATAAAATTACTTGTATGTATAATACAACAGTGCACTTATGAAATTTTTTTATATCTCCGTATTTTATTTTAGGTTCTTTTTCCCTCTTTTTATAAAAGATTTATTCACATTTAATTGTTGCACATCTAAATAGCACACAATATAGTTTTGCAAAAACATGAATTATGTCTTTACCATCTTTTCTCAGTCTTTTCTTTAGAAAATAATTTATTTATTATCACTATTATTTTTAATTTGACCAGAGAGAGAAAGGGAAAGTGAGAAAGCAAGCTACCAGGTCCAGCACTCAAACTGCAGGTTGGCTATGTGGGAGCCCAGAGCCTTAACCTTCATATCACCCGCTGGCCCCCTCTCAGTCATTTTTAATTCCCTCTGTTCACCATGGTTAATTAGCTGCAATAGATTCTACCCCAAAAACATCTCTCCTTTCAGATAGTCTTTTCCCACCAGCCCTGCACTAATTACCTCGGGTCTTCATTATATAAGGTTATTGCAATAATTAACAAGATAATGTGTATGACAGCACTTAAACTATGAAGTGCCAGAAGAAAAACATAAAGTATTAGTTTGGTAGTATCATTTTAAGACATTAAAAGGATTTATTGATCATTTTTACCATCTACCTGTTTCCAAAACAGAAATGGAAACAATTCCATTGCAATCACCTCTCCCCCACTTCTTAGCTCCTGTTTTCCACCATGTTCTGTGATATCCTGGATTGTCCAGTCACTGGGGGGCTCCGACCACATCTCCTCCATGTTCGAAATGTCTAATATTCCAGTCGAACCCTCTTCGATCTGGCTATTCAGCATATTTTACAAACACACATAACAACGGCTCCTCATTTTTTCTACCTTATGTCCTGCGGTTCTCCTGTATACCAGTTATACTGGGTCGTTTAACGTATGCAATTTCCATGATCCCATGGAAAGACGATGAGTGGTGGAATGTGTGGCAGTAGCATTCTCATGTGGCTCATGGGAGATCAGGGTTCAGGTCTCATTCCAGGAGATTGTTAGTTTAAAGGCAGTTTACTGCGGGGTTAAGACAGCCAGGGTTGGGCCAGCCCTATGGCCTAATGGTTATCGAAGCTGATTCTACATGGCTGACTGTGGGATATGAGTCTGGACCCATGACTTGAAAAACATGCAGGGCACAATGTGTGTGCATGCCCAAAATCCTGATGGAAGGGAAAAGTGGAGGAGAAAGGATTGTGGCATGACCAAATCCCACTGGGAGGAATGCTTTCTCCTTCAGTTTCTCTTTCTCTGGCTTGTGTGCATGTCCTTCATTGTGGGGGGTGGGGGGAAGACACCCAGCTTAATTTGTCTCTTCTGGAAATGCAAATAATAACTTATAGCACTATTTTAATGACTAATATACTACTTAAGAAATGTTATTTTTCATACTGCAAAAGTTGAAGGAAGGGACAATAGCTTACCCTTCTCTAAATCTATCACCATCCTTGTACAGAAAGGAAGCACTCAATAATTATTGATACTTGAGATGAACTGAACTTAGGAATTAATATATTAAAAGAGGGGGAAAATTAATATATGAAGGGTTCTTCAAAATATTCATTAAAAATGCATATTATGAAAAAACTGCAAGGATTTTGAAATTACTTTGCACCAAAATAAACTTGTACTTAAATTCCATTTTTCCACAAACTTTTTGACCTCCTACTTAGACTTAAAGTTATAAATTTAGATTCGTAAGTCATGGAGTTGACCATGGTTTGAGTCCCAGACCTGGTGGCTTCAACTCATGCTGGGTGTGTATGCGTGTGTGCCCAAGATCCTGAGAGGAGAATGGGGGAGAAGGGATCGCAGTGTGGCCATCCCCCCTAGGGGGTGATTTCTCACTTTCTGTCTCTCCGTCTCTCTCTGTCTTTCTGGCGAGTGCACATGTCTTATGGCAAAAACCTCTCCAAAAAAAAAATTCAAAGATCTAAGAACTCTACTCTCGTCATTAATAACAGCTTAAGGAGGACATATATCCTTTCGGATATTTTGAGGAGTTCTAGGATAGAGAAGATTGAGAAGCGTTCCTAGAAAGCATTAGCAGCTAGCTAAATACTTACTTGGGTTTTGCCATAGGGCGGGTGCCACCACGCCCAATACTTACTTGGGTTTTACAGGAGGCAGTCCAGGGGAGTAGAGCCAGGCATTCCAATCAACTTGATTGAGAATATCAACCTGTACATAGTAAGAATACCCAGTTTGCCATAGAATGACTTTTTGTTGAAACAAAAATCTAAAACAAACGTTTTAAACCTCAAATCTATAATTTTGTCTACCCCACTATTTTGAGATAATTTCCAAATCTCTTTTCTTAAATAAATTTATACTCATCAGTTCTGTTAAATAATTAAAGTGGGATATTAAAGATACAGAAAATAAAACTCTGAAACATACTATTGAGAATCTCTGAAACAGAAAAACATGTACACATTAGTTCATATTGTCAAGATCACATCCTAAACAGGAAAAATAGCAATAAAAGACTGCCAGTTGGGCTGGCCCCATCGCCTAGTGGTTAATGGAGTAGGAGCCCATGTGGCTGACTATGGTTTGAATCCCAGTCTGGGCAGCTTGAAAACATGCTGGGCATGTGTGTGTGTGTGTGTGTGTACACCAAATCTTGACAAGATGGAGAAATAGAGAACAGACTGACATGACCATGCCCAGTGGAGAATGATTTCTCTGTCTCCCTCCATCTCTCTGTCTGTCTCTCTCTGGTAAGTATATGTGGCCTTAGGCAATTAAAAAAATAAAGGATTCCATGTTAAAACAAATTCTGAGCTAATGGTGCTATTAAGTAATTCAAGTCAGCCTAATAAGTAGTCAGTAAATATATATCTACTAGGCAAGAAAAATAAGATGGTTTTTAAAATCTAACCTTATCTTTAAAGTGGGAATATAGAAAGTCCTTCCAGTCATCAGTAGTTATGCTCTTGTAGGAAAATTTTTTCACATAAGCCTTTAAGAATCCCAGGAAAACCTCTATGAGTAAAAGAAAAAAAAAGGTGGGGGGAGAAAAGGAAATCAATCCACAGAACAGTAATTCCAACATTTGACATGTTTTCATGCTTGGCATCAGAGAACATTCAAAGAATAGGGAAGCCAATGAGGGTTTTAAGAAGTTAAACACACACACACACACACACACACACACACACACACAAAAACCACAAAAACAAACAAACAAAAAAATCCCCTTAAGTTGGCCCTTAGAGAATATAGGGGTTGGGGGTTGGGGTGAGTCTTGAAAAAGTTTGTGGAAAATATGTATTATGGAAAAAATTATGTGTGAATTTTTTACACCAAAATAAACTTGTGGGCTAGCAGGTGGAATGGTGGTTAAAGCACTAGATCCCACATGGCCAACTCCATAGATCGAGTCCTAGACCTGGCAGCCTGAAAAACATGCAGGGTATCTGTGCATATGTACCCAAAATTCTAAGAGGAGAATGATGGAGAAGGGAGTGTGATTTCTCACTTTCCCCCTCTCTGTGTCTCTTTCTGACAAGCACATGGACCCCATGGCAAAAATTTAAAAATAAAATAAAACTAACTTGTACTTTAATTCTATTTTTCTACAAACTTTTTGCAGTCTCATCATATATGTAATTTAGTAGAAGGAACAAAAAATTTCTAGTTATAGGTAAGGGGATAACACAGTGACAACACAGAAAAGGAATATACAATTTCTAAAAGCAATAACCCTTGTATGCCAAGAAAGGAGGAGAGCTGAATGGGACAAGCAAAATGTGTACAGGTGTAGGAGGGCCTTCAAAGTCAACTGATACTGGAGAAGTCATCAACACCCATCAGAAGGGGAAGGTTATACACACTCAGCCCATTTATATAAACACTAGGATGACATTAAAAGTATAGGTAGATTTATATGTACAGGCATACAAGGATGTATATAAAATATTGAAGAAAAAGCCAACAAAACAAATGCAGGCTCTACAGTATGATCCATTTTTTATAATTAAAATAACTAATAACTATATATATATATATATATATATATATATATATATCTGCTTGTTCATTTACACTTACTAAAATATAAACAATCTGGAACTGCACATACCAAACTGCTAAAAGTGCCTACTCCTGGGGAGTAGAAAGGGCTGAAGGGATTCTTACTTGTAGAAAGGTTTCTGATGAATACATACTATTATCCAAATTTAAAAAATACTGATGAGATTTTTTTTTTTAAAGAATGAATGACTGGGTTGAAAAAATATGGCACCTGTACACTATGGAATATCGATCAGTTATAAAAAACAATGAGACCCTATTATTTAATACAAAGTGAAAGAACATAGAAGATTTAATGCTAAGGAAAGTAAGCCAGACTATGAAAGACACACACTGAATGTCCCCACTCAATATGTACTGAATGTCTGCATGCTATGACAGAAATTGAGACCCAAAGAGATAATGATAGGCAAGGTCAATGTGGATATCAAACACTACAGGGGAGAAGGGTGGGCAGCAGGCAGTGGGGTGGGAGGGGTTTAGGGAGGAAGTACTCGACAGACATAAGAATGTAAAATTCTCTGATGGAAAAGGTGTATATGGTAACATCCTTGATGGTAATGTAATGCATGCATGTTTTTGAAAAACTATATTGTGTGTTATGAAGATGTACAACAACTAACTGTGAAGAAGAAATAAAAATAAAATAATATACATAACTAGCACATTTTTTAAAAAAGAAAGAAAAAGACATGGTCTCACCATGCTGCAATACTGTCTTGGCCCCCAGCTGAGAGAACAATACTTCTGTCTTAACCTCCATAGTTATTGGGAATATAAGCATGTGCCACCATGCCCAACCTTTAGGTTGAATAGAGAACTGAACCTGGGCCTCCCATGTGGTCCCAGCCAGCAAAACACAGTGTCTTAACAGCACTCACCACCACAATAAGGCCTAACTTTTTTTTTTTAAGTCAAAAAGCATAATTTCTTTGACTCCTGACCTACGCTAAGAGCCAGGGCACAGTTGCTGGTTCCATGCTCCTGTTGTCTCAGCTGTTTGGGAGGATCATAACATGCAAGACTCTCTCTAAATATTTTTTGAAAGTATAATTTAAAAGTTACAGATTATTCGAAGTTTTAAGTAGAAAGGTAACATTAATAAATTATATAGATTTCTTCAGCAGCTACATATAGAATGCACCGGTAGTATAAAATGGAATAAAAACAACAGTTTACAATTCTTTCTTGTTTTTCATATTACCCTCAAAAAGAAAATTTTTTAAAAAATATCAGAAAATGCCGATTGCTTACCTGGTCCTCCAAGAAGTTGTTCAAGGTAAAAAAGTAAAGCAAAACCTTTCTCATAGGGAACTGAAGAGTAAGCTACATCAGGGTCTGTATCTGACAGATCAACCACGAGTTTAGTGAAAGGACTTGTTTCCCCAAAAGTCTTTATCTGCAAGACATGAAACGAGATGAATGTTCACATATGAAGGCTGGTATCACACAGATAAACTAATGAGGATGCACTACTCTCTTAAAAGCATAACATTAGGGGAATCTAGAATTTAGAGACCAGAAATACTATGATATGTTGTCATAAACTGTGAAGTTTAGCAGAACGGCTACTGATGTAACATTCCCTGATATGTCTTGTCCAATAACAGCCTCTATTCTTATCAAAGACTTTAAAGGGACCAGCAGTTAGCATAATGGCTATGTTGCTGGACTCCTATGTAGTCGACTGCGGTTCGAGTCCCGGACCCGGTGGCTTAAACTCACGCCAGGCACGTATGTGTGCGTGCCTAAGATCCCAAGAGGAGAATGGAGGAGAAGGGATTGTGGCGTAGCCATCCCCCCTGGGGGGTGATTTCTTGCTTTCTGTCTCTCTGTCTCTTTCTGTCTTTCTGGCGAGTGCATATGCCCTATAGCAAAAACCTCTCCAAAAAAAGAAAAAAAGAAAAAAAAAAAAAAAGATCTAATGCCTGGTCAGCAAATTCAGTTTTCAGGAGAGCACCTGAAAATGACATATACAATATATCAGACCAGTTCCATGGCTCAGAGGTGATAGTGCTCTGGAGAGGCCAATCCCACATGGCAACAGAGGTTAGAATTCCCTGCCCGGTCAGCCTGAAATGTGCCAGTCACATGTGCAAATACCCAGGATACAAAGGGCTAGAAAGCTGAAGAAAGGCAATTGTGACATGACCAGACCCTGTGGATAGGTCTTTTCTCTCTTTCTCACAGATGCACTCATGCATTCTATCATGAATAGAGAGGAAAAAGATATAAATATACTAAATAAAATTCAAACATACAACCAAGTATTTTAAAAAATTTGTTATAGGGGGCGTGCACTCGCTAGAGAGAGACGGAAAGGGAAAGTGGGAAAACACCCCTGGCAGGGGCATATACTTGCCATAGTCCCTTCTCCTCCATTCTCCTATAGGGATTTTGGCCATGTACACACATGCGCCAGGCGTGATTCTCAAGTTGCTGGGTCTGGGACTCAAACCATGCCATTGGCCATGTGGGATCCAGCCACCTTAACCACCAGCTGGCCCATAACCAGCTATTTTATTAACAGCAAAGACCCAGTGAGGTCTCACAGCTCTACATTCAGGCCAGGTCATGAATACTAGCTAACGCTGGACAATAAATTATGCATATCCACAGAGTACGATACCAGCATCTCCTCCACTGTCCCCACCTGTAAAAATGACTTGCTTGCTGCTATTTAGTAAGAAACTTTACAAATATAATTTTTGAATACCTATACAACTCTGGATGAAAGCTTTTAAAAGTTCGATTCATTTACCGAATTCTGTAGTTCTCCCCATCCTCCCAGGGCATGAAAATGTCGGAACTTTTCACCAAACAGCCGTCCACAAATGTGGCGTTCCAAATACACAGTATGCCCTTCATTTAACCTGAACAAAAAATGTAAATGTTAAAACGCAGCACTTTGCACAGAGAGAAAATCGGCATGCTAATCAACAGATGTTTCCTTTGTGGTTTTTCAACAAAGGAAAGCAATTGCAAAGCAGGACCACTATGGTCTAAGCAGAAGGTTCCAGGCATTTAACTCAGAGCAATGGCAAGCCCAGCCCAGCAGATGGCAGCAGGGAAAACAAGCCATGGTTCTGGTTTTACATGTATGTATTAAAAATGTGATTATATGAGGAGCTGAATAATTATCATAAACTAACATCATGACAAGTGCTAGAGAATATATTTTAAAAATTTCTATCTATCAAAGAGATGATAAAGAAAACAAGATTATACACACGAAACAATTCAGAGTAGTAGGAGATGAGGAAAAAATCAATCAGTAACAAGAAACAATAAAGAAACCATTAAAAAAAAAAAAAAGAAAACTTACCAAAAGTGATCCCAAGTTTTGTTGGTCACTAGATTTCCTGTCCAACTATGAGATATTTCATGCGCAATAACCTAAAGGAAATAGTGTAATTAGTAGTAAAATTGATTACCTTAGTTAAAATAATCCACTATTTAAGCACTTTTGTTTTTTCAACACCACATTATTTAATGATTTTATAACACTAGCTGACATATTCAGGGAGTTACTTAGTTCTGCCAAAAAAAAAAAAAAATCTGTGGTTTAACCAAAGACTATAAACATAAGGTAGTTAAAATAATTTTAAACAAAAAATGATTTAGAAACTATTAAATGGATATACCACCCCATTAGAAATATATTGTAATCATATGAAGAGATTAAACAATACAATTTTCTGAAGTCTGTTCAACTTAATTGTTAAAGGAATGATGTTTTGCACTAAGAATCCCCAAGTTAACATTTAATCTGTACCTTCAACATAATACCATAATGAATATATATATTTTTAATTTGCTCTAGGGCATATGTACTTGCCAGAGAGAGATAGACAGAGGGGAAAGTGAGAAATCACCCCCCAGAGGGGATGCCCACACCACGATCCCTTCTCCTTCATTCTCCTCTCAGGATTTAAGGCACGCAGGCACACGCGCCTCCTGTGTTTTCCAAGTCCCCAGGTCTGAAACATGAACCACGTGGTCGGCCATGCGGGATCTAGCTACCTTAACCACCATGCCACCTGGTTAGCCCACCACAATGAATTTTTCAAACTCAGCTAACTGAATACTTCTTGAGGGTAATATAAGAAATGTTAACTTACATTGGAGAGTGATTTGTCACCTGCCTACAGAGGAAAAGAAAAATTACCTTAGTATTTCAGTAACAAAATTACAGACTGTACCTAAAATCTGCCCACTTTAACAGCTAGTATATTGGCATTACCAGGCATTGTATTTCTACTACAGTACTTGAAAGGGCTCAAAAATGACGTGCACTGGGAAAATAAATCCCCAAAATACTGAACTGAAAAATCATTCTTGCTCTGATTTAAAAAATACTAGAGGATTTTTCTGTACTAGGAGAGAAGAATGCTTGTCTCTAATTAGCTTCCAGGAAACATTTCTCCTCCTTCCATGTTTTATAATCTACTCTTTTTAAATAATCATTTAATTTATTTATTCATTCATGTATTTTATTTTGACTAGAGAGAGACACACACAGAAAGAGAAGGAAAGTGAGAAATCAAGCCACCAGATCTGAGGCTCAAACCGTGGTTGGCCATGAGACAGTGTCTAGCACCTTAACCACCATGCCACCTGCTGGTCCCATAATCTACTCTTATTTATTCACCACCTTCTCTTTTTTAATTCTTTTTGCCATAGGGGGTGTGTGCTGGTGAAGAGAGACAGAGAGACAGAGAGACAAAGAGACAGAGGGAAAGTAAGAAATCACCCCCCCAGAGGGGATAGTCACACTGCAATCCCTTCTCCTCCATTCTCTTGGGATTTGGGGGCATGCATACATGCACCCCTTGTAATTTTCAAGCCACCAGGTCCGGGACCCAAACTGTGGGTCCAGTGCTTTAACCACCACACCGGCTGTTCCCTATCTACCACGTTCTTTCTCTCCTTATTACCCATAATATATTTAAGGAAAGTTTATAATATTCAGTGCGTATTTCACTCTACTTATTTAGTAGCTAATCCATTACTTATTTGATTCTAGGAAGGACTTAAAGTAGTTTACAGGGCATATGAAAGACAGCAATACACTGCATGCAGTGCGATACCGGCAGGCTAGGTGTTCATGATGGAGCTTTTTGTCTGGAGACATAACCCATCAATGGATTGTTATTACCTAGCACCTCCATCCCCAACATTCCCCAAAACCTTGAACAAACTGAAATGGCTAAATCATTTTCCTTTGAAAAATGAGATTTTGATAACCGCAATAAGTAATAAAATTAGAAACAAGGGTTACATGAACAAGTGAAAAGTTGTTTTGTTTTAATATTATTAGGATCCTATAATTTATCTAGGCTATTGGGTTTTTTTGTTTTAGATTTTTGGCATAGGGCATGTGTGCTCACCAGAGAGAGACAAAGAGAGAAAGAATGTGAGAAATCACCCTCTAAGGAAATGGCCATGCCACAGTCCTTTCTCCTCCATTCTCCTCTTAGATTTTGAACACACACATACACACACACACACACACACACACACAGCATTTTTTTTCAAGCTGCCATGTTTAGAACTCAAACTGTGGAGTTGGCTATATGGGATCCAGTCCCTTAACCACCATGTCACCAGCTGGTCCCTCCAGGCTATTTCTTTATTAAAGAGAGAGATTTTTGCTATAGGGTGTGTGCACTCGCCAAAGAGACACAGAAAGTGAGAAATCACCCTCCCCCTCCAGGGGAGATGGCCATGCCACAATTCCTTCTCCTCCATTCCCCTCTTGGGATTTTGAGCACACATGCACATGTGCTTGGTGTGAGTTTTAAGCTGCCAGGTCCAGGACTCGAACAGTGTTCAACTACGTGAGAGTTCAGCAATGTAACCATTATGCCATCTGCTGGTCTCAACCCTCTAGGCTTATTTTTTAGAAGACTTTAATTTCAAATAAAGAACTGTTAACACTCACCAGTAGAGTAGGTGTTACAAAAGTCAGACAAGGGTTCTCCATGCCACCGTAAGGGAATGATGGAGGCAGGACTAACAGGTCATACTGTCCCCATACATACGGTCCTCCCAGATCTTCTGCAATTTTAAGCATAGATTCAGTCTGAAAAATGAATGCATATATATTTGCATTGTCTTGATTATTACCACAGTACATTACTTAAAAATACATATTGCTTTCTATGATGGTTACATGCTAATGACACTTACTTTAAAAGAAAATAATAACAAGTAGAACTAAAAATTCACATAAAACATAAGACAAATTGATTCATTTACCTTATACTTAAAACTATCACATTAGACATTCAAAATCTGAAATCTACTGTTTACAGTTGTTAAAAAGGATAACTATGTGACCAACCTCAGAAAATTCACAAGCGGATTTATCCACCTGCTCTTTCTCAGACCACACCAAAGTTCTTGGGCCAATCTGCCTGCAAAATTAAAAGGCTTCATAAAAAGGAAAGTCAAGGTAAATTACTCATCTGGCTCCATGAAGGATTTAAAGTCTTGTACACAAACCTTTAGAGTTGGAGTGTGGTTTTGCCATGTGCTTATTGGAAAAGGTTGAGGTTGTATGGTCTCTGAGACACCAACCTGCTGTTGTGTCTGTGGCAATGGACAGAGAGCTCTATAATGAGGCCCGGTCTGGATCAGAGGAGAACCAGGACATAAAAGTGCCCCCAATGATTAGTTTACTGGCTCTGGGAAGACCTCTGGGAATTTTGCTTCCTGCCTCCGATTTACAACTATGGAAACCCAGTCACAGCACAAGAACATTATTCCAGAACCAGGCAGATGGAAACTTTGCCATGCACTTAAAGATTGAACACTCTTCTGTAAGAAGAAACAAATAGCAAAGGAAGGAAATCCTATCACATGAGACAACATGGATGAACCTCGAGGGCAATATGCCATGCAAAATAAGCCAGTCAAATACAAGGCCAGCAGTGGTGTGGTGGTTACGGTGGCTGGATCCTACATGGTGGACAGCATGGCTCGAGTCATAGACCTGGTGACTTGAAAAACATGCCTAGTGGGACCAGCAGTTAGCATAATGGCTATGTCGCTGGACTCCCATGTAGTCGACCGTGGTTCGGACCTGGTGGCTTAAACTCACACTGGGTGCGTGTGCGTGCGTGCCCAAGATCCCAAGAGGAGAATGGAGGAGAAGGGATTGCGGCGTGGCCATTCCCCTGGGGGGTGATTTCTCACTTTCTGTCTCTCTGTCTCTCTCTGTCTTTCTGGTGAGCACACATGCCCTATACAAAAACCTCTCAAAAAAAAAATAAAAATAAAAATGAAAAAACACACCTAGTGCATGTATGCCCAAAATCCTGAAAGGAGAAAAGGAAGAAAAGGGACTGTGGCATGATTATTTGCCATGAGGGTGTTTTCTCACTTTTCCTGCTCTCTCTGTCTCTCTCTGGTGAGTGCATGTAACCTCTGATCAATTGAAAGAAAAATAAAAAGAAACTTCAGAAGACAGATACTATTTGATTCCTCTATATGAGGTATTTAAAGTAGTCAAATCCATAGAAATGGAAAATATGATAAGTTACCAAGGACTCAAGGTAGGGGGAAGAGTTGTTGAATGGGTATAGACATTCAGTTTTGCAAGATGAAAAAGCTCTGGGGATCTGTTTCACAAAGGTATGAATATACTTAACATCAAACTGTACTTCAAAATGGTGAAGATGCTAAATTTTATATACTTTTACTCCTATAAAAAAGAAGCAACAAATACTATCAGAAACCAAAAATATCTTTTTTGGGACCGGCAGGTGGCGTGGTAGCTGGGGCGCTGGGCTTTCACATGGCTGATGGTGGTTTGAGTCCTGGACCTGCTTTCTCACCTTCCCTCTCTCTCATTCTATCTCTGATCAACTTCAAAAAATAATAATGATGATGAATAAAATGAAATAAAATGTTTTTTTTTTTTGAGAGATTTTTGCTATAGAGCACTTCGCTTACCAGAGACAGAGAAAGAGAGACAGAAAGTGAGAAATCATCCCCCCAGGGGGGATGACCACACCACAGTCCCTTCTCCTCCATTCTCCTCTCTGGACTTTAGGCACACATGCACACACGCCCAACATGTGTTTCAAGCCACCAGGTCTGGGAATCAAACTGTAGTCAACTATGTGGGAGTCCAGCAACAGAATCATTATGCCTTCTGCTTGTCCCAATAAAATGGTTCTTTAAAAAAATCTTTTTCATCTCAGTTTCATCTTAACAAATTTATTTAACACCAAACCCCAAACAAGATTGTGTCTTGGTGAGCAGGTGGCATGGCGGTTAAGGACGCTGGACTCCTACATGGCTGACCATGGTTCAGATGGCTAGCTTTTTCACTTTCCCTTCCTCTCTCTGGTCAAATTAAGAAATAATAATTATACTGGGACCAGCAGTTAGCGTAATGACTATGTCGCTGGACTCCCACGTAGTCGACCGCGGTTCGAGTCCCGGACCCCGTGGCTTAAACTCATGCCGGGCGCGTGTGCGTGCGTGCCCAAGATCCCAAGAGGAGAATGGAGGAGAAGGGATTGCGGCGTGGCCATCCCCCCGGGGGGTGATTTCTCGCTTTCTATCTCTCTGTCTCTCTCTGTCTGTCTGGCGAGCGCATGCGCCCTATAGCAAAAACCTCTCCAAAAAAAGAAAAAAAAAAAGAAATAATAATTATAAAGTCAAATAAAATAATTCTTTAAAAAAAGAGGTAGTGCGTTGGTATCATGTCCTAGAGACAGCAGTCTCTAGAGTAGTGCTTCTAAAACTATAACGTGCATACCAATGAACTGGTGAGCTTGTGAAAATATGAATTTTGATTTAGTAGGTCTGGGATAAGCCCAATAATTTGCATTTCTAACCAAACCCCAGGTGATGACAAAACTATGGGTCTACAGCCCACAGAGGTAGCAGCAATAACCAGAGCTATCCAATATAAATAGAACTAGAGCCACAAATGCAAACCACCTTATGTTGTTTGAAATTGTCTAGCAGGCACGTGTTTTATAGAAGGAGCAAAAGGAACAGATTAAATTAAATTTCTTTTAAGAGATTTTTGCTATAGGGCACATGTGCTTGCCAGAGACAAACAGAAAGAAAGAAATCACCCCCTTGGAGGATTGGCCACACCACAGTCCCTTCTGCTCCATTCTCCTCTTGAGATTTTGGGTATGTACACACACACGCCCAGCCTGAGTTTCAAATCGCCGGGTCTGTGACCTGAACTGCGGTCAGCTATGTGGGAGTCCTGGAAAGTAATCATTATGCCATCTGCTAGTCCTCAGATTAAATTAATTTTAATAATATAAATTTATTTAGCCCAATATATCCAAAATATTACCATGTCAACATGTAACTAATATAAAAAAAATGACATTTTTACATTTTTTTGTGCTAAGTGTTTAGAAGTCCAGGGTGTACTATACAGCTATAGCATATTTCAGTTTGGGCAAGCTGCATTTTTTTTTTTTTTTGGAGTGCGTGTGCTCAGCAGAAAGACAGAGACAGACAGAGACAGAAAGCAAGAAATCACCCCCCCCCCCAGGGGGTATGGCCACACCACCTTCTTCTCCATTCTCCTCTTGGGATCTTGGGCACGCACGCACACGCACCCAGAGTGAGTTTAAGCCACCGGGTCTGGGACTCGAACCACAGTCGACTACATGGGGGTCCAGTGACACAGCCATTACGCCAACTCCTAGTCCCTGGGCAAGTTGCATGTCAAGTGCTCAATAGCCTTGGGTAACACATTTGTGTGTGTGTGTGTGTGTGTGTGTGTGTGTGTGTTTCTTTTTATAGGTTTTTACCGTAAGGCATGTGCACTCACAGGAAAAAGACAGAGAGAAGGAAAGTGAAAAATCACCCCCCAGTGGGATGGCCATGCCTCAAACCCTTCTTCAGTCTCAAGCCACTGGGTCTGGGACTTAAAGCAAGGTTGGCCATGTGGGAGTCCAGTGTCTTAACCACCATACCACTTACTGGCCCCACTATACACATTCTTAATATTTAGTTTTTAAAAAAATAAGAAGAGGCCAGTTCTGTGACCTGGTGATGCAGCAGCTAGATCTTACATACCCCATAGTTTAAGTCCCTGACCCGGTGGTTTGAAAAACATTCTGGGCATATGTGCATGCATACCTCAAATCCCAACAAGATGGAGAAATAAAGAAGGGATTGCAGAGTGGCTGTTCCCCCTGGGGGGTACTTTCTCCCTCTACCTCTCTCTTCCTTCCTCTAGGAAGCACACATGCCATCTGGCAAAATTAAATTAAAAAAGAAAAAGAATAAATGGTTGATGGCCAGCAGGTGGTGTGGAGGTTAAGGCAGCTAGATCCCACATAGCCAACTTTACAGTTCAAGTCCCGGACCCGGTGACTTGTAAATCATGCTGAGACATGTGCATGCATGCTCAAAATCCCAAGAGAAGAAAACAGGAGAAGGGATTGTAGTATGGCCATCCCACCTGGACAGTAATTTCTCATTCTCTCTCTCCCTAGGGAGTGCACGTGTGTCCTTTCACATAGTGGTTAAAGGAAGCTGGAACCCACACAGCTGAGTGCAGTAGGTGTGTGCGTGTGTATACATGCGCACCTGGAATCCTAACAGGATGGAGAAATGCAGGAGGGAACTGTGGTGTGAGCACATCCCACTGGGGAGTGCTTTTTTCCTTTCCCGTCCCTCTGATTCTCTCTGGCTAACGCAAATGTCCTCTGGCAATAAGAAAAAAATAAGAATAAGGGAAAAAATTATGGAGAAAGGGCGCTCTAATTATTGGTAAAACTTGAATTGAGAATCTTACATTTGTCTAGAATTTATATGCTTCTGAGTGACTTAATATATTTTATCTCATTGTTTCATATAAGCACCCCATAAGGTACAAGAGGCAGATGGTATAATACAAGGATGAGGAAATGGAGAGTAAGAGAAGTGACTTGCTTAAGCTTTACAATAGGATCCAGATCTCCAAGTGGGGGTGAGATCTAATGCAGTACTTGGTATAACAGGGTACAGATAGTACTTGAAAAATCCAAGGCGTGACTAGCAAAGAATTTCTTTCTTTGAGAGATTTTTACTATGGGGTATGTGCACTTGCCAGAGAGAAAGAGACAGAAAGCGAGAAATCACTCTCCCAGGGGGGATGGCCACACTGTAATCCCTTTTCCTCCACTCTCCTCTCAGGCTTTTGGGTGCACACACACACGCACGCACACACACACACACACACACACGCACCCGGCATGAGTTTCAAGCCGGTATGTCTGGGACTTGAACCATGGTCAACCATGTAGGAGTCCAGTGGCCCCTAGCACCTGCTGGCCCTTAGCAAAGACTTTTTTAAAATTTAGAAATAATTTGTTGCTTATGTTTTATAATTAGGTTTGACTTTTTCCAGAGCTGTCAACTTGATAGCTTGAGAAATATACAAACGGTCTACCATTTATTCTGACAGAGGTTCAAGATGTCTAAGAAGGTTTGATCTTTCCACAATGCTTAAAACTTGTTCAAAAGCTCACCTGCTTTCTAAAGCTCCAACAACCAAAGCAATCAGGTAGCAGGGTATCGGGACCTAAGTGGGGCAAACAGAGACCACATGCTCGTGTGAGTGTTTACAGACATTACAGAGTACTTAAAACTGGCCAATCCCTTTCAAATCTCCAAACATCAATATGGATTACGTTCCTTTCATACTTCTAAAACAGTTCTCATTTTCAAGGGAACACATAGTTCGAAATTGTGATGTAACACATCTCAGAATATCTATTTCTCTTTCGTTCCACCAGGAAAGACAGCATCGGGCATGTGAAAAACATGATTTTATCTAGTACTAAAAAGTACAGTTTAAGCACTTCTCGAAAAAAACATATAAGAAAACAACTGTGCTTGCCCTGATGGCTTTTGTTTTTCTCTTGACTTTTAAAACATTTATTTTTTAAAAATTCATTTTAAACCACTGCTGGCATATTCTAGAGACATACAAAATAATCCAGCAATAAGTAGATACCAAAATGACAGGAGCTTGAAACTTTAGAAGCTAGAGTGGGAGGAAAATTCTCCATTGTCAGATAATTTAAAAATATACGTAAAAGGCAGCGTGGACCACTCTGTGGTCCCAGCTGCTGGGGAGGCTGAGGTAGAAGGATCATGACTGTAAGTCTCTGTCTCAAACATCATGCATGCACATACCACACGCAAACATATATACCACAAAAAATATGTATGAAGAATTCTTTAAAAAGTTCGTGGAAAATAATGACCTTTCCCCCCTTTTTTCCTTGTGCTTTCATGAGGTTTTGTTTTGTTTTGTTTTATACACATTCAGTCGCTATATATCATTTAGCTTATAAAGAGAATTTACTCAACAGAAAGTACACCTCAGACCAGTTCAGTTGAGACTAGTATACATGTTATCACAACAGGTAATAAACCATTTTGGTGTCCCACAAACGTCTTACCTCTCTATGTTTTCTCCCTAATTTCCTTCCCTACCCACACTGTCTCCAGTGTCCATAACTATTGTTAGTGCTTTTGTGTCCTCCAATCTTTCGGTTGATACATATTAAGTGGAGACATACACAGTCTCTCTTTCATAACCTGAGTTGCTTCACTCAGCAATAAATCGTCCATATTCATCCACTTCCTATCAAATGCCAGGGTCTGAAAATGACGCTTATTTTAAAAACTATGCCTGGATTTCAAAAATTTTACAGTACAATACAAATTTCCATGAACTTTTTGAAGTCCCCTTGCATGTGTGTATGTATGTGTGTATATACAAACACACACACATGCACGCCGCACACACTTTCTATTCATTAAAGGTCAAAGATTCAAGTCAAGTTACCAACTGTACAGGAATTTTTACTTAAAGGACTATAACCAAGTGCTCTTTTGGTCTAAGACAGTTTTACTATAAACACTCTAAACAACCACAAGCCCACAGTACAGTTCCAGGGTGGAGAAAAGTAACTTAAATGAACAGGCAGCCTGCAACTGACCAGAACAAGGGAAGACAGAATCCAGCTGTCTCCCTACTAAGCTATCCAGCAACCTCCTTTCACAGTACAATGCTCTCTGTCAGCAGAACATTAAATCCTTTACAAGCACAAAAGGAAAAGAAATGAAGAAAACAGAAACGAAAGCTGCTTTCCAAATTCTGGAATATTTCAAAAGCAATTCTGCTCTCTGGATGGGTAAAAACTATTTGTTGTTTACCACCATCTAAAGCAAAAATCTAGACCTGGTGTCTTACTTTTTGACTGAATCTGTATATTTTTCTACTCGGGTCTTCTGGGTCAGGGGCTTCTCCATCACGAATAGCACTCATCAGTGCCACCAGTTCTTTAGGGACAGACACCTAGTCAAGAAGAAAAAGTCATTTCCGGTTATAAATAAGAGGTCTATATACTTTAAACTATATATAAGTAAAATAACCTTTTTCCCCTTCTTGACTACATAGGAAATAAACAATGAAACTCCAAAAGTACATACATGGTTGGTGCGGCAGTGCTGTACTTTGGAAGCGGATCCCACACAGCCCTCCTTGGTTTGAGTCCCAGGCCTTGGCTGGGTCCCTGTGTGTGCATGCCTAAAATCCTGATGGGATGGACACACCCCATCAAGGGATGATCTCTCTCTTTCTTTCTCTCTAGCATACACAAGTGTACTCGGGCAATTTAAAGAAAAAGAGCACATATCTATCAGTTTTGTAAATAGAATTGCCAATACATAAAACTGCGTTCTTTACTGATGAACTTGAAATATCTACCTATCCATTCATCCATTTATATTAAGAACAGAGTTTTGGTAGAAACTAGATAAAACCCCAGCTCTGCCATGCACTAATCCACAGACTCGGGCAAAAGACCTCCCTGAGCCTCAGTTGCTCCATCACATGAGAGAAATCTTTCCCAGCTTTCTGCAAGGAATGAGACAGACGAGAGCTCAGCACCATGCCTGGTAATGAGAGACCCCCACCTCCTGCTCCCTTACACACCCTCAAAACAGATTTGAAAGGATGTTATACTCACTGCAGGACAGAGAACACAACTCCGAATAATTTTGTATTTAAACTAAACACTTATAATTACAAATAGATGAACTCTTCAAGGAGAAACTAAAACCTACTGCTAAAAACTATGAAATAATTTTCCTGGAAATTTATATGGAAAAGATCCTTATGGAGCAAACCATAGAAAATCATATTCTGAAAGTTTTCTTTTTTGCTTTCTTTTCCTTTTCTACTTATTCTTCCATGAGAGAGAAGGACAGAGAGAAGAGAGAGAACACACCCCCCAACAGGGCCTTCACGCCTTGATACTAGTCTCAGCATCACAGGCACATGCACATGGGTGCCTGATGTGCTCAGGGAGGTCCCGGGACACAAACCCAGGATCTTTCCCACGTGGCTCCAGTTGCATTATTGCTACACCACCACCTGGATCCTGAAAGCTTCATTTCTAATAAATGCCAGAATAAAGGCCTGCTCCTTGAGTATTAATGATCCATTGGGGTCTGGAAAGTCATGATGCATTTTCGCATAAAAAAATACATCAGAACTTTCTTGACAACCTAATAGTAAGCATACATTCCAATAATGTTAGATTGCCATGTTCTTCTCTCGAAGCCCAGAATTCAACTATTATAGACAGAGGCCCAGAACCAGGAGCTCCAGAACTGGTACTATAAAAGCCAGAGATCCTAGAGCTCAAAAGCAGTCAGGAAATGATTTGGTTCGGCCTCCTCCCTCCATGTAGGCAGTGGTATGTTATACATATGAGATCATTGAGGCTGAAGGTCCTAAGACCTGCCAGATGTCATATAGTTACCAAGTGATAGAAAGGAGCCCAAAGCCCTGGGAGTCTGTGCTTCTAAGTATAATATCCATATATTATACCAGGGATGGTTTTAATCAAGATGATCCCATAAATAATAGGTTAATCCTCATTCTATTTGCTTGGTCTAAATAGGTCTAGTTTCTGGAACACTGTTAATTGATTAATTATAGTTCATTGTTTACCAAAAGGATTATCAGCACCTACAACAGGTGTAAGTATACAGGTCAGTCTATAATATATGCTCAATAGGATACCTAGAATAGATTTTTTTTTTTTTTTTGGTCTCTCTTTTTTCTTTTAAATTTGCCAGAGGAGACATGTGCTCACCAGAGAGACAGAGAAGCAGAGAGAGGGAGAAGGAGAAAGCACTCCGTAATGGCACATAGTCAAGCCACAATTCCTTTTCCATTTCTCCAGGTTGTGGAAATTTGGGCATGCACATACACCTGCCTGGTGTGTTTTTTAAGCCACCTGAGCTGGGATTCAAAACACATAGTTGGACAAATGGGATCCAACTTTCTTAACCACTAAGCCATGGGGCTGGCCTATAGATGTTTATGTGATGACAGAATACACTTATAGAAAGTCTAAACTGCAAATCTCAAGGCTTTAGAGTTAGAAAAGAAAATGGTTCGTTAATTCTTGTTTTTAGATCCAGAATTCTGAATTCCTTTAAAAATGAGAATGGTATACATTTCTTTTTACACTTAAACATTTCAACTACCTTTAAAACAGAGATTCAGAATGGATCCCACTTAATTTCATTAAGTAAAATATTTCTAGCTCTACAAATTCAATTAGCATCTCTGCTTATCGCTTATACCACATTTACTTATCTAGATGATCTAATTTGGTCAATAATTTGTGATATTTACCTCTGCAGTGTAAGTTAATTTCACAGAAGGAGTGTCCTGGCAAGGAAGAACTGCTCTGCAGTGGATGGCCTGGGAGAAGGGAGAATAAAAAAATCAACAGCTATTACCTTTTCATATAAATCACATCATTAAGAAATTATTATAATTACAGCAGTGCTCTTAGACATATTCTTTTAAAAAGTAAAATAGGTCTCTCATCTCTTAGATCTTTAAAAGTAGCAAAAATAGATCTGTGTATAAAAAAAAAAAAAATCAGAGTTCTCATTTCAATCCATGGTCAAGCCTCATATTTCAGTTGAAGTACCAAGCAGGTGACCAAGCAGTGTTTCCTACTCTGTGCTCTGATAACACAGAGTCCAGTGGCATGTACTAGGGAACCCAGGAAGAAAGGCTCTGCTCGGATGTAAACTTGAGACCCCATGGCACATCACTCCGTCTTAGAGAACCACTAGGAACATTCAATTTCTGAAGGCCTAAAAAGACATATAATAAAGAAACCTCTTTGAGTTCTGATACTTACTGTAACATGAAATCCATTTTTCTGTGGTTACTTACTTAACATCTAATGGAACACAGTTTGAGAATCATTGCTATAGTCTTAACATTTCAAGCCTGCACTGAACTTTGTTTTTCTTTTTTTAAGAATTCTATATTTAATTTATTATCCTTTTATTTTTTAATTTGACCAGACAGAGACACAGAAAGAGAGAGGGAAAGTGAGAGTGTAAGCCACCAGGTCCAAGACTCAAATCACCATCAGTCATGTGGGAGTCCAGAGCCTTAGCCACCATGCTACCTGCTGGCCCCTGCACTAAACTTTGAAAGCAAAAACAAAAGGAGAAAGAATAGTTTCATTCGGTACTACCTAGACATATTCTTTCACGGAAAGTATTTCATGTAATATGTAGACAGATATTTTCCACAGCAATCTGTCATTAACATTAGTTCCAACAAGAATGGCTAGAATGCCTACAATTCTATACCCTAAACTGTTTACAAGTAAGTCTGTATCTATTGCTGGGGTGCAAAGGAAGATCAATGTCACTGAGATAGTCTACTGAGTTCAAAGGCAACAGGGTTTTTATATTTTCATTGTATAAGACCAAACCAGGTGCTGTGGTTTAAATGTGTCCCCCTCATAATTCACGTGTTAAGATTTGGTTGAATTGTGAAGGCATTACAAGGAGAACTAATCCAATTATAGTACTGAAAGGTGAGGACTTTGGGAAGCGATTAGGTCTCTGGTGGGGCCCTCAATATTGAATCTCAGTGGATTGATAAGGAAAGGAAATGAGACAGACAAAAACACAGACATGTTCTTGCCTGTTGACATGTGAGGTACCTCTGCCATGTTGTATACCAGCAAGAAGACCCTAACTAGATGTGACTCCTTGACCTTGAACCTCCAAAACTGTGAGCCAAATAAACCTCTATTCTTTTTTTAGAATTATTTTATTTAACTTAATTTATTATTATTATTTTCCAGTTTGATCAGAGAGAGAGACGGGGAAAGTGAGAAAGCAAGCCACCAGGTCTGGGACTCAAACCATGGTCAGTCATATGGGAGTCCAGTGTCCTTAACCACCACGCCATCTGTTGGGCCCTAAATATCTATTTTTACAAATTACTCAGACTCAGGTATAATTGATTATTAGCAACAGAAAGGACTAGAACACCAGGCGAATATGTGAAGAGAACAACCATAGCAAATTTATCAAACAAAATCATGCCTATATGTTTCCTATAACTGTAATAATTCCTTAATTTGGCTGAAATCTCTTACCTGTATTTCAAGTGCTGATGCTAATAAGAATGGAATCATTGGGACCAGCAGTTAGCATAACAGCTATGTCGCTGAACTCCCATGTAGTCGACCGCGGTTCGACTCCCAGACCCGGTGGCTTAAACTCATGCCGGCGTGTGTGCGTGTGTGCCCAAGATCCCGAGGAGAATGGAGAAGGGATTGCGGTGTGGCCATCCCCCCTGTGATTTCTCACTTTCTCTCTCTCTGTCTCTCTCTGGCTTTCTGGGGAGTGCACACTCCCTGTAGCAAAAAAACTCTCCAAAAAAAAAAAGAAATGGAATCATATATTCAAAATTCATATTCTTTGTCACTCAGGAATCCTGCATTTCTTGTCAAGTTTAGTTTATGGACATTCTATAAGAAATACCCATGGAAGGGACCAGCACTTGGCATAATGGCTATGTCACTGGACTCCCATGTAGTCGACCACAGTTAAGAGTCTGAGACCAGGTGGCTTACACTCACACCGGGCACGTGTGTGTGCATACCCAAGACCCTGAGAGGAGAAGGGATTGTGGCGGGGCTATCCCCCTGGAGGGTGATTTCTCGCTTTCTGTCTCTCTCTGTCTTCCTGGCAAGTGCACGTACCCTACAGCAAAAGCCGTCTCCAAAAAAATAATAACAAATACCCATGGAAGGGGCCAGCAGGTGGTGTAATGGCTAAGGTGCTGGGTTCCCACATAATGTGGTCTGAGTACTAGATCTGGCAGTGTGAAAATCACGCTAGATGCATGTGCTCTAGAAATAACACATTCTAAGAGGGTGATTAGCTTCTTGGCTTTTCTGTCTGAATGCCTTCCAGTGGACCCCTTTCATTCT
Organism: Tupaia tana; assembly: GCA_026018925.1. Lineage (NCBI taxonomy): Eukaryota > Metazoa > Chordata > Mammalia > Scandentia > Tupaiidae > Tupaia > Tupaia tana. The sequence goes on from JAKSZU010000006.1 coordinate 200,437,118, forward strand.
CAGACATTATTTCTGTTCAATTAATTTTTTTTTCCATTTTATGATCATCTACTGAGTGTCTCCTCTATGGCAAGTTCTGTGTTAGATGCTGGTTAATAAGACCTAGGTAGTCCAATCTGGGTAGACATGTTTCCAAATTCAAGGAAAGCCGATTTAAAAAAATAATATATAAATCTGTTAATAGCAATCAATAAAATTAAAATATTGTTTTTATAATATAAGTTAAAACACTATACTAAGTAAAACCACACGTCTATAAGACCACTGTCCATTTTGCTTCATTGAACTGCACGTGCTGGTAATTTTCTGAATAACTGATCATTTCATTTTACCTGGCACTGACTGAAGAGATATGGGTGTTCCTTCCCAGAAGTTTGTTCAGGAGTGAGCCACTGAAGAGCAGAAGATTTTGGAGATGTCTCAAACGAAATTTCTATAACGACCTCTTGATTTCTGTAGGAAACGAACAAATATATCAGTAGAGTACAAATCCATCTACCTAAACTGAATTCATAATATATACTGTGAATAACATAATGGCATCTGAGGTCTCGTTAGTGATTGAGAAGAAGCTCTAGAAATGGCACATCCTAAGAGGGTGATTAGCTTCTTGGCTTTCTACCTGAATGAAAGTGGGCCCCTTTCATTCTCATGCTAACTGATAAGAAAGGTGTAAGAAGAATCAGTATTGGTTGAGTACCCCAGTGTATCACACACTTTGCCTGTGTGGTATAGTTTTTTATGGCTATTTGAAATAGAAGTGATAATCTTGACAAACTTCCACTCCTATAGTGCTGAGCGCTAGCGTGGGATACAAAGCCTTGCTGGTCTACAAACTGGTACTGGACTGTGACAAGATAAATCAAGGAATTTGAGAGTAAGCATAGAAACTTTGAGAGCTATTTTTGTATTAGCCGAATCTAATAATAATATGTGTACTTCTGTTTAATCTCTTCTTTCTAGTAATTCATTTTTGTTGGACTTTATAAAACTATCAGTATGTATCAGCTTAGAGAATAATAAAAATTGGTCCTTCACCCCAGACAGTTTCAAAAGAGGAAATACCAAGAGCTTTGGAGACCAGGAGCCTTGCCTGTGTTTGAATCTTGACTCTAACACTTACTAGTGCTATAAGCTTGGGCAAATTATTTCACTTCCTCCTGCCATAATTTCTTCATCTGTAGATTGAGGCTAGAGCCATCTGCCTCACAAGTTATATCTGGGTATTTCCTTTATATTTCTTAACAGGAAAAAGAAGGCCTAGAACACTGACTACTGAAAGGTGGGAGTAGATCACCCTTGTATCACCCTTGTTCTAGGTCAATAGTTTTAACCCTTTTTCCCTTCCCCGTTACATCAAAGGATGGGAAACATTCCCAATATGATCATTATGGCTGCCACTTTCTTGAACAAATTACTTAATTTCTCTGAGATCCCTTTCCTCCTCTGTAAAGTGCAGCTCATACTATACATGGCTGCTGTAAAAATGAGATAAGAGAATGTATCTAAAGTGCTCATCCTGATTGCTACTCAGTGACAGTTCTATGTATGGCATTATTGTCACCCCATTAATAAAAAGGGCTGGCCTTTGGAGCAAGGGCAAAGAATGTGCAGCTTGTAAAAGCTTCCCAGGTTGTCTTCAAATGCCTCCCTATGATGGCATTCCTCCTCATCACTCTAGACCAGGGGTCTAAAGCCCTGGCTGCAGACCAGTATGGTCTATGGCCTGTTGCCCCAGCTCTCACTGCTGACCATGCAGCAGAGGGTGGGCAGCGGAGGAGCAAGGCTTCCTGTGTTTTCACCGCTCACAGTGCTGCCTGGACTTCGCTTCCTGACGGATCAGCAGTGGTACTGGATTCTCACGGGTGCATAAACCCTATTTCATGTGATTGTTTCAGTGTATACTGTAATGTGGCAGTGGTGGAAATGGGGTGTATGGTGGATGTGGTGCACTTAGGTCATCCCGGGACCAGCTTCCCTCCCTCATCTTCCCCGTCCATGGAGGGATTGTCTTCTGGTCCCCTGGTGACTACCTCTCTAGACAGTAGTAAAATCATGATTACTTAAATTACCTGAAGTCCTATTCTTGAGTGTTTTGCACAATAAATTTCCTTAGTATCTTACGAACAAATTCTGTTCACTATAAATGTCTTTCTGAACAAATCAGTAAAAAATAGAACGCCAGTTACGACATCTACAGAAACTGAAAAAAAGGAAAAATGTGTATAAATTGTTTTAGAATAGATTTCCTCCATTATTCAGTGTAAAAGAGAAAGCGGATTCATACTTGCTCAGAGCAATAGGAAGAGAGATTTCCATTGGCGATCCTTTGTAACTTTGTCTTTCTCCAAGAGCATATTTGACTTCTTGTCCATTGATCACCACTTTTTCTATTGTAAGGTCCTTTGTATCCAAAGTCTAAAATTAAATTAACATTTTAAAATAAGAAAATAGTTTCATACATCAGAGAAAATTAGTACTAGATATTTTCATACATCAGAGAAAATTAGTACTAGATATAGGTAGACTATTATGATTACCCAAAAATTAAACTCTGGGGCTTGTTAGGTAAATAAGACTGTATATCACTGCTGTTGTATAGCTATAAAAAAATCCAACTTTATAGGGCAACTCTGACCAAATGACCTAGGCGAGGTTTATGGCACATTTACTTGCCATGGCTAATGAAGGACAACTGCTTTGAGCAGGAAGGGGTGGCAGCGAGAGTATGAATATTTTCCATTCCACCAATCCCCTTTCTGAGCTTTATCCTTTCATTATCTCTCAACAGATCTTTTTGTTCTAGAATCTTCAACCATCTCACGCCACAAGACTATTCCCAAACAACCTAAACAAGCCTCCCATACTATTTTTAAAATTCCACTTGAAGCCACTGCCATTCTATTTTCCCTTTCCTTCCTTAAACTCCAAGGACAACCTGTGGCTGCGATTTCCACCTCCTTCCCTTCCCTTTCTTTAGTTTAGTATCTCACTCCTTTTTTACTAAAAAGGCAATCCACTTAATAAACACGGTCTTTTCTAATAACTTTAACTTCAGTCCCACTCACAGCCCTTGATGACCCTCTCAAAATCCTGACAGAAGAATGGAGAAGCGATAATGGCATGACCATTCCTTCTGGGGGTAGATTTTTCCTTTTTTTTTTTTTTTTTAAGAGAAATTTTTGCTATAGGGCACATGAGCTCACTAGAGACAGAAAGAAAAAAAGCACCCCCTATGGGGGACACTGCAATCCCTTCTCCCCCATTCTTTTCTTGGAATTTTGGGGACACACACACACACGCACCCAGTGTGAGTTTTAAGTTACCAGGTCTGGGACTTGAACCGCGGTCAACTATGTGGGAGTTCAGCAATGTAACTAATACACCATCTGCTGGTCCCTTCTCCCCTTTTTGGGAGTAATTTCTTACTTTTCATCTGTCTCTCCAGTAAGCGTGTGTACGCTATAGCAAAAATCTAAAAAAAACAAAAACAAACAAACAAAAAAAAAACCCAGCTATCAAAGTTGATAAGTTTATGTTTTCTTCTTTTCCTTTTTTAAAAAAATTGTCCAGTGGGCATGTGTGCTTGCTGAGACAGAGGAAGAGATAAAAAGATAAGCAAAATGAGAAAGTCCTCCCTCCCCGACAGTGTCTCTCCTTTCTGAACTGGGCATGCATGCACATGTGCTGGTGGGCCTTTCACGTTGCTGGGTCAAGGACTCCAACCCCACAGTCGGCCATATGGATCCAGCCATCTTAACCACCAAGCCACTGGCTGGCCTTCTCTGCTTACATGTTCTACTTGCTATCTGCAGAATGGAATGATCAAACAAACAAATCATCTCACACCCCGTCCCTCCCCACCCACCCAAAATGGGCTTATATGTTAAAACAAAATCAAAACAAAAACCTTGATTGGATTCCCAGCTCAGCCATTTACTTAGTGAAAACCAGAGGGTTTGCCATCAGAAAAAAAGTCATAAACACTGCAGTGACGCGCTGCTCAAGCAATGCTGCTTCCACGTGGCAGATCATGGGTTAGTTCCTGAGGACCAGTATAAACCAGGCGTGCCAGCCCTCGATTCTGCCTGGCTGGGAAGGCAGCTGGTGTGGGGAGGATCACAGTGTGAGATGGAAGGTGCTTATCGTTCTCTTTCTCACTCTCATGGAAGAAATAGACTTTGCAAAATTTTAAATATTAAACACCTATGTTCAATTCCTGACTTCTGCCATTTATGAGGATATGATTTTGACCATGACACTAAAATTACTTTGAGACACCAAATGAAAGAACACCTAAAAATACCATGAAAATCTCTGGGCCAGTCCTGCAGCCTGGCAGTTAGGGGATCAAGATTTCACATGCCCACTGCACAGTTCAAGTCCTGGCCCCCAGGGCTTGAAAAACATGCCAGGTGTGTGTGCATGCCCAAACTCCAGACAGGGTGAAGAAATGGAGACGGGATTGCACCATGAGCATTGCCTCATTGAGGGGTGCTTCCTCCCTTTTCCTCTCTGTAGTAAGCATACAAGCACTCTGGCAAAAGAAAAAAGAAAAATTCAGTAAAAGAAGCAAATGTTTGAAAGTGATCACAAAGCTTGAGTACCAAACTATGTCTTGTGATCTTGTCTGTGTCTTGGGATCACAGACCCCCAAAACGGAGAGGAAACCAAATCATGAGAACCCCTCACCCAGCACAGGCACTGGGTCCTCTCCATCTGTTTTGAAGTCTGGCCTGCTCACCTTCGAGATAGAGTTAGCACTATTATTAGGGTCGCCCATATTGTGCTTAGTTTAGGCACTGTTTTGTAACTCAGTTCACCCATTAACCAAACTTTTGAGTGCCCTCTACATGCTAGGTGCTATACTAAGAATTTGAAATTTAATAAGATATGAAACAGGTCCTACATTCCAGAATCTGTAACATAGTGAAGGAAAGAAAATAGCTAACTTTTAAAAAATATTTATTTATGTATTTATTTATTTTAGGGACCAGCAGGTGGCATGGTGTTTAAGGCACTGGACTCCCACATGGTCAACCACGGTTCGAGTTCCAGACCTGGTAGGTAGTTTGAAAATCATCCCAGGCATGTGCACAAACTCCCAAGAGGAGAAGGGAGAAGGGACTGCAGCATGGCCATCTCCCTTGGGAGATGATTTTTCACTTTCCCTCTTATGGTCTCTGTTTCTGGTGAGCACACTCATCCTATGGCAAAAATCCTTTAAAAAAAATATATACATATATATGACCCACCGCTTGGCCTCAGGTTATTTTCATAAATAAGCAAACAATTATACAGACATGTTACTTGTATATGACAAATAGCCTTCTTTGTTTAAATCGCTAATATTATTATAACTCCAGCCTCTAATGTACTAAACAAACATGCCAACTAGAAATCATAATTTACAGGGACCAGCAGTTAGCATAATGGCTATTTCACTGGACTCCCATGTAGTCGACCGCGGTTCAAGTCCCAGACCCAGTGGCTTAAAACTCACTCCAGGAGCATGTGTGTGCATGCCCAAGATCCTGAGAGGAGAGTGGAGAAGAAGGGATTGCGACGTGGCCATCCCCTCTGGGGGTGATTTCTCGCTTTCTGTCTCTCTCTCTGTCTGTCTGGCGAGCGTATGCGCCCTATAGCAAAAACCTCTCAAAAAAAAATCATAATTTACAATTTTTAATTTCTCTCAACGTGGGGAATGTAAAAATCAATGCACCAATTCTTAGATCAGGACAGTTTTAGAAATTTAAGCGTCCTGACTTGTGCTCACTCATGGAAGTGTTTTACAAAACAGAGGAGAGTGCAAGGTCCTATTACACAGTGATAAGCCATCAAAATTCACTTTCTTTTCATAAAAGAGATTGCTTGGAAACAAGACTTCTCCTGAGCCCTGCCCATGCAAAGCTGCCCTGCAATAAAAGATAGCATGCGCTTGAAGACCAAAGTGCAACCTATGAGAAAACAGCTCCTTCTTGCATATAATACTTTTATTTATCTTCTTTCTTACAGAAGTTTTGGTGATACATATCTACACATGGAGGAACTGGACTATTATTCAAATCAATTAGTCTAGTAAAATATTAAAGGACAAAAAGCAAGAAAGTTAAGTGCTTTATTAGCTCATATTAATAAACTCATGATACAGATCTATTACGCAAGGAGGGAAAACGAGGCATGAAAAGCATTCATTCTTACCTATACTTATACTTTTGCCTGATTATTGACCCCACAAATTTCCCTCTAACCTACAACAAAACTGACGTGATTACTTATTGCTGTGACATCACTATGCGACATACATCGTGCAAAACGCGCTTCCCAGGTGAGAAGCCCGAAAATGGCTGGTCTTTTCAAGTCTCTTATATCTAAAATGTTCTATGAAATTCTTCAGGAGAAAATTACAATCCAAGCATTATCAATGTAAGAACACTGAATATAGGTTATATCGCACAAATAAAAATCACTGAACAACATTCACGAATCTAAATAAATCTTTCTTTATTCAAATGATTAGAGCCCTTATAACAGTACATATATTCTAAGAAGTGCAATGATTACTTGTTCCTTGGAATCAACTATTAATTCGCTGATATGAGTCATCCTTAGAGAACTTGAATAACCCGCCTATCCTTAAATTAATAGAAGATACAGGTTTTAAGAACCATTGGTAGCAAGACTCATTCCCCCGTCCCCGCTTCCCTAAAGGAATAGCTGCACCTAGAGTTAGAAAGCAAAGACAGGAAGTTTCAAAGCAGAGGTCTAGGGCTGGAAATCCAGAAGGGCCTGAGAACGACTAGCAGAGAGACAGGGGGAACAGGGTGAGCTGCGGGTCGTGCTCTGCGTACCTGCGGGCAGAAACAACGGTGCCTGGGAGGGAAGAGTGGGATCGGGGGTGGACAGGGTGTAGTGTCTGAAACTTGGATGAAACTCTGTTCTGAGGAAGGTTGGCTAGGGTCTGGGAGTAATCTGGGGCCTGAGGAGAGGGTTCTGGGCTGCAGGCGGAAGAAATGGGAAGGCCACTAGGAGGTTAGCAGGGGGAACTAGAGTTTCGAGAGAGAAGGGGGACACCGCAAGGAGGCACTGAGGGCTGGGTGAGGAGCGAGGTGTGGATGGGCGCTTGGATGGCCCAGGAACTGGGGAAGGAGTACCAAAGGGGGAGGGGAAAGGGGAGATTCTGAAGAATCGGGGGAGAGAAGGATAGAAAAGGGATGCAAAGGTGTAGGTGGGGCTGGAGAGGGGGCGTTGTAGGGCGAATGGGGCTGAAGAGGGGCAGAGCCTGGGTTAGGGACGGCGGAGGAGCAGCGAGGGCGTGGGGACCGTGAGGGCCGCGGCGGGGTGAGTGATCCCGGGGCGAGAGGGGCAAGGGAAGAGGCGGGTGGCCGGGAAAGGCGGGCCCTGGGCTGGCGCCCCACGGTACCAGGCTGCGCAGGTTGTCCTCCTGAGACTGCACCGTGAGCGCTGCGGTCCCGGCCAGAGCCCGGCGAGTGAAGTCCACGCTGCATCGCAGATGCAAGTGCTTGGTCCGGCAGACGGAAGCCGGAGTGGCCAAAGAACATGTATCCACTGCCTCTGGCATGGTTCTGGGTGACCAGGTGCTCACCGACCAGAGCCCTAACCTTTAGCTGCCAGACTTGGACTGGGAGGCGGGGGGAAGAAGGCGAGAGGTAAAGAAGAGGGAGACTCGCGTTGCACATCGGGAAAGGAAGTTTCTTGAAGACAGAAGAACAGGGAGGACAGCGTGGGTGGAACTACAAGTACCGTGATGCCGCGCGGCGGGGCATGCGCTAGGCTCCCTGGGAGCGTCGTGTTGGCGGGTACTGAGGAGACCGAGGCTGCTGTCGGGGTGGGAGAGGGACAACTGTGAGGAGAGTGGGGATAGCTTGAGAAAGGGTGGGCTGAGGGAAATGATGTGGAACCGGGAGAACGAACTGACGTTTCATTTTAGTTCCTTTCGAGGTATGGAAGCTGCGATGACAGCGGAGTTGTTTCTATTGGCGAAGGCGGGGCAAAATGCTACAGCATAAAAGACCTACCGGAAAGGCGGTTTCTGTGCAGTTCCTCGTTAGTATAGTGGTGAGTATCCCCGCCTGTCACGCGGGAGACCGGGGTTCGATTCCCCGACGGGGAGGCACGATACTTTTTCTCATTCCTAAGTGAATTCCTTGTAAACTATTTGCCAAGTACTGTTTTCCCATTAGCTTACCATATTCGCAACCCTGTAGGAATTAGCTCAGTTCAATCCTCTTTAGTGGTTATTATGTACATTTCCAGGCCTTGGGAATCAAAAACAGAATACTCCATTATTCCCATCTTAGAAAGTATAAATGAGAGAATTAGATGGAATAAATATGTGCTAGATCTGGGACATCTAACTCAGCTTTGGGGCCCACCCAGAGAAGGTGAGGGAGGACGGAAGGACGCCTTGCCAGTAGAGGACAAGTTTCAGTGCATCTAACCCTGAATGCATCCACTGAGGACCCATCACAGAATTTTAAGCAAAGGAATGAGACGTGTGGTCAGATTCTGTTACAGAGAACTCTGGTGGTATTCAAAAAATGATTATGAGGTATCAAAACCAAAGGCGGGGGAATTATGAAACTGTTAAAATGGTCCAGGCAGATGTCGGAAGACAACAAAGATAAGTAATAAGTAAAGACAGAGAGGAAGAAATGAATGGAAATAATACTCATTTTTTTTCTGGAGAGGTTTTTGCTATAGGTCGAGTGCTCTCGCCAGAAAGACAGACAGAAAAGGAGAAATCACCACCCAATGGGGATGGCCACGCAGCAATCCATTCTCCTCTCAGGATCTTGGGCACACACAGCATGAGTTTAAGCCACGGGGTCGGAACTCAAACCATGGTCGACTACGTGGGAGTCCAGCAACATAGCCATTATGCCAACTGCTGGTCTGGAAACAATTCTTAAGAAATAAGTGGATTCATAGATTTGAGAGGAGCCTAAAGTGACTCAGGTTTTTTACTTCAGTGGTTAGGTGATTATGAGCCCACAGTAGTTGACTATATCAATGAGGCATATTTAAGGGTGAGATGCTAAGCTTCATTTTGTACATATGGATTTAGAGAACTTGTGGGAATACAACTGTGATGTCCAGGATCCACTCTGATATTTAAGACTATAGCTCTGTGGAAATGTGAGTAGATATGAGAACATCAGATATGGTGGGCAAAACCATGACAGTAGGTAAACACAACCCAAGTGTGTATAAACAAGGCCAAGGAAAACAGTTTGGAAGCTGGGAGAATACCAGAATTTATTTATTTATTTATTTCCTATAGGGTGCTTGTGCTGACCAGGGAAAGAGAAAGGAAAATTGAGAAAGCATCCCCCCGGGAGGATGGCCAGTTCACAGTCCTTTTTCCTACGTTTTCCTTTTAAGAGTTTTGGCAGGCATACCTGCCCACCTCTTTTTCAGTACACTGCCTCCAGGACTCAAAGTAAGGTGGACTCAACGTACAGTAGACTCGACGTGCTGTCCGGCGTCCTGTGGGATTCAGTTGCCTTAACTATCATACCATTGGCTGGCCTAAACACCAGAACTTAAAGCAAAAGGGGAGAGGAACTTAGAGGAAGAAGAGCCCATGAAATAGACTACAAAGAACCATCCAACAATGTAATGGCCTCAGAGGGCTATTAAAGTTAGGAGAAAAAAATCATCTCAGTTGGATTTGGCATTTTCAGTGTAACCACCAGAACTCTCAAACATAGGGAAGGGGAATAGAGAAGGGGAAGATGGTGGTTTTGTTGAAAGTGGAAGAACAAGTAGTGGATTGAGCAATGAAAGAAAAGAGGAAAATAGAACATAAACCACTCTGATAAGACATTTGGCCAATACGACTAGGGAAGATAAAAAGGGTAGCCATACAGGAATGCAGAATTGAGAAAGTGCTTTTTTTATTATTATTGTTATGTTTAGATATACAGATGAAATGGTCTCTAAGGAAAAGGAAATTTAAGATTTAAGAACTATGAGGTATAGTTGATAAGTTGAGCATGCTGGTGCAGTTTAATTCTGTATCAAATGTGATCTAACAGTTCAATTTGGCTCCAGCAGCAGGAAAAGATGCTCTCCATTTGGATATCCTTGTCTTGGCCTCTGCAAGTCCAAGCAAAAATATCCCAAACTATGAAATTCATTACCCTACATGTGCAAAGGTCCTAATTTCATAGGGCTTAACAACGTGATCAACATTTGCAAATATCTTTTCAGGTCACCTAATCTAGAGTGACAAATATGATACAATAGAACCAATGTAGTCAGGTAATACAAGCAGACATCAAAGAATTCACAGAAAGTGGAATTAAAGTATGAATTTATTTCAGTTAAAAATATTTTTAAATCCACGCATTTTTTAAAATAATACACATTTTTCATAAACTTCTTAAAAATCTCTCATACACAAATTATCTTCCTTACCTATTGGGTTGTCAGAAAAATCATGATGTATTTTTTTTTTATATAGAAATATGGTCGCAGTCTAGCAATAGCACTGAGAAAGGACCATTTTTATAAACGAAAGGAATGTCAATATCATTATCTCCCATACAGGGACCTACATATGGGATTTACACCACTAGAGTTTAAGAAAAGATATCGACAGACAACCATGAATGAATTTTTCAGTTGATTAATAGGTTAATCAAAAGATAGATATACAATAGGAATTATTTTCTAAGATACCATTGTTCCCCAATACATACAAAATTAGCAATTCATAAACAATAGGAATGTTATTTATATTCAGTGGTGGATTGGGAACAATTTTTAAACTGAGGCTTTCCATTGCATCTATAAAATAAAGACAATATAAGGATTTGTCTACTGAGGAGACTTTATTAAAGATGAAGAAGATGGGGCCCACTGATGGCATAGTGGTTACATCACTGGGCTCTCACATGGCTGACTGCATTTGAGTCTTGGACCCAGTGGCTTGAAAATCACACTGGGTACATGTGCATGGGTGCCCGAGATCCCAGGAGAAGAATGGAAGAGAAAAATTGCAATCTCTCTCTCTGGCAAGTGCATGTGCCCTAAGGCAAAAACCTCTTTTCTTTAAAAAAAAAAAAAAAAAAAAAAAAAAAAAAAAAGATGAACTGGACTGGTAGGTGGCATGGTGGTTAAGGGTGCTGGACTCCCACATGGCTGTCCCCTGTTCAAGTCCTGGACCTGGCGGCTTGCTTTCTCACTTTCCTTCTCTCTCTCTCTCTCTTCTCTGTCTCTTTCTCTCACGTTCTATTGCTCTCTAGTCAAATTTAAAAAAATAAATAAAGTTAAATAAGATAATTCTTTTTAAAAAAAGGTGAAGAAGATGATCTATGTAAAATTTTATAAAAACAAATAGGACAGATACTTACACAGCCATTGAACAGGAAGTATTCCAGCCCTGGAATACTAGAAAATGACTTGCTAGAATACCTAGAAAAATTACTTACTCAGTCTCCTGAGGATAACTGAGTTACCCAGGCCTCATAGGGTTGCTGGAAAGATTAAATGAGATCATGGATGCGAAGTTCATGGCACTGTGCTTGACGCAGAGTGAGTGTGTGTTACATTAGCTGGTTTTATAATTCCTCTTGGCTTTTGTTTTGTCTATTTTGACAATTTTAATATTTTTTTTCATGTTTCATTAGCAAGAGCTCTTAGGAAGACGTGGGAGAACACCTAAGATTTGTTAGTAAGGCAGGTCATGCCAAATTAGGCCTCTAAAAAGGGATCACCACATTAACAAAGATTCAGATGTTTTGAAATGCATTTATAGGAAGTTTCAGTTGGTGGACTCATACTTCCCTTAAGAGGATATAAAGACTTCTACATCATTCCCCTCCCTTGCTTCACATAGAGTTTTCCTTTCTTTAAATATTCAATGTAATTTGCAAATGTTGATTGTGTTCTACTCCGTTATGCTCCTAGGAAAGAATGGGGAAGACTCTGTTACCTGTGGATAATTTACACTCTAGTACCCCACTATGCCACTAACCCAAGACAACAGGGTGTTAAGATGAAGGCCAAGGCACAAGGAGAATTCTACATGAAATTTTAGTGGGACAAGTTCCATCTCTTTGGGGAGGGTGAGGAATAACTTCATGAAATCATATGGCATTTGAGATGAGGCTTGAAGGATGAGCAAAACTTTAATAGGAAAAATGGTAGGACTGAGCATGGAGAATGTTGGGGTGGGCAACTGTCAAGGTGGATACAGCAAGAATGAAAAAAGCATGGAGCCAGAGGTTTGATGCATTTGGGAAAGAACAGTTCCAGGTGTGCAAAATCATACAAGTTATACAGTGCCCTCATACGCTTCTTAATAATCTGCCTTTCTTCTGTATATTCTCTTTTTTAGTTTACTATCAGGTGTCTACACTCACCAGAAAATGACAGAAAGAAAGAGAGGGGAGAAAAGTGAGAATTCACCTCTCCCTCACCCCAGGGAGGATGGCCATGCCACAATCCCTTCTCCATTTTCCTCTCGAGACTTTGGGTATTCACACACATGCACCCAGTGTATTTTTTCAAGGCACCAGGTCCAGGAGTTGAACTGCACAGTTGGCCACATGGGACCCAGCTGCTATAAACTTCTTGCCACCTGCTGGCCCCTGCCTTTCTTCTTTCCACTCCAGTTATATATCATATGATAGAGATCACTACAGACTTCTAATATCTATATTTCTTTTCATCCTAAGTAGTAAATCCTTCTATGTTTAGCTGGACAAATGGTTGTCCAGTAAAGAACACATTTCCCATCCTTCTTTCTAGTTAGGCCCTGATATTAAGATTGATCGATGGATGTAAGTGAAATTTTTCCATTATGATTCTAGAAGATGTCCTGAACAACGATTTATTTTGTTTTTTTGTCTTTTAGGGATTTTTGTTTGTTTTTGTCTTTTTTATTTCTAGAGATAGGATAACTTCATGAATGATATGGCCATTTGAGATGAGGCTTGAAGGATGAGCAGGACTCCCTATGTTGCCCAGGCTGGCCTTGAGCTGGGACTATAGGCTGAACTTTTTTGTTTGTTTCTGTCTCTGCTTTTACCTCTTCTCTATTCTGATATCTGGAATGTTGACCTGTAGCCAGGACTCTGGGGATGCCATGATCCGCAGAAAACCCCCATGTCAACTGCTCTGGATTTCTATTCCTAAAGAGAAATAATCTTCCACTGTGTTTAAGATACTGTTGTTTGGATCTTGTCATTCACAAGGAACTCAGTCTTCACTGAGCATGTGGTCTCAGTTGGGTGAGTTTGTCAATTTTGCCCCAGATAACCTTGCCCTGGTTTTATCAGTTTGCCATAACTTTACTATGATCTATTGCGTAAGTTTGAAAAATTATGTTATGGTCTCTATTTTTTATCTGAATGGAAAGGCTGAATAAGCAGTTGGATATATGAGTTTGAAGTCCAAGTGAGAAGCTAGACTGGGCTGGAAGTATAAATCTGGGCGTTTAGCATACAGATGGCACAGGGAAAAGAAGAAAAACTAACCATCAACACTAGAAAGGAGGGCCAGCTCCATGGTCTAGTGGCTAAGGCAGCCTGATCACATATATGGCTGACTGCAGTTCAGATCCCAGCTCTGGTAGCTTGACAAACCTGCTGGGTGCATGTGTGTGCATGCCCCAGATTTTGACAGGATGGAGAAAGGAGAGAGAAATGGAGGAGAAAGGATTGTGGCATGACCACGTCCCACTGAGGGAGCTTTCTCTCTCTCCTTCTCTTGCTCTCTCTGGTGAGTACATGTGCCCTCTGACAATTTTTATAGACACACACACACGTACACATGCACACATATGAAAACTAAGGGAATATGTGTTTCAGAGACAAGTGGAGAAAGCATTTCAAGGAAAGGGGGTGATCCGCTGTGACAAATGCTATTTAAATAAGATGAGGGCTGAGCGTTGACCACCAGGTTTACCAAGGGCAGTTCTGGTGGATGGCAGGTGGTGGAGACAATGAAAGCCTAATGAAGTAGATTCAAGAAAAAAGGGCAGAAATGGGAATTAAAGTCAGAGGGTTTTTTTGGAAGAGTTTTGCTGAAAGGAGATCAGAGAAATGGGCTCATAACTGGATATAAAAGTGGGATCAAGAGAGGGATTTTTGGTAAAATGAGAAAAATAGAAGCATGTCTGTAGGCTGTTGGGAATGATCCAGTAGAGATGGAATCACTGATGATACAGGAGAGAAGGGGGAGAAAGGCTGGAGCTGTGCTTTTGCCTGGGCGCTAGGATGAGAATCGGGTGACAAGTCAAGTCTGCTTTAGTCAGGAGCGCAGACCATTCACCATGACCACAGATGGGAAAGCAGTGATATGGGCATAGATGCAGGAGATCGTAAGTGAGTTGGAGAGAATTGGTGATATTTCAGTTTTCTCCATGAAATAAGAAACAAGATCATCAATGGAGAAAGAGGTTGGAGAAGAGACACTGGAGGTTTCAGGGAGAGAAGAGAAGGTATGAGGTAGTTGTCAAGGAGGAAGAGAGACTGGATGGATGATGGAGATGTTTGGTTGCTGGGCAGCTCTAAGGGTCTGGTGAAGGTTCTTGGTCACGGATTTAAAGTGACGTAGGCCAGTATTACTGCGTAGACTTCCTTGCTGCCTGAGGTGGTTTAGCTGAGAGACCTTGTAAGTTGGGCAAGAGGACACCAGGGCAGTGAACGATTGTGATGCAATGGAGTCAAAAGATGATTGAGGGCCAGCTGGTGGCCTGGTGGTTAAGGCAGCTGGATCCCACATGGCCAACAACGCAGTTCAAATCTTGGACACAGTGGCTTGAGAAACATGCTGGGCACGTGTATATGTATGCTCAAAATCCTGAAAGATGGAAGATGAAGGAGAAGGGATTTCTGCATGACCATGTCCTAAGTGGATGCTTTTTCACTTTCCCTCTCACTATTTCTCGCCAAGAAGTGCATATGCCCTCTACCAAATTTACAAAAAATAAAAAAAGATGGTAGGAAACAGAATTATTAGCCTGGAAAGATAAGGAGCTGGTATGGTTACAGAGACAAATTACTGATTAAGGATGACTTGCTAATTTTTGTGTGTAAAAGGGAAGAGCAGAATATATGTAAAATTTCCTCATACCTAAATAAAATATTTCTGGAAGGATTCTCGAGAAGCTCATGGTATCACTGGACTAGGAGAAGGGAAAGGAGGTGGCCTAAGGAACAAAGGCAGGAAGTATTATAGATATTTCAACTGAAAAATCTTTTAAGCTTTTTGAATTTTAGTACATATGGATATATTTTCTATTCAAAAAATTTATTTATTGATATGAAAAATAAGGTCACTAGAAGCCTCTAAATATGAATAAAAACAAAGACAGTTTGAAAAGTCATCATGTAAGTTGAAAATATAATAAGTCAGAAATACATTTAATGGGGCCAGCAAGTGACGTGGTGGTTAAGGCCCTGGACTCCCACTTGGCCAACCATGAGTTCAAGTCTTGGACATGATGGTTTGAAAATTACACCAGGCACATGTGCTTGCATGCCCCAAATCCCAGGAGGTGAATGGAGGAGAAGGAATTGCAGTATGGCCATTGCCCCTGGGGAGGAGAGTGATTTCTCATTTTTCCTCTCACTACCTCTTTTTCTCTCTGGAGAGTGCACGTACCCTATGGCAAAAAACTTTTAAAAAAATTATTTAATATATCTAACTTACTGAACATTGCAGCTTAGACTAGCCTACCTTAAACCTGCTCAAAACACTTACAGGGGGCTTCAAAAAGTTCCTGGGGTCCTATACAGTGACAGAACAGTGAGCCTCGGTGAGGCTGGCCTAATAGGAAGGTTCTGGGTTGTTTCCGAAAATCTCCCTGAGTACACTGAGCCTGCCACAGTCTGGGGCTGGGTGAGAGTGAGGGTGGGTCGCAGCATCAAGACCCCATTGGAGGTGCTGTGTTTCCCTTTCTCATGGAAGGAATAAATAAACTTTTAAAAATACATGGGAAATGTGTGCTATGAAAAAAACTACACATGGCTTTCCAATTTTTTCACACTAAAATAAACTCATACTTTAATTTCATTCTTTGGAAGCCCCCTTGTCTACAGTTTGTCTGCAGTTGGGCAAAATCATCTAACACAAAACCTATTTTATAATGCAGTCTTGAATAGCTCATGTGACTTATTGAATACTGTACTGAAAGTGACAAACAGGAGGGTCATATAAGTACTCAAAATATAACTTCTACTCAATGCACATCACTTTCCAACCATTGTAAAGTTAAAAAATTGTAAATTAGGAACTATCTGTAGTACTTATAGACTCTATCTCCCTAAGGGAATGGGGTAGTTCTCTGTGACTCCCTTTACTTCTTCTTTCCAATGTGTGAGAAAATAGAAAAAATATTTTTTTATGTTGAGCTCACAAAATGATTGAGGCAACCCTTTTTTTATTTACTTTTATTTTTAGATTTAGATTTTTGTCATAGGGTAAATGCATTCACTAGAAAGAGACAGAGAGGAAAAGTAAGAAATCATCCTCTCGCCCGAGGTATGGCCATGCCACAATCCCTTCTCTTTCATTTTCTTCTCAGGATTTTGGGCATGCCCACACACATGTCCGTCATGTTTTTCAAGCTGCTGGGTCTGGGACTCCAACTGTGAAGTCAGCCATGTGGGATCCAGCTCCTTAAGCAGCACACCACCAGCCCCATAATGATTTTTCCTGTTAAAATTATTTTTGCTTGTGCAGTCTCACATAAGAATTCTGTATTTATATTCACATCTTTGATTTGGGCTTCTTATTAAAAGAAAAAATAAGATTTGGGCAGACGTTGTGCCCAGAAATGAAAGGGGCATGAGACAAAGTTCTGCCAATTTTGTAAAACGACATAATTGACATAATGACTTTTCACCCCCACCCAACATGGCTGATAGCGGGTAAGGGCTACAGAGCCTCTCCCGTCACCTGTGTCTCCTCCCACACAGGTCTGCCTCTTGTTTCTTGGCTCATCCCCTCTTGATCTGAACAAAACAGATGATCAAGCTGTCCTAGGTTGGAGCCAAGGAACCACTGTTGGTCATGTGACCTTCTCTATTTGCCTATGCAAAGCATGCTTGAGATTCATCAGCAACTACACCTCCTAAACACCTCCTCACATGTGCAGACGTCAGGCCTCCCTGGACCTGCTGGACAGGAATTTTCATTTTTAACAAGATCCCCAGGTGATCTGTGTGCATGTTACACTAAACATCTGTCTTAGAGGCTCAAAGGTGTACTTCTGGAGTTGGAGGAAGTTCAATTTAAGAGTCCTTTTGGGGTCCCCTGTCCCGAATCCTCATACCAGTACTCCTCTAATATCCCAGTAGGGTCCCCTATAAAGCACTTGCCACTCTGTGTGTAACAGTCAGTTGACTTGTCAGTCTCCCTACCAGATGTCCTGAGTCCCAGACTGTTTATTTTCCCTCTCTGAGCATGATTGTTGAATGGCTGAACAAATGGGTGAATGAATGAATGAATGAGATTTTATATGAAGTCCTAGGCATCATTTGATTCAGTGCTTTACTCTTCATTCGCTCTGGGGCAGAGAAACCCTCCCTCTGAGCCCTTCCCTGTCTTCAGATGTTGCCAGGCGGTATGTTCACCTGCAGCAAAGAATGCCTTGGCCACCATTGTACTAGTAGTAAGCATTGAAACGTATTATCAATTCATGAAAGTGCACCCAGCACTGAAGTTTATAAATGGAACACACCAGCCAGCACCCCAGTTAGAAACAGCATTACCACCACCCTGTTAAATGTCCCCTCAAATTTCCTTCCAGTCTCTCAATCCTGGTCCCCAGGGATAATGACTGCCTGGCTTCCAATAGCATATTACTTTGACTCATTATTTATTTTTCCTTTATACAAACAGAAAACAGGATATGCACTCTCATGCCTGGCTTGTTTGGCTCAACGCCGTGTGTGAAATTCCTCTGGAGTGCTGTGTGTAATTCTAGGTTGTGCGTTCTCACTGCTGGATGATATTCCACATGTGACCATAGTGTGATTTGTTTATCCTTTTGCTATGGATTGACATTGGGGTACTTTCCAATTCTGGTGATTATGAGTGATGCTTCAATGGATGTGCCAATACGTGTCTGTTGATAGACAGATTGTGACAGGTTTTGATATGCTACTCTGAAGTTTGGACAGCACATGGTTAATTTTAGGTGTCCGCTTGACTGGGTTAAAGAATTATTCTGTGGGGCCAGCAGATGGCACAGTGGTTAAGACCCTGGACTCCCACATGGCCAACCATGGTTCAAGTGTCAGACCTGGCAGCTTGGAAAAAATCACTCTGAGTGTATGTGTGTGAGTACTCAAAATCCCAGGAGAATGGAGGAGAAAGGATTGCAGTGTGGCCATCCTCCCTGTGGGTGATTTCTCACTTTCCCTCTCACTGTCTATCTCTCTCCAGCAAGTGCATGCACCCTATGGCAAAAATCTTTTAAGAAAAATAAAAATTACTCTGTGTGTGTCCACGAGGATGTTTCCAAAAGAGATTGATGTGTGAGCCTAAGTGGGCTCCATGGAGAAGATATGCCCTCAACGTGGGTGGGCATCAGGCAGTCAGGTAGGGTCTGGAGAGGACAAATTACACATGGTAGATTGTCCTTTTCTTGAGGGCAGGGACAGACTTTCTTCTGCTGCCTTGGATATCAGATCTCAAGGCTCACCTGCCTTTGGACTCCTCTCCTCCCCCAACCCTTGGGGGTCTCAGGCTTTTGGCTCAGTCTGAGTTACACTATCAGCTTTCCTGCTTCTGAGGCCTTCAGATCTGGACTGAGCCATACCACCAGCATCCCAGAGTCTCCAACTTGCAGATGGCTTTCATGAGCATTCTCAACCATCAAAACTGTATGAGCCAATTCTCCTAATCAATTTCCTCTCCTAAGTGATACACATATCTCTGTTGATTCTGTATAGAGAACTCTGATTAACATGGAGAGCTTAACTCACACCAGGTCATTTCCTTTGGGACGGCTCTGCAAACCCAGCAACACTCCAACTTGGGGAGGGAGAAAGGTGGATGGAGCAGAGGGGGGAAGTGTTTTCAAGCTGCAAGAAAAAAATCCTTTGCTATCGTTGGTCTGGATCGTACCAACCTCTTGTCGGTCACTTCTGTTTCTTCTTTTTAGGTATTCCTGATTGAAAGCTTCAGCTGCAGTGTTTCTTTCTGACTCAAGATTCCAGCTCTGCTTATACTTTTCCTAGTAACTAGTGATATTTCATCACAGCAGCCGCTTACACCTTTTGTTCTGATGGTGTGAAGTATGAGTGAGCTTTGACAGGTATCTGTTTTGAAAAGCCCTATTGGTGTCTCAGAGTGGTCGGCTCCGAGCCCAGTCTTTCTTGTTTTGCCAACAGAGCCGGTTGTTGTTGTGAAATACGTTTTCATGAGCAGAGCATGAGAAGCTTTCCTCCAAGCGTTCGTCTTATCTACAAATCCCTGCTTGAGGAGCTACTATTTTGTCATTTCTTAGACGAGGTCTCTCTTACCTGAAATTCACAGTTGAGCAAATCCATCTAAGGCTTGCGATAGGAGGCTTATGCTGCACCTTCTCCCACTGGTGTGTCTCAGTGTTTCTTAAACTGACCCATGTATTTCCACACATCTCCTAGGCCTGGCCTCCACCTTCCCCCCTACCCCCCCGACTGCTTTCCCTCCACTCCCAGAGCCATCCCTTCCCCGGCCCAACATGACTTCCTTCCTCATAGACCCCTGCACCACGCTCAACTCTGCCCAACCAGGTTACAATCACCATAAATATTTTCCAAGTGTATTTTCCTTTCTCTTTTAGTCCTTAATTTTTTCGGAATGTGAACTTTATACACACACACACATACACAAATACATATGCATATATATAAAGTTCATATACATACACATAAACGTGTACATATATACCTACCCGCACATGTAAAAAGAGACTGAAGTTTGTGGAAAAAATGGAGTTAAAGTAAGAATTAATTTGGGTGCAAAACAATTTGAAATCCATGCATTATTTTTTCATAATATACGTTTTCCTTGAACTTTTTGAAGGAACTTTATACACACACTCCTCATTTGTGGATTTGGTATTTGAGAAATTGCCCACTTCCTTACATTTATTTGCTCCACCAAAGGCAATACTCAGTATGCTTTCATGATCATTGGAGGACACATGGAAAGTTGAGAGAATTTTGAGTCACCAGAGGTGTACAGTCTCAACTAGTCAAATAAAAGGACGCCCTAACTTTTGCTTTCTGCACTTACACTGTAAAGAAGTGTCCTCTTGGTTGTCCAGTGTCACATTGTTTCACGTTTTCATGCTTTTCATTGGTGATTTTGGTGTGTAAAATGTTCCCCAGGAGCTATGGGACTGTGCTCAGTCGGCCATGGGGGACCCAGTCACTTTAACCACCGTGCCACCAGCTGGCCCAACAAGCTTCTTATAAATATCTCTTATAGTTCCTCTAACTCTGTCATAGCACCTAGCCCTGTACAAACAACACAGTAGGTCCTGAATATGTGAGGGAGAAATAAAAAAAGGAGGGATAGAGGGGAGGAATAAAAGAAGGAAAGATTGTGGACCAGCGGTTGGTGTAATGGCTATGTCGCTGCACTCCCATGTAGTTGACAGCGGTTCGAGTCCCAGACCTGGTGGCTTAAACTCACGCCAGGCATATGTGTGCATGTGCCCAAGATCTCGAGAGGAGAATGGAAAAAGGATTGTGGCATGGCCATCCCCCCTGAGGGGGAGTGATTTCTCACTTTCTGTCTTTCTGTCTCTCTGTCTTTCTGGCGAGTGCATGTGCCCTATAGCAAAAACCTCTCCAAAAAAAAAAAAGGAAAGATAGCAAAAAGAAAAGACATACCATGGAAGTTGAGGTTGCTCCCTCAAAGAGGCTATCACTTAGTCTTCAAATGCTTCTTCTTTATTTCTGAGAGAATCATTGAACCAGAATAATATAGAATTAGAAATCGAGTGATATTTTGTGATAGATCTGGTTTTTGTTTCTGCTCTTTAAGGAATCCAGCAGACTGAACCTTCCAGATTCTTTTGAGTTTTTTGACCTCTTACCCTTGACTTGGAGGAGGATAACCCTAACTCCTGAACTCCAGGTCAAAAGAAAGGGTACTCGTGGCAAGCATCGACACACCTATGCAATGTGATCAGACACCTTTAGTGGCTACCAAGAAGCATGGCCACCCACCTGTCCCTGGCAAATTCATAAATGTATTGGGCTAACAGGAGCCATAAAGTGACACCACTAAAGGGAGCCTGGGAAATTGAAGGTATCCAAGTTACCAGTCCACAATGGAGAGGGCTAATGGAGTTTGCCGGCTAAGTTCTGGACTTGCTTGGAACTCGTCACTGCTTCCTTCCTTCTACTTTCTCCCTTCTCAACTCAGAGTGTCTATGCTATTCCTTTTCTGGTGCTCTGTAATGTCTGGTTTCATAAGTTCACAGCTAGAGAGGAATTTTGCTTCAGGTTGTCTCAAGTCTCATACATATTTGATTTAAGTGATATTTAGATGAGAATCTAAACTTTAGAGTTAATGCTGGAATGAGTTAAGACTTTTGAGAGTATTGGGGTGGGATGGATATACATTTTTATTTCGAGAGAGAGTTTTACCAGAGGGTGCATGTGCTCGCCAGAGAGACAGAGACAGACAGAGAGATGAAAGCAAGAAATGCCCTTCCCCAGGGTGGATGGCCACGCCATAAATCCACAATCCTTCCTCCTCCATCCTCCTCTTGGAATTTTGAGCACACACACATACACACACACCTGACATGAGTTTCAAGTTGCCAGGTCATGTGGTTGGCCATGTGGGAGTCCAACGCCTTAACTACTATGCCGCCTGTTGGCTCAGAATGGCTGTACCTTGCTTGTTAGAAGAATGTGAATTTTGCAGGTGGGAGGGTGGGGAGGGGAAGAATGCTATAAACTGAATGTTCATGTCATTTGTTGGAGTTCTACTCCCCAGTGTGATGGTGAGGAGGTGAGGCGTTTAGGTAACAAGATTTAGATGACATCACCATGGTGGAGCCCTGTGATGGGAATCAGAGCTGTTGTATGAACTGGAAGAGAGACCAGAGCTTCCTCTCCATCTGTGAAGGCATAGCAAGAAGGCAGCCATCTGAAAGGGAGGAAACAGGCCCTTACCAGACACCGACTCTGCCAACATTTTGGTCTTGGACCTCTGAGCCTTGAGGACTGAGAGAGATAAATGTCTGTTGTTTAAGCCACCTAGGCCATGGTCTTTTGTTCTGGAAGCCTGAGCTGACTATAATACTTAGGCTTCCATTCTAACTTCTGAATTGAGGCTGCAGTTCATGAAAATCTGGCCACAGAACTTTGAATGACCTGAGTGTCCAGAGAAACCCAGATTCTGCTGATGTTGTTTGTAGGGGCCAAGAAAACACTCGCTCACTGAGTAAAGAGATGATAGAAGACTAAAATATACTTATCTGTGTGATTCCATATCCCAAGTCAGGTGTATCAGACCAGTTATATAAATAAACTTCAAGATTTCATGTTTTTCTGCCTGCACTCAAATGATTGCAGCATGCATGTGTCCCTCCTACTTCGGAAGCCCCTCCTGAGTGACTGTGTAAAGTCTGGATGGGAACTGAGAGAAAAAACACTTCCAGTGAGGCTGATAGCTAAGAGTAAAGTCAAAAACAAAGCAAATTCAGAAAAATAACTCATATTTTACTGTAGTCAAAAATCATATGTTGAAATGGTAACTCCAGGTGTGAGGGTATTAGAAAGTGAGACCTTTGGGAGGAGATGAGAATGGAATTAGTGCCTTAATAAAAGAGGTCCCAGAGAGCTGTCTTGCCCTTCCACCTCACATGGAAAGTGAGAAGTTGCCATCTATGAGCCAAGAAATTGACCTTCACTAGATACCAAAGCAATTGGCACCTTGATCTTGGACTTCCTAGCCCTAAGAATGATGAGAAATTCATTGCTATTATTTATAAGGTACCCAGTCTATAGCATTTTGTTATAGCAGCCCAAGTAGACTAAGACTTACTTTCTAAGCCACCAGGTATACTTCTAAAGAATGAATCCATCGCATTTTACACAAGATGTCTGTGTACGCTGGGGCTGTCCATTCTACCCTGGCCCAGTGACAGGAGCAGGAAGCATTGAGATTTTCCACCCCTTAGAAGTGGAGGAAATGGCAGCAACTAAAAAACTATCTTTCCAGTCTTTAGCTAATATCATTAAACCTTGAAAATGACACACTACCACTCTGTCATATCCCACTGGTTACATGGGCCAACCCTGACACCATAGGAAGGGACACAGTCTGTGAATGCTAGGAGGTGAGCATTGGGGGAGCCTATTTGAGAGCCGGCTACTACCAGGAGGTAGATATTTAGATATTATAATCCCTATTTTATAGGTGAGGAAACTGAGGCTACCATAAGTAATTTTCTCAAGTCGCTGGGGATAGGCAGAGCTGATAATGTGTCCCCAGAACATATCCTTGTAGAGCATTGTCCTGTATCTTGGCCTTACAACAGGCCTTTTTTTTTCTAACTTCCTCTCTTCCCCATACCACATGAGATATTACAAATGAGATATATTTCCTTTTGCTTAGACCATTTCAAAAGTCATTGTTACTTAAGGGTGGAGGTTGGAAGGTTCCCAAAGAATGAAATATACTGAAAACATCTGGCCAAAGTTTCTAACACATACACAATTAAGAAAATGTAACACAGAGACTCAGAATAACAAGACCATTGACCCAATTTCAGAGCTTGACATTCGAAAATGAACACAAGGCACTGTGGGTTGTGTGCACATTTTGTTAAATCCCTCTTTTGAGGGACTGTTTGGGTCAGGCTGTTGTCTCATGGGACTGGGTGGGCTAAATTGAGCAACGTTTTGCTTAAGTAAGTCTGCAAGGTCAGACCTTAGGACACAAAGGCCGGAATGAGCAATTACATTTCCTGTACAATGTGGAACTGTGGGATAACAGTTTGACAACACTATGACTGGAGGACAGTTTGTATGTGAGAAGGACCAGGATTATATATGACATATGATGTTACCTATATGTGATATATGACGCAAAGAGTTGTGAAACAAAGTTTTTTGTTTGTTTGTTTTTAGAGAGATTTTTGCTATAGGGTGCATGCACTTGCTGGATAGACAGAGACAAAGAGACAGAAAGCAAGAAATCACCCTCTCCCCAAGGTGGATGGCCACACTGTAGTCCCTTCTCCTCCATTCTCCTCTTGGGATTTTGGGCACACGTGCATACATACCCAGCATGAGTTTCAAGCTGTTGGATCCCAACTTGAACCACAGTCAGCCATGTGGGAGTTCAGTGACATAGCCATTATGCCATCTGCTGGTCCCAAAGTGGTGTTCTTTTGTTGTGATTTTTTAAATCAAAGTTGTACTGCACTGAACCTAATAATTGTAGGCTATTAATTTAAACTAGGTTATAGCACTGTTCTAGTCTGTTCTGTTGCTAATAATGGGAAGTATTTAGAACTGTGTGATTTGTGTGAATAGAGGGTTATTCAACTCATGGTTGGATGGCTCAAGGCCCAGGGGTCACACCTGGTGAGGAGGTTCAGACTGCATTGCAGCATGTGGAAGGCGGGAGCACGTGCATCTGTGTCCCTGTGTCTCTGTTCTGGTCTCATTTCCTCTCCTTATAAACCCACCAGAAGTCAGTTACAGGGCCCCCACCCTAATGGCCTTAATTCTAATCTCCTCCCAAAGGCTTCAACTTCGTTTTGGTTTTGGTTTTGGTTTTTAATTTTCTCTAGGGTGCTGGAGAGAGCCAGAGAGACAGAAACACAGAGAGAAAGCATCCCCCATGGGGAATGGCCACATGGCAATCCCTTCTCTTCCATTCTCCTCTTGGGTTTTTGGATGTGAATGCACACATACCCCATGTGTTTTTTAAGCCACTGAGTCCAGGGTTCAAACAGTACAGTTGGCCATGGGGGATTCAGCTGCCTTAACCACCACACCAACATCTGGTCTGGCCCCACCTTTTTTTTTGGAGAGGTTTTTGCTATAAGGCGCGTGCGCTCACCAGACAGAGAGAGACAGAGAGACAGAAAGTGAGAAATCACCCCCCAGGGGGGATGGCCACACCGCAATCCCTTCTCCTCCATTCTCCTCTCAGGATCTTGGGCACGCACATACACGCGCCCGGCGTGAGTTTTAAGCCACTGGGTCCGGGACGCGAACCGCGGTCGACTACGTGGGAGTCCAGTGACGTAGCCATTACGCTAACTGCTGGTCCCTGGCCCCACCTTTTAATGCCATAATCAGGAGCCAAGTTTTTACCCCCTCAGTCCTGTCATAACCAATCACAACACATGACTCTTTGGGAGACATTCAAACCATAGGAAGCACGGAATTAATCAAGAAACATACTTGTTTTATTTCGCTTTATTGTATTTTTTTTAGTACTGTGGATGTGCCAAATCCTATTCAAAGTGCTTTAAACATATTAACACATTTTTAAAAAATAATTATTTATTTCATTTTATTTATTCATTTATTTCTTTTAATTGGATCAGAGAGAGACAAGGGTAGGGAAAGAGAGTGAGAAAGCAAGTCGCCAAGTCCAGGACTTGAATCATGTTCTACCATATGGGAATCCAGCCACCTTAACCACCATGCCACTTGCGGGGGGGGGGGGTCCATTAACACATTTTAATTAATCTTGATCCAAGCCCTGGAAATGGATATCATTACTATTACCATTTTATGGATGGAGAAATCAAGGCACAGAGGGATTGAGTAACCAGCCAAGATTACCCAGCTAGTAAATTTTGGAATTTGTGTTCAAACTAGACATTCTGACTTCAGGGCCTAGCTTTCAATCAGGATTTTTGCCTGATACTAAAAGATGAATATAGTTTCCTCCTTTTTGTGACTTTGCATTAGGCCATTCTTGTCATTGAAACCCTGTCCCTCCCAACTCATACCTTTCCCTGCCTGCCTAGCAAACTCTCCATCTTTTTTTAGGAATTTGAGTCAGCTTGGATTTATTCTCTGCCAGGAAACCTTCAGTTACTTGGATAGACTTAGGCTCCTCTTTGTTGTGTTCTCAGTACTAAGGACAGTTGCTGGCTTTTTTGTATACTTAGAGTTAACGTAAGTAAGCGAGAAACCTAATAAATGAACTGAAACCTAGTAGTATGTAAACAAACTGAAACCTGATTTAGGAGTAAATTATTGTAGCAAATAACCAGGTTTCAGCCAATCACAAAGAGCTGAATATCAGCCAATCACAGACAGATAAAACCATGCCCAATTAGACAGATGCCTAACTGTAGCCAATCAGGTGATTTTTCTACTTAGCTTTTGTGGTATCCTGTAAAAGCTTGAGCTCTCTCTGCCGAGCTATCTAAACCTCTTCTGCTTCTGAGTGCTGCTTCTGCCTAATTCATGAATTATTCCTTTTTCAAATACACTCTACCAAGATACTTTGTCTCGGCCTTTCTTTTAACACCAGTGTCTGATCTCTCTTCTCTAACAGATCTTTGACCCACTTCTTCTCCCCACTACTTTAGCAGTATCCCATGTGACTGAGTCTAGCCAACTAGAGCACTAGGGAACCAGGCTCAGACTAGATCATGTGACCCAGGTCTGTCTAATTATGGTGAATCTGGGAATGGGCAGAAGCTGCCGGGGAGAAACATATTGTTGGAGCTGCCAGCAGACTTCTTGACTTTATATACTAAGTGAGAATAAAGCCAAGATGCAGCGAGTAAAAAAGGAGTGAGAGAGAGTGGGAGAGAGGCTTCTGGTAACACTGACTGAGAAGATATCCCACCTACCTAAATTCAAAATATATTCTTGGACTTCATGCACTAACACATTCTGCTTTTGCTTTAAACCAGATTGAGTTTTCTATCATTTTCAACCCAAGGAACACTTACCAATAGGTATATTTCAGTATATACCTGTAAGTGATGCTGATCATAACGCCAAAAGACATCATCTCAAACTCCATAAACTCAGATGTTGAAATCCCAAAAGATGAAAACCTCCAAAGCCTAAAATCCCTAAAATCTAGCATCTCTAATGTCAAAATTCCCCTAAAACACATTCCCCAAATATTAAAACCTTGAATATCAAAATTTTGAAAGTTGATAATCTTAACACAATTCTCATGGGGGGTGAGAGGGGAGGGAGGCTATTTAAGAGAGATAGAAAGCCAAATTCTGAGGAAGGGATTTTTTTTTTTTCTTTCCTCTTCTTTTTTTCTATTTAAAACTGTCAAGATTATTATTTTTTTTTTAAATTTGTCAGAGTGTGCTCTCACCAGAGACAGAGAGAGAAGTAGAAAGCACTCTCCAATGGGATATGGTCATGCCACAATCCCTTTTCCTCCCTTTCTTCATTCTTTTGGGATTTGGGGCATGTACACACATACACCTGGCATGTTTTTCAAGCTTCTGGGACCAGGCTTTAAATCAGGTGGTCGGCCATGTGAGATCTAGCTTCCTTTAACCAGGCCACAGGGCCAGACCTAAATTATCAAAATTAACATTGTTTTTTTTTTTTTCCTGTAGGGCATGTGTGCTTTCTAAAGAAAGAGAGAAAGTGAGAAATCCCCCGTCAAGGGAGATGGCCATAGTGCAATCCCTTCTCTAGTCTCCTCAGGATTTAGGGCATAAATGCACACATGTCTGGTGTGATTTTTAAGCCATTGGGTCCAGGACTCAAACCACACAGTCAGCCATGTGAGATCTAGCCTTAACCTCCATGCCGCCTGCTGCCTCCTAAATTTCACAAATCACTGTGTTGTGTATTTTATCTGTGCATTATTTCTGATAGTAGAGGTGTAAATTGTGTAGACTTTTACAGAGTTCTCATTTTTAAGTGCACTTTTTTTTTTTTTTGGAGAGGTTCTTGCTATACGGCGCGTGCGCTCGCCAGACAGACAGAGAGAGACAGAGAGACAGAAAGTGAGAAATCACCCCCCCAGGGGGGATGGCCACGCCGCAATCCCTTCTCCTCTACTCTCTTCTCGGGATCTTGGGCACGCACGCACATGTGCCCGGCGTGAGTTTTAAGCCCCCGGGTCTGGGACGCAAACCGTGGTCGACTACGTGGGAGTCCAGCGACATAGCCATTACGCTAACTGCTGGTCCCCTTTTTTGCAAATTTTTAACTCTTGAAAGAATATCATCACATTGTTGACTTTGTGTGTAAGCATGAGCATGTTCATGAAAGAATTAAAAACTTCCTCTTGATTTTGTGTGTAAGCATGTGCATGTTCATAAAAAAATTAAAACTTCCTCAGTAAATGAAGAGATGTAGTTTTTGTACATCTGCATTTGTGAAAGACGAAATGTCTAAGCTCTCATTTTTTGGGGCGACTATAAGGTGGTGATCCATTGTGGAATTGTACTTATCTTCCCTCTCATCCCTCGCTCTCTTATAAAAATGCTCCTTTGGAATGTGGATTCTTTACTTCTAAAAACCCTCCCAGTGCAGGCCAGTGCCTTAACCCAGTGGTTGCACAATGTGAATGTGGCCTCTTAGCTGAAGGGAAAGAATCAAAAACAGAATCTGTAAAAACAAAATGGTATGCTACCATTTCATATTACTAGTTTTTTGCCCAACTCTTTAAACTGGTTATTTATCCCTTAAAGAAGAAAAGTAGATGAACATGGAAAATTTAATGCTAAGCAAAGCAAGTCAGACTATAAAAGACAGGCATTGTATGTCCCCACTCAGTATATACCAAATGTCTCTACTCTCCTGCAGAAACTGAAAGAAGGTATAATACTAGGGAGGGCCACGGTAGATACTAAAGACAGTATAGAAAGGGGTAGGTAATAGGGAGTGGGTAATAGGGAGTAGAAGGGAGGGGATTAGGGAAAAAACAAAACATTTAAGAGACACAAAAATGAAAAGTTATCTGTTGATAATGTATACGGTAATGTCTCTGACTTGACTAATAAGCACTGTATTGATGCTGGGAAAGCCACGTTGTACACTGTAAAGACGTACAGTGAGTAAATGTAAAATTAAAGAAACTGTGAGATTCTCATGGCTAGGAAAAGTGTCTGTAAAGAGTTCTGGATCTAGGCTCCTGGGTTCAAGATCTGACCTTCACACTGTCTGTAGGCTCTTGGATACGTTATTAAATTTCTCAATGTCTCTGTTTCCTCCTCTCTGAAACAGAGATAATAATCCTTATACCAGACGGTGGTGGTGCAACTTAAATCATTTCTCTATGTAAAGCACAGGACAGAGCTTGGCACATAATAGGTGTTAACCAATGTCCACCAGTATTATCTCTATTGCTTAGCACAGTTGCACATAGTAGGTACTCAATGTATATTTCTTGAATGAGTGAATGAATGAATGAATGAATGGATTATGTTGCCACTGGGTGGCAGTGGAGCCTCACTCACAATGACTCAACCAAAGAAATGCAGGACTGTACTTAGCAATTTACACAAACTCCCTCACCAAGTCCAGAAGCACCTCGTGAAGAACTGAGCGTCATTTAGGCCTCAAAGAGAATTTCTCCTCTGTCATCCTTCCTTACTCTTCAACCTCTGCCTTCTCTTTACTGTGATAAATCTTTTCCCTTTTCCCACTTAATAAGCATTAGTCAGCTTAGGCACCATAACAAAGTACTGCACACGAGGTAGTTTAACCACAGACATTTATTTTCTCCTAGTTCCAGAGTCTGGAAGTCTGTGGCTGAAGTGCTGTCCCGGCTGGTTTCTGGTGAGGCTTCTCTTCCTGCTCACCTTTTCATTGTATCCTCACATGACGTCTTCTCTGTGCTGCATGGAGAATAAGAAGTTCCTCTGGTGTCTCCTCTTCTAAGGATACCAATCCTATCAGATTAAACCCCCCCTTATGACCTTATTAAACCTTAATTACTCTCTGAGGTCAGTCTTTATTTCTATACCTGTCCTTATTTCTAATCCCGAAGGCTCATACTTCCTGTCATTGCATTTCGTTTTTCTTTCTTACACCCTAAGCCCCATCCCTTCCCCTCTGTGTGGCTTTTCTAGGACTAGTTGTATTGGTTGTAAACTGAGCAACTCCAGCTGGGCGCCACTTAAATCACGTCAGCACAGAGTTGGGTATGATTACAAGTGTCAAGCAGATGGCAGTGACATGTTTTGAGGAAAGGGAGTCGTTGGCCCCTTTGTTTTTCTCCATAGTCTGCCTTTCCTCCTCTTCCTCCTCTTTCTTCGATTTCTCTCCTTCCTTCCTTTCCTCTTCAGACAGAACTTTCTTCATATCTATAAAAAGATTATGTAATTCATCACACCACATATTTGCTCGATACCATTGCTGATCCAGGCCCTCTGTAGTTGCCTAACCTTGCACCCCAACCTGACACCTTTGAACCAGCCAGTCTACCAACCTTCAGGAGGTCAATACCCAAAGGAATGAATCTTCATGATTCTTGGATCCCTCATGGTCTTCATTTACCATGGGGCAGACCTAAGGGACCCAAACAGGGAGGGGAAGCATAGAGTATTGTAACATGCACTAGTATTTACTGAGCACGTATGTGCTGTGCATGGTTCTACTCCTTCCCTATGTAATACATTTGGACATCAAAATGATCTTCTCGTTTTCTAAGTAAGAAAGCTAAGCTGCAGAGAATGTGGCAGAGAAGTTTAATTGTTTCTTACCTTCCATTTTCTCTTCCTTTTTTATTTAAAAGTTTTAAAATTTAATTTATTATTATTATTTTTTTTTAATTTGAGAGAGAGAAATAGAGAGAGAGAGAGCACCAAAGTAAGAAAGCAAGTCTGGGACTTGAACGACGGTCGGTGGAGGGAGTTCAGCACCTTAACTACCATACAGCCTGCCAGCCCCTTCCTTTCCTTTCTTCTTTTTTTTTTTTTTTTTTTTTTTTTTTGAGAGGTTTTTGCTATAGGGTGCGTGCGCTCACCAGACAGACAGAGAGAAACATGGAGACGGAAAGTGAGAAATCACCCCCCAGGGGGGATGGTCACGCCGCAATCCCTTCTCCTCCATTCTCCTCTCGGGATCTTGGGCACGCACGCACACGTGCCTGGCATGAGTTTTAAGCCCCCGGGTCCAGGATGCGAACCGCGGTCGACTACGTGGGAGTCCAGCGACATAGCCATTACGCTAACTGCTGGTTCCCCCTTTCCTTTCTTTAAATAACAGAAACCCATGAATTGTGACTCAGCACATGGTTTCTGAAGAACGGTCTACATTTCTCAACCTCACTTACCATTTGATGTGTCCGTGTAATGAAAGTCTGGCCAATTGGGTGTGAGTAGAAATGATGCCTGCGATTTCAGGCTTCCCGCCTTAAATAAGGAAGCTGCTTCCTTCGAAGTCCTCTTTTCTTGTCCTGATGGTGGGGAAGAAGTGAGCCATCTTTGACCATGAGGGAGAGAACAACTGAGTTCCCATCTGGGAAACACAAAGGGAACCTGGTGCCCGGATGAACTTATTGGAGCAAAGCCATGTGCCTCTTCTATCTTCAGATTATCACATGAACAAGAAATCCACTTCTATCTTCTTTGAATCATTGGATTTTGGAGTGTCTGTGTTGGAGCATCTTTACCTAAGTTGCCACTAAATGGAAAGGTTAAGTAGCGTGCACCAACAACAGCTAATCATGACAGCAGAAGGATTTGACTTTTATCCTAAAGAAAAGATTTACAATTAATTCCTTACATAGCCTCTGAGATCAAACCAGATAATATTAACAGTTGACTTAATGAAATGGGAACTCAAATATATCTATTAATACATGTTTGTTTGTCTTTAACTCTTGCTCTTTTACTTTGTTTCAAATGTGCAACAATGCTTTCAGCAATTACAATTTAGGCTTCTTATTTCAACAGATCTGTTTTAATGGAAAAAAGACATATATAACTTGATCAGGGGGTATAAGTAGAAATGCAGTTATCCAGGCATGCGAAAAGCCTAGCTAATTGGCCAATGCTATAAACTGAGCCTGCCGTTAACTTTGGGACAATGACCTATATTTCAGGCAAAATAGCAAGAGGAACATTAAAGTTCCTTTAGTTTTAATATAGTAGTGGTTGCTCTAATCTCACAAGCCATATTCAGAATTATCTGGGAGAATATACAATAGGGAATGGATACTTTGATCTTTGCATAGTTTCCTTCTTGGTAAATTAGCTTATAATTTCAAGCCAATTCTCATCCTGCAATTTCCTGCCAACTTTTGTTCTCTGTAAAGTTTACCTTTGCTTCTTCCATCTCTGCCCCTACGCATTCAACAAACACTTTATCTTTCTATTTTTCCAGATTTCAATGGAATAGTTTACAGAAACAAATCATATGATAACAGCCCTTGAAACCCTCTTCTACAGCATGACATTAATTTGGGGCTCTGTTTTCTCTAAAACTTTTCATTTGCCCCTTATTGATATAAAATATAGTTATGGGGCCAGCAGGGGGCGTGGTGGTGAAGGTACTGGACTCCCACATAGTAGACCATGGTTTGCGTCCCGGACCCAGTAGCTTGAAAATCACCCAGGCTCATGTGCATTTGCCAAAAAATCCCAAAAGAAGAATGGAGAAGGGATTGTGGGTTGGCCACACCCACCCCCTGCCATGTGGTGATTTCTCACTTTCTCCTCTCTCTCTCTTTCTCTCTCGTGAGTACATGCACCCTATGGGAAAAAAAAAAAAAAAAAAAAAAAAAAAAACTAAAAAAATTTACATTTGAAGATTTAGAGGTCATCTAAGTGGAAACCGCTTGATTCTCTAGGGGGAAAAAGTCAGAGTAAAATAATTACAAACATATTGAAAGAGCAGAGTCAATTTTGTCACCAATAATTTTTAGTATTTCTGAGATTGCCATTTGTTATTACACTTTGTTTCTGCTTCTCAGACAAAACACGTTCTAAGCAAATTTGAATTTATTTTTATAGATGAAGTCAATAAATTTAACATGATTGCTCTAAAAAAAAAAAAAAAAACCCTTAAACCTGAATAAATTCATTTGGATCTCATCCACATTTGCTATGGTTTGTTAATGAGTTGATTTAAAGTTTATTTTTCCAGTCCATTTGAGAAAAAGCACTAGAAAAACAATGTAAACAATCTATTTTAAAAGCCATATGGGTTCCGAGCTCTTGAAAAAGCTTTCATGCTATCAACTTCTCTATAAACCAATTATTTTGATAATGACAATCTTTTTAGAGAGGTTTTTTGCTACAGGGTGCCTATGTTCGCCAGAGAGACCGAGAAAGATGGAGACAAAAAGATAGAAATCACCACCACCCCCAGGTGGTGTGGCCATGCCACAATCCCTTCTCCATTCTTCTCTCGGGATTTTGGGCATACATGTACACACACTCAGAGTGAGTTTAAGCCGCCTGACCCGGGATTTGAACTGCAGTTGACTATGTGGGAGTCCAGCGACGTAACCATTACACCACCTGCTGGATGTGACAAATGATTTTCAACATTCCTGACTTCCCCTCCAATATCTCTATTCTGAGTCCCTCTCTGTATTCAAATACAAAGAAATTACAGGTGTGCACCGCCCCATCTGACTGCCTACGAATTTCTTTTCCTTTCTTCTTCTTCTTTTTTTTTTAATTGCTAGAGGGTGCCCACATTTACCAGACAAAGAGAGAGAGAACAAAGGCACCCCCTTCCCCCAGGGGACCATGGTCGCTCTTTCTCCATTTCTCTATCCTACCAGGATTTGGGGCAGCACACACGTGTGGTCTATGTGGTTTTAAGCCATGGGGCCAGCATTCAAACCTCAGTAGAGGATATGGGATCCAGCTACCTGATATGCGTGTATTGAAGAAACACACACTACCATCCCTTTGCAGGACTGTGGGTACACTACAGCAGTTACTGGCCCCTGTAATGCTTTCTGCATGGAGACTAGAAGGATTACACTAAGTAGGTAGGATGCAGTTGAAATATAGGTTCAACTTCCAAGAGGTCAGGAGTAGGACTGCCATGAAAATTATGTGTGCTGCGATCAGAGCGTGGAGAGGTGGATAAAGGCCGGGGAATGCCGTTTGCATGTCAATGGCGCCCCCTAGTGTTCTGTGCTGCATGAGCTTCATTTTCAAGAAAGGTCATGCTAGATGGAGAATGTCCACATCCAGCATCTTAAGCCAATTACTTGCATCTCCATGATTTTCTCTAAAGCCTCAATCAGTCCTCTGCAGTTACACTGCCTGCACACTCCACGGAACCAATCTGGTGCATACTAGCAGGTTTGCCACGTGGGCAAACTCCTTTAATAAATTTGAATGAAAGCAAAGTTCTATCTTTTGGCAGAAAAGGGTCTTCACTCTCTCCCAAAGTGTTGTGCTTCCCACCATCTGCTTAACCACTGCTGAAGGGCCACTGCTAAGGTGAATTTTCATCTGCTTCCTGCCAGCAGCTGGCTCCTACATTGGACTTATCTCTAATTATTTGCCAGACCAGCCAATTAGTCTCCTCACCCTTCCTGCAATGTCCCAGGGAAGCAATATCATAACCAGAAGTCCCTCATTATCCCACTTCTTCTAAGCACTGTGATTCTAAACGCCTACCATGGGACAGAGCTTATTTGCACATGGCTCTTTAACCCTTTTTTGAAAGACTTCAATTCAGCGTATACACACACACACACACACACACACACACACACACACACATTTACAGCCTGGTCTAAGATAGGACACAGGTGAGAGTACGAAGCATTCAAACACATTTCAAAGTGAGACATGGGTCAGATGGTGGCATGGTGGTTAAGAAGGATGGATCCCTCATAGCCAACTGCGTGGTTCAAATCCCAAGCCTGGTGGCCTGAAAAACACCTTAGGCACATGTGTGTACATGCCCAAAATCCTAATAGGAGGAAGAGATGGAGGAGAAGAGATTGTGCTATGATTATCGCCCTGGGGGGGTGCTTTGTCACTTTCTTTCTGTCCCCCACTACCACCACCACAAGCATACACACCCCCTAGCAAATTAAAAAAAAAAATAAAGTGAGATTAATTTCAGATGGAATGCAGTTTAAGGAGGTAATATTTCTATTTAAGCACAGCATGGAAGGGAAAACATAACAACTACATTTTCTGATCCTCTCTGCAGGACATTTTCTTCATTTGTGGATTTGTTAGTATGAAAGAAATCTTATAAAGGTGTAACATCGAATTGCACTAGGTTATACATTTAACCAAGTATCTTTAGTAGAAATGAGTATAGTTACATTGAGGGACACTTCATTCCCCCAAAGCTACAATGCATGGCTCCCTCCCAGGCCACACCAAAGAGATTCTTTTAGTTGTCATCCTGGAAACATCCGCGGGATTCCGGTGCATGTGGATAAGGGTTTTTCACCTTCAGACATTCCTGCCTGATGCCCAAAGAAGATGCATAATTTGGGTATGTCATTCAAATATTGCATCTACTCAGATATCTGAATAAACTGCCCACAAGGCTGGACAGAGTGGACAGCTGCTTCAGCCTTATGGAACAGGGGTTGGTGGTGCTTCTCTTATTCTAGCTCCTGAGAATCACTCTGTGAGCAGGTTCTACCCTTCACAAGACACCTTTCATACTCTGTGACTCCCTTTCCCCATTGTTGTCACAATCGAGCAGCTTCTGCCATTTTCCCTGTAAGCCCTGCTCTTAACTGAACCCTCTTCTGCCAAAGACAGAACAGAGGTGGAAGATATTTGTGGGGCAGGCACGGTGTGCACACCAGTGTAGACACATCCGTGCTTTCCACGCTTGCTCTTGTTACAAGTTCTTTGTGATTACTGTATATGGGGGAAAGCTGAGTTGGTGAGGTTCAGCTCTTCTCGATGGCTGGGGTAAGGCTTGCACAGAGGACAAACCCTACCGTGAACCACTCCCCTGAGGTCAGCAGTAGAAAGAGCCCATTTTTCCATAAATAACCACAGGGCTGTTGTCCGTCAGTGAATAACGTAAATGAAACACTGAGGACACAATCCCTGGCTGGCATGTGGAATGCGACACCTCAGGGTCAACTATTACCAAGATCTCGCATCTTCTAGGCCAGTGTTTTGAACAAGCACTCAGTAAATGTTGGTTCATGGAAGGACCCTTAAACCCTGGGCCATGCTGGCAGCTCAAGCTGTCTCAGGAGAATCTCCTTGGTTTGATTTTTCTTATATCCTTGGCAAAAGGGGGGCATTACTCCTAAGGATGACTCTTGAATCTTGAACCAGTGAGATGAGCCCTGCAACCTGGTTCCAAGTTGGGGAGCTTCTGCTTTGGTGGTGCACTGAGGACTCCTATTGGCAACAAAAGCATTCAGGAAGCAGGTCCTGGTCAGATAATAAAGCAAACTGTTAGAGCCAGTTGCTGCAGGAAGTAGCCGAGGCCTCCAACAATGCGGTTGCACCAGATTTCATATACAATAAGGAGGGCTGGTCCCTCTAGAAAGGAGAGAGTCAAGGGTTCCTTTGAGAAGGAACTAATTCCTGCAAAGCAGGAAACCTCAAGGCGCACACCGGCCGAGAGGAGACAGGGCACCTCCCCAAAGTGATTCATTTGCCCCTTCTGAACCCGGAAGCTCAAGCCCAGTCCTGTACCTCTTTGGTGCCTCTTCTCTTACTCTAGCTCCTGAGAATCGCTCTGTGAGCAGGTTTCCACCCTTCACAAGACACCTTTCATACTCTGTGACTCCCTTTCCCCATTGTTGTCACAGCTGAGCAGCTTCTGCCATTTTCCCTGTAAGCCCTGCCCTTAACTGAACCCTCTTCTGCCAAATGAAGACGCATTTCATTCACACACCTGAATGTCTGTCTTCCTAGAGGTTGTCAGTTGTGCAGCCTCCAGCGTTACAAACCAAAAAAGATGTGCGATCAGGTGCAGAAACGCTTCCTGTTCATGGACTCTACCCAAGAGTTGCTGTTCTCTTTCTCCAGATCCTCTCCCTTCAGCCTTACAGGGAGGAAGCTCTTTACTTTTCAAGAGATCCTAAGTGTGGGGACCAGCTGCTCCATGGGTATGGAGCTTTTCTGGGGGAGTGATGACAACATTTTAGAACTGAACGGCGGTGGCAATGGCCCACTTTTGTGAATGCGCTAAATGCCCCTGGATAGTACGTTATAAAACGGTTCGTTTTATGTGGCTTTGATGTGCTTTTTCCACCAAATATTGACCAAGAGTCTCAGGTAAACAGGTTTAGGGAAATTTTCGAGATGGAGGAATGAGGAAATACCTAAGAGGAGGAGGTGGTGGTGTCTGCCCTCCTCTCAGCCCAAGCCAGAGGCTACAAGAACAGAGAAGGGAAATGGAGACCCAGTGGGCACAGCTGTTCCGAGCAGCGTAGGAGGTGTGTGGCCTGGGCGGACTGCATCAGTAGGACCTCAGCTTGCCGCTCAATTAAAACAACTAGAAGGGTTCATTTTTATAGAAAGATAACATTTCTTTTGTGCGAAGTCTGTTTGACTGGGCTAGTGACAACAGGCTATTCAGGTTCCTGGGATTAACTCATTTATCCTACAAGCAAACAATGCTAAGCATCTGACTGCCTGCCCCTAGAAACTTTGAAGGTTAATTACCAAATAAAGAAGCCAGCATTCAGAGGATGTCCTTTCACTGCTGCCTCAGTGGAAGCTTCTGGAGGCTTTTTGTACCTGGTAGGGTCGTCGGAAGTACAGGACGCCCGTTCAATTTGAGTTTCAGACAAAGAACAAATACTTTCAAATATTCATTACTTTTTGAAATCGATAAATACAACTTGAATATATTTAAAACGGGCATTATATATGAAATACATACGCATTGTGGAATGTCTAAATCAAGCTAATTGGCCCGCCGTACCTCACATACTACTCATTTTCTGTGGTGAGGAAACTCATTGATCTAGTCACCACGTTGTACAATAGATCTATTGAACTTATTCCTTCTACCTAACTGAAATGTAGGTATAAAAGGGAACCAGCAGTTAGCGTAATGGCTATGTCGCTGGACTCCCAAGTAGTCAACCACGGTTCGCGTCCCGGACCCGGGGGCTTAAAACTCATGCCGGGCGCGTGTGCGTGCGTGCCCAAGATCCCGAGAGGAGAATGGAGAAGAAGGGATTGCGGCGTGGCCATCCCCCCTGGGGGGTGATTTCTCGCTTTCTATCTCTCTGTCTCTCTCTGTCTGGCGAGCGCACGCGCCCTATAGCGAAGAAACCTCTCCAAAAAATAAAAATAAAAAAATAAAAGAATGTTGCGTCCTTTGACCATCATCTCCCCAAATCTGGCCCCTGGCAACTACCATTTTACTCTCTGCTTCAAAGAGTTTGACTTTTTTAGATTATATAGAGACGTGAAACCATGCCATATCTGTCTTTCTGAGCCTGGTTTATTTCACTTAACATGATGACCTGCAGGTCCATCCATGTAGTTGTAAATGAC
This sequence comes from Tupaia tana, assembly GCA_026018925.1. NCBI lineage: Eukaryota > Metazoa > Chordata > Mammalia > Scandentia > Tupaiidae > Tupaia > Tupaia tana. The sequence continues at coordinate 200,475,498 of JAKSZU010000006.1, forward strand.
AAGATTTTCTCTTAAGGCTGAATAACATTCCGTCGTGTACATACACAACATTTTCTTTCTTCATTCATCCACTGATGGCCACGTAGGTTGATTCCATGTCTTGGCTATCGTGAGTAATACTGCAGTGAACAAGGCAGTTTAAATATTTATTTGACATAATTATTTTATTTCCTTTGGATATACACCCAGTAGGGGGATTCCTGGGATATATGGAGGTTCTAATTTTAATTTTTTGAGGAACGTCTTTACTGTCTTCCATAATGGTCGTATTAATTTAGATTCTCATCACTTGTGTACGAAGAACAAATAATTCTTAAGTACATCCCATACAATATTTAAGACATTATTATACTACGAAAGTATTCATCCTTAATTGGAAATTCAAATGTAATGAAATGCCTGAAATTTTTATTTTCTGAATCTGGCATCCCTATGAAGGACTCTGCGATTCTGGCTGACAGGATTCCTGGCTGTCTAGGTTGTCAATTCAGAACATGGCTGGTCTCCTCTGGGATATGCTCTGCCCCACCAGCTTTTTCCTTGGGGGATTACTCAGTCTCTGAAATGAGTAAATAAGTAAGCCGCCAGGTCTGGGACTCAAAGCACGATCAGCCATGTGGGAGTCTAGCATCCTCAACCACCATGCCACCTGCTGGCCCCAAAAGTCTCAAACTTGTAAACTAACAGCCTCAGGCCTTATTTTGCTAGCTGATAACCTGCTGGTGGCAGCTGTATCCCCTCCAGTTTCTACCAGGTGGGAGACATCCTGCAGCTTCAAACCTTCCAAATGAAAACTAGCTGTGACCAGTTGGTGGCTGTGAAAGGGGCTGGATTTGACTCATGCCTCGGCACCTTGGCTCCGTAAGAAGAGCTCCAGACTGTGGGGCTGCGGGGTTGGAGGGGTACTTCCTGGGAGTTGCTCAGAAGTGACCCTTCTGGATTTTGACATTTGCTCTTACTTTGGTTCTCTTGAGTGTTCCAAGGCCAATGAGGACTATGTGAGGAAGAAAGCACCCCATAGTGGGGAGATCTTTTATAAATAGCAATTCAACAGGGCTGGGTTATGCTTCCCCAGCCGCAAGCCAGACACCCATTATTAATGCTCACTTGCCTCAGTTGAGACCTAGACTCAATTGTGGGACAGTAGGAACAAAAGAACTCTCCGTTGACATCTAACCCCTGGAAATGATTGCCGAGACTGGTAATAAGCAGCACCCTCCTGCCTCCTCAAGCCCACCTTTCTGCCCCTGGGCCTCGTTTGCTTAACAATGTGAAGGAGGAAAAAGAAGTTGTGCCCTCCCAACTAGAGCCAAACCTGTTCCCATCCTACCCTGGGCTGGAGGAACCTGCCAAAGGCTGAGTTGGCCGTCTTGTGTGTCTCTGTCAGTGGAGGCGCCCTCCCAGACCCCCTGGAACACACAATGCTTTGACTCCTGCTCCAAAACACTGACACTCATTGCCAACAAGGTCCCCACCTACCACCCCTTCCTGGAAAATGTGATGGAGGCAGGGTGGCCGGCCAACTCCAACACCACCTGGCCGCCGGCAGCAGCCCTGGATGCTGGCCCGGAAGCAGGCCTGGCCCCGGCCACAGACAGCTCCTCGGGGATGTGCCTGGACCGCACATCCTCCTTCTCACAGCTTCAGCTTCCTGTGGTGCTGCAGAGTCACCTTTGTTGGCTTGGGTCTCTCCGACCTCAGATGACATGGGAAATGGAGGCCAGTGGGTGACACAGGGAGGTCGTGCTGTGACATGCTGCTATCCGGCGTAGGGTGGGACACATTGTCCCCGGAGAGGGAGGGTAACTTCCCACCACACCCAGCCACAGCCCAGCCTTTCCAGGCACCCTCCTTTCCATCTGGCTCTGAAAACGTGCGCCCAGGACTGTGGTCCAGTTGCTGTCGGAGGTGACATGCACTTCATGGGCGATCTAACACTCAAGTCTGTCTACTGCTTTTGGAAGCATTAACTCCCTTCAGCATAGCTGGATTTTTGAGATTTTTTTTTTGGAGGGGGTGGACAGACATAAAAGCTTATTTACAAAGGTTTTCGTACTAAATGGTGTCATGCTAAAATATCTCAATAATTCCAGCAGCTGCTCACTGAAATTATGCACTCAAATCATTTTAAAAAATAATTGTTTATTTCATTTTTATTTATTATAATGATTATTTTTTAAACTTTGCTATTAGGCATGTGCACTCACCAGAGAGAGAGAGAGAGAGAGAGAGAGAGAGAGAAGGGAGAAATGTGAGAAAGCAAGCTGCCAAGTCCAGTACTCAAACCATGTCAGTCATGTGGGAGTCCAGACCTTAACCATTATGCTACCTGCTGGCCCCTCAAATCACTTTTTTAAATGAATTATTTTAATTGCCAGAGGGCATGTATGATCGCTAGAGAAAGAGACAGAAGCATGATCACACCGAAATCCCTTTCCCTCCCCTTTACGATCCTATGAGGCTCTAGCCTATCAGACACACGCCTGGAATATTTTCCCATCTGCAGAGGTGAGGACTCCAAACATCGTTGACTACGTAGGATCTGGTTCGCTACTCACGAACCCGAGTTTAATCACTGCTCCACAGGGCCAGCCCTTGAATCATTTCCCCAGAAATTTGTAAATACAACACGTTTTTCTCAAACATTTCAGACTGGAAGTGACTCTCTCACATTCGCCTTGTCAGACACAACACCGGGTGGCCTCAGCCAAATCCCAAAGGAATAAGAATATAAATAAAATTTGGCTCACTCACTGAGGTCTCTCCAAAGACTAAACAAAGCAATCACTTAAATAGTAAGCAAACCTGAGAAGACAGACCTTCCCTTTTGGACAGACAGTGCAGGAACTCAATTTTCCACGTGCACACAACTATGGAGACCACCAGATGACTGAAGTGATGTCAGAGACCCTTTTTTTTCCTCATATTTTTTCCAGCCACCCTTTGTGGAGGATCTTTCATGTACCATTGCCCTATTTCTTCTCAGCCTGGGGCTCCCATATGTGCCATCCTCTGCCCAGGAATGCTTCAGGCTTCAGCTTAAATATCAGTTCCTCAGAGAAGCCTTTCCTGACCACCCCCTTCAACCTTGGCTTAGCTTCTCCTGTTATCATTTCTTATTGTTCTTATCACCATTATAACATTGACTACAAATGGTATTTTCATTTACAAATGCTATTTTTCCCCTCCATGGGGCAAAACCAGAGAGACACACAGAAAGGAAAGGTGAGAAATCACCTCTCCAGGGGGAATGGCCACGCCACAATCCCTTCTCCATTCTTCTCTCAAGATTTTGGGCATGCACACACATAAACTCGGCATGATTTTCAAGCCATTGAGTTCGGGACTCAAACCACAGTTGGCCATGTGGGAGTCCAGTGCCTTAACCATCACACCACCTGCTGGGCCTAGCATTTTCATCTTTAATTGTGTGATGATGTTCCTTCATAGGCTACAAGCTCTGTCTCTGCAAGAAAAGTGTTGTGAGTTGGATTGTGCTCCCCCAACCCCCAAAAAAGATACATTAAAGTTCAAACTCCTAGTACCTCAGGATGTGACATTATTTGGAATAGAGTCCTTGTATATATAACTAGTTGAAATGAAGTCATCCTAAACTATAGTCAGCCCCTAACTCAATATGTCTGGTGTCCTTACCAGAAAATGGCTATGTGAAGACAGAGACACAGGGAGACAATATGTGCTGATGGTGGAGACTGGAGTTAGTTAACTGCAAACCAAGGAACACCACCAGAAGTTAGGAAGAGGCAAGGGAGGACTCCCTCGCAGCTTGCAGAAGGAGCATAGCACTGCCATGTTAACTTTGGACTTCTAATGTCCAGAACTGAGACAATAAACTTTTGGACTTCTAGCCTCCAGAACTGTGAGGCAATAAAATGTTTAAACCATCCAGCTTGTGGTACTTTATAACAGTTATAGAAAGTTAATAACAGGGATGTAGCAGGGATAGTGTCTATTTTGTTAACTGCTGTATGTTCAGAGTCAAACCCAGTGCCAAGAGCATAGTATGTGCTCAGTAGACACACATCTATGAATGAATGAGCAGCATCTCAAGGATTCACCTTTGAAAAACCAAAGAATTTCTCTCTGGTGGTTGACTGTTTCTGAGATTGACTTACACTACTTTGAGAAATTGTATCTTTTAATAAAACCAACAACCAGCAAGCCAAAGACCTAAGAAACTTCCTTTGTTATCTTTCCTCTGACAACACTGATAGGAGGAATACTGAAGTTCTTAAAGTATCTAGCTAGAACTTAAAACAGGACTTTCCTTAATGGTTACTATGTGTTAAACTTCTGCTTCCAAGGAAGTGAAGTGAGTGAGTATATCCTTCAGAACTATGGTTTGAATGTCCCCCTCAAATTCATACCTTAAGATTTGGTTGTAATGGGGCCAGCAGATGGCCTAGCAGTTACATCACTGGATTCTCACATGGCTGACAGTGGTTCAAGTCTTGGACCTGGTGACTTGAAACTCATTCTGGGCACATATGCATGTGTGACCAAGATCCCAGGAGGTTAATGGAGGAGAAGGGATTGCAGTGTGGCCACCCCTTTGGGGGATGATTTCTCACTTTCTCTCTCACCATCTCTGTCTCTCTCTCCCTCCAGCAAGCTCATATGCCCTAAGATAAAAACCTCTACAAAATAATAATAATAATAATAATAATAATAATAATAATAATAATAATAAAGAAAGAAAGAATTGGTTGTGATGGAATTAACAGGGTAAAAATTTAATCCACTTATCTTATTGAAAGGTGGAATTTTGAGGAGATTAGGGTTGAGATCATCAGGGTAGGGACCCTATGATGACTCCTAGTGGGTTTATAAGGATAAGGAATCAGTCCAGAACAGAGACACACGGACACAGATCCATGCGCTCCTGTCCTCTACCATGCTGTAAAGTAGCCTGAAGACTCTCACCAAGTGCATCCCCTGGACCCTTGACCTCTAACCATGAGCTGAATAGCCTTTTATTTTAATAAATTATCCAGATTCACAGATTCAGGTACTTTCTGTTATTAACAATGGAGCAGACCAGAATATTTAGAAACATTTTTTTCCCCTTCACATTATTTCCATAGGGATTGTGTGCTTGCTAGGGAGGGACAGAGAGAGAGAGAGAGAGTGAGAGGGAAAGTGAGTAATCACCCCTCAGGTAGGATGGCCAGGCTGCAATTCGTTCTCCTACAATCTCTTCCTGGGACTTTGGGCAGGTATGCACATATATCCAGCATGTTTTTCAAGCCATGGGTCCAGGACTTGAACTATCAAGTTGGCCATGTGGGATCCAGTGTCTTAATCACCAATCCACCTGCTGGGCCCAGGGAACACTTATTAAAGAGTGTCCAGGACAAGCCATAGGAGTTGGATATCATAGGTCAGGGTGGTATAAAGAAAGGGAACACCATGCTTGTTCTCAAGAAGCCCATAAAGCTTAGTGATACATAGGTTGAGAGGATAAACAAAAAACGGCTCTTATTGTGTAGAAGCCATTGATTCCACATGATGAGTCTGTACCCTTGTTTAATATAATTTAATATAAAATTAGTGGACTGGACCCATAGACAAGAGCTACCCCTTCCTGGGAGAGCCAGTGAGGTTACAGAGGGGGCAACATTAGAACTGGTACCTATGTGGCATTCCCTATCTGTCCCCTTTAGCACAGCAGTTCAGCGAGCTAGTAAGAGTGGGAACCAAATTTGCATATCTTGAGGAAGTACTTAGGGAAGGTCAATTATATCTCTAAGCAGTTTGGCTTTAAAAGAGGAAAAGAGTCTAACTAGCATTAGTTAACTGTTGTAACAAGCAACTCCAAAGTTTCAATGTTTCAGTGGCTTAACATAACAAAGGTTTATTTATTTTTATATTGGTGTGTGCTTTTATGTTTTGTTTTATTTCTTTTTTTCCTGAGCAAGGGGATGAGGGAGAGACAGAGACAGGCACCTTGATGGGGTGACAGGACTTACACGGTGATCCATCTCTAGTTTTGACTAGCCCCAGATCATGGACACACACGTGTCCAGTGTACTCAGGGAAGTCTCAGGATACAAACCTGGAACTTGCCCATGTGGGTCAGCCACTCAGAGCATTGCCTTGCTACTGTGCTACTAGTTTCCCTATGATTTATTTATTATTCGTGTCACAGTTTGCTGTATGTTGGCTATGGAGGAAGGGAAGGTAGGAGGAGAGGATGCTTGTGCTCCACACAGCCATTCAGGGACCCAGGCTCCTTTCATCCAGTAGCTCCACCATCTTCTAGACTAAGGCTGCTCAAGCTGTGGTCCATAAGCCAGTGCTAGTTCATGACCTCTTTGCTACCAGTTTACGACGTGGTAATTCTAGAATGGAGTGTTTAGAAACTTTTATAGCAATTGGACAAAATAACTTTTGATCTGTTGAATAGAACAATAAAAATGGAAATTAGATTCTATTTTGTCTTTCTTAAATTTAATTTTCTTTTTTTAACAGTCATTTTATTTATTATTATTTTTGAAATTTTGGTACAGGTCATGTGCACCTGCTCACTAAGAGAGAGAGGGAAAGAGAGCGAGAGCTGGAAAGTGAGAGAGCGAGTCACCAGGTTCGAGACTCGAACTGTGGTCAGCCATGTGGGAGTACAACACCTTAACTACCAAGTCACCTGCTGGCCCCCCAAATCTAATTTTCTTAGTAATTTACTATGTATTTATTTATAACAAAAATATCAGGCGACAAAGGATTGGAAACATTTTAAATAATCCTCAGTACAGAAGCACTCTGCTAGGTAGCAGCCTCAGAAGCTTGGATGCTCTCTACCCGAGCAGCCACCGAAGGGGAAGAGGGAGGGGACGGAGGATCACCTGGAAGGTTGGAGGCCTGAAAATGGCAGACACCACTTCTGCCTTACTCTCACATGGAGCTCAGTCATCTGGCCTCACCTAATTGTGGGGGAGTCTGGGAAATGTAATCTTCCCGTGTGGCCAGTGAGAAGAAAGCAAATGAAATCTGATGAACACACAGTATTATTTGCCCATACCCTTGGTTCCTTTCTGCCCTCACAGCCTACATACAATCCACTGACTATCATAATTGATTCTGCATCCAGTTTGAGGATATGTCAGACATTTGTGGAAAATGGAATTAAAATATAAGTTCTTTTTGGTACAGAAAATTTTGAAATCCACCATAGCTCTTTTTTTCTTTTTCAGGTTTATTTATATATCAATATTTCTTCTATGAGCAAGAGGGAGAGAAACCTATGACAGTCTTGATCCACCACATGCTTCAGCCAGGCCTGCCCATGTGCGTGTGTGTGCCTGGTGTACTCAGGGAGGTGCCTGGATGCACACTTGGGACCTCACGTTGTACCACTCTGCCCACTCTACCCAGCCCATGTCGTTTTTATATAATTCTCATTTATGTTTCTAAGAGAGATTTTTGCTATAGGGTGATTGCGCTCGCCGGAGAGACAGAGAGAGATAGAGAGACAGAAAGCAAGAAATCACTCCCCAAGGGGGATGGCCACACCACAATCCCTTCTCCTCCATTCTCCGCTTGGGATTTGGGGCACACACGCACACATGCCTGGCAGGAGTGTTAAAGCGCTGGTCCGGAACTTGAATCGCAGTCAACTATGTGAGAGTCCAGCAATGTAATCATTATGCCATTTGCTGGTCCCATCATTTTCCAGGAACTTTTCTAGGACTCCCATAGAGCCCCGTGTATCCACAGCTCTTTTTTCTACTTCTGCTGTTCCACTCCAAACCACCTGACTGGTCTCCCTGTTTCTGCTCTGGCCTCCACCTTCCTCTGCCCCCACTCCCACTTTCCACAACCTTTCTCTGCATATTGGGGATAATACTTTTATTTATGGTTGAAATAAGGATGTCTGAAATTTGCTTTAAATAATTTAGTGAAAGAAGAGAGTTGGAGGAATACAGATGAAATAAGATTGCCCATGCATGAGTAACTGTTGAAGCTAGATGAATGGAACATGGAGGTTTATTGTACTTTTCTATTTTTATATTTGTTTGAAATTTCTAGCATGAAAATATTTATTTTTTAAGTTTATTTACTTATTTCTCCCATTAGAGAGAGACACAGAAAGGTGAAAGAGAAAGAGAGAGAGAGACAGAGCAGCACCTTCAATAGGGTCTTGATGCTGCAATCCACCCCAGCCTTCATAGCTTGGATCATGGGCACACACATGCCCAGGGTGCTCAGGGAGTTATCTAGACACGAAGCCAGAACCTTCCCATGTGGGATTGCCTCACAGAGCATCATGCTTCCTGGCTGTGCTCCCATTGGACCCCCGTGAAGACTTTCTAAGAACAAAAAGATTATATTTAGGGTCACTGTTCATAACCATGGAGTGGTACCCTACTCAAGTATGCCAGGGAAGGGGGCAAATGGAGGCTTCAATCTGTAGAACAGTACCCTTCAGAGCACTCTCACAAAGGCATCTCAGAAGCCAATGGCAGCCATAGTCATGTCTTTTCCTAGTTTAAAAGCTGCCAATGATTTTGCATCATAATGGTGGATGGTTATGTTTTTAAATGCCCCTACTTTGGGGCCAGCAGGCGGCATGGTGGTTAAGGTGCTGGACTCCCTGGTGGCAAATTGTGGTTCAAGTCCCAGTCCTGGCAGTTTGTATTTTCATTTTTCTTCTCTCTCTCTGTTTCTTTCTTTCTTTTTGTTGTGCCAAGTAGAAGACCAAAATAACAATAATAATAATAATACATAAAATTTATAAAAATACTTCTTAAAAACAAAACCAAAAAACCCCTAATGCATTCTGTAATCATCATGATTTTTAAAGACTCAAATGTGCTAGGGAACCAGCAGTTACCGTAATGGCTATGTCGCTGGACTCCCACGTAGTCGACCGCGGTTCGCGTCTCGGACCCGGTGGCTTACAACTCACGCCGGGCGCGTGTGCGTGCGTGCCCAAGATCCCGAGAGGAGAATGGAGGAGAAGGGATTGCGGCGTGACCATCCCCCCTGGGGGGTGATTTCTCGCTTTCTGTCTCTATGTCTCTCTCTGTCTCTCTGGCGAGCACACGCGCCCTATAGTGAAAAACCTCTCCAAAAAAAAAAAAAAAAAATGCTAAAAATAGCCAGGCACATTGTAGATCCTTAATAAGTGCATGTTAGCGTAGATGAAGTGAAACATTTCCATACAGCACAAAGCTCCAAATTCTGGCATACAGTAGCAAGCTGCACTTTAAAAAATCTGTTTGAGGGTGCTGTAGAGGGACCCCAAAAAGCACAAATAAGGAAGTGAGGGAAGTAAGTTGAGGATGGGAGAAAAGCCAAAAGCAGGTTACTGCTGGAGGCAACAGGGACTCAATCCCAAGGGGACCTTCTGAGAAACCAGGTGGAGTTTGCTTGTTGTCCCCCTAGAAGTCAGAGAGTCTGCTGTACTTTTTCAAGAACTTCCATCCAAAGTGGCTGAGGGTTGACTCCAAGAACGTTAAGTATCTTCTACCCAATTGATGGGTTATATTTACAAGCAGTCAAGCAAGCTTCTGTAAAAGTCGCAGGAAGGGCAAGATAAAGATATTTGGGATTTGATGCTGTCAGCCAGCCCATGCCAAGAGCCTCCTACAGCTTTGGAGAACTCAGGGGGGTCTTAGGGAGCAAGGGCCACTTAGAGACGGGAACAGGTGCCGGCAGTGAGGAGTAAAGACCTGAGCCTGTCACGGTCTCTCAGAACCCTCCTCTGGGGGAAACTGAACTCTGCCTCCTTTGTGTGTGAACCAGCGTTAGCAGCCAACGTGGACTGAAATTTCCCTACGTGCCAGCAATTGTATTAAAGGCATTGCCGGAGGTATCTCATCTAATATTTATTAGCCATCTACCAGGCAAAATGCAAGCCATGAATAAGACTTAATTCCTTGCCCTTAAACAACTTAAATTCTGGCAGGAGGGATCATTTGAACATGCAAAGATTATTTTTATTTTTTTTTTTGAGAGGTTTTTCACTATAGGGCGCGTGCGCTCGCCAGACAGACAGAGAGAGACATAGAGACAGAAAGCGAGAAATCACCCCCCAGGGGGGATGGTCACGCCGCAATCCCTTCTCCTCCCTTCTCCTCTCGGGATCTTGGGCACGCACGCACACGCGCCCGGCATGAGTTGTAAGCCACCGGGTCCGAGACGCGAACCACGGTCGACTACGTGGGAGTCCAGCGACATAGCCATTACGCTAACTGCTGGTTCCCAACATGCAAAGATTTTTTACAGCTAAGGATGTGATGAGGGATATAAGAGTTACGAATAATTATGAGGGGCGTGAAACTGACTTCTGGGGGTTGGATCAGTTGTCACTGAAGAAGGAGGGGTAAGATTTGGACAGGCTTATTGGAGGAAGTACATTTCTGGATACTCTGGAGGGCTTGAGAAGGTGCAGGGGAGAGAAACAGGGTGGAGGTGAGAACGAGAACAAGATGGGTGTTGCCAGGAAGCTGTCACAATATCGTCAGACCTAGGGGTGAGAGAAAATCTACACACCAGATGTGAAGTCAAGGCTAGAGGAAGTCAGGTCAAGCATCCAACTGGGGGATAAAGTATCCAGTGAAACGCAACAAATATGTGAGAAAGGACACATCCTGGAGAGGAGACCGGTGGAGGCAAGGGACCGGAGGCCAGATGACGGTGCAGCGGTAAAACACGATGCTCTGGGAGGCTGACCCACTCGCGAAGGTTCCCGGTTCGTGCCCAAGTATGAGTATGCCACGCACGCATGTGCCCGTGATCCGAAGCAGGCCGAGACTATCAAAGCTCTATTGGGAGTGCTGTCTCTGTCTCTCAGTTTGCGTCTCTCTCACTCATGGAAGAAATAAATGCAAAAACTTAAAAAAAAAAAAAAAAAAAGAGAACAGTGCCGATTGCTAGGTGTCTGTAGTAATTTGTTCGCTTATTCATTCCGTACATATCCCTTGTTCACTGTAATCACTCGTTCAACAAATATTTATTGAATCCCCTCTTTGTGCCAGGCATCCATTTACATGATGGCAATAGAGCAGAGGACAAACAGGAAAAGTCTGTGACCTCGTGGAGCAGACACAGACATTATCATATAAATACAATTCTTACTATGTCACATGATAAGTGGCATGCATAAAAATAGGCAGGGCGGGTGAGAGGGAAGGCTGCGTGGGGAGAGAGGAGTTACTATTTTAAAGAAAGTGGTCAGAGCTGGCCTCTTAGAAAAAGAAGTGTTTGAGCAAAAACACTGAAGAAGTGTGGGGTTGGGTCACATGGTTCCCCCCTCACTCCCTGAGGGAAGAAACATGCCCTGCCTGAGCCTGAAGTTCAGGAAAGCTAGGCATGGCTATAGCAGAGAGAGTGAAGTGCATGTGAGTGGGGAGAGGTCAGAGAGGAAAAGGCAGATCATACTGGTTTTTTTTTTTTTTAATTTCTTTTTCTTTTTTTGGGGAGAGGTTTTTGCTATAGGGCGCGTGCACTCGCCAGACAGACAGAGAGAGACAGAGAGACAGAAAGCGAGAAATCACCCCCCGGGGGGATGGCCACGCCGCAATCCCTTCTCCTCCATTCTCCTCTCGGGATCTTGGGCACGCACGCACACGCGCCTGGCGTGAGTTTAAGCCACCGGGTCCGGGACGCAAACCACGGTCGACTACGTGGGAGTCCAGCGACATAGCCATTATGCTAACTGTGGTCCCATACTGGTTTGTTTTTGTAAAGTTTACTTTTTATCTCTTTTGTAAGAGAACATGTGCACATGCACACCCTAGGGAGAAAAAAAGGAGAAAAAGATACAGGTGTCCCTCACAGGGTCTCATTACTTCATGATCCCCTTCCCTCAGCCCTCCAACTAGTCAGGTTCTTGGGCACACAGATCTGGCATGTTTCAGGTCAACTCAGGACCCAAACCCATGGTAGGCCATATGGCTTCCAGAATTGCACATTGGTTTCCTACTACCTGCTAGTCAGGTTCTTGGGCTCACAGATCTGGCATGTTTTAGGTCGACTCAGGACCCAAACCCATGGTAAGCCATGTGGCTTCCAGAATTGCATATCAGTTTCCTACTGTCTGCACCACCACGGCTGGACTAATAGTCAGTGGTTTTCAATGGGATGGTGCAAACTGATAGTGGGAGTATCTAAAATTCATGGAGATGCTTTTGTCTTCTAGTGTGGTTGTGCCTAAAGGTTGACATATTAAAATATATACTTATTATGCATTACTTTTTTATATCTGTTTTACATTTTATAGAGGGCATTGCATGATTCTTTTTTTTAAAAAAAAAAATATGTGGTGGATTCCCATATGGCTGACCACATGGCTAAATGTAGTTCGAGTCCCGGACCTGAGGACTGGAAAATCACACTGAGTACATGTGTGTGCATGACTAAAATCCCAGGTGGATAATGGGGAAGGGATTGCTGTGTGGCCATCCTCCTTGGAGAGTGATTTCTCACTTTCCTCTCTCTCTGTCTCTGTCTCTCTCTGGCAAGTACACATATCTCATGAAAAAAAAAAAAAAAACAACAGAAAATGTATTAAGAGGTTCTGGCACTAACAGGGTGAAAGATGATGGTGGCTTTAACCACAGTGGCAGCAATGCAGAGCATGAGAAGTGGTCCTCTTCTGAATATATTTTGAAGGTGGGAACTATGGGACTTTCCAAAGGATTTGTTGTAGAATATGAGAGAGACAGAGAGGAGATGAGAGTGACTCCACAATTTTGTTCTGAGTGATGAAGATCATAGGTGCCATGGGAACCAGCAGTTAGCGTAATGGCTATGTCACTGGACTCCCACGTAGTCGACCACGGTTCGCGTCCCGGACCCGGTGGCTTAAAACTCACGCCGGGCACGTGTGCGTGCATGCCCAAGATCCCGAGAGGAGAATGGAGGAGAAGGGATTGCGGTGTGGCCATCCCCTCTGGGGGGGTGATTTCTTGCTTTCTGTCTCTATCTCTCTCTCTGTCTGTCTGGCGAGCGCACGCGCCCTATGGCAATAAACCTCTCCAAAAAAAAAAAAAAAAAAAAAAAAAAAAAGGTCATAGGTGCCATCCATTCATCCATTGAGATGGGAAGCCCAAGTTGTGTAGGTTCCCAGATACTGAGAAAACAGCAGGATTTATCGGGCACCCACTATGTGCCAAGCACTACGTTAGGCACTAGGCACTTTCACAGGTCTGAACTTCCACAATGACGCATTATATAAAGGACGCCATTGGGCCAGATTGTGAGGGCAGTGAGGAGCAAGTCTGTTTGGCATGTAGGATTCCACCAACCACAAGCCCTACAGCGAGCACGTATGGTGTCTTGACCATCTTTGTGACCCACCTAGGCTGTTTTTGGTAACTGTCTATTGAGTGAATGATGGTTGTCTGCCCTTAATGCTCTGGCTGATTTAAGTCAAAATGAACTGAAAGTCCACCCTATGTGCAACCATAAAATTAGTCGAATAACTGTTCTACTTTTAGGTAAGGGCTTCTTTTAGCCCGCTGTAAGGATTCTTGTAAGACTGCACACCTCTAGGACAAAGACAGTGTTTTACCTCTGAATCTTCAGGGCCTTCCACCTAGCAGATATTCATTTAATATTTGCTAAAAGAATACATTTTAAGTAAGAAGGGACTTCAAAAAGTTCATAGAGGCTCAGCCCTGATGAAGCAGTCTGTGGCATGCTGGATGGCAGTGCAGGAAGCCATATGCCAACTGTGGGTTCAGATCCCTGGGCTGGCCTGAAAACATACTGAGCACATGTGCAGGTGCCCGAGATCCAGAGGAGCTAGAGAGGTGGGAAAGGGGAATCATGGAATGACAAGAACCCGTCAAGGAGGCTTTCTCTCTCTTTGTCTCTCTCTCTTTCATGCACGGACATGTGCTCTATTTATTAAAAAAAAAAAAAGTTAATTAGGGACCAGCAGTTAATGTAATGGCTATGTCGCTGGACTCCCACGTAGTCCACTGAGGTTCGAGTCCCGGACCCGGAGGCTTAAAACTCACACCAGGCATGTGTGCACGCGTGCCGAAGATCCCGAGAGGAGAATGGAGGAGAAGGAATTGCGGCGTGGCCATCCCCCTTGGGGGCTGATTTCTCGCTTTCTGTCTCTCTGTTTTTCTCTGTCTGTCTGGCGAGCGCACATGCCCTATAGCAAAAACCTCTCCAAAAAAAAAAAAGTTAATGAAAAAATGGAATATAAATACAAATTCGTTTTGTGAAAAAAATATTTTGAAGGGTCAGCAGTTAGTGTAATGGCTATGTTGCTGAACTCCCATGTAGTCAATTGCAGTTAGAGTCCCGGGCCCTGTGGTTTAAACTCACACCGGGTGTGTATGCATGCATGCCCAAGATCCCAAGAGAACAATGGAGGAGAGGGAATTGTGGTGTAGCCATCCCTCCTGGGGGGTGATTTCTCACTTTCTGTCTCTCTGTCTCTCTGTGTCTTTCTGGTGAGTATGCACCCTATAGCAAAGACCTTTCTAAAAAAATTTTTTTTGAAATCCATGCATAATTTTCATAAAACACATTTTCCATGAACTTTTTGAGGACTCCCCCCCCCCCCACCATCTTAATTCTTTAGACTATTTTTAAAATTAGGTATGTTTCTATGTTTGGGGATTTTTAAAAGAGTTATTTATTTAATTTTAATTTATTATTATTTTTAAAAATTTGCTATAGGGCATGTGTACTCACCAGAGGAAGACACAGAGAGAGAGAGATTAAAGGACAGTGAGAAAGCAAGCCACTAGGTCCGAGACTCAAACCATAGTTGGTCCTGTGGGAGTCCAGAGCCTTACCACAACACTACTTGCTGGCCTCACTGGGTATGGTTTTATAGGTTGTAATCATAATATCCATTTCATGTGTTTCCTGATTTTTACTTATTATTTATATAATAATTATTTTTCTTTTCTTTTCTTTTTCTTTTTTGAGAGGTTTTCGCTATAGGGCGCATGTGCTCACCAGACAGACAGAGAGAGACAGAGAGACAGAAAGCAGGAAATCACCCCCCAGGAGGGATGGCCATGCTGCAATCCCTTCTCCTCCATTCTCCTCTTGGGATCTTGGGCACGCACGCACAAGCGCCCGGCATGAGTTTTAAGCCACCAGGTCCAGGACGCGAACCGTGGTCGACTACGTGGGAGTTCAGCTACATAGCCACTACACTAACTGCTGGTCCCCTATAATAATTATTTTTCTATATATAGATTTCTTAACTATCATTTTCATGACTATATAACAGTCTATTTTATACAAACAAGCCAAAATTCCATTACTCATTTTCTAATTATTCAACATTTAAACTCTTTCTGTCAAATATATAAGACATCAATGAGCATCTTCCTTAATGTAGTTTTTATGTCCCATAGGTTATTCCAGTAGGGTAGTAAGATTTTTCGGTCAAGGATCACAGCAGATTAATATTTACCAACATCTGTTTCTCTGCTCCTTTTGGGCCTGCAGAAAACTTCACTTCTCAGCCTCCTTGCCATTGGGCAGGGCCATATGACTAATTCTGGTCAATGAAGTGTGAAAAGAAGTGACATGTGAATTTCTTGGATGTGGCTGTGGAAAGCTTGTACATAATTTGCCAGTCCCTTTTGTCCCCTGCCAGGACCACCAATGACATTCCAAATGATGGAGACTCTACCGAGCTGAGTCCCTAAGTGACACAGAACTACTTTCCTTCCCCACCAACCTGAAGTAAGAAGGTTGAGTAAGAGGTAAACTTTTGTTATGGTTTGCCACTATAATTCAAGGGTTAACTTGTTACCACAGCCAACCTAACTTATCCTGACTAAAGCAAAGACTTTGAGCCTTATGAAGAGAATATATTAGTAAATTGTGCAGCTGGTTTAGAGTAGGTACAATGAATCAGTGAGATTGGTCACCAATAATATACAAAAATATCAATTTCATTGCTTTATCAATAGCAATGAATGTATTATTTCGTTGTTTTTGCCAACTTCAGAGGTAAAAATGTCATCTTGGCCATATTTTATTTTTGTATTTCTTTGAGTGTTAAAAATGATGGGGAACCAGCAGTTAGCATAATGGCTATGTCACTGGACTCCCACGTAGTCGACCGTGGTTTGCGTCCCGGATCCGGTGGCTTAAAACTCACGCTGGGCACGTGTGTGTGCATGCCCAAGATCCCGAGAGGAGAATGGAGGAGAAGGGATTGCGGTGTGACCGTCCCCCCTGGGGGGGGTGATTTCTCACTTTCTGTCTCTCTGTCTCTCTCTGTCTGTCTGGTGAGCGCATGCGCCCTATAGCAAAAAAAAAATGTTGAACATTTTTTCCTCTGTTGTTAGCCATTTCATCACCTGCATATTATTTATTCTAAAGCTTTCATTTATTCTCAATTTTTTTATATTGCCAGAGGGAACATACACTTGCCAGAGAGTGAGAGAGAGAGAAAGAGAGAAAGGGAAGAGAAAGCACCTCCCAAGATGGTACAGCCACACCACAATCCCCCTTCCTTCATTTCGTCCCCCCATTAGGATGTTGGGCACACACACATGTATACCTGGTATGTTTCTCAAGCCACTATGGCCAGGATTCAAACCAGCTTTCCACACACAGCCCGTAATCACTCTACTGCAGGGCCACCCTAATAATTATTTATTGAATGCCGTCAGTGTTCTAGATATTGGGGCTATAGTGGTAAATATCCTTGCCGTCATGAAACATTTTATTTAGCAGGGGATAAAAATGATGTATAAACACTTACTGAGAGAGCTGCATGGTGATCCTGTGGAAATGCGGTATTCTGTGAGGCTGGCCCGCATGGGAAGGTTCCAGGTTTGTTTTTGGAGACATCCCTGAACACTCCAGGTATGCACGTGCCCGTGATCTGAGACTGACTGAAGCTGGTATAGTTTGGAGTGTTTGGAGTGCCTGTCTCTCTTTTTTTTTCTCATGGATGAAATAAACTCTTCACAAATGCTATGAGAAATAAAGCAAGTTGAGGGTTTAAAAATCAGCTGGATGTGATTCACTTAGGGTGGTCTAGCAGGGTCTTTCTGATATTGTCACTTTTGAACAGAGGGAATGAGCCGAGCATATACTAGGCCGAAGAGTTTTCCAGGCCAAGGGAATAGTGCATAGGAAGGCCTTAAGGCAGAGACATGCTTGATATTAATCTTCTGGGGATACAGCAAGAGTCCAATCTGGCTGAAACAGAGTGAATGAAGGGAGGGTAGAGGAGACAACATTGAAGAGGTAATGTATGGGACCAGCAGAAGGCTGGACTCCCACATATTCATCCACAGTTCTAGTCCAGGACCCAGTGGCTTAAACATCACGTTGGAAACGTGTGCCCAAGATCCTGAGAGGAGAATAGAGGAAAAGAGGTTGTGGTGTGGCCATGCCCCCGGAGGGTGATTTCTTTCTTTATCTCTGTCTCTCCAGTGAGAGCACATGCCCTATAGCAAAAATCTCTCTCTCAAAAAAAAAATGAAAGAAGAGATAAGAAAGGAAGAGAGAGAGAGAGAGAGAGAGAGAGAGAGAGAGAGAGAGTAACAATTGACAATTAATAAAGTCTCATTGGGCATTGTTTTATCTTTTGGCTTTTCGTTGGAGTGATAGGGGTTCCTCAGGGGCTTTGAGCTGAGCTGAGTAACTTGAGTGACTTACTGTTTACGGGCTTGAGATGATAGGGAACAATTAGGAAGACAGGAGAGAAAACCATTGCAATATCTGGATGGAACATAAGGGTGGCCCAAGTGACCCAGTGTATAGTGACAAAGGGTCATAGCATAGATGTACTTTGTGGTAGAATTAATGGGTTTTGATGATAAATTGCATATGGGGATGGAATGAAAGAAATTAAGGAGTCAAGAATAATTTCAAGATTTTGGCTTGGGGGCCGGGAGGTAGCAAAGTGGTTAAGGTGCTGGACTCCTACGTGGCCAACCATGATTCAAGTCCCAGACCTAGTAGCATCAGAATCACTCCAAGCTAGTGTGCATGTGTGCCCAAAATCCCTAGAGGAAATGGAAGAGAAGGGATTGAGGTGTGGCCATTCTCCCTTTCTCACTTCCCTTCTCACTGTCTCTCTCCGTTTCTCTACAGTGAGTGCACAAGTCCTATGGCAAAAAACTCTTCAAAAAATTATTTTTGGCTTGAGAGATTAGAACAATGCAGTTGTTCTATTGTTTTACTGAACCATATTTGGTATTTTTAATGACTCTAGAAATTCCACAGTAGAAATCAAAGGAATAGCATCCGGGGGTGGACAAAATGCTTGATTTCCAGAACAGGAGTAGGTCTCGATTGATATAAACTAGTTACAGTCTGCTCCTTGCCCACAGTGGCAACCATAGGTTCAAGGGTAGGATTCGGAACTTAGATGAGCCAATCATCTTACTTCCATTTAGTAATTACTTCCTCTTAGTAATTTGGGAGACTTTCTCTCTCCTGTTAAGAGATGATCTGGGACCAGCAGTCAGTGTAATGGCTATGTCGCTGGACTCCCACGTAGTCGACCGTGGTTCAAGTCCCAGACCCAGTGGCTTAAACTCACACTGGGCGCGTGTGCATGTATGCCCAAGATCCCAAGAGGAGAAAGGAAGAGAAGGGATTGTGGCGTGGCCATCCCCCCTGGGGGGTGATTTCTCACTTTCTGTCTCTCTGTCTCTCTCTGTCTGTCTGGCGAGCGCACATGCCCTATAGCAAAAAAAATAAATAAATAAAAATAAATAAACTCTTCAAAAAAAAGAAAAAAAAAAAAAAAAGAGATGATCAAGCACGCATGGTCCCTGAGGCTTCTAATAGCCCTTGTCCTTTTCAGGAGAACCGGGTAAGGATGCTTTGGAAGTCATGGAAAGCAGAGAAAAGAGATGACATGAAAGCTGGGTGTTTTGTTACTCTGTCCTCAGAACTGTATCTGGAGACCATTGGGTTACACGAGCCAACACACTCCCCTGTATTGTACATGTCCATTGGGCTGTTTTCTGTTACTTGGCACCAAGCATGTCCTCACTGATCTAAGCAACTTTCATGTAAATGCTGTCCACAGTTCTTAGACAAGAGGCTCTCACCACCTGTAATCTTAGAACACAGGAAATTGTCATCCCAGAAGATCTGCAATCCATTTGAGCCTGTGGATTGGAGGGTTACATCATACGCTGAGAGGAAAGCCCCCTTCAGAGCATACGCTATACAGAATCCTGGAGGAAGGGATCCCAGGAACTGTCAGATCCCAGCAGACATCACCTGGCGTTCACAGATCTCACCTGCTTCCCCAGCAGTGAGGGCGGGAGTTCCTGAAACAAAAGGTTGCTGGCAAGTTGCTCCTGGACACTGAAATGTTGACAGTCGTCCTCACTGACTGCTGGAAGCTTGAGGTGGAAACTGATTCTGAGTGTGGAGTCTCTGTGCACACCACATCCTGCATCAGCATTTGTTTCTGAAATCTTTTACGAGTTGTATCCCTTTGGAGACAGTGTAGGTGTGTGATGGGCAGGACGGGCCATGGCGTCAGACTTCCTGGACTTCCTTCCTGGTGGCTCCTTTGGGACTGGTGAACCTAAAAGGGGTCTCTGGGCTGAGGTCAGCACATGTTTGGGTCCTGCATTCCAGTCTCGGAGCAAACCTTCTGCATGGGATTGTCCCTCGAGATCTTAGGGGGCTGCTCTATGGACGGCTTCCCAGAGCCTGTTCTCCGTAAGTGTTTTAGTGGCCAAGAGCATCGATAGTCTGTAGCCAGACTGCTGGGGTTTGAGTCTTAGGTCTACCACCTACAGACTATACACCTGACCTAACCTTTCTGTCTCAATTTCCTATTCTGTCAAATGGAGATGATAAAAGAAAAAAAAAAAAGTATCTATGTCCTAGAGTTGCCTGGAAGATAACTTACTACATGTACTCTTCAAACAATGTCTGGCACCATCTTCGTCAGTTCAGGCTGCCATAACAAGATACAGACCGGGGAGTTGAAACAACAGAAACTCATCTCTCACAGTTCTGAAGGCCGGAAGTCTAAGAAAGACCAAGACTATGTCAGGTCGTGTCTGGTGAGGGTGTGCTTCCGGTGTTGTAGATGGCTGTCTTCTCCCTGGATCCTCATATGGAAGCGAGCAGAGAGTGCTCTCTGGGGTCCCTTCCATGAGGGCACTAATCTCATTCATGAGGGCTCCATCCTCAGGACCTACTCACCTCCTAAGGGCCCCACCTCCTGATACCAGGGTAAAGGATTCCAGTGTATGAACTCGGCTGGGGCAGGTGCACCAACAGTCAGTCTCTAACAGGCACTTAGTAAGTGTTCAATGACTATTCATCGTTTGGATGCCTGTAACATGCTAAATGTAATGTAACAGAGATGCCAAAGGCAAAACTGAGCTGGGAGAAAGGAAGAGAAACGCAGGTACAAAGAAGAGTATAATTTATAGGAAAAGAAATGGTTGGATGCCTTTCAGTAAGGCTCAATCTTCTCTCTCCAGCCAGGGTGGAGTTTCTGGGCTGGAACCAGAGAGGCGGAAGAGGAAATCCAGCCATCCCCTTCCTGTTGCCACTAGCTTTTGTGGCCTGCAGCTGGTGTGGCTTCCCCCCCCCCCCCCCCTTAATACTGCATAATCTTCCTCCTCCTAATAATAAGCACTTTTCACTCTGTAATTTCACTTTACATTTCCAGACCTCTCTTAAAACTCTCTTTATTCCCATACTATTTGATTCCTACAGTAGAATCAGGGAAAGGCTATTGTTTACCCATCTTACAGACAGGGAGGTTAGGGCTTGGACTTGCCACCCTGCATAGATAAGATTCAGAAACATGCCAA
The DNA here is from genome assembly GCA_026018925.1 of Tupaia tana. Lineage (NCBI taxonomy): Eukaryota > Metazoa > Chordata > Mammalia > Scandentia > Tupaiidae > Tupaia > Tupaia tana. The sequence continues at coordinate 200,496,266 of JAKSZU010000006.1, forward strand.
GGTCATGGATTCTTTTTCTTTCCTTCTTTGTATATTTTTATTTACAAAAATTTATAAAATGTAGGACCTGGAGCTAGGAGGTGGCATGGTGGTTAAGGCACTGGACTCTCACATGGCTGACTGCAGTTGAGTCCTGGGCCTGGTAGCTTGAAAATCATGCTGGGTGAGTGTGCGTGCATGCCAAAATCCCAAGAGGAGAATGAAGGAGAAGGGATTGCAGCATGGCTACCCCCACCTCCCCCAGGGGGTGATTTCTCACTTTCCTTCTCTGTCTCTCTGGTGAGTGCAATCACCTTATGGAGGAAAGAAAAGGGCTAGCTTTGTGGTGCAGTGGTGATGAGCTGCTCCAAAGATCCCACATGATGACCATGACTAAAACCCCAGCCAGGTCAGGTGGAGACACACCAGGCACATGCATGAGGGCCAAGGATCTGACAGGCTGGAGAATTCAAGGAAGAAGATTGAGGTGTGAGCAGATCCTGCAGAGGGTCTCTCTCCCTCTCTCTCTCTCTTTTTCATCTCTCCCTCTCCCTGTCTCCCTGTTGTATACACACGTGCCCTAACATGAATAAAGAAAAAAAAATTTTTCTAAGTTTATTTATTTATTATTTATTTATTTATTTATTTTGATTTTACCAGAGAGAGACAGAGTGATAGAGAAAGAGGAAGTGAGAAAGCAAGCCACCAGGTCCGAGACTTGAACCATAGTCGGCCATGTGGGAGTCCAGCACCCTTAAACCACCACGCCACTTGCCAACCCTCAAAAAAAGGTCAAATGTGTTGCCAATTTTTTGTTATGTTTTAATAACGATGGGATATTCATATTGAGCATTCCATCTACCAGGTGCTGTGTTACCACTTCTCACAACAACCAGTTAGTTAGCTAGTGCTACTCCCCCCTCCCCCGACTGATGACATCTCTAAGGTCACTGTGCCTCTATTAGGTTTAAACGCAGGTAGTTTCATTCCAGATCCTAGGCACCTAACTATTACACTGGTTTACATATCCATGGTAGTATTATTTTTTAAAGAAGTATTTATTCAATTCTATTTTTTTAAAAAATGTTCTATAAGGCACGTACTGAGAGAGAGAGAAAGCATTAGCCACCAGGTCCAAGACTCAAAACTATGATCGGCCACGTGGGAGTCTGGCACCTTAAGCTCTATGCCATCTGCTGGCCCCTAATGGTAGAATTTTACTAACATCAGAGAAGCAGAAAAATATAAAATTTTAGATGAATTACAACCCCAATCTTCAGATATAGCTATTTTGAACATTTTGTGTACAGGAATGTTCTAAAGCAGGTATGAGGTGGAGGTGGGCATACATCAGAATTACTTGAAAACTTCCAAAACATGCATGTACTTGAGGTCCTTTACCCAGGGAGGAAGGACAGGCATGGGACTGGTGGTGAGGGGAGGATTCAGGGGATACTAACGAACAGCCTCCATTTTCTTTTCTTCTCTCCAGTTGTCCCACCGTTATCCCAGGTGAATGCCACTGGTGTATCCTTCCAGTCTGTCTTTTTTTAAAAAAAAGTTGATTTGTTTCTTCCACAAGTGAGAGACACAGAGAGGCAGAGAGAAAGAGAGAGATAGCATCCTTAATAGGATCCTGATTCTGGGATTCACCTCCAGCTTCAGCCTGCCCTGCGCCATGGGGACACATGTGCCCAGCATGCTCGTGGAGGTCCCCAGACGTGAACCTGCAACCCTCCCGAGTGGAGCAGCCTCACATGCTGCCACTGCACCACAGTCAGCCTCCTCCACTATTTCTTTTTCTTTTCTTTCTTTGTTTATTTAGAGATGTTTGGTATAAGAAACATGCTCTCACTGGAGAGACAGAGAGAGACAGAAAGAGAGGAATCACCCCTCCCCGCAGGGGGATGGCCCTGCCCTTCTCCTGCATTCTCCTCTCGGGACTTTGGGCACGCATGCACACATACCCGGTAAGTCTGGGACTCGAACCACGGTTGGACATGTGGGAGTCCAGTGACATAACCATTACGCCATCTGCTGGTCCCAGCCCCCTCCAGCCTTTCACAGCTATATGTGCAGACACATAAACACACACCTTTAAATGACAAATAAAAACTAATAATAGTAGTAAAACAATACAAAAACAAAACCAATACCCAGACAACCTGAGATGCGGATCCCTAATATGATAAAATTCTTAATGGCCCGGATTCTTGCGGTCCCTCCAGGGCACGTTAGCAAGGCAAATGCAAGTATCCAGGTTGGACCCTGATGGCTTTCTTGGCATCAACAGCTCTCGCGGTGAGTTTGTCCTTTGAGATTTGGCAAATGGACGTGGCCAAGCATTTTCCCACTCAGGTTCCCCCAGGGCCTCGCGCCCCAGGCTGATTTGTGGTTTCCAGACCCAGCCCTGTGCCTGAGCTGGAAAATTGCCTGTGCTTCAGGCTATTTCCCCACAAAGCCTGGTAGGAGTGCCTGGGGAATCAGGCCTGGGGCAGACGCAACAGGATGCCTGGTGCCTTCAAGGCGGAGTAAGACCTGAGCCTCGGAAGGGAGACCCCGGAGACCCCGAACAAGATGCTTCCTCTGTGCTACCTGCTGCAAGCCCTCACAGCCCCATCGTGCTAATCCCCAGGCACGGAGATAGGCCCCTGTCTCCCTCAGCAGGGGAGGGAGAGGGAGATAGGGCGTGCACCTTCCGGGCAGCCACCAGGTCTGGTAAGTTTGTCTTTCTTCCTGTTTGTATCCCAATTGCCTGGAATAGCACCTGGAACAGAGGGGCCATGGCAGTTCCTATGGAGAGGTACAGTAAACATACCCATAGCTAACACTGCTGAGGATTCCATGTGACCTGGACTGGAATGTTCTGTGTCTCAGAGGCAGAGCAATAAGACGAAAGCTTTCATTCCCATCTTTGTAACAGCCCCATAAGGTAGACTTTTTGTAGAGTTGAGGAAATTAGTCAGCGAGAGTTTAAATAACTTACCTAAGCGCACACAGATCATTTATTGGTTGCAATGAAACCCAGGAAGGAAACCGAGCTCCAGAGCCAAATTCTGAATTCCTCCTCTCTGCTATTTCTCCCACTCCTTCTCTTTTCTTTAGCTCAGGGGCCATAGTGGTTACCTTGGGGTTTCTACTTATTATGCTACCCCTCTGATAAGGAACCTGCAAACCACACTCGCAAGCACGGTGTGCAAGATGTCTACATGTGTCCCCAGCCTCCTGCCCAGTCACCTACCACATCAGAGGTAGAAGAGATTTGATCCTAATCCTACTACTTATGGGCTGTGACCTTGGATGTGTCAATGAACCTCTTCCAACCTCAGCCTCCTCAACTCTAAAATAGAGGTCAGGAGGGTGCTGACCTCAGATGGCACTTACAAGGACTTGATCATCATTGGCCATGGGAACTGGTTAGGCCAGAGGTTGGTAAAGTTTTTCCATAAAGGGCTAGATGGTAGATAGTTTTAGTTTTGTGGAGGCTATGGTCTTTGTCATAACTACTCAACTCAGCCACTGTAGCCCTAGAGTAATGCTATGGTCTGAATGTTTGTGTCATCTCAAAATGTGTGGTTGAGAGCACAATGCTCCAGGTGCTAATGTAAGATGGTGAGATGATGAAGTCACAAGGGTGGAGCCCTCATCACTGGGATTAGTGCCCTTATAATAGAGGCCCCAGAAAGCTGGCTAGCCCCCTTCTATCATGAGAGGACACAGTGAGATGTCGCTATCTATGACCCAGAGATCCTCTCTAGACACTGAATCTTGGATGCCAGATTCCAGAACAGTGAGATAGAAATGTCTTGCTCATAAGCCATCCAATCAATGGCATTTTGTTTTATCAGCCTGAGGGTACTAAGACAAATAGCCACACACAATATGAAAAGCAGCGAGTTTGGCTGTATCCCAATACAACTTTATTTATGGGCATAGAAATTTGAATTTCAAATCATTGTTATGTATGATGAAATAGTCTTCTTTTTAATTTTTTTTCTCCAACCATTTACAAACATAAAACCCTTTCTTAGCTCACCAGCAACAGTACAGAGACAGGTGCTGGGCTAGATTTGGTTCACGGGCTGTAGTTTGCTGACTCCTGGTTTAGAACATGGTCTGGCCCAGAGGAAGAGCTTACTACATCTGTCAGGAGAGCGTGAAGGCAGGAGATAAGGTACAAGGTGCCGAGGGCTTTGGCTTGGTGGGGGTATTTGCAAAGAGTAGACGTGTCAAATATAAGAGATGGAGGGGCTGGACGGAGGCACAGAGGTCAAATGGAATGCTCTGCAAGGCTGATGCACATGGGAAGGTTCTGGGTTCATGTCCAGAGACCTCCCTGAGTACACCCAGCAACACCTATGATCCAGCACTGGCTGAAGCTGGGGGTGGATCACAGCATCAAGTATCTGTTGGGGGGTACTGTCAGCCTGTCTCTCTTTCACTTTTCAAAGAAGGAAAGAAATGAAACTTTAAGATAATACGTACATAGGTACACACACACACGTGTATATATAGTATGTTTTCATAGAAAGGGACTTTCTACATATCCTTCCATTTGGTCCTCACACTGACCCTGAGCTTGACACCTGTTTACAGAGATGATGAGTGAGGCTCAGAGAGGTGAAGTAACACGCCCAAAATTACACAGCTTTCAGGGGCAGAGTCAGAATCTGAATGTAGGTTTCACAGAACACCAAAGATTATACTTTTCTACTACGCCATTATTCACCGAATATGTGTGTCATTGAAATTCCATGATCTGAAAAGGTACTATGCCAGGTTTGAGAACAAGATGTAGCTTTGCCCTCTCGAAGTGTATAGCCTAGTAGGAGACCAGACACCCCCATAAGCAATCCTAAGGCCCCATGACACTGATGCACTGGTAAAGGCATTGCTGATGCAGGCTAAGCCACGTGGGAGGCCGGGGTCCATGCCTGGCCCACCTTAAGAAGTCGAGTGTGGTAGTGTACGCCTGTGGTCCCAGCTGCTCAGGAGCTGTCATAGGAGGACCATGATAGAGCGAGACCTTGTCTTTAAAAAATAAATAAATGATAGGACCAGTAGATGGTGTAATGGCTATGTCACTGGACTCCCATGTAGCTGACTGCGGTTCGAGTCCCAGGTGTGGTGGCTTAAACTCACGCTGGGCACGTGTGCGTGTGTGCCCAAGATCCCAAGAGGAGGATGGAGGAGAAGGGATTGTGGCGTGGCCATTCCCCCCGCCCCCCCACTGGGGATGATTTCTCACTTTCTGTCTCTCTGTCTCTCTCTGTCTTTCTGACGAGCACATGCGCCCTATAGCAAAAACCTCTCTAAGAAAAATAAATGAATAAATGAAAGAAAGAAGCAATTGTAACTCAGAGTGACAACTTCTACAATGAGGACACATGGGAGGAGCTCAGAGTTTATTCTTCTAGCCAAGATTGGGAAATCAGAGAAGGCTTCCTGAAGGAGACGTCTAGACATTGAAGCAATGTCTAAACTGAGATGGAAGGTGGAAAAGGAAAGACCCAGGAAAGCATGGAACAGGTTGTAATAGTATGAAGCTACAATATTTTGCTTGTCACTCAGGTTCCAGCTGATTCCTTACCTGTCCGAAATCTGGTTCCGAGAGTCACAGCCTTGGAAGGTCTAATACCCTCCTCAGGTGGAGGATCCCTTTATTTCTGTCCTTAGCTGTCCTTCGTCTCCACTCTCTCTCTTTCTGAAATACTATGACAATTTTGCCCCACAGTTCCCTGAAGACAGAACTCAGCCCCTTCCCTGTTTTCCTCATTACTTCAAATATCCCATGAACTCAGTAGACCTGACTCCAGATTTTGGCAGAGGGAGGGGCGTGTCCTGGGGCGGGATCACTTCTGGAACACTGAGTTTCCGCCCTCTCCTGGCCCCCCACTTCCTCCCTGGAGTTGGAAACAAAATCCTCCCTTTGTCTTGCTGGGAGCAGTCCCGCCCACCTCCGGCCATAAGGATCTCCATTTTTTTCCTTCTTAGCAAAGTATTTCCTCAACGAAGACAGCTCTAGCTTCCTAAGAGAACTTCTGAGAAGGAGAGCATTCTTCTTACACACTGGCGTTTCAATTGATCCTTCGGCAAAGCCTAGAGAGCTGTGGTTGTCCCCGTTTCCCGGACCGGGGAACTGAGCAACTAAAGTTAAAGGCAGGACCCTCGGATTCCCAAACCTCCTTTCTCTGCCACTCTTGGCTTTCCACCGTCACCCTGATTGCCTCTGGGCACAGCACAGACAGTGCAGCTTGGGACTAGAAGGGACAGCAATGAGGTGAACATACTCAGGAGCAGGGGCCATAAACAACGTTCACTTTAGCAGACGCTGGTTTCCAACTTTGTAAACTTCTACAGTTTTCAGATGACTGCTCCTTCTCTCTCTTTCTCTCTTCCCTATCCCTCTCTTTACTGCCAAAGAATGTATGTGCCCACTAGGAGGGATAGGGGAGAGAGCACCCCCCATCTCCCCATCCCATCAAGATTGGGGTACGCATGCACACGTAAGCCATAAATTGAAAAGCCAGGGCTAGGATTCGAACTGCAGTCGGCCATATGGGATCGAGCTCCCCTGCACAGTGCTTAATTCACTCATGCTCTCCGGGGCCTGCCCTTGGTAACTGTTTCTTCCTCTTGTTCTTCAGAGTGAGAGAACTGGACAAGATGGACAAGACAGGCTTATGTCACCAACATCCCCAGGCTCCCTCAAGGCTCAGGGTTATGGGGCTTAGTTAGGAAAAAGACGTGGGACCTGGCTTTGGTGGCCCAGAGCTCACAGGCCTTGGGCTCGTTTGCTTCTCTAACCTGAGAACATTCCTGAAAGTCGTACTGCAGTCCTCTGATAATGGATCAGACTGTAAGGAGACAGGGAGAAGGGGGAAACAGGAAATAAGAAGAAAGGGAAGGAGGCTATAGCTCTGTATTCAAGAAAGCCATTCTACTATTGAAGCCAGAAACTAGAGCAGTTCTCACGGAGGCCAAAGGCTCAGCCCAGCTCTTCAAAGAGCTCGTTTGCAAGTCAGGGAAAGGAAGTTCCTGGAAAGTCAAAGTCTCAAAATATGAGTTGAGGCCTGGTTTTCAGAGTCCAGGGTGCAGGGACAGAGTTGCTGGCAGAGTCTAGAGTGTTCCAAGCTTGGCGTTCCTCCACACCTGGGCATGTGAGTGACGGGGCAAGGCAAGTACCCAGAGGAAGGCAGAGCAACAGAGAACAGGGGCCCCCATGTCCAGGAGGCCTTGAGCCAGGAGCAGCAAAAACCTGCTTCCTCTTCCCCTCTCTCTGTAAGCCAAAGGTCACTGGAGGCCAACAACCCTTCCCCAGCACTCTGCCACTCCAGCAGTTCAGCTCCCCTTGCCTCACCCCTCCCTCTCCCCTCTTCTCAGCTGAATCACAGAAGCCACTCTGTGTACCCAGTCCTCTCTCGCCGGACTCTCTAGTCTGTACTTCCACTCATGAAGACCAGTTCCAATTGGAACTGAAGGCCAATAACCCTGGCTAGAGCCAGTAGCTCCACTTCTGTTTCATGGCAGTAAGAGTGGGTAGTGCAGTGGGCAGCTCCAGAACCAGGAAATCTTAGGCATCCAAAGCAAAGGTTGCTGAGAACATGTCCGGCTCACAGTAAGGGTTGCAGAACTCTTAGCTACTCTTCTCTACACCAGCCGCAGCTCTTGGGCATGCTGGGTGAGTGAGCGCATGAATGGGATAGAGATTGATGAGGGCCTCGATGGCTGAACATCTGAGAGGCTAGATGGATGAGGCAGGTGCATGAATGAAGGTCCAGGAATAGTAATCAGAGAGGTGTCTGTGGACATGTAAGTGGTCTGATGAGTGAAGAATCCACATAAGGAGGGGGAGCTGGTCTGTGGGGCCGACTGTTTAGAGTCTCAGGTGCCAGTGTGAGGTGTTTGAACTAGATCCTGTAGGCAGTGGGGAGTTGGGTGACTTGGATTTGAATGCAGACATTATTTTTCTACCATAGGTTAAGACTTAGTGTGGTTGGACTCTGATTTTGCATTTTGGTTCTGTGCTTTTTCTTTCCTTGCCTCTCTCCCTTCCTTTCATACTTTCCTCTCTTTTTCTCTCTCCCTGCTTTTTCCCAATTCTAAAATTCTACGCATTGTAGTTTACTTAGAGTTGGTAGCTAATTTTCATGTCCTGGAACTCTTCACAGCAATTGGTGAGAAGAGTGGAAACGTGACATGCTCTTTGTAACTGATTTAAGCAGGATTAACCAGCTAATTACACTTTCTATACAGAAGGCCAACCTCGCCTCTGAGGTGGTCACATCCTGCCCTGTACTACCAGACCCTTCATTTATACTGTCAGGGTTTCTGTAGGAGATTTCATATGAAACTCTAATCTGGGTTCCCATGGGTCTCACTCCTCTCAGTCCTAGTACATGGACCAATAGTTCTTGACTACGGCCAAGTTTGCCCTTTGGGGAACATTTGACAATGTCTGGAGACATTTTTGGCTGTCACACCTGGGTGGGGGGAGGTGCGGCTGGCATTTAGAAGACAGAGGCTGTTGAACATCCTACAAGCACAGAACAGTCCCACGACAGGGAATGGTCAGATCCAAGACATCAGGAGTGCTAAGACCGGAAGCCCTGGACGAGACTGAGACTTCTGACCAAGAAAAGAGTGACGTGGACTGAATCAGCTCTGTGTGGACAGGAGAGGGATGGGCTAAGGTAGGAAGAGGTGTGCTGTAGCAACTCTTCTTCTTTTCATTTTTAAAAGAATTCTTTTATTTAACTTCATTTATTGTTATTATTTTTAAATCTTAGAGAGAGGGGAAAGTAAGAAAGCAAACCTCCAGGTCTAAGACTCGAACCACAGTCAGTCATGTGGGAGTCCAGTGCCCTTAACCACCATGCCACCTGCCAAACCCCAAGCAACTCTTCCGAGAAGCATTTGGCACCAGAAAGAAAACCAGAATTTTTACGAGCAATTTGCCTATTTTTAATCAGTCCCTCTAAAGGGATGTGACCATTTCAACCTATGGCTCCCCAGTGTCTAATGGGCCTGTACTCCTTGGTTCTGAGCGCCCACCAGCCAGGGTAATTACAGCTGCGTCGGGCTTTGCAGCTTTAACTGATAACAGCTTTGATGTCTCTTGTGGCTCTGACTTTCAGGAAATACAGGTAATAGCCTTGGAAGGGAATAGGCACCAGACATCCATTTTGGTGGTGGGAAATGTCAGGCTAAAACATTTTCCTGGTCCAATGAGTAAAACATTACACTTGATTCTATGTAAGAAAGTGGGACTTTTTTTTTTTTTTTTTTTTTTTTTTTTTTTTTTTTTTTTTTTAGGTTTTTGTCATAGGGAGCATTCTCTCACTGGAGAGTGACAGAAAGAGAGGCAGTGAGCGGAAAAGTAAGAAATTACCTCATGGGGAATAGCCACGCTGCAGTCCCTTCTTTTCCACAATCCTCCTGGGATTTGGTACATACACTCTCATGTGCCCTGTGTGAATATCAAGCCATCAGGTCCGGGACTTGAACCATGGTTGACCCTGTGGGAGTCCAACGCCTTAACTACCATGCCACCTGCTGGCACTGTGGTTATTTTTTTTTTTTTTTAAGTTTGTTTCTTTATTTCCTAGGAGAGAGAAAACTCCTCAGGCTTTGCCATGCCAAACATGCAAACAGACAGGACCACGGGCAGCCAGGGGCACCCCCAGTGTACTCAGGGAGTCTGCAGAGGTGAATCCAGAGCCTTCCCTTGTGGGCTCTGGCATCACACAGCAGTGCCCCTACTACCTGCGCCATTGCAACTAGGTCAAAAGTGGTTAATCAGTTTGGAGGAGTAGAAGATTCTTAATCTTCTCGCTGATTAAGAATGGTTTGTAGGGGGTCCAGCAGATGGCATAATGGTTATGTCACTGGACTCCCACATAGTCGACCATAGTTCAAGTCCCAGACCCGGCAGCTTAAAACTCATGCCGGGCACATGTGCATGCATGCCCAAAATCACTAGAGGAGAAAGGATTGTGGGGTGGCCATCCCCCCTGGGGGGTGATTTCTCACTTACTGTCTCTCTGTCTCTCCAGCAAGCACATGTGCCCTATAGCAAAAACCTCTCAAAAAAGAAAGAAAGAAAGAAAGAAAGAAAGAAAGAAAGAAAGAAAGAAAGAAAGAAGGAAGGAAGGAAGGAAAGAAAAGAAAAGAAAAGAAAAGAAAAGAAAAGAAAAGAAAAGAAAAGAAAAGGAAAGGAAAGGAAAGGAAAGGAAAGGAAAGGAAAGGAAAGGAAAGGAAAGGAAAGGAAAGGAAAGGAAAGGAAAGGAAAGGAAAGGAAAGAAAAGAAAAGAAAAGAAAAGAAAAGAAAAGAAAAGAAAAGAAAGGTCTGTAGGAGTAAATAATAAATAATATCTCATGCAGATCTGATAGTCTCAGCTCTCTCCACAGCAAGCTCTGCCTGCCAAGCAGGGTCCTTAGCCCTTTGTATACTCACTCCCTAGTGCTCATCCAGTCTCAAGGCTTCTAGTACTCTCTATCTGCCCATGGACAATCCCATTACACTTCCTGACTGTTACTCTTCCATTTTCCTGTAGGACCATCTCATGCCTTCCCTCCTTGCAAATCTCCACTACTGCCTTCCTCATCCCTTTGGACTGATAACCTCACTCCCTGTATCTCTGAGAAAATAGAAACAATCAGAAGAAACTCCCACCTGCTTCTGCCTCACCTGCGGCACGGTGTCTGCCCTCTGCTCTGCTTTCCCACAGCTACTGTGGTCTAACGGCTCATGTGCTTTTCTGAGGCCAACTCCTCCCCTTGGGGGACACTCAAGGACATCACTCACCTTCTTTCTCCTTAATTCCTCTTTCTCACTCTCTCAACTGGATCAGTTTATTTATGATATATTATGTATTTAAAAAAAAAAAAAAAAAACACTTCCTTAACCCACATCTTTCTTTAGCTGTTACCCCATTTTTCAGCTTCCTTTAACAGCAAAAAAGAGTTGCCTTGGGCCAGCAGGTGATGTTAGGGTGGCTGGATCCCACATGGCCAACTGTGCAGTTTGAGTTCTAGACCCAGAAGTCTGAAAAACATGCATGCCCAAAATCCAGAGAGGAGAATGCAGAAGGGATTGCGGCCTGGCCATCACGGGGGGGTGATTTCTCACTTTCCATTTCTCTTTCTGGCAAGTACACACACCCTATAGCAAACTAAAAAACAAAACAAAAAAAGAGTTTCCGCCTTATCCCCCCTCTTCTCTCTGCATCCTTTTGTTCATTCCATCAAATCACCAAAACCTACTCTTGTCAAGGTCGTCATAATTTCCACTTGGCCTCATTCAATGGCGAATTTTCAGTCTTTCTTCAGACATGCAGCAGCATCAACTCTGTTGTCTGTAACATTGTCTTTTTTTTCCCAACGTTGTCTGGAAGTAATCTGTGTGTGTTTGATGTTTTAAATACTTGTAATGTGTAGATAAACTTGATATATTAGAGGACAATTCACCATATTAAGTGACATTAGAGGGCTGGCAAGTGGCATGGTGATTAAGGCACTGGACTTCCATATAGCCGACCATAGTTCGAATTCCAGACCTGGCGGCTTGCTTCCTCACTTTCCCTCTGTTTCTTTCTGTCTCTAGTCACATTAAAAATGTATGTCTAGGGACCAGCAGTTAGCGTAATGGCTATGTCGCTGGACTCCCACGTAGTCGACCGCGGTTCGAGTCCCGGACCCGGCAGCTTAAACTCACGCCGGGCGCGTGTGCGTGCGTGCCCAAGATCCCGAGAGGAGAATGGAGGAGAAGGGATTGCGGCGTGGCCATCCCCCCTGGGGGGTGATTTCCTGCTTTGTATCTCTCTGTCTCTCTCTGTCTGTCTGGCGAGCGCACGCGCCCTATAGCAAAAACCTCTCCAAAAAAAAAAAAAAAAAAAAAAAAATGTATGTCTATGATAATAAATCAAATTAAATAAATAATTCTTTCTAAAAAGAGACTTTTGAAAGAGAACTATAAAAGTAGCTTTGTAATCAATTGTGGAGCATGTAAAACAATTTTAAAATTTATACTGCATTTGTAAGTTTAATTTTATTAGCTTTAGAGGTGACCCAAGTAGTTGGGATTTTTTATTTTTACTTCATTCATTTGTAGTCAACTAATTTAATATAGACAGTAAAGGCCAAAACCTGGACTCCGGAGCCAAACTTTGTGAGGTAAAAAGTAGTTCAGAGCCCGGCTGCGTAGCCTGGTGGTTAATGAAGCGGGATTCCACATGGCCAGCTGCGGCTCGAATCCCAGTCCCAGTGGCTTGAAACACACCCAGATGCACACGGATGCATGCTCCACATCCTGCCAGGATGGATAGGTGGAGGAGAAGGAATTGCAAAGTGACTATGCCCCAGTGGTGGGTGTTCTTTTCCTCTCTCTCTGCCTCTCTGTCTCTCTCTCTAGTGAGCACACGGGCCTTCTAGCAATGACAAAAGAAGGACAGGAGGGTGAAGCCCAGCCTCTCTGTCACCATTGGTGGCATGCCAAACAGCTGTGTTGGAAGGCACAGGCCAAATTTGTTCGGAGCCATGGCAGGGTCACATAACGAGCATGAACGTGACCCTCAGGATCCTGAGGGGCTGGAGGGCTGGGGGGAAGGGGTCATGGGGTATCCAGACCCTGTTGAGGGTGCTTCTGCCTCTCTCTCTCCTATATGCACACACCCTATCATGAATTCAAAAAAAGTTTAAGTAGTAAAAAGATTTTTAGCTCTATGACCTTATGAGAACTACTCTCTGTATCTCAGCTTTCCTGTATACGAAACAGGGATGATCATAATACAAGATGTTGCTAGAATTGCTCTCAGAATTAACCAAGTTAAGATGTCAATTGTTTAGGACAGTGTCTGGACTGGGTGGCCCTTGTAAGTATTAGCTGTCATTGAAAAGCAAATCGAGTATAAGCTCTATAAATGCAGCTTAGAAACCTCTAAAGTTGTTGAATTAATTGTGTCTGCGAGGAAATGACCCTTAAGGCCTCCCATAAAATCCGTTATGAAGATTTTCCCTATAAATAGCACAATAAGATTGTTTAAAGTGACTTAAACATGGAAAGGAAGAACTAGGATTCTAAATCTGTTACCCTAAGAAATTAGAGAGCTTAGAAAATAAAAAGTGAAGCAATCTTTTGCATACCAAAGTTGTCCTCTGGATCATTAGAAAACTCATAAAGGTAAAAGTAACTTCCAAGAAGCTCTGGCATCTTCTGGTAGGCTCCTGGGGCTTCTGAGAGGACAGTGGGTGTGGCGTGCAGAGTGCGGGGGGGGGGGGGGGTGGGGGGGGGGGGGGGGGTGGTGTTCGCTTGGTGGGTGGAGCCCTGGCCCACATTCCCCACACTCACCCCTGAACCTTAGCGATTCCACTTAGATCAACTGTTACACACCAGGAGACCTTTCCTTCTTTCCTGCAGTGATGAGAACGGGCATCAAATCAAATCAAATCAAATGGGCATGGAGCAGAATTCACAGAAGGAGCTCATTCATTATTGGATGTAATGCTGAATTCTCACTAATTCCTAGGTCTCTCCTTTTTTTTTTTTTTTTTTTTTTTTTCTTTTTTAGTCTTAGGGCATGTTTTCTCACAGGAGAGAGAGAGAGACACCCTTGTGGGGTGTGTGTGTGTGTGTGTGTGGCCATGCCACCATCCCTTCTCCCCCATTCTCCTCCCGGGATCTTGGGCATGCGCACACACATGCCCCAGTGTGAGCCACAACTGGAACTGCAGTTGGCCATGAGGGTGTGCAACGATGTAACTGCTACGCACTCTGCTGGCTCCAGTGTTTCATTCTTAAGAGGAGGAGTGGGCACACTGTTTCTTGGATGGGCCAGATAAGGAGTATTTTAGGCTTTGCAGGTCATAGGATGGCTATTGTGGTGATGCAGGCAGAGCACTGCTGTGTGACAGCCGAGGCTGCACGGGAGGTCCAGGCTCAGGTCCTGCACCCACCCACAAAAACTGGGCACAGTGGCTCGTGCCTGTGGACCTACCTGACTGGGATGTCGGGCAGCAAGGGTCATGATGTGGTGGGACCTGTCAAAGATATGTATCTTTCTCCCTCTTTCTCTCCTGTTCTCTCTCTCATAAAACTTAAAGCCCAGTTGCTGTGGCACAGTGGTGATGCGAGTCTTACAGTGCTGTTGGTCAAATGATTACCACAGTTCTGATTCCAGGGTGGCCTGAAAAACATGCCTGGCATGCCAAAAATGGATCCAAGATCCTGAGGAACTGGGAGCCTGGTGAAAGGGAGTCATGGCATGATGAGACTCTATAGGGGGTGCGTTCTCTCTTCTCTCTCTCTCACTCTTATGGACATGCAGATACTTTCTATTAAAATACATAAGTAGATATAAACATACATAAAAGTGGAGTAAAATACTGATCCATGCTACAACATAAATGAATCTTGTTTTTAAAGAATTCTTTATTTGATGTGTTATTGTTACTATTTTAAATTTACTATAGGGCACATGCAAGAGAGAGAGAAAGTGAGAGAGAGAGAGAGAGAAGAGAGAGAGAGAGAGAGAGAGAGAGAGAGAAAGTGAGAGAGCAAGCTGCCCAGTCTGTGACTCGAATGGTGATTGGTCATGTGGGAGTCCAGAGCCTTAACCACCATACCATCTGCTGGTCTCAACATTGAAGGAATCTTAAAAACAGAATGCCAAGTGCAAAAAGTCAGACATAAGGGCCATATACATATGATTCCATTTATAAGAAACACCCAGAATAGCTAAATCTGTAAAGATAGATATTAGGTTAATGGGGCCAGCCAGCAGAATAGTGGTTAAGGTGACTGAATCCCCCTTGGCTGACTATGTGGTATTGAGTTCCAGACTTGGCAGCCTGAAAGATATGCTGGGTATATATGCATGTGTGCCCAAATCTTGAGAGGAGGAAGAGATGGAGGAGAAAGGATTACAGGGTGACCATCTCCCATGGTGGCAGGGGGAAGAGGGATGCTTTCTTGCTCTGTCTCTTTCCCCCCTACCCCACTGGTGCATGTGCCCTCTGGCAAGCTGAAATACTAGATTCATGGTTACCTAGGGCTTGGGATTGGGCAGGGTGAGGGGTAAATAGAGTCACTATGTATGGGTACAGAATTCCTCTTCATAGTGGTAAAAATGTTCTAGAATTGTGTGTGGTATTGGTTGTACAATTCTGAATATATTGACTTACACACTTTACTTAAGGGGATTGTGTGGTATGTAAATGATAGCTCCGTAAGCTGTTATAGAGAGTGACAGATGAAGGCGAGAGGAAAGGAAGGAAGAAAGGGTGGAAGGGAGGAGGGAAAGGAGGGAGGGAGGTTAAAGCATGGGCTGGCCTAGATGGGGGTTGTAGGGGATGAGGTTGGCAGATGCAGAAACAATGCTCACCCCATGGGGGGGGGAATGTAGGCCAAAATATAGAGAGTGGCTTTTATTTTCATTGCAATGGTGGCCATTGGAAGATGTTAAGCAGAAGGGCACTGTAACCTGATTACAAAACAATAATTCCAGGCCAGTTGGTGACACAGTGGCTAAAATGGCTGTATCCCACAAGGCCAACTGTGTGGTTCAAGTCCCAGAACCGAAAGCACGCTGGGTGTGTGTGTGTGTGAGTGCCCAAAATCCCGAAAGGAGAGATGGAGATGAGATTGTGGCGTGACCATCTCCCATAGGAGGTGCTTTCTCGCTGTCCTTCTCTCTGTCTCTGTCTTCCTCCCATGAGTGAATACACCCTGGCACTCAGCATGAGTTAAGCTGCAGGGTCCAGCACTCAAACCACAGTCGACTACGTAAGAGTCCAGAGACATAACTATTACACCATCTGCTGGTCTCAAGAAGTGGGACTTTAAGAGTGATTAGGTCGTGAGGGTTTTGTCCTGATGAACAGATTAAGGCCTTATCACAGGAGTGGGTTAGTTATTGTGAGAGTTCAGCCCTCTTTTCTCTCTACCTGCCTCATGTATGTGCTTCCTTATCTTGTGAGACCTTCATGTCATGATGCATACAAGGCCCTCACCAGATATGGCCCTTCTATCTTAGGCTTCCATGTCTCCATAACCATGCACCAAATAAATCTCTTTTTTATATAAATTACCCAGTCTGTGGTATTCTATGGACTATGACGATCATTTGCAGTAAAGGACAAGATTTATCTTCCTTCTATGGCACATTCTTAGCTTTCTCTCACCCCCTCCAGCTTCTTTTCCCAGGAAAGAGATTCGGCCTTTGCACTTTGCTTGGACTAGAATGGAAGTGCTCTATTCAATCCACAACTCTTACAGAGCAGGAGACACATGGAAGGTGTGTAGAGAATGGGATTGGGACTTTACCCAGACAATAGTCACTGGACTAGGTGCCACTAGAGTACACCCAGATGGGGTTTTGAGGCCAGAAAGGCCAAGAGTGAAAGAAGATTATTTTTTCCCCTTGACTTTTCGGTTACAGTTAGACAGGAAGTAACTGTGCACACTCATGATATTTAGAAAGAGAACTGCAAGGGATCAGAAGGAAACACACCACTCACTCTCATCACCTCTTAGAGATTAATCACGAATACGCATATAATGACCCTATCCTGAGAATTAACTGATTTTTCCACAGCTGCCTGAGTTCCTGCTTTTGGGAGCTACGCAATAACATTGCCCAGAAAACGTCACTCGAGATGGTCAGTCTACCTTTATCTAAAATGCCCACAAAGAAGTCTTCTAGGGGAAGACTCAGGTATTGTGGGTCTTGTGGCTTACCTCATTTTGAAGAGGCTTTTTAAGAAAAAGTGTGCAAAATTACAAGTTTAGGTATGAAATGAGTATTTACAAAGTTTAAAAGGCTGACGAATACCACAAACACCACAAAATCCATTCAAATAACACCATATTTTATTCACTAATTAACTACCTGAGACACCTCAAGAATATTCTTCTCCACAGTTTTGACTGCAGACTCCTTTTATCTCTTCATATGACAAGAATGTTGTACAATGATTATTTATTGAGAATAGAAGCAAAACCTAATAAAAATGATGTAAAATGTGTGGGCGTTGTTTTTATCACTTAAAAAATCAGTAAAGGAAACAAATACAGATAAAGATCTATTAAAAAAAGAAAGAAACTTAATCCCGATTCTCCCCTCGCATGGTTATTTTGTTTGTTTGTTTCTCTTAATGTTGATGGTTCAGAACCACTCTTTGAGCTTCATACCCCTTCGTTGGCCATGCTCCTCCTACAATGTCCTCTACAGTTTTTGGCTAGTGTTTGACAGCAAAGCTCCTTGCCACACTCGAGTTCCTGCTGGATAGCCATGAAGCCAAGTTGCGGAGCCTCTTAAGAACAGAGCAGCATCTCCTTCAAGTCTTTCTTCTCTGATCAAAGAGCTCTGGGAGGCTCCATGAGCCCATAGGTGGGTGCTGGGTACTGGGTGGATGTGAATATGGTATGAATATGGCATGAGCACTCTCCCCATCTGCCTACAGCCCTGTGATCAGCCCTGTGCCTCCCTCAGTGGGGTCTGCATCCTTAGGGGAACTCTGAAACTTTAGAAGGAGCCCATGTAGGGCTGGCCCTGTAGCCTGCTGATTAAGGGAGCCAGATCCCACATGGCCTACTGAGCAGTTCAAATCCCAGCTCTAGTGACTTGACAACCATGCCAGGTGTGTGTGTGTGCATTTGCCCCAAATCTTGAAAGGAGAAATGGAGGACAAAGCATTATAGAGTGACCATGCCCCATTGGAGAGTGCTCTCTCCCTCTTTCTCTCTTTAGCTCTCTGACTTGTACACGTGCCTTCTGGCAATTAAAAAAAAAAAAAAAAAAGAATAAGCCAGAAGGTGGCATGGCGGTTAAGGCATTGGATTCCCACATGGCTGATGTGGTTCAAGTCCCAGACATGGTGGCTTGTTTTTTTCATTTTCCCACTCTCTCTCTTTCTCTCTCTGGTGAAGTCAAAAAATAATGTTAATAAATAAAATTAAATAAGTAATTCTGTACAACAAAAGAAAAAAAGAAGGGATATATTAAAAAAAGAGGCCCTAAAGGTTAAACTTCATTCTTTTCTTAGTAACTTACCTCTTCAGATCCCCATTGCCTTGAGCAGAGTTGTCTGTGACCACTAGAGGAGGCCAGGGACAAAACTAGATAAAAGGACCATACATAGAATTCTGCCTTAGTAAGCATGCCATTTTATATTAACATCAATGATTTTTCTAATTTTCTGTACCTTTTTAAAATTTAACTTATTTAGCTTTTATTCTTTGTTTGTTTTTAATTTGCTACAGGGCACATGAGCTCACCAGAGAGAGAGAGAAAATGAGAAAGCAGGCCATCTGATCAGAGACTCAAACTGCAATTGACCATGTGGGAGTCCAGCATCATAACCACCATGCCACTCGCTGGCCCCATGGCTGGCCCCAATTTTCTGTACATTTTAAGAGCACAAGGGAACTAATGGTTACTAGAGCTTGTATGCGGACATTTGCTCAGGAACGTTTTTAACAAAGATGCTAAATACTCAATGATGATGAGATCAGCCTCTGTACCTGCTCCCATTTAGGACGTAAGCATGAAACATTAAGGTTTACACACAGGAGTTCAAGGACACACAAACCCCGTGCTCCTGGTGTGGGACATAAGGTTTCAATGGAGTCAGTCCTTTTCTATCAGTAAATTCACTTGAAAACAGAATGGAGTTATTTCTGCACAATGCCAGAAACAGCAGGATCACATCTTTTCCTCCCCCCCCCCCCCCCACCTGCCATGTTCAAACTCAGATGTTTGGCTTCAGCATGAATACAATAGTACATTCTGGATACAAACAGCACTCCCTTGGAGCAAATTGAAAGTCTGGAACCATTTCTCACCTTGCTCACTCTGGTCCAAGTTACTGGCTCAGGTTACATAAAAGTGTATATTGGCATCAGCGTGAAAGAACCTACAGGCTCATGAATTGAGCAATTTAGCATGATGATCCACACAAGACCGACTGGATGACCCACAGCATAATACAACGTATAGGTTCATGTCCAACCTCATGGCCTAGAATGAATGTTACTAAATTACAGAACATGTCAATAGGGCTCCAAAACCACCAGTCCATTTAATAAACCAATAGATGAAAATCCATCCATTAGAGTGTTTAGAAAACTAGTTTTATTTAGGCCATACAGAAGACAGCTGAATATTTTGCTCCCCAGCTAATTAACTAGGTCTTGTGAAGACATAAACAAAAAGAATTATAAAACTCAGGAGGCCAAAAAATCATGTCTAGCCCCCTGTCTGTGGTCAGGTCAATACTTCAGTGTATTTTTAGCAACCTTGAGTAAGAGGAATTGAACTGTGTTCTTCTGAAGTCTGTTCCAGGGTCCAATTAGAAAAGCTTTTGTATTCACAGCCACCCTCGTGCTGCAATCTCAGCCCGTTTCCTATAATTTGCTCCTCTATAGAATGGAAAACAGCTGGCCATTTTTCTCCTTGTGATAATCTTTTTTATGTACAAATCCAGGCACACTGAGTCATTTCTTTTCCATGTTAAATAGCCCCCAAATCCTTTTGCCTGTTTTGGTAACATCTTTTTATCTTCCAGCGATTGTAGTGGTTTTTCTATGGATTTCTCCATAACTTCTAAAATGCAAAGCCCTGCACTTAGTAGTTTAAAATTGCCTTCCTTGTCTGAAGACTGCTCAAAGATTCCATCTCAATCTTTGTATCTCACTGCCTCGACCAGAGGCCATGTTTAAATTTCAGCTCCTGGCAGCCTCCAGCCCATTTCCAGGACCCTCACATCTTACTAGTTTTCTTTCTCTTGTTTGTTGAAATGACTTGGGACATACCAGTTCACAGCAAAAGGTTTATAGCAAAAAAATGGAATTAAAATATGAATTTAGTTTGGTGCTAAAAAAATGAAATCCATGCATAGTGTTTTTATAAGATACATTTTCCACAAATTTTTAAAGACCCCTCCCCATAATGTCCCTCCTTTAATACATGAAAGTGTTCACCACAGTTGGTGTCCTCTTTGGCCAATAAACACTAACATATTCTGAATGAATTACTCCAGCCCCAAGCAAAGATGAAACAGCCCTAAACTAACATCTGAGTCACCCACATCTATTTCCCCTCTTCTCCATCTTCAGAGCAGGAATGACTTGGCATATGCTTTTGAATTCACTTGGCTTATTGATCATTCCTGTGGAAGGAACAAGAAAGACCCAGCTTGGGTCAGATGGGTTGCTCAGCCTTGACAGAACTGAACTTTGGAGCTACGTTTTTGTGTATGTGTGCTAGAGAGACAGAGAGGAGAAAGCATTCCCATGGGGGATGGTCATATCACAATCCCTTTTCCATATCTCCCTCTTTTCGGGATTTTAGGCATTCATTTGCTCAATCCACTGGGTCATGAATTCAAACCATGCAGTCAGCCATTTGAGACCCGGCAGCCTTAACCACTAGGCCAAGGAGCCTGCCCAGAACTACTGATAGATCATTCTCTTTGGTAGGAGGTTGGCCTGCACCCTACAGGACGTTTTGTACCATCTAAGGACTATCTGTTAGATGCCATAACAACCCCCTCCCCCAATCGTGACAATTGCCAAATGTCTCCTGAAGAAGAAAACTGTCCCCTGTCGAGAACCACTGTCCAAGATATATAACTTTCCTCTCTCCCTGTCTTTGTAGACTGAAATTAAACTGGTTCAGGAACATTTGCTCATCAAAGAGCCTTACTCTACTATTCCAGCATCCCAGGAACTGTTGGACGGAGTGCTCACAGTACCGAGGTAGTGTCCACACTCCCAATTCATCCTTTGAGCACAATCTTATCACCCCATCTGATAGGCACAGAGTGTTTAAACTATACATTCAGTATCGCATGGGCATAAGTGGAACCCGAATGGCACAGGATCCGAAGCCTGCACCCTATCATCAAATACAGCATCTTCTCTAGGTGGGCAGATGATTTGCAGTTATTAGAGTCATCCTTTCTCCATTTACAAGATGGAGGTTTCATCTTGCAAGAATTCTGCAGTCTTCTTTAAATAAAAATCTAATGCTGGTCCTCTGAGGCAGCTGAGAGGGAAACCCCTGCTGGAGAATTCCCCTGCCGGGGTCCACCTTGAAAAATCTGGGTTTTTATTAATACAGAGGACAGTTCCCTTGTGCATCTTTAAAAAGCTGTTCCTCTTTCCCCAGCCTGCAGAGTTTCACTTCTCCTTGGTGTTTTCTCCATCTGCACCATCCTCACATTTAGACCCCTTGGCCCTGCGGGATGGAGGGCAGTGACTGTGAGAGCCTCCTTTACCAGTGTTCACTACTGTCAGTGGCAGCAGCTTGAGGCTTCATCCTTTCCGAAGCATTGTCCCATGGGCCATCCTTAGAGATTCCTGCCGCACCTGTGAGGGAGATGAAGAGACAGGGTGCAGGGATGCTGCAGGTTACCCAGCTGGTAAATGCCTGGGGAGGCCCAGGAAGCAGCTCATTCAAGGGAGAATGTGAACGTTGTGCAAACAGTGACGGTGTTATTCTTAGAAAGGCTCCGCACTTTTCTAGTTGTTCTTTTGTTCCAGTATTTCTCTCTTGGGAGGGTCGGTTCCCTGAGCCCTTTCTTTTTAGCTTACAGACTGCAAATTGTTTTGTAATTTTGTTTTGTTTTGTTCTTTGGTTGCTCCACAAAACTTTTGTTAGTATCTTGGATGGTCTGTATGCTAAAGATGAGTTTCTTTTTTTCTTGAATTGCCAGAGGGCACGTGTGCTTGCCGGAGAGAGATTAGGAGGGAGAAAGCGCTCCCTCCCCGTGATGGGGCACAGTCACATCACAATCCCTTTTCTTCCATCTCTCCATCCTGTCGGGACTTGGGGCAAGCACATATACACATCTGGAGTGTTTTTCAAGCCACCAGGGCCAGAGTCAAATCACAGTCAACCATGTGGATTCTGGCTTCCTTAACCACTCGGCTTCTGGACTGGCCAAATTTACTTCAGACTACAGGCACCGCTGGGTTGAAGGAAGCCTGTTCAGCTACCTTCCTTCCACATAGATGATCTCTCCTACAGACAACGCTTGGCACCTGCTGACTTCAGGCCTTGGGGCTTCTTTACCCCCTTTTTCTCGTGGAACATGCCAGGCCCCTTGTAGCTCCAATACCAACACCTCCTGGAGCCCTGATGCCCCTCCTCACCCACCAGTCTCACACCTGGCTATTTGGTCTGAAGCAGGAACTGGAAGAAACATTGCCTACAAGCTACGTGGCCCCATGCACAAGAAGAGAACCGTGACAAATTTAGTCCATGATGTGAAGGGGGCATCCTGTTCGTCAGATCCTTTGTGTCGGGGACTTGGTTCTTGCCAAAACCCTGAGCTCGTGGAAATGCACCTTCCTGTAGTCCGTTTTCTTTATCTCGTCGATTTCGCTCCTTCCTTCCTCAGAACCCTGAATGTTATCATTTTGTGGTCAGATCCACCAAAGTCCTCAGGCATTTCATTCTAAGATGGGAGAAATGTGGGGATGTTTAGGGTCTAAGCAGGGCTCAGTCAGCAAAGTTGAAGACATAGGGGACAGAAAAGATTATGAAAGAGCAGGATCCTAGAAGAGATAAGAGAAGATGGGGGTCCCAAAAATACAGCAATGACCTTCTGAGATAGGAGGGACAGAAATAAGATGAGTGTGGGTGCAGACTAAGAAGAAGTGGGGAAGGATAATTTTTTTTCATTTTTTAATGAATCATTTATTTAATTCTATTTATTATTATCATTTTAATTTGCCATAGTACACATGCACTCACCAGAGAGAGACAGAGAGGGAGAGAAAGAGAGAGAATGTTACAAAACAAGCCAACAGGTCCAGGACTCGGACGGCAGTTGGTCCACGTGGGAGTCAAGCGTCTTAACCACCACTCTACCTGCTGGCCCCAGGAGGGAGCATTTTAAGAGCCAAATCTTAGTGCAGTAGGAGGCTTAGGGAGGTGCTGGTTAACTCAGCAGCACTTGGTGACCCTGTGTTGGGTGGAGAGGCAGATGTTAGTTGAAGTGAAGGTCGGAGGTTTGAAAGACAGGCAGGTGAGCATACAATTTCAGACTGACAGCCAGGGGCACCCAGGCTGTGTAGGACGGAAGTGAAGCAAAGGGGGGTGAACAGACATTGATTGAGTCCAGAAAGGATAGACATTTGTGGTCCAGAAGACCTCACGGTTGGGACCAGCGGTTCACGTAATGGCTATGTTGCTGGACTCCCATGTAGTCAACCGTGTTTCACATCCCGGACCTGGTGGCTTAAAACTCACTCCAGGCGTGTGTGCATGCATTCCCAAGATCTCGAGAGGAGAATGGAGGAGAAGGGATTGTGGCATGGCCATCTCCCCTGGGGGGTGATTTCTTGCTTTCTGTCTCTCTGTCTCTCTCTGTCTGGCAAGCACACGTGCCCTATAGCAAAAACCTCTCCAAAAACAAAAACAAAAACAAAAGAAGACCTCACGGTTCTGACTTTCTTTTTCTTTTTTTCTTTTCTTCTTTTCTTCCTTTCTTTTCTTTTCCTTTCTTTTCTGTCTTTTCTTCTTTACTTTTTCTTCTTTTCTTAAGAGAGATTTTTTGCTATGTGGTGCATGTGCTTGTCAGAGAGACAGAGAAAGACAGAGACAGAAAGCGATAAATCACCCCCCACCCCAGGAGGGATGGCCACACCACAATCCCTTCTCTTTCATTCTCCTCTTAGGATTTTGGGCACGCATAGACACATGCCCAGCATGAGTTTTAAGCTGCTGGGTCCAGGACTCAAACCACAGTCAACTACATGGGAGTTCAGTGACATAGCCATTACGCCAGCTACTGGACCCTCCCTTTCTGATTTCTTAGATAATTTTCAAATAATGCTTTGACTGTTCCCAAAGATTCTATCTTTCCATCCTGGCGTGACATCTTCAGATTCCCTCGCGTGCACTCTTTCCCAAGCACCCTTTTGTTTTGGATGTCACCGCAAAGTGGAGTGCTTTCACGCAGCTGGCTTTGGCCTCAGGAGGGATGATGACAGACCTGTGGGCCGGAAATCACCCAGAGGATGGCAGCCTCCTGGCTGGAAAGGAGCCTGGAAGGAAGTTCTCAGTGAGCATGAGGTGCTGAGAGTGTTATCATCATTTCTCTGACTTGGACTCAAATGTCTCCAGGAGCTAGGCAGGTAAATAAAGAAGTCATGCCACCCATTGTCATATGCTAGAGACCAGTGGAGCCCAAAGCCACCCAGATGACACAAGTTCTGTCTTTCTGGAAACAGAGCTGTTGAGCCTCAAAATTGTTGCCATACAGGAATGTGGTCTTAGGATTGCCGGAGGGTTCCATCACTCAAGAGAAGCTGGAAATAGAGGCTGACACCTAAAATATCTTAGTTTGTCAATGATGATAAGTTATTCAAAAGAAATGGTTAAGCGTTTGGTTGGCAAAACCACCTCTGATGGCTGAATTTGGCCTGAAGGTGCCAGTTTGACTGAGTCATGGTTTGGGCATGGCAGAGGCAAACTATGAGAAAATCATTTCTAGCCTGGAAATTGGGGGTGGTGGTGGTGGTGGTGGTGGTGCTGGTTAGGAATAGAGGTGGAACATGAAAAGTTAAGCCATAAGAAAACCCAATAAGGGCCAGCAGATGGTGTGGAGGTTAAGGCAATATGGCCTTAATATGGCTCAACATGGCCAACTGCACAGTTCGAGGGTTGGACCAGGCAGTTTGAAAAACACTCTAGGTGCATGTGCATACATGCCCAAAATCCCAAGAGGAGAATGGAGGAGAGGGGATTGTGGTATGGCCATCCTCCCTCTAGGGGTGACTTCTCTCTCTCTCTCTCTCTCCCCTCTCTCTCTCTCTCGTGAACGCATATGACCTATAGCAAAACAAAAAAGAAAAAAAAAAAGAAAAGAAGAAAACCAATGCTCCCTTTTGTGAGAAATAAATGAATGTTTATGTGACTACAGTGCATGGAGAAAATTGGAATAGTACATATAAAATATATGTAAAGTGGCTATTATCAGATATGAAGATAGCGGGTGAGTTGGTGACATTTACACAACACACAGGAATTGCTTTTGTGGTGTGGCATAAATGTAGCTAATACTGTGCCCCCGGCCTTTCTAAGAACTTCACATGTGTGAGTTAATTTGATCTTCATTACAACCTTAGGAAGTTGATATGGTCGGTATCCCCCACTTTATTATAGAGGAGGAAAGGGTCAGAGGAATGAATAACTTCCCTGAAATCATAGTAAGTGGCATAGCCCTTTCTGGAGTCACACATTAAAATGTTATCATTGGGTCATTTCCATAGTCTATTGGTTGGGAAACCAGATCTTGCATGGCTGATCGCAGTTTGAATCATCTATCCCTGGCAGCTTGAGAAATATGTTGGGCACATGGGTATGCATGCCTCAAATCCCAGCAAGTTGGAGAAATGGTGGAGAAGAGGTTGTGATGTGACCACACCCTATTGCAGGCTGCTTTCTCTTACTGTCTCTTTCTCTTCCTGTCTCCCTGACAAGTGCACATGCTCTCTGGCAATGAAAAACTTAATTACATAAGGGCCAGCAGGTGGCATGGTGATTAGGATGCTGGATTCCCACATAGTTGACTGCAATTCAAGTCCTGGACCTGGTGGCTTAAAATTCATGTCAGATGCATGGGTATGCATGCCCAAAATCCCAAGAGGAAAGTGGAAGAGAAGAGATTGCTGTGTGGTCATCCCCTCTGAAGGGTGATTTCTCACTTTTCTTTTCTGTCTCTGTCTCTCTCTCTCCAGCAAGCTCATGCATCCTATAGCAAAAAAGCTTTTAAGAAATTAATTACAAAATACAAGGTTATGGGACCAGCAGTTAGCGTAATGGCTATGTCGCTGGACTCCCACGTAGTCGACCGCAGTTTGGGTCTCGGACCCGGTGGCTTAAACTCACGCTGGGTGCGTGTGTGTGCATGCCCAAAATCCCGAGAGAAGAATGGAGGAGAAGGGATTGTGGCATGGCCATCCCCCCCCAGGCGGTGATTTCTCGCTTTCTGTCTCTCTGTCTCTCTCTGTCTGTCTGGTGAGCGCACGCACCCTATAACAAAAACCTCTAAAAAAAATACAAGGTTATAATTGTTGCTTCTTAAAAAGAAAGAAATTATCTCCATGTGTAAGCACCTGTTTGAAAATCTATGTCATGCAGTGTCTTTTTTTCCAGGTGGTACAATAGTTTGATGATTCAGAATTTCTCACCTAATCCTGACCTAACAAAGCAGCCATGCCATTGGAGACAGTATTTAAGAAACTTCATCTTCCTACTTCTCTGTGACTGATGGTCCAGATCCTATTTTTAATCTTCACTTCTTTCCCACTCACTCATTCGACTTAATTCTTTCTGTTTTACCTGAAAGATACTTTATTATTAAAAAAGAATAGATAAAGGTTGACCTCTCACTATGTATCACACAATAGATGAAGTATCTTTCAAACTGCATGTTTTATCTAATTCTCACAACCACCTTAAGAATTAGGTGCTCTGGTTATCCTACTGTGGGGCAAGGAGATGTCAAATTACTTACTTGAAGTCACGGAGCAAATAAATGGTTAAGCCAGGATTTGAACCCCAGTCCAAATTCAGATCTTATGCCATTAAATGCTACACTGGACTCCTCTATTCCTTAGCCAACGTAGTAAGAGAATGAACAAGACTCCTTTGTCCTGGACCTCAGAGTATGCGTTGACATCCCTGAGGGATAAGGCCGCCTCTTTTCCCTGCCTGTCTCTATTACTTTTGGCTAAAAACCATGGCAACCTGAAATAACCTAGGCCCCTCTGGCCCGCATTCTCAGTGTGTTTGCCAGACCACTATGTCTCACTAAGGCTGATTACATCATTACCCTGGTCCTGAGTGGAGAAGTCAGAATTGCCTTCTCTTCACATTTATGTATAAACCTTTTTCATTCATCGTTCTGTCAACATGAGTTTTTCTTTTGCTTTCTTTCCCCTTCACTCCCATTCTGGCCCTGATCTAACTTTCCATGTCTTTTCTGGAGCTTGGTTTTCCTTTGGGCTCAGAAAACCTAGGACTGACTTTGACTTGAAACCCTCTGCCCACGTGGCCTGCCAGCCTGCTCCTGAAGATATTCCTCCATTTCTTTGGGACACAGGACCCCTTGCGGGGGATCACATGCCTATTGAGGAATTGGAAGCATTCTCTAAACCACTTGGACAGGGAGACGTGTAGGACATGCCCAGCTCTTCTCCTTTCTGCCTGGAGATCTGAGGCTCTGCCCGGTGTATTTGGTCTCATTAAGACTAGTCAGTATCACTTAGGCAAATAGAGGCCCAGAGCCCTTAATATCCTGGGTAAATATGTGGGTATGACATGGAGCTGGGTATTCAATGGCTACTCCTCCACCTCCCAGATCCAATTTCCCCTGTAACGCTCTCCAGCTTTTCTGTTTCTCTTCTCTGGTAGATAAAGGCTTTTGCTTTTAAAAAGGCTCCCTTTAATGGACCAGGAACCTTCCTTCTTAGCCACTCTACTCTAGATCCTAAAGACTCTTATCTGTAAACTGAGAAAAGCATGCTGCCGTGGGAAGAGTGACAATCAGGAGACCAAGGCTGCAGCCCTGATTCTGCTGTTTAGCTGTATGTTTTGTGCAGTTGCTTAAACCCTTGGAGTCTGAATTTCTTCTTATGTAAAGCCTAGTGATAATCCAGTGTGGCAAGGAAAAATCATTTGGACTGCATCAATGACAATGCAGACATAACATCATATTATTCCACCATATTTTTGGAAATCTAAGGTAGAAAGCCTTCAGTTTTGATACCTGAACTTTAGGGAAGAAAGTGAAAATACTGAGGCATATTAAGGGCAGAAGCAATGGTAGTGAGAAGGTCAAGGTGATGGTACTAGTCCAACCTTAGCTCTGCTCAGTTCCACAGTGAGGACAATTGCATGCTTCTTTACTTTTTTTTAAAAAAAGAATTATTTTATTTAACATTTATTTATTTATTTTAATTTGCCAGAGACAGACAGAGTGAGACAGTGAGAGAAAGAGAGAGAGAGAGAGAGAGAGAGAGAGAGAGATAGTGAGAAAGCAAGCCACCATGTCTGGGACCCAAACCATAGTCAGCCATGTAGGAGTCTAGCGCCCTTAACCACCAAGTCACCTACTGGCCCCTCATACTTTTTTTAAAAAAATTATTTTATTTATTATCATTATTTTTCTTTTAAGTTTGCTATAGGGCACGTGTGCTTTCCAGAAAGAGACAAAGAGAGAAAGTGAGGAAGCAAACCACCAGGTCTGGGACTTGAACCAGAGTCGGCCATGTGAGAGTCCAGCACCTCAACCACCATACCACTTGCTGGCCCCATTATGCTTCTTATACTTAACAGTACAAACCACGTGCAGTTTCAAGATCACAGCTCTACTTCCCACTTAGTTGCTTTTTTTACATGTAATTACTGTTCATCTCTACAGCATACATAATGATTTTTCCCAGCATGAATATATTGCATATTGGTGTAATCCAAGACTTTACCATACACATTATCATCAACAGATATCTTTTCATATGTATGTAAATCCCTCTGTCCAGAAATTCTAAAACCATGCCAGGTTGTAGCCTATTATTATTATTATTATTATCATTATTTGTAGAGGTGTTTTCCTACAGGGCACGTGCACTCACCAGAAAGACAGAGAGAGACAGAGAGTCAGAAAGCAAGAAATTACTCCCCAGGGGGGATGGCCACACCGCAATCCCTTCTCTTCCATTTTCTCTTGGCATCTTGGGCACGCACGCACACGTGCCTGACGTGAGTTTAAGCCACCCGGTCCAGGACTCGAACCACGGTCAACTACAGGGGAGTCCAGCAACATAGCCATTATGTTAACTGCTGGTACCTGTAGACTATTAAATTCTAATGCATGTAGTTGTTATAAACTTTGATAATATATTAAGAAATACATATACAATAAATATTTATATGAGGACATAGTATTCATGTAGATGTTTATAATGATTGCCTTATAAGAAGTAGATCTGAATAGTGAAGTGTTTATAATGAAGCGCAATTAATTTTTAGGTTTTTCCTCAGACCTATTTGTATGTTGATGCTCAGTAGAACCTCTCCTCCTAGGCAACAGAAGCATCTCTAGTGTGATAAAGCCAAAGAATAACAGTTAGGATCTGGGCCAGCAGGTGGCATGGTAGTTACGGCACTGGACACTCCACATGGTTGACCATGGTTCCAGTCCTGGACCTGGTGGCTTGCTTTCTCACTTTCCTTGTCTCTGTGTGTCATTCGTTTTCTGATCAAATGAAAATAAATGAATGAATAAGTAAAATGAAATAAGTAAATCTTTTTTAAAAAAGAATAAAAGTTGGGATCAATAAAGAGTTATTCTTTTTGTTAGAAAGAGTGTTAGAAATGCTTTTGCCTACATGTAACAATTAACCCAACAAAGAGTGGATTAAGCTATATGGGCACCTATCATCTACTTGATAAATCCAGGGTTGAATTCTGTGCTTCAGAAATGCCACTAAGGACCCAGATTATTACATTCTTCCACTCAATCATCTCCTTTATGTTGGCTTTTGTTCCTACATTTATCACTTCATGTTTGCAAGATGGTTGTCATAGCTGTAAATACCACCTTCATATTTTGGCAATCCCATCTAGAAGGAAGGAAGAAGGAGGAAAGGTATAAATCCCCTTCTCTCTATATGTCTCTCTCATCAGGGAGGAAAATCCTTCTGGAAGCCCTCAGTACATTTTACATTATTTCACATAGTCCAGAACTGGTTACATATCATCTCTAGTCCAATCATGGACAAAGAAGTAAAGTCTTCCATTATGATTCAGCCCTGGGGCTGAGTGAATCGCAGTCCTGCACAGCTGCTAGGTAGACAGGAACAGTGTCAGCCACAACAAAGTACCCCAAATATGGGTTTACGAGGAATTTGGGTTAAGTGAAAACATACATTTTTCTAATGTGAAATAGATGTATATTTTATTCATGAGCTAGAAAATAAAAAACAAATGTATAAAAATATGTATCAAGATATAAGCAGGGACTACCCGGATCACATCTGCAGGCCCTCAGCATGTCTGTCTCCTTTGACCAGGTGAGACTTTTTTTTTTTAAGAGATTTTTTGCTGTAGGGCATGTGTACTCTCCATGTCAGAAAGACAGAGACAGAAAGTGAGAAATCATTCCCCAGGGGGGATGACCACGCTGTAATCCCTTCTCCTCCTTCACCTCTTGGGATTTGGGGCACACGCACACACATCCCGCGGGAGTTTTAAGCTGCCAGGTCTGACACTTGAACTGCGGTCAAGTATGTGAGAATCCAGTGACGTAACCACTATACTACCTGCTGGTCCCAAGCAGGTGAGACTTTTAAGTAGGTGAAATCCACTTAGTTGTAACCCGTGGAGGTAACAACACTGACAACTAGTGGTCAAATTTCATGGAGATTTCTCTAAGGGGCAAAATTGCTGTATCCAACTGACAGGTCTCTAAGACAAGTGATCACTATGTTGGAATACGGTGAATGTGTGCCTGCCTGGTAGCCATTTATTTGAGGATCTATCATTCTGCCTTCCATGTGAGACTCTGCAGCCATTTCCAGGACTCCAAGATCATGGCCTCTAGGGTGGATACATAATCCTCATTTGGGCCAACTGACTCTCTATTCTATGCATGTGAACCTGGAGCAGAAACACAGACAGACAAAATGCAATTCAAGTTCAGTCATAGCATAGCAATGCCTAGAAAGGAGGCTCAGAATGTCCCACTACTAGTCTTCCCTGTCTCCAATCATTCCCAAGCTTAAATGTTCAGCTCTTCTTATCTACTCATTTATTTGTCCCACACATATTTATGAGCACACTATGTGTGCTGGGCACTGTCCTATGTTCTGGAGACAAGATAGAGCAACAAACAGGGGTGACAGGTTCCTGCCCCCATGGACTGTCTTGTAAGGAAGACTGGTGACAAACAAGTAAGCTAGGTAATCCCAGACTACACAAGGGAAAAAAATGAGCAGGTGGTAGAGCCCATCTGGGGAGGCCACTTTAGATAAGGTGGGCAGGGAAACCTCCCTGAACTACCCACCATCTTCCCAATAATCCTCTTCTCTTCCTTTAGGTAGTCGGGGTCAGACCGTTTCTGTTGCTTGCAAACAAACCCTCCTAACAGATACTTAAAACAAAGGGAATTTCATCAATTTCCTTCACCTTAGGAATGGTGAGCAGTTGGCGGCTTCCAAGCACAGAAGTGATGGAAACAATAGCCTCTGGTCAGGAACCTTTCTTGATCTGAATCCATATGTTCAGTCTCTTGATCATGAATTTGACTGAAAGAAAAAAAAAATGTCTAGAGAATGTATGTATTAGCATGCATGTATCATTCATCCAGGGAAAAGATGGTCTGATGGCTGATGGAAGTTTTCTTGCTACTGCATATTAATAAAAGAGCTTTCCGGTACAATTTCACTTGTCTGAGTCTGGGCAGTATGAGTCAGTTCTCCCAGGGTCTGATGTCATCCTGGATGAGATGATGGCTGCAGACAGACAACTGAGAAGTCAGAGTTGGTACCAAGGCAACATAGTGAGGTGCCACAGTCCACAGTGAGGTCTGGCTTGGAGAGTCTGCATGTCTCATCCATCATCTTTTCATCCTGGTGGGCAATTATGAAGTCATCTAAGTCTCTTGAGATTAATGAGGAAAACTATGCCAGAAAAAGAGAGGTGACCCAAGAGAACTGGATGAAGGTCACTCAGCTACTTGTACCTGGGACCTATCTAGAACCAGATTAACCACTCAGGGTAGCCATACCTCAACTTTTATCTCTGTAAAGAACTAACAGATTTTCATTTTGAATCTGTAGCAATGAATCCCAGTTTCTACAGTCACAGAACAAAACATCTTAAGATAAGCATTCTTTATTCAATGCATGGGGCTGGGGACCTTGCATGTGGTAGGTGATTGGGCTGGAAAAGTAGGTTTGAACAAGATGGTAAAGGTCCTTGAATGTCTTTCTATAGGCTGTGGACTTTGCCTTAGGAACTGTGAGTCATTGAAGGTTTCCAAGCACAGGAAGTTATGTAGTCAGATCTGTGTTTTAGAGAGCCAAATCATTTAGGCGAGAAATTGTAAAGGCTTAAACTGGGGTAATGGGAAGAAAGGGAAGAAAGCCATTGAAAGACATTGCAGTGATAACAGTAGGCTTTGTGGGAAGGAGGAAAGAGAGGTCTATAGTTTGGGGGTGACCAGCTAGATGAGGAAAAGGAGGGCCAGAGAAGCCATGGTGGAAGTGCCTCAGTCCATAAGTGTGCTCACAGAAATACCTGAGACTGCATAATTTATAAGGAAATGAGGTTTATTTGACTCATGATTCTGGTAGCTATAAAGTCCAAAGGCACAGAACTGACATTAGATCAGCTGACATCACAACATGGTTGACAGAAACACAGAGGATAATGGGTTGGAGCAAAGGGTGAGACCTGAAGGCAACCATCTTCTATTTATTTATTTATTATGTTTTTGCCATATGGCATGTGCACTCCTTGGAAAGAGACAAAGAAGAAAAATGAGCAATCACC
The DNA here is from genome assembly GCA_026018925.1 of Tupaia tana. NCBI lineage: Eukaryota > Metazoa > Chordata > Mammalia > Scandentia > Tupaiidae > Tupaia > Tupaia tana. Next base: position 200,528,812 of record JAKSZU010000006.1, read on the forward strand.
CCCACTCCCCCCAGGGGTGATGGCCATGCTGCAATCCCTTCTCCTCCATTCTCCTCTCAGGATTTTGGGCATGGATACATGCACATGGGCCCAGTGTCCTTTTCAAGCTGCCAGGTCTGGGACTCCAACTGAGGTCGGCTATGTGGGAGTTCAGAGCCTTAACCACCATGCCACCTGCTGGCCTCTGACATCTTCCTTTTATAACAATCCATTCTCACAAGAACTAACCCTTTCTCAGGGCTCTCCCAAGACAGCATTTACCCATTCGTGAGGGTAGTGCCTTCATGATCCAATCCCCCCCACTAGGTCTCATCTCTTAAAGGTCTTACCATAACCCAATGCCGTTACATGGGGAACCAAATTCTGAAACACAAACTTTTGGGGGACAAATCATTATCCAAACCATATAGAAAATAAGAGGAGGTGGTGGACTTAGTTTTAGCCTCATTTGTTTTCAGGTGACAGAGAAACATTACCCAGATGTTTAATCTCTGGTCGTATCAAATCCCATAGAAAGCAGCCTCTGATATTATACACAGGGAGGAGATACTACTCTCAAAATCCTACTGAGAATAAATGGTGGATATAAAAGAAGTGGGGCAAAAGCGATTTAAATAAAGAAAAATTTACTTTTAGGGGGATACCTGGGCAGAGCATTAAGTTCTAGGGAGGATGAACAAGAATCACAGAAGGAAGCCATTAAAGCCAGCCAGAAATAAACCAGAGGTAAGAGTAGTGAAGCTAAAAGGAAGGGAAAGATGTGATGATGTGGAAGGAAAGGAAAAAGGTGGAAAATGGAGGACCTGGGTGTGGAAAGTACAACTCTTTCTCTCTCTTTCACTAAGTTTATTTATTTCTTCCATGAGCAAGAAAGAGAGAGAGAAAGACCCCAAGAAGTCCTGATGCTATGATCCACGCCCCCAGCCTCAGCCTGCCACAGCTCATGGGCGTGTGTGTGTGTTCTTGGTGTACTCAGGGAGGTCTCTGGCCTTGGACCGGGTGGGACTTCCCATGTGGAACCGCCTTGCAGAGCAGTTGGTTTCACTGCCACCACCGTCCAGCCTCAGCACAACGCATTTTAGTTTGGCTTCCACTTCTCTCTTAGAACTACTGTACTTACTTGCCTTCGTTTTGTCCGTGCAAAAGGGATTCTGTGAAAAGCAGCCCGCCCGGGTGGGGAGGGCAGGGGTGTCATGTCTCATGTCTTATTTGGTGCTTATAAATCATCTTTAAAAAAACTGCTTCCACCTTAAAATCTGTTGGGGAAATGTGGAAGATGTGTAAAAGCACACATATGAAGCCTCCTCCAGGTCCTTTTCTTTATCACCTTCCTCCTCACCTTCCTTTTGGTTTCCCAGGTCAAAAGGGCAGAACTTCCTGTCTGAATTTTAAAGCGTCTGTCGCCTTGATTTTGTTCCTGGCTCAATGGAGATGAATTCCACGTTGAAGACAAACAATTGTGCCTTGTGAACAGTCACTGCATTTTGAAAAGACTCCGAGTGCTTTTCTGAAAACCTGTCTCAGAGAAAATTTCCAGTGTGGGAGGGAAGGAGGTTCAACTCCACCTTGGAAGGAGAAATTCCAATTACCTGAAAATATAATTTTCTAAGTAAATTCACGAAAGTTAAAAACATCTAATAAGAAAAAGGAAGCGGGACCAGCAGTTGGAGTAATGGCTATGTCGCTGGACTCCCATGTAGTCGACCATGGTTGGAGTCCTGGACCCAGTGGCTTAAACTCACACTGGGTGCGAGTGCGTGTGGGCCCAAAATCCTGAGAGGAGAATGGAGGAGAAGGGATTGTGGCGTGGCCATCCCCCGGGGGGGGGGTGATTTCTCACTTTCTGTCTCTCTGTCTCTCTCTGTCTTTCTGGCAAGCGTACGTGCCCTATAGCAAAAAAAAAAAAAAAAAACTCTCAAAAAAAAAAAAGGAAAAGGAAGCAAATTTGATTGCAAAGAGATACATACCATACCACAAAACAAGACAAAACTTCCTGAGCAGCAACGTTTCTGGATATTAGAATAGTTGCTCATGTGCTATCAGCATGCAAGCTGGGAACTTCACTCATGAGCACAGTGCCTTCCCAGTGGTGGAAGCTAAGCCTCATGGGTGGACTCGTGTACAGTGTTCTACGGAGATGCTGAATACTAAGGCTTGCGCCTCTTGCCTGGGTGAAAACCACGTCTTCTTCCACTCCCTTGATTCTTAAATTATTACAGAAAAGCAGAAGCCTTGAATCTGGGAAAGGGGGAAAATATCCTGAAATTCCATTCTCAAGATGGAGTTGACCTCTTCTTATGTAAGGATTGACACTCACAAGAAACAGTATCAGTCAGGTTGAGCCTGTTTCTTGTGTTTCTTTTCTCAACTTCGTGGAAGGAAATTGCTTTCTGGAAACCATGATGCTCTCTTCTCCTTTGTTCCTACCCCAGACAGATACAAAAATATATTGTATTCATTATCAATGACAAATATTTATTGAATGTCTATTGTGTGCCATCCAATTATGCTAGCCACTGATGTGAAATTATTTTTTAAAAGTCAGCAGATGGCAGAGCAGTTATATCACCGGACTCTCACACGGCCGACCATGGTTCAAGTTCCAGAGTTGGTGGCTTGAAACTCATGTTGGATATGTGTGTGTGTGCGTGCCCAAGATCCTGGGAGGAGAATGGAGGAGAAGGGATTCCTGCATGGCCATCCTCTCTGATGGGTGATTCCTCACTTTCCATTTCACTGTGTTTGTCTCTCTCTCTCTCTCTCTCTCTCTCTCTCTCTCTCTCTCCAGTGAGTGCATGTACCCTAAGGAAAAATCCCCCCCTGCTCTCTCTCTCTATATATATATATACACACACACACATACATAAAAGTCACTGTGATTTGAAATGAATTTTCTTCTAGATATTTGAAGTTGTCTAGAAATGCCATCAATTCAAAATTAGATGTCACTATTACAAGAAGACATTTGTTTTGAATGTGATAAATGTCTTTTAAAATTTATTTCTTCTATAAGAAAGCAAGACCGAGAGAGAGGACCCCCAATAGAACCCTCATGCCACGATCCACTCCCAGTTCCAGTCAGCTCAGTGTACCTAGGGAGGACCTGGGACATGAACTCAGGACCTTTCTCATGTGGGTCTGGTTGCCCTACCACTGCACTACTGACTGGCCTCTGAATATAATAAATGGTTTTTAAAGTAAAAATGTTTTAAGGATTTCCCTCTCCACAATATAGTCGCTTTTTTTTTTTTTTTTTTTTTGAAGAGGTTTTTGCTATAGGGCATGTGTGCTCACCAGACAGAGAGAGACAGAGAGACAGAAAGTAAGAAATCACCCCCGGGGGGATGGCCACGCCTCAATCCCTTCTCCTCCATTCTCCTCTCGGGATCTTGGGCACACACACACATGCGCCCAGCGTGAGTTTTAAGCCACCGGGTCCAGGACGCGAACCGCGGTTGACTACATGCCGAGTCCAGCAACATGTCCATTACACTAACTGCTGGTCCCCACAATATAGTCTCTGATAAAATACTCATTCAACAAGGGTACACTATTTTGGATACTCAATAATTCAATGGTAAACTATAATAGAGTCCTATATACTAAGCACTTTCTTTTTAAAACAATTATTTAATTTTTAAAATTTATTCAATCATTTATTTTAATTTGGCTAGAGAAAGACACACACACACACACACACACACACACACACAAACGTACACAGAGGGAAAGTGAGAAAGCAAGCACCAGGTCTGGGACACGAACCATGGTCAGTCATGTGGGAGTGTCCAGCACCTTAACCACCACGCCACTTGCTGGCCCCCATACTAAGCACTTTCAAAGTATTCATTGTGTTTAACATTATGTTAAGGATTTTATGAGTATTAATTAATTTATTCCTAAAACTTTGTAATATAGATGTTATTAGTATTATGACAAATGATGACTGCTTACATTCCAGGACACAATTTTTTTTAATGAGGAAACTAGGGCACAGAGAGGTTAAGGCACTTGCCTCGAGAAACAGAGCTAGCCAATAGTGGAACTGGAATTTGAATCCAGTCATCTGGGTCCACAGCCCCAACTCCTAAATACCTGGAGAACTCCTGCCGCCCTGGACTTTACATCTAGAAATTCAAGCATATGCTGCTGTATATTATTTTGTAAGGAGACCATGGTCTCTGAGCAGATTGAGAGACTTGACAGATTAGTGAATATGAGCACTAGATTTAGAATCAGTCCAGAGACTTGGACTCCAAACGCTAACAAATCAGTTAACCTTTATAAAACATGATTTTCTCATCTCTAAGCTGAGAATCATACCCCTGCTGTGAAATATATGTGAGCTGATATGTGTGAATTTTCTTTGCAGACTCAGAGCTCTCTACACTGCTAAGGAGTTACGGCTTTAATTGCCTCTGTTGATGAAGCTAACCTGTAGTGCTGTCTACCAGGCTAGATGACACCATTGAGTTGGTAAATCTCAAGGGCTTAGGGTAGCCAGAGCAGCCCCAGCTCTGTGTACTGCTCAGCCAAGCTTCTATAATCCTCCTTCACCTAAGCTTTAGCCATCTGACTCTAGAAGACTTCCAGAAAAGAATATTCTTTTTTTTTTTTTGAGAGGTTTTTGCTATAGGGCACGTGCGCTCACCAGACAGACAAAGAGAGACAGAGAGACAGAAAGTGAGAAATCACCCCCCAGGGGGGATGGCCATGCCGCAACCCCTTCTCCTCCATTCTCCTCTCAGGATCTTGGGCATGCACGCACACGCGCCCGGCGTGAGTTTAAGCCACCGGGTCCGGGACTCGAACCGCGGTCGACTACGTGGGAGTCCAGTGACATAGCCATTACACTAACTGCCGGTCCCGAAAGGATAATATTCTGCTTGCACATAAACACTTTCTATTGGGAAGAGACACTAACTAGACTTAAAGAAGCTCAAAATTTAAAATAATTAAAGGCGAATTCTCAGATTCATCTTAGTTAATGATCATGTTAGTAAAACAAATGATCCACAGATCAGTACAAAGTTGTAGGGATCTTTAAACAGTATCCACCTAAGGCTGGAAAGTGTTACTATCAGTGTTTAATAACAGCTTGATGTTCACCATAGGTGATAGGAATACCCCTTGACACCTAAACAATAAAGACTTAGAAGGTAGGTGACTTTTTTTTTTTTTTAAATCCACAAGCCTTTAACCAGTAATAGGTCACAAAGTAAAATTCACATCAAAATATGTTTTGTCACTTTCTTGTGGTCTTAAAACTTATTCCAATGTCAGGAAAAGACGGAGGAGTATAATTGTTAAGGTTAGATAAACTAGGTTTGGATTCTTGTTCTAGTTGTCTGTAATGGACAAGTGACACATATTCCTGAGTCTCCGTTTCCTCGTCTGTGAAATGGGAATATAGTATTTACATTGCAAAATGGTTAGGAGGTTCTGGGATGACACATATAAAGAACAATATTGTGACCAATAAGTGTTCAATAAGTCAAAGCTATTTCTAGCTTTGGAAGGAAGAAACCAAGATTTTCCCTCTTTTCCCAGACAGCCCTTATTAGGTCTGGGCTACTTCTGTTAGGTTCCCAGTGCAAACAGTTTGTGCCATATTTTGTAGCATAGCACAAGCATTTCTTACACTGGAGTATGTCAGTGCATATTTTAAAGAAAATGAAATACTTAAGCATTGATTTAGAAGCCCAAAACTATATAAGCATATTTTTTTAGAGGTTTTTGCTATAGGGCACGTGTGCTCACCGGAAAGACAGAGAGAGACAGAGAGACAGAAAGCGAGAAATCACTCCCCAGGGCGGTTGGCCACGCGACAATCCCTTCTCCTCCGCTGTCCTCTCGGGATCCTGGGCATGCACGCACACATGCCCGGCATGAATTTAAGCCACTGGGTCCAGGACTCGAACTGCGGTCGACTACGTGGGAGTCCAGTGACATAGCCATTACGCTAACTGCTGGTCCCAGCATATATTTTTTGAGATGTTTTTGCTATAGGATGCGTACAGTCACCAGAAAGACAGAGAGAGACAAAGAGACAGAAAGTGAGAAATCACTCCGCAGGGGGGATGGCCACACTGCAATTCCTTCTCCTCCATTCTCCTTTTGGGATCTTGGGCATGCATGCACTCGCGCCAGGCATGAGTTTAAGCCACTGGGTCCGGGACTCGAACCGCAGTCAACTACATGGGAGTCCAGCAACATAGCCATTATGCTAACTGCTGGCCCCGAGCATAAATTTTTATATAAACTCCTATGCAACTATAAAACCAAACTGAATTAAAAAAAAAAAAAAAAAAAAAAAAAAACAAAAACAAAATAAAAACATCTACATAAACAGTATAGTTCAGAATAGTGACATTAATGGGACAGATGCTGTTTGGATTAACACTGAGTAGGAGGAGCCCCTGGCCCTAACCTCACCAGTGTGAAGCCTCCCACTTATTTTGATTGTACAGTGTTCTGTGATGTCATTTGGCTTCCACAGACATCACTTACGAATCGCTTAAGAATTGAGTCTACTCATGTTTCTTTCTTTGTGTTTCATTGCCAGAGTGTGGGTGCAGTGACCAGAGGTAGAGAGAAAGCACGCCCCAGTGGGACACAGTCATGCTGCAATCTTTCTTGCCATCAGAATTTTGTATGTACACAGTCATGCCCAGTATGTTTTTCAAGCTGTAGGGGCTGAGATTTGAACCGTGATCAGCCATGTGGGATCCGGCTCCCTTAAATGCTGAGCTACAGGGCCAGCCTACTCTTGTTCCTTTGTCATTAACCCCAGATAATCACAGTGGCACCACTTTGTGCCAAGAGGATAGTGAAGGCAATCAGACTCGGATGTGGAAGTCTCATGGCATACCTGTTTATGAAACAGGTAACTGCAGGTGATCCAGGACACGATAAAACTTTTTTTTTTTTTTTTTTTTTTAACCAGAGGGCACACATGTTCACTGGAGAAAGACAGAGAGGGGGAAAAATGAGAAAGCACCCCCCCTAGGCACCATGATCATACTGTGATCCTTTCTCCCCCATTTCTCCCTCCTCTCAGGATTTCCGCACATATGCACACATGCCCAGAATGTTTCCCAAGCTGCTGGGTCTGAGACTTGAACTGGACAGTTGGCCATGTGAGATCCACAGCACGGGTTGGCTCAATATTAACTTTTTAAGTTAATGAATTCACTGAAATGGATACACGAATATCACAAAATTTTGGAGTTGTCCCTGAAAACTTAGACCTACAGAGATGTACAGACCTCGGTTTAAGAGTATAGATCTCTGGTGGACAATGGTCACTTCACTCCACAGAGGGTCACAGCTCACGCCGTGGGACATTTGCCTACAGCTCCAGCTCTTCTGGAACTGCTCCCCCTGTTCAGCCTCCAGAGGAGAGGGGAAGTCGCTGGAGCTGTCTCAAGCCCCAGGTTTGCTTTTCATCTCTTGTAGATTTCTCTTTACTCTGCCCTTAGATTCACAAGTCACCCCATTAATCCCTTTCTAGTGACTGCATTTGAACGTGCCACCCATTTCCTGGGATTCTGCTTCCAAATAACACAGAAAGCATGAGTCTTATTTTGTAAACTTAATGTGCAAGAAAGGTCACATAATCTTATTTTTAAAATAAAATTAGATTTGGGGGGCCAGACAGTAGCACAGTGGTAAAATACAAGGCTGACCACCTGGGAGAGTTTGGGTTCACGTCCAGAGACCTCCTAGAGTACACGGGGCACTCACGTGCCCATGACCCAGGGCTGGCTGAAGCTGCAGGTGGGTTGCCACATGAAGATCCTGTTAGAGGTGCTGTCTCTGTCTCTCTGTCTCTATCGCTCACTCATGGCATAAATTAAACTTAAATTTGCTTCCACTCTCCCATTCTATTGGGTCGGAAGGAAATATTAAGCCCATTCTCTTCTCTAGAGTCTCGTTAGAACACGCAACTGTACTCTTTTTAATTATTATTTCTTGTTATGATAGAAAACATGTGTGTGCATGAGAGAGAGAGAGAGAGATCTCCTTGACTGGGTCTCATCATGCCACGGTCCTCTTTCCCCAGCCCTTCTGCTCCCCAGGAGTCTAGGCTCCCACACACGTTCCTGTGTGCTTTTCAGGCTGATCCAGGTTCTGAACCGCAGTCACCACACGGGTTCAGGCACTGTAAGGCACTCACGTTATCGCTGCACCACTGCAGTGGGCCCCGACGACACTTCCACCTGCAGCAACTCAGTGCTGGTGCCGGTCTCCTTGTTGTCCCCCCCACATGCGGGCCAGGCTGTGCACTACTGTGTTGTCTCCTCTGAAGGCGTGCCACTCACAGCAGAGAACTAATCGAAGATTAGTTCTCTGCTGTGTGCTCATAGGGATTCCAGACCTCTCAGCCAAACCCTGCAGCAGCAAGGTACACACACCTGTGCACACACTCAGAGTACACATATGCACACACACCTGTGGGTATCTGGGCCCATGCCCTGTCCCACCTCACTCCAGCAGCTACTTCCCTCTCCCCCATTCACAGCCCTTGGGAGCCCCATCCCCAAGTACCCCTTCTTTTCGTTTTCTTTTTCTTTTTTTTTTTTCCTAGAGAGAGAGAGAGAGAGAGAGAGAGAGAGAGATTTGCTATAGGGCATGTGCACTTACTGAGAAAGTGAGAAATAACCCCTCAGAAGGGATGGCCACACCACAATCCCTTCTCCATTCTCCTCTCAGGATTTCAGGCATACATGCATTTGTATCTGGTGTGAGCTTCAAAACGCCAGGTCTAGGGCTTGAACCATAGGTGACCACGTGGAAGTCCAGTGCTCCACCCACCATGTCACCTGCTGCCCCTCTTCTAAAACAGGTGGGTTCTCTTCACCTACCAGTAATGTGTGTTCATCATGTCTGTGAGCAGGAGAGGGTCACCAAGCGTGAGCTGTGAGCATGCAGTCAGGGCTGCTGCTCCGCTAAGGCTCTGGAGAGACCCACCACGAAGAGACTGTATAGCAATTGCTTTATTTATTTATTTATTTTTGGTGGGGAGAGGGGGGCAGTGGCGACCTACCATATCCAAGTACCATACGCTGGGTGGTTTAAGCAGAAATTAATTTTCTCATAGTTCTGGAGGCCAGAAGTCCAAGATCAAAGTGCTAGCAGGGCTGGTTTCCTCTGAAGTCCCTTTCTGGCTTACAAAGGCTGCCTCTTTGCTGCCTCTCTGCGTGGTCTTTCCACTACACATGCCCGTCCCTGATGTCTCTCTGCACATCCAGATTTCCTTTTCCTAGGAGGACACCAGTTAGGTCAGATTAGGGCCCACCCGAATGGCCTTGCTTTAACTCAATCACCTCTTTAAAGGCCCTATCTCCAAATATGGTCACATCCTAAGGCACTGGGGGTTAGGGCTTCAACCTATACATTTTGAGAGAGCACAATTCAGCCCATATCCGTAATATACTAACAATGAATAATTTTACATGAGGAAGAAGGCGCCTCTTGTAATTAAAACACAGGCACCACGTGGGCAGGGAGTTCCCTAAAGTTCAGTGACTCTATGCTTGGGGCACAGACATCTTTGTAAGGGCTGGAACTCCCAGGCCTGTATCCAGTCTTCTTGAGGCACCAACCCACATTCCCTTCTGGGACTCTCACCAGGAGCCCCCTGCCAGGGAGTGAGGCCTTGTTTCCACTCCCAAAAGGACTTTTCCAACCTTTGTCCCCTTTTCAGTCTGGGGACCTGCCTCATTGTCCTTCCTCCTGCCTTTTTTCCCCTTTCTCCTCTCCCTTTTCATGAGACCTGCACGATCTCCACGACCTTAGCAGAGAAGTTGTTTTCGGTCCTCTTCGGCCTTTGGCTCTGCAACACCAGCCTCTCCTTACACAGGGACTCATAGTCACTTATTTCCCTCTTGGGTTTTGGGGTGGTAACAGGAAACACACACACACACACACACACACACACACACACACACAAAGATCGACTTAATGAATTAACCTGCCAGACACAGAAACTAGCACAGTGCCAGGCAGAGTAGGGGCTCAATAAGGGGAATTATTTCATCCCAGGTGTCCTCACTTACTTGCATGGGAAGTGTGCCAAGACCCCCACTGAATGCCCGAAACCTTGGTCCATACCAAACCTTATATACACTATGATTCTTTTGTTCATACATACCTATGATAAAGTTGAATTTCTAAATTAGGCGCAGTAGGAGTTTAGCATCAGTAACTACTAATAAAGCAGCACAGTTACAAGTTACCGTAATAAGCATTATGTGGACGTAGTCTCTCTTTCTCTTTGAAAATATCTTACTGTACTGTAACTAAAACCTCAGAAAATAAAACAGGGAGTAAGAAGGGGCTACAGTTTTATTCATGTCATTGCTACTCTCATTGCAACCAGGCAAAGCAGTACTCAAAGTCTGTAGTTTGAAGAGAAAGTGCCAAGAAGCAGGTGTATAAAACAGGACTGTCCGAAAGACCTCTCTGTCACGATGCAATCATTCTATCTGTATTGTTCTGCCGGGTTGCCTCTAGCCACAGGCAGCTACCGGGCACTTGAAATGTAGCTAATGCAATCGAGTATCCACGTTTAAAATTGTATTTCTGCTAGCTCATTTAAGTTTAAATGATAATACAGTTATTTACAAGATTATGAGTACTGTAGATTTATAAGATTTTTGCCACAGTTGACAATAGAGAATGTTTGCATACTTTCATTCCAAATAATATAACAATTTTTTTTTTTTTTTCATTTCCTAGCCATGCCCTGGGTCCAGTTTTGTTTCTCTGCTCACCACAAAGACCAGGGCTGCACCATTGCGGTTTCTACAAGCTAGACAAAAAGCCAACAACAACATTTGGGAGTCTTAGGGTAGAAGGGGTGTTGGAGGGAAGGGGTGTTTCCAAGTCGACACCTTGACATGCCTTGTTCATTCTGCACAGGAAAAGTGTCACAGAGAGATGCCATCCCCTCAAGACTTTGGTCTGCAGCACTCCCTTTACAAAGTTTTATGTGGTATCTTAAAAAATATAGCTTGAGTTGGAATTTAAATTAACATTGTTTTCGTGCACGGGTGCAGATGTTCATACCACTGCCTCCGAGACCCTCCGAGAGGCCGCGAGACACCACTCAGCCAGGCCTGGGAAATGCACATTCCACAGCCCTGCGGAGCTGCCAAGCTCTGCGAAAGTCCTCTGAGTACAATTAGGATGTTTTACTAGATGCCTTAGTGGCATGCCCACTGGAAATGTGTACCTTGGCACCACCAGGCCTCCAGGCTCCTGTCACCTTCTTACTGCAACTGAAATTGGCATCGCAAACCCTGGAAAATGGGCACCTCTCATCTTTACATTCTGCATGAATTGCCCATTCTGTGGAGGAACGGGGCTGGCCCCAGACGCCTGCAGACATAACAGACAGGCTGCTTTTCCCATGTCGGGCTCTTCCCAGAGGCTGGAAGGGGACCGAGCATCCCTTCTCAGACTACAGTAAGTGTTCCTCTCTGCATTCTCTGTCCTTTCCACATTATATCATTGTTTTGGAGCTGAATGATTTTTAAAGTTTCTCATTCACATACCTTAGCAAACATTCTCAAGTAATGTCTGTGTGTGTGTGTGTGTGTGTGGATTTTAAAGGGATGCTTGGGAATGCATAGAGTGGGAGGAAATCAGATGACCTCTCCCTGTCAGGAATACTTCTCTGGACCCCAGTCACTTACAGATCATAGCCCAAGCTTGTTAGTAATAACGAACCAGGCCCTTTATGACCTGGGTCCTACTTACATCGACAGCCTCATCTTACCCCCTTGTTACGTTTGCTCCAGCCATACCGAGCAGCCTACCATCGCTCAGAGAAACCATGCCTTTCCACTCCTGCATTTCCTAGAGGATTTCACAAATGTCACAAAAAATGGGACAAAAGTACGAGTTCATTTGGGTGCACACATTTTGAAATCCATACATTTTTTCCCAAACACACATTTTCTGTCTTTTTGAAGACACCTCATCTATGCCTACCCTGTTCCCCTGCCCTGCCTGTTCCCACCTCTCCCTTGTCCACAAGGAAACTGTTCCTCCCCCTAATGCCCAGGTAGGCAGGCACCTGCTCCACGCGGCTTTCTCTTCTCTCTCCCAGAGTTACTCCCCTCCAGTGCTGTTTCTGCGGCCCGGATCTAAACACATGGCTGTGTTCCACTTATCTCCCCATGCTGAATTTCATTTCTGTCTTCGTCTGTTATTGCGTTGTCAACAGAAATACCTGAGGTGGGTGATTTATAAAGAAATAGGGGTTTATTAATGCAATTCTGGAGGCTGGAAAGTCCAAAGACATCACAAAATGGCTGAAAACAGAACTTTGAGCAGAGCAGAGCATGGCTGGTATCCACATGGCCTCAGCTCTCTCGTTTCCTTCACTTATAAACCTACCAGGACTCAATCACAGGGGCCCTGCCCTAGCTACTTTATCACCCACTAAGACTCCTCCCTAGGACACCATGAAGAAATTAAGTTTTCACATAACACTTCTTTAAGTATTATTTTACATTTATTTATTTATTTATTTTAATTTGACTAGAAAGGGACAGAGCCAGAGAGAGGGAAAGTGAGGAAGTTAAGTCGCCATGACTGGGACTCAAACTACAGTTGACCATGTGGGAGTCTAGTGCCCTTAACCATCATGCCACCTGCCAGCCCCTTAATACTTTTTAAAAGGAAGTATTCATTTAATTTTATTTATTATTATTTTTTAAATTTGACTGGAGAGAGAGAGAGAGGGAAAGGGAGAAAGGAAGCCATCAGGTCTGGGACTGGAACCATGGTCAGCCATGTGGGAGTCCAGCACCTTAACTACCATGCCACCTGCTGGCCCCTCGCTTAACACTTTTATAGTACAAAACAACTGAATCTCAATACATGAACTGTTGGGGCAAAGCCAATCACCACCCAAATTCCAAAACATGAACCTTGGAGGACAAACTATTATCCAAACCATGGCAGTTTCCTTGCCTGTCTTTGTCCATTATTGGACTGTGAGACTGTTGAGGGCGAGGGTTTATCTTTTTCATCTGAATTTCTAGAACCAACCATAGTGCCTGGTTCATAAGTGCCCATCAAAACCTGTTGTGGAAAAAACAAACAAACAAACAAACAAAAAAACCTGTTGTGGAATTAAATTGAAAGTAGACAGGGCATGAGATGTCTACTGGAAGTCAGAGGAAGTCAGATGGTTTCCACACTGCATATTCTCCTTTCAAGAAAGTATTGTTGGGAACCAGCAGTTAGCATAATGGCTATGTCACTGGACTCCCATGTAGTCGACCGCGGTTCACGTCCCGGACCCGGTGGCTTAAATCTCACGCCGGGTGCGTGTGCATGCATGCCCAAGATCCCGAGAGAAGAATGGAGGAGAAGGGATTGCGGCGTGACCATCCCCCCTGGGGGGTGATTTCTCACTTTCTGTCTCTATGTCTCTCTCTGTCTGTCTGGTGAGCACACGCGCCCTATAGCAAAAACCTCTCCAAAAAAAGAAAAAAAAAAAAAAAGAAAGTATTGTTGAACTGACTTGAACCTATTTAGCTTTGAATACAATTTTGACCTGTGCATTTAAAGTTCAGCCGATGAAGTGAAGTAAGGAGGTAGCGAACGAGGGAGAAAGAAAAGAAAAAAGTAAACTCATGTGGAAACATTTTTATTCAGGGCCTGAGTAGTGTGTGGGTTCTACCTCCAAAGGACCACCCGAACCTGCTCACACCTCTCCACTCAGTTTGCCCACCTGGTCCAGACCCAGGGTTTCTCACCTGGACCTTTGTGTCAGCTTTCCATTGCCCCCTGCCCTGCTATGAACTGAATGTTGGTGTTGAAGGCCTAACCAAAGTGGTGGTATCGGAGGCAGGGTCTTTGGAGGTAAGTAGGTTCAGATGAGGTCATAAGGTTAATTTCTTTAGTATACCCGGGGATAAGAACTCTCTGTTCCCATGCATATGCACAAAGAAGAGGTCATGTTGAGCACATAGCAAAATGGCAGCCAACTGCAAGCTGGGAAGGTAACCCTCACCAGGAACCGAATGTTCTAGCTCCTGATCCTGGACTACTCAGCCCCCAGAACTGTGAGAAATGAATGTCTATTGTTGGGATCAGCAGTTAACATAATGGCTATGTCACTGGACTCCCACGTAGACGACCGCGGTTCAAGTCCCAGACCCGGCAGCTTAAACTCACACTGGGCATGTGTGCGTGTGTGCCCAAGATCCCAAGAGGAAAATGGAGGAGAAGGGATTGCGGCATGGCCATCCCCCTAGGGGGTGATTTCTTGCTTTCTATCTCTCTATCTCTCTCTGTCTTTCTGGCGAGCGCACGTGCCCTATAGCGAAAACCTCTCCAAAAAAAAAAAGAAAGAAAGAAATGAATGTCTATTGTTTAAGGCACCCATGAAGCTCTTGTTACAGCTTTAGGTTGACCAAGACACGCTTCCCTGGACTCCACTGTATACCCACTGCCAGAGTCAGGTTGTACAAATGTAACTCGGTCTGCCTTAACCTCCGTGTCGACTTCCCATCACACTAGAACACAACACCCTTTCCTACCTCAATCTACAAAGGCCTTGTATGATCTGGCCACCGCCTCCTTTCTGGAATTTTCTCTGAGCCTCTCCCTCCTACTCACATTCTAGTCACATTGTCTGCTTTCAGTCCCTCACCAGCTGAGGCTCTACGTGACAACTGCCCATTGACATCCTGCAGTCCTTCAGGTGGCTGGCCCTTAAAAGACACCTCTCCTAGAGACTGCCTGGACTTCCATATCAGAAGTCGCCCCGTAACTACTTTCCAGCATGTCCCCTGTTGTATTTCCCTCACAGCACTTTTCAGAACCCAATCCACCTTCTTGTTGACTTACTCATTTATTCTGTTCTCCCAGCTAGGCTCCTTGAGAGCAGAAATCGTCCCTGTTATGTTCACTGCTCCATTCCCTGTGCCTAGAACAGAGCCTGGTTCAGCCAGGGCTCAGAAAGGATTGGCTATTGGTGACTACATATGCCTGGCACTGGCTGGACACGTACACAAACAGTATGTTTTTGCAATCTGTCCAGAAAGGATTCTTGCAAAAATTAGTAGGGAATTGCCAATGATTTCCAGGATTTTGACATACCTGGGGTGAGTTAGTTCTTAATTGGCTTCTTTGAAGTGGAAGTGAGTCAGAGAGGGTGTGACTTCATATCCAAATCCACATCAAAGTGGTTATGGATGAACGCAAGGGCAACAAAATTTCATGTGACCTTAAAGTGAAAGGTGCAAGAAGATTTAGCATGTGGGGGTGCAGCTGGTGATGACAGCACCCCATGGGGGTCTGCAGCCCAGTCCTGCCGACTCCAGTTCTAATATGCCAGTAAATTGGGCTAAGGATTCCCTACTTTAAAAGCAGGTTTATTCCTATCTGCCTATCCCCTTTATGTGCTGAAATGACTGATAGAATTCTGAAATGCTGAGCTTCTCAGAAGCAAAGTTTAACGTGAAGTTTAGGTTGTGAGCATTGTCATAGGGAGTCTGGAATTTTGTTCAGCTTTTGAAAGAGTACTGAACTTTGAGTCCAGATTCTAGTGCTCAGGAGCTATGTGGCTTTGGGCAGGTCACTTAATCTTGTCTGATCTACTTTTTCCTCTGTAAAAAGCTGTGCTGCTCTATCCAACCTCCAAAGGTTGTTCTAAAGGCAGAATAAAATGGCTCATGATAGGAAAGTACAAGACTGTAAAGCATCACGCATGATAGTTTATTACCATAATTACTACTGAGATCCATGTCCTGTGGTATCAGAACAGAAGAATATTAGAAATGATGAATTCATAGGCTGGCCAGTGGTGTGGTGGTTAAGGTGCTAGACTGCCACATGGCTGACCACAGTTCAAGTCCCAAACTTGGAGGCTTGCTTTCTCACTCTCCCTCTCTCTCTTTGTCTCTCTCTGGTCAAATTGAATAATAATAATAATAATAATAATAATAATAATAATAAGTAAAATTAAATAAAAAATAATTCTTTAAAAGAAAGAAATTACGAATTCAAATCCATTTATATGACGTGTTTGTGTGTGTGTGTGTGTATTGTATGTAACTTGTGCTATTGGGTCCCTTCTTTGTGTTAATTCCCCTCCACTTGAGGATGCAACATAAATATATGTGTGAAAAGCTGAAAGTAAAATGAAGGACTAAATGTATTTTTTGGACCAAATGCAATGGGATTTTGGGATGGTGGCCCAGAGAGTTTTAATGGCCCCTAACCAGCTCTCCTGCGCCATGAGGCTCTCTCCTTCCCAAGGCATCCCATAGAGTGGCACCAGAGACATGTTTCCTACAAGAGATAATATAGCTAAGTGGTTAAAGAGGCAGACTTCAGAGTCAGAATACTTGGGTTCAAGTCCCAGCTGTACTTTAGACAGTTATTTTAGCTCTCTATAAAATTAGAAAGTACCAGTCCCTCCCCTTTAGTGTTATTTTGAGGATTAAGTGAGCTAGTATATAGTACTCTTTCTGGTACTATACAAATGTTTGCTATTATCAAGTTGCTCTTCCAGTCCTCTCACTGTTCTATGCAACATTTTCTCATGGAGTCTCAATTCCAGCTCAGCAAAGGCCACACCTTAGCAGGCTGTCAAGTCCTTCCCCGCCCCATCGCAGCAGCTTCGTCTATTGTTCCCCTCGTCCCCAGCCAAAAAGAAGGCTTTGCTTTTCTTGGCACTCTTCTGGCCATCAAGGCTGACTCTGATTTCCAGAGTTGGAAGTCCTTCCCTTTCCCCTGGACCTTTAGAGGATTTAGTCACTGTCTTAGGGCACTTCCCACTCTAACTTTTTTTTTTTTTTAAGTTTATTTATTTATTTCATGAAAAAGAGGCAGAGAGAGAGAGAGAGAGAGAGATCCCCAACAGGGTTCTCGTGCTGTGCTCCATGCTCCATCCCTAATCTTGGCCAGCCAGAATCATGGACATGCATGTGCATGCCTGGTTGTATGCAGGGAATACCAAGACACAAACCCAGGGTCATCCCATGCAGCCAGAGCACACGGACATTGCATTACTGCTGCAGCACTGTGGTCGCCCCAGTCTAGTTTCTGAGGTCTCGTTACCCTCCCTTGCTAGACCACAAACTCTTGGCTGGCACAGATTGTGATCCAACTTGTATGCTTGCCAATGTCCAAACAGGTCTTTTGCCCATCATAGGCATTTAGGAAATGTTTGTTGAATGACTGATATGGTCAGAAATGATATCACAAAAGTGAGAATTGAACTGTGTCATGAAGGAAGATCGAGTTTCTAAAAACCTGTAATTAAGAGTATGTGTCATATAGCTAAACTGCCTGAGTTCAAATCTTTATTCTGACATTTACCCGCTCTGTGACTTAGAGCAGATTACTAAAGCTCTCTGTCTCTCAATGTCCTCACCCAGTGATTTGGAAAAACAAACAAACGAAAAACCCCAAAATCAAAACTTTCCACATGGTGTTAGATTGTGAGGATTAGCACAAGAACTTAATGGTATTCTTGAAACTTGGTAAGTGTTCAAGGTACACAGTCATTATTACTACTATCATACAGGTAAGAAATGCTTCTAGTAAGAAGTCCAGCAATATACTGGGCTGTTGGAAAAGTCATGACACATGTTTGCATAGAAAACCAGAAAACATATGTCATGACTTTTCTGAAAACACAATAGGAAAAAGTGGAGGAGTTCTTCACTCCACCCTAGCAGTCTTACCCCAGATAGACAGAGCCCCTGCTATTGATTTAGTGGATATCCACCCACAGTTTTATGACTATAAAATATATTCCACATGTAGTACCCTACAAGTTGCTTTTTTCACACAGCCATACATCACACCTGTCTGTGTCAGTAGATGTTACTCCACCCTTTTGAACACTTGTCTAGAATTTCAGTTTATGTATGTATGTATGGTTATTCATTTGCTCAGACCATATTAGAAGTTCCTTAGGCCTTCCAACTTCTCCCTATTATAAACACTGGGCAATGACCAGTGTGCACACCTGCGATAGCAGAGCTACAAGATAAAGTCCCAGAGGTGACACTTAGGCCACATCTATGAAGAGTACTCATGCTCATGTGCCAAGACCTTAGTTACACATCGGCATCCCAGATCCATCCCACGGGATCATCATTGGTCTTTGCATGGCCTCCTTGTAATTTGTTTACCTGTGTTTGATAACTAATGAATCCCATAGTCATATTTTAAAGTTTCTTAGTTTCTCTCTGGAAAGATAGTGACCATTTCGCTGAAAAGATAGGGCTTAGGTAAGAAATAGTAGGAAGAGCTGCTCCTGTTAGGAAAATGGTTGGAGTACCCTGGGAGGTGGTCATACATTAGGCTGGTGAAGAGCCCCATCTAATTTGAGAAGGTGGTTTCTTCACTGAGGTTGTGGGATAGACATTCAAAATAGAGCCTGATTTATTAAAGCTAAAACTGCTTTTCTTGAAATTAAAAATAAACATAAAAAGTCAAACAAGTAAAAAATACTTACTGACCGCAGTAAGCTATCTAGCCCCAGCTAGGTGCTACTTTATAGGATACTCATTCTACTCACTGAGTTTTATGGCTAAGGTCAGACATGTGTTCATAGATATGTTTATATCAGCTGCACTTACTATTGAAAGTATTTCATTTAATTAAGATCTTTTTGTGAATCAATACAATGTGAAGGGAAAAAAAAGCATGGAAAACAATTGTAGATACCAGAGACATTGTGGGAGGAGAGTAGGAAATGGCAGAGGGTGAGAGGGGAGGAATCAAGAGGGAAAAAAAAAAGAAGCAAAATATATAGGAAACAAAAAATGGAAAATTATTTGTTGAAAATAACAAGTATGGTAATATCTTTGATTGATTCAATAGTGTATTCTGGATGGGAAAACTCATTTTGTATGCTGCAATGACATACAGTGAATGAATGTAAAATAAATACACTTAAAATAAAAATAAGTAAATAAATAAACTTAGAGCCTGAAGAACAAAACTAAGTAGCCGAGTTCTTACAGCAGCCCATAGGATGAATCACATAACAAAAGAAGCATTTTACAAAGATTTACCTGTGAACCACTAATGTAATCCACTGTTCCGGTGTGCAAGTAGCTTCTTACACTAAAGATACCTTGTTTTAGTTAGGAGAGACTGAGTTATGCAGTAGTAACAAAAAAACCTCCAAAAGGATGGCTTTAACCAATGCAAGTTTAGTTCTCACTCATGCTCTCTGTCCATTGGGACTGATTAGGAAGGGGATGGGAATGAGGTTCTGCTCCTAGTTTAGAAGAGTCATTTGAAGATGCAGGCTGATGGAATAGTGGCCACCTCCAACCTTGCTGGCTTTCATGCCTGAGGGAAGGAGAGCGCTGTGGGTCTTGCATTGGCTATTCTGTGCTTCAGCCTGCAACACTTCACCGGCTTTCTCAGCTCACTGGTCAGAACTAGCCCCTTCATCCTATTTAACCCCCCAGAAGTGTATCCCATCATGTACCAAAAGGAAGAGAGCTTGAAAGAATTGGCAAACATCACAGCTACCTATCTCCTCTCCATTATCTAAAATAGACTCCTCAAGAAATCTCACAGCAACTAAGAAGGA
Organism: Tupaia tana; assembly: GCA_026018925.1. Taxonomy (NCBI): domain Eukaryota; kingdom Metazoa; phylum Chordata; class Mammalia; order Scandentia; family Tupaiidae; genus Tupaia; species Tupaia tana. The sequence continues at coordinate 200,548,403 of JAKSZU010000006.1, forward strand.
AGGGTCACACGATGCTGTTGTCACCAATATTGTTTCAAACTATTGGACTAAAGATACAGTTTGAATGTACTTGGAATTTGCTTTAACCTATGGCCCTTGGTTTAGTAGGTCAAACCTTATTCGGATAAAGGCTTCAGATGGGGTAAAGTAATTTTGAAATAGGTGAAAACCTGTCCAAGAAAATCTCCACAGCAGCCTAGCTCTTTCTAATTTTCTCTTCCCTGGGCCTTAGACCTTCTTTGGAGCTTTTCTTTTCTTTTTTTATTAGGGCGTGTGTGCTCACTGGGGAGAGAGAGACTCAGTGAGAGGGAAACTGTGAAATCACCCTCCCAGGGGGATGGTCAAACCACAATCCCTTCTCCTCTAATCTCCTTTCAGGATTTTAGGCATGCACGCACACATGCCTATGTGGTTTTCAAGCCACCAAGCTTGGGACTTGAACCATGGTCAACCATGTGGGAGTTCAGCGACCCAACCACTATGCCACCTGCTTGTTCCATTTTTGGAGATTTTATGAGGCAAATGAAGTACTAATGAATTTTAAGTTCAAGAAATTTCCAAGGACAGAATGCAATGATAACAATGATAATCATCACAATAATGACACTATAAGAGATGTTCAAAAGGCTCTTAGAAAACATGTATTTTGAAAAAACTGCAAATGGAGTTCCATTTTTTTTTTTTTTTTGCACCAAAATAAACTCTTACTTTAGTTACATTTTTCCGTGAACTTTCTAAAGTCCCCTTAATAAACCCTTGAGTAGAACTTCCTTGGTGCCAGTATGGTCCACGCGTAAGCTCATTCATCCTCACATCTGTCCTACAAAGTAGGCTGCACACAATTCCCACTGGACAAATGTGGAACTTAACGCACACAAAGGTTAAACAGCTTGCCCCATGCTCACCCAGGGTTAGAAGCCAGGCAGCAAAATTCCAAATATGGATACAATTGCTAGGGCACTTGGAAGAAGAAGTGTTCTAGATCATTCTCCTTTCCCTAGCCCTAAATCCCTAGCTATCAATAATTTGCTACAAAAACCTCTGTGTATATATATTTATTTATTATTATTCAATCTGACCAGAGAGAGAGAGAGAGAGAGAAGGAGAGTAAGAAGGAGAAAGCAAGCCACCAGATTCAGGACTTGAACCGCGATTTCCCATGTGGGAGTCCAATGTCTTAACCACCACTCCACCTGCCAGCCCCCAAACCTCTGTATTTTAATTAAAATGTTCCAGCCCTATCCCATGCCCCATTAATTTTAGCCAGTGTTCAATTCAGAGAAATGGCATCACAATGAAAGCTCGCGGGACCAACTGTTCCTTTAATAGACTTGACCTGAAAACCTTACATAACAATCGGTCATGCTGTCACCTGGCCAAGGGCCTGCTTTGTTTCTGCTAATTAGTCTGCTTCCAACGTCACTCATAATCCCTTGATGTTTGCCTCTTTTTTTTTTTTTTAACTCTGAAAAGTTTTATAATCTCACCATGAAAAATCTCCCTTCACGGTGCATTTCTTCTTCCCAGGTAGTGGCAACCTCTGAAGCCTACACTAACATTCCTATACCTTTCACTGTAGTTAATACACACTTCAGGCGAAACAGAATTTCTCATCAAATTAGATATGATGGTGACCATTCTTGTGCAGTTATAACTTTCACCTGAGATTTGTAGAACACCTTATAAACATTAAGCCTCTCAATATTTTTGTGATGCACAGAAGGGCAAGGGGAAAGTCCAAAGATGAAAATTAACAATATCCCTAATCTGGGGGCCAACAGTGTGGTGGTTACGATGCTGGACTCCCAAGTGGACTGCAGTTCAAGTCCCGGACACTCCAGACATGGGTGCAAGTATACCCAAAATCCTGAGAGGAGAATGGAAGAGAAGGGATTGTGTCATGGCCATCTCCCCTGGAGGGTGGTTTCTTGCTTTCTTTCTCTCTATCTCTGTCTCTCTGGCAAGCATACATATCCTAAAAGCAAAAATCTCTCAAAAAAACAAAAACAAACCAATACGCCAAGTCTGTGACAGAAGCCTGAAGTGATAACTCTACTTCATGTTTTCCATTTTCATCTTTCCAACATAGATGTGATCAGACAACATTTGCATTAGAGACAGATCTCGTTTCCCGGTACACTCTATTCTGCAGTTGAGAGCCTCAGTTGTCAGCACTTGCCCTCCAGGCTCATTGCTGTTCCAGTTGGATCTTACCTTTAAACTTCGGGAGAAGTTTAAACTTAGGGCCTGGAGCCACTCAGCACTACCCTTCCCCTAGTGAGGAGGAGGGCCCGGCTGTTTCCAGCATCATCTAACCACAGTGATCCCAAGGGAGGATAGACAATGGAGAAGGGACTCCATGTTGTTGAAAAAGGACCCCTGCCAGCCATTGGCCCAAGCTGGTTCTGTTAACATAACATCTGGACTCATTCCAGGCCAAACTTCCTCCTTCTGCTATTTATGGTATGGCTTTGAGGATTCCACTTCACCTGTAACAGCCTCCATCTTTGGTAGGATATGAGATATGTGGCTTGTGGATTCTTTGAAGACTAGGGACCACTAGGTGTGTGACTGACACACTCATGAGAAGGAGGGTGGCTAGAATGTTGGGCTCATACCCCAGTAAAGAAAGAGAGATGGAAGCAGCTACAAACTCTGGCCTGGGAGCTGGGAGGGTGTGGTTTTATGGTGAGGGGTCATGAAAATCTGAAAAACAAGGTGAGTACCCAAAATCAGGGTCAAAGTCAAGGTTAGGTCAGAGGCTGGGAATGCAACACAGGAAAGAATCACTCACATAGGGACCAGCAGTTGGCGTAATGGCTATGTCACTGAACTCCCATGTAGTCAACCGTGGTTCGCGTCCTGGACCCGGTGGCTTAAAACTCATGCCGGGCACGTGTGCGTGCGTGCCCAAGATCCCGAGAGGAGAATGGAGGAGAAGGGATTGCGGCGTGGCCATCCCCCCTGGGGGGATGATTTCTCGCATTCTATCCCTCTGTCTCTCTCTGTCTGTCTGGCTAGCACACGCTCCCTATAGCAAAAACCTCTGAAAAAAAAAAAAAAAAAAAAGAATTGCTCACATAAACCACAAGGCCAGCTTCATGGGAAATAGCTCAAAGCTCAACATGGAAGAACAATGTGATTCTCTTTAGAAGTACATAGAGTCATGCAATCAGGAGGACTACGGATGTGGGTGAGGCTGAAGCATGGTTATTATTTGGGAAAAATCCACTGAGTGGTTCTACAGCCTTCAACTCTAGACATAAGAACTTTTCCTTCTAGAGTACTACCTTCCTGGTGCCCAGGTCCCACCCTCCTTCTTGGGTGTTTATAAGCACCATTGGGTTTATCACATAGGATAAATTCAACTGTGACATAGTCATGTTTAGGGGCCCAGATCATTGTTATTCCTGCTGAATGGTGACGGAGAAAATTGTCAAGAGCTATCCTAGCAAGTCCTTACAAGATGCCATAGGACAAGGCAACTAACGTAGTCCCTAGGCATGGGAGATGTGAGGGCCCTATGAGAGGATGAGGGCTGGTCTGTGGGTGGTGCATCCACCCAGGTTCCTGGAGTCCCTTCAGATAGTATCCTCTTGTCCCAGACCCAACCAGTTTTTCTTTCCTCTTTGCTATCCCCAGTTCTTAAAGTTCAGGAGATAAAGCTAGAGAATAATTTGATTCTTACTCATGTATTTCTGTCAAATGTTTTGTACTTCTGTGAGTCTTTTCCATTTCCCTAATGAACTAAGCTTTTGAAACTCAAAAGTCAGGAAGTCTTTTCCCAGCTCTGTTTTCCATTGTAACATCCTTTCTCTGAGCACAGTAGAACTCAGCTGCTTCAAAGAGAGTACGAATATGGGGAAACACCAAGAAGGGAGAGGAAACATTGGGGTGGGAGGGAACATTGGTTAATACAATACAGGGATGTTGAAACAGTTTTCTCCCACAAATCTCATTTCTGAGAGGCTGATTCAAAGTTGCTCTCATTTGGTGGAAACACTCTTCCTATGTGAGAGGTTATTGGCAGATCCATTGGACTTCTGTATCTAGAATACCACTGGGTACCATAGGATGAGCACAGGGCCTAGGGGTGGCTCTTGTCGAACATAGCCAAGTGGGTTGTTTTAGGCCATTATTGTGTTGCTAAACAGAAACACCTAGGGTTGGGTGATTATAACAAATGGAGATTTGTTTGGCTCACGATTCTGGTGATTGGAAAGTCCAAGAGCATAGGGCTGGTATCTGGTTGTACACTGGTCCTATGTCATGACATGGCCAACAGAGCAGAAAAGAAAGCAAGTGTGGAGAGAGAGAGAGAGACAGACAGATAGCCATTTTTATAACCACCCACTCTCTTGGGAACTAATACATTTCCATGAGAGTGAGAACTCACTCTCTCCCTGAGACAGCATCAATCTATTGATGGAGTGTGCCTGTGATCCAGACACCATTACACTGGGGATCAAGCTTCCAGCACACAGACCTTTGGAGGACAGCCATATCAAAACTATAGTGGGAGTCAAGGAACAAGAAGGTCTGAAAGCAACAGCCCCCCCTTGTGTCCCCTAGGACCTATAGGGAAGATGGAGCCTAGAGTTTCTCCCTGCCCACAAGTACCTGTGTGGAGCAGAAGAGCCACAAACAGCTGCCAGGTGAGCAAGGTGTGAGGAGTTCGAGCTCCCTTCTGGGCTGGATGGGAACACAACCCTTTTTGATCTGGGCAGGGCTCTGCATTGACTGGCCTACAAACTGGGAAAATCAGGACCCCACTAGAGTGGAGTCAACCTGCTTTTTCTGATTCTTGTGTGTGTGTGTGTGTCTGTGTGTGTGCTGTATGTTAAGATTATTGTTATTTATAATAGAGAACACATCAATACACATAAGACAGAAAGAAGCACCCTTGACAGGGTCTCGTCGCTCTGCAATTCTTTTCCTTCAGCTTTTCAGGATCTTGGACATGCAGGCACACCTGTGTGTTTCAGACCAGGGATCAAAACGGATGGTTAGGGATGTGGTTTAAAGCACTGCAGTTCAGTATGCTACACCAACAGTACCACCAGGGCTGTGCTGATCACTCCTGGGTTCCAAAAGGTAGTCAGAAAGGGGCTGTTTCATGACTCTATCTAGTAACTAGCCAGGCTTGAGTCTAAACTCCACGGCAAAGATAGACTATGTTCATAGAATACCAGGGTTATTATAATTTTCATGATTCAGCTATGTCTATAGGCAGTACCAAAAATATAATGAACTAGATTTGCCTTTATATGAAAGCAAGCATTTAGATGGACCTTGATTCTTGTCCAAAGTGACTGAATTGGCTGAACCGAGTTAAGCAGAAAATACTAGGTGAACGACAAGCACTGTGATTCTTAGCTTTTGTCAGGATTCTACATTACCCAATCTTAAGAAGCTGTGAATGAGAATTGTCTTAATTTATGTGAAGCCCTGTGTGAAGGAGTCTACTTCTCTGGGTGTCTATGTCACTAACAGTGCACACGCACGTACACACATGTACACTTAGACATACTTGTTAGAGTCAGTCAAAGGCCACAGCCCCAAAAGCACTTTACCAAGGGGTCACAGAAGAAGATAAAGCCAATCTCCAAGGCTACTTACAGCAGCCACCCTTCCCAAAGATCTACATTTAAATTGGATTAAGTCCTTATTCTGAAAGATGTCGTTAATGGAAATGCAGGACACATAGTTTTGGGGTGAGTGGAAATGTCCCCCACTTCTGGTGGTAGCGGATACATCTGAAAAATGGAATCGAATCAGTTTTGCTCCCAAGAGGGACAGGTGGGGGACTCCCATTTCCTGTCAATTCAGTTAGAAACAATGAGGAAAGAGAAAAAAAAAAAAAAAAATGGAGCCCTCCCTTCTCTTTCTGGCCTTAGACATGAACTCTTGATAAGATCCTGGAAAACAAGCCGCGTTTTTAACAGCCGTTTGCCCTCTTCAGCTGAGAAAACAGCAGGAGCCAAAACTAGGAACCGGGGCCACCTCTATTGTGAATATGGCCAGGCTGACTTATTGTCGCCAAGCAGCAGAGCACGAACTGACTGAGATAAGGAATATAATAACATTTTCACATGAACCTTACATTCCTACCTCTTCTATAGGAAAGGATATCCCTACAGGAAGGAGGAAGGTGGGGCCCTACCCCTGTGCCACGGCAGGGCCGGGAGTGCATTGTCCAGCCTTTGTACGGACACAGGAAGAGAGCACGGAAGTGTCGACAGGAAAACAGAAAAGTTCAAACGTAAACAGCATCCAAAAAAATTTACCAACAGCAAACGAGATTTCCTCTTCGGGCCTTCCATGCTTTTCATGCACCACTGGGCTGGCAGATTTTAATCTGGGTTCTGTTCACCTTGGTAACCTCCGGCATGTGATTCTGCTGTTTCCCTCCTTAATAAGTTAAGAGGATGTGTTTTCTATGGCATGGGAGACAAAAACACCCTCTTTCCAGAGACTGTATCCTGGCCTGGGCAGAGCCTTGTCTTTTCCATTTGTCATTTCTGGGGAGGGCATCAGCTTCCCTGAAGTCTCCTATGGGAGAGGGCGGCTCCCTCTAGGAGGTTTGAACAAAAGCTGAAAACAGCTTCAGCGCTGCTTCCCACCACAAGGCAAGGATTGGGTTCAGCTCCCTGGTTCTGGCCAGAGATGCACTTTGACGATCTCACTCATAAGGGATGTGAGAAGCGTGTACCCTCCTCCACCCCCACGTAACTGTAACTAGTGAGGGCTGGAATTCACCCCCCCTGCCCCCTGTTCTCCCACCCACCAGAGCTCAGAAGAAGCTACCGCAAGAATCTCTACTGCCCGCCTGGAGGCCATGTGGCTTTTGGTTTTAGGCTTATAAAAGCCACGGCTCAAATAGGGAGAAGTAATTCCATCACTGAATCTCAAAGAAAAAAAGCCAAAATCAAAAGAGACTATGCCTAGTCATTGTGTCCTAAGCCAAAATGACTCCCTTTTGCCCCACGCTGCACAGATGGATGATGAGAGAGAGAGAGAGAGAGAGAGAGAGTAAGAGAGAGAGAGAAATATTATCCGATTCCCTGGTGGGAGGCTTGAGGGGAAAGGTCTGCTTAAGGGCAGTCAGTGCAAGGTAGGGAGTTTCTACTTTTCCCACTGATTGAAACACCTTATAATTCTGCCTAGGAATTGTGGAAGCTACTTCCAAACTGGCTTTAATGGGAGAAAACAGGCACTAAAAGGGGCATCTGTTACTTGTCAGATGGGGCCAAACACACATTTCAGGAGCAAACAGTTACAGTTAATAGACAGACTTCCTAGACGCAGCCATTATGGGAAATTAAAGTCCCTCCTACTCTCCTCAAAATAGCCCTAAAGCCCAAGGATTTTTCACAGCCCATCAAAGGAGGGAGTTCTGAGTAGACTGCTCTAGCATTTTAGGGGCTATCTTTTTCTGAATTGCTTTTTCCAGAACAAACGACTTCCATTATGTTCAGCCAGGGACCAATTCTTCACTTAAGTATGTAAAGCAAAATATGGCTTGTTCTCTGAACATGTAATTCACAACAGAAAGCTTTTGTGACAGCTATCCCAAAGCAATGGAGGCGTATTATATAAAAGCCCAGGTACGAGCAAGAGGGTGACCTTGGGCTCTGAAACCTGTTTAAAAGCCCCTTTAAGATGGATTCAGAATGTCCTGCTGCATGGAGGGAATGCCTGCATTTTCAGAGAACAGGAGATGAAGAACTCAAGAAACACACAGCTCTAGCCAGCTGTTGCCTCTGTCCTCACATCCACTCATTCACTCACGTGTTCGTTCATTTACACAAGGTGTCAGGCACTGGGTTACGCTATGAGCACAACCAGGCATAGTTTTTCAATACATTGAATGGCAAGGCATTGGCCCTCACCTACTGGGAAGGACTTTGGAAATCTTGCTGGTGGTTCTACTAGAGGAAGGTCACTTCTGCACCAGGTGTTAATCCTTGAGTCACTTGGTATGTTTCGATTAGTTAGTAACCACTGCAGCCATGCCAGAGTATGCCTGCTAGCTACCAGATGTGAATACAGGGACATTCAAAACAGTCCCTCATCTCCAGGGACTAGGGCTGTTGCTCTTCTTCTTCTTAAATTTATTAATTTATTTCATGAGTCAAAAGACAGAGAGAGAGAGAATAAGAACACTACCCCCAACAGGGTCTTAATCCCACAATCCATTCCCAGCCTTAGACCACCCGAGCTAGCCCCAGGTCATGGGTACATGCATACCTGGTGTGTTCAGGAAGGTCTCTAGGTGCAAACCTGAAAACTTCAGGGCCTGTTGCTCTTAAATAGGCATTATTCCAGGACAGATAGTGTTTGGGTCACATCTGGGTGTAGGCCTAAATTTCAAGTCCTGCACAGGCCCCAGAAGATTATTTTTTTTAGTTAGTTTGTTTGTTTGTTTGTTTGTTTTCTACAGGGCACATGTACTCACCAGAAAGACAGAGACAGAAAGCGAGAAATCACCCCCCCGTTGGATGGCCATGCCACAATCCCCTCTCCTCCATTCTCCTCTTGGGATCTTGGGCACACATGCACACACGCACCTGGCATGAGTTTAAGCCACCAGGTCTGAACCTCAAACTCCAGTCGACTACATGGGAGTCCAGTGACATAGCCGCTATGCTAACTGCTGGTCCCCCCAGAGGATTCTTAATTCCCACAAAAAGGAAGCAGTATGAGTGAGGCAGCAAAGGCTGAGGGTTACGGGCTCCTTGAACAAGCAGGTGAATTAAGTTAAGAATGATGGGCCAGTGAAGGGACTGCCAGGGTTCTCTGAGCTGTTTCCCACATGACCCAGTAGGGGTGTTGCTCCTCCCTGTGGAATCAGACCTGCCATGCTTAGAGACCAGCAGAACCCTGAACAGAGGGTCTCTAAAATCGCCCCACGGATGACTCAGTTCTAACACCCAGCTCAATGTTAGGGCTTTTTGCCTAATTCTGAGATTCTGTTTTCTTCTGTCCCCATGTAGACTCCTAGATCCTGAGTCCCAATCTTTCTTCTACACCCTACCTTCCTAGAAACCAAAATCTGGATACACAGCACCTGACAGCCAACTCCTGGCTAGTGCACACTCAACTCCAGTCTCTGGGCTCTAATGTTCTAGGCCTGCTTTCACCCAGTCCTCATTGCCTTCATTCATTCATTCATTCAGCATCCGTGCATTCATTCAATAAATACCTAGTAAGTGATCAGGATGGCCAGGCACCCTGCCAAGTGCTGGAGATAGAATAGTAACCAAGACTGACATGACCCTACCCCCAAGGGGCTAATGGCCTGGCCAAGTAACAGACAGGTATCCAATTGTACTGCATTCACCTATTTCTTCCCCCTTTTAAAAAATATTTAAGAATTTTTTATTGAATTTATATTCATTATGATTAATTGTTAAACTTGTTATAGAGCATGTGTGCTCACCAGAGAAAGAGGGAGGTAAGGGAAGTGAGAAAGCAAGCCGCCAGGCCCAGGACTCGAACTGTGGTTGACCCTGTGGGAGTCCAGTGACGTAACTGCTACATCATCTGCTGGTCCCCTATATTTAACTGTTTTAATGAAGATTTTATGGGGGCCAGCATATGGCATAGCAGTTACGTCACTGGAGTCCCACACGGCTAGGCTCATGTGCGTGTGTGCCCAAGATTCTATGAGGAGAATGGAGGAGAAGGGTTTGTGGTGTTGCCTTATCTCTGTCTCTTTCTCTATCTCCTCTCCGGTGAGCACGTGCGCCCTCTGGCAAATATAAATAAATAAATAAATAAAACCTCTCTTTAAAAAAATAAATAAAAATTTGGTGAGCTTGAGTAGTGCTCCTCTGAACCAATTAATTTTCCTGAGAAATAAAAGATATTCCCCTGATAACACCTAAGTCAAATAGTAGCCTTTGGGGAGGAGGAGAATTGCCATGTTTCATACACTGTGCTAAGTATTCTACTTGAATTCTCTCACTTATCACAACTCAAGCGGGTGTCGTCATTATTATCTCCACTTCACAGACGAGGAAACCAAGACTCAGAGGTTAAATAACCAGCTTTAGGAGAACAAGCAAGGTCAGCTGAACAATTTGTACGTGTGGGTCAAATTCATCTTCTATTTCTGTGGTGTATGGAAGTCACAGAGAGAGTGGCTATGGTCGTTACTAGGATTTTTTTTTTGAGAGGGGGAGAGGTTTTCTCTATAGGGCATGTGCGCTTGCCTGAAAGACAGAGAGAGAGAGACAGAGAGACAGAAAGCAAGAAATCACCTCCCAGGGAGGATGGCCACGCTGCAATCCATTCTCCTCCATTCTCCTCTTGGGATCTTGGGCACGCACCCACACATGCCCAGAGTGAGTTTAAGCCGCCGGGTCTGGGACTCGAACCTTGCTGAACCACGTGGGAGTCCAGCGACATAACCATTACGCCATCTGCTGGTCCCTACCCATACTGTGGTTGAGATCCACAATTTCTGCTGCGAATATGCACATCTCATTTTGAACCACATCTAATGTATCTTGGTGACCCAGGTCGTTACTTGTAAATTAGTGAATCCTGTTTAGCCACAAAATCAAGTATCATTGTGGCCATACTCAGAGGGGAAAATACTGGTGTTTGGTATTACAGATGTTACTCATCAACCAGCTGTCTGTTTTTTGGAAAATGGCAACTGTTCTGCCTAAACGTTGCTACATGTTGTATTTTATAACATGTTATATTTCATAACATGTAGCTTTTCGTTTTTTAAGAGTGATTTTTGCTATAGGGAGTATGCTTTTGCCAGCGACACACAGAGAGACAAAGAGACAGAAAGCAAGAAATCAGCCCCCCCAAAGGGGGTTGGCCACACCAAATCCCTTCTCCTCCATTCTCCTCTCAGGATTTTGGGCACACATGCACACATGCCCAGCATGATTTTTAAGCTGCTGGGTCTGGGACTTGAATCATGGTCAACTACGTGGGACTCCAGTGACGTAACCATTATGTCATCTGCTGGACCCTTTGTAACACGTAGCTGTACCATTCACTCCAGTTCATGGTCTGTACATAATAGCATTCAGCTTCTCCTTGGTTTCCAACATGCTCAGGTTAACCAGAATGGTTTCAACTTCCATTTCATGTCAATTTTTTTGCATGCATAAGCAAAGCATTGAGTCCTATTAGAAAAAAAGCAGAGCAACGGGTGTGACCATGAAAGGGGTTTGTTGCTATACATTGGACTCTTATCCAGCCTAATTTATGTGGTGCAGTCAGTTTGGAAATTGTGCTTTTAATTCCCTTTTACTGCACATACCAGGACATTTCTGTTAACTAATTTGACTTTTGGTTTTAGTACATCTTAGCATAAGTATCTAGGGGCAAATTCTTCAGTTGAATACATCTGAGAGGCAGATTGTTTAATTGGTCCAAGAAACCTCTTTTATTTTATTTTATTTTTAGAATTAATTATTTTATTTAATTTATTATTATTATCTTCATTTGCTATAGGGCATGTGTGCTCATGAGGTGGGGGTTGAGAAAGCAAGCTCCCAGGTTCAGGACTTGAACTGTGGTCAGCTATGTGGGAGTCCAGAGCGTCAACCACCACGACACCTGTCACCCTCAACAAACATCTTTTAATAGTTGAACATGCGGGACCAGCAGAGGGCATAATGGCTATGTCACTGGACTCCCATGTAGTCGACCGCAGTTTGAGTCCTGGACCTGGTGGCGTAAACTCACACCGGGCGTGTGTGTGTGCGTGCCCAAGATCCTGAGAGGAGAAGGGATTGTGGTGTGGCCATCCCCCCTGGGGGGTGATTTCTCGCTTTCTGTCTCTCTGTCTCGCTCTGCCGTTCTGGCAAGCACATGTGCCCTATCACAAAAACCTCTCCAAAAACTCATGCCAGGAACAGGTGTACACATGCCCAATATCCCAAGAGAAAAATGGCGAGGGGATTGCGGCTTGGCCATTCCTCAGAGAGTGATTTTTCACTCTCTGTCTCTCTATCTCTCTGTCTCTCCAGCAAGTTCATTTTGCCCTATAGCAAAAATCTCTCTCGAAAAAAAAAAAAAAAAAAAAAAAAAGTTGAACATGCAATTTATTTGACTTTGCTGGACCCAGGTGCAGCGATGGTAAACAAAATATTTAATATCCTGTATGGTATGAGCATTAGCCAATCAGACACTAGGCCATGGGGCTGACGCAAGTACAAGCTCTGAGGGCCACTTAGGAGGAGGCTGGGGTTCTCTGCTAGCTAAGCTGTGGAGGGGTGGGCTAGGACAGCATGCATGTACAGACCAGAGTGCACGTGTATCAATAGCTGTACCTACGAAGCCCACCAGGTGTAAAGGCAAAGCTCCCCTCTTATGGGTCAGCTGATTGACTGCTGGAACAGTTCTGTTCATTAGCAAATTGGACAGGAACCAAGGGTCAGATTGCCCTGCCATTGCAGTTGAAAGCCTATTCCAATGTCAGTGTACTCTGCAGTACGCTGTGAAGGTGAGTATTTCATACAAGCTGTCTTAGGTTACCGAAAGCTTTCTTGCCTGATTTAAAACCAGAATGCTGAAATTTTATTTATCTCACACAGTAATTTCTTATTTTAAATAAAAGCAAACATTTCGGTCACATTAATTATAGGCTAGACATGTAAATGTCCTGTGTATAATTCAATCCTCACACCACACCTATGAGGTAGGTACTATTATGAGCATTCCATTTACAGATGCCTCTGAAGTAACTGGCCTAAAGTGAGGCATTAATTATTAATTAGCTGAGGCAGAATTTGAACCCAACTAGTCTGGCTCCAGAGTACCAGCTCTTACCTGTAATGCTTCTCTGCCTCTCTGGTATGTTTGAATTATTATTTGCTGACATTTAAACATCATGAGGGGTGAGATTAAAAACCTAGATTTCTGGCTTGTCTGAATGAAGAACCAGAAGCTCTAATAGCTTTGATCCCTCGCTCCTCAAGGCAAGTCAGTCTCTTTTACATGTGTTTCTGATGTATTTCTATTTACCGCAGTCTCCACCATCCCCTGTTACTTCCAATACTGAGGCCGACAGTTATCGACAATTTATCATCAGGCGTGCACTATTGTTTTTCTCTTTCTTTCTTTCTTTCTTTCTTTCTTTCTTTCTTTCTTTCTTTCTTTCTTTCTTTCTTTCTTTCTTTCTCTCTCTCTCTCTCTCTCTCTTTCTTTTTGGAGAAGTTTTTGCTATAGGGCACATGTGCTCTCCAGAAGGACAGAGAGAGACAGAGAGACAGAAGGCAAGAAATCAGCCCCCCCCCCCGCGGGGGGGGGGGAATGGCCATGCCATCCCTTCTCCTCCATTCTCCTCTCAGGATCTTGGGCACACACGCACATGTGCCCAGTGAAAGTTTAAGCCACCGGGTCCAGGACTTGAACTGTGGTAGACCACGTGGGAGTCCAGCAACATAGCCATTACTGCATCTGTTGGTCCCACTATTGTTTTTCTTATGGACAACCCTCTGTACTCAGTTTTGTTACCTGCCTGTAGACATTGATGATTCCTCGGTTAAACTCTTCCTAAAGACAGGATGTGTTTAGGAGCAAAACTAGACGTATATAAGCCTAGGTTTGAGCCCATCCTAACCGTTTTTTTTTCTTAAGGAGGGTGAAGAGTTGGTCTGATAGCACACATATTAATTAGGAAGTTGGAAAGTAAGCAAGGGGCACCCTTCTTTTGTGAATTGTTACTAAGTATCCGAATAAAGTAGAACAGTGAGGGGACCAGCAGTTAGCGTAATGGCTATGTCGCTGGACTCCCATCTAGTTGACCACGGTTTGAGTCCCGGACCAGGTGGCTTAAACTCACACCAGGCACATCTGCGTGCGTGCCCAAGATCCCGCAAAGAGAATGGAGGAGAAGGGATTGCGGCGTGGCCATCCCCCCTGGGGGGTGATTTCTTGCTTTCTATTTCTCTGTCTCTCTCTGTCTTTCTGGCAAGCACATGTACCCTATAGCAAAAACCTCTCCAAAAAAAAAAAAAAAAAAAAAAGTAGAACAGTGAGAAAAGACACAAAGTAACAGGAAGAAATCAAAGCAACTATTGGAGAAAGCTTGTAACAATTGGGAAGAAAAATGCTTGATCCCTTAAACACAAATCACGCCAGACCTAAAATCTCTACTTAAAAACAAAGCAGTCTGATTATGAATTGAAACTCCTTACAGTTCTGGTTTTGAGCATGTGTGTGCATACACACACACACACACACACACACACACGTGTGCCTGGGGTGTTTTTACAAGCTGCTGGGTCCAGGACTCAAACCACGTAGTAGGCCAGGTCACGTCCAGCCACCTTAACCACCACACCACCAGCTGGCCCCACTTCTATTTTTTTAATGTGTGCATATAAGGGATCTTCAAAAAGTTCGTGGAAATGTATATTCTAAAAATACTGGGATTGAGACCAGCACAGGGCATAATGGTTATGTCACTGGACACCCATGTAATTGACAGAGGTTCAAGTCCTGGACCCAGTGGCTTAAACCTCAGGCTGGGCAAGTGTGCGTGTATGCCCAAAATCCTAAGAGGAGAAATGGAGGAGAAGAGATTGCAGCGTGGCCATTCCCCCTCGGAGTTGATATCTCGCTCTGTCTCTCTCCATCTCTTTGGTGAGCACACATGCCCTATAGCAAAACTCTAAATTTTTTTTTTAATTAAAAATAATATACTATAGGGGCAAGCAGGTGGCATAGTGGTTACAGCACTGGACTCCCACATGGCCAACCACAGTTTGACTCCCAGACCCAGCTGCTTGAAACTCACACTTGGGCACGTGTGCATGCATGCTGAAAAATCCCAAGAGGAGAATGGAAGAGAAGGGATTGTGGCATGGCCATCTCCCTGAGGGGTGGTTTCTCACTTTCTCTTTCTCTGTCTCTCCGTCTTCAGTAAGCACACATGCCATATAGCTAAAATCTCTCTAAAAAATAATAATATAAAATTAAACTATGCATGGATTTTGAAATTTATACAATAATAAACTTTTTCTTTAATTCTTTTTTCATCACCTTTTTGAAGCCCCTAGTGTCTGTACAAATAGAAAGCATATATACTGAAACGTAAATTATAATTTTCTGGGTAGTGTAATTGAACATGACTCATTTTCTTCATCAATATTCATTCAACATGAATTGGGTGCTTACTGGCTCTGTGCTAAATAATAGCCATCCACTGTAAAGATTTCCTTACCATTTTGCATTACAATGGCAATGCAATTTCTTTTCATAAAAGTTAAGGGGCCAGCAGGTGGCATAGTGGTTAAGGTGCTGGACTCCCCCATGGATGACCATGGTTTGAGTCCTGGATCTGGTAACTTGAAACCCAGATCCAGCAACTTGACACTCATGCTGGGTATGTGTGCATACATGCCCCAAACCCCAAGAGAATGGAGGAGAAGGGATTGCGGTGCAGCTATCCCACCTAGGGAGTGATTTCTCACTTCCCCTCTCACTGTCTCTGTCTCTCTCCAGTGAGTGTATGTGCCTTATGACAAAAATTCTAAAAAAAAAAAAAGTTATTTCTGTTCTGAAGACATAGGTATATAGCTATCTGCCAAGTGAAGAAAATGAGAAGTCTACTGAGGCAACTATTGGATTCTCAGAAAAGTCGTCCCACATGGCCGACCACCTGGTTTAAGTTTCAGACCCAGAGGCTTGGGAAACATACTGGGCACATCTGTGTGTGCCTAAAATCCTGAGAGGAGAATGGAGGAGAAGAGATTGTGATGTGCATCTCCCCCTGCTGGGGGGTTGGGGGATGCTTTCTCACTTCCCCCCCTCTCTGAAGAGCACACCTGCCCTATAGCAAATGAAAAACAAAACTAAACCAAACTAACCTGCAGTATTTTTTGCTTCCTAGCAACCATGTAGCTCCTGCCCACTGAACTAGATTTTCAGAGGGTGAATGTGGGCTGGAGAAGAAAGTTATTGCTCAGCTTTGAGGGTCAGATAGTTTTTAAATCCACAAGACAATCACCTTAAAAGGCAGGTTTGGGGGGAGGGGAGTAAAGTGAAAGCGGGGTGTGGGGGGCAGAATTTAATTTCTAGAAGCTTGTCTTGACAAATGAAGAGGCAAACCTAGATTATGGCTCCACTGGGCAAGGCCACAGTGACAGACAGCACATCAGAGGAAAGGAAGGAGATCCCTCCCTGCCCTAGGAGGAGATGGAGAGAGAATGTCAGGGGGCCTAAAAGCAGCCTCCACCTGGAGCAGACCTCAGGGCAGGATTGTCAAACTGCCCAGGTGGATGTCAGATCAGAAGAGGCTGAGTTCTTGGAACACAGCACCTCGCCTATCTCGGGAACAGCCACAGCCAGTCAAAATGGCTGCTGGAGCTTGCTTCCCCTTGGCGCATGTGTAGTCTGCACAGGACACAGAAGTTCCCAAGGCAGCTGGGAATGCTGGCATGTGAGCTGGGGTAGTAGGGGGCAGTGCTCAGCAAGCTCGGCCAGGGTAGAAGTGGAATAGCCACCCCCCCCCCACACACACACACACACGTACTTTCTAGGTGCGACTGCAATGGCCAAGGGGGCTCTCAGGCCAGCCTGGCTGAGCAGGTTGGGTGGAGTAGGACGAGTGGAGGGTAGGAAAAGATACTGGTCTCTACATCATGGTCTGTGCAGGGCCAGGATCTAAGGCTGATGCCCAGGTAGGCAGCTGGCCTACTAGGCCCACAGCACACACCTGGGCCCTGCCCACCCCTCCTGCAGCCAGACCCCAGCCAGGCTTTGAGAAGTCAGGCCTGCAGGACAGGCATAATTGCGCTTGGGAGGAATAGGCCAACCCTGCTAGAAACGGCAGCTAATTGACTGACTAGGGAAGGTAAAATTGTGTTAAGATGGAAGAAGCCATTGCCTTTCATTGAGACTTTTTATTGGTAAACTTTAAGTTTCTTTTTCTCTTCCTTAACAGCAGGAAGGGGTGCAGATGTTATAAAAACAAAAAATGTAAACTATCTTAAAAAACAAACAAACAAACAAAAAAAACGAACCCTGAACTGTAGTGCGTATGTGCCCACCCAGCTGGGTAAGAATGTAACCTTAATCACTGGAAGTTCTAGGAAGAAAAGGTCCCCAGGGCCTCCAATGCATTTGATCAGGGCATATAACTTAGACTGGCAGGCCGCCCCAGGGACGGCGTCTGGGAGGAAGTGACGTCAGAGCCAGACTGGAAGGAGAGGCTAGATAAGCCGGGAGGCTCCCGAGGTCCAGGAGGCTGGCCGGGTGAGGAGAAGCAGAGGAGTAGCTGGTGAGAGCAGCAGAAGGGGGCGGGGACGATCTCAGGTGGGGAGGCAGGTGGAGGCACGCACCTCTGGTCACCTTTTACCCTCGGATCAGTTTTCTAGTTCACGCCACTCAGCGGAGCTGACTTAAAAGTGCTCTCTATTTTGTGGGAGAAAACAACTAGCAACAGGAACAACAACGAACTTGTATTTGGGCAAGCAGGCCACGGCGAAGCGTTCGAGACCGTCTGAGGATGAGTGAAGAGGGACAGCAGGCCTAGAGAGGTGGGGTGGCCAAAGCCGAAGCAGCAGGTCGCAGCTGGGACCACGCCCCGCTGCCCATGGCTCCTCCTGCAATAACCCTGGCTTTCAGGCCTTCCGTGCCCAGCCAGTCTCTCCAGCTTGGAAGGGCCGGCTCAGAAGCAGGGGACTCCCCGTCCTACGGGGCTGAGCAGAAGGAAAGGAACCCAGGGCATGGAGACAGAAGGCACGGACTCCCGGCCAACTCCGGGTCTCTCTAGCTCACGGCATCTGGATCGTTCACAGGCAGACTTGCAGCAGCAGCAGGAAGAATGTGCCTGGAATGACCCATGGCTCAGAAGGTGGCACGAGCGGGCAGATCTAGCCTGGTGTCCACAGACAGCCATGTTCTTTTCGGTTCTGCCAGCACCCTTTTTTACGCCAGGACATTTGCCTGTGCGATAATAACCTTTTGACAAGTCTTTCTGTTCTCACTCTGTCCTCTATTCTTTTCCAAGGGCTATTTTACAAAATAAATCAGATAGTTTCTCTTCTGCGTGAAACCCTTGAATGACTCCCCATGTTGCTTTTAATAAAATCAAAAGTCCTTAATAAGCCTGCAAGACCCACAATCAGGCCTCTGCTTGCCTCCCCTCATCCTGTCTCACTCATTCAGTCCACTCAATGCACGTAAGCTCTTGGTTTCCTCAGATGGGCCTGTTTTTCTCCTGGAGTCTCACCTGGACCTTCTTGTGCCTGGTCCCATCTATCACTTGGTCTCAGCCTAAACGGGGCTTCCTCAGGGAGGCCTACCCTGAACAATGTTATCCAAAATGACCCCTCTTCTGGGTCATGCTCCATCATATCGTCCTGAGTATTCCTGTCATAGCTCTTATCAATCTGATCGTTTATTTATTTACTCGTCTATTGTCCGTGTTCTTCACTAGAATTTAAATGTCTTGAGAGTGGGGACTTGGCCTTGAATAATTCCCAATACAAGGAAGGCACTTAATTAGTATTTGTTAAAGAAGTCCATGCATAAATGAATGGGTGAATGAAAGAATGGGCTTTTTACCGAGGGTGGACCAAGGTCATAGAATGACTCTGGACTACAAATATCTCCTTGCGTGACTGATACTGGGAGTGTTGGTGGACCAAAGACCGTGTGTGTGTGTGTGTGTGGTGTGTGTGTGTGGCCTGTAAAATTTGCCTTCAGTCTCATGACTGCAACCAGCCAGTCAGCTAACCCTAACAGAAACTCCACTGTGGTCTCAGTAAGATGTGCTGCTTCTGACTGGCAAACTGAAGAAGTTTCCTCGATCCAAATTCAGTTTAACGCTCAGTAAACAATAAATTTATGTAAAATGCTGGGTGTGTGGAGATGAACAATACCTGGCATATGATATGGTCCCTGCCATCTGAGAACACCCAGCTTAACACAGGAACCAGTCACAGAAAGAGCTAGTTAGGGCCAAGTGGGGGCACATCAGTGCAAAGTTGAACCCATGTGGAAAGGATCCTGGTTTGATTTCTAGGACCACCCTGGGCACTCGGAGTATGCGTGTGCCTTTGACTTTGGTTGGCTGAGACTGGGGGTGGATTAAGGCATGGGGTGCCTTACTGGGGTGCCTGTCTCTGTCTCTCCTATAGAATAAGCTGAAATGTCGGATGGAAGGGAGGGAGAGAGGGGAGAACTAGTCGTTTATAAGGTGCTAAGTAGCCCTGGGAAATACACAGGAGGCTTCAGAGGAGGAAGGGACGGCGGGGCAGGCTTTCCAGAGGAGCTGACTGAGAACTTCTCCTGAAGGGGCAGGCTGAGGAGGATGTCAGCAGGCTGAAGGGCTGGGATGAATGAAGGCAGAAATGAAAGTAGCAGCGAGGAGGACAGAATGGCCAAGGAGTGATCCTGCATGGGCTGCGGCTGATGTCCTATGGGGAATTGGAAATGCAGGGGGGGGAGCAGGTTCAGGACTTGGCAGGGGCAGGAGCCATGGCATGCTGGAGGACTCCCAGGTACCACATGTCAGGCCAGGGAGAAGGCAAGGTCCAGACTCTGGGCGTAGCCAAGGGAGAGGCTGAAGCAGAGCGGTTGCATTCGCCACCAAGTAGAAAGGAAGGAAGACAGAGTTAGGAGGACAGATACTTGGCAAATGCCCAAAGCAAATGGAGGAAAAAGAAAGCAAAGGAGTAGTCAGAAAAACAGGAATTTGAACCTGGAGAGTTTCGACTCTGAGAAACCAAGAGAAGAGAAACTCCCGTTTCCAGAGGGCTTCCCCACCTCCTCACTCCTCCCATAACACCCAGCCTGTTGGCCGCCACTTACTCAATATCCGTTCATCCCATGAGATGGGAACAAGAAATGTCTCTGACTTGATTATTGCTAAATCCCTACACTTGGACCAGGTCTTGGCACTTAGGAGAGTGAGTGTCTGATCAAATCAGCAAATAAGTAAAGAAGCTCCCCGTCCCTCTTTATCCATGGTCTTGCCTTAACCTTTTAGTTACCTCTGGTACGGTGTACAACATAATAAGATATTTTGAGAGAGAGAGAGAGAGACCGCATTCACGTACTTTTATGACAATATGTTATTATAATTATTCCCTTATTATTAGTTGTTCATCTCTTACTGTGTCTAAATCTAAACTTCATCATCATATGTATATATAGGACAAAACAGTATAAGTAGGGTTTGGCTCTATCCATGGTCTCAGGCACCCATGGCGCAGGGGAAGGGGGCCTTGGAATACATCTCCTGCAGATAAGAGGAGTGACTTTTCAGCTTATGCAGAGAGTTGAAAAAGACTTGGATCTAGCCATTGGACACAAAAGTTGTGTTTGAGAGGCCAATTTTAGAATGGCAATAGTAATAATACCTATGGCCTAGCCTCTTGGGGAAGTTGGCAGCAAACTGAACTGCAGTGCTGGAAGCCACCTGGCAGACTGCAAGTTTGGATCCCCAGGTGTGCTTGAAAACACCCTGGGGTGCGTGCATGCCCAAGATCCTGACAGGCTGGGGGTCGGGGGGAGGGGAATCACAGCATGTCGGGTCTCCATTGAGGATGCTTCTCTCCCTCTTTCTCTCATGCTCTCTTTATCATGAAAAAATGAAACTGTAATAATAATACCTATGTCACATAGTTGCTGTGAGGATTAGGTGAGTTAACATAAACATAATAAGTCCAGTGTCTGAACATAGTTCAAGCTCAATAAGTGTTTAATAATTATTATTATTTACTCAAGGTTTCACTTTTTTTTTTAAGAGAGATTTTTTGCCATAGGGTGCATGCACTCAGCAGCGACAGAGACGCAGAGACAGAAAGTGAGAACCACCCCCCCTCGGGGGGGAGGGCCATGCCACAATCCCTTCTCCATTCTCCTCTTGAAATTTTGGGCATGCATGCACACACACCCAGCATGAATTTTAAGCTGCCAGTTTCGGGACTCAAACCATGGTTGTGGGAGTCCAGCAACATAACCATTGACGCCATATGTTGGTCCCAAGTCTTCACTTTTAAAAGCTATCCTGGTAAGCTAATTCTTTACAGTATTGCTACATCTGACAGATTTGTTTACTACTCTTCCAAGACATACTAAAATCATATGCCCTAAAAACAATCACAACTACAAAGCAACTATTTTACAAAATAGCTGTAATAGAAATCAGTGATGTGAGATTTAGCTGTCAAATTTAGCTATGGTCTGGGAGTCTGGCAGGCTCCCAGTAGATCAGAAGATGGAGTGAAATCTCCTTTCCTATTAAGGAGACTCATAAGCTAAGGCAACTGCAGCCAGCCTTGTAAGCAGGGCCCTAGTGTTATGTCTATAAATCTGTGATTGTATCAGCCAGTTAATCTAAAAGAAGCCTGAGAAGCGGAATGGCTCTAAAGATTGACTGTCATTAGGTTTGGATAAAGAAGGTGGAGACTACAGGTAGAAGAGGTCCTTGAAGGTATAAAAAACATTGGACCAAAAGGCTGAAGACCTCCATTCCCATCTAGATGTGTCACTTTTTGTGAACTTGACCAAGGCACATGTGTCTCAGTCTTCTCATTTTTAGGAAGAGAGAACTGTATAAGCCACGAAGCCTTTACAGTAGACTGTTTACAAGGATGGCCACAATTTCATCCTACATGTTTGCCCACTTTGCAACAGAGTTTTGCTTTTTCTGCTATCAAGAGGTAGAATCTGTTTCCTCTCCCCTTGAATCTGGGATAGTCCTGTGACTTGTCTTCAACAGATTTCAATAGTGACATTATGTTTGAGTCTAAGCATTAAGAGGTCTTGCACCTTCCATTTTCATCCTCAGAATGATGCCATGGTCATGTGAACAAGCCTAAACTAGCTTCCTTGAGATGAGAGATCATGTGATGTGAGAGACTCAGCCCACAGCCAGTACCAACTGCCTGACACGTGAGGGAGGCCATCTCAGATCATCCAACCCATTAAGTCATCAGATGAACACAGTCACATGAGGAGTGATCCCTCTGAGTCCAGCAAGAGAACTGCTCAGCTGAGCCCAGCCAAAATTCCTGACCCATGGAATTGTGAACTGATTTTATTGCTCTTAAAAAAGAATCACACCATATGATCTTTCAGTCATTTGTTAGGGTTTGCTGTAGAGAACTAGAGCAAAGGTTATGTAACTTTCATTTCCTCCTCCCCTCCTCAGTTGACCCTAAAGGCCTTCTCTCTGCCATGCTGTTGTGTGTGGACCTACTAGGTCTTAAACTCTGCCACCTTCCCACTCTGTTAGGACTTGACTTGGGGCACACTGAGCAAGACAGGAAGTGGCTTGATGACTCAGTGGTTCTTCCTTCTGAATCACTGAGTAGTCAGATCCTCCCCTCCGCTGGTTCCAGGAAACATTCATTCATTCATTAAGCTGGTACTTCATGGACAGCTGCTGTGAGCAGGCACCGCTGGGGAAGCAGTGTGGTAAGGGGAAGGTCTGGCTGTGGAGTGGATGGATGGCAGGATCTGAGGATTTTGTGTGGAGAGAGGTTCACTCTTCTCTGCAGTTTTCCTGTGGCATATTACACAAGGTTTCTCGGCTTCCCTAGAGGTAACCCCATCCTAAGAGCACCAAATTCCAGAGTGCAAGGAATTTTTAAACCTAACTAGGTAGACCTATTTTTTTTTTAATTATATGTACAAAAAAGCTAAAGCCTGAGATTTTAAGGAACAGAGGTAGCTTGTTGTGAAAGAGGTAGCTTGTTGTAAAAGTAGGTGCAGAATTCAGACCTCTTAGTTTCAAAGCTGGAGCCCACACCTTTCTCCTTCCTGGTTGTCAGACTCGCTACTTCCCTTCCTCGCTGTGTATTTCAGGCATGGAGCTCATTTCCTCTTCTTCTACTTTGAGGTTAACACATTACCTGAAAAAATCTTTGCTCAGATAAACTCTAACCACCATACAATAATAACGACAGTAACATATATTTAGAAAATATTTACGAACACCTACTATATGCCAGGCTCAGCCTCAGTTTCAGGAATATAGTGAAGAGAGCCAAGCAATCTACATGTGGAGAATTTACATGCTTGGGAGAAGGAAGGAACAACACACAAGGAAACCAATAGGGTCATTGGAAACTGTGTTAGAAAAGTAAGTAGGATAATGGGATAGAGGTGACTGAAATGGGGAACGTAAGGAAAGGACTCTAACTACACAACATTTGAGCTGAGCCCTGATTGGCAGAGACCCAATAATTTCAAGAAAGCAAGAATGCAAAGGCCCTGAGGAAGGGATAAGGTTATCTTATTGAAGAAAGGGAGGCAGTTTTCAACCTCCTGTCCCATTTAGGAAGCAGTCAGGAGAGAGGAAGGAGAAGGAGCAGGGGAAAGGCAGAGGACACATCAGACAAGGCCTCGTAGGCTATGATGCAGAGCCAGGAAGCTACATGTCGAGTGGGCACATGGGAGAGTTCTAAGTGATATGACACAATTTACATGTTTAAAAGCTCAATCCAGCTGCTTGGTTAGAGAATAGATGCTGAGGGTTGGGAATGAAATTGGGAAGGTAGTTTATTAGAATGGCAACTGCATCTGGGGTGCTTGGTTTATTTTAGCTTTAACCCTCTCAATACTTCAAAATAGATCTTATTATGCACATTCTATAGACAAGGAAATGACGACCAGAAGGGATGCAAGAACTTACTCAAGGTCAGAGTTGAATTTGAACCTAGAACCAACTGATTCCATTAGTGACAGCCCTTCCCATATAGCACGCACGTGGCCTTTCTAAATTGATTGACCAACCCTGTGTTAATACATTCTTCTGATTAACATCATACTTTTAAATCATGAAATTTTAAAACTGGATGCTATAGATAAGAAGTTCCTTAAAGGCAAGATTCAAGTCTTATCCTGCCATTCAGTTGTGGCATAGTTCCCAGAACACTGTAGGCACTAATACGCTATCTGTTGAATGAATGGATGAATGAATAAATGAATGGGGGGGGGGGTTGACACATAGTAGGTGCTAAGATAATATGTGATGAATAAATTCATGAATGAAAGGGTTGTAGTCATGAAAGGTGTTCTGGACCTTTCCCTACCTCAGGCCTACTATTTTCAAGATGGGGAATTAAGTATCTTCCTCAAAACAACACAGCAGGGCTGAAATGAGAGTCTAGGCTGATGAATCTGAGGTCCTCTTCACTGTACCACTCTGCCTCCAGTTTATATGTTTGAGGCAGATTTTCTATTTTAACCTTTCATTTTAGTTTAGTATACTCGAGAACAGGCATGGTGTCTGTTTTGTACCACGTCATGTCAGTAGGTAGAGCCTATGAAAGAGTTCAACATAGGGATTGGAGATAAGCTTTCTTTCTGAAAATGAAATTAAACAAATCGAATCTCCATATGATGGGGAAAAAATGAATGTCTGTAGGCCTTCTGGAATAAACCCTTAACTCGTTAATGCCAAGGATTTTCAGTATCTCTTTAATATCTAAAGAAAGAACATTTGGGCAGGATAGGATGTGGTCAGGAAGGGAATACAAAGGAAAAAAAGCCATCTTTGGCTTGACCATCCAGCATAGTATAAAATGAGAAACACTGTATGTGGGAAGTTGGGGCTTCCTGGTTTCCAGAGAGGACCCTCTGGGATGGTGCAGAACCAGTTGGCTCATGAAGCCTCATCATGGCACTCGAGATATTCACCTCAAGGTGCTTTCATTGTTTATCACTAAGCAACAAACTTTCAAATGTTCAGTTGGCTTCCTGGTTACCTTGGTTCTCTGGACAGGATAAACGCCACCAGCATTTCAGTCTTTTTTTTTTTTTTTTTTTTTTTTGGAGAGGTTTTTTCGCTATAGGGCGTGTGCGCTCGCCAGACAGACAGAGAGAGACATAGAGACAGAAAGCGAGAAATCACCCCCCAGAGGGGATGGTCACGCCACAATCCCTTCTCCTCCATTCTCCTCTCGGGATCTTGGGCACACACGCACACGTGCCCGGCGTGAGTTTTAAGCCACCGGGTCCGGGACGTGAACCGCGGTCACCTACGTGGGAGTCCAGCGACATAGCCATTACGCTAACTGCTGGTTCCCCAGTCATTTTGAGAAAGGAATGTTCTTCTTTCACTCTGCCATGTTTTAGATAGTGGTTTGTCCCCTAAAGGGGAACAATTGGAATTTGGTCCCAAAACAATGGCATTGGGAGGTAGTGAGATCTTTAGTAGGTGAGGCCTAGTGGGCAGTGATTGGACCATGGAGACATTACTTTCATGAATGGATTTTGGGAGACTATGTGAGCTGTCGTTCTCATGAGAAGAGGTTAGTTCCCACAAGAGTGGGTTGTTACAAAAGGAAGATGACTGCCTCCAGGTCTCTCTCTCTCTCTCTCAGCATCTGCCCACCATCTTCTCTGCTTCTGTAATTCATGTTGTGAGGTCAATCTGATGCCAAACCCACACCTTTGGGCTTTTTAGCTACCAGAATTGTGAGGCAAATAAGCCTCTATCCTTCATAAACCACCTAGGCCCAAATATTCTCATTATCAACATAATAATGTTGTGAACTAAGATACAGTCATAAATGCATTCATGTGCAGATGTTCCAAGACAACTGTATCACCAAGTATGTGGTCTTCCCTGAGGGTGAGTTCCCTTAAAATTGAGAAAGGCTTTGGGCCACTGCCATTTTTTTGAGGTCCTGGGTATATGAAAAATTAAACAAATGTTAAAAGATGGTTATAAAACTGGCGGCATATCTTAAGGGTTTATCTTGCACCAGCTGATACTTTTAACATACACAATATAATGTAATATTATTATGCTATATAATTTTAAGACCTACAAAATATATTAGTTCTTAGTGCACTTGAAGCAGTGTAACTAAAGACGGGATGTAAGTTTAAAGATGTGAGATGAATGCTTTTTATTTTGAATTTTTCCAGGCAACTTCTATTACTATGCGAATAAGACCATTTAGAGATAATCGTGAGGCCTATGCGAATAAGACCATTTAGAGATAATCGTGAGGCCTTGAGTGGTGAGGCCCAGTGCCAATGGCCATATTCAGAGCTGTAGGTCCAATCCACTCTCTGAACCTGTCAGTTAAGGCTTGGACTGTCACCATGGTGATGCTATCCATGGGCCGCTGGCCAAACGAGCCTTCCTCTGGTGACTCCCTGACCTTGTCATGTGTCCCCCTTAGAATATCATATCTCACCATGTTATGTATAGCAGTTGGCTATGGATACAGTGAGTGCTCCTCAAGGAACTTGTTGGCTGACTGACTGATGAATCAAGCCAGTGATAAACAAAGCTAGGATGTTCAAAGTTTCTTTTGAACATTCTATTTTAAAAGATAACAACATGACAGAGTGGAAACTTGCTTGCCTGATGAGATGGTGGACAAGGTGAAAGTGTGGGAGCATGTTAAGGAGGACTTGGAGCCATTCACACACAGTTAAACACTCTCCCTTTTATATTTTACTAGTTTTCCCATTGGGCCTCATCTGGCTTTGGAATCTCTGTCTTCCTGGGCCTTATCTCACCACTACCCCTCAATTTCCAACTTTTCAAACTGTGTGTCTGCGGGCACAAGAATGGAAATTATTGTGTATGGTACTATCTTTGACTTGCTTGACATGCAATGCATTTATGCTCTGAGAACCCATATTGTATGCTACAGAGACGTACAATAATTAAATGTAAATAAAATTTTTCAAAAAAAAAATTTTTAAGTCTTTATCACAAAAACAAAACAAACTGTGTGTCTCAAATAGTTCATGGGTCAGACCAAACTGGTAGGTTGCAGCTTTTTTCAAGAAATAAAACAAAGCAAGAAATATCCAAATGCACACATATAGTAAACATGTTTAAAAGGTTTTAAAAAATGATTATTTTATGAAACTCCTCTCAGTTCCATAGATGTGTATATAAAGTTTGGATATAAACTTTATGGATATAAAAGCATACCGAATGAGTGCACCTGTATGCCGCAAATGCTGACAGGATGGAGAAATGAGAAGATTGTGGTGTGATGGCCCCATTGGGGAAGTGCTCTCCTTTCTCCCTGTCTCTCTTGCACGTCCCCTCTGGCAATTAAAAAAAAAAAAGAAATGTGTACTACTGTGGGGAGAAGGGAGTATATATGTAATATTATCAAGTCTTACCCTCTCAAGAGTATTCACTGACGCCTACTCGGAAGAAGATTTCCTTCTTTCATTTCAACCCACCTCCTGCTTCTATCCTCAGAGCCCTCACAACAGCTTATAGGAGTCGGTTAATTTAAAGCTGGTTTGATAGCATGACTTCACCCCAGATCCTTTATCTCCAAACCATGGTGGGTAGTTCCTGAAACCAGCCAGCAGGATGGCTTTTCCAGGCCCAACCTCTGTGATATGGTAGGTAGTGTACAGTACTGTGAAGCTGGAGGCCACATGTCCACTTCAGTTTGCGTCCCTCACCTGGTCAGCCTGAAAACACACCAGTCACATGTCCAGGATTTTGGTGAGCTGGAAGACAAGGGGGTTGGAGGACGGGGACATGACTAAGCCCTACAGAGGGTTTTTCTCTCTCTCTCTCTCTCTCTGTCTCTCATGGGGATGTACACAGTCTACTATAAATTTTTAAAAGAAAATAAAAAAGAATGGTGTTTCTCTTCTCCTCATTTTGGGTCACATTGGTAGCCTCATTGGTTTGTGGGTCCTAAGACCATGGATATCCCAATTAGGACACAGTTCAACCTCTACTTGCTCACATGGGAGCTCCATACACCCTGCTTCCCACATGGCCTTCTCCAGTTACTTCCCAGCATCCCAAGGGTGGTGTCTCACATAAACTGGATGGGGGGTAGGGAGATTAGGAACCAAATATGTAGTCTAACAGATGGAGAGACAGACACAGAGCCAGACAGATGGAGATCAAAGTGATGGCCTGATTACTGACAAGACCTGTTCGAGGATACCCTTCCAACTGTGGGCACAGTGGGCTGTGTTGTTTCATCCCCCAGGTTGAGTTTACCTTCCTGGATGGAGCTAGAACACTACAGGCCTCTGCCTCCCAGAAAACAGAGACTGGGTGTTCCTGGGACAAACTGGCTCCAAAAGAGGAAGGAGGAGAGAGCTGAGTTCAGCATGACCTTGTCTTTTTTTCTTTTCCTTTGCTAGAGGGCACGTGTACTCACTAAAGAGAGACAGGGAGAGAAGGAGAGGAGAAAGCACCCCCCTCATGGGAGAAAGGTCCACAGCAATCCCTTCTCCTCCATCTTCTCTCCTTTGGAGATTTTGGGCAGGCATGCGTATGCCCTTGGCATGATTCTCAAGCTACCAGATCTAGGCCTCAAACCACACAGTTGGCCATCTGGGATTTGGCTGACTTAACCACAAGGCCCAGAGTCAGCCCAGCTTTTTCTCCTTAACTTGCCAGTCAGAGAACTTCCCTCTTTTTTCTCTACCAAAGATGCCTTTGCACAGAAACATGTGGGTTCATGAGAGCATCCTCTACCTTATGAATAATACATTTGCTCAAGTTCTTTGTTCTCCAGTTTTTGTGTGACTGCAAGGAATACCAGGTTCTGGGCTGGTGCAGGGAGAATGCTCTTTCTCCAACTCTTTGCTGTGCCCCCAAGAGCAGAAAGGGCCTGGGTTCAGAATGTTGTCCAGTTTTACAGGAAACAACTCCTTTTCCTTCTGATTTTGCACCAAAACTCCCCTTTGGCTCCAGCCCCTATAACAAAGCCTACGAAGCCATGCAAATAGACTCCTGAGGAGAAGGGAGTTAGTCATTAAATTTGTGCCTCTAGGATCTTTTTGCTGGAGATCATGGTAGAGATCCTACTCTACAATCATCCCTACAGCTCAGGCCCTTCCTTTGCTGCTTTCAAATTACTATTCTCAGTAGAGTTTCTGGGATTTTTTTTCTAATGTGATAAACTCCAACTCATTAGCTTTTTCCATCTCTAAGGGTTGGTGCTAAAAGCCAGCCTTATGGCCTAGTGGCTAAGGGAGCCAGAACCCACATGGCCAGCCACAGTTTGAATCCTGGCTCTAGCAGCTTGGCAAATGCTCCATGTGTGAGCACACAAGCCCCATATCCCAGCAGGATGTAGAAACAGAGAAGGGAGTGTGGTGGGACCACACCCCACTGGGAGGTGTTTTCTCCCTCCCTCTCTCTCTGTTTCTTTTTGGAGAGCACCATGCTCTCTGGGAATTTAAAAAAAAAAAAGAAAGAAAGAAAGTTGGTCTTGAAACCCCCTAACCACCCCTTCCCCATTTTTGCCATTAATGCACACTGTGACATCCTGTCCTTCAAGGTATTTCCTGAGCTTCCTGTAACTGTCTGATACTGCCTGATAAAAAAAGACTACAGTTTCCTACAAAGCCTTGTCCTATACCTTTTAGGACCAAAACAAAAGATACAATACTCCATATCGTCCTTCGGCACCTTCAGGATCCAAACCAGTTGTTTGCACAGGAACCCTGGCATCCCTTGGAAGGGAAGAGGCCCAAAACCACTTGCGTCTTTCTGGACACACCAACGTTCTATCATGTCAGAAGCTGTTTGACCAGCACTGGCCATCGCAAGTTCTCAGTTGTGTTCACACCAGAAATTACGGCAGTGACTCACAGCCTTTGGAGTTGTGACACCGTATCAGCATGTACTTACCTCCCTTCCCTTCCAAGGGTAGAAGGTAGATCTAGGTGAGTGTGGGGATACAGGAGATTAATAATTTTTTTTTTTGGAGAGATTTTCGCTATAGGGCGCATGCGCTCGCCAGACAGAGAGAGACAGAGAGACAGAAAGCGAGAAATCACCGTCACGGGGGATGATCACGCCACAATCCCTTCTCCTCCATTCTCCTCTTGGGATCTTGGGCACGCACGCACACGCGCCCGGTGTGAGTTTTAAGCCACCAGGTCCAGGACGCGAACCGCGGTCGACTACGTGGGAGTCTAGCAACATAGCCATTACGCTAACTGCTGGTTCCCGAGATTAATAAATTTTGCTAAAAAGTTTTTTCTTTTTTTGAATTTGCCAGAGAGTGCAGTGCTTACTGGAGAGAGACAGAGAAAGAGTGAAGGAAAGGGAGAAAGTATCCCTTCTGGGCCATGGTACATCACAGTCCCTTCTTTTCCATAGCTCCATTGCACACACACATGCCTAGTACGGTTTTGTTTCAAGCCCTTGGGCTTGAGACTCAGCGCAAGAAGTTGGCCATGTGAGATCCAGCTGCCTGAACCACCATGCTATGGGCCAGCCCACTCTCCCTTCCCTTCTAATGGTACAATATAGATTTAGGGTGAGCGTGAGAGTGTGGGGTGCAAATTCCAATCAAATTTTAAACTTAAAAACCTGAAACTTAGAATTAGTTCCAATGCCCTCACCCCAAAATCATCAATTGTTCTCTCTCCTGGGAATTGTTCTCAGTTAGTACTGTACAATATTATTTATAAAACTTTATTGTACATCATTCCTTTTCCTATTGACTCAATGACTCAACATCATCTTTTAACACTTTTGGGGGTCAGCTGTTAAGAATATAGAGATGGGATGCATGGGGCAATGTGCATCTCTTTTTTGTAAAAGTGAATATTTTCAGCTTTTTAGACCGTATGGTCTTGGTCACGACTCTTCAGTCATGCTGTTGTAGAGCAAAGGTGTGTTTGACAGTACACAATTGACTGAGCCTGGCTGTGTGCCAATGAAACTTTACTTATGGACACTGAAACTTAGATTTCACATTGCAAAATATTAGTCCTTGTTTGTTTTCACCTTTTTTTTGGTTTGTTTGTTTGTTTGTTTGTTACAGGGCTTAGGTGCTCACTCCATGGAGACAGAGAGAGAGAGAGAGAAAGCAAGTTAGAAATCGCCCTTCATGGAGGATGCCCTGCTGCAACCCCTACTTCTCTACTCTTTTCTCAAGATTTTGGGCACACACATACCTGTACCCAGCATGTTTTTCAAACCACCAGGTGCAGGACTTGAACCCTGCAGTTGGCCATGGGGGATCCAGCTGCCTTAACCTCCATGCCACCTGCTGGCCCTTGTTTTCAACCATTCTAAGATGCAAATTCTTCTTATGCACAATACTCGAGAGGTGGAGGCAACCCAAGCATCAATCAACCCACAAATGGATAAATGGAGTGTGGTATGCATGTACAATGGAATGCTATTTGGCATTAAAAGGAAAGACATCCTATTTGATAGGACATGGGTGAACCTTGAGGACATTGTGCCAGGTGAAATAAGCCAGTCACAAAGAGATAACTGTTGCCTAATTCTACTTACATTAGGTTATCTAGTTGAGTTCATAGAATTAGAAACCATAATGAAGATTGCCAGAGGCCAGGGAGGAGGGCTTGGGGGTTGTGTTTAGTGGGTATAGAGTTTCAGTTTTACAAGATTAAAAAGTTCTGGAGATGTATTTCACAACTATATGAATATACTTAATACTACTGAATAATTTTACTTAAAAGTGAACAGTTAAAAATAGTTACGACAGTACATTTTAGGGGTTTTTATTTGTATTATTTTACCACAATTAAAAAGAAAAAAAAGAAGAAGAAAACTAAATTTCTTCACTGGAAACTAATCCAAAAAGAGCAGACCCTCTGGGCTATAGCTTACCAATTTCTGGCCAGTCTAAGGGCCAAAAAAGATGGTCTAGATCAGTACTTCTCAAATATCCCTACTGAAATGCCTCTAACAATGCCAAAGGGAAAACAGAGGTTCTGCGGGGACCTGCCTGCAAGTATATAAAGTTATTTAAAGTGCTTTTAAATACTCCTTCACGTGAAATTCATGAACATTTGGATAATATTTTTTCTTTAGTCATGATAGAATGCACACATGAGGAGAGGAGAGAGATGAGCACCCTCAAGAGGGTCTGGCCACACTGCAATGTCCTTCCAGCTCATTGGATCTTGTTACCCGTGTCTGGGCATGTTGTAGGCTAACTGGGCTGGGGATTCAAACTGTGGTTGTCACATGGGATCTGGCTTCTCTTGAGCAGTACGTTACTGCAGCGCCATGAAACAGTGTATTACCACTGCTCTCATGAACATTTTAAACTCCTAGTCTGTAATGCTTGTTGTTTTACTGTAAAATTGGCATGCACTGTAAAAATCAGTAAGAACTCATGCTTGTGCAGGTTCTGAGTGGATGAGTGACTTAGCCAAGGCCACAGAGCTAGAACAAATTTCTGACTCCAATGGCTACTCTCACCCAGAGTGGGCTGCCTCCTCATCAGGGGGAGGGAGCCCGCTACCCCCCAATATTGAATGGTCTTCAAAATACTCATGGCAAACACTTTCAAGTTTCTACCAAAAAGCCATGAATTCCTATGTTTCAAATATTATTTATTTTGTTCTGGTTCAGAATATTTTAGTTTGGTTTGTTCTAAAATTCATTTTTTTCTTCTACTCTAACTATGCTCTTTCACTCATCTCTAAGTTTCCTGTACTTTCCATAGCATTCTATTCTGCTATACATTATGGATGTTAAATAACGAGGGGCTGAAAATTTTGTGGTTTTTAGGGACCAGCAGTTAGTGTAATGGCTATGTCGCTGGAATCCCAAGTAGTCGCCCGTGGTTCGAGTCCTGGACCTGGACCCGGTGGCTTAAACTCACGCCAGGCACGTGGCATGCATGCCCAAGATCCTGAGAGGAGAATGGAGGAGAAGGGATTGCAGCATGGCCATCCCCCCTGGTGGGGGGTGATTTCTCGCTTTCTGTCTCTCTGTCTCTCTCTGTCTTTCTGGCAAGCACAGGCGCCCTATAGCAAACACCTCTCCAAAAAAAAAAAAAAAAAAAAAAAAAAAAAAAAAAAAAAAAAAGAAAGAAAGAAAAAAAAATCTGTGGTTTTTTGTACACCCAGCATCCATTTTCTCTGTGGTAGCTTGTATTATTTGTTAAAAATTCTCCCTTTCCCCTCTATTCTTCCCTGCTTCCTAGTGACCTGACACTCGGCCATATGATTTGGTTTCCCCATAGGAATGTGAATAAAGGTAAGTGTATGTTAGTTCTGAGTAGGGGTTTTAAGAGTCATTACATAAGGAGCCAGTTGGTGGCATGGTGGTAAAATGCAATGCTGTGCTTAGCAATTCCACTCAGGAAGGTTTCTGGTTCAAGTCTGGAGACCACTTGAGTATGCTGGGCACTGCTCATGATCTGAGGGTAACGAAGGGTGGGAGTGAATTATATCATTGGGGCCCCTTGGGAGTGCTGTCTCTCTCTTTTGTCTGTCTCTTTCACTCATGGAAGAAATAAAGAAATTACATTAAGAAAAAAAAGAGAGAGAGAGAGGCATCATGTGTTTCCATTCCCTTCCCTTGAGCTCCTAATCTCCTTGAGAACCACATTTCCCAAGTCATGCTTGGTCCTTCAGCTTTGGTCAAAAAATGAGGAGACATATGAAGAGACATACACTCAGCCTGAAAACTGAAGCCAAGTCTAGACAAATCAACCGACTCAGACTCATTTGCTGCTGTAAGCTACTAAATTTTGGGATTGTTTGTTACACAGCATTATCCCAGCCTAAATTGACTAGTACACTACTCTGCTGGAGCCAAGACTTTGATTTTTTTTTCCCAGACCTCATTCTCTTCCATTCTTCTTCTATAGAATTTAGTTGAGCTGACTCTCCCCAGTCCTACCCTGTGCACCCTTGAACATATCATATTGACTAACTCTCATTCCTCAAACACACAGATTTTTCAAATCATCTCTGGTGAGATTCCAACTCTTTTTATTAGAATTGAGAGAGTCTCATTCTTGCTGGGGCATCAGGAATGTATGACCCGAGGATCTGAAACCTACTACAAGGGAATCTTTGAAAAAAATGTTTACTCATAACCCACACAATCCTGTTTTACAACAAAGACATAGAAAGAGTGTGGATCATGCAATATCTTAGGTTGTCAGAAAAGTTATGACTTTCTTATGTAAAAATATATCATAACTTTCCCAACAACCCAATAGATACCACATCTCTTGGGTGTTTTTTGATAGTGGGAAGGAAAGTATAGAAAACAAACAGCAGTTTTCTTTTAAAACACAAAGGGCAGAAGCTGCAGATGCCTGAAAGAAAAGCTATTCCTTGTGCTTTGAGGCAGGGTAGAGTCAGCTCAGAATTCCTTGCTCATGCGAGGAGCTGAGAGTAGTGATGTGGATGATCCAGAGAAACTTCAGAGGTCTTCACATGGGCTGAGAAACCCTAGGGCTGCCTGAAACTATTCAGCAATGCTTTAGACAATGAGTTATTTCTTCAACACAATTAACCTGCCTGACGAATACACGTGTACCTCTGCACCCTCACACATCAGGATGTTGTGAAGATTTGTTGTGGAAAAAAAAAAAGTGTAGAAAAACCACCAATTTAAAATACACTTATTTTGGTTTCGTATACACTTTAAAAAGAATAGACTTTATTTTAAAAAGCAGTTTCAGTTTCATGGCAAAACTGAGCAGAAGGTAGAGATTTCCCATGTGTACCCTCCCCCTCCATGGTCAGCACCCCCAGCATTTGTTACAATTTGATGACACATGGCTGTCACCCAAAGCCCATAGTTGACATGCAGGTTCACTCTGAGCGCTGTATAAACTGTGGATTTGGACAAATGGATGACATTATCTGCCATTATAGTGTCACACAGAATAGTTTCACTGCCTAAAACTTCCTGTGTCTCATTTATTCATGCCCCTCTACTCCCTAACCCTGGCAATCACTAACTTTTATTTATTTTTTTCTCAATAAGGCTTGTATGCCCACCAGAGAGAGAGAACGGGTGAAAATGAGGAAATGAGAAAGCACCCCCCAAGGGACATGGCCATGCCACAGTTCTTCCTCTCCCATGTCCATTCTCTCCCTTGGGATTTGGGGCATGCATGCATAGGCCCCTGGGTGCTCCTCAAGCCGCCAGGTCTGAGACTTGAACAGCTCAGCTGGCCTTATGGGATTCAGCCACCCCAAGCACCACGCCACTGGCTAGCCCATCACTGAGCGTGTACTGTCTCCATAGTTTTGCTTTCTCCAGAATGTCATATGGTTGGAACTATGGAGTCAGTAGCCTTTTCAGAGTGGCTACTTTCAGGCATGTACTTTCTAAGGTAAAGCAACACCGGTTCTGCATCGTGTGCGTGTATGTCTGAGAAGAATGATACAGGAAGTTGACATTCCCTCGGTCCACAGACAGCTGAACCATATAGGGACACATGTGAGTCCTGCTGAGTGACAGGAGAAGCCAACTAGGGATTAATGCATAATCCCCAAAGTGGAAAATTAGCTGTAGCAAATCGGGTTGATAAACAGTCCTCGTTCCCATACTTTCTTCTCCTGGGCTGCTCCACCATGCCCCAACCCATCCCTGACATTTCCCACACCTCCTCAGAGGTCTGGGGGCCTCAGCCCACCCAAGTGGACCATCCACATCAGCCACGAAGCAAACACTCAACCCAGAAAGTCCTACCAGTTAGGTGCCCTGATGGCACTTGGGGCAGAGAGGGTACTAACTTCAGTATAATACATTTCCTGCCCTTTAGACGCCCACATTCAATCATAGTGAGAGATTTGTAAACAAATAAACTGCCAGAGAGACTGCAAAAATATAAACAAAATAACATAGGAGAGCACCAATATGGGGCTTAATTCCACATGGCCACCGCCTTTGGAACTCCCCATCCCCCAGCCCGGTCAACCCACTGGCATACTTTACGCCCACAATCCGACAGGCTGGAGAGTTGGAGGAAGGGGTGGGGTCAAGACCAGACCCTGTGCCCAGACCCTGTGGCGGGTACTTTCTCTGTCACTCACTCTCACGTGGAAACACTTAGGCTCTACCATGAATAAAGAAAAAAATGTTTTTCAGAGGAAGAACTCTTAGAATGTGGTCCTTCTGGAAGGACTCAGGGTCCTGCCCTCAGGAGAATATGGCCCAATTGGTCTAGATGGAGTATATTACTGCAAAACTCCCCCTAGGTACTCCTAACCTTAACCAGGGCTGACAACCACCCAAACCTAGAACTCAGGGACCCCGGGGTAGGAGTGAGGCACAGCAAGAGTGCTAATAAGACTCTCAGGTCTCCTCGCTACAGGTTCAAGTTTGAAAACCATCGGTCTGAGTTGTTCAAGAGGAGGGCATGGGACTGGAAGGTGAGTTGGAGTTGGAGCACAGGGCTGGTGGGTGAGAGGCTGAACAGACATCCTTTTCCCCTGTCTCATCTTCGGGGCAGGCTCCAATCAGAGCCTGAACCCTCAGAGATGGGACCTCTCTGTGGGACGCCCTGGTGTGGAGTGGTGTCCTGAGACCACAGAGCTCCCTCTGGAGCCCCAGTATCTCAGCTGGGCTGACTGCTCATTTCCACCCAGAGCTCCTCGTAGGCCAGAAAGGTCGGGCCTGTGGTATGGCAGACTGGATGGCCAGAAAGTCTCCGACTGGAGACTCAGACTTGCAGCCGATGTCTCTGCATCCTTTCCCCCAAAGTGGGCCCCCACTCTGAGGGCAGGCCTTTTTCTTTTTTAAAACCCCAGACAGGAATGATAGCCATCCCCAGACAGAAACTGTGCCTCCTTTTTAGCACATCCTACATCTTTTCAACCTAACTATCATGCCCCCCATCAAAGCAGCCCTTTCCCCAGAGCAGGCAGATCCTGAACTCCACTCCCCACGAGCCCGCCCCGCACCACTTCCACCCCAGCTAATAGGAAACCGCGAGGGCAGCGGACTCCCCACCTCGGGCCTCCCTCCCAGGCCCAAGTAGGCTAATGCACGACCCCACCGCGGTGCCCTGCGCGGTGCCCAGCTCAGGGACCCTCGGGGGGAAAAGGAGAGATTCCGGTCTCCGCCGCCACCCAGACTCAGCGCCCCGAAGTCGGGGAAGCTTCTGTGGGTTGCCGGCCGAGCCCCCCCGGTCCCGTGGGGAGGGGCTGCGGCCGCCCGCAGTGGCCGTGGGTCGGGAGGCTCCTCCCCTGGGGTGGCCGAGCAGGAAGCCGGGCCGGCGGCGGGCGGGGGCCGGGGCGCGCGGTGCGGGGCGATCGCGGGCCGGGGCGGCGGAGTATGCGCGGGCCTCGGCGGCCAGCCCCGGCGCACAGCCGCGGCCCGGGCGCGCGGCGCGGGGCGGAAAAGCCTGTTTACACAGACTGCACACCGCCTGGGGAATAATGCAGTAAAGGAAGTGAGCCGGCTCGGCCTGACTGCTCCAACTTCCTGCTCTCACACACACCAGAGGGGGGGAAAAGAGGAGCGAGAGAAAGAAAAAAAGGGGGAAAAATCAGGATCTCATTACAAGAGCAACAGACCGTCTGCAGACGCCTGTCAGCATGGAAAGTCGGGGGCTTTCGCCCGGGTCCTCCTAGAAATTGCCCCGAAGAAGGATCTTGAGAGCTCCCCCACATCTGGGTAGGTAACAGGGCTTCTGCCTGTTGCTCAGACACTTGCAAAGTTGCGTCGGGGCTGGGTTTTCTTTCTTTCTTTCTTTCTTTCTTTCTTTCTTTCTTTCTTTCTTTCTTTCTTTCTTTCTTTCTTTTCGGGGCTCGGTGGGGGTGGGGCGGGTCGGTCCCGCGAGGTGGGCTGCGGGCCGGGGCTGGGGTGCGGTGGGTGGAGTGGGCTGCGTCCACGAGGGAGGGCCGGTTGCGGGGAGGGGACGCAGCCAGGATGCTCCTGCGCCGCCGCCACCGCCACCGCCACCGCCACCGCCAGAGCTCGTGTCCGGCCAGGGACTGCGGGGACCTTGCGCGGGCGGCTCCCAGCCCCGGGCTGCGCTGCGATCCGGGAGGACCCGGCGCAGGGCTTGCGGCCCCGGGAGCTCGCCCAGGGCACTGTTGCGTGCAACCGGGTGGGATGGGGGGGGGGGGGGGGACGGCGAGACTTCAGGTCTCTGGAAAGGACGTAGGTGGCGGGAGCCGGCTGCGTGCCTGGAGGCTGGACCACCACTAATCTCCCAGCTGGGGCTGCCATAGGGCTCCCCTCGGGTGGGCAGAGGGCACCGGTGCTCGGATCCAGGGAGGGAGATGGGATGCAGAAGATGGGATGTGGAAGATAAGGAGCTAAAACATGGGGTTAAGGGCTGCGTCCACTCTCGCTGGCAGGTGACCCCGGCCCAGGTCACCGCCCGAGGCGCACGCCCTGTCGGACATTTAAAAGCCGGTGCGGGTGGAGTCTATTGGGCACGGTTTGGGGGAGAGAGTGGGCAGAAGACGATCTTGGCGCCGCCAGCTCTGTAGCTTGGAACTCAATGTTGGCCTGCAATGCTACTGTAACTTTTCTTGATGGGGGAATCAAAATTGGGGGGGCGGGGGGGATGCGGTTAAAAAGGAAAATAAAGTCGCAGTTTTATGTTTTTTTTTTTTTTTAAAAAAAAAAAAAAACAAAAAAAAAAACAGAAACATCCTGGGGACAAGCTGCAGTTAGGCGGTGGGTGGGGGTGGGAGCAAGAAATGTTATTTCAGAAACTGCAAAAGGGGCTTTTTAGAAAAAAAAAAAAAAAAAAAAAACGAGTGTCGGGAGAGTTTCTGGCTTGTCTGGAAACGGCAAGACTAATTGCCATGCGCTTCCGCTTTGAAACTGGCAGCAGACAGCATCTTGAAAATGACTCACTGGAGGAGCTCACAAAGAAACTGTGGTTTGCTCCTTCTCAGGTTTATGTATTTGTGCCTTTTACAGTTTCCTTTGTAGTGTTCGAGGGTCCCCCCGCTCCTGCCCCCCAGCCCCCTCCCACCCTCCCGCCTTTGAAAGCCCCTGGCCGGTCTTTAACTCCCCTCAGTCCCCCAGCCTGGGGTGGGGTGGGGGGAGTCAGGGGGGAGGCCGAGTTGTTTTTGGAGTTGGCTGGGGAGAGGGTTAAAGGGATTCTGCTGCTGCAGGGGAAAAAGTTCCCTGAATTTTCCACTGGCTGCCGCAGGAAGAGAGAGCCCCTTTAGTCATTGCTAAGTAATGTCTGCACACACACCAACTAATCTCATTAGGAGTTTCCGCTGCTCAGCACAGGAGGGGTTTTGTGCAGCCACTGTCAGCCCCGGGAGCCCAGCGCTGCAGAGGGAGACAAGCTACAGCTTTATTGACTTAGAGGTGCAGTGGCCAGCGAGCCAGTTCAGGGCAGCATCTTGCAACTTTGAAGTCACTTTGGCCATTTTGGACTTCAGGCTTACAGTTTTTTGGTTTTTTTTTTCGTGTGTGTGTGTGTGTGTGTGTGTGTGTGTGTGTGGTGGTGGTGGGGATTCTGTTGCCGGAGCAGCTCTCACACACACGCTCATCTTCTCACATCTGTACTTCAGTCTTTGTTGGGGGCAGGGAGGCCGGGACTGAGAAATCAAGGAGGTTCCGGGCACCTATTAATGAGCTTAAATCGATTTCTGAGCCCTTTTGCTTTCTTACTGAACAAAATACCCTCTGATCTCTCACCGCTCCTCTCTCTCTGTGGTGGCACACATTTATTTGGAAAAGGTCAGTTATGAGTTTCAATTTATGAGGATTATAAAATCACAAATTGTGTTAGGACGACGCACGGGTCAGCCAGTGAAGGAGACTGTCCATAAGTGTTCTTGGAGTTTCCAGTAATGATCCTGCCTGCAAAACCCCCGGATATGAAAAACGATGGGCTTTCTAAGCCAAATATAGCAAAGGCCTTCTTTTTTTTTTTTTTTTTTTTTTTTTTTTTTTTTAAGGACTTTTAAATGTTGCTTAGAAATGTGTAGACTTACTAAAAAGGGTAAAGAATTTTAAGGAACCCGACTGGAAAGAAGAGGCCCCTTTATTGACAAGGGTATGTTGCCTCTGAGGGTTTTCAAGGTGTCAGCACTCCTTT
The DNA here is from genome assembly GCA_026018925.1 of Tupaia tana. Taxonomy (NCBI): domain Eukaryota; kingdom Metazoa; phylum Chordata; class Mammalia; order Scandentia; family Tupaiidae; genus Tupaia; species Tupaia tana. The sequence goes on from JAKSZU010000006.1 coordinate 200,588,125, forward strand.
TAGGGTGGTGAAGTGGGTCCTAAAAACAGCCCAACCAGCCTGGCCAGGGTGTGAGTAAGTGGACAGGACTACAGGATGTCCCTAATGCCATGTGTGGCACGGAGTAGGTGCTCAGGAAACTGCTACATTGAAAACTGTGAGTAGGGTGACAGAACTTGTCGTAGAAAAGAAAAGCTTTCAAGAGCTAACATTATCCTGCAGGAGAATTCCTTAAGGATGGAGATTGTAAATATTCTTCTCTCAAGAGTACATTTCCTTCTAATAAAAAGGAGATCGTTAGAATGCCTTACTCCAACAAGTTGTCATCTGGGATGCATAAGGTTCGTTTATACCTGTGATTCTCACCTAGGAGTACTTGTTACTCCTAGGTGTATTCTCACCTAGGAGTACTTGTTACTCCTAGGTGACATTTGGCAATGTGTGGAGACACTTCTGGTTGTCATAACTAGAAAGGCACCTGAAAAGAACTTTTGATCACATAATGTCAGTAGTGACCAGGCTGAGACACTGTTATTCATCTTAATAATGATGATTAGCTCAGCAGGTGCCACAATGGTTAAGGCACTGGACTCCCACATGACCAATCATGGTTTGAGTCCCGGACCTGAGGGCTTGAAAATCACGCCAGGCGCAAGTGCGTGTGTGCCCAAAATCCCAGGAAGAGAATGGAGAAGGGATTGTGGCATGGCCATGTGCCCTGGCCAGTAATTTCTCACTTTCTCTCTTTCTCTTTCTGTATCTCTCTCTTTCCCCTTCCTCCTGGCAAGCATACGTGCTCTATGGCAAAACAAAACAAAACAAAACAAACAAACAAAGAAAAACACCAACTTAAAAAAAATGATAATGATGGAAACCTTTTCACCTGCCTTCAGTGAACAGGACATTTAATAGTTGTTAGTTGCAATTTTTTTTTTTTTTTTTTTTTTTTTTTTTTTTTGCCATGTAGAACATAGTATTCATGAATTTTTTTCTCTTTCCCCTTTTGGTCAGTAGTATGTGATAGAATGACATGCAGATGCTGACATTGCGTGGGTGTATCCTCTGTGAGCCCAAATTAGGCCACTTTTTTACCTCCACAGTCGTAGCTTCCTCCTGCCTCTCACACCCATACTTTTTATCCTGCAGGGTAGGGGCCCAGATAGGGGAGACCAGTGATTTCTCAACTCCATTTGAATTTCAAAGTTACTTAAACATTTATTAAAGACCTTTTCTTGTTCTTACACACAAAAACATTAAGTAATTCCAAGCTACTAATATACAGTAACTGCATCTCTGAGATCATATATTAAAATTTATATTCATAATAACATTATGGAACTCAAATCTGAAATTGATTTTAAAGGACTTCCAGGCAGTATATATAAATTTAAAATATTCCCTTCTTAGCTGTCAGATACTGTATTTTATGTATTTTGTGCTACCCAGTTATACTTATGTATCTATCTGATTCAGACCAATATGGTGCCATGAAATGTTGCAAAACATGACCTTTTGACAAGCCTAAAACACTTAAAAAGTTGTCCAAGGATTTGACTTCTCGGCCTAGACTCTGTTTTTTCACCGAGGGGAGTGACTGCTTACTAATGGGTAGTTCTGTTCCCGTCCACGTCTAGGGAATGACTCAGTCATCGCCCATGTTTCCAGGACTGGGGTTCCTCATTAGGCTTTGATAGCAATGGCCTCTGTGCCCATTCTGTCTTGGCTCTGGCTTCTGGGTCCCTTCCCGAGTGCCTCCACCTCCACCTGCACGTGAATGGCCCAGGCGATTTCCATGAAGAACCCCGTGCTTGTCAGGTTGTCTCGTGTGTTTCAAGCAAGATTTTTTTTTATTAATGTCCTAATTGCACATCATTCCTCTTTGACTTCAGAGACTGATTTAGAAAATACTTGAGGGAACAGCAGATGGCATAATGGTTGCATTGCTGGACTCACCCAGAGTCGACTGTGGTTCAAATTCCAGAACCAGCGGTTCTAATCCTGGCCCGAACGGTTTGAAACTTACATGTATGTGTGTGTGTCCCCAAAATCCTGAGCAGAGAATGGAGGAGAAGGGATTGTGGCATAGCCATCCCTCCATCGGGGTGAGGAGAAGGGGTGATTTCTAGCTTTCTGTCTCTCTCTGTCTCTCTGGTGAGTGCAAGCACCCTATAACAAAAAAATCAAAATAAAACAAAACAACTCTCAAAAAAGAGAAAATACGGGAGCCAGCAGTTAGCGTAATGGCTATGTCGCTGGACTCCCACGTAGTCGACTGCGGTTCGCGTCTCGGACCCGGTGGCTTACAACTCACGCCGGGCGCGTGTGTGTGCGTGCCCAAGATCCCGAGAGGAGAATGGAGGAGAAGGGATTGCGGCGTGACCATCCCCCATGGGGGGTGATTTCTCGCTTTCTGTCTCTATGTCTCTCTCTGTCTGTCTGGCGAGCGCACGCGCCCTATAGCGAAAAACCTCTCCAAAAAAAAAAAAAAAAAAAGAGAAAATACTTGAGGCCACACTAGCATAACAACAGTTCCTAAAAGTTAGTTGTTTATTTCTGTTGTAAAAAATATTCACATGAATTACCTTAGGAAAACACAGAAAACCACAATGAAAAAAATAACATGTCTCTCATAATCCCACTGTTTACATTGTGATGTATATTTTTCCAGTCTTTTAAAATGCATATATGTGTATACACATACATACATGCACATGTAAGCTTTTGAATTGGAATCACACTGTACTGTTGTTATTTTCACGTAACATCTCATGTGACATATTTTAGTAACTAGTACCCAGACCAAAATTACCACACACAGAACTTGTATTTATTCATCTAATAAATGTGTTTGTTGACTCAACAATGAATTGACATAATTTCTACATAGACTGTTCAGAGTTGTTGTCTTCTGTGGTTCCAGTAATGTCCTAAGAATGCTGGCCTCTTGAAAGACTGAGTTCCTACGTGCTGTGAAATTTGGGATTTTGATGAGTTTCTCTGTGATTTAAGAGTGAGTCATGATTTGCAGTAGAATACGGAGATGTAGTAACAGGAAGCGCAGGGCACGAGGCATCAAAATAGAATGCTGAATGATGAAAGAAACTAGGCTGAACCAAAAATACACCTTGAAATGATCAAACTGTGAAGGAGAAAGGCACATTTTGTACACTTGACAACTCTTATTTATGGTTGTTTCATTTCGTATCAGTAAAGTTTCCAAACTTTGAAATTGGTGATTTAAATGTTTTTTTTTTTTTAGCTCGGGATTCCTATAGCCTGTGGCCAGTTTGAATTGAGGTCATTCAGCTTTTTGATTGAAACCACAGTAGTGAGACCATGAAAACTCTGGTTTTGCCACTTACAGAGCAGCTCTAGTAAATTGAATTGTGTGTGTGTGTGTGTGTGTGTGTGAGCGAGCGAGAGAGAACTTCTTTTAACTAATTCCGAAGACTTTCAAAAATTAGTAGATCATTCAGTCTTTTTAGATAACTATTCTCCATAGAAATTTGATTCCCCGTGACTCCTACATGCAACCGAAATAAAAATGGCCTTTCGTCCATGACTGGAAACATATATATGTCAGCAGTTTTAAAATAGACTTTGAACTGGGAATTTCAATAAATTGTGATTTGGTTCAAATTGCCACTAGGAATGAGTTAGTTGACTACTTTATTGATGTGTATTCATTTACATGTCCTGGAAAGTAATTAATACATTATTCTGAGAATTAAATAGAATTTTTTAAAAAGAATTATTTATTTATTTAATTCCATTTGTTATTATTATTTTTTTTAATTTGACCAGAGAGAGAGATAGGGAAAAGGAGAAAGCAAGCCGCCAGATTGAGGACTCGAACCTCAGTCAGCCACGTGGGAATTCAACGCCTTTGACCACCATGCCACCTGCCGGCCTCAGGATTATCTTATAATGTGGCTGGGAATTTTACTTATATATTTTTTAAGTAACTGAGGTAATAGTCCTATCAATGTATTCTAATTTTAATTGGGCTAAAATGAATTTATTCACACACCGCGAGGACATAAAATGCATAGTATCATAAGTACTTTTAAAGCTACTGTATCTAAGATCAAATTCTAATTATTGAACACACTGTGGCAGTTGGTGGGATAGGTGTAAAACACACTTACCTAGATACCTTCTCTTAGACTGGTAAAGTTAGGGCTCCTTTATTTCAATCAATAGAATAAAGAATATGAGACTCTTGGTGTCTTTTTTTTTTTCACCTTAAAAAAATTTGAGGCATGGGCCAGCAGATGGCATAGTGGTTAAGGTGCTGGACTCCCACATGGTTAACCACAGTTCAAGTCCCAGACCCAGTAGATTGAAAATCACGCTGAGCATGTGTGCGTGCATGCCCAATATCCCAAGAGGAGACTGGAGGAACAGGCATTGTAAGATAGCCACCTCCCCTCACTTTCATCCCACATTCTCACTTTCTCTCTGTATCTCTCTGGCAAGGACACACGCCCTATAGCAAAAACCTAAAGAAAAAAATTTAGGTATAATGTACACGAATGTGCACACATCTTAAGTGTTCTTATAAATCTCCATCTAACCCCCTATCCCTAAGTAGTGAAAATTTCAGTCACCCCCTGAACATCCCTTGGCTTTTTTAAAATTCCATTATGGCAATTTCATGAATCTCCCATGTACGTTCTTAAACCCCAGAAATTCTTGATTAAACAAAATAAGGGACCAGCAGGTGATGTAATGGCTACCTGGCTGGACTCCCACATAGTCGTCTACAGTTTGAGTCCTGGGCCTGGCAGCTTAAAATTCTCACCAGGTGCGTATGCATATGTGCCCAAAATCCTGAGAGGAGAATGGAGGAGAAGGGATTGCAGTGTGGCCATTCCCCTAGGTGTGACTTTTCACTTTCTGTCTCTCTGTCTCTCCAGCAAGTGCAAGTGCCCTATAGCAAAGATCTCTCTAAAAGCAAAACCAAATAAACAAATAAATAAATCTATGTGGATTTCCTAATCTTTCCACAAGAACAGTCCCTTTTGTATTACTTAATAGTCAAAAAAAAGTTAAACCAACTAAAAGTCATAGGTATGCTACAGGAAAAACTATATTCCCTTAAAATGAATTGGGTTGAGAGGATATTGCTTAGTCTTCCTGGGCCTCAGTTTTCTTTTTCTTTTTTTGGAAAAGTTTTCACTGTAGGGCGTGTGCACTCGCCAGACAGACAGAGAGAGACATAGAGACAGAAAGCGAGAAATCACCCCCAAGGGGGGATGGTCACGCCACAATCCCTTCTCCTCCACTCTCCTCTTGGGATCTTGGGCACGCACGCACACGTGCCCGGCGTGAGTTTTAAGCCACCGGATCCGGGACGCGAACTGCGGTCCACTACGCGGGAGTCCAGCGACATAGCCATTACGCTAACTGCTGGTTCCCGGCCTCAGTTTTCTTGATGAGATGGTAGAGTGGTTGAAGTAGAGAAGCCGAGATCATCTTTTTCAGGTCAGAAGTCTTATTTGTGTACTACTTTTTTTGGAGTGAATAATTTAAGAGGGATGTAAATGTTTGCTATCATCCCAATTTACAGACATTGACAACAATTTAAACGGACTGCTGTTTTGCGGTAGAAAAGGAGTTCCCCATGAGTTTCCCTTCCAGTCCCGTTTTGGCCTCTCACTGAATCAGGAACACCCCAGGAGAAGGTCAGCATGAGCCACGATGCTGCTGCTTCTCCTCCTTGTGTTTTGAGGTCTGTGTCAGGCAGCACTCCTAATGATACCCAGCCACCTCCTTCTTTGGGTCACCAATGCCTAGCCCTGGGTTGGGAGCTGAGTAGGCCCAGATAAGGGCCTGGATCACTAGGGTAGGGCCCTACTCCTTCCTCCTGGTAGTCTGAAAGTGCTCTCTGCCCACTGCTGTGTCTTGAGGGTCCCACATGCTCCTCTCAACTGCTCTGATTCCTTGTCCACCTGGGAGCCAGAGCAATCCTTTCAAAGCACAGGCCTGACCTTGTCATTCCTCCCTGGAAGGTCTACCAGTGTCCTCAGCTTGGGATACACCCCCGATTCCTGACATGAGCTGCAAACTGTGATTTGAGCAGCCACATGGGCATTTTCTCAATTCCTCAAATGCTCCATGCGTTCTCTGGCCGCTGGGCCCTGGTAAACGCTGCTTTCTCTCGTGGGGATTCTCTTCCACACCACTTTGTAACTTTTTCTCACTCCACTTTGCCCGTTTGTAGTCATCCTCAGCTCCCTATGAGCTCAGCCATCACTTCCCCAGGGAAGCCTTTGCTGTGCCCCACACCAGTTCTCCCTCAGTTGTCCCTTCCTGGTCTTTGGAACTCTTGCTCAGACTTGAATTCCCCTCCAAATTCTTGCTATGCAAACATAGGAACTGGACAGTGTAGGTACATATTTCAGGAAATAGGGCTGGTTGTCCCTCATTATTCATGAGTACTCTTTATCTAAAACTCAGGAGCAAGTAGGTGTGACAGCATGATCGTCTGATGTCCAAGCCCGTGGACCAGTCGATTCTGATGTGAGCGATGTCTGTGCCATGGCATGTCCCATGTCCATGGTGCCCACTAGTCTGTAAGCTCCCTGTGAACCTGCATCTGTTTTTCTCATCCTGTCTTTCTCCTAGCGCTTTGTATGATACTTGGCACTCAATGAATTAAAAACCGTCTGAAGGAGAGGAAACTTACCAGTAAAGCCTTCCCTGTTTTGCCACTGGACTTGATAAAGCACTTCGTTGCAATGCAGAAATCCTACTCTTTCCTAGATAGTAAATTACCTGGATTAATAACATGCAAGTCTCTTGGTTAAGCTATGAACACAGCCAACTAGAGCCTCTATATCGTTTTCCATACTTTTTGTCTAGACTTGCCAGGAAAAGTAGACATGCAAAAATCATCTTGGTTAATATTGGATAGAACTGTATCTCTGTTGTTGTTAGCATTATTATACTGAGAATGGTTGGTTAACAGTTAAATAATTTATGGGATTGGATTGGACAGCTCGAGAGAATCTCAATGGAAACTTCTTTCTATATTAAAATGAATTATTTTGGAGCAAACACCATCAATTAGTCCTTTATTAAAGACTTTGATGGGCCAATAGGTGGCATAGTGGTTAAGTCGCTGGACCCCTACATGGCTGACAATGGTTTAAGTCCCAGATCTGGTGGTTTGCTTTCTCATTTTCTCTCTTTCTCTTTCTCTGTCTCTCCCTCTGTTTCTCTCTGGTGAGTGCATGTGCAATGTAGCAAAATTAAAAAAAAAATAATAATGATAAATAAAATTAAATAAATAATTTCTTTTTAAAAAAGACTTTGGTGGACCAAGTTTTTATAGTTCCCTTGGGTACCCAGTTTTGAGTCCTATAATATTTGCAGTTAAAAATACTTCTTCAGTTATACAAAAATGTGGGAACCAGCAGTTAGCGTAATGGCTATGTCGCTGGACTCCCACGTAGTCGACCGCGGTTCGCATCTCGGACCCGGTGGCTTACAACTCACGCCAGGCGCGTGTGCGTGCATGCCCAAGATCCCGAGAGGAGAATGGAGGAGAAGGGATTGCGGCGTGACCATCCCCCCTGGGGGGTGATTTCTCGCTTTCTGTCTCTATGTCTCTCTCTGTCTGTCTGGCGAGCGCACGCGCCCTATAGTGAAAAAAACCTCTCCAAAAAAAAAAAAATTAAAAAAAAAATGTGTGTGTATGTGTGTGTAGCTTTTGTCCATAGCTTTTAGAAACTAGCAATGTCTCTGGTTGAGCTTTAAAATAATAAAGGCCTCAGCCACTGTGATCATGAAAAGATGAAGGATTATATACCTCAATTGTTTTGGGAGAAAAAGGGAAAAATCTGCTAAATAGTTTTGTCTGAGTTTTGCCAAAGAGCATTTTGTTGATAGTCAAAGGTTGATTGACCAGAATGTATGATTAAGCAGATTTTTCTCCCTGCTCTTGATTGTCAGGAAGAAAAGGAGATGAAAACAATAACAACAGCAGCAGTGAACCTGGGATTTATTCCAGAGTCTGCTCTTAAGTAATTACAGGAATCCTCTGTAGGAATTGACCATTGGAATTCTGTGATGCCCACACCTGTGGGTTTTCATCATCCTGAGAAGGATGATTCTGAGGCCCAGAAAGATTGCAATACTTTACTACGTAATACTCTCAGAGTTAGAAAAGGGAGCCCGGGGGTAAAATAATTTACTTACACTAACATTTAAGAAGAATACTAGTCTGGTCAACTCTCATTGTACTGGAAATATAACTTCACTATATCCCCTCATTGGAGTTTGGAAGGTTTACCTTTCAAGTCCAAAATACAAGCTCTCCTTGTTAGAGTATATTCCAGAATTGGAGAGATAAGCACTGGAAGATGAAGAATGTGTGTGCTTGTGTAAACCCAGGCTGCAAGACGGTTGTCTGAGCTTAAGAGAACAGAACGAAGTGACCTCAGTTTCTGATGTTCCTCTGTAGTCACTCTGCTCACGACGTTCTTACAGTGGCTGGGAGTTTAAGAGAGTGTTTACTGAATTTCTCCAACCCATGGAATCATCGCTTCACTCTGAGACGTCAGGAGAGAACCTGGATTTATTATGTAATTTTCAGGAAAGGAGAAAGCTTAGATTCTTGATCGTTTTGGAAAGTTTCCATGTGAACATATGAAGAAGGGATCAAATGGTTTTTACCATTCAGAAGACTGTGTTTCAGGTGCAGGGCCTCAGTTTTCTTGTGTGAGCTTGCATCTTGAAATCCTCTGAAATCTAGGATCCATGGACCTCGGCCAGGAGGTTATTTCTGCTACCCACCTTTGTGCCAAGCCCCAGATAACAATCATTTAGACCAAAAGGCATGGGAGAACTTCTTTCATTCTCTCTCCTCCTCTCCCTCTCTCCTTTTCTTCTTTTCCTTCCTCCCTCCCTCCGCTCCTCTTTCTTCTCTTATTTCTTTCTGCAACAGCTGCCTCCAAGTGGCCCCAGGCAGAGATATGCTGTGCATCTAGCTTGCAGCAATGCTTCTTGATGGCTTGATGGACCAACCTCATTCTTGAGAGTTGAGTCAATACAGAAGAGGCACTCAGCCAGTTGCCATTCTCGCCTTGCCTAATTCACGTCTTTAGTCACTTTATTGTTAATTCTCAATTCTGTATTATAATATGCAGATAAGTGGAGCAATTCAAAGAGTGCTAACAACTTCTTAAAGTGAATTACTTCAATTACAGAAGTATATGCTGTTTGCGTCTTGAAACAAACAGAATGACCCAAGTGTACTGCCGTCATAAAACAATTGGGAATCTTTGCTTTCAAATGAGACCATTGCCCTGCTTTGATTTAAATCAGAGCGGAACCACAAGAACAGCCTCCTTCTTCAGCTTTTGCCACATCCTTTTGTTTATTTGTTTGCTTTAACTTACGTATTGAGGTCTAGTAAGTTGTTTTTATAAAACTAGAAACTTTGGGGCCAGTAGGGGGCATGGTAGTTAAGGTGCTGGACTCCCACATGGCCAACTGCAGTTTGAGTCCTGGACCTGGTGGCTTGCTTTTCCACTTTCCTCCTCTGTCTGTCTGTCTCTCTCTCTCTCTCTCTCTCTCTCTCTCTCTCTCCCTCTCCGCCCCCCTTGTGTGTGTGTGTGTGTGTGTGTGTGTGTGTGTGTGTGTGTGTGTCTGGAAAGCACATATGCTCTATAGCATATTAAGAAATAATAGTAAATAAAATTTAAAAAATCATTCTTTTAAAAAGTAGAAATTTTAGGACATTGATACAGGAGCTTGTACATGTACTGGATAGTGAAACTATTTAACCTAATTAAAAAGGAGAAAAGATCGTGTAAAGCAGAATATGGCTGTTATTTTGTGCAGCTAATGTAGTCACGCCGACCAATTTTTGGAAGAGTCAGTAGAATAACAAGTCGTACACGACACTTCCAAGGTCCTTAGCTAAGTTAGCGCCAGGATCTCTGAGTTGCGGATCTGATGTCTGACGCTAAAGCCATCAACGGTCAGTCTCTTCCATCAGATGCTTTTGGTGTCCTTGCCCCAACCATATTCATCAGACCCAGAAGAACCAGCCAATTGTCTGCCATTTAATGACAATTTAAATTTATTTTGTTCACTTATTCAGTTCATGTTGGCAGTTGATTTTTAAAATAGGCTTTAAAGGATGAGGCATTGGGAGAAGAGTATTTAGTTTTGTAATCACTCACTGTCTGTTTTTACAATGGTTGTCTTAGAAATAACAGTACTCACCAGGAACACCACCATATTTTAGATGTGTTTGACATACTGTTGGTAGTCTGCAAGTTGGTTTTGATTTTTTTTTCCCCTAAGTTTATTTATTTACTTTTTTTTTCTTTTTTTGGAGAGGTTTTTGCTATAGGGCATGTGTGCTCCCCAGAAAGACAGAGACAGAAAGGGAGAAAGCACCCCCCCCAGGGGGGATGGCCACGCCACAATCCCTTCTCCTCTATTCTCCTCTCGGGATCTTGGGCATGCACACACACGTGCCCGGTGTGAGTTTAAGCCACTGGGTCCAGGACTCAAACAGCAGTCGCCTACGTGGGAGTTCAGTGACATAGCCATTACGCTAACTGCTGGTCCCTTTATTTACTTTTTTTAAAGAGAGAGAAACAGGCACTCCCAGCAGGTCTTCACACTGCTATCCAGCCAGCCCAGATCACAGGTACATGCACACGCCTGACAGGCACAGGGAGGGCCCGGAACGCAAACCCTGGACCTTTCCCCTGTGAGTCCAGCCCCCTGGTCCCAGGCTGGATTTCTCTTTAGAGAGATTTTTACTATAGGTTGTGTGCGCTCGCCAGAGAGACAGAAGCAAGGAAATCACCCCCCAGGGGGATGGCCACGCGCCACAATCCCTTCTCCTCCATTCTCCTCTTGGGTGTTGGGCACGCACACACAATACCCAGTGAGTTTTAAGCCTCTGGGTCTGGTACTCAAACCATGGTCGACTCCATGAGAGTCCAGAAACATAACCACTATACTGTGATCTGCTGGTCCCCACCAGGGCTGGATTTTTAATATACATTCAGTGAATGGGAGATCTTTTGCTTACTCTTTTACCTTAACAGCAGTATACTTTTACTTTATGGTGAAAAGAACATTATGAGAAGTTATTTACATGTAGTTAAACTCTCTGCATTTGACACCACTAACTGTCATCTGAACTACACTCGATATCCATGTACAAAACGTTAGAGAAACGTGTGCATGTGGGGAAAGTAGAGCTGTAAAAAGGCTAGGTACTACCTTTGTGACTTGAGAGGCAGCCAGAATCCCCCACAGATGTCCACTACATGAGGAGGTGATGATAGTTTGGACTCCGCAGATTTGCTCTTTTTTATAGATCCCGTGCAAAATGAATATACGATTATATCAGATTTATGTACAAATGTGTATGCCTAGAACTTGCATTTCCTAAACTATTAAAGGGTTTGCGAAGAAAAGCAGTGAAGCTGAAGTGACCCCCAGATTCACAAGCCTGGAAAAATCCAGTTCCTCGCTTAGTTCCCCAGTCCTGTAAGGTAGCCCTTTGTGTCCTTCAAAATCTATACAGGTGCTCCTGGTGATCGCTCCATCTCAAATGCCAGTAACTCAGTGATTTTTGCAAGAATACTATATATGATAGGACCCAGAGACTAGGTAATGCAGTGGTATCCAGATAAATGTTTATTTTAATCTCTTTCATGAGAGATAGAGAGAGAGATGCACCCCAACAAGGTCCTCATGCCATGACTCATCCCCGTTCTCCACCTGCCCAGGTCACAAGCATGTGCATGTATATGGTGGCATTTATAAGGAGGCCTCAGGACTCGAATCTAGGTCCTTCCCATATGGGTCCAGTCTTGCAAACTGTACACGTGCAAAATACGTGCACGTGCATAATACACTCATGCATGTGCACGTATAGGGTGGCATTTATAAGGAAGTCTCAGGACTCGAATCTAGGTCCTTCCCATATGGGTCCAGCCTTACAAGCTGTTGATTACTGCTGTGCCACTGCCTGGCCCCAGCCAGATAAATCTTGACATTGCCAGGGACCTACACATTTTGGCCAATGTTAAATTTCAAAAAAGAATTTAAAAAGATTTATTATAGTATCAGCTCTTTGTAAATTGTCAGTGCAGTGTTATCAACTATGTTATGTTACCAAGTTTTAACACTGATCATCCTTCAAATGGTGTCAAGGTCATTTTGTGTCTCTAGGTGCCATCTTTTGATTTACTTATTCATTTTAATTGGTGTTTTTACATTTATGATTTAATTTTATTAATCATTATTATTATTATTTTGTTTGCTACAGTGCACATGCATTCACCAGAGATAGGCAGAGAGAGAAAGAGAGAGGGAAAGAAAATGAAAAAACAAGCTGCTAGGTCTGGTACTAGAACTATGGTTGTCCATGTGGGAGTCTAGTTCCTTAACCACCACATTACCTGCTGACCTTCTAGGTACCTTCTTTTTTTTTTTTTGAGAGGTTTTTGCTAGAGGGCGTGTGCACTTGCCAGACAGACAGAGAGATACAGAGAGACGGAAAGCGAGTAATCACCCCCCGGGGGGATGGCCTCGCCGCAATCCCTTCTCCTCCATTCTCCTCTTGGGATCTTGGGCACGCACGCACATGTGCCTGGCATGAGTTTAAACCACCGGGTCCGGGACTTGGACCGCGGTCAACTACGTGGGAGTCCAGCGACATAGCCATTACGCTAACTGCTGGTCCCATCTAAGTACCTTCTTAAAAAGAGATTTAAAATGTTTTCAGCAGATTTATTCCAGGAAGAGGGGAAAAGTTAACTTTTCCTGGAGGACTGACGTTGGGGACAAATTTTTATGGTGACTTGACCATCTAGACATGATTAAAGAAATGATAACGTTTGTATTTGAAGTTCTATGGAGAAGACAAAGTTCCCAGTTCCCTTGGGAAGAGCATACCCGGCGTCTCTCCTGCAGGCCACTGCCAGGCTTTCTGTGCAGGGAAGCTGGGAGGACAAGGTCAAGGGTTTCTCTTGCTCCACTTAGTTCCCAAGGAAATTATAGCCTGATGTGTCATGCATGCGTGAGAAGCAGGCGCTGCTGAAGAGAGGCAGCTTTGGTGATGGTGGGGAGTGACGTGGAGACAAACCAGGGCAGCCGGTGGAGAGGCTGTGGGTACCACTGTGGCCCTGGTAGGACGTGGGGGCACAAGCAAAGTTTGCACAAGAAGGAGTGTCGGAGAGACCGGAGATCATGCGGGGAGGAAAGGGATAGAACTAGGCAGGTAGCACGTGTGCAGATGCTGTGGGTAGTCCAGAGCAGGTGCAGCTGGGCCAGCGGAAGAGGAAGGTGCACAGATGGCTGGGTATCTCTGCAGGAAATGCCTATCTACCAGGAAACCTCTCCTCCCCTTAGAGGAGACTAATATGCCCTTGACAGAAGGAGTGGGACGGAGATGATGCTGTGCATAGTTGTGCAGACTTCAGTGGTCCCCCAGAGCTCATTGGGGATCCTTCTCATCCTTCTGTGGTCACAGCCCACAGTTGACCAATCCCCTTGGGACTCCTTCCTCCCTGGGGCTGCAGCATTCTTCCCGACCTTGGTATAGCCCCGTGTGTGTGCATGTGTGCAGGACAGAGACAGGGCAGACGTGATGTCCAAGGTCATTTGCCATCGATGGAAAAAGAACAGTGTCCAGAGTTGTAATTAGAAGAGCTGAGACTTGAATTTTCTCTTATTGAATATGTTTTATCTTTTTTTTTTTTTTTCCTTATGTTCCCGCTGGGTGGTGCTGCAGGAATTCCTACCTTTTGCCTTGGATCTACCCTTCCCAGAAAGACGCCTCTAAAGCATAATAGGAGGAAGTCCTGATTTAGAAAGATTTTACAGTTTCAACACAATGGGAGAGTTCAGAGGATGCTCTGGCAGGAAATGGTTCGGTTTCTGGATGTGGAAAAACCGCCATCATTTTGTGTCATGCAAAAGTGTTCTCATTGCATTGGGGATATATTTTTGACTTTTACCGACTTCATATTTAGCCCAGAAAAGCTTTCAAGTTTATCCGAAAGATGATGCTTTCATTCTAGTGGGAGGGGAGTGTAAGATGTTCTTCATTTTGATTTTTGTAAAACTATCTAAATAAATAAACATGCTGTTTAGGTAGATAAGCACAGATTTATCTAATGGTAAGACCACCACAGATTAAAGGAAAGATCTTAAGGTTTTATTTTAAGCTAGAGACATTATTAGATTTTTATTTTAAAGATCATTTACATGGTGTAGATACTTCTTTCAAAATATTTATAATTTAAAAAAAAAACTTTAGTTTGATAGCACTTAAATAAGGAGAGAGATGGGTCTGGCCTTACTCCATTTATGGAAGAGGAGGTTGCAAAGTTTAGTATCCTTGTCTGAGGGCATGTAGGTTGTTAAGGCCTTGGCTGTGATGAGAATTTGCGTATCCTGACTTCCAATTTTTCCCCTTATTATTCACATTATTGAATTTTATTAATATAAATAGTACAAAAATTAGGTCAAAAGATTTTCCATTGAAACAGTGGTCTCTAAAATTTAAAAATGAGAAATAGTAGAGGCTGCCCGGATGGTGGTGTGGTTTTAAAACACAATGCTCTGTGAAGCTGCCCCTCCTGGCACTGTTCCGAGTTCACATCTGGAGACTTCCCTGAGTGCACTGGATGTGTGTGTCCCTGATCTGGGGCTGGCTGAGGCTGGGGTTGGATCGAGGCGTCAGGACCCTGTGGTGGGGCACTATTTCTCTGTCTCTCTCCATGTCGCGTGGGAGAAATAAGTAAACAACAAATAAAGAAGAGTACAGGGGGAGTGTGCGCTGGAGACAAGGGAGCTCGTTTACTTGAAGCTTAAGTTGAAGGACAGTAAGATTTCAATCAGTTTTACTGAATACGAAGGAGCAGGATTTTGTTCAGGACTTGTCTCAGTCCTCCATGAAGTCCCAAACACGGTTCTCTTTAGACTTGGAATATGGCTTCTCTAGAGGTGGTTCCTTTGAAAGGTGTTGTTGAAGGGACCAGCAGTTAGCGTAATGGCTATGTCGCTGGACTCCCACGTAGTCGACCGCGGCTCGAGTCCCGGACCCGGCGGCTTAAACTCACGCCGGGCGCGTGTGCGTGCGTGCCCAAGATCCCGAGAGGAGAATGGAGGAGAAGGGATTGCGGCGTGGCCATCCCCCTGTGGGGTGATTTCCTGCTTTCTGTCTCTCTGTCTCTCTCTGTCTGTCTGGCGAGCGCACGCGCCCTATAGCAAAAACCTCTCCAAAAAAAAAAAAAAAAAAAAAAAAAAAGGTGTTGTTGAGACCCGGCAGGGTGCTAGGTACCATGCTGTCACGCAGTTTCACTGGGTCCCCAGCCTGTCTCTCTCCGCACTTAAAGAGTTTCTCTTGGGTCCACATCACAGTGACATGAAGTACACAAGTGTTTGGGGCCCCTCTCTGGGCCAAGCTAGTTTACTTAGACTTCCTCTGACTTTTAAGTCTATTTATTCATTTCTTCCATGAGAGAGGGAGGGAGAGAGAAACTGAAAGAGAGAAAGAGATGGGCACCGCCAACAGGATCTTCATGCTCCCATCTACCTTCAGCTTCAGCCAGCCCAGATCATGGGCATATGTGCCGAGCATGCTCACGGAGGCCCCAGGACATGAACCCAGGCCCTCTCTCATGTGGGTCCAGTTGTGTTACTGCTGTGCCACTGCCTGGCCCCTCCTCTAACATTGATCCTCCCGTCCCCCTGTCCTGTGTACACACACGAGGTGGGAAGACCCGTCACTGAGCTCCTGGGTAGGAAGCAGCACGTGGAGGACGTGGCCCTCGTGTTCTGTTTTCACCATCAACAGCCAACCTTGCCTGTTTACTGTGAGGTGATCCTGGAGCCTAGCAACCGATATACAGATCTTTTAAAAGAGGAAATTGGTTTAAGAAAATGGTGGAGGGCTCGATTCAGATTCTTTCTTGAAACAGAACCCATCAGGAAGACTTGGAGTCACAAATGAGAGAAACCCGGAAATGAACAAGGGCATTTCCTGATCTGATTCCTAGTAGGATGGTTCAGGTCCTCCTGGATCAAAGGTGACTCTACCCTGGCAGTAGTGAGGTGTGCATATAAGAAATAAGGCAGGGAACACTTTTTCTGTTTTATGGAATGAAGTGTTGCCCTACTGTACACTTGTAAATAAAACCAATTAAGATTTTTTAAAAAATAATTTTGGCATAGGGTGCATGCCCTCTCTGGGAAGACAGAGAGATGGAAAACGAGAAATCACCCACCCAGGACAGATGACCAAGATGCAATCCTTTCTCCTCCATTTTCCTCTCAGGATTTTGGGTGCATGCACACACGCGTGCACACACACACACACACACACGCTGGCTGTGAGTTTCAAGCCACTGGGTCCGGAATTCGACCTGCAGTTGGCCATGAGGGAGTCCAGCACCTTACCCACTACGCCACCTGCTGTCCCCAACCAATTAAGATGTTAGAAAAAGTAAAATAAAAAACACATGAAACCTCTAGGGAAAAAACGTGTGGTGACTGAGAACCTGGACCTTAGGGCTGGCCCATCGCACAGTACTTAAGCTGTGGACACGTAAGTGTATGTGTCCCAGATCTGAAAGAGATGGAGAAATGGGAGAGAAAGGGCCGTGCTGTGACTATGCCCCATTGAGGGTGCTCTCTCTGTCTCTCCCTCTGTCTCTCTGTCTCTCTCTCCAAAGTCACATGCTCTCTGTGAAACTGAAACAAACAAACAAAAAGAACCTAGACTTTAGAGCCTGAGGCCCCTGAATTGCGTTTCTGTTTTCCCATATGACTTCTGTAACCTGAGAGTGTTTTCTTTCTCTCTTTCTTCCTTCCTGTTTTCCTTCCTTTTTCTTTTTTAAATGGGGGAAAAGAGTGGGAGGAGGAGGGAGAGAGAGAAAAAAAGAGGTATTTTTGACAGGGTCTTCCAGTGGCAGTCCTCTGCACCAGTCTTCCAGTTAGCTTGGATCATGGGCATGCACCACCATACCTGGCCTGTTCAGGTTGGTCCGGGGTTCGAACCTGGGCCTCCATGTGGCTTTAGCCTCTTACAGCAGTACCCTTCCTTTCACTTGTGCCACTATGACTGGGCCTATTTCACCTTTTTAAGTTATGATACACTGAGAGTATTAAATGTAGATGGCATGGATAAAGCAGTCAGCATAAGGTCTAGTACGTGGTAAGTGGTCATTCGATATAGCATTTACCGAGAGGAGCCCTTATTTGTAGAAGTCCTAGCCTTTTATGCTATGAGCCCTGTTCTTGGAATCCTATTGAATCTCAATATTGCTGATAGTAGGGAACCAGCAGTTAGTGTAATGGCTATGTCGCTGGACTCCCACGTAGTCGGCCGCAGTTTGCGTCCCGGACCCGGTGGCTTAAAACTCAGACCGGGCGCGTGTGCGTGCGTGCCCAAGATCCTGAGAGGAGAATGGAGGAGAAGGGATTGCGGCGTCGCCATCCCCCCTAGGGGGTGATTTCTCGCTTTCTGTCTCTATGTCTCTCTCCATCTGTCTGGCAAGCACACGTGCCCTATAGCGAAAAAAAAAAATATATTGCTGGTAGTAGAAGCTATAGCTAACATTTTCTTAGAATAGGGCTCTTAATTTACAATTTATAAATTATCTTTAAGAACTTACAAACCCTGCTGAAATTATTGGGTTGTCAGAAAAAGTCATGACTCACTTTTGCAGAGAAAAACAGAAAAATACCTTATGACTTTTTTGTTGTTGTTTTTGTTTGTTTGTTTGTTTGCTTTTGAGAAGTTTTTGCTATAGAGCTCATGCACTCGCCAGACAGACAGAGAGAGACAGAGAGACAGAAAGCGAGAAATCACCCCCTGGGGGGATGGCCACGCCTCAATCCCTTCTCCTCCATTCTCCTCTTGTGATCTTGGGTACGCATGCATGCACACCCGGCATGAGTTTAAGCCACCGGGTCCGGTGCTCAAATCACGGTCAAGTACATGGGAGTCCAGCGACTTAGCCGTTACGTTAACTGTTGGCCCCCCCTTAAGACTTTTTGATGATCCGATATTTCATATAAATACATACCCTTCAACCCTGCCCAGAGAATTTTAGATTCTCAAAACGGTTTATGGACCAAATACATGAAGAAAATATTGCCCTGGGGGGTGTGATTGTATGTGTGCATCTGTGTTTATGTATCTTTTCTACGTATGTGATTATATGTTTTAAGTTGGGTACATGAGATTGCAGGCACTTGACTATTTTTGACCTGTAAAAAGAACAGTTTCACATAATTCAACCTAATAGTTGTGATTGTTAGGAATTATCATTTGAAATGGAATGGCAAAGAGATAACATTAAAACAAAGTATGGGGACCAGCAGATGGCGTAATGGTTACGTCACTGGACTCCCATGTACTCTACCACAGTCCGAGTCCTGGACCTGGGTCGAAGGGACTGTGGTGTGACCATTCCCCCTGGGGAGTGATTTCTCACTTTCTGTCTCCTGGTGAGCGCATGTTCCCTATAGCAAAAATCTCTCTTTTAAAAATTATATATATATATATACACACACACACACACACACACACACACATATATATATATATATATATATGGATTATAGCTTAATTTTAACTAGTTAAAATTCATCAGGCAGTCTTGGGTCATGAGTGATCATATTTATCTAAAATAATTTTTGCCATGTCTAACATTGTGAAGTTGTCTTGAATTTCCACTAGAGACTGATTGGTAGCTTTATTACATTGAATGAATCATTTTCCTAGTCCTACACTCTTCTTATCCAAATGACTACTGCTTGAAGAATCTAGCTTGCATTTTTCAGTGTTGCATTCATAGGGTTAATTACTTGGGGGAGGAAAATCATTTTCAGCCAGTGTTCTGGAGCAATAAGAACATCAGTGTTCTTTCAGAGAACAGAGTGTGGCCGTGGCACTGAGGGTTAAAACAGAGCTGACACACAAGGCAGAATGAAACCAGAGCTGCAATTACCAAGTGGGACAGATGTAGGAGGCCAGGTTTCCTGTGGCCCATTTTCCAGTTTCCTGCCTGCAACCTGCAGAAGAGGAAGCCGGGTGTTACCGCGTCTGAGAACTGAGGGGGGATGTGCTTTGAGCCAGAAGTAAGACACATGCCAACAACGGGGACAACAAAAACAATTGCAAAGAAAGTGAATGTTCAGGTTTTAGGCCAGAAATGTCTGGGAAAGAACAACTCATCTGTTTAAAGAAAACCTATTGTCAGCACAGCCTGTACTTCCACGTGAGACCCTACGGGGGACTCGGGGTTGTCGGAACCTCTGGTTTTTACAGCCCTACTTATCTTTCAAGACAGGATCTGCTGTTTTAGAACAGTTGTTTACCTGGAAAGATTTTCTCTGCCATGCCCAGAGCTCCTCAGTCTGTTTCCTGGGCATGTGGATACGGGAAAGAGGTGGTTGTGGTTACCCAAGTGACTGTAATGAACTACATCCTGAATTTGGAAAGGCTGGGTGACCAGTTGGCAGCTTTGATCTAGTAGGCTTATATTCTTTTAACCACCCAATAAAATTTTTGTCTGGTGTTTTTAAAGAATACATATCTCACCCTCTGTGTGTGTGACTGAGTGGCAAGCCATGTGGTGCAGGCTCAGGCAGTCTAGACACTGGAGAAAATGAACCTGTCTCTCTTGTGAGGTAGGGAGGAGAGACTTATTCGATGTCTAGGCTCTTCAGCTCATTTTAGAAGTCTGTGAAGTCAGATATTACAGTCCCTACCTGCAAGGTAAAGAAACTGAGATGCAAAGACATTGTGAGTCATGCACACCTTGGTATTGAATACCTGCTGTTTGGTAGGTGTTCTGCTGGAATTGCTGCATGATACTAATGAAGGGATTGCTGAAAAGAAATGCAAGTTGAGGGCCAGCCCCATGGCCTGGTAGTTGTGAGCTGGATCACACATGGCCAGCCTCATGGTTCAGGTCCAGGCTTGTGTGTGCACGCACGTGCCTGCGTGACCCAAATTCTAACAGGAAGGAGACGCAGAGAAGAGATTGTGGTGTTTCTATCCCCCTTTAAGAGATGTTTTCTCCCTCTTCCTCTCTCTGTCTTCGTCTGGCAAGTTTAAAGGAAGAAAAAAAGATGTAGATTAAGAATCTCTTACGTGAAATACTTGAGACCAGCAGTATTTGGGATTTCAGATGGTTTTGGAATTTGGAATATTTGCATAGACATAATGAGATATCTTGGGGATAGGGCCTGAGTCTAAGTGTGAAATTTATATTTCATCTATATCTTATATGAGGGGGACTTCAAAAAGTTCATGGAAAAGTGTAATCCAAGTGTGAATTTATTTTGTTGCCCAAAAAGAAAAAATCTGAAATCCATGCATAGTTTTTTTAAAAATATAACATGCATTTTCTATGAACCTTTAAAGACCCTTCATGCACATGGCTGAAAGGTAATCTTGTACAGTATTTTTGCACTGTAGCATTTTTTTACTCTGACATGAGGTCGAGTGGGGAATATCCACTTGGGACATTATGTTACCTCTCAAGAAGTTTTGGATTTTGGAGCATTTCACATTTTGGATTTTCAGATAAAGGATTCTCAACCTATCGTCCCATTTGTGGAAACCTTGTTGAAGGCCTCATGTAAGGCATATACGAAGGCTGCATATAGGCTTTGCCGAAGGCTTATAACTGTGCCAAGCCTACTCTGTATGCCATTTCATTTCAATTGACTTGATCCTTTGAGATTCAGAAGTAGGTGTGTGCTTCTGGGGTGACCATTTACCTCTCACCCACCTCTTTCCTCTAAGCCCAGAAAGAACAAACTCCTTACCAGGAGCCTTAAGAAGTTTTGGACATTGCCAAAGTAGGGATGAAAGGGGTACCCCCAAGAGGAGGCTAGAGTGAGAACAGGCCCTTTCTCGTCTACTCTGAAGTGTGGGCTGGGTTGGGCAGGGGTGGTGTGGGATGGGAAATAGCATGAGTTTATGGATGTGAGAAGCAGCAGAAGGGCTGAAAGACACTTTCTCAGCCAGGGCTGATATAGCCATCCACTTCCTTTTCCAAAGGAAAACTCAATCATATAAAAGTCACTAATGAGCCAGTTGAGTTACCCCTGCCTTCTCCGGACACGACACAGAGTTTCAGAAGGGAAGAGGAGTGGTTCATATACACAGTAAATTGCATGTGCTATTACAGTAGTTAGCGGTGATTTCCTCTGGAAAATCTTTTTCTGGGGCCAGCAGATGTTATGGTGGTTAAGGCGCTGGATCCCACATGGCCGACCGTGGTTCGAGTTCCAGACCTGGCAGCTTGCTTTCTCACTTTCCTCCTCTCCCTTTCTCTCTCTGTATGTCTCTCTTCGGTGAGCACATGTACCCTATAGCAAAAATAATAACAACAATAGATAAAATTAAATAAATTACTTTAAAAAGAAAAAAAAAACTTTTTCTTTGCTCAGATTGAAGAGTCATTTAAAAAAAATCACAGGTAATAAAGGATTAAATAAGCAGGGTGGACAAGACCCACCTCTCTTTTCTCATTCTCTTTGCTCTATTTAAAAAAAAAAAAAAAGGTTTTTAGGTATTCTTAGAATGAGAATATGAGCATTTATTAATACATAAAAAGAGCTTTGAGGAATGTGAACTAGACCTTCTGCATTTTTTTTTTTTTACATTCAGTGGTTGACAAAAATAAAAATGTCTTTTTGAAGGACCAGAAGATGTAGTGTAATGGCTACATCACTGGACTCCCATGTAGTCGGCCATGATTCAAGTCCTGGACCTGGTGGCTTAAACTCATGCCGGGTGCATGTGCGTGCGTGCCCAAGATCCCGAGAGGAGAATGGAGGAGAAGGGATTGCGGTGTGGCCATCCCCCCAGGGGGTGACTTCTCGCTTTCTGTCTCTCTGTCTCTGTATTTCTGGTGAGCGCACGCACCCTATAGCAAAAATCTCTCTCAAAAAAAAAGTCCTTTTGGAAATATATTGTAATAATCATAATTCCACCTTGTGAAAATAATAAAGATTTCAGAATTTTAAAAAATATTACTATATATTATTTTTCTTCCATGAGACAGAGAGAGAGAACCCCAATAGTGTTTTGATGCCATGATCAACCCCCAGCCTCAGCCAGCACCAGGCCCTGGGCACAGCATGCCTGGTGTACTCAGGGAGGCTCTGGACATGAACCTGGACCCTCCCTAGGTGCGTCAGCCTCACAGGGCACCACGTCTGACTGCCGTGCAACCCTCTTGCCCGGATCTGAGAATCTGTAGTGGCTGCATACTTACTGAATTGTCTTCATCTATGAAGTGCCGTAAAATTATTCCGTGCTGAGTCATTACAGACCTCGATTAATACAAAATGTTTTCCAATTCCTTGATTTTTGTATAGGCTTTGTCTTAGATAACAAGATGGTTTCTGCTCTTGTTTTCGGACACTGATAACCTAATGACACAGAAGCACTTAGTAGTTGTCACTCTGGATAAAGGAGTTGAAATCTGAATTTTTGGTAGGAAGTGTTCAGACTCATCCTCATTTCTCTAACCATGCCAGTTTTAACAAACAAAAAGACATGTCCTTACAGAGCACCTACTTTTTTACTTGCCCAGAAGTTTTTCTTCTTTCCTTGGGCTCTCTGATTTCTATTTTTTTTTTTTTTTAAGTTGGCTAATTTCTTTTTCTTTTCTTCTTCCTTTTTTTTTTTGGCGAGGTTTTTACTATAGGGCGTGTACACTCACCAGAAAGACAGAGAGAGACAGACAGAAAGCGAGAAATCACCCCCCAGGGGGGATGGCCATGCTGCAATCCCTTCTCCTCCATTCTCCTTTCAGGATCTTGGGCACGCGCACACACACACACACACACACACACACACACACACGCCCGGCGTGAGTTTAAGCCACTGGGTCCGGGACTAGAACCGCTGTCCAACTACATGGGAGTCCAGTGACATAGCCGTTACACCAACTGCTGGTCCCTAAGTTGGCTAATTTCTTTAGTTTCCACAACATAGAAGCTTAAAAAAAAATCAAAGATAAATAGTAATAATTCTGCCCCCTTACCTTCCACCCCACAAAAAAAAAAAAAAAAAAAAAAAAAAAAAGCAGTGCAGCTTTAAAAATGAAACCAGGAACATGCCAAGAGAAGTGCTAGGTTGCCATCTACAGAAGGAAGAATAAGTAGGCATTTCGACTTCTAAGAATGGAAGTAAAAAGCTCCTTGGCGGCAGGGTTCGGCGCAGCCAGCTCACGATAAGAGGTCTGGCGCCACCTCGTGGCTGAGCGAAAGCAGACTTGCGTCCAAGAAATGGCAAGGAGCTTCTGGGTGGAAGGCAGTAGCTGGGAAGGGACACCAAAGCTGAGATGGTGTCAGTGAACTCACCGCTGGGGATAGTGAGAGTGGTGCTGCATGCTGTCTATAGCATCTTTCTCTCTGAGGCTGCATCAGATTAAAGAATGAATCAACGGCCGGACTCATACCCTAGTGGTTAAGGGAGCAAGATTGCACATACACGGCCACCTGCAATTTGAATCCCAGCCCCAGTGGCTTGAAAAGCACCCTGTGTGTGTGTGTGTGTGTGTGTGTGTGTGTGTGTGCACGCACAGAGGGAGCAATGGGAGAGGAGGGACTGTAGCATAACTATGCCCTGTTGAAGAGTTATTTCTCCCTCTCCCTCGCTGTCTCTCCCTTGCCTCTCTTCTCTAACCAGCACACATGTCCTCTGGCAATGAAAAATAATTTTAAAACGTTTTTGTTGAAAAGAGAATGAATCGAGGAGAAACAAAACACTAGAAAGCTTAAGAGAGACACAACTATTTTCATATCATTTGCATCTTTTTTGAGAGAGATTTGTGCAATAGAGTATGCGCGCTTGCCAGAGAGACAGAGACATCACCCCTCGGGTGAGATAGCCACGCCACAGTCCCTTCTCCTCTTAGGATCTTGGGCACACACACACACGTGCATGGTGTGAGTTTCAAGCCACAGGGTCTGGGACTTGAACTACGGTCAGCCATGTAAAAGTCCAGTGCTTTAACCACTATGGTACCTGCTGGGCCTGTCATTTGCATTCTTTAAAGACAAAAAGAGTTGAAGATGCAGAACAAAGGCATAAAGTAATTGCTCCATCTGCAGAGATGTCTCTCCCTCTGTGCCAGTGCTCAGGCTCTTTTCTTTTTTCTTTCTTTTCTTTTTTTTTTTTGATAGAGAGCTTTGATAGAGACATGAGAGACAGAAAGGGGTGTCCTTGACAGGATCTGATCTCATATGATCACCCTTCCCCAGGCCTCCCTGGGCATCAGGGCACCCTGGTGTGTTTACAGGTCAACCTGGGGATCCAAACCCGTGGTCAGCCGCGTGGCTTCCAGCACTGCGGTTCAGTATGCTACCGACTGCCCACCCAGCTGGGTCAGGCTGTAAATTTTTTTTTGGAGAGGTTTTTGCCATAGGGCACGTGCACTTGCCAGACAGAGAGACAGAGAGATAGAAAGTGAGAAATCACCCCCCAGGGGGGATGGCCACGCCGCAATCCCTCCTCCTCCATTCTCCTCTCGGGATCTTGGGCACACACGCACACGCGCCAGGCATGAGTTTTAAGCCACCGGGTCCGGGACGTGAACCGCGCGGTCAACTACATGGGAGTCCAGCGACATAGCCATTAAGCTAACTGCTGGTCCCCAGGCTGTAAATTTTAAGCCACCCCCACTGCTCTCGCTCTGTACCTGTGGCCTGGCTGGCTGATGAATGAGTGAACCGCGTGGGCTCAGTCTCCAGACATCATGAACAGTGTTGTCATCACTGTCCCTTGGGTCGTTATTTGGAAATGTTTCTCTTTTTCTCTTTCTGACCCAACATCTCTGTTTACTGGTCTTTCCTCCAGGGACACAAGATAGGTGGGAGCAGAGGTAGCCCCAAGAAAGGGGTCAATATTCAAGGGCTCTCTTTGCTGAGGTCAAAGCAGCTTGGAGGCTTTGGGCTCAGCATTTTAAACTGCTGTTCCTAAGCTACAGTCAGAGACTATGTGCTCAGGGATCTGAGTTTTCTGCACAAGTTTAAGATTTTTGTGCTTTCATTCTTTCTTTTTGTTTTAATTGCCAGAGGGCACATGCACTTATCAGACAGAGGGAGAAAAAGGAGAAGGCATCCCCCCATGGGGTGTGGTCACACCAGTCCCTTCTCCATTTCTCCATGCTGTCAGGATTTTTGCATGCATGCATATGTGCCTGGCATGTTTTTTAAGCTACCAAGGCTGAGATTCAAACCGTGGTCGGCCTTGTGGGATCTGGTTCTTTATGCACAGAACTTAACCCACTGCGCTACAAGGCCAGCCCTCAGATTCATTTTTGATCCCTTTATAACATATACCTAGTTCCCTCACTGATCAATATGTAAAATAAAAAATTAATTTTTAAAATTTTGGGGGGGATTTGCCATAGGGTGCATGCATTCACTTGCTGGAGAGACAGAGAGGGAAAAGTAAGAAATCACTCCCTACCACCAGGGTGGGATGGGGTGGGGTGGATGGCCTCACTGCAATCCCTTCTCCATTTTCCTCTTGGGATTTTAGGCACATGCATATAGGTCCCCAACATGGTTTTCAAGTCTCTGGGCCCAGGTCTCAAACCATAGTCGGCCATGCACAAGTCCAGTGCCTTAACGCCCATGCCACCTGCTGGCCCTGTGAAATAAAATCTTTCTCATATGTTTTTATACCCATTATATCTACACGACAGCTGTTATTCTACCCTTTTTTGAAAATTACTTTTTAACAAAGGAGTTTCTTGACTCTCACCGCCTTCTTTTTTTAGAGAGAGAGAGATTTTTTGCTATAGAGAGTGCATGCTCTCTGGAGAGACAGAGACAGCGAGACAGTGAGAAATCACCCCCTAGAGGGGATGGCCACTCCACAATCTCTTATCCTCCATTCTCCTCTTGTGATTTTGGACACAAATGCACATGCACCCAGTGTGAGTCTTAAGATGCCAGGTCCAGGACTCGAACCACGGTCAGCTACGTGGGAGTCCAGCGACATAACCATTATGTCATCTGCTGGTCCTGACTCTCGCCTTTTCAGTGAACCTATCGGCGACCACCCTGGTGCCCCAGCCATTCCTGGCATGCACACCGGCTCTGCCCAGCGCTGACTGTCTCTGGTGTCATTTTCCAACACCCCCATGTGCTGGTTGTGGATAGCCTGTCTTCTTCCCTGGAATATTAGTCCTGTGGGGATGGAAGTCTTGTCTATTCACTGATGTGTTCCAAATATCCGGGGGGTGTCTTGGCATGAAAGAGGCGAAGAGAGAGAGAGAGAGAGAGAGAGAGAGAGAGAGAGAGAGAGAGAGCGCATTTAGATAGTACAGGATATGAACCCATCTTACTCAAAGATCTTGCAACCTGCATTGAAGCAGTGGCTGGCATAACTTTTCTGTGAGAGGTGAATGGTTTCAACACACCATGATCTGTCCGGTGTCAAAGTTATCATTAATTTGGGAACCAGCAGTTAGCATAATGGCTATGTCGCTGGACTCCCATGTAGTCGACTGCGGTTCGCGTCCTGGACCCGGTGGCTTAAAACTCACGCCGGGCGCGTGTGCGTGCATGCCCGAGATCCCGAGAGGAGAACAGAGGAGAAGGGATTGCGGCGTGGCCATCCCCCCTGGGGGGTGAGTTCTCGCTTTCTGTCTCTCTGTCTCTCTCTCTCTCTCTGTCTGTCTGGCGAGCA
Organism: Tupaia tana; assembly: GCA_026018925.1. Lineage (NCBI taxonomy): Eukaryota > Metazoa > Chordata > Mammalia > Scandentia > Tupaiidae > Tupaia > Tupaia tana. Next base: position 200,614,829 of record JAKSZU010000006.1, read on the forward strand.
CATGTGCCCTATAGCAAAAACCTCTCAAAAAAAAAAAAGTTATCATTAATTTGAATGGGGTGGAAGATGAATGGATTTTCTCTCTAAAGTTTATTGTACTGCTATGTACAAATTAGTCACTATGAGGGGTGTGGTTTGTTTTGTGTGTGTATTTGAATGGCCAGAGGGCATATGCACTAGGCAGAGAGAAAACAGCTCTCAGGGGGATGTGGCCACACCACGATCACTGTCCTCCATGTCTCCATCCTATCAGGATGTGGGGCACACATGCACACACACATGCACACACACATGCACACACACATGCACACATACATCCCTGGGTATTTTTCAAGTTGCCAGAGCTGGGACTTGAACTACTGACAGCCATGTGGGATCCAGCTACCTACGCACAGTACTGAACTAACACTATTTCACAGGGCCAGCCCACAGTCTTAATTCATATCCAGTTTTGTTGCTCACAGATAAGAATGAATATAATAAAAATGACCATGACAATCATTTGCCAACGCTGGGCACCTATTCATTTCTCTCTGCTCCTTTAAAGGAAGTGTGTGTGTATTATTCCCATCGATAAGTGTTTTAAAAGATCTAACGATGCTGCCCTGCAGCCAGATCTGGGCTAGATTACACAGGAAGAGGCCCAGTGGGGACAGATATCAGGTGGCTCTGTTCTCGGGAGAGGCCTGGGTGGGTGCCATCCGGCTTCTGTGACTGTTGTCTCTGGTCAGCTCCTGCAGAAATGGGGAGACCATGCAGAGAGAGAAAGGCCCCGCCGCAGGATAGTGAAGGCAGGAACAGTGCCAGGTCAGCATGAGGGGGCACCTCTTCCGCGAGGAGCAGCGATGCTTTGAAAAGTGGGCTGATCCTCCCCACCACGAACGTGCACGGGCTAGCGGGTGGCACGCAGTAATGCAACACTCTGTGATGCCAGATGCACGTGGGAAGGTCCTGGGTTCTTATCCTGAAGTTTTCCTCTACACGCCAGGGGCACGTGTGTGCCGTGACCTGGGCTGGCTGACACTGGGGGTAGAACTTCATATTCTGAAGGCCCTATGGGAGGAGGGTATCTTCTTATCTCTCTCAGAAGAAATACATTTTTAAAACCTTTTTTTTTTCTTTCGTTTATTTATTTTTACATTTTTCCACATTTACTTTACATAGCAAAAAATTTTAGCTCATACTCCATAATTCTTGATGGTTTACAAACAACTTTCGAAATTTTAAAATACTGAATTTTAAAGATAATGTTCAAAATATGTCTTATAATTTTGTATAATTTTATGACTCTATAACAACAGAAGCAGTATGGTTTCAAATATATATATATATATATATATATATATTTGTTTTTTTAGAGTGCAGACACTCGGTATATATTAAGTGGGGACATACAATGCCTCTCCTGCATAGCATGACTTGCTTCACTCAGCAGTAAGTCTTCCATATTCATCCACTTCCTTTCAAGAGCCAGGGTTTTGTTGTTTTTTATGGATGAATAGTATTCCATTGAGTATATGTGCCACAGTTTTTTTTTTTTTTTTTTTTTTTTTTTTGGAGAGGTTTTCACTATAGGGCGCGTGTGCTCGCCAGACAGACAGAGAGAGACATAGAGACAGAAAGCAAGAAATCACCCCCCAGGTGGGATGGTCACGCCGCAATCCCATCTCCTCCATTCTCCTCTCGGGATCTTGGGCACGCACGCACACGTGCCCAGCGTGAGTTTTAAGCCGCCGGGTCCGGGACGCGAACCGCGGTCGACTACGTGGGAGTCCAGCGACATAGCCATTACGCTAACTGCTGGTTTTTACGCTAACAGCCACAGTTTTTCTAACCATTCATCAGTTCGTGGGCATTTAGGTTGTTTCCATGACTTAGCAATCGTGAAAAGTGCCACAATAAACATCGATGTGCAAGCACTTTTTCGATTAAGTATTCTGTCCTTCGGGTAGATACCAAGGAATGGGATTGCTGGATCATATGGTAGTTCTATTTGTAGATTTTGGAGGAATCTCCAAATTGTTCTCCACAGTGGTTGGACCAATTTACAATGCTACCAGCAGTGTAAGAGAGTTCCCTTTTCACCACACACCCACCAGCACTTATCATTTTTGTTTTTTTAATCTTAGACATTCTGACTGGGGTTAGGTTGTTTTGATCTGCATTTCCCTTACAATGAGGGATGTTAAGCATTTTTTCATATGCCTTTTAGCTATTCGTATGTCATTTTTAAAACTTTTTACAGGGGCCAGCAGGTGGCATAGTGGTTAAGGTGCTGGCCTCCCACTAGGCCAACTGTGGTTCCAGTTCCAGATCCAAATCCCGAGAGGAGAATGGAGGAGAAGGGATTGTGGTGTGGCCATTCCCCTGGGGTGAGGGGTGATTTCTCACTTTCTGTCTATCTTTCCTGAAAATGCGCACACACTTTATAGCAAAAATCTCTCTCAAGAAAAAAAAAAAAAGTAAACCTTTTTAAAAAGACAGTGCAGCTTATTTGGCATAAAATTTGGTATTAAAATACCAGATAAGATTTCACATATTCAAAATAAGGCCTGGGCAGAAGAAGGAGGACAAGAAGCATTTTCTACTTAAAAAAAAAAAAAAAAAAAAAAAAAAAACACACACTTGGGAATTTTTTTTAAAAAAAAGATTTTAGTATTTCTCTCATGGGTTCTACATACTTGAAGCTGAAAGTCGTGGGAAATCAGTTACATGAAGTTAGACCAATGAAACATTTTAGCTTAAAACAGGCCTCCATTAGCATAAAAATGTATCAAGCATAACTCTCAAGTATTTACACTTTCTTAAACTTTTTATTTAAGTAGAGCCACAGTAAGCTGTCTGAATTACATTCCTTACTATGGCTTCAGATGAATTGGACTTTTTCATTCTTGCATGTTGTGACATCAGAGTTCATTAAAGATTCTAGACCTCAAGGAATTAATGGAGGGGGAAAAACATCACTTAATTTTTTTTCCCCTGATGGGGGAGATATTCATGGACCTGAGTTTGCTCATGTATGAAATTAATGTGAGTGGCTATTGGAAGAACTTGCTCCCAGTCAGCGTTAGAACTTCTTTTCCGGATATTTGGGTGTCTGATAGTGTCTAATATTTCCTGTATGTTGTCCTCATTTTTTAAAATTATTTTTTCATTATGTTTGGTTGTTTTATCTAAGTCCAAGGTTTTGTATTCCAGCTCAAAGATTCTGTCTTCTGCATGGTCCAATGTGCTGTTAATACTTTCAAAGGAGATTTTAATTTCCTGCATGATTGTCTTCATCTCTAGAAGTTCTGAATGCTTCTTTTTATGGTGTCTATTTCCTCCTTCAAATCTTGGAAAGACTTCCTCGTCTCTGTCACCATAAATATTCTGAATTCTATTTCTGACATTCCTGCAAATTCTTTTGAGCTGCCTATAGTTAAGAAGAGTTGCTCTGTTCCATTGAGGACGAGGTGTTGCCTTGGTTTTTCCCTATTTCTTGTGTCTCTGCACTGGTTTCTAGCCAGTGTCCTCAAGGACAACATTTGTGGCTGCACAAGTGTGGTAGAACATAAAGCAGGATTGTATGGGGGGCTTCAAAAGGTTTGTGAAAGATGCATTTGACAAAAAAACTATGTTTGCCAGAGAGCGTGTGCACTCACTAAAGAGAGAGAGAGACAAAGAGAAAGTGAGAAAGCACCCCCCATGGGAGATGGTTACACCACAATTCCTTCTTCCCCATTTCTCCTTCCTTTTGGCATGTTGGACAACATGCACACATACCTGGCGTATTTCTCAAGCCTTCAGGTCCAAGACTTGAACTGCACAGTTGGCCATGTGGGATCCAGCCGTCTTAACCACCACACCACCAGCTGGCACTCTCTCTCTATTTTTTTTGGCACCAAAACAAACTCATATGTCAATTTCATTTATCCACAAACTTTTCAATGTCCCTTCTTACATGAAAATGATGTAAATTATGAAACTTGATTTCATTGGAATTGAAATAAATTAAGAGTGGATTTTTTTTTTTTTTTTTTTTTTTTTTTTTTTTAATGAAAAGGGCCAGAGCCAGTAGGCAATGTGGTAGTTAGGGCACTGGACTCCCCCATGGTCTACCACTGTTCAAGTCCTGGACCTGATGTGACTGGCTTTCCCACTCTCCCTCTCTGTCTCTCTCTGGTGAGCACAGGTGCCTTACAGCAAATTTAAATAATAATAATTAATAAAGTTAAATAAATAATTCTTTAAAATTAAATTAAAAGGGCCAGCTCTGAAGTGCAGTGGTTAAAGGAGCCAGATTCCACATGGCCAACCACAGTTTGAGTGTAGCCCTGGTGGCTTGAAAAATACACCAGGCATGTGTGCTTGTGTGTCCAAAATTCTGACAAGAGGGAGAAATGAAGGAAGGGGGGTTGCAATATGACCATGCATGCACTCTCTCTCTCTTGCTTTTAATTCTGAGTTGGCTTTAGGGGTGCTGCTTCAGACTGTAGGTGGGTTAGAGTTGGTGTCATCTTGGGTTCGAGTTCAGGTCAGCCCCACATATCTCATTCTGGGGCAGCAGCTTCATAGCAGCAGCACAGGAGGAGAAGCACACACTTGGGCTGCCCCTTTAAGTCCCAGCTCAGCATTGGCACATTGTTATTTCTACCCAGAAGTTCATTGGCCAAATTAAATCACATGGCCAAGCCCAAATATCAGTGGGATAGGAAAAAAAGTGCTCTTTCTGCTCTAGTGCAGTGCTGCATACCCACTAGAATGAGGGAAGGCAAGAAGAATTGACCTCCCGTGCGGGCTTCTTAAATTATGCCCAGTGAACATAGTCTCTGCTACGTGGTGTTGGAACGCCATGAAAAGAGATTCTAGGAAGCACAAGAAGACCCTGAGGAGTCCTGGTCGGTGGAAGCACTAAATGTAAGATACGTGGACAGACGTCCTCTCACCCCCGTCCCACTGGAATATCATGGTCCATGTAAGTAGAACTGGGTAGTGGCTGGTAGGGGCTGACCATTTTCCCACCTGGCCTGGGAGCCAGAGGCCTAGGAGTTCCTCCCATCCAGACCTCCAAATCCACAGGTAGCCTTCTGCCTTGGGGAGTGGGCTCCTTCAAGCATCCACTTAAAGTTTCAAAGACATTTTAAAGCTTTCTGTCTCAAGTGTTGAGCCAAGAATACCCCAAGAATATAGGACAACGGTTAGCAATTCTTAGTGCTGGGAAAGAGAAGAAAGTGTGTGGCTCATTCTCAAATAATCAGAAGGTGGTTTGTGGTAGGAGTTGGTGCCAATAAGCTGCATGTATTCCAGCAGTTGTACTTGGAAGACTCAGGGGATACCCAGGTGGTTTTGCTCCAACAATGGTACTATCTTACAGACTGAGAGATTTTGTGGTAAATACTGACTACTGTAAAGAACATCTCCTTTAGGTCCAAACACAGTGGTTGTGCCAAGATTTGCTATGCTGGAATCTATATGGGAGGTCAGGATTTGGTTCCCTGGTCAACTTGTACACACCAGTGTGCATGTGCCTATGATCCTGGCTGGCTGGGAAGGCTGGCAAAGACCTATTGAGGATGCTTGTATTTCTCCTTTTTCACTCATGAAATAAATAAGTAAGCATTTTTTGAAAACGTGTGTGTGTGTGTGTGTGTGTGTGTGTGTGTGTGTATCTCCCATAAAGAGGCATAAGTTAAATGCCTTGTGGGTATTTAGAGAACTCTGCTTTCCTTGCAAAACCCAGGTTGCAGCCACATTGCTCAGAGAAATGGTGAGATGCTCTCTTCTGTCTAAACCTGTGAAAGCAAATAAGAAAATGACTGCTTGCTGGATGCCTAGGTATATTCACATCCATTTCTGTATGGAAAAGGGAGAAGAATAACCGGCATCAGAGTCTGACAGGTCTCCTTTAAGAAGAATGCATGAGCGGAGGCGTGGAGGTGGGGTGAGCCCTAGTTCCCTCTGGGCTTGTCCCCACCTCACAGCTTGGCTGAGCACGCACTTTCACACCAGAAGGTGTGCGGTGAAACTTTCGAGGCTCACCAAGCCACCTCTTCCTTCCTAATTTAATGAATGTTGATAAAACGAATGGATTGCTCTTATTACTTGGAATCAGTTCCCATTACTATGAAAGTGCTCACATGCCTGGAGTTAGGAAAATGCCCTGGGAGCCAGGAGAGACTTCCTAGAGAGGTCCCGATTGAGCTGGATCAGGATAGAGGAGTAGAGTTTGCCAGGCTCCAATGCTAGGGAACAGCATTTGAGGCAGAAGGAACAGCACTTACAAAGTTTACACCAGAGTCAAAAGAAGAGGGTAACCTTTTACGGGCCTCCCTTTCACAGTGAGACAAAAATGCCTTCCCCTCTGAGCACTTGTGAGAGTGGGGCTTGTTCTGCCTCAGGACGAATATCTAGGAAACACCTCGGGAAGGTCTCTTCAATAGGCAATAACTGATTCTTCAGTTTCATAAAAGTCTACTGACTGTGGAGGAAGCCAGTGGCATGGTGGTTAAGGTGCTGGATCCCACATGGCTGACGAAGTGGCTTAAGTCCTGAACCCAGCAGTTTGAAAAACACACTCGTCATGCATGTGTGGCTAAAATCTTAGGGAGAGAATGAAGGAGAAGGGATTGCAGCATGGCCTCCCGCCCAGGGGGTGCTTTCTCACTTCCTTTCTCTCTCTCCTCCACCCCCACTCTCCCTGCCCCTTGGAGTGCACACACCCTATCCAAACTAAAACAGAAACAACAAAACTACTGACGGATGAACCGGACACTGGTCCAGAGGTAGAACGCAGCACTCTGTGAGGCTGGCCCACGTGGGAAGGCTCCAGGTTTGCGTCTAGAGACCTCCCTGAGGATGCTGGGCGTGCATGTGCCTGTGACCCAGAGCTAGCTGAAGCTGGGGGTGGATAGTGTGTTGAGACCCTTTTTGGGGTGCTCTTTGTTTTCTTTCTCTGCCTCTCTTGCCTAAAGAAGAAATAAATACACTTTTTGAAAAAATATCTACTAACGGAGTGTCTGCTGCATTTGAGCATTGTGACAGGTTATCAGAGGGCTGGCAATACAGAAATCAATACAGAAATCCGACAGTCTCTTTTTTTGTGAAGCTCACCATGTCATAGGAAGGGACAGTCACACTGACAGGCACCATAGTGTCATTGCCTCGATCCTGTGTAAATGCGCTAGCGTGGGGCCAGCATTTCAGCCAGACTCTGCAGCAGAAAAGCCGTAGGGGGGTGAACAGACACTCGTGCTGAGTGACAGTTTCAGCGCAGACCCATTCTGCAGGTGTTCGGTTCATCGCGTGCTCAAGTGTTGCCATCACTCGCGGGGATGTGTGTGGTGAACACAAGGGACACGGGACTTCACTGTTTCTGAACTGTGACCAACTACAAAAATGCAGCCAGAGGGCCCAGGTGCTGGTGCAGCCAGACCCACGTGGGGAAGGCCATGGGTTCACATCGATGTGCCCTGTGGGTGCATACGTGTACCCATGACCTGAATCAGCTAAGGCTTAGCTTTTTTTAAGTTAATAAATTAACTTAAAAAAATAATAATGCAACCAAAAGCATGCAGTGCAGGGTGGCTTGCTGGGATGCAAATGAAAGCTACTTTTTACTAGCTTCATGGGAGCGGGGAGGGCCCTGAGCCACTGATTCCGTGTCCTCCCCTGCCCCTTTTGATTGGCATCCGGGCGACAGCTCTGACCCGCTCTCCCTCCCCAGGTATGGAGAGTGCAATCACGCTGTGGCAGTTCCTGTTGCAGTTGCTGCTTGACCAGAAACACGAGCATCTCATCTGTTGGACCTCCAATGATGGTGAATTCAAGCTCCTCAAAGCAGAAGAAGTGGCCAAGCTGTGGGGACTGCGCAAAAACAAGACGAATATGAACTACGATAAGCTGAGCAGAGCCCTGCGATACTATTACGACAAGGTAACCCCTGACCTTGCGTGGAACCGTCTCGGGGCCTGGACTCCCCCTTGCTTATCTCACTGATAATTCTGTGCATCAAATTGGAAAATGAAGTAAAGGAAAGGCAATTGATGCCTTTACCTGGGTATTTATTTAGGGAACATCTGTGCTGGTGGGAGTTTTATTCCCCCCTCTAGGAGCCCTTCAGATGTTACTGTGGGGCGAATTTTGTTCCCTCTGCATTTTCATCTGTAGTTTTCTGCAGAACTTTGCTGAGAATACAAATGAGACAATGAGAGGTTCCAGGGCTCCCTGATGCAGAGGTGCTTGTGTAACAAATGAATGTTAAAACCCAGAAAGTCTGTTTATCCTGTCTGGTCAGCAGTTCAATCACACAGGCTTTTCGTGGGGAGTGGTAGCTTGGGCAAATTATTATTTTTTAAAACTATTTTATTTTGTTTTTTATTATTATTATTCTTTTCATTTGCTATAGGGCATGTGCACTCATGAGAGAGAGAGAGAGAGGGAGAGAGAGAGAGAGAGAGAGAGAGAGAGAGAGAGAGAGAAAGAAAGCAATTTGCCAGGTCTGAGACTCAAACTGTGGTCAGCCATGTGGGAATCCAGTGCCTTAGCCACCAAGCCACCTGCTAGCCTCAGGCAAATTATTTTGTAAAAGCCCAGTGTCTCAGTCCTGATTTACGGAATGGGAATCATAGTCCACATCTCAGGATGGTTATAAAAAACGACCTAAGCTGTCAGGTGTTAAGTGCTTAGAATCATGCTTGAAACGTGGTGTTTCCAACTACAGGGAAAACTCCCGTGTTTAAGTCACAGAGATGAGCTGGAGTACTTTGTTAAGTGATTAATATGTCATCGTCTCCAAGCCAGGACAGTTGGAGTACTTCTTTTGTTTGTTTGTCTTGTTTTTACTATAGGGTGTGTGAACTTGTGGGAGAGAAACAGAAAGGGGGGGGGAGTGAGAAATCATCCTCTGGGGGGATGGCCACACCACAATCTCATCTCCTCCATTCTCCTCTTGGGATTTTAGGCATACATGCACACGTGCCTGCATGTTTTTCAAGTCTCTGGGTCTGGGACTCAAACTGCTCAGTAAGCCATGTGAGATTCAGTTACCTTCACCACCATGCCACTGGCTGGCCCCTGGAGTACTTTTTAATGCATTTGCCATGACAAAAGTATTTCTCTTTAGAGTAATCATTTCCAACTGTAATGTTGACAATTTCTGTCTGAATCTGTGGTTGGTGAATATTTAGCCTCAGAGAGACAAAGACCTAGATGTAATAATGGCAAGCTTTTCCTCTGGTTTTACTGTTCATATTGAAAGATGAATTAAAAACTGATTTAAATATTAGTTCCTGATCTATATTTAGTGCCTTCCTTCCGCCAGCCTCTTTGGAATTCGAGACATAAGGATTATACATTGCAGGAAGCAGAGACATCATTAATTATAAAGTGTTCCTTTATATGATCGTAATTGCATGCGATTATGTCATTGAAATGCTAAAGGTGCTTTCCTTTAATGTAGCAATTAATTAATCCTGACTTAATGCAGAGTCCTAGGAAGATAGAAAAGCACTTCTTGCAAATCACACCGTCTGGAAGCTTCACAGATGGTTTATTGTTTTACATTTTCCCCCAGGTTCTAGTTATCCAAGGGGAATTGGATCCCCTGAAGGAAAACAGTCCATCGTGCCTGCTGGCAGAGTGCCTAAAAGCTCAGTTTTGAGATGGAGAAAAAAAATTTTTTTTCATTGTTTCAAATCAAGGTGTCAAAAAAAAAAAAAAAAAGTCTTGCTTCTGTATCTGGGATTGGATTCACATTTTCTGGGGCCTGGGCATGGGGCCTAGAAATGGATCCTGAAAGACTGGCAGAGCCCTTGCTGTTTAGACACCTCGTCTCCCTCGGGCAGGTCTTTTAAATCTCTAGAGAGAACAGTCTCAGAGCTTCAGTCAACAGCTCCGTTTGGGTGTTTTCTGTAACCCACCTAAGACCAGGGCTGAGCACAGCCACCCTGTCTCCGTTAGACTTGACAGTGATCTCAAGACGGGTCCTGTTGCCATCTCCCTCCCTATACAGGTGAGCCCGGGAGCCCGGGTTTGCCCAGCTGGTCCCAAAAGCCACACGTTTGCTCTGTTTCTGTTTTCTGGGCTCTTTATTTCCTTTGACCTTGGGCAAAATTCCAGGCAATCAGGCTGTCCCAAAATGGTTACTACCTAAGACATTTTTGTCTATTATCAAGAACTTCAGAAAAGTTCTGAAGAAAGCCCAGCAGATGCTGGTACATCAGGTTGAAACCCAGGTCCGGGGTCCAAGACGCATGAGCACGTGTGCATGCAACGCGCATGTACACCCACACTAATTACAAGGGTCAAAAATAGCGCAATCTTTTGCATTTTACGACTCTTTCTTCCCGTTTCGCCAGTGTCTATGAAAAAGTTGAACTGGGTGAAATTGCAAACATCTGACTATTTTAACCCACAGAGAAGGCGGTCTTCAGTAGTGTAGCTTCTGATCTGAGAGCTAGAGCTGAGCCAGGTCTTTGCCAACGTGAACCCTGGGCCACATGGACACCCTTGTGCCCTGCCGGCATCCTGTGTTTCCTTAAGTTCCCCAGCGTTCAGTCGGACCCTGTCTGCCTTCCCGAGTTCTCTTCCTCCTCTCCCTTCCTTCCATCCTCAGCCTCTTCCCCTCCCCATCCTCCATCCCTCGGCCTCCTTTCCATCCTCGGCCTCTCTCTGTCCCCTTGGCCTCCTCTTCCTGCCTCTCTCGGGCCTCCTCTCCCTCCTCATCCTCTCCATCCTCGATCTCCTCTCCGTCCTGTCCTCAGCCTCCTCTCCTTCCTCGGCCTCCTCTCCCTCCTCGGCCTCCTCTCCTTCCTCGGCCTCCTCTCCCTCCTCAGCCTCCTCTCCATCCTCGATCTCCTCTCCGTCCTGTCCTCAGCCTCCAATCCTTCCTCGGCCTCCTCTCCCTCCTCGGCTTCCTCTCCCTCCTCGGCCTCCTCTCCCTCCTCGGCCTCCTTGCTAACGCTCGTCTGGAGCCTCGGACCAGCATATAGTACTTAACTCCCTGACCCAGCAGCCCTGCTCTTTTTTCCTATCTTCCTCATGTCCTTTGCTGTCATCTCTTCACTCTTGGCTGAAACTGCATATCCCTTGGTTTGTCCTAATAGGGAAGTTTTCCTGCCCAAGGAGACAAGCATGAGAATATCATTATTTTTATATGTTATATGTTATATTTTTAGCTCATTCCAGAGTAGTAAAAATGGGCAGAGAAGAAAAAATGAAAAATGTGTGCAAAGCCTCGCAGAAGACACTGGAAGAAAATGATGTCTGCACTCCTAGTATCGGGGTGGGGCCAAGGCACTTTAATTTTGGTTCCCCTCGTCCCAGATCATATGAGGTTGTTAACAGCCTGAAGTGGACTGCCCGAATCCAGCTCCATGACTGCTGGTGCTTTGCCTAAAAAGCCTGGGTCTCAACTTTTTTTATGATTATTAATTTTTTTAATGTTTTTGCTACAGAGTATATGAGCTCACTGGAAAAAGACAGAGAAAGAGAGAGCAGGAAATTGATAAATCATCCCTTAGGGGGCATGTACGCACCACAGTCCCTTCTCTAGTCTCCTCTTGGGATTTTGGGCACACACATACATGTGCCCAGTGTGATTTTCAAGCTACCAGGTTCAGGACGTGAACTGCATAGTGGGCCATGTGGGACCCAGCACTTTAAATGTTGTACCACCTGCTGACCCTCAGCTTCCTTTTTATAAAATGGATATGATAGTAAATTCTACACTATGAGGTTGTAGTGGGATTAGCTGCATTTGCACACGTGCAGTGCTGAGAATAGAGTCCCAAATGCAGAAGACGCAATGAAGCACTAGCCAGAGTCATGACAGAGATGGGGGCCAGATGGTGGTGTAGCAGTCAAGTGCGCTGCTCAGGGAGGCGGACCCACGTGAGGTAGTTCTAGGCTTGCATCCGAAGACCTCCCTGAGTGTGCCAGGCATGCCACGGTCCAGGGTCGGCCGAGATGGGGAGGGGATCATGATGTCAAGGCTCTGTTGAGGTTGCTGCCTCTCTCTCTATTTCTCTTGCTCATGGAAGAAGTAAATAGAATAAACTTTTAAAAAACTGGGACTAGCAGTTAGCGTAATGGCTATGTCGCTGGACTCCCACGTAGTCAACCGTGGTTCAAGTCCCGGACCTGGTAGCTTAAACTCACGCCGGGCGCGTGTGCGTGCGTGCCCAAGATCCCAAGAGGAGAATGGAGGAGAAGGGATTGCGGCGTGGCCGTCCCCCCGGGGGGTGATTTCTCACTTTCTGTCTCTCTGTCTCTGTCTGGCGAGCGCACGCGCCCTATAGCAAAAACCTCTCCAAAAAAAGAAATAAAAAAAAAAAAACTAGCAATATTTTATGTCTTAATCCTTTGAAAGATGTAGTCCAAACTAAATATCCTAACACTGATGATTAGATTGGAAAATTATAGCATACCTATCTATGGACTATTTAACAGTTATAAGAAACAATGAGATGCTATCATTCAACTCAAAGTGGATGGAAATAGAAGACATAATGTTGAGCGAAGTTAAGACCTTGAAAGATACACATTGTATATCTCCACCAATTTGTACTGTGTGTCTGTGAAAAAGAAAAAAGAAAGATTCAGACGAGTGCAAAGGAGAAACTTCAAACTTTTATATTACTCTCCTGCATAAGTTCCCTGAGACAGTGGGACATCCAATCCTGCATATAATGGCTCTTTTCAACACTGGTGCTATCAGAAGCACTTACCAGTCTTAATTTTTTTTTAGGCTGAAGCTGGCCTCAAACTCACATTCCTCCTATGTCAGCCTCCTGGGTAGCTGGGACTACAGTTACTAGCCCCTGTGCCTGGAGTCATGCTTTTTAATGACTAAAGATGAATGGCAGCACATTGTATATATTGAGGCTGTTCTGAAAACTCAGTGACTAAGATGCCATTAGGTTTAAATGGGTCTTTCTCACTCTGTGAATAAGCTTGCTTATTTCCCTGAGCACCCCAGGATGGAGTCAGTGTCCATCTTCCTGTGGCTTTTAGTGGCTGGCGTGGCCTTTATAAGGCAAAGTTAGAGTCCAGCTGTCCGTTGGCCTCCGAGTCTCAATTCACCCATCATGAAATAGGTATAATAATAGCATCTCCCTTCCTCGGATGGTGTGAGGGTTAGAGAGATGGTGTGTACTAGTATCAGGGACCTGGTAAGTGGGCACTCAGTGAATGCTCATTTTTGTTACTTGTTTTCATAGAAGTTACAGTATATTACGGCCCTCTGTTTATACTAGAGGGGCGGTCTTCAGAGAGTGCATGGAAAAAGTGCACATTATGAAAAATTATGCATGAATTTCAAAATGTTCTTGCACCAAAATGAACTCATACTTTAATTCCATCTTCTACAAACGTTTTGAAGCCCGCTGGTATAGCTGTCTTCATGTGGCTACCTTGGTACCTTGCACATGAAACAGCAAAAGGATAGAATAACAAAGGGTGCAGATGCAAGTCGCTTTTGTAATGAAAGCCAGCATTAAATAAGTGATAAGCGTGGGCTGGCCCTGCAGCCTGGGCTAAGGGAGCCAGATCCTACATGACTGGGTACGTGTGCGCATGTGCCCCAAATCCTACGGCAGGGGAGAAGAGATTGCAGTGTGACCATGCTCCATTGGGGGTGCTTTTCTCCTTCTCTCTGTCTCTGTCTCTGTCTCTCTCTCTTTGATAAATGCACATGTCCTCTGGCAATTAAAAAAAAAAAGATAAACTTCAAATCTAGGGCACCAGCAAATAGTGTAATGGTTACATTGCTGGACTCGCACATGGCCAACCACAATTCGAGTCCTGGACCCGAAGGCTTGAGACTCATGCCTGATGTGTGTGCATGCATGCCCAAAATCCCAAGGGGTGAGTGGAGGAAAAGGGATTGCAGTGTTGATCTTCACCCTGGGGAATGATTTCTTGCTTTCTGTCTCTCTGTCTCTCTCTGTCTCTCCGGCAAGCACAAGTGCCCTATAGCAAAAATCTCTTTAAAAAAAAAGTTATTGCCTGGGGACAGCAGATGGCATGGTGGTTAAGGTACTGGGTTCCCACATGGTTGACCACGGTTTGAGTTCCAAATCTGGCAGCTTGGAAATCACACCGGGTGCATGTGTGTGCGTGCCCAAAATCCCAGGAGGAGAATGGAAGAGAAGGGATTACAGCATGGCCATCCCCCCTGGGGAGGGAGGTGTTATTTCTCACTTTCTCTCTCTCTCCTTACAGTATGTGCCCTATAGGAAAACTTTAAAAAATAAATAAATAAATAAATAAATAAATAAATAAAGAGGGGAGGGTTGCAAGCAAGAGAGTGCCATAATTGGATTTGCATTTTAGAAATAAAAAGCTGTGTCTCCTCTTACTCTTCTTGGCGTTGGTTTTTCACTCAGACTGTGCAGCCTGGTATTTTTCACCAGTGACCAGGAGTCCATTCCCCTCGAAGCTGGCCTTGTCACACCTCCAGCCTCAGCCTGAAGGTGTCTCTCTAGAGACTTGGGGGAAAATGGTGGAGTCTGGCATTCGCATGAGCTGGGCAAATGTCTCCAAAGGTTGCTGCAGAGAGACCAGGAAGCCTACACCACCCATCGTCCTTTTCCGTCCAACAGCCTTGTGTCCTTGTTTTTGTTGGCTGTGAACATTTATCCCAGGGGGAGACTGGAAACTCTGCCAGCTCCCTTCTCATCAAGAGATGAAAGCGGTGATAGGACAGAAACCCTGCGTCTCCACAGCAACACCCCGGCTTATCCTCACAATGTACCCAACAAGCTTTACTTAATTGGAACAGGTTTAGGGGAGAATAGTCAAGATAGAATCATTGGCAACATATTCCTGGAAGTAGAACACATCACCTTCTTCACTTAATTGGATAATTCATTTTAAATTGGGTATGCAGTCCCGGCAGGAAAATGTTAGTATTAATAATACATATCCGAGATTGAGTATTTGTGCCAAGAAGTCTGGCCCAGGAAGAATTCTTTTCATTCCCCAAAATAAAATTTACAAAGATAAAATGATATATTTTCAGAATGGAGAAGGTAAAATAGTCCAGCAAGTGTTCATGGCCCAGAACTTTCCAGAACACGTTTGTTGGTTGTAGAATTCCACAGAAGACCCATCTAACCTGGACTCCCTTGGGGTCCAGGTTGTGTCTTGGAGGGGCCCTCCGTGCCTAGCCCTGGGTCTGTGCCTGGAGAGTCTGGTGTGTTTTGTCGGGTGTCTTGTTTTTCCTGTATCTCACGTCAGCCCCTTGGATGGTTTGAAGTACAACAGATGGCAACTGGGCTTTTGCTTGGGGACTGAGGGGGTAACCAGGGCCTCCCTGTGAGCTTTTGGTCCTGGAAGCTGCCTAGAGACCTGTGGAGTGGCCGCGTTGCCTCCTGGAGGGTTTCCAATCTGGTCGCATCACCCCGGGAGATAGTAGCTGGCAGAAGGGGGCTGGACTGCTGGAGGCGGGGACAGACACATGTGTGATGGGGGGCTGCCTACCTTGCACTGCTTCCAAGTCAGCTTCCCTGTGGCACTCAGTGTTCCCCCAAATAGGGACGTTGCTAAGAAACCGGGATGAGCCGGAGCCTCGGGAGCACCGTCCGCACCGTGTTGATGGGGACGCTTCTGTGCTCGGTGCTCAGCTGCCAAAGCTCCCGCAGACGCGCCAGGTCCACTGACGTCAGGCTGCCCAGGCCCACACCGAGGCTGCATTTGCAACATGACCATCCCTGCTTCTGTGCTTCTGTGCTTCTGGCTGCAGGAACATTCGGCAGTTGTGTGGACAAACTGACAGAGCCCCTAACAGCCACATCATCCCACCCACCACGCGCCGTCCACCCACCGCCCCAGCTGCTGCTCTGAACTGCCTCTTCCCACCTCCTGCCTGTGCCCTGACAATGGTTTATCTCAGTTCCTAGCCCAAATTTGGAACAGATGGAGGGAAACTCACATGGATAGAGCATTTGGGTGTAAGCCAGGCACTGTGCTAGGTATTTTTACACTCTCATTTTCTAACTCATGATATGCCTGTCCTCACAGGCAGCATTGGGCCCATTTCACAGGTGTGAATACTTAGTCTCAGAGTGGTTTAAGTCACGGGTCCCAGGCTCAGCAAGGAGCAGAGCTTTCAGCTAGGAGTCCTGACCTCAGGTTGTTGTTCAGGATTGTGGAGCTGGAAGACCGTACAGTAGCAGAGACGCAGGCCCTGACCTAAGTCCTGCCATCCTAATACTGCTGGTAGCTACCCGAAGGGCAGTCACAGGGGAGAGAAGATGGGCCCTGGAGAATTTTCCGAGCCAGCTGAGGACATGAGGTGGTGGCTGGAATGGCCCAGAACACACTACGCTTTCAGAAGACACTTCCTAAAGGAAACCAGACTGGCGGGTGGCCCTTCTCTGCTATGCACCTGCCCAGCTCCCTGTGGCCTTCAGAAAGAGACTCCAGACTCCCTTCACCATCTGGCCCCAACCTATCTGCCTCCCTGCAGGTCCTCCACCTCACTCAGCATCTTCTTGGCTGTCCTTCCCTGACCCCCTGCCTTTCCTGCTGGCCCACTACAGGCCTTCCTTCCAGCTCATCGCTGCTCACCTCCCCCTGATACCAGCCTTTGGTGATTGCCTTCCCCACTCCCAGAGAGTAGCTTGCTTCTGCTGTCTCTGTCTGCCTCACTGGACCAGGGACTGGCTTCCTACCATTCCCAGGATCTTTGCAGAGCCTGGCTGTGGTGGCACCGAATAAATGCAGAATGAGGAAGAAACAGCAATCATCCTCCTCTGTACAAGGAAGTCTGCCATCCTGGGATGTTGTCAGCCCTGGGAGGGACCTCAGGAACTATCTTGCCTACCTACCCATCCTCTAACAAGTGAGGACTCCAGGGGAGAGGTGATTTTTTCAAGTAATTTGGTGCCAAAACCAGGATAAGAACATACTCCCAGACCACCAGCTCATGAAACTCCCCACTCCCACCTCCCCCACCCCCTGCCATCTGCCAGCACTGAAGGTGGTCAGCAGAATGGAAAAAGGCCATTGTGAACAGATCCCCTACCCTGCAGGGAAATGAGGAGGGTGGGGGACTCATGTTGAGGGAGCAGTTTTACATTTTATTTTATTAACACTTCTGAGGTTTCTGAATAAAAATACCGTTGAGTGTTTAAAAAAGAGCCAGGAAGGAGATAGGGCTCCCCAACCAGTGAGAATCAGCAGCTACCCGAGAGAGGGGGTGGGTAAGATGGCCAGCCAGGCTTGCAAGATGGCGCTTCTCTCTGCAAGGCTTCTCACTGCAAGGTAGCACTGCTCACTGCAAAGTGGTGCTCTTCACCTTTGGGATAGCTCTCGTCACCTGCAAGACAGTGCTGTTCACTGGCAAGATAGCGTTGCTCACTGCAAGAGATGGTACTGCTCCCTGCAAGATGGCGCTGCTCACTGCAAGAGATGGTACTGCTCCCTGCAAGATGGCGCTGCTCACTGCAAGAGATGGTACTGCTCCCTGCAAGATGGTGCTGCTCACTGCAAGATGATGCTCCTCACTGCAAGACAGTACTCCTCTCTGCAAGATGGCTCTCCTCACTGCAAGATGGTGCTCCTCACTGCAAGATGGTGCTCCTCATTGCAAATGGTGCTCCTCATTGCAAGATGGTGCTCCTCACTGCAAGACGGTGCTCTTCACTGCAAGATGGCTCTCTTTATTGCAAGATGATCATGTCTTCACTACAAAATGGTGCTCTTAACCTGCAGCACCTTAGGGTACAGGTCCTTGGGCAACAAGGGTTAGGGGCCCTCTCAATTTCAGATCCCCTGCCTTGGTGAAACGATTCACGTTGCAGCTTGCTAGTGCCAGACAATAAAGAAATCTCAGCCCAAACCACAAGAAAACCTCCTCTGGGAGTTGATGAAGTCACCCAATTCCAAGACAGAGTTAGAAATCTTTATTGGCAGCACGTTATTCTTAGAAGCTTGAAATAAGGTGTGAGTTGGCTGTGTGTGTGCATGTAAGTGTACACTCTCCAAACTCTAACTTTTGGCTAAGATACCACTCCTCCTGGGGTCTAGGGCATTTCAGGTGAGGGCAGGCCGAGTGCTGGGGTAGGCTAGCAGCCGTGCCTTCCAGCCCTGATGGACAGAGATGGTTCTAAGAAGAGGTACATTGGCTTCCAGGGCTGCTGTAACGAAAGGCCACAAATCTGGTAGCTCAAATCAACAGAAATTTACTCTTGCACAGTACTGGAAGCCAGGAGGCTGATGTAATGGTGCAGCAAGGCCACACTCCCTCTGAAGGTTCTAGGGGAAGAATCTCCCTGCTTCTTCCAGCATCTGTTAGTTCCTGGCAGCCCCAGGCATTCCTTGGCTTGGAGCTGCGTCACTCCCGTCTCTGCCTTCATCATCACACGACGTCCTGCCTTGTGTGTCTCTCTGTATCCTCATAAGGATACAAGTAAGTCATGGGACTTAGTGTCTACCCTAAATCCAGAAGATTCCATCTCAGTATCCTTAGCTGGTTTTACATCTGCAAAGACCCTGATTCCACATGTCATAGTCTAGGGTCCTGAGTGGACATGGATTTGGGGGAAAAGTTGATGGGTCAAAAAGCCCTTTCATAAGATACTCTTTAGAAGGGCAGGCGTGAGGTGAGCCAGCCTTTCAAAAATCCGTAGCAGAGCCTCGGACGGCCATTTCTACTCTGGTTTAGACAGCAGGGGCTGAAAGGAGGCAGAGCCTGCCACTGCCCATCTCAGCAACAGATGCCTAGGGACGGAAGCAGAATGGCACCTTTTCTGTTCCTCAGAGCCTAGCACCGAGCCTTCTTCAGGAAAGTGCCTACCAGTGTTTGCTTAAGAATGTTTGCTGTTAAAAAGAAGGGACTCGGAGCGTGACTCCTACAGTGATTACTTGTTCTAACTTTAGAGAAAGGACAGTTTAGGTTTTGTGTCAGGAAAGAGTGAGTCAGTCTGTGGTCTGGACAGGAATGCAAAAGCTGAAGTCACGGTGTTGCCAGGAAGCTGGTGGCCTGGAGGCACGCCTCTGCTACCTGCTGGTTGTGTGAACTTAGCTCAGAGCCTCAGGTCTCGCATCTGTCAAATGGGTACTGAAGTGCTGTGAGGCTTGCCCAAGAGGATGTGTAGGCCCCCCGTAAACTGGGAAGTGAGGTCACAAGCATTCCGGACAATTTCCGATTATTGCTTGCTAAGCACAATTCCACTCAGGGAGGGGACATGTGAGGACCTCAATGAGTGGGCACTAACATGTATTCATCTTTTGGAAAAAAATCCGGTGATATGTTTGAATTGCCATTTTAGGGCTGAGTAGACTGCAGCCTACCAAGCTCAGTTCAGTAACTTCCCCAAGGTCATAACAAGCAGAGGCTGGGATTCGAACCCAGCTCTGTCTGCCCCATCATTGGTTCCATATCACATCTCACCCATCAAGGCTCCTGGCCTACATGCTTGTGCAAGCTGCTGCTCTGCTGAGGCCTGTGGGTGCTCGGGGGACGTGGTCGGGGGGGACATACAGGTTATGTACAGTGGACAGTAACTCCCATGTCTTCTCCTCACCCTCATCTCTCGACTGTGCCACTGGAGACTGGCTTCTGATGGTGGTGGGACTGCTGGGTCCCTGACACCTGTTGCCAGGGTGTCCTCTGAAGCAGGCACCCACTCTGCCTGGTGGATGGGCGGATGCGGTTCTATTTCTAGCTAAGAACAGCCTGTATGGACGACCAGCCTCTTCCTCACAAGCAGCTACAAATAACCCTTCTTCAGCAAGGACCGTGCTTCCTGCGCTCAGAGCTGGCTTTCCCCGCTCTCTGCGGTTAACCCACCATTACTCTGGAATGCAGGGACCCCTTGGTCCTGGCGGATTAACTTTAGCAGCAGCCTCTGGGCCAAATGTAGCTGCTTTCTGGAAGAGGGTGTGGTGGCAGAACAGAAATGGCTTAGCTCTTGGCTCCAGATACAGTTGGGTTCAAACTTTGGCTCACCAATTACAGTGTGATCTTGCACTAGCAAGCTTTTTAGAACCTCTTTTCTTTTCTTTTTTCTCTTTTTCCTTCTTCCCTCCCTCCCTCTCTTCCTTTCAGTCTTGACCAGACCCATGAAGCAGTGCTTCATGAGGCTGAAGCCATGTGGGAAGGTCCCAGTTCATATCTTCAGGTCTCTCTGCACGTGCCAGGTGCATGCATGTGCCCAAGATCTGGCTAGCTGAGGCTGCAGGGTGGATTGTGGGGTGAAGACCCTGTTGGAGTGCTTGTCTCTCTTTCATGGAAGAAATAAATGAATAAACTTTTTAAAAAGAATTATTTATTTAATTTCCATTTTATCCTCATCATTTTTAAATTTACTATGGGGCATGCATGCTCATCACAGAGAGAGAGAGAGAGAGAGAGAGAGAGAGAGAGAGAGAGAGAGAGAGAAAAGAGCACACGCAAGTCATCAGGTCTGGGACTCGAACTACAGTCAGCCATGTGGGAGTCCAGTGCCTCAACCACCACATCACCTGCTGGCCCCCCCTTTCTTAGAAGAATTATTCATTTAATTTATATTTTATCATCATCATTATTTTAAAAACAACATTGTTTTCAAAACATGATTTTGAAACTTTTGCAAAAACATCTTAATTTGGACAAGTAACATATTAAATACCAGTTATTTTTCAAATTGTGAAAATGCACATAAGCAACAAGAAATAGTATAATCGAGATTGTTTTATTATATATCTTTCACAATTTTTTGTTCTCCATTTACTTAAATATATATGTATAACTGTAGAAAATTCTATTTCATTTAAATATCAGGACTGGGCCAGTCTGTGGTGTGGTGGTTGGATCTCACATGGATAACTGTGTGATTCTAGTCTCGAACAGTGACTTGAAAAACATGCTCTGTGTGTGTGTGTGTGTGTGTGTGTGTGTGTGCTGAAAATCCTGACAGAAGGGAGAAATGGGGGAGAAGCTACCGTATACTGTAGTGCGACCATCTTCCATGAAGGTTGCTTTCTCGGTTTCCTCTCTCTCCCTCCCTCTCCATTGCACCCTTTGTCAAATTTTTTGTTTGTTTGTTTTAAGAGGTTTTTTTTTGTTTGTTTGTTTGTTTGTTTGTTTTTGCTATAGGGCATGTGTGCTTGCCAGACAGAGAGACAGAAAGCAAGAAATCACCCACTAGGGGGGATGGCCACACCGCAATCCCTTCTCCTCCATTCTCCTCTCGGGATCTTGGGCATGCACGCACACGTGCCTGGCGTGAGTTTAAGCCACCGGGTCCGGGACTCGAGCCGCAGTCGACTACGTGGGAGTCCAGTGACGTAGCCATTACGCTAACTGCTGGTCCCATCCTTTGTCAAATTAAAAATAATGATACAAAACCAAAACAAAACAAAAAAGAAATAAAATATTAGGTCAGGGGAAAGTCATGGTGTATTTTTCTGTTTTTCTATGAAAAAATGCATCATGACTTTCCCAATGACCCAGTAAGAGAACCATCCCATGCCTATTGCTTTTCCCCACCTAACACAGATTTAAAGATGGGGGGGGGGTGACAGGGGTGGGGGTGGGCCACTGCAGGTGGTGTGGTGATTAAGGTACTGGATTCCCAAATGGCTGACCATGGTTCGAGTCCCAGACCTGGTACCTTGAAAATCATGCCAGGCACATGTGTGTGGGTGCCCCAAATCCCAAGAGGACAACGGAGGAGATGGGATGGCAGAGTGGTCACCCCCCCGGGGGTGATTTCTCACTTTCCCTCTCTCTGTCTTTCTCCATCAAGTGCATGCACCCTATAGTAAAAAATCGAATAAATAAAGACAGGAAATAGTCACAATATATTGTCCTCTGAAATAGCTAGATGCTATTCTATCGTGTGGCTCTGCTAATATTTAGCCCATCCCATCGGGTAGAAGAGTGGATAAACCACACCGTCCAACCAAGAGCCTTGACATCTTCACCTTGAAAATGGGAGGACAGCGCCCCTCCTCCAGGGTGGTTGTGTGTGCAGCAGCAGGGCCCTCTTTAGTGGGGGCTCTTTCCTTTGTCCTTCCTCCCCACTGGTTCCTTTCACCCAGAGTATTTACATGAGATGACTGCAGTCCAAATAAACCCGTGGCCTAGTGGGTCTGCTCGCCACCGCAACTCCTGATGCCACGCATCAGGGGTCTCCGTGACAGGCGCTCAGGGGCAGAGGCCCTGGCCTTGCAACCTGCGGGAAGCCTGCGCGCTCTCCAACTCTGAGAAGCGTCGGGGGACAGTTGAGATCAGCTGGGTGCCTGGCGAGTGTCTGCGCCACCTTCCAGGGTCTGCTGTGCGGGCTCTCTGCTGCAGGCTGCCATGCCATCATCTAAGCAGAACACTTAGATTCAGCCATTGCTCACATCTGCGGCTCCCTCTGCGCCCAGCCCCCCATCCTCCCTGCCCCGGCCCTCAGTTAATTGGATCGTGTGAGGTTTTCTTCACAGTGGATGTCAAGTGCTGGCCATGTTAGGCATGATAGACCATAAGCCTTGCGTCTATTTCTTGTCTGAAGTCAACTAAATGAAACATCATGTTTCCCCTGCCTGGTTGAGTATGTAAACCAGATGTAATTCTGTCTGCTAGACTGATCAGGTTACTCAGAACTTGGGCGAAAGCAAGTATTATATGCACAGCCTTCAAAGAGTGTTATTTTTGAGACCACTAAATTGTCACTGAGGCTGACAGAGGGTGGTATTTGTATTTGGCTTGTTTTTGCTTAAATGGGAGTGTTAAAATAATGATGATAATACGAATAGCAAGAACAGGTTGCATATCCCTAATGCAAAACTCCAAATCCGAAATACTCCCAAATCCAAAACCTTTGACATGGCTTTCATGATGCCATAATTGGAATGTCTGACCTCCTGTGATAGGCCGTAGTCAAAAAACTGCAATACAAAAATATTGTATAAAATTACCTTCAGGCTATGTATATATGACGTATATGAAACATAAGTGGGTTTTGTGTTTAAACTTGGATCCCATCCCTAAGGTATCTCATTATGTCTGTACAAATCTTCCAAAGTCTAAAAAAATTAGAAATTTGAAACATTTCAGGCCTCAAATATTTAGGATAAGAGATCATCAACCTGTATGTATTCTAAGCCTATCATGTGTGGGTGTATCGGGGGTTCCGATATTTTTCATATGAACTATTCAGTCCTGTGAGGCAGATGGGTCAGTGCCCACTTTACAGATGAGGAAACTGAGGCTCATGGCTGGTATGAGATAGGTGGCATCTGCACTCAGGCAATGACCCTGGAACAACTCATTCTGATCCCGGCAGCAGCCCTCTGAAAGGCCCAGTCTGGTGTTTACTGGAAAGATCTTCCCTGCCTCTCCTCCTGAACCCGCCCGGCCACCAGTTCTTAACCCACCAGGGTTAAGACAAGACCTGGAATGTTCCTTAGGAAGAGTCTTCCATACAACCTCCGCTACTTTTTAGTGAGCTGCTGACATTTCTCCATTTTTTTCCCTGAATGCTTTTTTTTTTTTATTCATGATTGAATGTGTGCACGTGCATGAGAGAAGGAGAGGGAGAAAGAGAAGGCACCCCTCAGTGGGCCTGAACACACCCGTCCGTCTTCCTCAACTCTCCCATCAGGATCCTAGGCTCAGGAATATGTATGCCCCGCCTGCCATTGCTGGGGCTTGGGGTTGAACTCCAGCTCACCATGTGGGATTGACTTATTCTCCACAGTACTTAACTGCTAGGCTACAGGGCTGGCCCTCTCAGTTTTGAAAAAAATTTTATTGTATCTGTTTTTTTCCATTAGCCATAGAGACAGCACCCCCAGCAGAATCTCAATGCTGTGACTGCCCTCAGCCTCAGCCAATCCCAAATCACAGGCACAGGTGTGCCCTGAGTGCCCAGAGGTCTCTGGGACCGTCCCACGTAGGCCAGCTCTTGAAGTGTCACGCCCTTACTGTGCACCATCGCACAACTTTTCAGTTCTCAGTTTCGAGAACAAGGGAAGAAAGTTGCAAAATTAGAGGCCCAGGGTCCTGTAACTTCGTGGAGAATGGTGGAGCGCCAAGGCTGCAGCGATGGAGAACCTACCACAAGCCTGGCTTCTCCTGGAGAGGTAAATGGGAGATCAGATAGCAAGTCTGAGCACAGAAAAGCTAGACACGTGACCTTAGATCAAAACCGGATGCCAGCCCAGGACAGCCACTTGCAGCTCGTTTTTGCCGAGTAAATGGATAAGTGAAACCATCGTTCACTAAGTGCTCATAGGAGGTGTAAGGTTTTAGGGGTTTGTATACAGCCCCCAGCATCTGTCTGGGAATTTTCAGTCAAAAAAGCACATGTAAGAATATGAACTGGACACGTACCCACAGACCTGTAACCAGTCTGGGAGTTACAGGTTAACCATAGAAAATGGTCTCTCCTGGGACCAGCAGTTGGCGTAATGGCTATGTTGCTGGACTCCCATGTAGTCGACTGTGGTTCAAGTCCCGGACCCGGTGTCTTAAAACTCACACTGGGCACATGAGTGTGCGTGCCCAAGATCCCGAGAGGAGAATGGAGGAGAAGGGATTGTGGCATGGCCATCCCCCCTGGGGGGTGATTTCTCACTCTCTGTCTCTGTCTGGCGAGCGCATGCGCCCTATGGCAAAAACCTCTCAAAAAAGAAAAAGAAAAAAGAAAAAGAAAACTGTCTCTCCTGGGATGAAGGCTGTGGCTTCACACCTGGGGCAGTCGTCCCTATAGTTAGAGACATTTCTTCAGCAAACATTTGTTACTGTATTTGAAATAGTATGGTAAAGACATCATCATTTTTAAAAAATAATTTTTTATTTTATTTTATTTTATTTATTACTATTTTTTCGCATGAGTGCACCAGAGAGAGAGAGAAAGTAAATCACCAGGTCTGGGACTTGAATCGTGGTCAACCATATGGGAAGTCCAATGCCTCAACCACCATGCCATCTGCTGGCCTCCATGACATCATAATTTAGAGAATAGATTCAGCTGCACGAACATCTCATTCTCACCTAATACTGTATACAAGTAATCTTCAAAAATTCAGAGAAAATGCATATTATAAAAACAATGGTGCATTTCAAAAAGTTTTATACCAAAATAAACTCATAATCTATTTTCATTTTCTCACAAACTTTTTTAAGCCACTTTGTATAATTTTTTTTTTTAATTACAGTGCTGGGGGCCAACACATGGCTTGGTGGTTAAAGGCGCTGGACTTGCACGTGGCCCATCTGAGTCCCGTATCTGGTGGCTTGCTTTCTCACTTTCCCTTTCTCTCTCTCTCTCTCTGTCTTTCTTCAGTGAGCACATGTGCCCTATAGCAAATTTGAAAAAATAGTAATAATCAATAAAATTAAATAAGAAAAATGACAATACATAGTTATTTCAAATCTACCAACTATTTGGGGTCACTTATGCAGGTGATCCCAAATTGCTCTCCCACTTTAAAGGGAAAAGGCCAAGTAGCCTGTGTGTGAGTGTGTGTGTGTGAGAGTGTGTGTGTATGTGTGTGAGCACATACTTAAACACAACTATGAACACACCTGCTGTTGGAGGTAAGCCCACAACCTAGCAGAGCAGCAGCCGGCACTGAGGAAAATGGAAATGTGGCCTACTTGTTTGGTGTTTGCCCTCAGACTGATTTTCGCACGGGATCTCTTCCATCGCTAGAGGTGGCTGGATTGGTGGCAAGGGTTCTTTGGCACACATTTGCCCTGCCCTGTAGACTCCTACATTCTCAAAACAGCACATGGTTGCGGTGACAGTGGGATTAAAAATCAATATCAGGATCTGATCGTTGGCCTGGTACTGACGCTGGAGTCTGTTGTGGGTGGATGTTGCTGAAGTCGGTCCCATCCTCGCTGCCGGGGACCTGACGTGGAATGTGGAGAAAGCACTGGCCCTTGTTGCAATTATACTTTTAATGCAGAGTTACAAAAAGGCTGGTCCCACATGTGTAAAAGGAAGCAGATGTGTGCAACTGTCTCTAAAACCATGCTGGAGAGTCATTAGCCGGCCGGACGCAGCCCAGCATTTGCCAGGTTACCAGGCAACGAGAAGCAACAAATACTTGTGAGTCTGGGATGGAAGGGGTGAAAACCAGACTTTCTCTAAATATCCTCATCTCTTGTCATAATAAGAGCCCCTACTCAAGTGTTCTTGTGTTCTGGGCACCCTAAGTCTGCCCAAATTTTATACCTTCTTCTGTAATGGTCAGGAGCTCAGGAGTCAGACTGCTTGGATACTATTGTCTTTCCTACGAGCACATAATGAAGCATAATTTATACTTCCTGAGCCTCAATTTGCCCCTCCACACAATGGGGACATTATAGTTCCAGTCTTTCAGAGGACCAAGTGGATAATTGTCACTTTTTGTTTTTGTTTGTTTGGTTTTCTTAGAGAGATTTTCGCTATAGGGCACATGCGCTCACCAGAGAGACAGAGAGATAGAAAGCAAGAAATCACCCCCCACAGGATATGGCCACACTATAATCCCTTCTCCTCCATTCTCCTCTCAGGATTTTGGGCACACATGCACACGCAGCCAGCATGAGTTCCAAGCCTCTGAGTCTGAGACTTGAACTGTGGTCGGCCATGTGGGAGTTCAGCACTTTAACCATTATGCCACCTGCTGACCCCATTGTTACATTTTTAGAACAGAGCCTGACAGATCATGTGTGCTTGGCCAATACTAGCTATTCTTATTCTTTATACATACTGTGAGTTTTCTCAGCAAACTCTCTTGGAAAGAAATTTCCCTTTGGAGGCCACCGAGAGATATTTAAACATACATGCCACCGATTTGTTCCCAGGGTCAGCCCTGGAAAATACGTAAGAAGGAGCTGTCCATTTAGCTGCCAGGGATACCTCCACTTTGTACCCACCGTCTTACCTAATTCTCCGTCCATGGGCATCCTTATTGGGGGGTATTTGAATGTGTCCTGCAAATTTTATGTGTTGGAGACTTAATCTCAATTGTAACAGTAATAAGAGATGGGACCTTTAAGAGAAGATGAAGTCGTGAAGTTTTCACCTTTGTGAAAGGGTTAGTGTCATTATCATGGAAGTGAATCTCAGAGCAGGTTCCTGAGTTTGGCCATCTCGTGGGCTCGTTCTCCCCTTTTGCCCTTCCACTATGAGATGACCCTCACCAGATGCCTGCACCATGCTCTGGGACTTCCCAGCCTCCAGAACCTGTGAGCCAAATAAACTTCTGTTCTTCATGAATCACACTCTGTGGAATTCTGTTCTAGCCGCAGAAGACAGGCTAAGGCGGGAGCTTTCCCGCCAGCTCCCCTCAGAGGAGCATACCTCCCCATGCTGATCCCAACTCTCAAACGTGCTTGACCGCGAGCTCTGACCTCACCTACGTGACCTGCCCAGTCCTGCTCTCGGCCCTCTGCCCTCGCGGAGGTTTCTAAAAGTGTCTTGCAAGCCAGACCGAATCCATCTTTCCCATTGGTCTCTGGAAGCAAGACCCACCTTGGTTCTTCCCGGAGGTGTTGCTTCCTCCTTTAAGCCCGCACATTATATGTCTCCATCTGTGTAACCTTTCCCCACAAAACTCTCTTGGTGTTCTTGCAGAGACAGCAGCTGCTGAAGGGCCCTTCTCTCCTCTCCTCTTTTCCTATTCAGGTTAGGGGTTAACGTGTTACTACGACTGCTGTCTAGGAAGTTTCCAGTCTCCCCCTTAAATGTGTAAAATACTCGAGATTCTACATTTCTCTCTTTAAAATTTATTTATTTATTTAATTCCATTTGTTATTATTATTTTTTACTTTGACCAGAGAAAGACAGACAGAGAGAGAAAGGGAAAGCAAGAAAGCAAGCCACCAGGTCCGGGACTCAAACTGCAGTCGACCATGTGGGAATCGAGCGCCTTTAACCACCATACCACCTGCTGACCCCCTTCATGTTCTTTTTTGAAAACAGCTTAATAAGATATATATATATATATATATATACATATATATATGTATATATATTGCTTATAGGGTGCATGCACTTGCTGGAGAGATGGATAGAAAGGTAGAGAGACAGAAAGCAAGAAATCATCCCCAAGGGGAGAATGGCCACACCACAATCCCTTCTCCTCCTTTCCCCTCTTGGGATTTTGGGCACACACGCATGTGCACTCAGTGTGTTTTCAGCCGGTGGGTCTAGGACTCAAACCACGGTTGTATGTGGGAGTCCAGTGACATAACCATTACGCCATCTCCTGGTCCCTAATATTTAATTTTTATTCCACGCTATTCACCCATTTTTTTTCCTGTTGTTTGTTATGGGCACATGCACTTGTTGGAGAGAGAGAGAGAGAGAGGGAGAGGAGAGAGCACCCCCTCAATGGGTCATAGTCACTTTCAGTCTATTCTCCATTTCTCCCTCCTGTTGAACGCACAAGTGCCTGGGTGTTTTTAAGCTATCAGAACTGGGATTTGAACTATAGTTAGCCTTGTTGGAGCCAGCTCCATAACCGCCATGCTACAGGGCTGGCCCCTTCATGTTCTTTTTAACACACCAAGGCCCAGCATTGCTGAGATGTTCAATTCCCAGTTTTATTGAGGAGTAGAGACATTTTTATCACTGTCCTACAGCGCACCTTGATTTGCTCATGAATATAGAATTCCTACCTGGACATTATGTTCTGTACCTGTGATAAAATTAAAGCGTTTTTGTTGTTGTTGTTTTTTCAACAATTAGTTTGTAAGACCTGCCAGGAAAAAAAAAATCTAATCATACAGTTTCTCTTTTCCTTTTTTTCTGTGTAATTATTTAGGCTCAAAAAATTCTCTCAATTTAGATAAGTGTTCACACTGGCTGAGAGAAAACAAAAGTAAAGCTTCCCCTCAGGGAGGAAAATATGTGAGCTAAAAAGGGAACCACCTGAGGATCTTAGCAGAGAAAGCATTAACACACCAGGCAAGCACACCTTCTCGCATCTTACCCTGCTGGCAGCTGATTTTCCCAGGCCTGTCTCTGCCCAGGCCTGGTGCTGCACTGGGCAGAGACCCTACCAAGACCCAGGTGCAACTGTTAGGCTGCCCAGACCTCCCTGCAGGTATGTAAGTGGTGTTCGCTTCTCTAGTGTGAGGGTGCGGAGGCCAGTGGAGTAGTGGGGATTCAGCGGATTAAGCTGGAAGCTGGTCCTGGAACTGTTTGGCTTTGACTCTGTCCCTCAGTGACGTCAGGGCCTCCTGTGTGCTGGGGCCCGGGGAGGTTTCTAAGGGACTTGCATGAAAGGGATTTCCTATGCTGAGTGTGGGTTTTATGTGTCCCTCACTTGGATACCTGCCCTGAGGAATTCCTCCTTAATGATCTCAGTGACGTGGTGAATGTGTCCTGCCCTCCTGTCATTTAAGGGGGAAAAGGACAGATCAGAATGCCATCATGGGGACCAGCAGATGGCTATGTCTCTGGACTCCCATGTAGTCTACTGCGGTTCGAGTCCCGGACCTGGTGGCTTAAACTCACACCGGGCACATGTGAGTGCGTGCCCAAAGTCTCGAGAGGAGAATGGAGAAGGGATTGTGACGTGGCCATCCCTCCTGGGGGGTGATTTCTCGCTTTCTGTTTCTCTGTCTTTCTGGCATCTGTTTCTCTGTCTTTCTGGCGAGCACATGTGTCCTATAGCAAAAACCTCTCTCCCCAAAAAAAGAATGCCATCATGTACCAGGATGACTGGCAAAGGCATGATATATTTAGACCTAAACTATGGTCACAAAGGAACATCAAAATTTAGATGTCATCTCTAGTAGAGGGCTCTTTCACTCTCTTCTTCCTCTTTTGTATTTCAAATTTGTGTGAAAAATGTGGAAAGTGTAGGCTTTAGAACCAATAGATTGTGTGGTTCTTGGGAAATTACTCCCCATCCCTGAGCTCATTTGTGGGAAGGATACCTTCCATACTCCAAGAAGGTTCATGTGGGGTTCCCAGGAGGTAAGTTTGTGAAAAATGTGTATTATGAAAAAACTATGCATGGATTTCCAATTTTTTTTGCACCAATATAAACTCATACTTTAATTCCATTTTTTCAATACCTTTTGTTTCCCTCCTAATTTGCTATGGGGTACATGTGCTCTCCAGAAAGAAACAGCAAGGGAAAGTGAGAAAGCATTTCTTCAGGAGGCTTATAATCCACGTTACAATCCCTTCTCCATTCTCCTCTTGGGATTTTGGGTGCATCCACACCTGCACTTGGCATATTTTTCAAGCCACTGGGATGGGAACTCGAACTGTGCGGTCATGTGGGATCCAGCGCCTTAACTACTATGCCAATAGCTGGCCCTCCATTAACTTGAAGTCCTGTCATATACAACACCTGGTAGACAGGCACTCAGTAGACTGCTTCTAAGTTCTCCCCCAAATGATTTTTTTCTTTTTTACCCTCATTTATACTGAAGTTTTAGGAGCGGTTTATAAGAAAACATCAGAGTCCTTTTCCCATAGATGGCGCTAGTTCTTTGTGCTTCAGGGAGACCATCTTTGTCTCCCTTGAGCACCTCAGACCCTGGGAGTTCAGCCCTGGGTGAGGCACACAACAAACCTTTGACAGATTAGAAATCTGGCAGGTTCTGTCGGGAATTACCATGTCGATTTAATAAACCTCACCTCCACAGCAATGCAAGCTTTAATATAAAGTTCCTTCTCCCAAAAGCCTGGGGGAAGTTGCAATGATGATTGTTTTCATTTACACTCTAACATCGGAGGACTGGAGCTGCGAACTGGAGAGCCAGACCCTACTAGTAACTTACACGGTGTAAATTTCATAAACACCCAAGTAGACGACTTGTTTTTCCTCCAGTGGCTTTCTGGGCAGAAAAATTCAAAAGGAAAACATGGCTATATGATTTAAGAAGCCGCCATGGTGGTTGCAGCTGATAACTTACATTTCTATAATGCCTTCCAGATTACAGCATGCCTTCCCATTATTATTTCATTGAATTCTCATGCCTCCCAGCAGTAGGTAAGACAGTACGGTATTATGGTTAAGGGAGTACTGCCTCTGCCATTTACCTACCAGGTGACCGACCATATGAGTTACTAAAGTGCTCTACGCCTATTTTTCTACATTTAAAAAAATATATATTTGCCTGGGTCCAGCAGGTGGCATGGTAGTTAAGGCTCTGAACTCCCACATGGCCGACTGTGAATCAAGTCCCAGACCTGGCAGCTTGAAAATCATCCTGAGTTTGTGTGTGTGTGTGTGTGTGTGTGTGTGTGTGTGTGTGCGTGCCCCAAATCCCAGGAGAATGATTGCGGCGTGGCCATCCTCCCTGGAAGCAGCGGGCTAGGGGATGATTTTTTCACTTCCTTTCTCTCTGTCTCACCTCTCTGGTGAGTGCACGTGCCCTATGACAAAAACCTTAAAAAAAAAAATTGTCATAGGATGCGTGTGTGTACCAGAGAGAGACAGAGAGAAGAGGGACAATGGGGCATGGTCACTCCACAATCCCTTCTCTTCTGCTTCTCCATCCTTTTTGGATATTGGATGCATATCCACACACTCCTCATCTGTATTTCAAGCCTCTGGGCTGTTTTTCAAATTGTGTTTGGCCATGCAGTATCTGGCTACCTTAACCACCAAGCTACATGCCAGCCCTATGTTTCTAATTTTTAAATGAGAATAAGGACTTCTCCTTTTCAGGATCACTGTACAGATCATATGGGTGGGGTATGAATCATCCCAGCCGCATAGTAAATGCTTACTAAATGGCAGGTGTTACTAAGTATGCCATCCCTCACGCTACAGGTAATCAGTTTGCCAAAGATCACGCCCCTAGTACTTAGCAGGACTGGGAACAAGTCCATTTCCTCTGCCTCCAACTGTATATCCCTCTGTCCGCTACCGCTCAGCCAACATGTGTACTCAGGGCTATTTTAAGGCTTCTGCCAGCAAAATTCTCCATCCTGTTGTGCCCCTTCCTGGGTCTCTGCCCCTGCTCCCATTTCACAGGGCTCCTTTTGTGTTTGCAGAACATCATCAAGAAGGTGATCGGGCAGAAGTTTGTGTACAAGTTCGTCTCTTTCCCGGAGATACTGAAAATGGATCCTCATGCAGTGGAGATCAGCCGGGAGAGCCTTGTGCTGCAGGACGGCGACTGCAAGGTGCCCCCCGAGGGCCGTGAGGCCCACAAACACGGCCTATCCGCCCTCAAGAGCACCAGCCGCAACGAATACATCCACTCAGGCCTGTACTCCTCCTTCACCATCAATTCCCTGCAGAACCCACCAGACGCCTTCAAGACCATCAAGACGGAGAAGCTGGAGGAGCCGCCGGAAGACAGCCCCCCGGTGGAAGAAGTCAGGACTGTGATCAGGTTTGTGACCAATAAAACCGACAAGCAGGTCACCAGGCCCGTGGTGTCCCTGCCCTCCACGTCTGAGGCCGCGGCCGCCTCCGCCTTCCTGGCCTCTTCGGTCTCCGCCAAGATCTCCTCTTTAATGCTGCCCAATGCCGCCAGCATCTCATCCGCGTCGCCCTCCTCCTCCCGGTCCCCGTCCCTGTCCCCCAACTCGCCCCTCCCTTCTGAACACAGAAGCCTCTTCCTGGAGGCCGCCTGCCATGACTCGGATTCCCTGGAGCCCTTGAACCTGTCATCAGGCTCCAAGACCAAGTCTCCATGTCTTCCCCCAAAGGCCAAAAAACCCAAAGGCTTGGAAATCTCCGCGCCCCCACTGGTGCTGTCTGGCACTGACCTCGGCTCCATCGCCCTCAACAGCCCAGCCCTCCCCTCGGGATCCCTCACCCCAGCCTTCTTCACCGCACAGGTAAGTCATTCTTGTCCTGGCCGCTCCGAGACTCGGTGGCTTAGCAAAAAGCAAAAGGGAACCACCAAAGCAGCTTCCTTCTGTTCTTCCATACATAGTCCATGACCACGCCAAAGTCACTGCAAAAATGACTCTTCCTTCCCCAGATTAAGATAGACACAAGAGAAAAGGGCTGGTGTATTGGCGACAGTGGGATCCTTGATTTTTTGGTTTTGATTTTTGTTTTAATTGCCAGAGGGCTTATTGCTCCAGGAGAGGGTTGGGGTTGGGAGAAAGCACCCTCTAACGGGGTGTGGTCATGACAAAATCCTTTCTACTCTATTTCTCTATCTTGTCAGGATTTGGGGCATGCACACACACATGCTCACACGTGCACACACACACGCTCACACGTGCACACACACACACACACACACACACACACACACATTCACATGCCTGACATGGTTTTGAAGCTGGCAGGGCTGGGATTTGAATGACAGTCAGCCATGTGGGATCCAGCTCTCTTAAATGCTAACCTATGGGGCCAGCCCAGTTTTTTGCTTTTAGCGACCTACAGATCTTAAAATGGAACACGCACACTGGCCTTCAGAGCAGGTGCAAGCAGCGTTGCCCTAGGGAATGCTGAGTGGACTGAGTCAAGGTCAGAAGGCAGTTGGGCTTCATGAAATGTTGAAGGCAGAGTCTTCTTGGGTTCACTTCATAAGTAGCTATTTGGTTTTGGTTAACAGGAAAATATGATTTTTTAAGCTACCACATCCAGGGCTTGAACTAAAATTAAAGTGAATTTAGGGGCAGGCAGGTGGCATGATGGTTAAGGATGGTGGATTCCCACATGGTGGACCGCAGTTCAAATCCTGGACCTGGTGGCTTGCTTTCTCACTCCCCCCCCCACTCTGTCCCTCTCTTGTCAAATTAAAATAAATAAATAAATGAAGATAAAGAAAACAATTCCTTAAAAAAATAAAACTAAATTTGGACCCAGGTAGCCTGCTTCTGGAACCCAAGCTCTTACGTTCGAAGCTATGTTTGCACTGGTTGGAGAACACCAGTTGTCCCTGCTTGCAACCACAGCCCCTGAGGTCAGCAAAGCCGCTGAAAGGAGCTCTTTGCCACTCTGTTCTCCACAGCTTCTCCCAAGTGTTGGCCAGGGATTTCATGGCAGACCAAACCTGTAGGTGGCTGGTCATGTACCTGCTGCCGAAGGACCGCCCCAGAAGTGGCTCAGAAACAGCACCCCGGAGTAGCTCAGGAAGGAACTTGAGAAACGGGGCCAGGGTGGACAACCTGAGGGTCTCCTCCCTGGTGTGCTTCGTGTTTACAACCGTGAGGCTGAGAGAGGCCTACAGCCGGGCCAAGGCCAGCTCTGAGCTCAGTGTCTGTTCTCCACGGCCTGTCCCCTTCTCTGAGCAGAGTGGGATGGGATGCCAGCCCCGTCTTCTTCTCCAAGGATGTCAGTTCTGTGGTTTTGGACCTGGATCCTGTGAACTGAGGGGTGGTTTCCCTCAGTGGGACTGAGATCGGTGCCATGGGTCGAGGGGGGAGAGCCCTGGATAGGGCAGAGGGATCGAGGGTGGATGCCAAGTGGATGCAGAGAGTAAGGCCAGGAGATAGCATTTGTGGGAACAGCCTAAAACCAGGGGTAGAGAGCTGAGGAGAGCCAGGGCTCTTTGGTAGCGGGCCCGTGTCGGGCAGATGACAGCCAGCGGTCCTCAGCCAAGCTGTGTGGATCAGGCCTTGACATCTGAGTTAGTGCTGAGAGTCCAAAACCAGGAGCAGAGCTTCCTGAGAAAAGATAGGGGACAGGGGCTGGACCGAGGCAAGAGAGGGGACAGTTGGGGGAGACCCAGGCTGAGAGAAGGCCTTCCGGCCAAAAGAGGGGGGGGGATGCGAGGTGGGGCTCTGAACCCACTCAGAGCCAAAGGAGTCTCAGGGTGCACTGGGGAGATAGTGAGACTTCAGGACCCAAACTCTTCCTTGGAATGCCCTCACCTTCCTGGTGTGGTCACGTGGGGGCTCCCCTCCCCCACTCCCGCCCAGAGTGAGGGAATTAGTGATGAGGGAGGACCAAGAGGAAGCAGAGCAGGGCAGGGATAGAGGCTGTGAAAGCTTGGCTGGTCTCCTAGGTGGTTTCCCTGACATCAGACAGGAGGATATTTGTGGGCTTTTATTTTGACTTGACCCGTCTGGGGCCTTTCAGGCTGAGGGCAGGCTTGAGGTCCAGGTGAGGTCTGGATTTTCAGAGAGGCCCCTCCTGAGGAGCTGCTACAGGGGTGTCCCAGGACCCACCCTGCAGCCGCAGTTCTTCCCAGGAGAAGGGCAAGCAGGACAGCACCGCCTCCTCCTGCGTTCCTCTCAGGCTCAGCCTTAAGAAGAGCCCGCTTTCTGGAAACCATGCCCAGGGACCCAACAAAGGACACTAGATCTGAGGGATCTCTCTCCTCCTTCCAGGGCTGGGGCTGTCCCTGACCCCCAGACATCAGGGATAGGCACCCTCCCTCAGATCGTGAGTTTCTCTCTGACCTTAGCCCTTTCCTTGTCACGGAATGCTGTGTTCCTCTGTGGGGTGTGGTGTGTGCGGTATGACAGCAAGGACACTGTCCATAGAACCGTCCGGTAACCTGTAGGGACTCCGATAAATTCTTCCTGGCAGTTGGCTTAGCAAGGAAGGGCATGTTGTACCAACCTGATCCCCTGTAAGGGAGATCCCCAAAATGGGGTCCTTCCAGCTAGGAACAGGCAGGAAGAAGAGTAGAAGCGAGTCTTGGATGACCCATGTCATGTGGTTGCTGTTCCCTATCGGGACCATAAAGAAAACCACATCATGTAGCCCAAAATCAGATTCAAAATTGCTATCCACAACGTGATGTGTATAAAACATCGTCAGCAGCGGCCACTGCTCCACCACCATGGCCACCGCTAGCATCAGAAATACTCATGTTGTGGCTGCAAGGAGCCAGACAGTTGAAAGTACCCTTGTTCTGCTTTGGTTTTTCGGTCTATTTTTTTTCTTCCATGAGGGAAAAGACAGAGAAACAAAGGGACAACACCCCCAACAGTGTCTCGATGCCACAATCCTGCTCAGCCTCAGCCAGCCCTGGATCCTGGGCACGTATGTGCCCGGCATACTCGGGGCGGTCTCCAGAGTCGAACACGGAGCCTTCCCATGTGGTCAGCCTCACAGAGCATCCTGTTTTACTGCTGTGCCACAGTCAGGTCCATGTTTTTGAGTTTTTAATAAAGATTATTAGTGTAGGTAGACATGATTACCCAAAGGCCCCTCAAACAGGGGACTATGATGAACTGAAAAGCTAGAATACAAACACCAATAGGTACCCAGGCGACAACTACAGGGCCATATTTGCACGCTGCCACAGAGCACTGTCTCTGTTGGCACAAGCTGCAGAAATCGAGACTGGGGGAGGAGCCAGGACATGAAGCCCTCTGGCCCCTTGCCTGGCACCTGGGCAGCCCAAATGGTGCCAGCTGGAACTCTTGATCCTCTGTTGTCTCCTGCACCTCGGTGTCATCTGTTCCTCTTCCTTCCATTTGTCCCTTCTGTGCAGTCCCTCTGGCATCCCATCTTAACCAGGTGAAGTTCATTGAGAATTGGCACCTCGTATTTCCCTTCCTTTATGCTAAACCCTCTGTTAATCTGAGGTGTGCCATTTGAGATGCTGAACTGAGATAGTGCGGGCACCAGGGCACGCCCTCATCCACCTTTGCATGCCGCAGGGTGTTGTCTGAGCAGCGGCCTCAGCACTCGCTGAGTGGAGACAGCCTGCTGAGGTCTGAAGTGCCTCGTTCCTTCAATGCTGATTGACAAGACAACTCTGAGCCCAGATCATAAAGTGGGAGTTTGGAGCAGTGGGTAGTCTGGCGAGGAGCAATCGGGTGTTACGTGTCCCAGTCCAGTGCTGGGGGACTTACTCATCTGGTTGTCTCTTGACCACTTTTACCAGCAGGAAAGAATTTGTGTTTTTCTTCCTCCCAAGGATAATAACTTTCTTCTCGCTCTGAAACACTTTCCCAGCTCAACCTGCTGCAGCTCTGTCCGTATTGACCACTCCCACGGGCCAGGAGTTCTTGGCAGCGGAAGGAAGTCCCGGGTAGAGTTTTGTGCAAATGGCTGACACCCCAGGTGGAAGTGTTTGGTTCTCTCAGCTACAGATTTCCTTAGAAAAACCGCCCATCACCCTGGGGCCCCCTGTCTCCCCACTCTCCCTGCCTTTCCTGTTGCTCTTCTATACCTACCCTCAACCCATGTGGGACTCTCCATTTTATTTACTTTTCCTTAAGACCACTGCGACACAAACTTCTGTGGGATCCGACTGGTCTTTTAGAGTCCTTAAAACCATGTTTTTATTTGAACTTGGACAATTCTACGAGTTTCCAGAGTTACAGTCACCTTTTATTTGAGGATTGTTTTAGCCCCAAGGTGGCATTGCCATGGATTCTTTTGGCCTCTGTGGGAGTTTAAGATTAGAAATGCTAAATAGAATCTTAGTTTTCTCTCCTTTACTTTCCTAAAGACCGAATGACGGGCTTTGCTGAGTACCTCAGCTTACCGAATGAAGTACTCACCTTCTTGCTGAGCGGCTCATCCGTATTCTCTTTAATCGGCCAAGTAACAAATGGTATCATTCATTAATCCATTTGGGAGATAATGTTATTGGAGGTGGGAGAAGAATACTGAGAGGGCTTCATGGAGGGGGCGATCACACATGGACAGGGTGTTGAAAGATTGGCAATTTTTCTGGCAGACCAGGTAAGGAGGGCACAGTAGGCAGAGGAACAGCTTGAGGCGAGGCATAAACATGTGCCTGGCTCAGTACCGGGGAAGTACAGCGGTTCGGCAGGTGGGAGGCTAAAGCCCAAGGTGGAGGAAGTGGTGGGAGGGGGTGACAGGAAGCTCCAGGGTAAGAGTGGCAGTCTGAGTTGTGCTCTGGAAATCCCCCCGATGGCCTGGATTGAGAAGGGGGAAGGCTGGGTCCTGTGAGGATACTGCTGTGCTACTCCAGGTGAAAGATGATGAGTCTCCAAGGCTGTGACAGTGGGGTGGGGTCGGAGGGGATGGATCTGAGACCAGGAAATGCCATCACCATTAGCAGACTTGTGACTGGCTGGGTGGGCAAGGGAAGAGCAAGCTAGGTGAGAATGAGGATTATGGGAGGAAGAATAGTTTGTAAGGAAAAGGTTCCAGGCCCAGCCTCTGTGGTATGCTGCTCCGCAGTGCTGGAAGCCACATGGCCAAGTCAACCTGAAACATGTGCCCAAGCTCCTCATGACTGGGACCAGCGAATGGCATAAAGGTTACATCGCTGGGTTCCCTCAGAGCTGACCACGGTTCAAGTCCTGGACCTGGCAGCTTAAAACTCAGGCCAGGCATGTGTGTGTTTGTGCTCAAAATCCTGAGAAGAGAATGGAGAAAGGATGGTGGCGTGACCAGACCCCCAGGGAGTGATTTCTTGCTTTCTGTCTTTCTCTCCAGCATGCAACACTCCCTATAGCAAAAATCTTTCGAGGGAAAAAAATCCTCACTACTTGGAGGGCTAGGGAAAGGGGACACTCACCTGGGGTGCCACTCCCCCGTTTCTCTCTAGTTTGTTGCTCACTCTCTCTCATGGAAGGAAATAAACTTAAAAAAAAAAAAAAAAAAAAAAGGCTCCAGTTTAACTCTGGGCCATGTTTAGTTTGAGAAGCTGGTAGGACATTCAGGTGAAAGCATTCCGCTGCAGCAAAGGAGAGTTTGGGGCTGGAGATACAGGGAGTTAACAACAGGCGAGGGTACTGAGCTTTGGGAAGGGAAGGGAAGTCACTTGTAGGGAGGAGCCAGAGCCCTGAGAGGGCAGGGACGTTCTGGAACTGGGTGCTGAATACTGCTAGGCTGCAATTCTGTGGTTCTCTGTTTATTAGCTAAGCTCCGGCCATATCAAGAAAGAGGATTCACACCAGGAAATTAGGGAGTGTGTACAACTGGGTTCTGGGGGAACCTGGCACTGTGGCCAACGAAGTCATCTTTCCCTTCTGAAACCCTGAACTTTGGATGGACAGCGTTTTAGGGTGACTGACTTGGCAGTGGTGAACAGAACAGATGGGGAGACCTGAGGCCGGTGGGCTGGCCTAGGTAGCCGTTGTAGAGTGCCGTAAGGTGATAGGGGTCTAGATGCAGCAGGAATGGGAATGAGGGGATAAATAGGAAAGGGAGTCCAAAGAAGGCCCAGCGGTCATGCAGAAGTTGTGGGGACCAGCAGGTGGTGTAATGGTTACATCACTAGACTCCCACAGTTGACTGCGGTTTGAGTCCCAGACCCAGCAGCTTAAAACTCACACCAGACATATGTACATGCATGCCCAAGATCCCAAGAGGAGAATGGAGAAGGGATTGTAACATGGCCATCCCCCCCGTGGGGTGATTCCTCACTTTCTGTCTCTGTCTCTCTGGTGAATACACATGCCCTGTAGCAAAAAATCTCTCAAAAAAAAAGAATAGAAAAAGAAAAAGAAAGAAGTAAATTGTTAAAAGGTGGGAGACATTTTACATTTTGGTCATCTTGGTAGGAGATGGGGCTGTGAGTGCAGGGATCACATTTTATCCTTGTCTCTCTGGCATCTAAAGCATACTATGTGCTCAGTTTTTGTAGAGGGGATACCTAAATGGTGGTACTACTGACAGAAATGGAAGTCTTAGGAATCTCTGGATGTGAAAGAAGTGATGAGTTCAGGTGTGAACTGTGGGGGATTCCAAATGGCGATGTCCCACAGGTCAGAAGCAAGGAGACTCACCTAGGGCGCCATCACTTCAGCTCACCGCGTACTTAGGAGCTGAGCACCCAGGAGGAATAAAGATGAGCAAATACTTAAAGGCTACAGAAAGAGGTACAAGCAAAATATGCAAATTGCCAGAATATGAGGCAGAACATGTTAAATGTTAAGGAAAAAAATGGTTACAAAGTGTTATAAAGATTCAGGAAAGTAAGAAATCCCATCTGGTTGAGGAGATCAAGAAAGTCTTTTCTGAGGAGGTGGCATTTTGATGGGCAGAGGGAGGCAGGGAAGGAGGGAGGACCTGATCCAGGCAGAGGGCCATGAATAGGGGACACAGGTGGAGAGTGGCTGGACGCCAGCTCGCCCTGTTTTGCTCAGAGGTGTAGGGTTTTCAGGAGATTCAGTAGTAAGAGAAAGAACTAAGCATGGAGATGCTGGCAGGAGGGTCGTTCCCTTTGAAAACACATGCCCATTGCTGTAGGGCTTCTCTTTCCCTGGCATCTAGGGGAGCAGGAGCTCCCTAGCCCCTTGGTTAAGACAGGCACGTCTCAGTGACGGGAAAGGAAGCAGGCATTTTGCTCGTGACGTCTTTCTTTAGCTCTTACCCCACAGGCATGGCCTGCCCTAACTTCACAAGCAAGAGGAGAGAGCCAATGAAAGCCCACGCTGTCCTGCAGATAACCCAAGGCAGGCTTTATAGGAACTTTCCTGAAAAAAAAAAATAAACCACATGGACCAGCAGATGGCGTAATGGTTATGTTACTGGACTCCCACGTAATTGACTGTAGTTCAAGTCCTGGACCCAGACACTTAAAAACTCACGCCAGGTGTGTGTGCGTGTGTGCCCAAGATCCTGGGAGGAGAATGGAGGAGAAGGGATTGCAACGTGGCCATTCCCCCTGGTGTGTGTGTATTGGGTAATTTCTTGCTTTCTGTCTCTGTCTCTCTGACAAGCACACATGCCCTGTAGCAAAAAACAAACGAACGAAACTCTCAAAAAAAAAAAAAAAAAGGCAAACATAGTTTTCTAAGGCCACACGATCTTCAGGAAGAGCAGGCGGGATAGGAGGGGAGGAGCCAGTAAAGTCATTTTGTAATGTTTATTTGCATAAATTATAGAAGACATTTCAGACATATTAAATAAGAGAAACAGAAGGTTACTGTATTCTGAGTACATCTCGTATCCCTTCAAAACAAATGTGCAGGGACCAGCAGTTAGCGTAATGGCTATGTCGCTGGACTCCCACGTAGTCGACTGCGGTTCGAGTCCCGGACCCGGCGGCTTAAACTCACGCCGGGCGCGTGTGCGTGCGTGCCCAAGATCCCGAGAGGAGACTGGAGGAGAAGGGATTGCGGCGTGGCCATCCCCCCTGGGGGGTGATTTCCTACTTTCTATCTCTCTGTCTCTCTCTGTCTGTCTGGCGAGCGCATGCGCCCTATAGCAAAAACCTCTCCAAAAAAAGAAAAAAAAAAAAAAAACAAATGTGCAAACACCTCAAATCCAGACACGTGTACAAATTTCAGGCTATGGAAATATAAATTATATCTTAGAAATTGCTCTGAGGATTAAAAAGAAATGGGCGTGTATTTATGGCCACCAAGGAGAAAAGGATAGCTATGCTCTGTGGTTTAGAAGATTCATGGTGTCTTTAGAGCTTTGTGACTCTTCACTGAGTCCCTGAACACATTGGTCATTAAATGTTAATATGACGTATTGTGTTTGGAACTCGGCTCCAGAGTACCGTGCAAATATTAGTTCTCAGATCACCTGAACTTGTGGACGTAAGCCTGACACGTAAAGCCTTAAAGAACCAACTGACTCTACTGAGTTTGTAGGTTTCAGAGCATTCACTGCTTTTCTATATCCAGGTGAGAATTCCTCCCGTGAATAGATGAAATACATTTAGTAAGTATGGCTTCTTTTTTAATTAGCAGAGAGAGACACACGGAGAGGAAAAGTACTCCCTACTGGGGCATGGTCACACCACCAGAATCCTCTCTACCCTATTTCACCATTGAGATTTTTGATACATGTATGTAGCGGGCATGCTTTCTAAGCCACTGGGACTTGAACCACAGCTTCCTTAACCACAAGGCCATGGGGGCATCCCAAGTCAGGTACACTTTTAATTCATTACTAATTCCTTCCTTCATGCAAAAACACGTACTTACTACTTGACCTGATAGCCGTGTGTAACACTTGGAGAGCCTTTCTATGTGCCAGGCACATATTCAGATCACCTTACTGATCTTCCCAACAACCCTGTCATGTAACATTTTATAGATGAAGAAACTGAGGCAGGAAGAGGTTACGTTGCCTGCCTGAGCATACCTAGCTACGAAGCAGTGATTCGGAGACTGGATCCCTGGCAGAGATCCTGCTGAGCGTTAATTCTTAACGGTTAGACCAGATGGCCTGGCACACTCGGGAAATTGCCTTGGATTAGAACAAATGGGAAGCTTATTCAAAACACATATTTATCTGAGCAACCTCACAGGTCATCCACTGTGTAGGAAATGCCGTGGAACCAACGACTCAAATAATTTGGTCGAAGTTTGTTTACCTTTCAGCAGCTTCACAGTTTGAGAACCTTTGGATATTTGTCTCCATTCTAATGAACAGAGCAGGCCTTTCAATTTAGGTTGGAGCCAAGTGCTCTTGATAATTAATGAAGCTGCAGAGGCCAATTCTAGGAAAAAATAACACGTTAGCATTCCGCATGATGCAGTCAGAAATGCTGGTGCTTTGGTGTGGTTCACGCTACACAAAGCACCTTATTGACATCACAAAACCGCTGTGGGGCTCCTTCTAGTCATCCAAGGTGCAAAACCACCGTGCACCGCAGTCTGCCTGAGCTGAGAAGAAAAGCCATGCAGACTTACCAGCCCAGAGAGTTGTTGTTTCTGTCCCTTAGCTGGCTCGCGCCAGGACTCCTGCCGTGTGTGTGCAAGCAAATGCAGTCCTTGGCACTCTCTTGGGAAACCCAGAGCTTTGGCTTTCCCCCCACTCTGACAAGAAAGGCACCCCTCCCCGCAACCATTGCCAAGGCGATGGATCTTATCACCCCAGCCCAGAGCCTCTCAAGAAGTTACTGTGGGGTATTTTAACAGCAGATCTGAAAATATTAAAGGGCAGTTGATAGAGAAAGTGACACTCGGGAGGCTATTTTCAAATGTGTAGAAAAATAAAACCTTGATAAGAAGAATTACAGCCCCTTCATGGGATTGCATTTTGCTCATATACTAAATCTCATTTAATCCGGCACGGGGAGCAAGTTGAAGAAATCATTTGGACCAAAGTTGCTACAAACTCCAGTTTTCCACCTGAATGTTTAGGAAAGCCTACTTGTCAATTCCCCTTTCTTTCATAGAACTGCTAATACAATTAGCATTGAGGTAAATGAACCCTGCCTGGCGGAAGTCAAGGTGCCAGCTTTTTCTGAGGCGGTGGAACTCCTTTCTTGGTCCTTGGCTAGCGCACCCACCTGCTCTATGCTGTGTTGATCCTGGCTGGTTAGGCTAACATATATAAAGAACTGTCAGGACCAGCAGTTGGCATAATGGCTATGTCATTGGACTCCCACCTAGCCGACTGCGGTTTGAGTCCTGGACCCAGTGGCTTAAACTCACGCCAGGCACGTGTGCGTGTGTGCCCAAGATCCCGAGAGGAGAATGGAGAAGGGATTGTGGCATGGCCATCCCCCCTGGGGGGTGATTTCTCGCTTTCTGTCTCTCTTTCTCTTTCTGGAGAGTGCACGGGTCATATGGCAAAAACCTCTCAAAAAGAAAAAAAACTGTCTAGGACCATCAGATGGCATCACAGTTACATCACTGGACTCCCACATGGCTGAGTGCGGTTCAAGTCCTGGATCAGGTGACTTGAAACTCATGCCGGGCACATGTGTGTGTGCGCCCGATATCACGGGAGGAGAATGGAAGAGAAAAGATTGCAGCATGGCCATTCCCTGTGGAGGGTGATTTCTCACTTTCCCTTTCACTGTGTCTGTCTGTCTCTCTAGTGAGAGCATATGCTCTAAGGCAAAAACTTATATATATATATATAAAAAAAAAACTATCTATTTGCTTTATTTCCCAGACACCAAATGGACTGCTTCTGACCCCGAGTCCACTGCTGTCCAGCATACATTTCTGGAGCAGCCTCAGTCCAGTTGCTCCGCTGAGTCCTGCCAGGCTGCAAGGGCCCAACACGCTGTTCCAGGTAAGCATCGAGAAATGAACTTTCAACCATGACCTTCATAGGGATGTTTTCTTGTCTACATCCTGACAGGTGCCACTGACCATGTCAGTGGGGGCTGTACACCCTTTCAGAAGCAGGCATTTTCCTTGAGGCACAGATGGTATACCCTTGACAGATACCCATACTACAACAAGTATTGGGTTGTCAGAAAAGTCATGGCGTGTTTTTCTGTGCAAAAATATGTCATGACTTTTCCGACGACCCAATAGTTCTTGGAATATATTCATTTGATTTTGTAAATTGGAAATGTATTAAGGAAATGGCA
This sequence comes from Tupaia tana, assembly GCA_026018925.1. Taxonomy (NCBI): domain Eukaryota; kingdom Metazoa; phylum Chordata; class Mammalia; order Scandentia; family Tupaiidae; genus Tupaia; species Tupaia tana. The sequence goes on from JAKSZU010000006.1 coordinate 200,658,834, forward strand.
CAACTTGAAAAAAAATTTTTTTTTTTCTTTCTTTTTTTGGAGAGGTTTTTGCTATAGGGCGCGTGCGCTCGCCAGACAGACAGAGAGAGACAGAGAGATAGAAAGCAGGAAATCACCCCCCAGGGGGGATGGCCACGCCGCAATCCCTTCTCCTCCAGTCTCCTCTCGGGATCTTGGGCACGCACGCACACGCGCCCGGCGTGAGTTTAAGCCGCCGGGTCCGGGACTCGAACCGCGGTCGACTACGTGGGAGTCCAGCGACATAGCCATTACGCTAACTGCTGGTCCCGAAAAAAATTTTTATAAATGCTCATAAGAGACTTTAAAATAACAATCCTATTAGTGTAGCAACTCATCTGAAATATAAAAATGCTGAACTGTTTATCCATCCTAAGAGAGAAGTTACCTGTATAATTCTAATGAAGCATAATCAGGTTCTTCTTATTCCATAATAAAATAAATGTATTACAAAGAGAATCCAAGGCCTTGGTTAAAAAAATAATGAAGACCGAGCTGCTTTATCTTGCAGGACTCTCTGTACGAGGTGAGCACATTCATTATTCATTCACACCCTAGAATCTTGCGGTACCATCACTTGTTATCATGTGGAAATCAGTATTTTCTCTTAGAGACCCAGAGATTGATACTCACGGGCCAAAGTGTTACTCTTTGAATATATGCATTTAGGGAGAGAGTTCCTGGGGACAGGCATAAAGCAAAAATGGACACAGTGCAGGCTTCCTCTTTCCCTTATCCTAGCCTGTGTCATCTACCTGGCATCCTGTTCCCCTAGTTGGCTTTACCCCAAGCAAGCTGCAATCTTTTGACTACTACTGCATCTACCACTCCACACTCTGTATTATCTGGCAATAATCTCCCCCCAGTAGCCAGTGGGCTTTGAAGAGACCAGAACTGTGTGCTGTTCACTGTGGTGACCCCCAGCATCCGGAACATTGCTTGGTACATAAATGGTGCTGAGATTATCACTAAGTGAACAAATGCCACAGAATGTATACAGAGATGTCTGAGACCTTAGACTGAGGTGTCTAAGAATGCATACAGAGATGCCTAGGAATTCACACAGAGATGTCTAACAAGTTAAATGTTAAAAAGATCAAGTCCCCATGCTCTTCTGAGTCGTTCTGCTTGTCCCAGGTTAGTATTCGCTGAGTACATCTCCTTTGCCAGGGGCTGTCCCTGCTGGCGTTTGGGCTCTCCTTGGAGGAAGGGTAGTGCTAAAGGGGTTTTGATTGCCATCTTGTTTCTCTGGTTTCCCGGTGAGGGTGGAGTTGGGTGTCATATGACTGTATCGCTGGAGTAATCGGGTTTCTTTCTCTCCCCTGGCTCTTAATCCCACCACAAGAAATTGAGTGATGGTCATGGAGCCAACATGTTTGTTGAGTTTTAACCATTTTAACTCAGGCAGGGAAACGAAAACTAGAAATGGGGAGCAAAAAGCAATGAGCAAATGTAGTATCTGGGAAGTTTTAGATTCAGAATGCTTTTAGATGGGGGAGATAAAAGACCTCATTTCCTGAAAATGTCAAGATTAGAAGAGAAAGGAGTTGCGTGGCTACAGGAGCGTAGGGACTGCAGCACTAATCCCAGACTCTAACATACAGCTTCTGTCGTGTTCAGTGGGTGTTTGTGAATAATGAATGATGGACTCTCGTTTTCCTCCTTATTGGGAATCTTGCCACCTGACTGCTGCAGTTTGATGATCTCCTATGAAAGCCATGAAAACTTTTGATTGAGGCTTCTTCAGGTTCCCTTGCTTTTGATAGCAATTATTTTTTATTTTTTTTGAGAGCTTTTTCCTACAGGATGTGTGCGCTTACCAAAGAGATAGAGAAAGACAGAGAGACAGAAAGTGAGAAATCAGTCCCCAGGAAAGATGGCCACGCCACAATCCCTTCTCTTCCATTCACCTCTCAGGATTTTGGGCACACAAGCACACACGCCTAGCATGATGTGTAAGGCACCAGGTCCAGGACTCGACCCTCAGTCGACCACATGGGAGTCCAGTGATGTAACCATTACACCATCTAGATACCAAGTTTTTCCAGCCCAATAATACGAACAGCAATGAAGGTTCATGTCCACAGTGACTGTACACATGATTAAGGTCTCTGGGAGCTGGGAGGTGGGCATACCCTCCTAGACCAGGGGTTCTCCAAATGAGTGGGCAACAGAATCAGCTGGAAGGTGTGCTAATGAAGATTGCTGGGCTGTACCTCCCACAGATTCAGTGGGTCTAGGATAGTGCCTGCTAAGAACATTTCTTTCACATTCCTAGTGATGCTGCTAAATGCAGGATCCACACTTTGAGAACCACTGCAGACCAGGTTTCTAGTTTATATGTAGCAATTCTGCAGAAGTGACTGCATTTAAAGGCTACCTGCTTAGAGCTTTAAATTTAATATCATCAAGACCTTTTCTCTTTCTTGGAGCAATTCAAAATACAACCCTGAAAAAAAAAATACATATAACCCAGACAGGGTGGTTGCTAAGATTGCATGGCCCTGGGTCCTCTCACTGTGGTAGATCCATGAGACTAAGGAAAAACAATTTTAAACTTTTAAAACCATGATTACTCTTTCTCTGAAAAAAAGAAGTTGAGTGTGATAAAAGTTGAAAATGGCAGTTTAAAAATGAAAAACTACCGGGACCAGCAGTTAGCGTAATGGCTATGTTGCTGGACTCCCACGTAGTCGACCGCGGTTCGAGTCCCGGACCCGGTGGCTTAAACTCACGCCGGGCGCGTGTGCGTGCGTGCCCAAGATCCCGAGAGGAGAGTGGAGGAGAAGGGATTGCGGCGTGGCCATCCCCCCTGGGGGGTGATTTCCTGCTTTCTGTCTCTCTGTCTCTGTCTGTCTGGCGAGCGCACGCGCCCTAAAAGCAAAAACCTCTCCAAAAAAAAAAAGAAAAAAAAAAATGAAAAACTACCAAACACAGTAAGAGGAATACTACTTTGATTTTCAAGACTTGACGTTACAATTGACAGCTTTTTTTTTTTTTTTTCAGAATTCAGATAACTATCAAGTGTCCCTTTTGAACTAACAAATCATGTTCTTTCAGAAAAAAATAAAACTTTTATATATGCTATAAATGTGTTGGAAGAAGAAGAAGAAGAAGAAAAAAGCTTGCCCTGTGATGTTTTATTAGCAAGTTTCCTGTTGTGATGATTGGAGAGTTAGATCATTAGGGCTGGAGTTGACAGAGCTGAGTTTTTACGCAGAAGATTTCATGATGCAATTATCATAGTAGGTAATAGCAGACAGTCAAGAGTTTCAAAGAAAGAGAGAAAAACAGACAGCCTTTCTGGGAGAGGTATACTTTGTGGTTGAAAAATGTTTCAGTGAAGAGCGAGCTGCCAGACAGTGAGCTAAGTGTCAATATGGAACCTTGATTTACAAATACAGTAAAACCTCTGTTTCAACAGGACGGTTTGGCTCTTCGAGCAGTGTACAAGGTATCTGTTGCACCACAATTTTTTTTTAATTGCCAGAGGGCATGCGCACTTGTCAGAATAGTAGGAGGAAGAAAGCAACCCCCAATGGGGCACCATTCAGCCACAATCTCTTCTCCATTTCTCCATCCTGTTGGGATTTTGAACATATCCGTGTTACCACCATGTTTTTCAAGCCACTAGGGCTAGGATTCGAACTGTGGTCAGCCATGGGGGAGCTGACTCTCTTAACTACTAGGCTATAAGTCCAGCTCCCACCACAACTTTTGAAATAGATTTTGATGAAATGTGGGATATACCTCACAGGTACAGGTAAGTACTGGAACAAGGTAGAGCTAATTTAGATTTCAGTTAATAACGTGTTCTGTCATTTTTAATTCAACCAATCCAAACCAGCAAATATTTGCAATGCTCTGTGGCAGGGACTATAGCAATATACTTTACATGATTAACAGATGAATAAACAAAACGCAGCAGGAACCGGGCAGGGTGGCTCTTTCCAGCTGGGGACTGACAAAGGCCCTGAGCTGAGCTGGGAAGAAGGGGCAGGATTTGGATAGAGACTAGGGCACTTTTTTGTCTCCTGGAGCTGCATGGTTTGGACCTGAAAGTACATAGTCTTCAGGAAGGAACCACAGGTGACAGGAGAGCAAGTTGGGAAAGCAGCTCTGGGCCTCGAGTAGTACGGTCAGGAGTTCCCACCTTCCTCTGTGGTTAAGTGTTGTTACGGCTATTCGAGATGGAAAAAGGGAGAGGAGATGTCTGTGTTAGAAAAATATCCCTGAAGTCAGTGTGGAAGATGAACTGAAGAGAAAGTGGAAGGGGAAGACAGCTAGGAGGCAAGTACTACATCTCTCCAAACAGTGAGGGGGAAATCATCTTTTAGATTAGAACAGCGAGTATTAAATATAGCTAGAAAACCCTTCAGAGGTTAAGACTGAGGAGAAGACTTTGAGTTAGGTTTGAAGAGTAAATAGGTAGTGGAAAGAAGAGGCAAGGATTACAAAGACTGGAATGCTAATAACAGTTAACATTAATTAATTGATTAATTAATTATTTGGGAGAGGTTTTTGCTATAGGGCACATGCACTCACCAGAAAGACAGAGACAGACAGAGAGACAGAAAGCGAGAAATCACCCCCCAGGGGGGATGGCCACACTGCAATCCCTTCCCTCTGTTCTCCTCTCGGGATCTTGGGCACGCACGCACACACTCCCGGCATGAGTTTGAAGCCACCGGGTCCGGGACTCAAACCACGGTCAACTACATTGGTGTCCAGCGACATAGCCATTATGCCAACTGCTGGTCCCACAGTTAACACTTATTAAGGGCTTACTTGTGCCAGACATTTTTATGGCTTTCCATTTGATATCCTCAATACTTTTTTTTTTTTTTCTCAGCGAGATTTTGCTATAGGGCACATGTGCTCGCAGAGACACATAAAGAGACAGAAAGTGAGAAATCACCCCCGGGGAGGATAGTCATGCTGCAATCCCTTCTCCTCTATTCTCCTTTCAGGATTTTGGGCACACATCATACACACCCAGCATGAGTTTTAAGCCACCAGGTCCAGGACTCAAACCACAGTCGACTACGTGGGATTCCAGCAATATAACCATTATGCCATCTGCTGGTCCCTACCAAAAAGTACTATTTTTAAAGACAAGGATCTAAACCACAAATGTTGCCCAAATAAGTGGTGGAGCCCTGATTCAAGTTTGGTTTGCATCCTACCCACCATGCTCACTGAGAGAGTGAGCAGGTTTTGTGGGAAAGAGGCATTGGTTGGGGACTTCTAAAATGGAAATGGTTGTCAAGTCCAAGCCCAGTACTGGTGAAAAGACAGCAAAGGACAAAAGTTTGGGGGAGTACTGCATTTAAGAAAGGGACCATCAGGGGCAGCAGGTGGTGTGGTGGTTAATGTGCTGGACTCCCACATGGCCAACAGCAGTTCAAGTCCCAGACCTGATAGCTTGCTCCCTCACTTTGCCTCCCTCATTCTCTCTCTCTGGTCAAATTTAAATAAATAAATTTAAATAATTCTAAAAAGGGGGGGCATGGTGGAAGAAGAGCCAATGAAGATGCAAGTAACATGCCAGAAAACCCAGGCTTATCAAGAGAAGCTATGGCAACTGAGAGTACAGAAACAGAGCAACGGCCCATGTCATTCATTATTTTTTAAACTTTATTCCTTCCATGTGCCAGAGAAAGACAGAGACAGCATTCCAGACAGGGTCTTGATGTCATAATCTACCCCCAGCCTCAGCCGGCCCAGGATCACAAGCATGCTTGTGCCCAGCACACTCAGGGAGGTCTCTGGATGTGAACTGGAACCTTCTTGTAGGTCAGCTTTCCAGAGTGTTTTTTACTGTCCCACCACCATCCAGCCTGCAGTGACTTCTTTTAAAAAGAGGGAAAGATTAGCAGAACCAAAGCTGAATCTTTGGAAAACATCAATAAGATGGACAAAAACCCGAAAGGGAGAAAAATGCAAATAAACTAAAGAATGAAAATACAAAGCCTGCTCTTCTTCTAGTGTTAACTTTAAGTCAGTGGGAATACTAGTTGGAAGTATAGATCTTAAGTAAGAGTATAAATATATGCAAATAGGTATAATAACCCAGTTGAAGTAGATAAACTTCTAGAATAAAAATTCCAAAGTGCCAGAAAAGAACAAAAACCTTGATTATGCCAATAAGCATTAAAGAAACTGAAACAGTAAAGATAGCCCCTAGACTGGCTGTGTGGCCGAATGGTTAATTAAGGGTGCCTGATCCCACATGGCCGACTAGAGCTCAAATCCTAGTCCCAGTGGTTTGAAAAACATGCTGGGCACATGTGCGTGCCCAACCAAATCCTGACAGGAAGAGAAGCAGAGGAGGGACTGCATGATAGCGCCCATTGGGGTGATTTCTTCCCCACCCCACCCCAAGAGTGCAATGTGCCCTGAGAAAAAAAGAAAAAAAAAAGATGCCCCCCCAACTAAAATAAGTTAAGGCAATTTGATGCAGAAAGATTTCCATCAGAGGTTAAAATCTAGCTTTGCTGCTTACTAACTGTGACTTTTAGCAAATCAGGACTTATTTGAACTGTTCTCTCATCTGTAAAGTGAGGATACCAAAACTTACTTTACAACTTCTGGATATGAAATGAAATGACAACCCTTGACAGACTCTAAAAGATTGTAAAATATAATTACTTGTTCTACAAATATGTTTTGTATTTTAAACATGTGCCATACTCCATAGTTTGATATTTAGAGCTGAAGTTGAATTTTTTAAAAAATATTTAATTTTATTTATCCATTCATTTATTTTTAATTTGACTAGAGAGAGAGAGAGAAAGTGAAAAAGCAAGCCACCAGGTTCAGGACTCGACCAGTGGTCAGCCATGTGGAAGTGTCCAGCGCCTTCACCACCACGCCACCTGCTGGTCCTGCTGAAGCTGAATTTCTAACTTACCTGGACTAAATAGGAATTAAGCTAGAAGACAGCCCAGGAAGTCATTTTGACTTGAATGAAAAATGTAGTTGCAAATAGCCACATGTTAAAAGGAGGGTTTTAATTATTTCTATTCAGTTATTCATATAGCTGACATATTTCTTTCAGACCTGAATCTTGTAATCAAACCGTATACCTTCATCCTACTATTTATCATCTTATGTTACCAATACAGAAATTATAATTGTACTCTTTAATGTCATTTGTGAGTGATCTCTGCAACAAGTTTGATATTATTTATAATTTTCACTACAAGGAATACTTTCTGAGCTCCAAAATAAAGGTATTCTTTCCATTCTAAATCTTTTAAGGTAAAAACATTCTACCTTATTACAAATACCAAGTAGCATCATTCTAGTACTCTGGGAAATGAATGGTGAATTTCAAAATACAATATTAGAAGTTACTGACTCATGGGACCATTGGATGTTACATTACTGGACTCCCAGGCAGTTGACTGAGATCTGAGTTCCAGAACTGGCGGCTAAAAACTCATGCTGGGTGTGTGTGTACATGCCCAAAATCCTGTGACGAGACTGGAGAAGAAGGGATTGTGATGTGGCCATCACCCTCATAGGGAGCGGTGATTTCTTGCCTTCTGTCTCTGTTCCTGGCAAGCGCACGTACTCTATAGCAAAACTCTCTCTCAAAAAAAGGAAAAAATTACTGGCTCACATGTTAAAAACCTCGTTTTCAAAAAAACCCTTTTTCTTAATAGGTAAAGCAAATCAACATTCTAAGTACCTTAGAATCTTTTAAAAATAGTTTTAGAGGGGGCCAGCAGGTGGCATGGTGGTTAAGGCTCTGGACTCCCACATGGCCAACTGTGGTTCAAGTTCCACACATGGTGGCTTGCTTTCCCACTTTCTCTTTCTCTGTGAGCACCCATGCCCTACAGCAAATAAAAAAAAAAAATGATACAAATTGGATAACTAAAATTGGATAACTCTTTAAAAATAGTGTATTAGAAAAATGCTTTAGCAACATATACTTTTTTTTTTTTTTTAGTAGCCTAAGCATATAGAAAAACTAGGGACATTTTCTCGGCATTAATTTGTTCATTTTGTGTCATCTTGATCTCATTGTCATCTTCCAGTGTAAAATACATTGGCAACTGACCTCCATGACAGCAGGGATGAGAGAACTGAACTATTATGCTCTGAGAACGTGTAAGAACTCAAGTTCTTCCTGAAGGATTTGTAGTAACTATTTTAAAAATCTTTTGTTCCCATACAGTTCCCCACACTGCTTAATGGTCACATGCCAGTGCCACTCTCCAGTCTGGACAGAGCTGCTTCTCCAGTATTGCTTTCTTCGAACTCTCAGAAATCCTGATGACGACTGACCACAACTAAGGACTCATTAACTGATGAAGCAAATTTGTCCTCATGGGCTAGTTTACCTGTGTCATGAGAACGATGTTGTGAAACCCTCTGTTAATTTGGTTGCACTTTTCATAACATGGATAGTCTAGGTTTATGTTAGCATTTTCAAAACTGTTTTTTTATATATTCAAATATATAAGGAAATCTGTTTTGCATTAAGTGAATCTTAATGTTTTTTTTTTTATATCCTCTTAGCTCATAAGTGTTGAACACTGTTGACAGTGAAGAACTTTTCTTAATGTTTTCAGTATAACTAATAAGGATGTGAAGCTTTTTTTTTTTGCTTTAATTCTGCATATGCTGAACTGTGCATATATACACTATAGCCAGCTGTGCCTTCCTTGGCATTTAGTTTTATGTAAATGATTTATATATTTTCTAGTATTAAGAAAAAATGTTTGAAAGACAAAAATCAGTATCAAACAGCTCTCTAGTAAAAATTTCATTACTTTTCACAAGTGGGCAATATGAAAGCAGATTCATATCACTTTTTCTTTTTTGCTTTCGGTTGTATAAGAATTGCCTTAGAACCTCTTTTTAACTGAAATTCAGTAAATGTAATGTCCAAGTAATTTTTTTATAAGCAATTAAGCCATATTTAGACAATAAACATTCACAAAAGAAAATGTTCTAAAGTGCATTTTTAAACATAAGTAACTATGGAATCTAGCCTCCTAGTGGTTTATAGTATTGTTAGATTTTTTCCAAAAATCTGAGATAGAAAAGCTGCATCCAGCTCATGTTGTTCAAGACCTTGGAATATTTCCTAGGTTAGAACATATTCTTTTTTTCAAGAAATTAGTCCTGGCTCTCCCATCTTCCATAGAGAATCAGACCTATCTGATATATTTACTGGGTCTGTCTGATGAGGGTTTTTCTAAATCTTGGAACAATTGACATTTAAAAATCGAATGCTTTGGAAAAGGCTCATACTGGTGATGAATCCAAACAACAAACAATTTTGTAACACCGGGTATCATTGTGTGCTTAGGTAGTAGTCACAATTTTTAGTGGATTAAAAAAAAAATGCCATCAAACAGAGAACTGGCGATACTGAAGGACTTGCACGTAGAAATTCAGAAGTAGGATGTAGTGCTTTCTGTACTGCTAAATTCATGGTGAGAATGAAGAAAATCTGGTGAAAAACAATTTCTTTGGGAAGGTCATCACTGTGGGCCTGAATGGATTACTTGGGGTACTCTACAGTACATGCCCTTGTGCAGTATAGGTTAGAGCTGTGATAACAGAAACGCATTTTCTATTCTTTCTGCAGGCATCGTTCCAGTAGCATCACACCTATACATGAAATAGGCGAGCCCTAAGACAAGATAAGAGAACTGGAAAGTGCCCAGTGCTTTAAGTTCACAATGAGGTTAATTATAATACCAAACTACCAAACCCTAAAGTCAGTTTGAAACATAACTGAATGATGGACCCAAACTGGACATTAAATGGCAGGGATTATGAGAGAGGGTAAACAACGAGAGGTTTCTAGAAACCCATTTCTTGAATTTGGGGGACAATCTAAAATATTATTTTGAGACTTACAAATTTTGAGATTTTCAACTGGAATGGAGCATCTCTGTATGTGGGGATGTGTGCCCTTATTAAGAGGGAGGGGGAAAAAAAAAAACCCTAAACACTTTAATATGCCTCTATGACTATAAATTAAAGGGATTGGCTCCAAAACCCACAAATAGACACTACTGTCAACCCCCCCCCCCATAAGCTAAGGATGATTCTGTATTATAGTACAAGAAGCTGGCTCAGGGAACTGATATTTACCAAATATTAGGTCGGAAAAGCCATGATGTGTTTTTCTATGCAAAAATGTGTCACGGACTTTCCCAACGACCCAATACAAAAAGTTAGAGCTAGAGGGAGCCATTGAGAGTTTTTCCTACCACCTGTTTCCCCGACCAGGACAAGCTGGGAGTTGCCTAAGGCCACACAGCTCCTGGCAAGTAGAACAGGGATTGGTGCTCAGCCCAATTCTGCTTCCCTGATGCCTAGCGCTAATTACTGTCCCCAAACTGAATGTGTGGTTAAAACTGAAAAGATACATATACGGCATTTAAAGTTGTTTTGTCAGCTAAAAGAAAGCATGCCAAATGCAATAATCTTATAGAACAACTCACTAAAGGAAGTTAATGTACAAAAATCTCAACCAAAAATATTTTAGTATTTGTAAATATAAATGCTGATTGAAAATATTCAAACAACTATAAAAATCTAACTCTTGTTTTCTTTTCCTCCAGTTACAACTGGTTAGTGTACACTCCAGATCCATTTATTAGAAATGGAAAAATACTACAATTTTGGAGGGGTCAAAATACTTGCTGTCACAGGGAGATCTGGAGGAACTGAAGTGTAACTTGTATAGCTCTGCCTCATTCTGTGCGTGTGTGTTTTTGTAACAGAAGCATTTTAGTCAGGAAATAGGTTTTAAAAAACATTAATTAACTCCCCCCCCCCTTTGTATATGTTTGCTTGATCAGTGTTATTCTGCTATGGCTAACCTTTTATAGAACATAACCTGAACCCTGGTCTCTTTGTATTCATCTTTTCTAAGACTGCAAATCTTCTCTCACTTTCATATATGTATCATTTTTACTGTTATATTATTTTTGTTCAATAAATACTTTGTGATAAAAAGGTGTTTAGAATCAAGTGGGTTGGTTTACTTCCTTTACTTACTTGACATGGTCCGAACTTGACCTTTCCATATGGATACATGTTAGAAATAGATTGTTCTTAAAAAATTATTTAATTTTATTTATTATTATTTTCAAATTTGCTATAGGGCACATGTGCTCATCAGAGAGAGACAGAGAGAGGGAGGGAAAGTGAGAAAGGAAGCTGAGAGGGCCAGGACTCGAACCACGGTCAGTCATGTGGGAATCCAGCACCCTGACCCTAGAAATGGATTCTTGTCACCTATCCTTAAATATGGCACTTCCAAAAATACTTTAAAAAACAGATATACAAAAATAATTAGAGGTTGAATTGGGAGGACAGCATGGCTTTGAGAAGTGGTCTGCTGGTCTTTGAAATCTCAGATTCTATCAATTATTCTGTGTAACTGGTCCTGTGTATCTGTGGTTCTGCATCTGTGGATTCAACCAACCACAGATCAAAAACACATAGACTACACAGTTTGGCTTATAATGGTTGTATCTGTACTAAACATGTACACTGTTTTCCCTGGTCCTCCCCTAAGGGATACAGCATAACGACCATTCACAATGTGTTAGGTATTCTAAGTAATCTAGAGATGGCTCAGAGTACCCGGGACATGTGTGTTATACACAAATACTATGCCACTTCATACAAGGAACTTGAGTATTCATTGATTTGGGGATCCGAGGGATCTTAGACCCATCCCCTATGGATACTGAGGGAATGTATTGAGAAGAGAAAAGTTAGAAGGAAGGAAAACATCAAATTAACCACTTATTCTTTTAGTGATTTTTCTTGATACACGGGAATGTGAACTGCTTATGCTTCATGTTAAGGGGTATTATTCTTCCTGGTCTCACTTCCAGGCTGGCCTGGCTCTGGTTTTCATGGGTGATTTCAAACCCATCCTGGGTTTGATATGGGGAGACTGGTGCCAACATAGAGGGCAGGAAGGGAGAAATGGGGGAGTAATGGAGACCTTAGGTGACACGTTAGTATCACTAGAGTGCAAAAGGTCACAGATAACTCATAACTAATTGCACATGGTACACCTGGAGTGGTGGTAGAAAATCATGAACATACTTAAGGAACATTTGAGAATCAACTGTGTTCTAAGTACCATTTCAGAAATGAGAGTTAAAAACCTAGTTCCTATTGTCAAGAAAGTAATCGATTTGTTTGGTCCCATTTACACATACATAAGAATTCAACTAAGCTGCTTTTGTAAAATGTCCTTTTATCCCTAAATACCCACAGGCATCTTTCCCCCATGGCCACTTTCCCTTTCATCACATTACCTGGGACTGTACGGTCCTGCCTGCAGGATTGACACTGAAGAATACACTATTACCCTCTTCCAGATGAGACAGGTCTCCAAGACCCATTTTTATTTCATCGCCAGATAACATAATTTTGTTTAACGACAGCAACCATTTATAAATTACTATGTGCCCAGTACTATTGTAAGTCTATTATTATACATGGAATTTTATTCCGTCCTCCCAACAACCCTCAAGAGAAGAGGAAATTGAGACCCAAACTGGTTAAATAAATGGCTCATAGAGCTGGTCAGATTCCAAACTCAGCATTTTCTCAAGGCCATGCTCTTAACCTATAGTACTTCAAAAGAACTTCAACTGCAATCTAATCTTCACTAAGAACAGTACGTGGCACTTACACCTTATGACATGTTCATTGTGTCACTGTCCCTGGGTGTTGTGAAGCTGGCCCCAACTAGACTTTCCTCGTCTTGACTTTATTCCCATTCCTACTCTCCCAGTGGTGTCTGTGTGAGAGAGAGAGACAGTGAAAGAGAACAGCTTGATTATAGGTTAGTCCTTAAGTTTTTAGAGTCACTTATTTTAGCCTGCTATAAAGAACAAGTTTCTTTTCTATCACCAATTTTTGACTGCTGTTAAGTGTCTTTGGTTCACTCAGAGAGACAAGTCCAAGTAAATATTACATCACTAACAAAAATTAGGAGCCAACCCCATGACGTAGCGATTAAGTACAGTGCACTGGGAGTCAGATCCCATGCGCTGTCTGCAGTTTGAATCCCAACCCCAATGGTTTGAAAAACACAGCAGGCACATGTGTAGGCATGGCCAAAATCCTGATGGGACTGAGAAATGGAGGAAAAGAGACTGCATGTGCATTCTGATAATATTTTTTTTTAAAGACTGATTGTTAACTCAGGATTTCTTCATGCATGTGTGTGCGTGTGCCTGTGTATTCTTAATTCAATCAACAAACCAGTATCCAATATTTTTAGTTCTCCAAAGATGTATCAGGTACTGAAAATACAGAGGTGAGCAAGAAAATCCTTTCCTTCATGGAGCTTATGTTTTGGTAAAGGGACCTAGAGAGTGACTATGTGCTACAGGGTTAGGTATAAGGATACTGTTGGAATCACAGGGGAAGTTAAGTAGGGGGGCACATAACTTAATCTGATAGAGTAGGGTATGTATTGAGGAAGCCTTTCTGGAAGAAATAATTAAATTGAGACCTGCCTGAAGAATGGTCAGAAGAAAGAAGAGCAAAGAGAAGGATAGAAAAAATAGCAAGTAGGGGGAAATGGGTGTTTCAAGATCAGGTGAGATATGAAACATTCTAGAACTCAAAGATTGATATGGTTGGATTTATCCTAAGAACAAAACTATAATTAATCATCATATGAAGTGATAATAGAAACATTAGCAGCAATAGAGTCTAAATTCAAAAGGGAGGAGGGGGCTTGTAGACCACTAAGGAGTAATTGGAGTAATTGGATAGGATTCTGTGGGAGAATAAGATGGCAAGACTGGAGCCCAAAACCAATCTTTTGCTGGTTTTCAATGTTTCTAGAAAGATGGTGAGTGAACATCATCCAGAGATGAACTACATGAGCTATAACGGTATCATGTTGCCTATGGGTCACTTGACAACCTCAGCTACATATGCAAAGAGGAAATTAAGATGAAGATGACATCTGGAACAATTTTTGCTGTTAAGAATGTGTAACAGGGACCAGCAGATGGAATAATGGTACATCGCTAGACTCCCACATAGTTGACCGTGGTTTGAGTTCTAGACCCGGTGGCTTAAAACTCACGCTGGGTATGTGTGTGTGTGTGTGTGTGTGTGTGTGTGTGTGTGTCCAAAATCCCAAGAGAATGGAGGAGAAGGATTGCAGTGTGGCCATTATTAATACTATACATATTGATGTATGTATTGGACTGTATGTACATGGACTGGTCTGAGAAGTATTTCATACAGGTAAATCCTCTTTACAAGCCAAATGATGTATAGCAAGTGAATGTTTAAAAAAAAAAGAAAAAAAATTAATAATCTGAAAAATAATGCAAAGCTATTTGCTGCTGCTGATGTGGATAGTAATGTTTTTGTCTTGACTGATATGCATGGTAATCATGCTGGAAAAAGAAATGTTATATACTGTAAAGATACATGTGATTAAATATAAAAAATATTTTTAAATCTCTCTCAAAAAAAAAGAATGTGGAACAATTATTAATACAATAGAGAAATGGCTGAAATTTTTTCTGCATCATTTATACTGGTGCTATTCTAGGAAAGACTTAGAGCCCTCAGAGAGTCTTGCGCCAATCCCAAGCTGTAGTCACTGAAATTCCATGCCTCAATAAGAGCCTAATGGAGCCATTTCTTGGACACACAGACTGCTGAAATAGGTGGAGCTTGCCTCATCTCCTGAAAAGTGAGTGTGACCCCTTCATGCTCAGTTTTGTGATCCATGCCAGGTGTCTCTCTGCATCACTACTGCAGCAGGGCTAAGTGGGAAGACAGCAGAAGCAGCACCAATTGTGACTCCCATTTCAGCCCCTATTTCCCTCTCACAAGTGCACACCTTGCCCCCACACCTATTCTGCTCAACAGAGGTTTAGTTTATGATCTCTTAACTGGTAACCTTCCACAACGTTGATTTTTCTGATAAGCTGAATTTCACCACTTCTCTTAGGGAGGAGCAACCAATGAAGTCCAACCCATTATCATACATGACAACTTTATGTTATCAAAGTAGCTTTTTTTTTTTTTAATTTGGAGAGGTTTTTGCTATAGTGTGCGTGCACTCGCCAGAGAGACAGAGATAGAGAGACAAAAAAACAAGAAATCACCCCCCAGGGGGATGGCCAAGAACAATCCCTGCTCCTCCAATTTCCTCTCAGGATCTTGGGCATGCACGCACACACACCCGGCGTGAATTTAAGCCACCAGGTTCGGGATTCAAACCACAATCGACTACATGAGAGTACAGTGACATAGCCATTATGCCAACTGCTGGTCCCTCAAAGTAGCTTTATAATCCGTGATTCCATCACATTCTTCCTATTTTCAGTCTAATAGAAAAAATCGGTGGTGGTGTTTGTTCTAGGTTAGTGATAGGAAATTATTACAGCTCCTCCTTGTCTGTGGCTTTACTTTCCACATTTCATTTACAATAGTCAACTGTGGTCCAAAAATAGGTAAGTATAAGACTAAGACATTCTGAGAGAAATCACATTCATGTAACTTTTATTACAGCATACTGTTACACTTGTTCTAGCTGAATCATCAGGTAATGCTAACAACTTTTTATTGTCCCTAATTTATAAATTAAACTTTATCACAGGTAAATATGGGAAAAAACATAGTATCAATAAAGTTTGGTATTATCCACCATTTCAGACAACCACTGAAGGAGGTGTTGGAATATAATATGTCTGTGGATAAGGGGTAACTACCGTATTAACTTCAGCTGGGAATGATAAAAATTGAGGAAAACTCCTGCTATCTAAACTTAGAACCTAAATTTAATAGTACAAAATAAGTTCCAATTTTAAACAGAACAAGAGGGCAAAACATTGTGCCTGTCCTTGGGCCTAAACTAATGGTTAAACACTTCAGAGATTTCAAGTTTGGAATGTATAAAAATACAAATTATAAGGCAGCCTACTCATCACCTTGTGCTACCATTTAACACTTTGATATGAATGGGCTGGTTAATCAAAAAGAGACAGATGGGCTGGCTCTGCAGCCCAATGGTTAAGGGAGCCAGATTCTACATGACAGATATAGTTTAAATCCTGGCTCTGGCAGCTTGAAAAACGTCCCGAACCTGGTGGCTTAAATTCACGCCGGGTGTGTGTGCGTGCATGCCCAAGATCCTGAGAGGAAAATGGAGGAGCAGGGATTGTTCTTGGCCATCATTTCTTGATCTCTGTCTCTCTGGCGAGTGCACGCACACTATAGCAAAAACCTCTCCAAATTAAAAAAAAAAAAAGCTACTTTGATAACATAAAGTTGTCATGTATGATAATGGGTTGGGTGTGTGCATGCCAAAAATCCTGACATGACAGAAAAATGAAAGTGAAGGGATTTTTCCCCTTATACTTACCTATGAAAATTCAAAGCCTCTCCTAATGTGGGCGTGATAATGCCCCCTTGGGAGATTCTTTCTCCCTCTCCCTTTTCCTCATCCTCTCTCTCTCTCCTCTTTTTATCCACCTCTGTCTGTCTTTGACAAGCACACATGCGCACTGGCAATTTAAAAAAAAAAAATCAAAAACATAAGATTTATGTAAGACTGTAGGAATGACAATTTTATGTAACAAAATAAAAATGTTTAAAATATAAAACCATTGACTTTAATAAGAAGGGGTTATGGGGCCAGCAGGTGGCGTGGTGGTTAAAGGCACTGAATTCCCCATATGGCAGACAGCTGTTCAAGTCCTAGACCTGGTGGTTTGCTTTCTTGCTTTCTCTCTCTCTGTCTCTGTCTGGTCAAATTAAAAAGTAACAACAAATGGAATTAAATAAATAATTCTTTTTTAAAAATGAGAAGGGATTATATTTGGAGGTAAATCTTAAAATCCATATGACTAAAAATGACCAAAGAATATATAGGAAAGGAAAAAAGAAAATAAAAATTATTTATACTTAAAAAAAAAAAACACAACTAAACACAAAATAAGGCAACTGCAGAACTAAGTCTTTCCTTATCAGTAATTACCTTAAATGTAAATGGTTTAAAAATCTCCAATTAAAAGGCAGAGATTGGCAGAGTACATTTTAAAAAATGATTCCTTAATATGCTATGAGACTCACTTTAGCTACACAGACACAGAGAAGTTAATAGAAGGTATAGGAAAGAATATTCCATCCAAATAATAATAATAATAATAATAATAATAATAAATGGGGTGGCCATTTTTTTCTCACAACATATGGCGTGGCCATTTTCTCCCCCCAGAAACCTTTTAAAAAAGGTTACAAGAGGGGCCAGTAGGTGGCAAGGAGGTTAAGGTGGCTGGACCCCACATGGTTGACAGTGACATTCTAGTCCTAGACCTGGTGACTTGAAAAACACTCTGGACCATGCCCAAAATACCCCTAGGAGAAAATGGAGGAGAAGGGATTGTCACATGGCCATACCCCAGAGTGGGTTTTCTTACTTTCCCTCTATCTCTCTGGTGATCCAAAATTTCCTATAACAAAAACAAAAACAAAATAAACAAACAAACAAAAAAGGTTATAAGGATATTATATATCAATAAAGGTACAATCCATCAAGAAGGTATATAAAAGTTATGAACGTATATGCCCTCCCAAACAGAGTATGAGTTATATGAAAAGCAAATGCTGACAAAACTGAAAAAGAAGCAGATACTGGGTTGTCAGAAAAGTTATGTTTTTCTATGCAAAAATACATCATGACTTTTCTGATGACCCAACAGTACTACCATAACAGTCAGTGCCTTCAATACCTCACTTTCAATAATGGACAGGAGAAAAAGACAGATCAATATAGAAACAGAGGAATTGAATCTATAATTACATCTAATATATGTATACCAAATATTCCATCCAACATTTTTCGCAGAATGAGACATTTTTCTCAAATGCACATGAAACATTCTCCAGAACAGACAAAATATTAAGTAACAAACAAGTCAATAATTTTTTTTAAAGCCATGGGACCAGCAGTTGGTGTAATGGTTATGTCATTGGACTCCCATATAGTCGACCACAGTTTGAGTCCCGAACCCAGTGGCTTAAATTCATGCTGGGCACGTGCGTGCGTTCCCAAGATCCTGAGAGGAGAATGGAGGAGAAGAGATTGCAGCGTGGCCATCCCCCCTGGGGGTAATTTCTCGCTTTCCCTCTCTCTCTGTATCTCTCTCTCTCTTTCTGGTGAGTACACATGGCCTATAGCAAAAACCTCTTCAAGAAAAAAAGAGTCTTACAAGTTATCTTTTCTAACCACAATAAAATGAAATTAGACATCAATAACAGAAAGCTCACAAATATGTAGAAATTAAGCAACATACTCTAATACAATCAAATCTAAGAAGAAATCAAAGCAGTTATTAGAAAATACCTTAAGACAAATAAAATGAAAATAAAATATACCAGTACTTATGGAATATTAATAGTTACTATCAATATTTTAAATGCTTATATTAAAATAAAGATCTTAAGGGAACCAGCAGTTAGCGTAATGGCTATGTCGCTGGACTCCCACGTAGTCGACCGCGGTTCGCGTCTCGGACCCGGTGGCTTACAACTCACGCCGGGCGCGTGTGCGTGCGTGCCCAAGATCCCGAGAGGAGAATGGAGGAGAAGGGATTGCGGCATGACCATCCCCCCTGGGGGGTGATTTCTCGCTTTCTGTCTCTATGTCTCTCTCTGTCTGGCGAGCGCACGTGCCCTATAGTGAAAAACCTCTCCAAAAAATAAATAAATAAATAAATAAAGATCTTAAATCCATAACCTAAATGTACACTAAATGGCACAAGAGACAGAGGAGAAAACTTAACCTAAAGTTAGCAGAAGGAAGGTATTAATAAAGAATGCAGATAAGAAACACAGACAACAGAAAAAAGACAAAGTCAACAAAACCAAAAGTTGGTTCTTTGACTAAATCAGCAAAATTGACAAATCTTAGCTAGGCTGAGAAACAAAGAAGATTCAAATGACTAAAATCACAAATGAAAGTGAAGATATTACTGCTGAACATACAGAAATAAAAAGGATTATAAAAGAATAGTATAAAAAGTCCAGGCCCAGATCGCATCATTGGTGACTTCTACCAAACATTTAAAGAATTAATAACAATCTTAAACCATTCAAAAAAAATGAAGAGGAAGAAATACTTCCTAACTCATTTTGTGATGCCAGCATTACCACGACACAAAAAACAGGCTAGAAAAGAAAGCTACAGACAAATCCCTTATGAATATAGGTGAAATACTAGCAAACTGAATTCAGCAGCTTTAAAAGGGAAGTTACATACCACAGTCAAGTGGGATTTATCACTGAAATTCAAGAATGGTTTATTATATGAAAATCAATTAATGTAGAAATATGTATTAATAGAATGAAGAAAACACAATAATCTTAATTGGAGAAAAAGCATTTGAAAAAAACAATGATAAAAATACTCAATAAACTAGGAATGGAAAAGAACTTCACTGATCTATTAAAGGCCAAATACAGAAAATCAAAGCTAATAGCATATTGAATTGTGGAAAGACAGAAAGCTTTTTCACTAAGATCAGGAATAAGATAAGGATAACCTCTTTCACACTTCTTTTCAACAGAGTACTAGAAGTCCCAGTCAGGGCAATTAGGCAGGAAAGGGAAATAAAAGGCATCCTAATTAGAAAGGAAGAAGCAAAACAACCTCTTCTTGGAGAGGACATGATCTAGGTAGAAAGCCCTAGAGAATCCACAAAAAGTTTGTCTGAGCTAACAAATAAATTCAGTAAAATTGTAGAACATAACATCAACACATGAAAATCATTTGCATTTCTACACATTAGCAATGAAAAAAATCCAAAAAGAAAAACAATTTTACCTACAATAACATTAAAAAAGAAACTTAGAATAAATCTAATCAGAGGCATAAGACTTGTACACTGAGAACTAAAAAATGTTGCAGAAAGGACCTAAAGACAACCTAAACGAATGGAAAGACATCTCATGTTCATGGATCAGAAGATTTCTATTGTTAATGACAATACAAAAGGGAAGACAAGATAGAAGGCTGGACACACCTGCACAACTCTTCTCCACGATCAAATTTCAAAACAACCCAAATAATGTCTATACTTCAAGCAGAAGAGCAAGGAGGCACAATCCAGATAAACACGGCAGTAAAGTAAGGAGTGATTTCTGAGACGCTGGAACTCTAGATGGAGATAAAGTGGAGACAAAGTACTTACCCGAGAGGGTTCCTAAGTCAAAAGCAGTATCCCACTGAAGAAAAGAAGTACATGCCTAGCGATGTGATCACTTCACCATCTGTTGCCTCACCAAATACACATGTTTTAAAAGACCAAAAAGGGCTAGCCAGGTGGTGTACTGGTTAAGGCAGCTAGATACTACACAGCTGTCTGTGCAGTTTGAGTCCCAGATCTGGTGACTTGAAATATGCTGGGCATATGCGTGTGTGCCCAAAATTTCAAGAGGAGAATGGAGAAGTTATTGCCACTTGGCCATCCCCACAGGAAAGTGCTTTCTGTCTCTGTTTCTGTCTCCAGCAAGAGCATGTATCTTACAGAAAGTTAAAAACAAACAAAAAAAAAGAATTAAAACCAAATAATAATCCTAGAGATGAAGAATTCAATATAAGAAATAAAAAATTCTATTCAGAGAATCAAAAACAGGCTAAATGAAGCAGAAGAATCTCTACACTTGAAGCCAGAACTTTTAGAAAAAAAAAGAAGAAAAAAATAAAGAAAAAAAATTTCTAAAAGTAAACATTTGCAACCTATGGTGCACCATTTAGTGATCAAATATTCACATAATGCAAAGTCCAGGAGAGGAGATGGGGAAAAATATAAAAGATCTATTTCATAAAATATTAATGAAAATTTCCCAAATATAGGGAAAGATATCCAATAATCCAGATTAGGGAAACACAAAGAACACCCAATAGATTCAACACAAAAAGATCCTCTCCAATGCACATATTGGGTTGTCAGGAAAGTCATGATGTATTTTTGCATAGAAAAACATAGAAAAATATGTTATGACATTCCAAATGACCTAATAGTTAAAATGTTAAAAGTCAAAGACAAAGAAAAAAATAATAAAAACAGCAGAAGAAAAGTATCACATCACACTAAAGGAAACCCATCAGATCAATAGCAGACTTTCAGCAGAAACCTTACAAGCCAAGAGAGAATGCAACAGCATATTCAAAAAAAAATTTTTTTGAGAGGTTTTTGCTATAGGGCATGTGCACTTGCCAAAAAGACAGAGAGAGACAGAGAGACAGAAAGTGAGAAATCACCTGGTGGGGTGGGGGGCACACTTCAATCCCTTCTCCATTCTCCTCTCGGGATCTTGGGCACGCACACCCACGCCTGGCATGAGTTTAAGCCACCAGGTCCAGGACTCGAACTGCGGTCAACTACATGAGAGTCCAGTGACATAGCCATTATGCCAATTGCTGGTCCCAATATTCAAAATTTTTAAAGAAAAAACTTCCAGCTAAGAATACCATATCTGGCAAAGCAATCCTTCAGAATCAAAGGAGAAATAAAACCTTTCAAACAAACAAACAAACAAACAAACAAAAAAAATGAGAGCTCATCAATAGTAGACTGGCTCTTCAAAAAATACTTAAGGGATGGGGACCAGCAGTTGGCGTGGTGGTTGGGGCACTAGACATCCCACATGACCAACCACAGTTTTAGTCCCGGATCTGATGACTTGCTTTCTCACTTTCCCTCTTTCTCTCTCTGTCTCTGGTCAAATTAAAATAAAAATGAATGAATAAATAAAATTAAGAACAAAAAATATGTAAGAGAATCCTATATGTGAAGGCATACAACCTAACAGTAGAACAATCATACAAATAATGAAAAGAATCAAATCTTACTACCATGGAAAACTACCAAACAGCAGAGATAAACAGTGATAGAAGGAAGGAAACATAAAACAAGAAGCAAACAAGAAAATGACAGCAGTAAGTCTGTACCTATCAACGGTAACCTTGAATTAGAGATTCCATTCCCTAATCAAAAGATACAGACTAGCTAAATAGATTTTAAAAACAAGACTCTCTATATGATGTCTACAAGAAACTCACCTTATCCATAAAGACATACGACAGAGTGAAGGCACAGAAAGACATTCCATGCAAATAGAAACCAAAACTGAGCAGGAGTGGCTATAGTGGTATCAGACAAAATAGAAATTCAAGCAGATTTAAAAAAAAATAAGAGGGACTAGCAGGTGGTGTGGTGGTTAAGGCGCTGGATTCCCACATGACTGACCATGGATCAAGTCCCAGACCTAGTGGCTTGAAAATCAGTGCCCGTTATGATCCATGGAAAAAGGAACGAACTTCCTTGATTATCCCCAGTGCCACAGACACTCCCAGAAAGGGCACTGATTTTGCCAACCACATGTTTAAGGCTCAGAAAGAACAGTGTGTAGATGGCATGGGAATATTTCTCTAACAGTCTAGAAGCAACAACTTTGATTTTGGAAGAAAATCTACCGGACACGATATAGGCCTGGCCCTGACAAGACTCCATATTCAATCCCCATTTCTCGGTTATCATAGTGTGAAAATTCATAGCCAATATCCTCTTCTCTCACATTATGAGATTCATCAAAGAACCTCACCAGCACGGACAGCTGCTCTTCCCTGGCGATGTCCGTCACGTTGGCAGTGATGATGGAGAAGACGCGCGAGTCCCTCACCTCCGTTTCTTCATGGAGGCAGTTCTTGCAGATCTCCAGCATCTCCTTCTGCTGTTTTCGAACAGAACAACATGTTGATCACTGTTGTTTCAAAGCGCTTTCGCAGGACCTCTTTGCCAGAATTTATCCGGCACTCCAGCAGGGCTTGAAAGTTATCAGAGGCGAAGAGACCATCTGGGATTTGGTCAGCCTCGTGCCCATCCAGAGGTATGTTGTTTTCCCTAAGAATCAAAATCTCGAATAAAGATGTAAGTATTGTCTTCCTTCTCTTTCAGGATCAAAGGTAAAATGTCCTCCTCCTGCTCTTCACCTCCCCCTCCTTCGCACTGGGGTTCTGGACGCTGCTGTTGTCTCTTTATGTTTTTGTTCCTGTTGAGAACTCTTGTCAATTTTTTTCTGTTTCAGTGTCCTGATTTCACCTTCACTCTATTTTTTGGTTGTCTATGTCCACTACAGGGATCGCTCAGATGACTGGTGTGATCAAACATTGTTGGTATCGTATTGTCGCCAAGAACTGTCCTAAGGGCTCTCCCAGTGACTACCCAACTATCTGTTTCAGTTAATTTTGAGAAATAAAATAACACAATCATTCTTTAGTTTCAGATGCCTCTGCAAAATGTGTAGTTCTACAGATCACTGAGGTCTCCAAGGTTTTTGCACACACTGGATGATGATTCTTTAGTTGATCAGGTGCTTCATCTTGGAAATCTGCTCTCCTACAATTCTCTACCCACTTCTGGGATCTGGCTGGGTCCTGTGGGAACCTGAAAAAGGTTTCAGGACTGCATGCTTTCTGCGTGCAGTTGAAGGCAGTGCAGAAGTTCGGCATCGTCTCACTCCGCCTGTGATAGGCGGGTGGCAACCATGAGCAAATGGGGAGGAGAGCTTGGGTAGCAGGGCCCACATGGGCTTAGGCGTGTGTGGTGCCGCCAGGGGCAGGAGGGGCCCAGATTCGGGTCCACAATGCTGTGAGTTGGCAGGAAGGATTTAACGCAGCCTCTGCTGGTGCACCTCTCAACCACCCAGGACACTGTCTTCCACTTCTAGTTTTACAAATCTTTGTTTTCTTTTTTAAGAGAGAGATTTCTGCTATAGGGCACAGATGCTCACCAGAGAGAGAGAAACAGAAAGTGAGAAACCATCCCCCAGGGGGGATGGCCAAGCCACAATCTCTTCTCCTCCACTCTCCCCTCGCGATTTTGGGCAGGCACGAAGCACTCAGCCTGAGGTTTAAGCCGCCAGTTATGGGACTTGAGTCACAGTCCACTATGTGGGAGTCCAGCGCCATAATCATTATGGCATCTTCTGGTCCCAACAAATCTTTTTTTTTTTCCACTTAAATTACATTATTCAACTTCATTTATTTATTTTAATTTGACCAAGGTGGGGAGGACAGGCGAGGAGTGAGAAAGCAAGCTGCCAGGTCTGATACTCCAAAGAATTACTTTATTTAACTTTATTTATTTATTTATTTTAATTTGACCAGAGAGGGACAGAGTGAGAGAAAGAGAGAGGGGAAGGAAGAAAGCAAGCCACCAGGTCTGGAACTTGAATCATGGTCAGCCATGTGGGAATCCAGCACCCTTAACCATTACACCACCTGCCGGCCCTGACATGATCATATATTATAACATTAAAGATTTTAGGGGCCAAAACCAGCACATGGTGTGGTGGTTGCATCATTAGGCTCCCACACAGTTCGAGTCCCAGACTCAGCAGCTTGAAATTCACACCGGGCATGTGTGTACCTGTGCCCAAGATCCCGAGAAGAGAATAAGAAGAGACTGTGGTGTGGCTATCCTCCGTGGGGGGAGTGTGATTTCTAGCTTCCTGTTTCTCTCTGTTTCTCTGGATAGTGCACGTACCCTATAGCAAAAAATCCTTCATAAAAAAAAAAAAATTAATTTAGGGACTGACAGGTAGTATGGTGGTCAAGATACTGAACTCCCACATGGCCAACTGTGGTTCAATTCCTGGACCTGGTGGCTTACTTTCTCACTGTTCCTTTCTCTCTCTCTCTGGTCAAATTAGAAAATAAATGCTGATAACAAATAAAATTAATTAAGTAAATCTTAAAAAAGAAAATTAGGATCACTTTTGTACACCACAATAAATCAGCTGAGAATGAGATTGTGGAAGCTATCACACTTAGGCTAGCCACAAAACAAAACAATAAAACCCTGCCTAGGAATAAATTTAACTAAGGAGGTGAATAATATCTACAATAAAAAAATTATAAAACACTCATGGAAGAAGACAGAAAAACATAGAAATACATGCCACGTTCATGGATTGGAAGAATCAATATTGTTAAAATGTTCATTTTACAAATTCAGCACAATCTCTATCAAAATATCAATAACACTTTTCACAAAAATAGGACCAAAAAAATAAAATAAAATTTGTTTGGAACAATGAAAGGCCCCAAATAGCCAAAGCAATTCTGTCCAAAAAGAACAAAGTTGGAGGCAACACAATACTTGATTTCAAAACATATTACAGGGCCAGAACCACAGCAATGTGCAGAGAAAACTGTATCCTGCATGGTTGATCAGGGTTCAAGTGCAGGCCTTGGCAGCTTGAAAAACACTGTGTGCATGCATGAAGATGCCCAGGATACTTAAAGGATGGAAAATATGAAGAAAAATTATTGCAGTGTAAGCAGGTCCCATTGGGAAGCGCTCTCTCTCTCTCTCTCTCTCGTGTATGTGCACATGCCATCTGATATATAATCTCTCTTGTGTGTGCTTGTTTTTTTCTAAAGAATTAAAATACAGGGCCAGACCCCATAGTCTAGTGGTTAAAGGAGCTAGATAGAACACAGCTGACCATGGTTAAATTCCAGCCCTGGTGGCTTGAGAAACACACCAGGTTAAGTCCTGACAGAACGGATAAATGAGATAAGAGATTATGGTGATCATACCAGATTAGAAGGTGCTCTTTCCCTCTCATTCCTATCCCTAGCCCTTTCAGGTAATTAGTTTTTCTTTCTTTCTTTTTCTTTTTTCTTTTCTTTTTCTTTTCTTTTGTCAGAGGGTGTGTGCTCACTGGAAAGAGAAACAGAGAGAAGAAAGCACCCCTAATGGGGTGTGGTCACACCACAATCCTTTCTCCATTTCTCCATCCTGTTGGGATTTGAGGCATGTATGCTCACGCACCTGGCAAGTTTTTCAAGCTGCCAGGGCCAGAATCTGAATCATGGCCAGCCATGTGGGACCCAGCTCTCTTAACCGTTAGACTACAGAGCCAACCCAGGAATTATTTAATAGTTTCAGAGTGTACTTAGCATAATGAAAGAAATAGATTTTGGAAATAGATAATTGTAACTGTTGTACAATTTTGTGAATGTAATTAATGCCAATGAATTGTAGTTATAAGTGGTTAAAATGGCAAATTTTATATTATGTAAAGGAAGAAATTAAAAAGAAGGAAAAAAAACCCCCACATGAATTCTCTGAGTCCCAAAGATAGGTTATTTTAACATGTTTTAACAAATAGTCTTTGAAACCCTGAAATTTGAAAAAAAAAAAAAAAGGGGGGGGGGAGACCAGCAATTGGTATAATGCCTATGTCGCTGGACTCCCATATAGTCAAACACGGTTCGAATCCCGGACCCAGTGGCTTAAACTCACACTGGGTGCATGTGCATGCATGTCCAGGATCCTGAGAGAAGAATGGAGGAGAAGGGATTGTGGCGTGGCTATCTCTCCTGGGGGGGGTGATTTCTTGCTTTCTGTCTCTCTGTCCTGGCGAGCGCATGTACTCTATAGCAAAAACCTTTCCAAAAAAAAAAGAAAAGAAACCCTGAAGTCTGATGCAACACCAAACAGGTCAGCCCTCTATAACTTCAGAGTAACACATTCATTGTGTATTGCTATCACCACTGAAAAACAAAACACAACAAAACAAAGGCATCTTCTCTTACCTTTAAGAACCTTAGTTAAGATGAAATGGAAGTGTTCAAGGTCAAAATTTCAGAGTTTCAATTTTCTTCACTGCAGTTTTCAGGATTTGAATGGTGCTCAAGTATCAAAAAAGAAAAAAAAAAAAACCAACTGACTGAACTAACATCCAAAACACTTGCCTGCTTGCTTGACAAATTCCTTAATAAAATAAATACCAGAGAACTTCCCAGGAAGAAGAGTTTTAGGGAATAATTGGAAATATTGCTTCACCTTTATATGTAAAAATCAAACTTACAGATAACCATATGTCAGGTTTGGAACACATCAAATATATATCCTATAAAATGAAAAAGTTGATACTTTGCATCTCACGGTGCTAGCCTATAAAGTGACAGTAGAGATGGCTAAACAAACGGTGGGCGCAAACGTAAAGCAGATACCACTTGTAGCAACGTGGGACTTCTCTATCTTAAGAATGACCAATAATAGAAACGCTCCCACTCAGTACAGTTTTCTTCCCCAAGAAAGAACCATGACTCGACGAAACCACATTTTAACAACATGGAGATTTCTGTTATTATAAATTTCAAAACAGAATGAAGGAATTTCCACATAATATTTATAACCTTCAAAGTACAATATTAATACATGTCTGTCAGTTAGAAATAACAGCAGTTTGTTAGGCTACGGGGTTTA
The DNA here is from genome assembly GCA_026018925.1 of Tupaia tana. Lineage (NCBI taxonomy): Eukaryota > Metazoa > Chordata > Mammalia > Scandentia > Tupaiidae > Tupaia > Tupaia tana. The sequence goes on from JAKSZU010000006.1 coordinate 200,686,181, forward strand.
ACATAAAACCAATTTACAAATGTGAAAAGCAGTAGTGGTCCAATATCACCGTTACACATGAATCTGTTTCTTCAGAAAATTTTTTTTAAAAAAATTAAAATTTCAGTATCGGGAAATATTAAAATAATACCCCCAAACATGCCACAATCACTATTCACAAATAAAGTTAAAATGAAATATACAAAAATTCACTTAATACTGTTAAATAACAACAATAAACTACAAGATTTCCTGAACAGAAATGGTACGACCCCTGAATGTTTTACAGTGAATGTCAGGAAAAATAAAAATTAAGTTATGACTACTTTTCATGATATATAAGGCAAAAATTTACATGACCATTTCAAAATATACCAATTAAGATTTATAGTTTGTATGATGCACTAAACAAAGAGTCCTTAAACGTGAACACAAATGCTTAAAACACTGTTACCAACACCGAAGTGTGTTTATGATGTTCAAAGAGATGCATAATTAAAACTATAATATTTATTATCTCTGGTAAACAGATAATACCTACAATGCTTTAAAGCAATCCTCTAAGTTCTCGTTTCTTTCATTTGTAATTTATCATGGCTCATTTCAAAGACATACTACAGCTTTCTGCTGATTCCAAGTGAATGCTATTGGAAAACACACACAGCCCCCAAATAAAATAAACTGTCCCGCCAATGAAGTATCATCCTTTTAAATTAGAGAAATGTACTTAAAACAATCAAACTCACTTAAGACCTTTTACGTCTAAATGGTCTTATATAGTTAAGTTTTAACTAAATGAAAGCACAGTGTAAAATAGGTACGTGTATTAGTATACACATCTCTAGTGATATGCGGTAGACATTTCTAAAATGAGAAACTGGTAAAAAATAAATAATTTTGGTGCTTTAGTTTACTGATGTCTAATGTAGGATCCCCAAAATGTCAGGTATTCACTTGCTTGAATCAACTTCAGCATCACACGCTTTCCTAAACATAATGTGCTTATCAATCTCCTAGCTACTCTATTTGCCAATGTTCAGAAAGAAATTATATAGCATGAACTTAGAGTGTTCAAGATGGCTCACTTATCTTACTGTTAGGCAAAGCTAAATTTACATTCCAGGAAACACTGCAGTTTAATTTTCAAAACAAACGAACAAACAAACAAAAATGCAGCAGTAAAACAATTTGTGAGGAGAAACAGATGCATTCACATCTAATAAAGCCACTGCAACTTCTTCAGGCATTCGACTGTTGTGTTAAATAAACAGACAGTAGTTATTTAGCAGCAATGATTCCGCAATAAATAATGCACTGTGTTTCTCAGTCCTGCACAAAAATTGCAGCTACAGTTACATCAATAGCTGTAACCTACTGGCTCTAATGGCAGAGAAGACCTTAAAACTGACTGTACAAAAAAATTGTCACACTGTGACAACAAATATAAAAACAATCTGTAGGTCTGAAATAAAAAGACTCCACTGAGAAGAGGACAGTGTAGACAAACGGAGATTCCAAGTCCACCAAAAGAAATAATTGCCTTCAGATCTGAGTCCTTGATTGATAAGAAAGGCTGGGGGCTGGGCTTGAAACCATGTTATCAGACTTAAAAGAGCATGCTCTGTCTTCTGTTCTTCCCATGTCCTAAAATATAAAGTCATTTTATGAGGCAGTTCAAGGTTCAGTTTTATCCCACACACAGTATTTGGTGACTCTAGGAAGCTAATGTTCCCACCAGCGAAAGCTAATATTCCACGGTAAGAGTGATCAGCACTGTCTTAAATGACCCTTGTGTTGACGGGGTCAGTCTACAGCTTCTATGCTTCGAAGAGATGAACCTGATGACTAGGGAAGCACAAGATGTGTCTTCTGCCTCAGGTAGAAGGGATGGCAAGTGCAGTGATCAAGCCAGGTCACTTGTAAAAGGTCTTTGCGCCATCTGCAGCTTTCAGGATCCCTGACTTGACTGAGTCACAGATTTCTCTCTGAAGATTTACTGAGCTGCCCATATCATACAGAAAAGTGAGTACGTGCAATGTTAAACATAACACAGTTGTGGAATGCACTGTACATTGATTTTTTTTTTACAACAATAATTTTACTGACCAATTAATAAACCAAAAGCTTGCTTCCACGCAAAAATTTATGACCGACATGTGAAATGGTTTATGACAAACACACCTGTCTCTGGATAAGAAGAATTTCGAAAACCCGGGTCCTTTTGCAACTGAATCTCTTTCAAACTGAATATTGATACACCTAAAATGCATAGATAAAAATTATTAGGTGAAGGCCTAACATTATTAAAGCAAATACAACCAAATTATGGAGAGATGTTTGGAAAGTGTATATTAGCCCAGCCATGGTAGCACACAGTGAGGCCACATGTGAGGCCTATGTTCAATTCCTGACCCAACCTAAAAAAGCTGGGTGCAGTGGTGCATGCCTGTAATCCCAGTTACAAAGGAGGCTGAGGAGGAACGTCACAACACAGAGAGACCCTGTCTAAAACACCACATACACGCACACACATGCACACGCAAACACACACACACATACACACACACACACAAAGCATACGCTGACTCAATATGAAACATTTATACTATATTTGCAAGGTTATAACTGTAGCCCTGATGAGTATATTCTTTTTTGTCCCAATATTTTGAGGAGAAAACCAAATAAAGTAGTCCTCCTTTAGAGCCTTTCTTTGCCCAACTCTATTTTAAGCATGCTGTGAACAGGTGCTTCTCAGAGAATACACACTGTCTGTTTCAGACCTCACTGAGGGGTTGGAAGACTTAATCAAGACCTAGGTTCTTACTCTCTCTGTCTTTCATCTCCTTATGATGGCACAAAGGTTTATAAAAACACTAACTTTGCCTAACTCAAACTGAAGCTTGGTATTAACAATGCAATTGAAATATATAATCTTTTAGAAACACCTGTAGTTCATTTCTCTCATCTCTAATTCCTGTCAGAGAGGAAGTCTTTCATTAAAAATATCCAGTATGGGGGCCAGCAGGTGGTGTGATAGTTAGGGTGCTGGGTTCCACATGGCTGACCACAGTTTGAGTCCTAGACCTTGCAGCTTGCTTTTTCAATCTCTCTCTCTCTCTGGTGAGCACACGTGCCTTTAGCCAATTGAAAATAATAACAAATAAAATTAAAATAAATAATTCTTTTTTAAATTATTTATTTCATTTTTTAGTTATTCATTCATTTTTTTTTTAGTTTTAATTTGACCAGAGGGAGACAGAGAGAGAGAGAGAGAAAACACATGAGAAAGCAAGTCACCAGGTCCAGGACTCAAACCGTGGTTGGCCATGTGGGAATGTCTAGCACCTTAACCATCATGCCACCTGCTGGTCCCAAAATAAATAATTCTTAAAAAAAAGACAGAAATCTAGTACATTCTACGTGAAAGGTCTTAAAGATATTTAATTCCAATTAGCTTTGTCACCGACTGTGACATAAACCTTGAAGAATCAATATTGTCTAACAAATGAGAACAGAAAATTAATGAACACTTTGGCAGCTCAGTTTCCAAATATTCTCCTAATTCCTCACTCACCTTACTCCATTTTAAAATAAAAAGCTAGGCTGATTAAAAAAAAAAAAATGTCATGAGTAAATTAAAAAGTTACCTCAGGCATGGGAAATATGCTATTTTAGTGACTTTGGCAATATGCTCACTTCTGTCATGGGTATAATAAAGTCAGAGAGACCACAATAAAGGAAAACAATTATTGTATCTTAGGAAGGATATGTGGGGTCGGCAGGTAGTGTGGTGGTTGAGGCACTGGACTCTCACAAGGCTGAGTGTGGTTCAAGTCCCGGACCTGACGACTTGCTTTTTCACTGTCCTTCTCTTTCTCTTTGTTTTTCTCCGGTCTAATAATAATACTACTAAATAAAATTAAATAAATAATTTATTTTAAAAAAAAGAAAAGAAATGCACTTTTACAAGAAAACAACCTTATGTTCTAGTTGTGCTTCATTTATCTTTGAGTGAAATTCACTTTTAACAGTTGTGAATTGAAGCTAGACCAGGCCTATGGATCGTGTCTCATCAAATAGTATATTCCAACTTAAATCTACTAAGGTTAATGACCCGTGTCTATGTACTGTCAGTCTCTTACAGAATAGGTCAGTATGCTGAATGTTATAAGGAATAAATGAAAACAAGGAAAATAAGGTATGCACCTTCCTTTATGAAATTCTGACCTAATTACAAAAAAGACTAGGATTTTAGGACTAAAAATCAACAACCTCAGTTCCCAACTCAGGACAAATGAAAATAAAGGGATAGTGGGGGGAAGAGACATTTCGGGATTCTTACTTTCCGGTAAAGCATGTATTCTTGGTCCCAGACTTCGAAAGTACACATGTTTCATAGCTTCTTCTGCTGAAACTCTTTTCTTAGATTCATACTGTAAAAAAAAAAAAAAAAAAAAAAAAAAAGCATTGAAGTGCTTCATTGACTTTTTCTCCAACTACTGTAAAAAGTGAGAGAATGGTAAATCAGCATTTAGAGCTACTTTAAAAAAAATCTTGATCAGTTAAAATGATGACTATTTTTTAAGTACTAATTTGGAGTACCCCAGATACACTCTAATTTGAATTGCTATTGAAATACTGTAGCAAAAATTCTATCTCGGTTCCACATAAATCTTAAATTTAAATTCATTACATTTTCTGAAGTGATAAAAATTAAAACATCTGACTTTGCTGTGACTTTTCTTCACATGGTACCGTGGCTGGTACACATTTGTCCTCTTTCTCTTCCTACTCTGGAAGGAAATAGAAATGGTATCTGGAGGTAGCGTATCCTGGAAGGCATTAACTATGTATGACAAGAGAACATAAGAAAAGATGGACTGCACAGAACATGGCCCTGATCATAGGTGATTAATGCCAGCAAATGACTATTTCAGACTATTCTAGGTCACAGTAAAAGACCCAGCCTTACAAGGAGAAAACGTAATGTTTTATTTTCACTAAAGCATGTACCTGAAGCATGCCAGATACTACCAGAACAATCTTATTTAATCGTCATGAACAACATTTGAGGTAGGTAGGTTATTACTGACTCTTCTACAGACGGAGAAACTGAAGTTTAACTACACATATGACCATTATAAAATAAAATGTGACTTACCTGAAGAAACTTTGTTATCAACTCAATTCCTTCAGAGTCTAACCTATAAACAACAAACAGCCAATGGCAATTTATTCTCTTTTAGCTGATAGAAATTCTTTGGACAAAGCTATTTTCTAAGTGTTTTAATCAGTTAAATTTAAGTGCCCCAAAACAGCTACTCATGTTGCCTTCAAGTAGACTGTAATCTTTTCAGCCTTAAAAGATTTATCTTGCCCTCTGTTTAAGGACAAATCATAACTAACGGTTTCAAATCAAGTTTTCAATATTCAAGAACAAGTTAATTATTCAAAGTATCGAATGTTTAAGTTGCCATTCTCTCTCAAAATAAAGCAGCCTCTATTATAAGAAAAACTTAGGTATTGCATCAATTTTCAGTATTCCACTGTAGGCAAGTGTACAAGAGCAACATTTTCCTATTATGCAGATGAAAACTAAGTTAAGTGAGCCCAAAATGTGTCACTGTGGATAAACAGAAATGCAGGAGCGAGCTGTTTGACAAAATTTTAAGGGGTGGTTTGCTCAGTATTGGTTACTAAAAGGTATTACGTTCAATTTAAATTTCCCACAGTAACTTCATAAAAACTTCATTAATAAGTCCCACAAAACCAATGCTATAGTTAACAAACACAGGTAATTACAGTGATGAAATTAACATAATTGGGAGTAGTGGGGTTATGAATTATTTTAATGGAATAATCTCTTGATTAGAAACCAAATGCTCTATTTTGCACTGCCTTTCACCGGCAAAAAATAGAATTATGAATAAAGTAGTATTTCCTCCAAGTGCTCTCAGCGGGTCCTGTAGATGCTGTAGCCTAGACATCCTCTTGACTCTTCAGATTCTCTATGGTTCGCCATTCTTGCACATGTCCAGAGGGGGTACAGACAAGCTAGATGCTAAGGTCATGGAGAATCTGCCTCAAAGAGGAGCTTCCACCCTCTACACTGAACATTATCAATAGAAAGCAATGTATAGATGACAAAAACAGAATTTATCTACTTGGGAGAGACACATGAAAAGCCCAGCATACATTAGTCAAGTCTAGTTGGAATGATATTAGTTACTATAGTAACAATAAGAACACCGGTTCACATGAATACTTTAAAGGTATTTCTGGTGTCAGAACTGTTGTGCTGTTCCTCTCCTGGTTTGAGAATAACTAGAAACAGAGCAGGCATGTTATGCTGGAAGCAACGTGGACAGCTTTGGATGAAAACAGACAATGGCCTTATTTGGTATCTCAGTAACTTTTTAACTTTTTTTCAAAAGGAAAGATGGAAAATGCAGTCAACAAACGCAAATTAGTTATTCTGTGTTACTAACTGAAAATATAATGCATTCTACAAACATTTTAAAGGCAGTCTTGGACTGCTTTAGAGGGTAGGTCTGAGAAGAAACTATCTACATAAACTTAGAATTTCAGTACATATGCTTTATGTTCATTTTATTTATAACTCAATTCTATTTATATACTTTGTTGATTATTGGTCACCAAATCACAAAATTAATCTAACATAGGAAGGAAAAAACTTCCTAAAATATTTAAAAATTATGAATATATTCTTCTTCCTGAATCCTATCGTGGCTAGTGCTTCTGGCTAATGCTTCACAAGACTGCAAAGAATCATGTGGATTTCCCCCCTGTCGCTTAAGGAAAAAAAAATACCTGGGTGCATGGTTAATTAGAGGCTGCGGTTTATATTTTGGAAAGTTGTAGTTCTTGAACTCATCATTCGAAGAAACACCTGGCCAAGTTTCCTGAGATGGAGTTCCTGAATTAAGAAAAATAAATTTATATCCTTACAAGATATAAAGCAAGTTATATACGTAAATTGTATACACACATATATATGTACAAAACTGAGAAAATGACTTAAGAGAGTAATTTACATTTACAGGATTATTTAGCTATTTCATCTGAAATGAAGATGATAGAAACATATAAGGATGTTTTGTTTGGACTGTGCAATGACACCATAAAAATGATAACCAGTTGACACCACTTTCTAACCAGTTGACACTACTTCAGCTAAAAATATTCCCTAACAATAGAATAGTCAGGCTTCAGTATTATTTCTCCTCTCTGCTCTTCCATAAACATCCTATTACAAAAATAAAATTTAGTTCATGAAAAGAACCTGGAAGGATCTATCTTTATAATAATTATGTCAATTCTAACTCTTATAAATAACAACTATTTATGCTAGTCTTAGTAAGAAATGTGTAAATATTTTTTAAAGATATAATCTTATCTGGCTATTCAATTATAGGTACAAAATCACTGAAATAGATTTTTTCTGTTACCTAGCAGTCGGAAAATTAAGTGTAGTTCATCTTCCACAGTTGATCCTGGAAACAGAGGTCTTCCAGAAGCCATTTCAAAGAAAATGCAACCAACACCCCTTTAGAATATATCACAAAAAGAAAATAATAAGCAATCCATTTATATTTTATGAAGCATAAGAATAGTTTCCTTGAGATAACCTCTCTAAAGAATTTTGTACTAGTCTCCTAGGAAACTTGCATTTTTTAGACCCAACAATTTGTTACTATTTACCCTATTTGTTTCAACTACCATATTGTTATATGCACTTTTTCTACCTCTTCTCTGCATGATTCTTGAAGAATAATGCTTATAATAGCTAACAGTGACTGAATATTTACAGTGTTTAAGTGCTTGAATTATCCCATTTATACTAGGTATAGGGTGGACCATGAACTGAAGGGGCTGCACAGAAGAAGGAAAAACAAACTTGATCATTATGGTAGTCTAGGAGATGACAGCGGCTTGAGCTAAGATAATGGGTAGTATGGATAGAGAAACAAATGATTTAAGGCCTTTGATTTAGGAAGCAGAGAAAGAACTTGGAGGAGCATGATGGTGCGTGTATGTAAAAGAAAGAAAGAAAAACATACAGAGGCTCAGTGAACAGATACTGTCATCTAAGAACTGGGCAAATATACCTAAGTTGAAAGCATAGCATTTCCAGGGCCAGCAGGTGGCCTGGTAGTTAAGGCACTGGACTTCCACATAACTGACTGTGGTTCGATTCCCAGATGGAGGTCTGAAAATCACATTGGGCACATATGTGTACATGCCCAGAAGCCCAGGGGAATAGAAGAGAAAAAATACGGCGTGACCATCCCCCTTGGAGGCTGATTTCTCACTCCCCCCACCCTCTCTCTGGCGAACACACATGTCCTATGGCAAAAAAATCTTAACAAAATAAAACAAACATAATCCCTATATTAAAGGGTTTACAATCTGGAGTCAGCAGGTGGCATGGTGATTAAATGAACTGGACTCCTACATGGCTGACCATGGTTCAAGTCCTTGACCTGGTGGCTTACTTTTTCACTTTCTCTCTCTGCCTCTGTCTCTGTTTGTCTCTGGTCAAATTTAAAATAACAATAGTGATGATGATGGCTAAAACTAGATCTTTTAAAAAACGGTTTACAATCTAGCAATTGTGTAAAAAATTTAATTTTACATATTAAAACACTATATAAAAAGGAAAATGATAAAATTGCTATGGAAAACAGTGTGGTGGTTCTTCATAAAATTAAAGTAAGAATTACTGCATGATTCAGCAATTATATTCCTAGGTACATACCCTAAAAGAACTGAAAGTAGGGTCATAAAGAGGTATTTGGAGATTTTTGTTTGTTTTAAAATTTTTGCTATAGGGAACATCTGTTCACCGGGGAGATAGGGAGCAAGAGAGAGAGAGTAAGTGAGAAAGTACACCCCTGCCTCCCAAGAGGGGATGACTACACTGCAATCCCTTCTCCTCCATTCTCTTCTTGGGATTTTGGGCACTTATGCACATACACCCTGTGTGTTTTTCTTTTTTCTATTTTTCTTTTTGAGAGATTTTTGCTACAGGGCATGTGCACTTGCCAGAGAGACAGAGAGAGAGAGAAAGTGAGGAATAACCCTCCCCTGGGGGGGGGGGGGGGGGGGGGCGGTGTCTGGCCACACCATAATCCCTTTTCCTCTATTCTCCTTTCAGGATTTTGGGCCTACATACACACATGCACCTGGCATGAGTTTCAAGCCACTAGGTCTGAGATTTGAACCATTGTCGGCCATGTGGGAGTGCAATTAAAAAACCCATTAAACCATCTGCTGGTTCTATCCCTGTGTTGTTTTTCAAGCCACCAGGTTGGGGGTTCAAACCATACAGTCAGCATGTGGGATCTAGCTGCCTTTAATCACAAACCACTGGCTAGCCCATGAAGAGAGATTTGAATGCTCGTGTCCATACAAGGCAAAAGGTGGAAACAATCAAAGTGTCCATTTGTGGATAAATGGATAAACAAAATGTGGCACATATATACAATGGGTATCACTCAGCCTCAAAAGTAAGGAAATTATGACACATAATGAAACATGGATGAGTCCTAAAGACATTAAGCTAGCGCAAGAGCAAAGGCAGGAAAGTCCAGGTTATTTTTGAGGTATAGTGAGTAGGCCATCTGGCCAAAAGGGAATATCTGTGCTGATAAACAGTCTGAATAAACTGGAAAAGGTCATTTAGAGACATCTCAGGAAACTCCTTAAGTATCAGACTGAGGAGTTACACTGTACCCTACAGGTTATCAATGGACAGCCACCCACTGATCACAAAGGTGATCGTGATTTTGGTGAATGCTAAATAATGATAAAAACAGTAATTCTGTTTTAAATTATTATATATCAGACACTCTTCTGAATGTTCGCTATATATTAGCTCATTTAGCCTCAACATCTACAAATCTTTGGTTATTGTGATTATTCACATTTTCGTAAATGGTTACGTTACTGGACTCCCACATGGCCAACCATGGTTCAAATCTCACGGACTGGTAATTGGAATAAAGTTATTATTTTTAAGTTTATTCACTATTTCTTCCATAAAAGATAAAGAGACAAACACTCCTAACAAGGTCTTCACACTGCAACCCATTCCAGGTCTTAGGCCAGCCCAGATCACAGGCGTGTACACACATGCCTGGTGTGTTCAGGGTGGCCTCAGGATACAACCCAGGACCTTCCTCATGTGAGTCCAGTTCTGTGCCCACTGAATTACCACCTAGTGAATAAGGTTATTATATAGTTAAAGTGGTATTGGTATTTAAACCTAGGTAACCTTACTCTCAGACCAGAACTCTTAATCACTGAGTATACTATGGATCTTTGAAATAATAACACCTTGTAAGTCAGATGCCTATCAGTATACTATGTTAACAGCTAATTTTTTTTTTTTCAAAATTAAAAATGGCAATAACACTTGTATATATTTACCACATGTCAATCTGTGTTGAGTACTCTGAGGAACCTAGAAGCACATCAGGTGGCCGGTACCAGAGTGTGACAACTTCATTTGAGTAGGTCTTTGTGGGAACTGACTTGGCTCTGGCCAGTCCTGTATAAAGAAAAAGAAAGAATTCAGAAATAGCTGAAATGGATTTCTCAGCCCCTTTACCCACTGTGACTCTATTCAAAGGGATGCCAAAGGTGGCTACTCTGGCTTCTTGAAGGTTCGACAAAAACTTTTAATGAATTTTTTGTCATATGCATGTGGTCTTGACTTGGCAAACCATTATGTAATTAGGTAACAATAATTCCACAGACAGAGGCTATGCTTGCTTTTGTGCATGTACCTGAATAGTGTTTGGGTTCATCAAACTTAAGGTATTTTCTTTCTGTACATGAATCATGATGCCAAAATTATGTCCTAGCTGAAATTAATCCACAGTAAGTCAGGACACTCAGATACACAATTTTACTTCTTACAGATGTATGCTTTTGTCACCTTTTAATTTATATCAACTTGCAATTGCTATACCATTCTTTCAAAACTCCTAAGGTCATTAGTCCATGAGCCTGTTGACAATTTCCTTGCAGAAAACTATTTGGAGAAAATTTCCTTGGAAATAATTATAATGTTCTCCTTGTACTCTCTTTTTAAGATTTTAAGTTATATAAATTGCTTTAGAAAAGCAAATCCTGGGGACCAGCAGTTAGCGTAATGGCTATGTCGCTGGACTCCCACGTAGTCGACCACGGTTCGAGTCCCGGAACCGGTAGCTTAAACTCACGCTGGGCACGCGCATGTGCATGCATGCGTGCATGCCCAAGATCCCAAGAGGAGAATGGAGGAGAAGGGATTGCGGCGTTCTCCCCCCCCAGGGGGTTTCTGTCTCTCTCTCTTTCTGGAGAGCACACACGCCCTATAGCAAAAACCTCTCCAAAAAAAAAAGAAAAAGAAAAAAAGAAAAGAAAATCCTCACTTTTTTTGGATGTTATCAATTGCTATAAATGATGTAAAACATGTACCATTCCTTTGCCAATTTAATATGGAATCCACTGATTGCCCAGAAATAAAGGCTACAGCTCACAACTTTATTTCCTTTCATTAGCATCAGAATAGTTATTACCCTAAGCTTGCAAATTCTGATCACCTGAAGCAGCAACTAAAATAAATTTAACATACGTTTATTTTAGATAACAAGGAAGAATTCATTTTAGGGGCAAAAATATGAAATAAGAAAAAGTCATAAAAGAAAATTCAATACTTTATTAAATAAGTGAAATAAATTATATCAGAAATTTAAATAATTAATCAGTACTCACAATATTTTAGGCTACTATAAATGGTTAAAGGATGTAAACTGGAAATGTTAACACCATTTTATTTAATTACAAATTTTACTCTAGCATGCCAACTTGGTGAAATAACTCCAACAAATTATTTTCCTACCAATTTTGGTAATTAGTAAGATGAGGGCAACCTTCTCTCTATTTCTGATATTAAGAATGAGTCATATTGACACAAAGGACAGGGTCGCACATTTGCTTATCTTGTAAATTATACATCGAGGCAAATTTCCAGTTACAGTTTCCTCAGTATCTTCCTTTTCTGCTCCTAAGAGGATTCTCAACCACAATGACTGTCTACATGTGTTCCTGATTCAGAATAAGAATTTCAGTATTGGCATGAAATAAACAATAATCTCTCCTAAATGAAATTCATTAAATATGTTACACTATCATCATATAAGCCATTTTCTCTCACCTGAGAAAATGTCTATATTAGTTCCTAGACCTCTAAATTTCATTGATCCTGGGAAAAGGGTAGAATTTTAAAGGGATCAAGAATAACTTACAGTATAAACTACTCAAAGTCACATGACCCTTCCTTACTTAAAGTATATTTTCTATGCAAACAATAAATAAATAAATAAAGCATCAGCAACTCCACTGTTTGTACGATCTCACAAGAGTATTGACTGCTCTTGTTGAACTGTGGGAAGATAAAATTTGCTCGGCTTGCTCTGTAGAACTTAAAAGCAAAATAGTGCATGTGTGTGCAAGGAGAAATGGAGAAGGGATTACAGCGTGACCATCCCCCATGGGCATGCTTTCTCATACTCCACCCCCACCCCCCAGCAAGTGCATACACCCTCTAAAAATTTCAAAGAACAAAGAAGTTTACTCCCTAGAAGCAAAAAGTACATGTAGTTACACACACACACACACACACACACACACACACATTTAGGGACACAGCAGGGGGTTTGAAGGGGTAGGTGAGAAGATGGCCATGCTGCAATCCCTTTTTCTCCAGTAGCCTGTTGGGAAAACACATGCTTGTTGTGTTTCTCAAGCCCCTGGATCTGGGACTGGAATCACACAGTTGGCCATGTATAATCTAGCCACCTTAACCACCAAGCCACTAGCTGGCCTTATATTTTATTTTCAGTCTCTTAAAATTGAATTAGTGGGACCAGCAGGTAGCATGATGATTAAGGCACTGTACTTTCACATGGTTCCAAACACGGTTCGAGTGCTGGACCGGGCAGCATGCATTCTCACTTTCTCTGTCTCTCTCTCCATTGAGCAAATCTTTAAAAAATAATAATAATAATAAATAAAATTAAAATAATTTTAAAAATTGGATTAGCTAAAGAGATAAGATAATGGTTACCAATTAAAATGTCAAGTGTGTAATAAATATGGAGTCATGGTGGCTGACACCTTTCCACACTGGCTTCAAAACTCTTACAAATTACTATAAACTACTGAAATTTTACTTTCATAGATTATTTTTATTTATATTTGTCATATTAGAAATTAAAACAAAGGTAATTTTAAAGTATTTGTTTATTCATTAGAGACACCACTCACTATATGCTAGTATAAATAACATTTTTATGAAAAGTATTTTGTCCCAAAGAAAAATTACTATGAAGAATGGCCTTATTTATATCTCTAAATTTTATTTTTTGAAGAATTATATATTTATTTAATTCCATTTGTCATTATTATTTTTTAAAATTTGACCAGAGAGAGAGAAAGAGAGAAAGGGAAAGGAAGAGAGCAAGCTGCCAGGTCCAACATTTGAACCGCGGTTAACCATGTGGGAATCCAATACCCTTAACCACCATGCCACCTACAGGCCCTCTAAATTTTATTTTAATAGAAGACAGCTGGATTCCATATCTATTTTTGTATTCAATTTGTTGTGATAAGTTGCCTCTAGAGGTAACTGTGTACATCAGAAGTAGAAGTTGTTAAAAATTTTGTGAAAATCGGGACCAGCAGTTAGCGTAATGGCTATGTTGTTGGACTCCCACATAGTTGACCGTGGTTCGAGTCCCGGACCCAGTGGCTTAAACACACGCCGGGCGCGTGTGCGTGCGTGCCCAAGATCCCGAGAGGAGAATGGAGGAGAAGGCATTGCGGCGTGGCCATCCCCCCTGGGGGGTGATTTCTCGCTTTCTGTCTCTCTGTCTCTCTCTGTCTGTCTGGCGAGCACACGCGCCCTATAGCAAAAATCTCTCCAAAAGAAGAAAAAAGAAAAAAAATTATGTGAAAATTAAAATTATATAAATTCACTTCTTGTACTTCTGTTTTGTTAAAATTCACTGCCCTACTCTGTACTTTAATCTTTTACCCATGCATGATTCCATAATATCATGCATTGGTCATTTGAAAAATATCAACTCCTTGAGTTATTATATTCCAAATGTCTACATTTCTTCAGCATATCAAAAAAATCCTATTTTTTGGGAACCAGCAGTTAGCGTAATGGCTATGTCACTGGACTCCCACGCAGTCGACCGTGGTTCGCGTCCCGGACCCGGTGGCTTAAAACTCACACCGGGCGCGTGTGTGTGCGTGCCCAAGATCCCGAGAGGAGAATAGAAGAGAAGGGATTGTGGTGTGACCATCCCCTCTGGGGGGTGATTTCTTGCTTTCTGTCTCTATGTCTCTGTCTGGCGAGCGCACGCGCCCTATAGCAAAAACCTCTCAAAACAAAATAATAAATATCCTATTTTTTTTTAGAGGTTTTTCCCTTAGGGTGCATGCTCTCTCCAGGCAAAGAGAGAGAGAGAGACAGACAGACAGACAGAGGGAAAGTGATAAATCACCCCTCCCCCCACAGGGGATGGTCATCTTGCAATCCCTTCTCCTATATTTTCCTCCCAGGATCTTGGGCATGCACACACACATACTCAGCATGATTTCAGGCCACCAAATCTGGGACTTGAACCATGGTTGGCCAAGTGGGAGTTCAGCAATGTAACTGCTACACTCTGTGCTGGTCCCCAAAAACCCATTTGTTAATATCACTACCAGCCTCGACAGAAAAATCCCTAAGTACTGGGAAGCCATAAAGATCAAGGCAGCAGATCCAAATTTCCAAAATCTAATTTTTGCCTAAAAACTACTTGAATTTTACTTTTGGCAAAGAAAACTTTCAGTTTTTTTTCCTTGAAATGATAGCCTTATTTTATTTTCAAGAAAACATCTGCCAAATGTGTTAAGTCTAAATAACCATAGTTTGTCTGTCAGTCTTTTTTTTTTCCCCAAGTAAAAATGAATTCCCTTGCAAATAGGGGCTGGTTCAGCTTGCACTCAAAATAATTACAGGAATACTTTTCCTTGAGATAACTGTAGTTATTTTTGTGACAGAAAAATGTGTTTTGTGTATATTACTGGTTGACTCACAAAATACTAAAAGACTTATATCTCAAGGACAGAGAATTAATAAAATTAATAAATTCAACTAGTTCATCAAACATCTTTTTAAGTATAACTAATACTTTTTTCCCATAAGTGTCTGGGTGAAGAATACAATGCTATACATTGGTGTCAAGGCCTTGGTTTATACTAAGGAGTCAGTAGCTTTACTATGTACTATTTTTGGAACGTCGATCAACTATTAACACAGTGAAAGGGGTAAATAATGCTTAGTATAATTTTGATAACACAGTTTACCTTTGGACTCCCCCTTCCCCCCAAATACCTGAACAGCTATGTTTTTTTAATATTTATTGTTATAACCAACATAGATCACTCATCAAAGTTCTGTCAGATATCTTATTCTCTGGGATACAGAGAAATTTTCTAAATCCACAGAAAAGCAATAACACATGTGACAATGGTTATTCTTTTAAATTTAACCAACTGAAAGTATTTGCAAATATCCTATATAGTCCATACCAAAATCTGCAAGCTTTAATTCTCCTTTTTCATTAATGAGAAGGTTTTGTGGTTTCAAGTCTCGATGTAATACCTTTCTTCGGTGGCAATATGCTAAACCACGTAGAATTTGGTATAAAAACAGCTAGAGATACAAAGAAATAAAAATCAGTCTTACATATAATGAGATATACTTTAGTAAGAGCCTAAATTATGGTAAACAGAAAAGCACTGGCCTAAAATAGTCAAAGGAAAAAAAAAAGTAATCACATCCTTAAGTACAATTCCTTTTCCTTATACAGTGGTTTTCTGAATTTTATAGTTATTTTAATGTTATTTGAAGCATCTACCTATTTGTAAAATCTAACTATTTATGAAAATAAAATGTAAAAATAAAGCTTCATTTTATTAGTTCATTTATTATAGAAAATGACTTAATATGTTATTTTAACATTTAAGATGTTAAAATAAACATATCCTCATAAACTTAAAAACCTACTAAAGCTTGTAGTTTGAGTATGAAATTCTGGCAAAACAACCAACCAACCCCTCCTACCCACCCACCCCCAAAAACCTGAACTGGGACACTGCCTTAAAATAAGGCATCAGAATTGGTGGTTTTATAAAAAGTCTGAGGTTTCAAAGAGAATGGTGCTGCATAGCTCTGGCAAATTACTTGCTATAAAAATAACCTAAACCAGCTTCTATCACCCACCTCCTGGGTACTTCTCTTTCAGCACCTCCTACTCAGCCTTCAAAATCTGCTGTGATTCAGAAAGGGACATTAGCACTGTGGTGCTCTGAATGACTCTGAATAAAGCAATTTCTATCAGGCTAATGGTAGAGTTTTTGTTGTGGATTTTGGTGGAAAGAAAGATGTGAAACATAGATTCTGTGGGTTAACAAAACAGAACCTCAAGTATGGAGGATTTGAGAGTATACCTTCAGTTCGCTTATATGAGAAAAACAGCACAGCAACACTAAGAATAAGTCCAGGCAGCAGGTGAACAACAGGCCTGAATAAATTCTAGGCAGCGCTCTGTTTTAAAAACTCTAAAATTACTATCTCAATATATTCCTGTTACATTTTATGTTTGTAAACTACAAAGGCAATTTAAACAAATAAAAATAAAATGCTTTTCAAATTAACCTAGCTAGGCAGACCTGACTTAAAAGGTATAAACTTCTTGAATCTTTGTCAGGGTATGATAATTAAGAAGCATATTTTCTTTCCAAATTATTATTAATATAAAATAAAGGGGGGAAAATAATAACCGCAAACAAAAAAAAATAAATGACTTTCACAATACCTTGTGACACAAAATGTACAATATGAAAACAATCTTCATAGGATGTATATGGAAGTACAGTTAAAGCCTTATTTTACATTTCTTAGCAAATGTGTTACCTTATCCATATGTTCTAAACTGTCTTTTAGTAACAGAAACTGGCTCTCTTTTATATGCACCAAACTTACTATTTAAAAAAAAGAAAAAAAAAACAAAAACGAAGTTCAAAGTTACTATCTACTAATTTAGAAATGTCTCAAACACACAGCTGGGACAACCTATTTCCAGAGCAGGTTCTCAAACTGTTGACTAAGTCTGAATAAATAAATCTCTGCTAAATTTGGTGTATACCACTAAGGTCACAGAAACCTACTGTAAGAATACAAACTATTTCAAATAATTTTAGTCAATAACTTTTGGGTTTCGCTTGGCATTAATTATTACAGCAAACTTTCCCAGCATCACTAGGAATTTATATATATATGAAAACAAAATGACCTTATATTTTTTCCTCTTGACAACACAGATACATATTTCCAGAATAGTGCTCCCCATATCTGTAAACTTCTGGCCTTACCCACTAGATTAATTATTGTTGTTTTACAATTAAATACAATTTAAAATAATAGGGGGGTTCTCCACCCTTCAAAGCTCTTTGCTTTGTATTTGTTTTAAACATTTTTTTAAAAAGCAAAATATACCTCTGAATATATTCTATATCGAGGAGAATTGGTTGTCTTATGAAAGGAAAGATCAAAAGCAAGTTTTAGGACTTTAAAAAAATGAAGTAGGGGAACCAGCAGTTAGCGTAATGGCTATGTCGCTGGACTCCCACGTAGTCGACCGCGGTTCGCGTCTCGGACCCGGTGGCTTACAACTCACGCCGGGCGCGTGTGCGTGCGTGCCCAAGATCCCGAGAGGAGAATGGAGGAGAAGGGATTGCGGCGTGACCATCCCCCCTGGGGAGTGATTTCTCACTTTCTGTCTCTATGTCTCTGTCTGTCTGGCGAGCGCACGCGCCCTATAGCGAAAAAGAAAAAAAAAAAAAACCTCTCCAAAAAAAAAAAAAAAAAAAAAGAAGTAGTTCTACAAAAAATGTCAGAGCCTTAAAAAGCTTCAGTATAGTAAACAGGTTCTGAGTAAATATGTTCAGAGGACAAAAACCTATTTAAAATGCTAAGTAGAAAATTATGAAGAGTAATTATGATGTTGGTGTATTTCATGATGTAATACAGTTCACTTATGCTTTAAAGAAAATTAAAAACTGTACACTGAAACATACCTTAGCATTGTGCATACTCATGATGTTTCCACAGTCATCCATATACTGTTTCAGGTCTTTATCCTATAAAAACAGCACCTTACTATGTGATAAGTGGTTTTCAGTTAACAGTTTCACTTAACAGTTTTTAATTTATACAAATAAGTTGTTTTCCAAGGAAAGATATTAGATGCTCCATACACATAGCTTAATTAAACATCAATAACTAAACAATAACGTCCCTAGGGCTATTAAAAAGTCCAACTAGCTATGCTTTATTAAAGCAAAATTACATACTGAATTTTGATTAAATGCTTACCAGATATTCGAAGACTAGAGTCAAAGATTTATCTGTGTGAACAATGTCATGTAAGGTTACTATGTTTGCATGTTTTAGATCCTTTAATAGTGAAACTGCAAAACAGTAAAGAAAGGCAAATATTTAGTCAATGGTAGCCCATCTTTATAAAAACCTGAAAATATGAACTGATTGAATACATTTTCTAATGTTTAAAACAATTCACCAAGGGCACTGGCTGAAGACATTTTAATGATACCCATTTATTCTTCCCTGATTTTCTTTTTTTTAATTGCTAAAGGTCAGGTACTCTAGCTGGGGAGAGGGGGGGAGAGAGAGAGAGAGAGAGAGAGAGAGAACCCCCAGTCACGCTGCAATCCCCACCCTGTCAGAATCTAGGGCACATCCTCAGTGTACTTCTCCAGCCAGGATGTAAACAGTAGTTGGCCGTGTGGGATCTGGCTCCCTTAACCACTAGGCTATTGGGCTCACTCAATTTTTTTTCCTTTTATGGTTCTGGATTTGATATAACAATACTTAAAATTTTCTCCTATATTACAATGCTCTTTACATCATCTTCTTTGCTCTTTCTTTTTTAATTTCGTTTTTTGAAACTTTATAATTTAGATATGAAATGCAAGGTGATTTTTCTCCCCTCTAAATATCCATTGAGTTGTCTCAAATCATTTTCTGAATAATCCATCATTTCTTTATAAGATAACATAAATGCTTTACATGCTGTTTGTCTTTTATGTTCATTTCTTATTTGTAATTTATTTAATTTATAGTAGCTCTGCTCCCTGTGTGCCAATATATAACATTTCCCAGGCTGGCTCTATGGCTTAATGGTTAAGGGAGCCAAATCCCACACAGTCTACTGTGTGGTTCAAATCCTAGACTCAGCAGCTTGAAAATTATGCCAGGCACATATGCGTGCATGCCCCCAAATCCCTCCAAAATGGAGAAATGGAGAAGGGATGGCAGCATGACCACTTCCTACCAGAAGTGTTTTCTTCCTCTCCCTCGGCCTCTGTCCCTCCCCTGTCTTTCGCTGGTGAGCACACACACCTTCTGGCAAAAACAGAACAAAAAGAAAAAAAAAAAAAACTCTACATGAAATATTTGTCCATGATAGTCATTTTTAATGACTTCACAGTATTTCACTATAAGTTATATAAAAATAAATTAATTCCTTTCTGTTAAATATTTTGGTTTTAGAGATTAACTTTTTAAAGCCCTAATTATACTGCTCTCTGTTGTTTCTATATCTGAATTCTTTTTCACTTATAAAAAGTAAGTTCTATTATATGGCTTTGGTTTTAAAGTGTTCTATAATATAAATATTATACCTTCTCTTATAGCTGTGCAGGGTGCACCTTCTTCATGTTCCAATCGAATCTCTTTTAATGCCACCAAGTTCTCCGTCAATTTACTTCGTCCTTTATATACTGTTGCATATGTACCCTATAAAATGTATTTTCAAAGGAGACATCAAAAATATCATGACAGTCTATTTAATACCATCTATATAACATCCATAAAAAGCCCTTACTGAACTTCTAATGTCTAAGCATATGTTAAATTCCATCTAGCAAAGAAAATTCCACAATGACCGGTCTTAGTTTTTTTCTTTTCCAAAATTTATTGATTTCTTCCATAAGAGAAATAGAGCAAAAAAGAGAGAAATACAAGTACCCCCAACAGGGCCTCATATCTTGATACTCTAAACCTTTCCCAGCCAGCCAAGATCGCAGGTATGCATGTGCCTAGCATACATAAACCCAGGAGGAAACCAAACCCCTATCTTCCATGTGGCTTCCAGCATTGTCAAATGTTGCACTACCACAGTGGTTAGTGGCTGGGCCAGTCTTTGTCTATCTTAAATCAAGGAGGATTTCTGTTCTATACACACAGGTTCCATACTCTTACAACTCCAGAGAAAGCATAAAAACTAGGGAAAATATTTAATTTCTGTACTTTATTTCAGATTAACAGCTGGATTAAAAGCTTTAAAATCATACATGCATCACCTGCAATGGTATGTATAATGAAGGCCAGCAATCGAGCTTGTTAATTACAAATGTAATCAAGATACTATTTAAAATTTTACCCACATTTCCAGATTTTTCAGAATCTTTGTACACTAACTCTCCTTGAAAATATATACATATATATATTTTTCTTTTTCTATAGGAGATCTCTTTTATCATTGCCAGGAGAAGCCCTCAAACTCCCTTAAGGTTTCTCTATTAACTCTAATTATTATCATTATTATTTGGGGGAATTTTTTTGGTTCTTTCTCACCCTGGGAAGTAAACATTTTTTTTTTAAGAGAGATTTTGCTATAGGGTATATACACTCACTAGACAGACAGAGACAGACAAAGAGACAGAATGCGAGAAATCACCCCCCAGGGGGGATGGTCATGCTACAGTCCCTTCTACTCCATACTCAATTCAGAATTTTGGGCGCACACACGCACATGCGCCCTGCATGAGTTTTAAGTTGCTAGGTCTGGGACTTGAACCATGGTCGGCTATGTGGGAGTCCAGTGATGTAACCATTACACCAACTACTGGTCCTAGTAAGCTATTTTTCAAGTTAATAGCTCTACAGGTTGAGCATCCCTAATCTGAAAATCTGATCCAAAATGCTCCCGTACCCTAAACCTTTTTCGCATCGACATGACAGCCACGAGTGGAAAATTCCACACTTGACCTCATGTGACAGATCATAGTTAAAATGCTACAACAAAAAATACTGTATAAGATTACCTTCAGGTTACATGTATAAGGTACAGGAAATACAAATGAATTTTGTGTTTAGACTGGGTCCCATCTCCAAAATATCTCATTATGCATATGAAAATATTCTAAACTTGGCAACACTTCTGATCCCAAGCACTCTGGATAAGAGACACGTTGAACCTACAGTAGCAAGTATTAGGAAACCGAGAACTCCCTTAACCTTCACTGAAATACATTTCAATCATTAAAGGTAGTACTTAGGTTTTTCACAGTTTTGAACTCATGCAGTTTCTCATATGATAGTACAGACAGGACAACTCCAGGAGGCTAACTAACAAATAGATGCCTATTTTGTTACTATGAAAGCACAATACTTTATGCTTCAATAAAAGATTACAGGGTTATTAAAAAAAAAACTCATTTCCTTTCAAACTGATAGGATAATTCCAAGGATTGAAAGGTTTTATTTAAAGAACAAGATACAATTTTTAGATAATTGTGTTTACAGTTTTTGTTCCCTAAGCTGGCAAAAATGAACTAATAAAAGTTTAGATGATGAATAAGAAAAAAGTCTTATATTTTTCTTATTTTTGAAATATGCATTTACTTACCTCGCCAAGCTTTTCCAATTTGATGTAGGTTTCCATTTTTCCAAACCCAATTTCTGACTGAAAGTAAACAGTTACATATTTAGTACTTATTCTTAAATTTTGAATCCATCACTTCCTCAACTTCTGAAACTTTCCTAAGAATAGAAATATCTGATTATAATCAAATTGTTCAACAACTGTCAAAGTTTAACATATACTCAATGTTGGAACACCAAAGTGCACAATTAAAATTGTCAATCCATTTTTTTATATATATCATTTAACATTCTGCTATGAAAAACATTATAAGACCTGAACTTTTAAGATATCACAGATATTTTAAGATACTAAATAATTTATAAAAGATGACTGCTTGGGGGAACCAGCAGTTAGCGTAATGGCTATGTTGCTGGACTCCCACGTAGTCGACCGCGGTTCGCGTCTGGGACCCGGTGGCTTAAAACTCACGCCGGGCGTGTGTGCGTGCGTGCCCATGATCCCGAGAGGAGAATGGAGGAGAAGGGATTGCGCTGTATCCATCCCCCCTGGGGGGTGATTTCTCGCTTTCTGTCTCTATATCTCTCTCTGTCTGTCTGGCAAGCGCACGCGCCCTATAGCAAAAAACCTCTCCTCAAAAAAAATAAAATAAAATAAAATAAAAAAAGATGACTGCTTGACTTCCTTTTTAACAAAACAGTAATTTTTCCTTCATCAATCTTTGAATTCCCTCTAAAGACCTGCAAACAACAAAATACTATTTTCTTTAGGTTCTCCAATCAAAATGTAATGAAAAAGACAACTGAAAAATCACACTCTGCCATGGACTAGGAAAATACAAATACAAAAGAAGCAATATAAGTCAAATTTTGGCTGTAGAACAGAGGCTTTTGAAATAAGTTTTCAAGCCCTTTATATCTTGGGATTGCTTGCATATTTTGTATGGAGTTGATAAATGAGATAAACGGATATATAATGGAAACCCAATATTTAAAGACCAGGCTGGGCACGTTAGCCTGTAATCACAGCACCTGAGGAGAAGTGTGAATTCCAGAGCAACCTGGGCAACACTGCAAGACCAATCTCTACTGTCTTTATTAAAAAAAGAAATCTATAAATGAAAAACAGAACTAAAAAACTTAACAAAAGATTTAGAAAAAATGTTTTTAAAAAGGGAGAGGAACCAGCAGATGGCGTAATGGTTACGTCACTGGACTCACACGTAGTCAACCACGGTTCAAGTCCTGGCTTAAAAAATTTCTGACTTTCTGTCTCTCTGGTGAGTCCACATGCCCTATAGCAAAATTCACCCTCCAAAAAAAAGATAAATAGAAAGCTAGAAACTAGGAGACAAAAATAGAAAAAAGTAAACACATAAAAGAAAAAAATTTATCTTAAAATTGCTTTCTAGTACTGTTTTGTAGATGACAGAAAAAGCAGTAACCTAAAAATTCATTTCTTGTGAGACCAGCAGATGGCATAATGGTTAAGTTGCTGGACCACATGGTCAACTGCAGTTCAAGTCCTGACCCAGAAGCTTGAAACTCATGCCAGACATATGTGCGTGTGTGTCCAAAATCCTAAGAGGAGAGTAGAGGAGAAGGGACTGTGGTGTGGCCATCTCCCCAGGGGTGATTTCTCACTTTCTGTCTCTGTCTTTCTGGCAAGCCCATGTGCCCTACAGCAAAAATCTCTCTCTTAAAAAAAAAAAAAAAAAAAAAAATTAAATTAAATTCTTGCTTAGAATGGTGCCAATACCCTTAAATAAAAAGCTAGGAAATTATGTTCTTTCATATGTAATATCGGTTCTCAAAGGTATATGAACTACACTGGGCTGTTAAAAACTGTGTTTTAGTTAACACTAGAGGTCTGACATGCAAGTTTTCTGGAGCTACAGGATGAAATAAAAGTGACACTTGATGATTAGACTTGGCATCATTAACTACTCTTGACAATAGGATAAACTGTCCAAAGTCAAATGACCGAAAATAGCAGAGGTCCCTCAAAGGAATTGTTTTTAGCCTTTTATTACAATGATAATCTATCATGTTAAAAGTCATGTGGAAAACTGTATGTCCAATAATACTTAATTCAATTTTAGTAAACTAAAAGTTTGATTACAAGTGTTATTATTAAATGTTTGAAAAATTATTTCTTTTTATACTCTTTACCAGTTTTTTTCTACACTTGGTGTTTACCAAAAAAATTTTTAAAAATGAAGTTTTAGAACCATTATCCACTATCCACCCACATATTATATATGACTCAGTATTAAGTCCTTGCTTTCTACTACCAATAACTATGCAGAACAATGAAATAAAACTATAAGAGATAACATTTTCCAAATACAAGCGAGGTTTTTAATTCAGTATAGGCAAACAGCACATTACCTGGCACATGAAAGCCTAAATCTGAATGATCTTTTAGTTTATTTAAGCTTTGTATAGTCCATTTACATATGATCTCAACTTATTTGTTAAAAAAGGCTAATAGCCACACTAGAACATCTTTATTTCTGATACCTATATCTGGAATTCAGGTGCTTAAATTCACAAATATGAAGTCACTGCAGTTTAGCCAGGAATCCTGGGTCTTGTGTTATCTTTTACGGCAGAAAGAACTATATTAAGAATGAATGGAAACTAGCATGAACAAACCAATGACTATCCCTGAAAAAAAATTTCAAAATGTCATCATCTGTAACAAATGAGAAGCACATGGGAAAATATGACTGTGAGCTAGAAAGTTTTTCTTTTTTTATCAGAGTAGGGAAATTTTCTTTCATCTTTTTATCTTAAATAAATATACAAGTATTCCCTTAAAATATCAAATATACTTTGGTCCAATGGGGACTATGACAAAATTACTGAGCTTTGCTTTAAAGATTAGGTAAGTAGACTACAGATTAAAGATTGTAAAAATGAAAATGTTTTAAGACATTGCTATATCTTATCAAGTATATATAGAATAGCCGCAAGAGAGGCATCAAAACTTTAACATTATAAAGCATCACTTTTCAGAGAATGAAATTTAGTGACGACATTAGAGTTTGATGAAAGAAGCTCTTTTCCTTTTGAAAAAAAGAAAGTAAATATGGTACAGTGGTTTCTTTTTATCTACAGTTCCGCTCTCAGCAGTTTCAATTACCTGCGGTCAATCTCGGACTGAAAGGCTGAGCACAGTACAGTAAGATATTTCAAGAGAAAGAGAGAAATGACATTCATGTAAACTTTATTATTACAGTCTATTGTTATAAACATTCTAATTCACTGCTTGTCTTCACTGTACCTAATTTACAAATTACACTTTATCATAGGTATATATGTATAGGAAAAAAACTGCAGAGTATCAAATTCTATATAATGTGTTTCAGGCACCCACTGGGGGTCTTGAAATGCATTCTCACAGATTAAGGGTGACTACTGTACTATAACGATGAAGTGAAATTTGAATAATCAGTCTACAAGATAAACAGCACTACTGAATTCCACCCACGCAGGGGAGAGAATTCAGATAAAAGGCACAATTAAATCAACTAAATTGGTTGTCAGATTCTAATTCAAAGATAAAATATACCCCACCCCACATTCCAACCTTAAGGATTTAATGATTACATCCAAAGAGTATTCACTGAATCTTTAAATGGAATTTTTAGAAAATTTTGCTTGCATTTTGATCTGCTGAATATGACAAGATTAACAATAGACATAATGCCTAGCTTGTTGACATGCTCTCCTACAGAAATTATTCAGAGGACAGAGGACAAAGCTCATTTATTCAGCATCTACCAAGCACAATGCTAGGTGCTGGGGACACAGTGAAGAAGACAGACACGATTCCTGCTTTCAGGAGGTCATAATCTAGACTGAGTTTTGACTTAAATTTTTTTAGAATACATTTTAAAAGTTGAAAAGTTTATCAGAGTTAGACATAATAGCAAAAGAAACAGTAATAATGAGATTTTTATTTTAATACAATATATAAACTACATTAATTCTGGTTTTTAGACAAATGAAGATCACTTTTTTCCTGACACTTCATAGTAAGGAAATGGATGACTTTTTTGGCAGCCTCAGGCAAAGTCCTGTTCAGATGGGTCTTACAGCACAAACACATGAAAATTTGAAAAAGTAAAGGATAAATACATATTTTATATACATATAATAAATTATAACATAATAGTCTTCCTATAATTCAGTGAAACTTATAAGTGGTATTGAGAATCATGGAGATGTCTTCATTTGGGGTCTGGCCACATCATTACTAGATCACTGCTGTAAAGACAGAGAAACACATGGGACCAGCAGTTAGTGTAATGGCTATGTCGCCGAACTCCCATGTAGCCGACCACAGTTTGAGTCTCAGACCCGGTGACTTAAAACTCATGCTGGGTGCGTGTGCGTGCGTGCCCAAGATCCCAAGAGGAGAATGGAGGAGAAGGGACTGCGGCATGGCCATCCCCCCTGGAGGGTGATTTCTCACTTTCTATCTGTCTTTCTCTGTCTGTCTGGCGAGCGCACACGCACCCTATAGCAAAAAAAACTCTCCAAAAAAAAAAAAAGAGAGAGAAACACGTGAGGGATGAAGTTCTAACAGACCTTTGAAACAATGAGGTATGTGCAGAGGCTCTATAGGTGCATTTTAAAAATCAGAACGCACTGGGGGCAGAAGGAGGACTTTTGCAAACATTCATTTCCTTCTCTGTGAGAATTACAGTTACTGACTGAAATGTGCCTTATCTCTTAGGAATGCAGGGGACAGAAACGTGATTGAGAACCTATACTCTATTTGGTCATTCTGTCAGGAAAATTGCTATTACCACCTTAATCCTGTAAATAATGTGTCAAAGGTAAACAGTGTGTAGACTGTCAAACTTATGTACCTACCTCAAAATAAAACTTATTATTTCTTGAGAGATCACAGGACTGGGTATTCTTTAGACATAAGGGTGGACTACATAGAATATATATTGGTAAAGCAAGGAATGAGGAATCCAAATACTCATTGTTTACAAAGGAATATATAGACTCTTAAAATGCATAAAACTGGGACCAGCAGTTAGCATAATGGCTATGTCGCTGAACTCCCATGTAGCCGACTGCGGTTTGAGTCCCATTCCTGGTGGCTTAAACTCACACTGGGTGTGTGTGCGTGCATGCCCAAGATCCTGAGAGGAGAATGGAGTAGAAGGGATTGCGGCATGGCCATCCCCCCTGGGGGGTGATTTCTCGCTCGCTCGCTCGCTCTCTCTCTCTCTCTCTCTTGCCTTTCTGGCGAGTGCACGTGTCCTATAGCAAAAAGCTCTCCAAAAAAATGCATAAAACTGATCATTTTAATATAGTGAGGAAAGTTTTCAAATATAGACTTTCATCCTAATTAAGTTGCACTTAGTCTCACCAAACATCCACTGCTATGCCATCATGGTGAGTGCAACGAAGCTCTTATGAACCTTGACCATCTACATATAGGCGTCCCCACTAATACTTAACCAAGTATGTTATAAGAGCTAGAACATTCCATTTATTTTTAACCATACATGAATATTAAGCAGCACTTCACCAATCCAATATCCAACATATCTAATGTGAGATTATAATGACTAAATGTCATATGGTGTCTATCCTGGATAAGATCCTGAGGTAGAAAAGGGCATTAGCGGGCCAGCAGATGACATAGTGGTTACATCCCTGGACTCCCACATGGCTAACCATGGTAGTGGTCCCAGACCCGGTGGCTTGAAAATCTGGTCTGGCAAGCACAGGCCCAACCAAGATCCTGGGAGGAGAATGGAGGAGAAGGAACTACCGTGTGGCCATACCCAGCAAGCGCATGTGCCCTAAGGCAAAAAACCTCTCAAAAGAAGAAGAAGAAGAAGAGGAGGAGGAGGAGGAGGAAGAAGAGGAAGAGGAGGAAGAGGAAGAGGAAGAAGAAGAAGAAGAAGAAGAAGAAGAAGAAGAAGAAGAAGAAGAGGGAATTAGCAAAGACTAATAAGCCTATATAAAGCAAGGAATTGTCCACAGTGATTTTATCTGTGTTGGTTCCTTAGCTGTTAAAATGTATTAAAGTAATTTAAAAATGCTAATAATAGAGGTAATTGAACATGTGGTATATGGGAACTCTATGTCATCTTTGTAACTTTTTCTGTAAATCAACTACTTTAAATAAAAAGTCGATGGCAAGGACTAAGTTAAAGGAGCTAGAACTACACAAGGGTATATAGGAATAAAGATATTCTAAGCGTTGTGAGAAAACGGAATAGGAAACAGGGCAATGCCTCAGTGTTAAAAAAAAAAAAAGATGAAAGAGAATGAAGATTCATGCATGGATTTCCATGTGTGTTATGCAGAAAATGAAAGAGTCTGGGTAATGGCTTTTCTTGCCTTTATCGTACAGGAGGAAGCTCATCTGCTTAGAGAAAGAGGGGGAGAGTTAAACTGAGAAAGTGGACAGCCAGGCAATACTGAGGGTGCACTTGAGGTTTGGGGTTAGTGGGTTCACGGTAGTCAGTCAGTTAGTCAGTTCACACGGTCAGTCCTTCTGTGTGACTTTTTCCAACAAAAATGAATTCTGTGACTTTCTTTTTCTCAACCAAAATTTTATTTGGTTTATTTGTATTACTCCATTTATTATACCTTGCTATCAGAAAATATGAACACTTACTGAGTTTTGTCTTTTTAAAAAGACGCAGCTAAAATTTTATCTTGAACAATTTTTTTTTACATAAAGTATATTATCCATGAAAACATGAGCTCTAATACATGTGAAGAATATTTTTATTTTCCTATCTTCTTTCCATCCATCCCTAACCTTCACCCTTCTTCATACCTAGGATTCAGATTTCTATTCTGAAGAACTGACCTCCTTGAAAACAGTATTACTTTTTAGGTATATGAGAAATATATTCCTTATGAAAATATGAATTTAAATGTATGTAAAAAATCATTTTCTCTTCCTCAATTCCTTTCCATTCATTCTTAACCTTCACGTGGCCACCCTCAACCACCTGATTTCAAATACAAGCCTAGGGTAACACATTTTTTTTTGAAGAATAATTTTCTAATATATTTCAAAACAAAATGTGCTTTAGTAAAGTAGACAAATAATGAAAGGAATGTACTAATGGAAACCAAACCATGGTTGGCAAAATTAATCTGAAATTCGAGTAGGAACATTCAACCATAATGAAAACCCCAGCCCCAACTGCACTGTGCACAGGAAATGCCCATACTTGGAAGGCTGAAATCTGCATGGGAGGCCCAGGTTTGGTTTCGGGGCAGAGCCGAACATGTCAGGTGTGGGTACGCGTGCTTGTCAATGCTCACTAACTGGAAGGCTGGAACAAAAGGATTGGGACACTATGAAACCCTGACAAAAATGCCTATTTTAAAAAAAATTTTCCCATAGAGTGCATCCATTTGCTAGAGAGGGACAGTGAAAATGAGAAATCACTGCCCCCCCAAATACCTATCTTTAGCTCCCTTTCTTTCTCTCTCATAAAGCCAAAGAGCAAAACAAAACAAAACAAAAAGCCTCCGATCATTTACCATACATTAGAGGGCACCATTTTCCTTAATTTCATACAGACTGCAAAATATAGCTCTTAAATGACAGCTTTAAGAATTACACTCTATGGCAGAAACTGAAAGGCTGGAAGTTATAAGAGCATGGCGAGCAGCTGCGGACACCAGTGACAGAGTGGGAGGAGGGTGGACAATGGCGAGGCAGGGAAGGAA
The DNA here is from genome assembly GCA_026018925.1 of Tupaia tana. NCBI lineage: Eukaryota > Metazoa > Chordata > Mammalia > Scandentia > Tupaiidae > Tupaia > Tupaia tana. Next base: position 200,715,714 of record JAKSZU010000006.1, read on the forward strand.
TCAACGGGGTAAAAAAAGAAAAACACTGAACGGATACGAAAATGAGAAATGAACTGTTGATGATAATATGCATGTGAATACCTTTGAATGGACTAATATGCAGTCTATTCATGCTGAGAAAGTTCATTTTGTATGCTGTAAGGATGCACAGTAATTAAGTGTAAAAAAAATAAAAATAACTACACAGTGATTATAGCGTACTTTTACTGTCAACATACATAATTCTAAAATTTATTCTAATACCAATCTTTGATAAAAATTGGTACCCCAAAATTCCTACATACCAGATTATTTGTAAGACATATAACTGACAAAGGTGTTTTTTATAAGATGTATAATGAATTCCTATAAATCAAACACCCAAGAGAAAATAAACAATTCACTTGGGTAGTTAATTAACAAAAGAGGATATATAAATGATCAGTAACTATATTAAAAAGCGTTCAACTTCGTAATCAGAGAAACACAAAATAAAACCAAGAGAGACTGCTACTCACTCACCAGAAAAGTTAAAATTAAAAAAAAAAAGTCAGTATCAAAAGGTAGCAAGGAGAGCAACCAGAACACTGGTGATAGTATAAATTCGCACAACCACTTTTAAAAACAATTTCATGGTACCTAGGTAGGCTGAACATATGCATATAATATAATCAAGCAATTCCAATCTTAGGTACGCACCTAACAGAAATGCTTTCATGTGTTAACCAACAAGATGCACAGGAATGGTAATAGAAGCACTATTTGGGAAGCCAGCAGATGGCGTGGTGGTTAAGGTGCTAGACTCCCAGATGGCCGACCGCAGTTCAAATCCCAGACTTGGTGGTTTGCTTTCTCTCTCTCTCTCTCTCTCTCGCTCTCTCTCGCTCTGTCTCTCTCTGGTCAAATTAAAATAAATAAATAAATAGGAACCAGCAGTGGGCGTAATGGCTATGTCGCTGGTCTCCCATGTAGTCAACAGCGGTTCAACTGCTGGATCTGGTGGCTTAAACTCACCCTGGGCGTGTGTGCATGCGTGCCCAAGATCCCGAGAGGAGAATGGAGGAGAAGGGATTGCAGCATGGCCATCCCCCCTAGAGGGTGATTTTTTGCTTTCTGTCTTTCTGGTGAGCACACACACTCTATAGCAAAAAACTCTCCAAAATAAATGAATAAATAAAGTTAAATAAAATAATGCTTAAAAAAAGGCAGCACTATTTGGTTAGCCAAAATTTGAGAACAATTCAAATGCCCCCTAGAGTATAGTATACAAGTAAAATAGAACACCATGCAACAACGAGGACAAGTGAACTTTAAGTACATACAACAAACAGATGAAAGTCACAAATATAACACTGAGCCAAAGACGCAAAGCACAAACACAATACATACTGTATACTTCCATACACACTGGAATACATATTGTGTCATATACGTAAACTTTGTATAAATATGCATTTCTATATATTTGTATAAAATATATTAATATATTCAAAATTATAAAACTCAAAAGTTTAAATAAGAAGTAAATAGAAAAAACATTAAATGTTTTTTGTTTGTTTGTTTGTTTGTTTGTTTGTTTTTTTAAGAGAGGTTTTCGCTATAGGGCGCGTGCGCTCGCCAGACAGAGAGAGACATAGAGACAGAAAGCGAGAAATCACCCCCCGGGGGGATGGTCACACCGCAATCCCTTCTCCTCCATTCTCCTCTTGGGATCTTGGGCACACACGCACACGCGCCCGGCGTGAGTTTTAAGCCACCAGGTCCGGGACGCGAACCGCGGTCAACTATGTGGGAGTCCAGTGACATAACCATTACGCTAACTGCTGGTTCCCAACATTAAATGTTTTAATAATAAGTAAGGACATGTTTGTGAGAGAAGAAAAAACTGGTTAGATATTAAATTTGTTATAAAAATAATATAATCAAAATAGTGTACTATGGGTAAAACTTATATTTGGCATTAGAAGGCAGGGATGATGGTAGCACAAGGGGGTTTCTGGGATTTTTGAAATTTTCCTTTATCAATCCGGGTGCCAGTTACACAGGTAAATTTTAATACTGCAAAAATTCTTTGAGCTGTATAATAATGGTTTGTGTACTTCTCTGTATATCTGATATATATTAACACATGTTTCTATATCTAGTGATAACTACATATCCAGAACATATTCTGTATACTTACCATTTATTGATAAAATTTACTAAAAATAAAATACAACATAGCTGAAATCCTATTCCAATATGCTTAAATACATCTTAAAGGTTAACCCTTAAGAATAGAAAATGATAAAATCTACAAGAAATAAAACTTAGCTATGTGAAAGTTAAATATAAAAATGAATTTTAAATGGTTTCACCCAGAAAATCAAACAAGCAGGAATGATATTGTAGATTTAAGAAGACCAAAAACTTACTAAGGAAGCTCTACGAGACCTTCGGCTCATTGGTTGATCAAACGGTGGACTATTTATCTGCAACTTTTCAAGATATCCATCAGGTATTCTGATATCTGCAGGTAGGGATAACCGCTTATTTAAATCCTTTATAAAAAGAAAAAAAAGAAAAAGAGAAATTAAGTAATCAAAAGTAGAAAAGCATATTTGACTTTTGAATTCACAAGCTCTAATACATTATCTCTTAGTAATAAGAAATGTAAAGTGTGGGTGGTGGTTGAAGCTCTGGACTCCCACATGGACCACTGCAGTCCACTCCTACATGGACCACCTGGGACTGATGGCTTGCTTTCTTACTTTCCCTTTCTCTCTCTTTCTCTGGTGAGCACAGATGCTCTATAGCAAAAGTAAATAATAATAATAATAATATTAATAATAAAAGTAATAATAGATAGGGACCAGCAGATGGTGTAATGGTTATGTCGCTGGACTCCCACATAGTCGACCACGGTTAAAGTCCTGGACCCAGTGGCTTAAAACTCAAGCTGGGTACATGTGTGCCGTGTGCCCCAAATCCTGAGAATGGAGGAGAAAGGATTACAGCATGGCCAACCCTCCTGGGAGGTGATTTCTTGCATTCTGTCTCTTTCTGTTTCTCTGATGAGTACACATGCCTAACAGCAAAAAACCTCTCTCTAAAAACAATAATAGTAATAATAGATAAAATAATTTAAAAAATGTTAACTATAAAGCCGTATTACAGCTGTAAACTCACCTACATTGACTATATATACTATATCAAGAGCAGAAATATTTATTGTAAGCCAAGGTATATAATGCACAGTAATATCGTGGAAATGGTACTTTGTGACCCTGATTATTTCTGAGTCCTCTCATTAGGAAATTCAGAAATTATTATACCATATAGTACAACTGAGCAAAGACGACCACAGTGTGTGATCACCAGTTTATATAACTAAGTAGATACTGTATGATTTTCTATGTAAAATAATTGCTATGTTAATAAAAAGAAGTAGGGACCAGCAGATGGTGTTAATGGTTACGTTGCTGGACTCTCACGTAGCTGACCGTGGTTTGAGTCCCGGACCTGTCAGCTTAAAACTTACACCAGGCACTTGTGCATGCATGCCCAAGGTCTCAAGAGAAGAATGGAAGAGAAGGGATTGTGCCATGGCCATTTTCTGTCTTTCTGTCTCTGTCTCTCCAGTGAGTGCACACACCCTATAGCAAAAATCTCTATTAAAACAAACAAAAAACAGAAGAAGTAAACGTTTTCTAGTTCACTTAAAGAATATGAGATATTAGAAACCTGAAAGGTAACTTTGTCTATACCATCATGTTAAGAAATATAGATCCTGCCCCAACTGCAGCAGTGTGTTGGTAGACACTACTGTTCAATAGGCTGAGGCCACCTGGGAGGCCTGGGTTTGATTTCCTGCACCCTCTTCGAAGCTGGGTGTGGCAGCATGTGCCTGCAGTCCCAGCCACTTCGTAGGCTACCACAGGAGGACCATGAACTCACAGCCACCTTGGGCAACACAGTGAGGCTCTATCTTTAAAAAAGAAAAACTAAATAAATATAAATCCTATATAAAGAAATCCATCCTATTCAAAATAGTAATCATGAGGCCAGCAGGTGGCATAGTGGTTAAATCTAGTGGTACTGGATTCCAACATGGCCAAAGATGGTTTGGGTACCAGACGTGGCAGCTTGCTTTCTCACTTTCTCTCTCTCTCTCTCTCTCTCTCTCTCTCTCTTTCTCTGGTCAAATTTAAAAATAATAATAAATAATAATTCTTAAAAAACAGTAATCAAACTATAAAACAGCAGAGAGATAGATAGGAACTATATAAATGTTTATTGAAAGATGTAAGACTTAAGTACAGAAACAAACCAACTTTCTAAATGATAAGATAATAATTCTCCCCATGTTAATTTTATATAACCCCAAAGATAATCTAGTAAGATTATTCTCAGAACAAAATATATAAAATTTATCTAAAAGAAAACATCAAAAATATTTTTTAAATGTTCTACAATAATGTGTACATAGGGGAGGAATAAAGAAGTTTTTCCAAATACCAGAATATGCTACAGGACTGGCCCAATGGCCTAGTGGTGAAGGAGCTGGATATCACGTGATTATCAATGTTCAAATTCTGATCCCAGAGACTTGAAATACTTGTGAGGTATGTGTGCATGTGTGCCTCAAATCCCAACAGCATGGAGAAATGGAGAAGGAATTGTGGCATGACCATGCCCCCCTTTGGGGTGCTGCTTCTCTCTTTCTTCCTTCTGTCTCTCTGGTGAGCACATGTGCCCTCTGGTAAATTAAAATACATACACAGATTATAGAAAGAATATAATCTGGAGTGTGTGTCACCTTTGGGGACAAAAAATAAATAAATAAATAAAGCTCAATGGAAGAATGAGAAAGTCCAGAAATAGACTCTAATATTAAATAAAACTTTTATATACATGACTTTTTAAAAAAATCATAGACACACACACAGGGCTATTTTGTTATATTTTTTATGTAATTTTTATAGTAATATAGATACTAAGTTGATTCCAACAGCTGAAAATGTTTAATTATCAATTTGAAAACTGTAATTTTTAACTGATTCCCCCAGCAATCTTATTACAATGAAAATGTAATCAATCCTAATCATCATTGTCTCAAGAGCACTAAACAAAGTAATAATATTTTGATTTCAAAACATTTTTTGTTTTTTGGGGTTTTTTTTTTTGCAGAAAACTATTTTTAATCTATAGTATATATTAAAATAAGTCATCACCTTCTGTCCTCAAGATTATAACACAATATGACAAAGGAAAGAAAATGAATTCTTTACTCTTTTACATGGAGAAATAACTTGTATGTACTACAGAGATTAATAGGTCTACTAACAAACCACAAAAAAAATTATACCCATATTAAAAATATAAAGAAAGGAAAAGTTGATGCTTATTTATTTTGTATTTCCTAAAATTTGACATAATTATAGAAAATAAAATAGGAAGCACCCAGACAAATCTCAAAAATATGATTAAAATCACATTTTCTGCATCATTTTGGATTTCCAGAATTTTTGAAAATTCACTTTTCCCTAACAGGGAACTTAAACAGTGATTGAAAGAATGCAAACAATTAAAATTAACATAGTCTTACCTTGGGACAGTAATTAGAAAGAAGGAAACAGTCACAGACAATAATTCACTAATACAAACTCCTGAAAGTGTCATTTGCTTCCATGGAAATTTTCAAATGGCCATTGACTGTTTCATGTATGTGTATGTGTCTGTTTATATACACAAACACACACGTACAAGTGTATTACATTTTTAAATAGTTACCTCCATTGAGATCCGTCTATGTATCCGATTTCTGAGACAAACCCCTGTGGGTGACTGGACTTCATCAGATGATGTCCCAGAAGCTTGGTCACTCTCACCATCTGATCCCATTTTTAGATTTTCATGAACAATATCTAAATCACAAAGTGAGATATTATTTACCTTCAAAGAGATATATTATATCCTACTATATTCATGTTTATTATTCTACAGGTAAGATGGAGATAGCCAACATGTAAAAATCATCATATAAACATCTTTTACATTCGTAGTGAAGACAAAGTTAACACGGTTAACAGATAAAACATAGCTCAAATATCTTAAAAGATTAGTTAAAAAGTCTTTTCGCACATTCAGATTACTAAAATAAATAGTATTCAAGTTATCAATAGTTGAATAATGAAATATTACAGAGTGGAAATAACACCTTAGACAGTCAGTTCTCTCATTTTCCAGACCTGGAAACTGAGACTTAAAATGTTAAATGATTTCAAAAAGTAACAGCTTGGAACAGAGCTGGAATAGAAATGACCTTTTTCCTCTAATGTAGTTCAGTATTCTTTGCATTGAATAATGTGCTATTGGGGTAGTCAGAAAAGTCATGACACATTTTTCTATGCAAAAAAATGCATAGCCTCAATAATTAGTACAGAATTATAGAAATAAGTTTATCACCACCAAAAGCTCGAAAATGTATTGGGAGCAAAAACATATTCATATTATGTAAAGGTTGGCTATAGTATATGTTTAACAGAGATAAAAAGTTAAATGGAAATATGGGGCCACCAGGTAGCATGGTGGTTAAGGCACTAGACTCTCCTATGGCCAACCATAGTTCGAGTCTCAGACCTAAAGGCTTGAAAAATCATACCAGGTTCAAGTATGTGCATTCCGAAAGTCATAGGAGAATGGAGGAGAAAGGATTGTAGTGTGGCCATTCCCCCTGCGGGGGGTATTTCTCATTCACTCTCTCTCTCTCTCTCCAGCGAGCACATACTCCTTATGGGAAAAAAAAAATAATTAAACTGCAATAGAGGAGGGGGAGATTAATTCCATCTGGTCCAAATCTCAAAGAGGTACATACCTTTGAGACTTAAAGGGTAAAGGTTTAAAAAAACAAAAAAAAAAAAAAAAAAAAAACTGCCCTGTTACACAACTAATGCAAAGAAAGCTTATTAATCTTAGCCTGAATAAATACTTGAGTAACACTTGATATAATTAAGAAATTGTGTCATTAATAAACAAGTATAATTGTGACATGACTTTTGGTTGGTATTTTGGTTTCCATCAAGGCAAAAGTGAAACAATAAAGGCTTATATCAGAAATTCACTTAACCTGGGACCAGCAGTTAGCATAATGGCTATGTCGCTGGTCTCCCATGTAGTCAACCGCAGTTCGTGTCCCGGACCCGGTGACTTAAAAAACTCATGGCAGGTGCATGTGCGTGTGTGCCCAAGATCCCAAGAGGAGAATGGATTGCGGCATGGCCATCCCCCCGGGGGGTGATTTCTTGCTTTCTGTCTCTCTGTCTCTGTCTTTCTGGTGAGCGCACACGCCCTATAGCAAAAACCTCTCAAAAAAAAAAAAAAAAAAGAAAAAAAAAAAGAAATTCATTTACCCATTAGTGGAATAAGTGACTTCTTTGTTGAGTCAGATAACATTTTTTTAGACTCTGACTAACCTCAAGCTACCTGTATGATGTCACTGACTGGATAGTGTGGAAAAATTGTAAGATAGCACATCATTACAATGTATATGGACTACACAGATACAAAAGAATTAACTCCCACAGCATAGATACTATTAAAAAGTGGTATAACAATTAGGAAGTAATGACTTTTGAGTATTCACTACCTTTGCTTTAATTTAGCTTACTCAATTTTATGTAATTTGAAATGTAAGAGTAGCTACATTTACTAGCTTGTAAAATTTCTGAAAATTGAACGACCACCTCTCCTGAGTGTGAGCTGACTCCTGCACAAATTCCGTAATGGTGCACATCCATTCTGTACTTACTCAACTGTAAGCTCATATATTTATAGTGTAATGATAGCTATGTTGAACAACCAACTTCTGGAAAATTTAACAGGCATCTCTCATGAACCAGTGTGAGCCAACTCCCACACATCCATTCATTCTCTAGGCCTGCCCGTCTATTGCACAGGGATGAAGAATACAGACATTTCTCGCTAATAAAACCCCACTGAGGAAAAGCTCTCTCTCTCCAAATCAATGAAAAACATGAAGAAATCATTTTCCACAACCAGAGTACACAGATAATGCAAGTGGTAGAATAAAATCTGCTGGAACTTAAGTAAATATAATTTTTATTTTAGAGGTTTTTGCCTTAGGGTGAGTACAGTCACTAAAGAGAGACAGAGACAGTGAGAAGGAAAGTAAGAAATCACCCGCTAGAGTGGAAGGCCATGCCACAATCTCTGCTCTTCTCCTTCATTCTCCTCCTGAGATCCTGGGCATGCACACACCCAGTATGATTTTCAAGCCACTCGATCCAGGACTTGAACCATGGTCGGCCATGTGAGAGTCCAGCAATGTAACCACAATGCTATCTGCTGGCCCCAAATATAATATAAACTTTCTAGTGAGACTATAAAGCAGTTAAGCATTAATTATTTCAAAATTTAAGAGTAAGAGTAAGACACTATTGAAAAGGACAAAAAATGAACAAACAGAAAATAAACAGAAATTCCCAGATACACACTTTTTCTGGATATTTAACAACACAGGCGATAATTATATGGTAATCATTGCACTGGGCTATCATAAGATGATGATCTGCAGAGCTACTAAGGTATGACCCTATATCCTGCACCATCCTAAACCTCCATTCATCTTGAAACCCTGCATACATTTTTCACAACTTCATTTCCCTTCTCATGGACCAGTTATCAAATATTACTTCTCTGTAGTGTGAGCACTACTAACTTTCTAGAATCTTCCATCTTTCTGCTATTCCTTCTACTCAGCTCATTTATATCTGCCAAAGAGAAATTAAAAAATGAAGTTTGGCTGACTTCTGTGCAACTAAAACCTAAGCATGAGCATGACTAACAATCTAAAAGTTAAAAAATAATAGATCAATAACAAAATTACCTAATCTGCTTCCATTTCTGGGCATTGCCATGAAGGAGCCAAGGCTTCCTCCAATAACGCTGTGTGGTCTCCGCAACGGGGGCTTCTTGAAAGAGCCTGTGTACTGGTGGAGGAAGGAATGCATACTGTGAGATGTTGGAGGCCTGCCATTCTTCACAATGGGCTCTGTAGTCATGGTATCCAAAAATCATTCCATCATCAGCCCAAGATCCAGGATCACAAGAGAAGGATTGAGAAAGCGAGACAGAAAACAAAATGAAAAGTTAATAATAGAGCTCATCACATTTAACTTCACTTTTTGACTACCTATATAAAGTACAAAAATTTAAAAATAGAACAATTTCTGTGAAAAAGCATTTATAGAAAACAATATTTCAAATTGGTCTAATAACTATCCATTTCTTTTAACTGTAGTAAAACTACAAATAGAACTTACCAATTTTTTTTGGGGGGAGGAGAGATTTTTGCTATACGGAGCATGTGCTCACCACAAAGACAGAGAGAGATAGAAAGTGAGAAATCACCCCTCCCATGGGGGATGGCCACACCACAATCTCATCTCCTCCATTCTCCTCTCAGGATCTTAGGCATGCACACACACGCACCCAGCGTGAGTTTAAGCCACTGGGTACAGAACTCGAACTGCGGTCGACTACATGGGAGTCCAGCGACATAGCCATTATGCCAACTGTTGGTTCCGAACTTACAAATTTTTGATCTGTTTGTTTATTTTAATATATCTCCAGATTGTTTCCACACCACTCCAACACTTACTCACTACCTGGTATTACTGTGCCCTCACGACTAAGCGTGCTGTACAATATAAAAGACATGGTCTTCACCTAAAGGAATTTATATCCCTATTCACTGGACATTTAAAAATGTATGTCAATTAGTGAATAAAACAGAGGTAATTTAGCATACATCAGTATAGAGGTTCTGAATTTATTAGCCAAAATTAGGGTTGTTTTGTTTATGCCAGAGGGTGTGTGCTCTCACCAAAGAAATCAAGTGCAGAGATCAGTTTGAGACCACTGTTAGAGAAACAGAAAGGCGACAACTGCAGCTACAGGAGATAACTGTGAGGTGAACACTGTGCTAGGGAAAGGCCAGGGGGCCGAGCAGGGAGCAAATCCTTCGGCACTTTACACATCACCGTGACAGTCTGAATTTTATTTTGAGTTTAGGAGCAGTGTGATCTGATTCACGTTCCTAAATATCACTGTGGGGGGACAGAGGCAGTGGGAAGCGAGGGGGTGAGGATGACTGTGAACGGACAGCACAGGAGCGCCCCCCTCGTGGTGATGCAATAGTTCTTCCCTTGATCACAGTCCTGGGCACACAAATCGGCACAGATAAAATGACATAACGCTATACTATGCTCTAGGCTAACATCATTTGCTGGTTTGATCATTTTCTACAGTTAGGTAAGATGTAACTAATGGGGGAAATGTGAGAAAGGTACAAGTGGTTTTTCTGTAGTATCTTTGAACTTATAATTATTAAAAGTAAAGTTTTCTAGAGAAATCGCTTTGGTTGCTGCTGGAGAACAAAAACAAAACAAAAAAAACAGTAAAGGAGGAGACTACTGCAGTACCCTAAGCAACTAATGACGGTGGCCGATGAGGGTAGCTGTACTGCACACAGAAGCAGGGAAATTCAGGACATGTTGTGAGGGCAGAAGCAAGAGGCCAGCACACATAGCTACAAAATAACTCATACACTCCTCCCACCCAGCTTTTTGTTTTTTGAGAAATTTTTGCTATAGGGCACGTGTGCTCGCAAGAGATAGAAACATAAAGAAAGTCAGAAATCACCCCCCAGAAGGGATGGACACATCACAATCCCTTCTCTTCCATTCTCCTCTCAGGATCTTGGGCATGCACGTACACGCCCAGTGAGTTTTAAGCTACTGGATCCAGGACTCAAATAGCAGCTGACCATGTGGTAGTCCAGTGACTTAACCACGATGCCATCTGCTAGTCCAAATGGATAAACTCAGAAGAAATACTGTAACATTTCCAGATTTGACAGCAATTAACTGGTCAATAAGATAACGCTCTCTGGGACCAGCAGGTGGCGTGGTGGTTAAGGTGCTGGACACTCCCACATGGCCAACCATGGTTTGAGTCCCAGACCTGGTGGCTTGCTTTTTCACTTTCCCTCCCTCTCTTTCTCACTCTCTGTGTCTCTCTGTGGTCAAATTAAAATAAATGAATGGGTAAATAAAATTAAATAAATAATTCTTTAAAAAAAAAAGATAACACTCTGTAGTTTCAAAAGTAATGGAAACCTCAGACATTATTCTAAGTGAAATAAGCCAGACACAAAAGGACAAATACTATATGATTCCTTTTATTTAAAGTACCTAGAATAAGAAAACTCATAGAGGAACCAGCAGATGGCATAGTGGTTATGTTGCTAAATTCCCACATAGCTGACTGGATTGGGTTCAAGTCATGGACCCGGTGACTTCAAAATCAAGCCAGGCACATGTAAATGCATGCCCAAAATCCTAGGAAGAGAATGGAGAAGAGGGACTGCGGGGTCCCTCTTCTCCATTCTCAGGGGGACTCTCTCAGGGAGTGAGGTGGTGGTGATTTCTCACTTTCCCTCTCCTGTCTCTCATTCTCTCTCTGGTGAGCACATGCTACCTAAGGCAAAAATCTCTTTTAAAAAATTTCTTTAAAAAAAAAGAAAGAAAGTTCATAGAAACAAAAGTGTAATAGTGATTACCAGGTATTGGGGAAAGGAAAGGGAAGAATGTTGAGCTATTGTTTAATGAGTACAGTTTCAGTTTGAGATGATGAAAAAGTTAGAGATGGATAATTATGATGGTTGCGTAACAGTATAAATATACTTAATGCTGCTGAATTGTATATAACAAAATGGTAAATTTGATGTTATGTGTATTTTACCACAATTTTTTTTAAAGTGATGAAAATTTATATGAAAAGCTGTAGCTCTTTCTTACTCTTATAAAGTAACTGATTTCAAGTTAAGGATTTCCAATGAGTTTTAACACCACAACATGACATTCATTATGATTCCACTGAGAAATGTTACTTGGCATCTTACTCATTTAGATCGTCTAAATACATGAACTATATGACCAGAAACATGCAATTTCTTGACTAAACTCTTGGCCTGAACCATTTCCTGTTTCTAGTCCTGATCTTTTAAATACTACCACCAGACTGAACCTATTTCACAACCAACATATATATCCAGTGGAATTTGTACATTCAATTTCATGTTACTGGTAAGAATTAGCAATAATTATAGTACCCTATATTCATCCACTATGGTCAAAACCACTGTCAGTGCTGCCATTTGGTGTGTGAGAATAACAGGAGAAAAGAAGAAACCCAGGTATGAGACAAGAGCTCACAATACTCAAAACTGGAATTCACTGATTCCAAACAAAATAAATTGCTCTAGTCCAGACAGGACTATGGACAAGAAAATTAAATATCTGGTAAACCCAACCATTTCAATCTTTGATTTTGGGGGATACTTCTAATCCTACATAATTAGTAAAAGTGATTATTTTAGTTATTTTTTATATTTTCAGTGAACATTTATATACATGTAGTACATTTTATTAGCTGAAGAATTTAGTTGGTTCAAAGTCTCAAATAGTATATTTAAAATAAAATGATATTGCCTTTCTGTAATTGTGATCTATTCTCTCCTTCACATTTAAATGGTCAACTATTCTCTTCATTAAATTCAAAAATCTCAATGTAAATACAATAAACAATAACTCTGTGTTCTTCTGTTCCCTGGTAACCACTATTATACTTTCTGTTTCTATGAATTTTCTCATTCTAGACATTTCATATAAGAGAGAAAATAAGTTCAAGGCTAACTACTTAAAGACAAGATCTTGAAATATCAAAATATTCTGTGATAGACCTAAAATAGCATTAAAATTTTATGAAGCAAATTGAGCAGCCATGAGGAAAAGGTGTATCTTAGGTAAGCTGACTTTTTAATTGAGATAAAATTCACATAACACAAAATTAACCATTTTGAAGTGCACAATTCAGTGGCATTTAGCACATTTACGATGTTGTATGATCATTAACCTTATCTTGTTTCAAAATATTTTCATCACCCCCTAAAGGAGAACCCATATACATTAAGCAGTGACTCTCTGCTGCTTTCTATCACTCCTAGGAATCACTAATCTGCTTTTTGTCTCTGGATTTATTTACCTATGTTAGATATTTGATATAAATGGAATCAGAGAATATTCTGGATCTGGTTTCTATAAGTTTTCAAAGATCATTATCTATGTTGTAACATCAATCAGTACACTCTTTCTTTTTTTTTTTGGAGAGGTTTTTGCTATAGGGCGCGTGCGCTCGTCAGACAGACAGAGAGAGACAGAGAGAGAGAAAGCAAGAAATCACCCCCCGGGGGGGATGGCCACGCCACAATCCCTTCTCCTCCATTCTCCTCTCGGGATCTGGGGCACGCACGCACACGCGCCTGGCGTGAGTTTAAGCCACTGGGTCCGGGACTCAAACTACGGTCGACTACGTGGGAGTCTAGCGACATAGCCATTACGCTAACTGCTGGTCCCAGTACACTCTTTTTGATAGTTCAATAATATTTCATTCTGTGAGGGACCAGCAGTTGGCATAATGGCTGAAATATAATGTATCCTTACTCAAAAATTAGTGAATAATGAAAATATATAGGTGATAGAAGAATTTATCAGAGTTTGAGACCAAGTAGTATAACACTACTATAATAAGAGGAGAATATTCCATTAAGTAAGCAAAAAATTGTCTGTTTCCTAAGAAGGCAGGGAATGAGGCAGAGAAATAAGCAAAAGGAAGTTATTATGAATTTATCCAAAAAGTAAATTTACATCCCATTTATAAAGTAATAAAAAGGAGGAATCATCTCCCCCAATCTCCAATATTTACCATTATCCTTACTGCTGTTTTCTTCAATAGTCATTTGTTCAGCCAATTCAGACAATGATTCATCAATAGTCTGGCTTCCTCGAAGTGTGAGGGACAGTCTTCTCTTAAATTTTTTCATCCTAACAACTGAATGTGACTTGAAATGTCCTAAAAGAAAAGAATGAACACAAAATTAAAGTTATGAATATTTTACTGCTCAAGACAAATGTCATTTTGAGTTTAGTAGGCATCTTCAATTAGGGATATAATGAGGAAGTCTCATTTCTGCTAAACATCACAAAACCCAACCCCTTGTTTAAAAAGATCTACCTGCTTTGATTAATCCTATATTTATCTGGCATCAGAAGAGCAGGAATTCCATACAACTAACGAGTAAGACTTGAATTGTCATACCTAAATTTAGAAGGATTGAAAATTTTCTTAAATGTGCTTTCTGAAAACTAATAAAAATATCAATATTATTTTGAAGCTTAAGCTCCATCACTATAAATATCAGTCAGTACTGGAACCATTCACTGATATATTCAGATATAAACGGGGTGGAAGAGGTAAAAGGGGGAGGACATGAAATGGTATTTGACTCTTCATTAAACAGCACCAACAAAATGTTTTCTTTTTAAGTTCTTATTTATAAAAACCAATAACAATGGGTCTTGCTTTTATATTTCTTTGGTAGGCTGTCAAGGGTCTCTTTCTGTTATCATAACAGTGTCAGTGTTTAGAAGGAATAAAGTATAGTGGTTAAGGCAGTGAATCCCACATGGCCAACTCTACAGTTCAAGTTCTGGACCCAGAGACTTGAAAAACACATGGTGTGGGGACCAGCAGTTAGTGTAATGGCTAGTCGCTGGACTCCCATGTGGTCGATCGCGGTTCGCGTGCCAGATCCAGTAGCTTAAACTCACGCCGGGCACGAGTGCATGCCCAAGATCCCGAGAGGAAAATGGAGAAGGGATTGCAGCGTGGCCATTTCCCCTGGGGGGTGATTTCTCTCTTTTTGTCTCTCTGTCTCTGTCTTCCTGGAGAGTGCACATGCCCTACAGCAAAAACCTCTCAAAAAAACAAACAAAAAAACACATGGGGTGCATGTGTGTGCATGCCCAAAATCCTGAAAGGAAACTGTGGTGTGGCCATCACTCCTGGCCAGGGGGGGGGTGGGGGGGGTGGGATTTCTCACTTTCCCTCTCCCTCTCTCTCCAGGGAGAACATGTCAAAAATGGGGGGGGGGGGGGAGGAGGGGATAGGGGAAGGAAGACAGGAAAGACAGATTAACAGGCTAATTCATACTAGACAGTTTCAGGTCTCTTAATTCAGTCTTCCTAATAACTCTGAAGGGTAGCTACACTATCTCATTTTCACACATGAGGAAACATGCTCAAAGAAGTTTCCTGACCCAAGTCTTTTGCCTCCACATTGTAACATCTATGAAATCAGGTTGCTTCTCTCAATTAATGGAATGTCAAAATATAATTGGTGGTATTTTCTCTCTTGGATATACAAAAACTAATGGTACAGATCATAGTGAAATCTCTAATACAACCAAACAAGATATTTGCTGCCAAAACTAATTCAATAACTTACCTACAACTTTTCTATCCTGCTATTTCTGACTTGTGATTGGCAAGTTTAGCAGAACACCATAGAAACTATAACCATTACCTTAACTGAAAGTAATAGCCTTACAGCTTCCCTGTGCTAAAACATAAACGATTATTCAGCTATGAACATCTATATTTTACATCTGTTAAGTGTTTTGCTTCTTTTCTCATTCTAAAGCTCTATTCTAAATAACTAAGTTTACTGAACTGGAGACTTCTGCATAATATATTAATCATGGAATAATTTTTGTTTGCACAAAGGCTTGGGAAGGGTGAGCTCCACTCAATTACTCAGTTGTTTTTTGGTCAACTCTTATGCCCTGCTCAATTTTTATCAATTCTTATTCCAAAAAAGCATAAAAGTTGGAAAATTCTTCAAGAGGAAACCAGTATAGAATGTATCTCCCTTTTTTCTCTGAATCTTGACTCAAGTGTGTTTTTTGTTTGTTTTTGTTTGTTTGTTTTTGCCACAAGGTGTGTACACTCTCTAAAGAGAGACTGAGAGAGTGAGCAAGAGTGAGAAACCATCCCTTCCCTCCCCCACCATCTCTTTTCCTCCATTCTTCTTTCAGGATTTTGCCCATACACACACAAGTGCCTGGTGTGATCTGTCAAGCCGCTGGGTCTAGGCCTCAAACTGTGGTCAACCATGTGGGATCCTAGCAATTTAACCACCACATTACCTGCTGATCCTGACTTGACTGACTCAGAAGCTCTCCAATGCCTTCAAAATAATTTTTTTACCCTATTAGTAATAGTAGTAGTTTTCAGCTGAAATTTTAGTCTGCTATAAGTTACTCCACATCGGCAGAGATGGAGGTTCTGATGTGAATTAAATGAAATAATATATGTATTTCACCAAGCAGAGTGAATCTATAGGAGCCAGCCAGTGCACTATAAGAGCTGATTATGACTAAGAAATCTATTAACTGTGTAACTGTCTTAAATGCTATCTTCTTCACTTCTGATTGTCAATCTCTATAGCTCTATCTTGACAGTAATCTATGCCATTTGCATTTCAGACATTTAAGATGAATCAGACATATTAGATGTTTAAGATGAATTAAGCTATTGTCACTCTTATCTACCTTTTGTTTCTGTGAACACTCTATTTTGTAAGGCTCCAGAATAACACTATGCAGTGGAAAGGTAACTCAGCAGGCTTGGAGAGCACAAAACCATGCACATCCTGAAGAAAGAATTCAACTATGAAAGGCTCCTGGAGATAACCTCTGAGACCTGGAAATATCCTGCCTGGTAAGAGTGTTCTTATATACCTGAGACCTTGGGTCACACTAGACAATTAACATTGACAATGTGAATTATAGCGAATGACTGCTTTTATATGCCTGGAGCTTGGGCCACACTCCATCACCTTGCCTTCTGAAGGAAGGAAGGATAGGGAAGGCTAGGGACTGGGTAGCTGAAGTCAGTCATATGGGTACTCCATGTCTACCTAGTCACTGATAAAATCCTAGACACTAAAACTTAGCTCGGCTTCTCCAGTTGAATTCTTCGTTCATAACTACCAACTTTCCAGACACCAACATTCCCAAGCAGAGTCATGTGCTCATTAATATCCACATAGCTATACAGGTCTGGCTACTTTAGCATCTTGGCAGCACACCACTGTTGAAAATCTGATGATGATGGGATAAAATATTGCTCTAGATGACAAGGATAAAGTAACAAATAATAATTGAAATGTAATTACAAAATTAATTCACATAATACAGTAACATTCTATATAACACAGATGAAAGTATATAAGGGAACTTTAAAAAGTTCATAAAAAAATGAAACTACAGTATGAGTATATTTTGGTGCAAAATGTTTTGAAATCTATGCGTAGTTTTTTTTTCCCCAAAATACACATTTTCCACGAATTGTTGGTAAAGCTTATTTATTTATTCCATGAGTGAGAGAAACAGGGGTGAGGGAGGGGGAACAGTACCCTAAAAGTTTCTGAGTGCTGTGATTCACTCCCAGCCTTCACTAGCCCCACATTAAGAGTACACACATCAGGCACACTGAGAGAGGTCCTCAGATCTGAACCAGGAACTTTCCTATGTGGGACTGACTTGTAGAGTCACATTTTACTGCTCATGGACCTTGGTGAACTTTTTAAGCATATAGCATAGAGCTGAACTATCCAAAACAGAAGTCAAGTGTAGCTAATATATGCCTGGAAGGTGAGAGTTGAAACACAACCATTCTGCAAATGAAAATGGATTTTAGTCTTTGTATGGCAAAAAAAAAAAAAAAAAAAAAAAAAAAAAAAAAAAAAAAAAAAAAAAAAAAAAAAAGTTATCTTCATAGTTGCAATAAAAATCAAAGAAAAGGAAAGAATGGTAGTTTCCAGACTACGAGAATTGGGGAGGGGGGTTGAGAGGAGTATAGGAATAGGAAGTAATTGCTTAATAGGTACAAAGTTTCAGTTTTGCAAGATGAAAATAGTAACAAAGTGAATGGCAGTGCTAGAAGCCATATGACTGGGTGTGTTGAGATCCATGAGTCGGGGACCAGCAGTTAGCATAATGGCTATGTCGCTGGACTCCCATGTAGTCGACCATGGTTTGAGTCCTGGACCTGGTGGCTTAAACTCACGCCGGGCATGTGTGCGTGCATGCCCAAGATCCCAAGAGGAGAGTGAAGGAGAAGGGATTGCAGCGTGACCATCCCCCTGGAGGGTGATTTCTCGCTTTCTCTCTCTCTCTCTGCCTTTTTGGTGAGCGCACACGCCCTATAGCAAAAACCTCTTCCCCCCAACCCCCCAAAAAAGAGGTCCATGGGTCAGCCTAAAACATGTCAGGCATATGTAGATGTACCCAAGATCCTGACAAGTATGGAGGACTAGAAGAAGGATTGTGGCAGGACAGGACCTATCAAGGGTCTTCCCATCTCCTTCCTCTATCATGCACAAGTACATCCACTCTAACATAAATAAAAGTAACTAAAAACATATTTTAAAGAATTACATACTTTTATCATTTTTTTTAATTGGACCAAAGGGAGAAAGAGAGAGAAAGGGAAAGCAAGAAAGTAAGCCACCATATCCAGGTATCGAACATGGTCAGTCATGTGGGAGTCCAGCGCCTTAACCACCACGCTACCTGCAGGCCCTTAAAATTTTTTTTAATTAAAAAAAGTTAAACACAGAATAACCATATGACCCAGCAATTGTACTCCTAGGAATATACTTAAAAGAACTGAAAACAAGGACTTAAACAGTATTTGTACACGAATGTTAACAGCAGCCGTGTTCACAATAACAAAAAGGTAGAAACATGCTGTCCATCAACAGAAGAATGCATGAATAAATGTGGCATAGACATACAAGAGAATACTATTCTGCCAGACATGGGTTACAAGGATGAACCAACCTTGAGAACATTTATGCTAAGTGAAGAGTCAGACACAAAAAGATAAATATTGTATGATTCTTCTTACATGAGGAAAATTCATAGAAACAGAAAATAGAATAGAGGTCACCAAGAGTTTAGGGAGAAGAAAGGATGGGAAATTTTGTCTAATTTGGTACAGCATGTTTGTCCAAGATGAAAAAATTTTGGAAATAGTGGTGATGTTACAAAACATTTTTAAGTTTATTTCTCTCATGAGCAGGACATAGAGACAGTGAGAAAGAGAGAGATGAGAAGAGAGAGAGCATCACCAACAGAGTCCCAAGGCCACTATCCACTCCTCGCCTTTCACAAGTCAGCTCCAGGGCATGGACAAGCATGCGTTGGGCATACCAGGGGATGTCTCTAGACCTGAATCAGGAAACTTCTACTGTGATGTTGTGTTGTGTTGTGTTGTTTTATCACTGCCCCACCACCATTCAGACCCACATCTTTCGATTATACTTAATGTCACTAAATTGAATGCTTAAGATTATTTAAAATGAAAAATTTTGTTATTAATAATTGTATCACAATTATATATATTGGACTTTTTAAAATCAATATTAGCATATAGCCAGTACCTCTTTTTAGTCAATGTGAAGACCCAGCCTAGACCAATTACGCTGAACTCGAAGTATTAGGACTATCGCTCTTGTAACTATGAAGAAATTGGCTAAAAAAAAAAAAAAAAAGTTCCCACCTCAACAATGACAAACCTTATTTTGTCCAGTAAGGACAAAATCATAGTTTTTCTAAACTCAGAGAGCTGAGGATGTGAAGAAACATAAGTGAGCTAGATTCTAGAGGAACAAGCCCTTCCGGAAAAGAAAAAAGGGCTAGGGTCATGGTGAAAGGAGAAGTAAACCTGCAACGGAAAGGGGAAACTAGCTCGACCTTTAGCAAACTACATTAAGGGGTGCACGGGCATTGGCATGACACAGTCAAATCCTGAATAACCTCATTCACAAATCACATCTGCATTTCCCTGAGAGGATCCCCTCCAAGCACTGGAGCTGCACTAGAGTAGGGAAATGAACCCATCCAATGCTGGGGACAACACAGGAGAACTCAGAGAATCTCCTAAGAGGCAAGAACCTTCACCAAGTGCATGGTATTGCCCACTCCAGGAGAAAACCAGAGGGAGTGAGAGAGAAAAGAAAATGCCCCAGGTGCTCAGAATGCCAGCAGCTGGGCTGTGAGACTGAGATCTTCCACAGTTCAACCAACTGTGGCTGACCTAGAAAGAATGGGGAGATTTCCTGAGCCTCACAGGTGCTCGGACACCAGACCCGAGTGAAGGGAAAGTTCTGATTCTGCCCGCAAAGCACCTGACACTAACCACAACAGAGTCCCAACTCAAATCAGACTGACTTGGTCCCCAACACTGGTAGACTGACAGCATAGTTCGGTATGTGCTGTCGTTTTTCACATACTATCTAGCACAAAGTAAAAAATTAGAGACCAAAACACTGAAAAACACAACATATAAATTAAGAATAGCAATATAATATGTTTCTGTGACAATATTTCAAATGATAGTTTTTGTTTTGCCACTAAGATCAATTTTAAAAATGTTTATTTTACTTATTATTATTTAATTTGCTATAGGGTATGTGCACTCACCATGAGAGAGAGAGAGAGAGAGAGAGAGAGAGAGAGAGAGAGAAAGTCACCAGGTACTGGATTCAAACCCCAGTCAGCCATGTGGAAGTCCAGCACCCTAACCACCATGCCACCTGCTGGCTCCCTAAGATAGATTTTTAAGTATTGGAGTTTATGGAGTAGTGTAATTGGATTGGGGTCAGGTTCTGATAATGAATGTTCTCTGTTTTTCTTGGTTTCTGTGGTTTCAACACACCAAATATTAAAATATTATAATATTTAATAAAATTAAATCTTTTAAGAAAGGGTGAGATTTAATAAAAACTAGTACATTTTACTGTTTCCTCAAGAACATTCTTACGTGAAATTGTTTCTTTCCCTGTGTGTGTAAATGAAGAACGCCTCTGCCATAATTCAGAGAGAGGAGCCAGTGGCTTCCCACACTGCATATGCCCCATCAGGACCAATGTCAACACCGTCACACAAAGCGAAACCAAAAAGGCAAAGAATATTTCCATATTATGAAAATTAAATTGAGCTTCAGGCTCCCTCAAAGGGTCTCAGGTTCACAGATCACACTATGAAGTTGGCTGGGTTAGTTTCCCAACCGTAATTCCAATTAATCTAGTTTAGCAAACTAAACATTAATAACGCAATAAGAAGGTTAATGGTTAGCTAGTAATAACAGTAGTAATCATAATCAAAACGACCAATTGTTGAGCACAGGAGAATGAGGAAGTCCAGGAAGAGGGGAATGAAGTCAGAACTGAATATAATGTAATAGATTTAAATTAATCTAGAGTTCAGGAAACTATCAATGTTTAAAGTGTGGGTTTGAGAGTTACATTTCAGAGTCACTTATACAACTGATTAAAGTGAAGAAGAATGTATATTAAAAAAAAAGGTGGGGGGGAGGTTGGGGCCACCAGGTGACATGGTGGTTGGGGGTGCTGGTCTCCCATATAGCCGGCCTGGTTCGAGTTCCAGACTTGACGGCTTGCTTTCTCACTTTCTCTCTCTCGCTCCCTCTCTGGCCAAATTAAAATAAACAAATAGATAAAGTTAAACAAAATAATTATTAAAAAAAAAAAAAAGAAGAAGAGGTCAGGAACTTGATAACAAATGGATAAAGGAGAAGCCATCAGAGTCAAAAGGATAGAGAAGCAAGTATTTGACAACTGAAGAGACATTAGAGACAATATCGGCCAGTCAATGTATTTTACGATTTAAAAAAACAATCTGAAGAGACTCAAAACTGTGAAGTGATTTGGTCTAATCTCTGAAAAAGAGAGGACCAGGTTTTAAAATCCCACTTGAGGAATCCCAATTCAGTTTTCTTTCCATAGTAATGAATTTTCCAGAGAGTCAGAAAGCAACTCTTTCACCTTTTAGCTACTGAAGCATAAAAATTTACCACCAGAGACAATTCTCAACAAGAACATAGTACTTGTATCTCCATCCTCTCCAAACTGTTTCTCTTAGTCTTCACTATCCCAGGAAAAGGTTCATATAATCTAATATGTGTCCTACCTTGTCTTCCCTATTTTCATATCCAACGCAATATACATCACAAAAATTTCAAAATATTGAGTCATCGCAAAAGTCATGACGCATTTTTGCATAGAAAATACGTCATGACTTTTCCAACGACCAGAATCCGACCACATCAATGGCTAAAATCGTGATCCGAGCCCCAACATCTCTTTGCCTAAAACTAATGTTGAGGGCTCTTCCTGCTCCACTACCACTGCTCTCACTGCCCCACTTCCCACAGAGTATTTTATATACAGCAGCCCGAGCGAGCAATATCATTCCTCTTCTTAAAACCCTACGACTGCCTACTGAGCAGTTAAACCCAAGTTTTTAAACTCTCTGCCCCTCTCCTCTAACTTTATTCCCTGCCATCTGCTCCTACCCGCTCCACTCCAGCTACGCTGTGTGCACCTTTGCACTGCTCTTCCTCTGCCTGGATTACATCTCTCCAGCTTACGTGAACTGCTCAGTTCCTTGTTTCTTTCCAGTTCTACTCAAACATCTCTTCCCTGGTCATCCTGTACAAGGCAGTGACAATCCTACATCCTGGTCACACTCCTTAACTGCTTAAATTTTCTCCACAGTCCTGCTGACTGACATTCAAAATATTGGACTATTACTGATTCTCTCCATTAGAATGTGATCTCATTGAACGCAGGGATTTAAAATGTTTTGTTTATTGTTATATCCCCAATACTTAGAATAAAACCTAGTACGCAACAAGGACTTACAAACATCTGAATGAATGGATGGATGGATGGATGGATGGATGACGGTAAATACTAATATTAGGAATTAGTCATCTTTTATAACTTGAGCTCTTTCACTCTAACTAAAGTCCATCTATTAACTGGCAAAATTTACAATCACTGTCTCATGCTAACTGCTCTCCAGTTTTCTCCTACATGCTAAAAAATTTTACTCTTTCATTCAACAAATATTCACACAGAGGCCCTGTCCAAGTTCCAGGAAACAGAGGCATTGAAGGCAGAAAGATATAAACTCTGCTCACAAGAAACTGTCTTGAAGAGGCATTATATCATTTCCAGAATGATGACGTTGTACCACTGCAAGTGACTGTAATTTCACAGTAAGTGTTTTACAATTATTATGAATGACAAAAATTTCTTCAATATATAGATTACTTACTCAAATAGGTACTCTTCATGCTCTTTCACCAATATAAGATATATGAAATGTAATTGGCCAACTTTATTAAGATTGTAAAGATCAAGACATGTAAGTCACTACATAGGAATCCCTTCAGGGACATGAAATGAACAGCATTCCCACCCATTACCCACTAATTCAGTAAGAACTCAGTCAAAACCTAAACCAGTTGTCAAAAAAAACCTCTAACAGGCTTATTAAGTTTTTCAATATATTCACTTGTATAAATTATCCCTAAATTCATCTGGCTTTTAAAAGATACATTTTTTCCATTAGAAGTTATTTTGTTTTCTTTAAGTACATATTTTTGTAGAAACTATTGGTTGAGCAATAAGTTAAAATTCAAAATATAATTAAAATCTAATTTAAAAAATCACCCAAAATGTAGACACTTTCATCATGAATAACTATCAATTGATTTCCAGATGATAAATCCCCAGAGAATGGGCAATTGTTTTAAACAGCTGTTCAGTTTCAATGAATTCAGAAAGTCATCTATTAGAAATGTCATCTGATGCTTTTGAATAATAATGGTCTCACTCAGAAAAGAACCAAGAGAGCAATTGTACCCACTCGAGGTAGTGCCTCATTTCAATACACAAATGGTTACATACAAAAGGAAAAAAGCCTATTAAACAAGAAGCATAGAGTGGAAACAAAATGGTATCCAAAAAATGCAAGGAAGACTTCATTAATTTTTATCTATTTTTGGTAAATGAATAAAATTCTTTTAACTATTTACTTTGGTTACATTTTAACAATTTTTTTCGATTTTAAAAAAGGCTTTAAATTGTAAAACTAGTAGTCCAATGAAAGATAAAAAGAGCCATTTTTAAAATACTTGTTTTACAAATTAACTCCTATACTTGAAAATCAATCATCATCTCTGGTGGCTGGTAAAACATTACTGCTTTACAAATTTAAACTCCCCTGTAATTCAAAAAACAAAAAAGGCAATTCAAATTATCATTTTACATTTCAGTTACATATGGGAGCTCCTGATCATGAGTTTGAATATAGGTAATGTATTTCTCAAAGTACTACTACAAGAAAATTATTTTAACTTTGAGTATTTTGAGTTTCAAATTACATAGTGGCTTGAAAACTAACATTGTTTAAACAATAAACACTGGGAGTTGACAACTTAAGGAAGTACATGCCCTATCTTCTCTCTGAGAGCAATCCAACCTATTTTATTTGGTAAAACAGTAAAAAAGTGTACTGATAATAATATCAAGCCAATACATTCAAATTCAACCCAAGGAAGGTATTCTATAATTCTATGTACTTATTTGAAAGAAACTTTAACATACATTTACTCACCCATATATATGAACAGAAATGCTCATAGCAACACGTTTGAAATAGCATAATACTAGAAACGCCCCAAATACCTATTATAGACAGGATAATAGATAAATTACAGTAAATTCACAGAAAGGAATATTATACAGTGGTAAGTAAATGAACTACAACCCCATCCAATAACAATGCATATTGGTAACATGATCCAAAACCAAAAAGCAAGCCTCAAAAAATTGTATTCAGCAATCAGCAGATGGCGTAGCAGTTATATTGCTGGACTCCCATATGGCTGACTGAGGTTCAAGTCCTGGACCCAGTGGCTTAAAAAGCACACTGGGCGCATGCATGTGTGTGTCCAAGATCCCAGGAGAATGGAGGAGAAGGAATTATGGTGTAGTCATCCCCCCAGGGGGGTGACTTCTCACTTTCTCTCTCACTGTCTGTCTCTCTCTCTCTCTCTGGTGACTGCACATGCCTTCAAGCAAAAACTTCTTTAAAAAATGTACTTAGTATGATAATATTTTTATAAACATAAAACCAAGAAATGTTCATAAAGCACAAAGGACTGGAATAACAAAGATTGTTATGATAGTTATTAATTACAGAGAGGCTAGGAAAAGAACATATAAGAAGTAAGTTACCGGCAATATTTAAGAAGTCAGGTTCAAAGATGTTAATTACTGATGAATAGACATTCACACACACATATGATATGCAGACTATGCAGACACCATGAGGATAATACATTATGAGCCAAGAAGTATGATTAACACAATTCTGTGCAAATTAGTGCAGAAAATGTTAATATGTTTAGAGAAAAAATTATTATTAAAAATTAAGAGAAGATTTAAAAAGCTTAAGAGAATAAGTGAAATATTTTAATCAAAATGACACAGAGTGGGCCAGTCAGTGGTGCAGTGCTTAAAGTGGCTGGTTCCCACCTGGCCAACTGTGCAGTTCCCCCAGCTTGAAGAACATGCCAAGTGCATGTGTGTGCATGCCCAAAATCTCAAAAGGAGGGAGAAACAGAGGAGAAAGGATTGTGGTGTGACCATCCCCCATTGGGGTCGCTTTCTCACTTTCCTCTCCCTTTGTCTCTCTCCAGTAAGCAAACATACCTTCTCACAAATTTATATATTAAAAAAAAAAAAAAAAATACAGCTAGAGGCAAAAAGCTTGATTTTTCTTTCCTAATCTCGGTCTTAAGTAACTATACAATCTAAGGATAGTCACTTAACAAATGTTTCCAAAACTGACTGTGGTCAAATGGATTTTCTCCTTTTGAAATAAATAGCCTATATTTGGTGTCCTCAGGTACAAAATATGGTCTCTTTTAGAAGACGTATCACTCTATTCATGGCTTCTCTTTTTCTGCCCTACTGACATATCTAATACTTCTATTTTCCCCAAAATAAAGCACCTAAATCATTATTCCAGCAAATTTTCTCCTAATTTACCAAGTATTATAACCACTAAGATAAACATGAAAAGATACATACATCCCAGAAGAACAATTGTTTTATCTGAAATGTATTTATTCATCAAATGTTTCTATAAAGAAAATATATTGATTAATAATAACTGCATCAGTCAGAGTTGACTAGGTGATGCTACAGTAACAAACATCAACAAATCTTAGTGTTTTAAAATAACCCAGATATTATTCTCTTTCATGCTATGTGTTCTTAAAAGTTGACTGGAGGCTGTGTTCCAAGTTTTCAAAAATATAGACTGAAGAAGTACCCATCAAGGCAAGGGAATAAAAAGTAGCAAAGTATATACTAACCCTTGAAGCTCCTATGTAGGAGAATTATACTACTTTTGGTCAGATTTCATTGGCTAAATCAAATCAAATGAACATACCTAATTTCAGGTGGGCAGAAATTCCTACAGTACTCCCAAAGAAGAGAGCAAGAATACTGCTAAATAACTTTCACAATCTTATAATTTTCTTTTTTTTTTTTTTTTGGAGAGGTCTTTGCCATAGAATGTGTGTGCTCACCAGAAAGAGAGAGACAGACAGAAAGCAAGAAATCCCCCCCCCCCCCCCCAGTGGGATGGCCATGCCAACGATCCCTTCTCCTCCATTCTCCTCTCGGGATCTTGGGCATGCATGCACACATGCCCAGCGTGAGTTTAAGCCACTGAGTCTGGGACTCGAACCGCGGTCCACTACGTGGGAGTCCAGTGACATAGCCATTACACCAACTGCTGGTCCCTCATAATATTCTATCTGGAGACAAATATCACATGAAATGTTAGCAAACTGAAATACATTAAAAATTCAAGATTAGAAAGAACTGAACAATATAATTGTGTTTTAAATCATTTATATAATTTTTTTTAAATGCAAATAAAGAAATGGTCAAATACAAACCACATCTTCACAAAAATTCTGGAAAGAAATTATCTATACCCCTCAATAGAAATTTGAAGGCTTGCCCCATAGCACTATAGTTAAGCTCTGTGTACAGGGAGCCAGATTCCACATGACTGACTGTAGTTTGCATGTTGACACTTATGGCTTGAAAAAAACATCCTGGGCATGTTTATGTACTTAAAATCCTAATCACTAGGATTGGGGGAGAGGCATGCCTTTTCTTTCTCTTTCTCTCTCTCTCTCTCTCTCTCTCTCTCTCTCTCTTGGAAAGCCACTGGAGTCTAGACTATGTACTATGATGAAGGATCTGAAACAGGGTCCAAAATGGGGAATATGTAGGCCAGGGTGATCCCAGTATAACCTTAAAAGCATATTACTGAATATTACATAATCAACAGAATTGTAAGACTTGAAAGCCGTCCGGGTGACCCTGTATCGAGCACACACGAGTCCTAATGGTGAAAGTACACTGAAGAAAACACAGGAGGGTGGAAGGGACAGGAAAGCGTGAAGGCTTAATTTAAAGTTAAGGCATGAAGAGCTGGCCCTTCAGCTTAGTCACTGGGTGCTGCACGGAGGACGCCACGGCCTGCAGGTCTGACCAAGGTTTGAGTCCCACCCCAGAGGCTCGAAAAGTGCTCTGGGCACCTGTGCACTCAGCTGGGCTCCTGACGGGATGGAGAACTGACCGAGAAGGAACTGCAGCATGCCCAGGCCCCGTTATGGAGTGCTCCCCTGCTCCTCCTCTCCTTCCTCCACCTCTCGTGCAAGCACGTGTGCACACATGCACCTTCTGGCATTAAAAATATATATACAAATTTTTTTTAAAACCTGAGACAGGAGGGACAGAAGCCTAGTAAGGCTCAAGAGAGTTCCTGATAGATGGATGTGTATTCTCTTACGAAAGCTCTTGAGCATATCCTGATGAGAATAAGGTGTGTTCCATCTCAGGAGTGCCTGAATTAGAAAGGCCAATTCAAGCCTCAGGTCCGTGACTTTCAGAGAGTTAGCACAATCTTTGATGCCAAATTAACATCTTAAATATCTCACTATTTAAGGAATTTAGATGTCAAAAGTTATTAAAATAAGATCTTTCCCTTCATCAGCTAACCTTATGATGCCGTCTGTCCTTTATCTAAAAAGCATGTTCATTAGCTAAAAAGCTTACTGAGCACCTGGTATATACAAATCCCATGTTAAGAACTATAGGCAGAGACAAAAGACACCATCTCTGGGCTTGAGATGAGATATACAGAGAAGCAGACAGGGACAATGCAGCATGGTAATGACATGTGTCCAAGCAACTCTGGGACCACAGAGGAGAAACCTGACAACACAGAGATCAGGAAAAGGCCCAGCACCCTGCAGTGGCCCAATAATTAAGCAAAAAATGGCCTAATGTCACCTGCAGGACGTTGGTGGGCAAAGGCCTATTATTTTGACCAGTGTATTAGGCAGAGTTCAGTCTAATGACAGAAACTACGTCATTAATTTTAATGAAGAGATCTTAATATAAATTAGTGGCCAGGAACTGGAGAGCTTGACAGGGCAAAAAGGAAGACAGAGATGATCACGAAAGTATTAACTCACGTAGTTATCAATCCCGGAGCTGAAGGAAACGGTAGGATGTAATTGGAATTGTCAAAACTCAGGTTTGAGGGAGAGACCCTATGAAACTCAGATCTGAGGCTCTGAAAAGGAGCACTGTTTGAGGATCATAAGTAACAAGAGCTTGGGAGAGAGACCCTGCAAAGCTGGGACACAGATTTCCAAGAAAGAAAAATGGTAGTTGACACTGGCACTGCCAGCAGGATGGGATGAGTTCCAGTCCAAACTACAGACTGGAACCATGTGCCATTCCTGTTCTTTGGCAGGGTGAAGCCGGTTGCTGCAGAGGAACTGAGCTGGATGTAAGCAAGGAGAGGAGCCCTAGCCCCTCCTCTGACTTTCCTATCTCCCAGTGTATCTTCTACTGGCAGAACACGACCAGAAACCAATTCCAAAAGGAAGGTAGTTTGTCGAGTCCATGCTCCTACTGCAAAGAAAGTTTTAGAACAGTGGTTTGAGCTGAAGAAAAATAGCACCTAACAGTCAACACCACTTAATTCTGTAGATAATTAATGCATCTCAAATGGAGTTACAACACTCTGCTTAAACTAGGCTGTATGACTTTTCTCAGGTCTTCTGAGGAAACTATATCATCAAAACCAAAATACGAGTATCTATTTTAATATTCCAGACTTTAGAAGAGTGACTCTTTTGTATTTCTATAATAAAGACAATGTACAGATCTTACAAAACAAAATGGAAACTTCAAGTGGAAACATTCTTAAAGCCCAAATTTGGCATCGACATAAAAACTAAATTCTCACCTTTTCAAAAATCACCAGAGGAAAAGATGAATGTAAACTAATGAAAGGTCTGAATTGTTAAAATTTAGGTGAATGCTATTTCATTACTTCAAACATAACCACCTTTTTTCCTCTAGACCAATATTTTTCCTAGTAATTCATTTTAATATTTTATTACAAAACTAATAAAATAGAAAATATTTCCAGTCTTTCTCTGTAACCAGTGACTTTTCATAGCATTATTACATAAGCCACTAAGAAAAAAGTGCTCTAAATTCAACTATCAATTCACATGTCCTTTTGTAGGCTTTTTAAACTCACAAAAGAGCTCTACTACATTAATAATGTAGCTTATAACTAAGGGATGTGATCTCAGGATATGCTTTGATTAATAAGGCTGTTACTACTAATTGTTATATATTGGTTATTAGAGTGCATATAAATACTTCAGCTTCTTGAACTTCTATTTCTGTTTTTCCTGTAGCTTCTTTTACCTTATTATTTACTTAATAAATCCCCTTTTCCAGAGAGAATATAAAGATTAACTTCATTCAATTTCTGTTCATTTCAGACTGGTATGATGAACAATTTCATTTAACATTGGCAAGGCTAAAAAAAAGGGCGAGATGGAAGGAAGGAAGATGAGGGGAATGGGTGCAAGGTTTCATTCTGGGGTGATGAAAATGTCATAAAGTTAGGTTGGTGATAATTACACAATTATAAATATACTAAAAGCATTAAATTGTAATACTTTAAGAAGGTTAAACTTTGTAATGTATGAAGTATATATCAAAAAAGCTGTTGAAATAATTACAATAAATTCTCTTTACTCACATCAATAAAAGAACTGAACATAAAATATTTCTAGCACATTTTTGATCTTTATAAAGTATTGCTTCGGAAAATAACAACATTAAAGGAATCTTTAGCTCAGCTGTCAGCAGACTTTGTCTGTAAATGTCTCAATAATAAATATCTTAAGACTTTGTAGGCCACATCCAGTCTCTGCCAAATATTTTTAAAAATATACAGCCATTCTTAGCTCTAGGGCTGTAGCTTGCAGACTCTTGCTTAAATCATATACTATTTTTTTGTATTTCAGAAAGCAAGCCATCCAAATGTAGCCCCCAGCAATGACACTATTAATGAGGAGCCACTGAACATAAAAGAAGTTTTGGTCTCAGAGGAATCTATTTCACCTCTATAGTACTGCTAAGTGGGGGTAAGGGTGGAAGGTTGGACACTGATTACAATTATTTCGACACCACAAACAGATGCTCTAGATGTTCCTTAACATCCAAAATACAAAATATACTGAAGGAAGAAGACAGACAAGACCACAGACACTTATTATTAAGTAACTCATGTTATTTACTTCCAACATTTGAGGGAACACAGACAATCATATTCAAAGAAATGATTCACGTACTCACTATCTATATCTAAATCAAAATTCATATAACCTCCAGTTCTGAAAGAAACTCAGTATAATGTCATCAGCTAGCATTATTATAACTAGAACCCTCAGTACGGAAATTTTTCAGCTGGGGTTCCACGGAACCCTAGAGTTCCCTTATATGCTACTCACTCACAAGATTGCAACTAAACCATAAATAAATAAACCCTGTCTTTTAAAGTCTGTCCATCTCAAGACACCACTGGTGCTCCTGGTGCTAGAAAGTGACTAAAGGACACCACAGCGACTTCCAGGCTTTCAGCCCGAAGGCTGCCATTTTCTTCAGAATTTGTAAACAGAATCACTATTTTGTATTCTTACACGTGTAACTTCTTAACTCTGCGTAATTTAAAGATTCTAAGATGCATATGTGTTTGTTGCAGACAGTTACATTTTACTGCTTAAGAATATCTTATTCTTGCTACTTTTTTTCTCATTCGCCCATCAGTGAACTCTTGTTTCTAGTTTTGAATACCATAATTATATTTGCTACAAACTTTTTTTTTTTTTTTTTTTTGGCCAGAAGGCAAGCACTCCCCAACAGGGTGTGGTCACACTGCAATCCTTTTCCTCCATTTTTCCACCCTGTCAGGAGCTGGAGCATGTATACATGCCTGGCATATTTTTCAAGCTACCAGAGGAAGAACTGTGGTTAGCCATGTGGGATCCAGCTCCCTATGCACTGGACTCAATGGCTGTATTACAGACATTCTTGTATAAATCTTTTTACAGACATGTCTTCACTTCTGTTGAATAAATACGTGAGTAAAATTGCTGGTGACATGGCAGGTGTATGTTGAGCTTCCTAAGGAATGTCGTTTTCCAGCGACTGCACCTTTTTATATTCTCACCTGTAAAGTATCCGTCCTTCCTCGTCCTCATACACCTCAGTGTTAACCAAGTTTAAATTTTAGCTGTTGATGAGTGGTTTCTGTCATTTTCATTTTCTTGGTGATAAATGATGCAGGTCACTTTTAATACACTTACTATCCATTCACAAAGTTTCTTCAAATGTTCTGTCCATTTTTAAGTTGGGTTGTCTTACTATTTACTATTCAGGCTTTCTTCTTAAAAGACTTTTAAAATATATATATATGTATATATATATATAATATATATATATGAATGATGTATGTATGTATGTTGTTTGCCATATTGCAAATATTTTTCCTATGGTTTGGTCTTTTGTGCTCTTAATGATGTTTTCAAAAAAAATCAATATTTTAATTTTGATAAACTCTAATATGTTGTTTTATTTTTATAGTTGTATTCTTTTGGTTTTAAGAAATCTTTGATACTATAGGTCACAAATATATTTTCCCTTACAGTGTTTATAGCTTTAGCCTTTACATTTAAATCTATTATTACCCATTTTAAATTACTTTTTTGCATTTGGTGTGAGGTTAGGGTCAATGCTTCTTTCTTTCCTGATTTCTTTTTTCTTTTAATGGTGTTCTAGCTGAGGTATGAGAGAAGTCTACTAAATTCCCAACCAGAAGAGTGGGCTTTGGGACCAGCATCTGGCATGGTGGTTAAGGCACTGGGCTCCCACGTGACCAATTGCAATTCAAGTCTTGGACCCAGTGTATTAAAAATCACACTGGGCACAGGTGCGTGTGTGCCCCAAAACCCAGGAGGGTAGAGGTCAACAGATTGAGGCAGGACAATCCCCCCCAGGGGTGATTTCTCAGTCCCCGCCCCTCTGGGGAGTACACATACCCTATGGCAAAAAATCTTAACAACAAAAAAAAGAATGCACTTGCCTGTTTCATCCTTTTAGCTTAGACCATTTTTGCTTTACGCATTTTAAAGCTCTGTAGTAGCTAGGTTTATACAAATTAGGGGTATCTTCCTAATGAACTGACCTTTTTACTATTGTGCCTTTTCATCTTTAGTAATGATTCTCCATTCAAAGCCATTGTGTTTCCTGTTAGTGTGGACACACCAGCCTTCTCTGGATTAACATTTATGTGCTATTGTTTTCTATCTTTTCACTATGAAGCTCTCTGTTTATGCTTTGTAAGTGATATGTAGCTGAGTACTGCTTTTCATCCAGCCTGACAATCTGTCTGTTAACGGGAGTGTTCAGTCCATTTGTATTTAATTACTGATAGAGCTAGGCTTAGGTTTATCTTTTTCTATTTGTTTTCCATTTGTCCTATTGTTCCTTTGTCTGTCTTTCCTTCTTTTCTCTTAATCAGGTATTTTTGACTATTTTTTATAGGTGCCTTTGTATTTCAGCATCATTCTTTCAGTGGTTACTGGAGAAGATACTAAAGTCATACATCATTAGTTTATATCTTAAATTAGTACTTTTACTATGTCCTGAACAATGACGGATTTCAGTTATTTCCTCTTGTTGCTATTCCTTCCACCTATTTACTTCCGTAGGCGTTAAAAACCCCAGGAGACATTACTGACGCTGCGGTTTAAGCAGTCCACCACGAGCTTTCCGGGTGCTCTTCATTTCTCTGGGCTTCCATCTGGGAAATTTCCCCTTCAAGCCTAATGAATGTCCTTAATTATTCCCTGAAATGCAGATCTGATGATGCTGACTTCTTTCGGCCCCGTTTATCTAAGAATATCTTTATTCCATTAAAATAATGAATGTCACAATGCAGATAATTCATGCACCAATGTACTGTTAAAGTAACATAATATGACTATGTACCTAGCCCTATGGAATTTATAGTTTTTATACTCATTTTATTTAACTCTCAGAAAAATTCTGTGAGGTAAAAGAGTTTAATTAGTATTTCTACCATGAACGTGAGAAAGCAAAAGCTAAAAACTTAAGTGTCGCATCCAAGTTTGAACTCCTAAGTATTCCTGATAAAGCCAAAAAAAAGCTAAACCCTATGTGTTCTTTCATTAACCTACACACAAATAAATCAGTTAATGTGCAGATTATGAATGAAACACAAACTGCCTGACCTTGCAGTTTGGGGGAAACTAGATAATATTGTCAAATAACTAAGTCAGAGCACTATTGCTAACTGGAAGAAAAAAATCACAATTTAAAGCAATTTTAGCACAAATTATCTCGAAGTCAATGAATTTCATCTACTAGCCTACCAAAATGTGCTTGACAGGTTATTTCCTAGTGAAAGCACCTTAGCCTCTTTTTTATATAAAGGTTTTAGTTTTTGCTATAGGGCGTGTGCGCTCAAGAGTGAAAGTGAAACACATCCACAATGGAGGAATGGTCATGTTGTAATCTCTTCTCCTCTATTTATCCCTCCTTCAGGGATCTTGGACACACACACATACACACACACACACACACACTCAGCATGGCTTTCAAGCCACCAAGTCCAGAGCTAAAACTGTGAAGTAAGCCATGAGGTATACAGATACCTCCTGGCCATGCCACTGACTGGCCACTGATTTTTCTTTTATATATTTTAAAAACTAGATTTATATAAAGCAGACAATACTATAAACAGCACCTCTACAGGAGACCGTTGACATTCCTCCTCCTGCCCTCCACAGACTTGTGAACATCTCTCTTCTGTGGGATCATAAAGTCAGATTCCAGACTTGATTTCACAAAAAGTTTGGAAAATTTTTCAAAGACTTCTGGTTACATGTTAACACTTCTGAGAAGCAATTTCATACACAAGGACGGCCAAACAGCCTCTGCCTTCCATTGCTATCAAGCCTTCCTAGACTGGCCAATGTATTTTTAAATGAAATGAAATCAGGTTATTTAAAAGTATTAATAAACTCTCTTTGAGAACAGTACTGGCAAGTGCTGGACATTCCATCAAAGAGTAGGCCACATCCTTTGCTGTACGAACACAGATGTTACCCTTGCTACACAGCAAGATGTTTTAGTTCCTTCTTTTATAGGCAGTATGACCTGATCCCTTCTAATAAGGGAACGTAAAATAAATATCCACAGGGTGAGCAGGTGTCGTGGTGGTTAAGGCACTGAATGCTCCCACATAAATGACCACAGTTTGAGCCCTGGACTTGGTGGCTTGCTTTCTCACTTTCCCTCTGTGTGTGTGTGTGTGTGTGTGTGTGTGTCTGGTCAAAATAAAATAAATGAATGAATAAATAAAATTAATACAATTCTTTTAAAAATAAATAAATATCCTCACGAAAAGCTCCTTTCATTCTAGGTACAGGGTAATAAGTCACAACCGCTATCATATATGACATAATATATTAATGTATCAATACCTAGGATAAATAGAAATAAAGTAAAAATCATCTCTGAAAAAAACACAACAAGGCAAACAGTAAACTGGCCTAGCCATGGCTACATGTTGCTATGAGGCTGTCCTCTGCAGGCTGGGACCACATGAGGCCTCAGCTGGATTTCCAGTCCAACATAAAGACCAGGCATGGCGGCATGTGTCTGCAACCCAAAGTCTAGAGGAGGCTGGAACAGAAGGATCACAAGCTCAAGGCTAGCCTGGGTAACACAGCAAGTCCCTGTTTACAAAAGAGCCGAGTGGGGAACCAGCAGTTAGCGTAATGGCTATGTCGCTGGACTCCCACGTGGTCGACCGCGGTTCGCGTCTCGGACCCGGTGGCTTACAACTCACGACGGGTGCGTGTGCGTGCGTGCCCAAGATCCCGAGAGGAGAATGGAGGAGAAGGGATTGCGGCATGACCATCCCCCCTGGGGGGTGATTTCTCGCTTTCTGTCTCTACGTCTCTCTCTGTCTGTCTGGCGAGCGCACGCGCCCTATAGCGAAAAAAAAAAAAAAGAGCCGAGTGCAGGCCAGCTCCATAGTCCAATGGCTAAGGGAGCTAGATACTTCTTTTAAAAAGTGAAATTAGGTGGACCAGCAGTTAGTGTAATGGCTAGGTCACTGGACTCCCATGTAGTCGACCGCAGTTCAAGTCCCAGAGCTGGTGGCTTAAACTCACACCGGGCGCGTGTGCATATGTGCCCAAGATCCCAAGAGGAGAATGGAGGAGAAGGGATCAAGGTGTGGCCATGCCCCCTGTGGGGGGATTTCTCGCTTTCTGTCTCTCTGTCTCTCTGGCGAGCACACGCGCCCTATAGCAAAAAACCTCTCAGAAAAAAGAAAGAAATTATAAGCTGCAATTTAAATTGCACTGCCTCTCTACAAAAATACATCAGGTAATAATACTCTTGCTTATTTAAAGTATTTGGCTAAGGAGAAGACCCCAGTTTGATCCTTATATAAGTCAATTATACTGTCAACTAGTGACATAATGTACTCATAACTTGGATGATCAGAAACAGTAAATGAGGGAGGGGACCAGCAGATGGCATAATGGTTACATCGCTGGACTCCCAACTAGACGACTGCATAGCAAGTCCCAGACCCAGCAGCTTAGAACTCACGCTGGGGCCGTGTGCGTGCATGCCCTAAGTCCAAAGGAGAGGAGGAGAAAAGCTATGGTGTGACCATCCTCCTGGAGGTGATTTCTCACTTTCTGTTTCTCTTTCTCAGGTGAGCGCATGTGCCCTATAGCAAAAAAATCTCTCTTAATGGGACCAACAATTGGCGTAATGGCTATGTCACTGGAGTCCCATGTAGTGGACTGTGGTTTGAGTCCTGGACCTGGTGGCTTAAACTCATGCCGGGTGAGTGTGCATGTGTGCCCGAGATCCAGAGAGGAGAATGGAAGAGAAGGGATTGCGGTATGGCCATCCCCCTAGGGAGTGATTTCTTGCTTTCTGTGTCTCTCTCTCTGTCTTTCTGGTGAGCACACGCACCCTATACAAAAAACTCTCAAAAAAAAAAAAAAAAAAAAAAAACCTCCCTTGAAAAGAAACAGTAAATGTGTATCAGCATTCTTTTCTTAAATTATTTAGTTAGTTAGTTAGTTATCAATCAATCAATCATGATTTTCAAGCCATCAGGTCCAAGACTTGAACAATGGCTGACCATATAGGAATCTAGCACTTTAACCAACATGATACCTGCTGGCATTTCATCAGTGTTCTTAGAAGATTTAGTTAAGACTACAGGGAGCTGGATACCAACAATTATCATGAAAGTAAACAACTCAAACATGTAACCTTGGTTACATGTCTGAGTCTGTTTTTCTACTGAATAGAATGGTATTAACTTTGTTACATAATTCAACAAAATTTTAATACTTATAAAATGCCATTCTTCATTTAATAACATTTTCAATAATTTATTATTATTTGGCTCTAATTCAATACATCCTTCAAAGGTCAAGCACCAAGACTCTAGCAAGATAGTAGTTCCTCTGACACCAGGAAAACTTACAAAGTAAAAGAACAATTCTCATTTCTGTGGTTAATTCCTGCAATTAATATTTGATTCTCATGGGGTCAGCAGGTGGCATGGTGGTTAAGGTGCTGGACTCCCACATGGCTGACCATGGTTCGAGTCCTGGATTCTGTGGCTTAAAATTCATACCAGGCACACATGCTTGTGTGCCCAAAATCTCAGAAGGAGAATGGAGAAGAAGGGACTGGTCATGGCCATCCCCATCCGGGTGGGGGGGGGGGGGGTGATTCCTCACTTTTCCTCTCTATGTCTCTCTCTGTCTCTCCAGTAAGCACACCATCCTATAACAAACACCTTAAAATTTTTTTCTGATGCACATATGGGGAACATCTGAATTTGTTACATTCAAAATAAGAAAATATGAATTATACTCAAGTGAATTAGAACAGACTTACGGTTACTCTATAATAATATCACTCATCAATGACTGGGAAGAAAGATTAGATGCATAGCTTATCAATACAGTAACTTACTTTGTTCTGTATGTGAATTATCCCATCATATGAATTACAGTAGAGACAGTTGAAATCTCTAGAAAATACAGTTAATAAAACCTTTATATTACTAGTAAAGCTATTCAGAAAACCATGGGAAACCTAGATTTATCACAAGAAAGCAAGCATGGGCTTAAAAACTGTATATATCAAGACAGACTGGTCTGCTATCTAGCACTGAGAAGGGCTATCACACTCTGGTATGCTTTTCTAGGAAAATGGTGAATTTACACAGTCATCAGTATATTTCATTTATGGTACATTTATAGGACTAGCCTAAAAAGATTTCAATAGTAAAAACAAAAACAAAAACACGAGTGGAAGAGGGAAGGAATTATTTCTCTATTCAACAAAGAACAGTAGGTTAACACAAATGTTCTTTTTACTCTGAAGGGAGCATTGTGAAAATCCTATTTCGAATCTACCTGTATAAGACACAAAGAAGTCAAGAGGTCACACTAGATGTGCCTGTATGTTCTCATATATTTTTGTGGCTAGGAGTTGGGAAGTGAGGGGAATTGTTCCCTCTTTCAAAGGTAGGAAATAAGAGGTTATCCTGAGGTCAGGAGCTTCTACAGTAGCTCTGGATTTAAACTGTGATAACTTGTACCACTCCAGGATGAGAGCAATCAGGACCAGATCAATGCTGTCTGCAGCTGGCTTGTCAGCTGCTCTGGAGCAGGCAGCCAGCAAACAGCTGGAGCCCTCCCATGGGTACTCGGTACCGTGTCTCCTGAAGCTGAGTGAAGGCCAGCTCTATGGCCACCCATTCTTAAAAGTTATTTTCAGCTTCCTAAGATAGTAAGTATAAGCAAATAGAAAATATCCTTTTGATATTCCAATTGTTAAAATGTTCTAATAGTCACTGGAAAGCATTTTGTAATATAAAACCATCAAGAATCTGCTTTAGGAGCATTAGCTGATTCCTTGGAAGAGGAAATTTTCCTTCCATGAGAAAGACAGAAAGAGAGTAGAGGCACAGGCGGGGGAAAACAAGGAACCTCAACAGGGTCTCCACACCTGCAGCCGCCCCAGCCTTAGCCAGCCAGGAACCAGGGCACACGTGCCTGCCTTGTATGCACGAGGAGACTTTAGGACACAAACCCAGGACCTTCCCACATGGCTGCAGCATCCTGGAGCGCTGTAGTACTGCCGCACCACCACAGCAGCTGGCTTATGAAATCTTCTTAAAGGAAATAGTTTGCATACAAAATTTTATGGCAGATGCTAGAAGCTGCAAGAGTACTAAGCATGAAACAGCTGTATTATTATAACTGTGCTATGAAATCCATATTAAAGCTTAAAGAAGTGCTTTAGTCTTACTAACAACTTTCTTCGAAGTTAGAGTTCTAGAAAAATATGATTGAAATAGAAGGTACAGTCACTCAAAGTAAGAATTTGGGGAATCAACTAACTTGGGAGCAACCCACTAATCAAACTGGTGATTTGGACACTTACAAAAAGAAAGTATATATGTAAATGTAAATACCTTAAGCACTTTTAAAACTCAGATATGCTCACTGATCTTGCTGTGCGACAGAGACCGGAAGCCACGACACAGCAGTTCCTTACATAAGCTTCACACCGACAGGCTCGACCATTTCTAATCAATTTCTTAAAAGTAGAAACTTGAAAGCACTTATAAAACAATGAATGCCAAACTCTTCGAGGTTTATATGACATTTCCAGGCTTTTACTTTGTCTTCCTTACATCTAATTCCAAGATTTTTTTTTTTTTTTAGAAAACTGCCTTTCCAAAGTTTTTCTTTCCAAAATTTTCACAGAAGATAACTCTCCTTATGTATTGATATTTTATTGGCTTAGGTAATATTTTATTTAATTATGTAATTACAATAACAAGTAAGGCTAACAAGCAACTAGTAAGAAAATAAATTTAAGGTAAAACTACAGAAAAATGTTAGCTACTAGTTAGTATTAAGCATGCCATGGCAGATCAGCGAGTCTTACCGCAGGAAAGAAGGCTATGAAATAATCAGAGAATGTTAAAAGAGTTCCTAATATACCTCCTTACCTTCTTAAATGCTGTACACAGAGGTCTTTGAAAGTATGCGACTATCTAAGTTATCTAAAGAATTTTAAACCTTGTAACAAATCTCTTAACCAAAGAACAAGTGGATGATTTGAATTTATCCCTTCTAAATGGAATGCTGATAAACAATAATAAAACTTCTATGCAATTTTAAATAGAATTCTTATATTGGGGGAAAAACATAAATAAAAAGAAAAAACACAAACTCAGTATTTCTTTTTTAAAGAATTATTTTATTTAACTTTATTTGTTTATTTTCATTTGACTAGAAAGGGACAGAGTGAGTGAGTACGTGAGTTGAAAGAGAAAGAGAGAGAGGGAGAAAACAAGCCTCCATGTCCAGGACTCAAACCACGCTGAACCATGTGGAGTCCAGTACCCTCAACCACCATGCCACCTGCTGGCCCCAAATTCAGTATTTCTGATAATTAAATGAAAGCTTTGCTACATAATCTTGTCAGCCCATCTAGTTCTTTCTTACCAATGTCCCAGATAATATCTCTTGTATATGCAGTAAGAATTTCTCTTTTAAAAAATATGGTTCACCTTCACTACAAGCCTCAAGAAACTTTCCTTATTTCATTATTATGACAAATAATAGAAATATGTGAGTACTGGTTAAGACTGTTGATTATTTAATGTGGAAATTCAAAATAAATGTTACAGGATTTTCACCAGATGCTAGAAAATTGACTTCTATTTTTATCAAGCTTTGGGGCAAGGTTTAAGTGAGCTCTTAACCACTAGAATACATGCTCATTTATATGATTGTTTTCATAAGGGCAGGCTGAAATCTTTATTAAAATGGAAGTCATCACGAATGAAATCAGTGGGAAAGAAAACTGAATGGTGCTCACCAAGGCTCTCCAGAACTGTGAATGGTAAAAAATAGTAAAATGGGTATGAATGTATCTTTACTCAATCCAGAATTATTTTCCTATCATTAACTTTACTAAAGTATTGGAGGAGGATAAATCGAAGTTTAATTACAGAAAGTGGAAAAGATTCAACCTAATAGACCAAAATGTCTCTCAAGTCCAAAATAGACCTTCTATTATGGTTCCAATTTCTTCTAAAAAATACATGAATTCTTTTACCAAGAAAACAAATTAATTTTTGGTTGGGTAATGATCTCTATTCTTTATACTTTGTGTAAGCAGAAAGGATTAAATTTAATGATTTTCATGGATTCTTTACAAGAGTCTTACCTTCCAAAACCACTGCCTTCAAAGGCAATAATATTCATGACTTGCTAACCTAAAACTGGTTTTGACCCAACATTTAAAGACCAGGGACAACTGAAACAATTTGTTCAAATAAATCAGTCTCAATATTGAAATGAGAGCTCTCTTTTGTTTGTAAAGTTAAACAAGTAATTCACTGGCTATGTCCCTATACAAAGGCAACCATATCCTAAAAAATGATTAGAAATACATGGACAATGACTAGTATGTACCAATATCAATGGGTCATGTTTTCTCTCAATAAGTGTGATTGACTGAGGCACCTCCCTAACTATAGGTTTCTCTAGCAACATTCAGATATGAAGATTTAAGGGGGGGGGGGGGGGGGGGGGAGTACTTTAAAATATTATTACGATTTTAGGTAGAACATATTCAAACTGTTAAAAGATCTGGTCTTTTAGGGACCAACAGTTAGCGTAATGGCTATGTCACTGGACTCCCACGTAGCCGACTGTGGTTCGAGTCCCGGACCCGGTGGCTTAAACTCACGCCAGGCATGTGTGCGTGCGTGCCCAAGATCCCTAGAGGAGAGTGGAGGAGAAGGATTGCAGCGTGGCCATCCCCCCTGGGGGGTGATTTCTCGCTTTCTGTCTCTCTGTCTTTCTGGTGAGCGCATGTGCCCTATAGCAAAAACCTCTCCAAAAAATAAAATAAAATAAAATAAAAAGATCTGGTCTTTTATCAATTGTTTTCTCTTGTACAAGTTAAAGCAATTAAAAGTGTTTTAAGTAACAAAGGAGTAAAAAAAGACAGAATTGACTTTCTGCATTACATATTTTTTCAGCAATTATTTAAAAGTATCTCTGTGAGACTACCAGAATATCATTAATGATGGTTTTTCCCTTTTTAAAGTACCCTATAACAGAGAAAGTAGTTAAACAGTGCATCCCCTGATCAGCTCTAGTACTTCCTATATGTTATGTCATGTAACCATCACAGCAACCTTTTAAGGTTACTAAATTGCTCCTCATTTTACATGTAAAGATGTTTAAAGGTCACTCAAGGGGGGCCAGCAGGTAGTATGGTAGTGAAGGCACTGGATTCCCACGTGGCTGACCACAGTTAGAGTCCTGGACCTGAAAAATCACACCAGACACATGTGCATGCATGCCAAAGATTCCGAGAGAATACAGGAGACAGGACTGTGGTGTGGCCATCCTCCCTCGGAGGTTTCTCACTTTCCATCTCACTGTCTCTCTCTGTTTCTCTCCATTCTCTCCAGTGAGCACACACACCCTATCACAAAAACCTTTAAAAAAAAAAAAAAAAGGGAAAAGAAAAGAAAAAAAGTCACTCAAGGTAAGATTAAGACAAATATGGGACCAGCAATTAGCGTAATGGCTATGTTGCTGAACTCCCATGTAGCCGACCGCGGTTCGAGTACTGGACCCAGTGGCTTAAACTCACGCCGGGCGCGTGTGCGTGCGTGCCCAAGATCCCGAGAGGAGAATGGAGGAGAAGGGATTGTGGCGTGGCCATCCCCCCGGGGGGGGGGGGGGGGGGGGATGATTTCTCACTTTCTCTGTCTTTCTGGAGAGCACAGGCGCCCTATAGCTAAAACCTCTCAAAAAAAAAAAAAGAAGAAGAAAAAAAAAAAAGATTAAGACAAATATGAGGAGTCACTGAAAACCCAAGTAGTAGAACACCCTAGTCCATGCTCTAACCACTACATAATACCACCCAGAATAGGGGTTAGCACATAGCTTCACTAAATAAATATGAACAGGCTGGGTATTTAGTTTTTTGTTTGTTTTCATTTTTGTTTTGTTTTTGTTTTTGTTTTTCTTGCAGGAGTTATAAAAGTAAATGGCTGAAAAGGCACAAACTAATCCATCCTTTCCTTATCCTATTCTCCTCCTAGTCAGAACTGGTATTTCCTATAATATACAGCATATTCCTAATTTTTTCTAACTCGTTTAAGCAAGAATATGAACCTCAGAGAAGGAAGAGCATTTTGCTGTTAGTATTTTAAAATCCCCATTTCTTTGGGAAGAACCTGGCTCTAAGAAGGCCCAAGTAAATGCTAGAGGGGAAGACAGAAAAGATAGTTAAAAAAAGAAGAAAAGTCACTTTCTAGAGTAACTTATAAACAAGGGTGACACGAGTCTTAAGTATTAAGGTATATTGCAAATTTAATACACTAGTTCAAAATATGCACAACAAAATTGGAACATATCCCAGGTAAATTTTTTTGCACTTATGTAATAGTAAGTTTTATTTTATTTTAAGTTTTTGCCATAGGGTGGGTATTCACGCCGAGACAGAGAGAGAGAGTGAGAGAGAAAGTGAGAAATCACTCCCTATGGGAGATGGCCACACTACAATCCCTTCTCCTTCATTCTC
Source organism: Tupaia tana (assembly GCA_026018925.1). NCBI lineage: Eukaryota > Metazoa > Chordata > Mammalia > Scandentia > Tupaiidae > Tupaia > Tupaia tana. Next base: position 200,758,701 of record JAKSZU010000006.1, read on the forward strand.
CTCCTGGGATCTTGGGCAAGTATGCACACACGCCCTGTGTAATTTTCGAGCTGCCAGATCTGAGACTAGATAATCGCTGGGAGTCCAGAATCTTAATCACTACACCCCCTGCTGAATAAGATTTGATTAGCAACTGTAAAGCACTTTAATTATCTTACATGACTTCAACAACAACTTTATGATTTGGTATTGATTTGTACACTTTATGAACTAAAAAGCAGATTCCAAAATGTTAACAAATTTGGCTAAGGTCACACAGTCAGCAAAGGCTTTCATTTCCAATGAAATGAGATTTGCCTAAGTTGCACAGCTTGGAAATGAAAACCTCTGAGTCCCAAGGGTATTTGTAGTAGAGGCAACCTGAGAGTAGATTCGAGAAATGGTTTGGTCAGTTATAATAGAGATAGCCATAAAATATCCAATTCAGAGAGTAAGTTCAAGGGCAGAATTCCGATCCACTTTCGGTATGCTCTGAAGAAGAGGTTCTCCAAGTATGAGCTAGGGAACCTTTACTGGGGCCCTAACACTAAGAAGCCGCCTTTTCCGAGCAGTCTCACTGCCTGTGGACTACGGCGGCCTGGTTTTCCCTGCTTAGAGCCTGGGCTATTTGTGAATGAGAACCCAGAAGAAGACAGTGGGAAACTGAATGATTGGCAATGGATCCACTGGAATCAGTGACCTTTGAAGATGTCACCATTAACTTCACTCTGAAAGAGTGGGCCCTACTGGACACATCTGGGAGAAAATTATACAAAGAGGTGATGCTATAAAATATCAGTCATCTGATAGGTGTTGGATACCAGCTCTGCAAAACAGATGTGATTTTCCATTTGGAAAAAGGCGAAATGGTGGGGACAGTGGAAAGAAGAGGATTTTCCCAATGCCAATGTCCAGCCTCCAGGCACTGAGTGTCTAGACAGGTCAAGTGAAACATAGCCCAGCATCAGAATACTGTTAGGTCAACATCTTCCTCAATTCCCACTGAATCTGTGGCACAAAGGGAGAAAACCAGAACAGCAAAGAGTTAGCAGACCACCTCCTCCAGTGCACCTCTGATCACTCAGACTGAACTTATAGAAATTAGGAAGAAACAAATAACCCATCAGATGACTAGAAATCGCCACAGAGGCACAAGAAATATGAGAAACCAAGAAAATACTTCTCCCCCAAGGGAAAAGAATAACTCCTATTCACCCACAGACAGTACAGTGGAACTTGCAGAAATGTCTGATAAAGAATTTAGACCATTCATAGTTACAAAGCTAACAAAGATGGAAGAAAAGAGAGACAAGGAACTCCAAAAGAAAAGAGTCGATGAGTTCTAGGAAGTGAGAAAGTTCTTGTGAGAGCTGAAAGAGGAAATATATACCATTTAAAAAAAATCAAATAGAGGGACCAGCAGTTGGCACAATGACTATGTCACTGGACTCTCACGCAGTTGACCACAGTTCAATTCCCAGACCTGGTGGCTTAAACTCATGCCAGCATGTGTGCGTGCGTGCCCAAGATCCGGAAGGAGAATGGAGAAGAAGGGATTGCAGCATGGCCACTCCCCCTGGGGGGGTGATTTCTTGCTTTCTGTCTCTCTGTCTTTCTGGTGAGTGCACGCACCCTATAGCAAAACTTCTGCCCTCCCCCCCCCCCAAAAAAAAAATCAAATGGAACTGTTGGAGAAGGAGGCTATAATACAGGAAGTCAAAATCTCCTTTGAAAGACCAGAAATTGGAGTAATGGCTATGTCGCTGGATTCCCATGTAGTCAACTGTGGTTCAAGTCCCAGACCAGTGGCTTAAACTCACACTGAGCACTTGTGCGTGCGTGCCTAAGATCCCAAGAGGAGAATGGAGGAGAAGGGATAATGGCATGGCTATCCCACTAGGCGGTGATTTCTCGCTTTCTGTCTCTCTCTTTCTGGCGAGCTCATGAGCCCTATAGCAAAAACCTCCCTCCACCAAAAATAAATAAATAAATAAATAAATAAATAAATAAATAAATAAATATTAAAAAAAACTCTCCCTTGAAAGTATTAAAAGCAGACTAGATCATACAGAAAATCGAATCTCAGATGTAGAAGACAGAATCGCAGAAGGTGAAGAGACCAATAAGGACATTGATAATCTATTCCATGAAATCCTGGAGGAAAACTTTCCAAACCTACAGAGGCATTCAAAGATCCAGAACTAAGAAATACAAAGGACACCTAATAGGATCAACCCAAGAAGATCATCTCCAAGACAGCAGTTAAATATTATGCATAAAAATGCAGATCTCATGTGGCCAGCCGCAGCGTGAATCCTGGTACTAGAAATCTGAAAGAAACGGTGAGCATGAGCCCATGCCCCAAATCCTGATGGAATGGAGAAATGGAGGAAAAGGATTGTGGTGTGATCATGTCTCCCTAAGGGTGCTTCTTTCGTACTCTCTGGTGAGCACACATCCCTCTGGTCATTTAAAAAAATAAATAATGAAACAACAAAATATACTTAATGTGTTTCCCGAGTCTATGAGTAGCTCTAGTAAGTTAATTCAACTAGAAGAAGGGGTCATGGAAACCTCAACCTGCTGCAGGCGGTTGCTCAGAAGTTCCAGAGGCCCACACTTGCAGCTGGTTTCTAAAGCGGAGAAAGTCGTAGGGCAACAGAGCGCTGCACCTATGGGATCTGATGCTATGGAAGTGTCAGAACGGAATTAGATTAACAAGATGCCCGACTGGTGTTTGCTGCAGAACTGATTGCTGGCTTGCTGGTGTGGAGAAATCTCTGTGCAATTGTTCAGAGCAGTCTTCTGTGTTGTGGTTTGAGAGTACTTGAGAAACTAAGTTTCTTTTTCTAAGGGTTTGACAGTATTAGAGAAACTAAGTTTCTTTTTCTAGCAGTTTGAGAGTATTAGAGAAAGTAAATTTCTTTTTCTAGGGGTTTGAGAAACTAAGTTTCTTTTTCTACTGGTACTATTAGACCACTATATTTTATCTTTTAATTAGCATAAAAGATTTTCCAGTACAACATCACCTTAAAATGAACTGAAGGGAAATGTGAGCCTACAAAGCTGAAAGGTGAGAGTTCACCACACGGTGACACATGATGACCCCACTGACCACTCACTCTTTAAACTACTTCCTAACTCCAACATGAAGAAATAAAAACAGCATATTAGGGATCTCATTTTAGTAGGAAGATTTATGTAATAATATACATTTAGGGACCAGAAGATGGTATAATGGTTAAATTGCTGGACTCCCACTTGGTTGACTGTGGTTCAAGTCCTGGACCCAGCGGCTTAAAACTCGCACTGGGCATGTGTATGTGCGCACCTAAAATTCCAAGAGGAAAATGGAGGAGATGGGATTGAAGTGTGGCCATCACCCCTGGAGGGTGATTTCTTACTTTATGTCTCTCTGGAGAGCACACACACCCTACAGCAAAAATCTCTTAAAAATAAAACAAATAAGGACACATTCTAATATCTACCATGGGAATGAAAGTAACAATTTTATTCTATATCACATAACACATTTTTCAATCACAACTAAATGGTATTATGCATTGTCTTTATGTATTTTTAAAGTACAAGTCTCACAAAATTGACTTTCTAAACATTCACGTGGGTGTCACTGAGAATGTTCTCAGCATACTTGGCACAGGTAAATATAAATTTGCTCATCATGGTGTTGCCTTTTTTTTTCTTTTTTTTAAAGAGCGTGTGTATGCAACTTTGCAACCTTTCTGTCCAAAGAGCCATCTTGAACTGGAAAACTGAATGTGCTATTTTGCATTCCATAATTTATGGCATGCTAATGGTTTATTACATTTTTCTAAAAACTAACACTTTGGGAAAGCTTTTGTAAGACAGATTCTACGGGACTGTGGCCAACTCTCCCCGGCAACAGTGGGAGCCTTGGCAACATGTTAAAAATGCCAGCAATCCCCAACCTTCTAGTGAAGTTTCTCTTTGGGGAAAGTAAAGGCTATTTATGAAAAAAAAAATACATCATTTATACGGTCAGCTAATCTCAAAGATACGAGAAATACCCCAAAAGAAAGTCTTCCAAAACTATAAAACTTTCTCACCTTTACAAAAGCTTTTTTGTGATTTGTTTCCCAGGGGAGAAGGAAATACCCTAATCCTCCACCACATTACTTACTAAATGGAAAATTAGAAATTGTTCACATACCGATCCTAACAGGGAAGGAGCATAAGAACGAGCCAATTAATAATTATTCTCTACTTTCTTTACAAAATCTATAGTAAAGGCCAACACAGTAAAAAGAACATTTGTACCTAAGTTTCAAAGCCACGACTGTTTTTTCACAAAAGTTTTCATTTTTATTTGTGGGATTTTTTTTTTTATTCTACTAATTCTACTTGTGCAGAAAAATCCCAACATATTATAAATAGGAAAACTAAAGTACTAGATTAGATCTACACAAAATGAAGGAAAAAGGGAGAAATGTGCATATGCATAGACAAATGAGTCTTAAAAACCAGACAGGGCCAGAGCGTGATGTAGCAATGCAGCAAGTGGCTCCACAGAGGAGGGTCGTGGGTTCTCATCGCACCATCCCCCGTACATCCTGGGAGCACGCTGTGTCTGGGGTGGATCACCGTGTTAGTCTCTCTGTCACACTCCCTTTCTCATGAAAGAAAGAAATAAACAAGGTTAAAAAGTGTTCCAAACTATCCCTATATTCTTCTATGAGGATATAAAAAAAACTTAAAAATCAGAAATACCTGCATTAATCAGAATTCTGACAAACAAGATACTACTCTAGCTATCTGAATTCTCTCTTTAGAATTAAATGGATTCTAGTTCATCAAAGATCGACTGTATGGGCCTAGTTCTCTTTGCTTTGTTATTGCTCACTACCTGTTCAGTCTTGATCAAAGGCTGACGGGAAACATATTCATACATGTCATTAACACCTGTGGCGAACTGTTAATTACACACTACTTCAGCACTAGTGAGGAGGGGTTTACAGCATACAGGAAGTCCACTCTGTGGAACAGAAACTCAGTTCTGGATTAAGCTTAACCTAGATTCAAATCCTGATTTCTTCTTTGGACCCTGGGGAGGCTGAGAAATATGACACTGAGAAAGCCATCCTTTTTATCCTCCTTGGAGAAAGGAATTAATGTCTACTTAAAAAGCATGTGAGCCCTAGGGGCTGGCAGGTGGCATGGTTGTTAAAGGCGTTGGACACCCACGTGGCTGACTGCAGTTCGAGCTCCAGACCTGGCGGCTTTCTCTTTCTCTTTCTCTCTCTCTCTTTCTCTCTCTCTCTCTCTGTCCCTCTCTGGCCAAATTAAAAATAAAGTTAAATAAAATAATTCTTTAAAAAAAAGCATGTGAGCCCTAAATAATAATTTATTCACTGTGCCTAACATTGAACAGATGTTACTTCCCCCACCATACACTCCAAATTATGAACATTAAATATATGTCCTATATATTAGATTGCAGGCTACACACTGATACCCTTTTCCTAGTCGAAGCCACAATGAGAGGTTAAATAATTTGTATGGGAGCCAGCTTGGTAGGGGGAAGCCAGGTTGGTAAAACTATTTCTACAAAAATATTCTCAATTTCAAATAACTACAATGTAAACAGAACTTGCCACGAGGCAGCTCTGTGAGGAATATCATGATAGACTGAAAACAGCCCAGGGAACGGCCGTAATTTTACGCACACACAGAAGAACCATTAAGTGAAAATTTAGCCCTGGTGCCAACAGGTCTTTCTCCACCCAGCAAGGAAGGCCTTCGTGTGCTGGCCCTGCTGCTTTGCAGCGTTTCCAGAATTCCTCTTCCCAGTGACTGCTTCATCACCCCCAAAGCAGCTATTTGCAGCTTCTCTTCCCTTAAGGCAATTTTCCCAAGCCTCTGTGCTTTGCACAAGCACGTCCCTCTAACAGCAGCAACTGGCCCCTCGTCTCTTCACCCCATCTTCTGTCCTCTCCGTGGACCCTTATTTTTCCTTTATAGTCTACTCAAATACCCCTTCTTCAAGGGCACCAGAGCCCTGTGAAAATCAGGCAGAGAGAACACTCAATTAGCTCACTTCTCCAGAAGTCAAAGTAAGTTCACGTATGCAGAATACCAGTCAAGCAGCAGGCTTAAGGGCAAGTGGGGACAGGAGAAGAAACCCATCAGAAAAAAATGATGAGGCATGGCAAAGAGACTCAGCCATGGCCCTCCAAAGCAGAGAGCAGGGGGAAATTACGGGTCTTCGGTCTTCCCATGCTTACCCACCCTAGTCCCGATCTACCCAACTTTTCCTCCACCTGTGCACCAGTTCAGCTCAGCACTACTCAGCACACACAACAGAGCGGTTTTGATCCACAGACATTAAATGGGCCTTGGCACTGGGCCACAATCTCACTGTATTTCTCTACTGAGTTTCATCTCCCACCCTCCTGGACGTCTATTTCCAACAGTCTTCACTATTCACAATTACGTGACAGCACACCCCCAAGCCTAGCACCATTGAGTGCACATGTACACATACACACACACACACACACAGTACTAGAACTCTTTTTTTCTTCCTTTCCTTTCATGAGAGAGATAGACAGACACATGGACAGACACAGATAGACAGGTACCCTGTCAGTGTTTCACTACACCATGATCCTCCCTTGCCTCAAACCTTCTAGTATTGTGGACATGTCCAGCATATTCAGGTCAACCCAGGATCCAAATCTGGGGCTTCTCCTATAGCTCCCATATCGCGCAGCAGCGCCCACCACTTACACCCCCTTGGCTGGGTCTAAGTACTAGAACTCTTAAGGCCTAATTTCTACCCTTGCTCCTGGCCTCTTTATGTTATATCCAGTTGCCTACTTGGGTGGGTCAGACGCCAAAAAGGCTAACGTCAGGCCTCATTCCTCCCCCGGGGAAAAATCAAAATCAAGCCACTCTTCAAGAGATGTACTGTCTTCGTAGATGGGCCTAAGAACTACACTTTTTGTAAATCCATGTTCAAGTTTATTGTGCTTCTGAATGGACACAGAGAACTGAAACTGTCTACGCCAAGTTTCCAGTCTATACTAGCTATCACTATTTAGCTGTCTTCAACAACATGGCTTTACTATTCCAGGAAACTCTTGCTCAGGCAGATAAGAGTTACAAATAACTTCATTGTTCATTTCAGGAACTTCCCAAAAAACCCATATAAACCAACAACAGACTATTCAAATTTTCAATAAATAACAGCAAGTGACTTCACTTTCCAAGACTATGAAACTCTCACCTCAAAATTCTTGCCTTTGCTATGTGTTGTCAATCATAAACTATTATATCATGATCCTTACCTAATTCTAATCAAGCCTCATACTGAAATACCCACCTTAAACCAGACTCATAGCCCTCATCAAACACCACAACCCTGCTGGCCCTTCCCAGTTTACTATTCTTTTCCCCACCACCCCAAGACACTCTTGCCTTTGCTGCCATAAGTAATCCACTTAATGAGATTATTTTTCATGGTGTACTTTTCTACAGCATTCCTCAACACTACCAGACAGCTTCAGTCCACCCATCCCAGCATCATCACAAGCAGGGTGAAAAATATGAATACCTATTACAAAAGCGTACATTAAATAAGCAGCAGCAACATCCACTGACATTCTGGCCCTAGTTTCTTAATGAGTTAAAATAGCTAGCTGGAGGGCCAGCAGGTGGCATAGTGGTTAAGGTAGTGGACTTGCTATATGGCCAATAACAGTTCAAGTCCCAGACTCAGTGGCTTGCTTTCTCACTCCCCAACCCCTCACCCCCATCTCTCTCTGATGAACGTGTGTGCCATATAGCAAATTTGAAAATACTAGTAATAGGGACCAGCGGATGGTGTAGTGGTTATGTCTGGATTCTCACACGACTGACCACAGTTTGAGTACCAGACCCACTGGCTCGAAATTCACACACACCAGGCACATGAATGTGTGTGCCCAAGATCCCAAGAGGAGAGTGGAGGGAAAGGAATTGTAGCATGAATTCCCTCCTAGGGGGTAATTTTTCAACTTTCCCTTTCATTGCTTCTGTCTCTCTTTCAGGTGAGAGCACATGCCCTAAGGCAAAAACTTCAAAAAAAAAAAATCATCATCATAAATAAAATTAAATAATTTTTAAAATTATCTTATTTAACTTTATTTATTTATTTATTTATTTATTTATTTTAATGTGACCAGAGAGGGACAGAGTGAGAGAGTTGAGAGAATCAGAGGGAAAGTGAGAAAGCAAGCTGCCAGGTCCAGGACTCAAACCGCAGTCGGCCATGTGGGAGTCCAGACTCAACCACCATGCCACCTGCCAGCTCCCAAACTTAAATGAATAATTCCTCGGGGGGGAAAAAAAAAAAAAAAGCTTATTGGCCCACTAATTATATTTCAAAAGAATATGAAATAAATTACTCAAATCAGAGGGACTATAAAACCAGTGAGGAATTCAAAGGATGGTGAGAAATAGATCACAGACTGCTTTAATATGCCAAGCAGGAACTGGATGAGAAACAGAATGGTGAAAAACTGAATTAATATATGAATAATCTCCCTACTAATAGTAGATGAAAAAAGTACTGTGAAATATACTACAATTTAACAGTGAAAACAAACTTTCAAGGATTTTCCTTATCGGAAAATTATTTGCAAACCATGATTTGAATTAAGATATAACAGAATACTTACTATATTTTCCAGAAAGTTGAGACTTCTTATCCACCAAAAGTAAATGTATAAGCATTTTTTTTTTTACTATAAATAATTGAAAGCACCTAAAAGGCCACAGGCATGCTAATGCAGGAATCATTTGAAAGACAATGTTATGCATTTAAAATGCCTCAAAGATTGAGAGAAACTGAAGGATTCAAATTTAAAGATCTAAATAAAAGAGAGAGAGAGAGAGAGAGAAAAAAAAACTATTAGTACTAGAAGAAATTTAAGAATGAATTCCCTTATAACCTTGAGTGGTGAAGACTTTTCTAACTATATTTTGAAATTCAGAAAATAGAGAAAAAAGTATTTCTTACAAAAACTGTAAAGTGTTGCATGAAAAACATTACAAGCAATCTAAAACATTTTTTTTTTGTAACCCACATCACCAGTAAAGGGCTATGGGGCCAGCAGGTGGCATGGTGGTTAAAGCGTTGAACTCCCACATGGCTGAATGCGGTTTCAGTTCCATCTGCCGGCTTGCTTTCTCACTTTCCCCCTCTCTCTCTCTTGTTTCTCTCTGGTGTCCTATAGCAAATTTTAAAATAATAAATAAAATAATAATTTAAAAAAGAAACAAATGAAAGGCTAGTCCCCCTCTACAGAGAACCCCTGAAGCCAGTAAGAAGAAGACCAAGAACCTAATAGAAAAATAAACCGAGGACATGAGAGTCCTCAGAAGGGGAGAAATGTAAAATGCCCTAGGTCAGCCCTGTGGCTTGAAAAAGCATCCTGGGCACCTAGGTGTGTGCATGCCCAGAATCCCAACAGAAGAAAGGGAGAAGGGATTATGGCATGACTGGAGCCTGTGCCCTGCATGCACTCATGGCCCCACCCTTTGGCAGCTCTCTCTGGCAATTTAAGAAAAAAAAATAAATGCAAAATGCCCCTTAAACATATGGGGGGGGGGGCAAAACAAAACAAACAAACAAACCAAGCAACTGATGATGAGAGAAACAAAACAGCTTAAGTTACATCAGTTCTCACCCATCAAACTGGCAAAATTCCAAAATTTTGATATGTTCAACTGGCAAAGCTATGGAAAACATGTCTCTTATACATTCAGGTAGTAGCACAAATGGCAATTTGGCAATATCTAACAGAATTACAGAGACTTTTTAAATACTCTTTTATTTTAGGACGGTTTCTGATTTACAGAAAAATTTCACAGAGTACACAGTGTTCCCATACAACACATTCAGTTTCTGCTACTTAGATCTTACTTAGTTTGGTACATATGTCACAGATAATGAACCAATACTGATACACAGTCATTAATTAAAGTCCACACTTCATTTATATTTGCCTAGTTTTTTACCTAATGTCCTCCTCCTGTTTGAAGATCTCATCTGTTTACATTACACTGTAATAATCATGTCTTAGCCTCCTCTTGGCTGTGACAGCTTCTCTGATGTCCCTGCTTTTGGTCACCTTCACAGGTATGAGGAGTACTGTTCAGTATTTTGTAGACTGTCCACTGGGATTTGTCTAACTTTCATGATTATACTGGGGCTATGGTTTTGGAGGAGAGAAGATCATCGAGGCGGAAGCGTCATTCTCACCACATCGTACCATCAACCTAATTTGTGACTGCAGATATTAACCTTGATCACATGACTGAAGAAGTGTCTGTGAGGCCTCCCATGCAGTTAACCCATTTCCTAATTTCCTTATTTCCCCTTCAGAAGAAAGTCACTTTGTGCAGTCCACACTTGAGGAGCGGGAAATCACGTTACACACTCTCCTGAGTACTGACTAAGTACATAATTCCGCACAGATTTGTTTAATCTCCTACTTATTTCACATTAGTTTCTATCAGTATGAACTCATGGATATTATTTTTTACTTTGAGTTATAACCCTATACTCCCTTATTTTGCTGCTCAATTTACTTTACCATTGGCCATTAGGTGCTCTTTCAGTGAGTTGGCCCTTCCCTTTGACATGGTCCAATGCTTCATTTTTGAGTACTTCCTTTCTTTCTAGATAAATTTAGTATTTTTATTTCCTATCCAATCCTAGAATCAGTTATTTCTCTAAGCAAGCTTGGTTCCATTTCTTGGCAAATGGTTTTAGAAACCAAGATCTGGGCCCTCAGTGTGCCCACTGCTTTGGGGATGTCACTGCTTGTAGCCCTTTCAGCTGACAAAGGAGGAAAATACATGACCTAGAGATCCTTGATTTCAGAATCTAAATCACATGTGTTCTTCTACAAGTACATTACAGTTTATGTGTATTGCTGTTTATCTGGCATCGTAGTAGCAATAGATATGAACATCCCAAGTGTCCATGTAAGACTGACTCAACTATGATACATCTAAACAGTGAAATACTACATGGCTATCAAAAATAAAGAACCTTGTCTAGATATGGAAAAATACCCAGAATAAAGCATAACATTTGTTTGTAATGGCCAAGAGAAACATTAGGAGGGTAAATAGGATAATTAAAGAAATACATGCCTTTTAAAATTGTGAGGGAAAAAGAAGAAGAAAGCAAAGGAGGAAAGAAGACTTCTCTATGTCTATCTCTCTTTACACTTTTATTTCTTTTTCTTTTTTGGAGAGGTTTTTGCTATAGGGCATGTGCACTCTCCAGAAAGACAGAGAGAAATAGAGACACAGAAAGTGAGAAATCACCCCCCAGAGGGATGGCCATGCTGCAACCCCATCTCCTCCATTCTCCTCTGGGAATCTTGGGCACGCACGCACGCACGCACGCACGCACGCACATGTGTCCTGCTTGAGTTTAAGCCACCGGGTCTGGGACTCGAACTGCAGTCAACTACATGGGAGTCCAGCGACATAGCCATTATGCCAACTACTGGTCCCTCTCTTTACACGTTTGAGCTTTTAGCTATTCAAAAAATTTAAAATTGAACTTAATTCATCTATTCAAAAAACTTGAATTTAATTTGTAAAAAGAACTTAAAATGTCTACAAAAGTAGAAGGATTTGAAGAGAATACTGAAAAGGAGCGAGACAATTCATTTCTGAAGGTTAAGTACTATGAGAAAAGGTAGCTCTAACTCAGGGACAATTAGGTACCAAACAAATTTTTTGTGAGCTTCAGTAAAACAGGTAGTCCAAAACAAACTTAGTTGAACTTAACGCACTGAAATGCACTACAGCTACTAAAATTAGCCAATTCTCTGAAGCCATATTAACCTTATCTATTAAATAAATAGTGTCATATGCTCATTTACATTAGTAGGAAGGAAAGTCTAAGGAACTGCAAAATCATTCATAGAGGTACAATTAGTATTTGAATTATTGATTACTAGGCAAGCTAGTATTTATGGTTAAATATGGATCTATCATTTCTACATTTTGTAAACTATCTTGTTTCTCCAACAACATAGTGAAACCAATTTCTAACATATAGAAACATTTTCTCACTGGAAGATAAAAATGGCAGAAACTGCTCCTAAAAGACAGTAAAACATTTTTCACGTCTCTGAGGTAAACCTAAGCAGGGAGGGCGGAAAAGGGCACAAATAACAGTAACTCTCTTTTGCATTCTCAGTATGAGAAAGCAACCCTTTGAAGCTGGTTCTGAAACAGTGACATATTACAAAAGGTTGTCCATTCAACTCAAGAAGTAGTTCATTTGCAACTGTCCACAAAACTTTCCCAATAGCTTCATTGTAGAAAAATGACACTCTGCCTAAAAATGTTCAACAGCTCATTCTGCTGAGGAATAAAACCCAAACTCCTTACTGGAGTATCTCCCTCTTTGATCTCACCTCCCACCACTACCTCCACAAGCCAACTTTATTTCTACCACGTGACTAATACTCTTTAGGCTGGTACAGAATAACATTTTTTACAGCAATATAATATATTTTATGCCTTTTTTAAAAAAAAAAAAACACGGTCTTTTATCTTAGGAACTGATTCTTCTCTATTTGTACAGCTAATTATTAGATTGGTGCAAAAGTAATTGCATTTTTGCATTGTTCACATTTGCCATTTGATATTGGATATATTCTTAAATAAATGTAGTTATGTTATATATCACTTTAATGAGCATTTCTCTATTTTTTTGCTAATGACTTATTAATTGCTATTTATTTAATATGTATTTAGACTATGAAAATGATGTTAGATAAAAAGTAAACTTGATTGGTTTTCTTATATGAATTCAATATGGACCAAAAAGCAGCAAAGACTGGCAACACCAACAACACAATGGCCCAGGAACTATTAATGAACACACAAGTGCAGTGGTGGTCCAAGAAGTTCTGCAAAGGAGATGAGAGTCTTGAGGATAAAGAGCATAGTGACCAGTCATCAGAAGTTGACAATGACCAACTAAGAGCAATCATCGAAGCTGATCCTTTTTTTTGGAGAGGTTTTTGCTATAGGGCACGTGCGCTCGCCAGAAACACAAAGAGAGACAGAGACAGAAAGTGAGAAATCACTCCCCAGAGGGGATGTCTTCACCACAACATTCTCCTCTCGGGATCTTGGGCACTCACACACATGCACCTGGCGTGAGTTTAAGCCACTGGGTCCGGGACTCGGATCGCCTTTGACTGCATGGGAGTTCAGCGACATAGCCATTATGCTAACTGCTGGTCCCCGAAGCTGATCCTTTTAAAACTACTTGAGAAGCTGCCATAGAACAACATTGGCCATTCTATGATCATTGGGTATGTGAAGCAAATTGAAAAGGTGAAAAAGCTCAGTAAGTGGGTGCTTCTATCTGGGGCCAAATGATGGCACAGCAGTAAAACATAATGTTCTGCAAGGCAATCCACACAGGAAGGTTTCCAGTTCAAGTTTGGCGAGCTTCCTGAGCCTGCCAGGCACACGTATTTCCATGATCTGGGCCTGGGTTAAAGCTGGGGATGGATCACAAGACCCTGTTGGGGGTTCATTCTCTCTCTGTCTCTGACTTGTGGAATGAGCAAATAAACTTGGAAAACAAAACAAAACAAAACTCTCCCCTGCTCCACTCTCACTTGCCCTGTTTCTCTCTTTCATTAAAAAATTTTAAAGTTTAAAAAGGTACTTATAAGAATTATTTGGTGGGCCACAGAGTAAAACAGTGGCAACACAACTCAATACACACAGGAAGATCCCAGGTTTACATCCCAGTACAGTATGCACATGTGTACCGTGATCTGGCCTGAATAAAGACATTCACACATAAACTTCAGAATCCCCCCACCCCAAACCTGATTAGACTAAAAAGAGAGGGAAAACTAAGATAGAATGCTAAAAAATTTACTCACTTTGCCTTTACAAGTGGACTTTTAAAAAGTTCAAGGAAAAATGAAGTTAAAGTTTAATTTGAGACCGGAAGGTGGCACAGTGGTTAAGGGCGCTGGACTCCCACTTGGCCGACCACAGTTCAAGTCCCAGACCTGGCAGCTTACTTTCTCTCTCTCTCTAGTCAAATTAAAATAAATAGATAAATAAATAAATAAATCTTTTAAAAAAAGAAGTTTGGTGCTGGCAGGTGGCATAGTGGTTAGTTGCTGGACTCCTACATGGTCAACCACAGTTCGAGTCCCAGACCTGGAAGCTTGCTTTCTCACTTTCCCTTCCTCTCTTGGTCTCTCTCTGGTCAAATTTTAAAAAATAATGATAACAAATAAAATAAAATAATTCCTTAAAAGAAGAAGTTTAGGTGCTGGCAGATGGCATATGGTTAAGGTGTTAGATTCCCATATAGCTGACCAAAGTTTGAGTCCCAGACCCGGTAGCTTACTGTCTCACTCTTCCTTGCCCCTCGCCTTTCTGTCTGTCTCTTTCTGGTCAAATTAATAATAATAATAATAAAGTTAAATAAATATTTCTTAAAAAAAAAAAAGAAAAAAACTACCTTAGTGCAGAAATTTTGAAATCCATACAGAGTTTTTTCATAATATGCATTTTCCATAAATTATTTGGGGACTTCTCATACTTTAAATTTAACTTATATATAAGTAGTTCCTTCCCTTAACACTGTAAACCCTAGAACAATGTTTCTCTGTTTTAATTTTTTCTCTATTCATGACAGAGCATATGCACGTGTAAGTGAGAGTGAGAGAGAGAGAAAGGCGGAGGATGAGCTCCCTCCACAGGATCCAACCACGCGTGGCCCCCATTCTCCAGTCTTCCAGGCCATCAGTTCTTGGGCACTCACACATGTCTGGTGCATTTCGGGCTGAGCAGCTCAGGGATTCAAACCCGTGGTCACCATGTGGGATCCTGCTTCTCTCGAGCAGCACATTACCACCATGCCACGGAGCTGGCCCTAGAATAGTGTTTCTAAACATCAGGGCCCATCAAGACTTGCCTGAAGTGCTAAAAACTCAAGAGATTTTGATTAGTTGTTCTAAGACAGAGCTTGTGATCACAAACACACACATGTGTGCATGACTTTAACTTTTTTTTTAATTAGCAAATGTGTTTCTGAAGTTCTGGTTAAGGTCACTGACCTAGAACATTCAATAACAAACAATAAGATAAGGTAGGATAAGATAAGATAATAAATAGTAAGCACTCTGGCAGATTTATGACCAAGGACAAAATGCAAAGTCAGTTTCTTCTTTCGATGAGTTAAGTTTTATAACCAGTTATTCTATTTTGATTTCAGAAAAACGTGAGTCATACACAAGAGTCATTAACAAGGAAAGCAAATACTGTCTAGACTGTTGAGATATTGAACAAGTAGTAAAAGCACAGGCCTACAGAAGGCAAATAGCACAGGGCAAATGGTTAAAAAAAATTTGGTTGGCCCTAAAATTTGGTTGACTTATACTGACTATTGGAAGATTATAAAAGCTTTATTTATTTTTAAAGAAACAACAAAAACTATCCAATTATTTAGTCACTGGCCTGTCTATAACTGCTCCTCCCCACATTATATAGGAAAGATGCACCATATGTCCATCCACTCCACAATCACCACCCATAGTGATTATAAATTGGATGGGTATATTAGACAGGTTTATTAGAAAATCCAGGAGGCGTAGCCAGCAGGTGGTGTGGAGGTTAAGGTGGCTGGATCCTCATATAGCCAACTCCGTGGTTCATGTCTCAGACCCTGCGGCTTGGAAACTGTCCTGGGTGCATGCGCCTACATGCCCAAAATAAACCAAGAGTAGAAGGGATTGCAGTGTGGCCACCCTCCCTGGAAGGTGATTTCTCACTTTCCCTCTCTCTGTCTCTGTCCTTTTATAGCAAGTGTTGCTCTATAGAAAAAAATAAAATTAAAATTAAAAAATGGACAAAAAGAAAATCCAGAAGGCATGCGTAGTTTAAAAAAGAAATTCATAATTCTGATTCAATTGCCCTCATAAACATGCTTATTTAGACATCCAATAACCTGAAGGAATGGATCCCTTTAACAAGTATATCACCCTTACCAATAGTTCTTCTCAATCTATAAAAAGTAACAAAAGCGATTGTTCACTGTGAGTGCTGCATTGTCACAACACACCTTCCAAAGTGCTCTGCAGCATTACTTCATTTGCTTCCCACAGCCCTACCACGTTGGTCCTGCTATTTCCCAATCTTGCAGAATTTGGCCCTCAAGAGCTTAAGCATGTGATCATATGGTCATCAGTTATTACTGAAATAATCTTTATGGAAGAAAGGAAAACATAAAATCAATTCTAAGCTTTATATAATAGAAATTTGAGCTGCAGATCTTTTCCAAAAAATTATACCTAAAACGAATGTTTCAACCATGATACAGCTTCTTGAGAAGAAAGGGGATCGGAGGAAAATGGAAATTTAAATAATATCTTTAGAAGGGAAGGGGCACCAAAAATCCAAGCTCACATGCTTATGGGCAAAAATTATTGCAAAATACAATGCTGACTCTAATGCTTTTGAAATGATAAATGTACATAAATTATAATTTCAAAATTTTAACTAATATACAAAATGTTAATGTTTTAAAACCATAGTTAGCTGAGTAATCTGAAAAAGCATCAAATCTCACAAATTGTGAAAATTCATTTTCAAATGTCACATTTCAAACACGATGTTACAAGTCATAATCTCTCATTGATTTCTAAAATAAATCTATTACTTATTAACACACTTAGTATAACAGAGGTCTAATTCAATATTTTTTAAAGGCTTTTACAACCAGACCATGAAAGTTTTCATTTAATTATGAATTCTACTGACAACGAAGCTCCTGGTGAGCTACCAGGGTAGGAGGAATGACAGTAAGCGCTGTTCGAGCCTGAGTACAATCTACACTTGATTTCAGTAAGCACATTAAAGTCTAGTACTACACAGCAAAAAAGCTGAATTTTATCAGGGATGAAATTTTTTCCAATTAAGCCCAAATTTTACTTTTGACATTGAGCAGTTTTGGACCTTTAAAAATAAGATCTTTACTTAAAGATATTGTCATTTTATATTTCGAATTTTCCTAAAAGATAACCATTTTTAAAGGTTACATCCCTTTTCCCTTCCTATTTTTTTTTTTAACAACTTAGTACTGCTCTTATGTAATTAAAAAGTCCCAATAATACCAAATTATAGCTCCCCCTAGGTTGGCCTACAAACTGCCTCTGGATTACTCTCACAAATACTGCCAACTGTGTCACTCCAATATTAAAAGCCTTTAGTAGCTTACTATTTTCTACTATATCACAATTTATTCTTTTCTTTTTAAAGTTTACTTTAAAAAGTTTTCCTTTTATCAGCACAACAAAAAGAGAGAGAGGAAGAGATACACAGTCTAACAAGTCCTGATGCTGCGAACCACCCCTCGGCCTTCAGCCAGTCACAGATCATGGGCAAACATGTGCCCTGCACACTCAGGGAAGCCTCTGGAATTGAACCGGCAACCCTTTCATGTAGGACTGCCTCACAGAGCATTGTGTTTTACCACTGAGTCACCATTGGGCCCTCTAAATTTATTCTTGACTGTTTCTAGGCCATGATTATTTTTACTCTAATTTACTGATTTGGTGTTGTTTCTCCTAATCCCACATTTCACTCAATTAAACAACACATAATATGAAGGAAATAGAAAAACAGAAAAAAAGTTATTCCTCTGGGGCACAAAGTCAACTAAAGAAAAAGAGACCTGTATATAATAAATGATAACAAAGTATTAAGTACTACAGTAGACAAAAATGTCATATAGCCAGCAGAACCAACATAACTCCACCAGAGTAGAACAAAGGTGATTTTGGAGGAAGTGACACTGGGTTTCGCACATGAGAATTTCTAAGTATCTCAGAACTGTAGTATCAGCTTCCTTGTCTTTATATCTTAGCATCCACCATAGTGCCTAGTAGACGGGTACTTCAGACATGAAAGGGAGGGAGGAAGGATGGAAGGAAAGAAAGGAAGGAAGGAAGGAAGGAAAAAAAGAGAGAAAGATTCACATAAATATAGAGAATCATTATTAGATTAGAATTGGGACAAAAGTGGAAGTAGTCATTCAGATGAGACATTCCAAAACAAAGACATAAGAAAGGGACATGGGAAAACATTAAAATGATATTTAAGAATTAAAATGAACAGGAGTTTTAAAATGAACAGGAGTTGGTGTGACTGATGTAACAAAGGGGAAGGAAGAATAATAGAAAAGCAAAAGAAGCTACCAAAGTTTTGGCTTAAATGACAACGTGATACCATTCACTGTAACTGGGAACAGAACTGAGCGTTCAGTGTAGGTAAAGGCACCATCTGGGAGACAGCTGAAATGCAGCTCAAAGAAGCCTGGACTAGGAATAAAGAGGTGAGGGTCCCAGCATAGAGACGATGAGAACCAAGTCATAAATAAGGATAAGACTGCCCAAGGAACAAGTAACATGAGAGAAGAGGGCCTAGGACAGAACACTCAAGGGCTAAAAGAGTTCCGGTCTGCTACAAGGATCCAAAATTGGCTCTAGCATCAATGAAATGCTTCTTTTCCCACCAGAAATAGCAGTACAAGTCAATAATATAAAAGATTAAAATCTGGAATTATGTTACACCTGAAAAAAAATTTTTACGTGATACTAAAAAAATACAAGCTGAGGTCCAGTCTCTGTGGCATGGTCAATAATATACACAATTGTAAAGCTGGAAGCCACATGCTAACTGTGGTTTGAGTCCCCAAAAGGACAGGTCTGAAAACACACAGAGCAAGTACACGTATGCCCAGGATCCTAATGAGCTGAAGGACTGGAGGAAGGGGATTGGGCATGACTCAGCCCTGTGAAGGGTACATCTCTCTCTTTCACACATACAGCTTCTATCAAGTTTGGGTTTTTTTTTAAGGGGCAGGGGAAGACCTCGAAAAAATTCATGGAAAATGGGATTTAAGTACGAATTTATTTTGGTGCAAAAAAATTGAAATTCATGTAGATTTTTTCATAATATAATTTATCTCATAAATTCTGTGAAGACTGTATACAGTAACCAATTTAAAGGAGGATATCTTTAAACTTGGAGTAATAAGTGCTTCAATGTTATTTCATAATGTCTCCCAAATACTAGTATAAATTTCTTTTTCTTGTTTTTTTTTTTTTTTTTTTTTTTTTTTTTTGGTGAGAGAGGTTTTTTGCTACAGGGCACGTACACTCGCCAGAAAGAGAGAGACAGAAAGCAAGAAATCACCCATCCAGGGGGAATGGCCACACCGCAATCCCTTCTCCACCATTCTCCTCTTGGGATCTTGGGCATGCACACGCGCACACACCTGGCGTGAGTTTAAGCCACCGGGTCCAGGACTCAAACTACAGTTGACTACTTGAGAGTTCAACAACATAGCCATTACGCTAACTGCTGGTCCCATTAGTATAAATTTTAATCACCATTTATGTTATTGAACATTAACACTTACTAATAACAAACATTAACTGTCACCTGTTATGAATAGCAAGATTAACAATATGATTTGAGAAAGCCAAAGTTAGTAACTAACCTAAAATACAATAAAAGAAAAATTATCTTTCAATTTTTCCCACTGCTTACAAATATGCACACGAAATTTAAAGTATTCTGGATTCCTCTTAAGAGCATAAAAGGAATAAAAAATGTGCTATTAAAAGATAGACAAAACCAGCCCTGTAGTAGGGTACACCCTGGGAAAAAACCCTACTCTGCAGGCTGGGACCAGATGGAAGGGTGGGCTGGATTCTTGGTCCAACTGAAAGGCCACATCTCCACCTCAGGTGGTCCCAGCTGGGAAGGTGAGGCAGGAGGACTGTCACAGTGACCCTAGCCTGATAAAAACAAATACAAAAAACAGCAACAACAAAAACCAAAACCTTTTAAAAAAAAATCTTTATGACAATCAAATTTACTTCCAGTTTTTCACTTTAGTTTTCCACTTTAGGTCAAGTCAGTATTTCCTATTCTTTAAATGTGAATGAGAGATAAAATATGTATTAACAATAACAACTTATAATCCTTATAATGGTCAGTTTTTAATATAAAAATTACAAAAAATATGCAATCTGTTGTGCATTTCCATTTTTCAGCGGTGCAAAGTCACATTTTAAGACAAAATTTTCACTCGGTACTAAAGTAATTTACATGGCATGGTGTGTCTGGGTTGTTTTTCCCTCGATGGCATATGCTTAAATACTGAAAAACTAAATAAATGTTTAAATACTTAAATAATAAATACTAACTTTAACACATGTAAAATTAAAATAAATAAACATGTAAGTTTAAAAAGAAAAAAATACATACTTCCATCACAATGTCAAGTATAGTATTGTTTTTCAACACCTATATGCATTTCACTTTATGCACAAGAACTCTGATAAATCCATGATTAAAAATAAATCAACAGGGACCAGCAGATGTGTAATGGTTACGTTGCTGGACTCTCATGTAGTGGACCGTGGTTTGAGTCCCAGACCTGTTGGCTTAAAATTCACACCAGTCGTGTGTTCGTGTGTACCTAAGATCCTGAGGGGAGAATGGAGGAAAAGGGACTGCGGTGTGGCCATCCATCCTGGGGAGAAGGGGAGTGATTTCCTGCTTTCTGTCTCTCTGGTGAGCACATGTACCCTATACTGAAAATTTCTCTTAAAAAAAAAAAAAATTGAAAAACACTTTAAATATCTTTTCTGCACCTTGATTTTAATCATTTTAACTGGTCAACATATTCTACCATAAACATTCTGTGTAGTTCAAATTTTTTGATGTAGAAACCTAATTCAATTAAGTCTGAAATCTAATTTTGATGAGCTTCTCTAATTTATTACTGTGTGCAGAGCGCAGATATTAACTCTGGCTTTTTAACATCCCTCCCTATGGTGGCAGCTAGGCATAGGGGTCTGACTGCTTAAACTGGACTGTCAGCCTCACTGTAGCGGTTCTACTCTAGAGATCCTTACCTAACCAAGTCTTTGTGTTCTTATTTGAAAACAGACACAATATCTGTACTATGGGCTTACTGTGAGGATTTAACAAAATAACATTTAGCAGAGTGCCTAGCAGAGGAGACGATTAATTAACATCAATGAATGTAATTTTTTTAACTTGCCAGAAGGCAGTGAGCTTGCCAGACACACAAAGAAATAGGGAGAAGGAAAGGTAGAAAGCACCCCCAAATGGGGCTTGGTCATGCTACAATCTCTTCTCCTCCATCATTCTGTGGTGATTTTGGACAAGCATGCACCCAGTGTGCTTTTCAAGCCACTGGCCAGGATTCTAACTGCATCAGCCATGTGGAATCCAACTCCCCCAAGGGCCACCTTAAAATCATTTCTTTCCCATAGTTATATTACGTGTGACCCCAAACGTCTATGTTGAGGCCTTAACTTCCCATTCGATGCTACTGGAGGTAGGCCATTAGGAGGTAATCAGGTTTAGTTTAGGTCAATGGGATTCAAGCCCTTGTAAGAAGAGGAACAGATAACAGTATCTCTCTCCTACCTCTCTCCTCTTTCCCACCTTCCATCCACCTACAGGCATCAGGAAAGACCTTGACAACAGAGAAGAGGAGAAGGCCAGCAGTCTGCAGGCCAAGAAGATGGCCCTCACCAGAATCCAACCAAGCCGGCATGGTATCTCAGACTTCCAGCCTCCAGAAAAAAACCTAACTGTGCTATAAGTCACCCAGAGTATAGTATTCTGTTTTGGCAGCCCAAGTAGACTGCATAGGTTGCATAAAAAATTATTTTAGGGTCAGGTGGTGGTACAGCTGTAGCACAACTGGACCCATATGGTAAAGGTACTGGGTTCTCTCCTGGGACCTGCTGTGAATGTCATATGGGTGGCTGTGCATGTGCCCATGACCCAGGCCAGCTGAGACTAGAGGAGGGACAACAACAGTGTGGTCTGTTAGGGGTGCCTATGTCTCTATCTCTTTCTCGGGGAAGAAGCAAATTTTAAAAGACATTTATTTTAAAAAGTAGACTTTGGGGGACCTGAGGTGGCATAGCCAACTTTGCAGTTTGAATCCAGGACTCAGTAGCTTGAAAAACACACCAGGTACACATGTGTGCATGCCCAAAATCCAGAGAAGGAAATGGAGAAGGGACTGTAGCAGTCATCCCTCCAGGGGGTAATATCTCTCTCTCTCTCTCTCTCTCTCTCAGGGAGTGCACATGCCCTATAGCAAAAAATTACACACTTACACACACACACACACACACACCTTGGAGAGCAAGATAATTTTCACCTCATCCTGATTTATGCCATAGATCTGTACACCCACTGCCTCAAAAACTGTATCCAGTATAGTATATTACTGCAAAGTATAACATTGATTAGATTTTAATGGTAGCTGTCTTTTGATTTTCTAAGTTGACTAACAAGGACAAGAATACAAGTTTGGAGTGGTATGCCACACTCAGGTATATTCCACACATTCTTTTTTTTTTTTTTTTTTTTTGGAGAGGTTTTTGCTATAGGGAGCCAGACAGAGACAGAGAGACAGAAAGCGAGAAATCACCCCTCAGGGTGGATGGCCACACTACAATCCCTTCTCCTCCATTCTCCTCTCAGGATCTTGGGCACGCATGTACACGCGCCCGGCGTGAGTTTTAAGCGCCCGGCGTGAGTTTTAAGCCACCGGGTCCAGGACTCGAACCGCAGTCAACTACATGGGAATCCAGCAACATAGCCATTATGCTAACTGCTGGTTCCCCATACATTCTTCTTGCTCTTAGCAATTCCTCTTTCCAAGTCAGTATTTTGCGGATATCACAAGTAACCAAGAACTAACTATATTGGGAAGGAAAATAATGACAAAGAATCCACTAATAACAGTAACAATTTTTTTTTTTTTTTTTACTCTTTGTCATTATTTCATTTTGTTTTGTTGAAGGTGACCAGAGAGAGATGGAGAGAAGGAAAGTGAGAAAGCAAGCTGCCAGGTCCAGCACTTGAACCACGGTCAGCCATATAGGAGTCCAACTGCCTTAACCACCATGACACATGCCAGCCTCAGTAAGAATTCTTAATAAGCCAGTCTAATCAGTCCTCTCCCCCCCATTTCAAAGAAATTGCCAGAAATGTAGTTCAGTTGGATGTCAGTGAACTATACCAGGTTTTCTATTATAATTTTCGACTTCACCAACGCTATATACAGCACACACTTTTAAAATGCCATAAACCTACTGCTCACCTTCAACATTTAAAACGCGAAATATCATAGTTACTGTATAGAATACACTTTAAATAACTGTTTCCTTAAATAAAGGTTTAAGCAGAAATTACTGGTTCAAAATTCAAAATAACCTAAAACTATTCCTCTCTCCCATGTATGAGACACAATTTTTAAAATAGGTAACATACTTCAGAGAGTATTTTGATGAGCTAAATTAACATAGGATGGGTTTTGTTTTTGATTTTTACACTCTGAAAATAAACCATTAAGCAATCGTCTATTATAAAAGTTTAAAAAAAATGTATAAAAAAAGGCCATCATTTGATTCTGGAACTTTATAAACACTAAGGAACAGCAATAAAGATATGAAATGCAATGCCTTATAAATATTTAGCCCTATTAGACAATAACAAAGAAAAGAGTAGGGCAGAAATTTTGTGTTCACAGTAACTTTTTTAATATTAAGAGACATCATCATCCTCACTTCTGAATAGCTACCTCGGTTGCCATTATAGCTTTCACTGTTCACACACACAAAAATATTTGCACGGTTATTTTACCATTGAAGAAGGAAAGCACAGCTGAAAATAAGGGGGAAAAAAGTCTTGATAGAACAAAGAAAATTATTTTATATGCCATTTCGTTTATAATTGTAGTATCCGAAAAGTAATACCGACATATATTAATATTTTAAAATCTGCGTAGTCAACACAGATACCCTGTGCTATAGAGCAAATAAATTTTAATTTTCTAATTTTTGTAAAACCAATGACTTATTAAAATAGGATTACTGGTGTACAAAGCTACCACACACATTGAATCAATTCCTCCAAATTCATCATTCTTTACTGTGTACTGCCCTTTGTATTTCTTAAATTATATTTCTATCTCTATCTCTTTTTTCCTTCTAGTAATCAGAATACATATGACAGGCTATATATTTTGAACACCTAACACTAAAAGTTATTTTGCTGGATCAGAATGGGAACAAATTACACATTTAATAGAAGCTTATTTTAGTAATGGGCAAATTAAAATATTAACAAGATTTTAATTCTACATTTACTTTTTTTGTGTGTGGCTGTAAAAGTAATTTGAAAATTTATTAAAAAAAAAAAAAAAAAAAAACAGGGGAAAATGTTTAATAAATCACTCTACCCAGATACTTCTGTTAATTTTTTGGTAGAGTTCCTTCCAGGGATATCTAAATTTTGATGATCTAATGAGCCACTAATACATATACTGGGAGAAAGGCAATGTATCCTCAATATGGTCTTTTGAAAAACAGTATATAAAACATTGATTATTAATTATATGGCCTGTTAAGTTCACAAAGGTCTCTAAAATGTATGAAGTGGTGGGATAGAGCAGTCTCATCATTTAGAAACTGGTCCCAAGCTGAAAGCTCTTGGAAAAATTTCTAGTGTCAATACTTAAATGGCAACAAGCAGCAAGATACGACTGTTTGTTCATATCAACATTAATGTTCCAAACCAGCTTTACTTTTATTTCCATTCCTATTTCACTGCTTATATTTTCACTGTAAAAATAATCAAATAATAATAATAAATTGTATCTGCACAGTAATTTTAAAGCACCTTAAATTCAAAGACTTGGCTTTTTTTTTAAAATCCCAGCATCTGCACTGTAGTGTTTCTGGCCTATGCGATGGTTTACAACATAACAGGATAACATTGTTTATATTCCAACATCTTCTCTCATAAGATGAAAAAAATATATAAAAGAATATTCCTTAAATGTAGTCACAGTTTCCTTTTGTTTCAATCCATGGTTTATTATGCAGATGTTAGAATTACAAAGAATGAAATGACTTCATTAACAAAGCAACATCCCAACCCTTAATAAATAAGTCAACTCTTTAGTCAAAACCAACAAAACTAAAGATACTACCAGTAGCTTTTTTTTTTTTTTTTAAACTTAGTTTTGCCTTATTTCCAGCTTCAAGGGAGGCTTTGGTCTACTGAAGGAATCAAAGGTCTCAAAATCCCATACATTTCTTCTGCCCATTGACTAACAAAATAGTCTGAAACACAGTAACTCAGATTTGTTACTTTGCTCTTCTTATACAAACGCCTTTTAAAAGAAATCTTTCAACAGAGACTCTAAAAAGAAACAGCAAAGTTTAGGAAAGGAATTGTCTGTCTTTAAGCCAGGCATATCCTGGGAAGTGACAGAAGGTCTGGGCCAAGAATACACTCTGCCGTCCCTAGGTATGAGCAAGACTCAAAGCACAATTTGTCACTTCTGTATCTAGAAAATGAACGTGGCTCAGTAAGGAGGTGATGAAACAGAACCAACAACGTGTCTTCGGGAGACATGTTAATATAAAGGAGGAGCCCCACGATTTCAGCTAAATGCTTTTGCCATTTTTGCAGAAGAAAAGCTAATTGTTAATGGCCATGTGACATTACAGATCCCAGAAAGGAAAGGGTGGGAGGAGAAAGGAGTTCAAGGCAGTTCAGGGTCAGAACAAGCTCAGGCATCCTGTCACTAGCAAATGTTCCCCCAAGCTGAAAGCAAAATACTGCTTAGCCGAAAAGGAGTGGGTGAAAAGTAGGGGGAGAATGAAGGGAAAACCACAGGAGAGTCAATGTGGCAGTGTGAGGGTGAAGGGAGGGAGGGAATGTGGAGCTACCCAGCTTGAGTTCAGGAGCAAAAGCTTCGGGCACAAAAACGCTGAGAAAAGCAACTGCGACCGAGACACTTGGCACCCTCCCCCCCATCGGTCCTTCGGGCTCCCACATTCCCTCCACCTCTGCTCTCGACCAGCACTCAGGGGTGTGACCTGCCAGCAGGAGGCTGCCCCGATCTTTGTCTCGGCCGGCTCCCCACGCGAGGGCTCCTCCTCCCCTCGGCGCTCCCCACCCGCGCACAGCCCAGGCGTCTCCAAGGAGCTGGCAGCGCGACGGCCACCGCCTCCTCGTCGCTCTCCCGCAGCCCCGCGCCCCTTCCTTCCCCTCCGGGGCGCCGCGGGGACAGCGCCGCCCGAGCCTCCAGCTCCACCCCCGCTGCGGGGACCTTTGTGTCTCGGGGGGACTTTCTGCCTCTTCCCCTCCTCCGCCTCTCGGGGAGACCTGCCTCCCCCGGAGCCCAAAGCCGCAGCGAGCACGGGAGACCGCGGCTGGAGGCGCCTCCCGGGAAGGAGCCGGGCACACACTCCACCCCACCCACCCCCGGAAACGCCGGGGCGACGCGGGGTCCGCGCCGGACCCCAGGGCTGACAGGCACACGCGAGCCCCCTGCGCCGCGCCTCCTCTCAACTTCCCAGCCGGCCCCGAGCCCCCGGTGCCCCCCACCTGCCCCGCGGCCCGACCCTGGGTCCCACGGACCCGCCCGGCCCTCTCGGGGCGGCCGAGCGCCAGGGCCAGGCGCGGCGCGGCCGCCAACTCACCAGCAAGTGCGAGGGTCGCGTCCCGAGCCGGGACCGGGCGAGGCGCTGGGGGAACGCGGCTCCGCCGACGCCCTCGGCGACCGGATGCAGGTCCGGGTCCCGGCGGCCGGCAGCCCCGAGGCGCCTCCGCTGCGCAGGCCTCCGCCTCCGCAGCGCCTTCCGGCTCCTGCCGAGGGTCCGGAGTCTCCGCGAGGGGCCGCAGGCGCCTCACGCGTTGCCAAGCCCCCCGGTCAACATGGCTCCTGGGCCGCCGAGGCGCGCGGGCGGCCCACTAATCCCCTCCGAGAAGCCGAGCGAGAGCGGGGCGGGCGGGCGGACGGCGACTCCGGCCGAGGGCTCCGGGCGCGGGCTCCTTCTTCTTCCCGGCTCCGGGGCTGGACCGCGGGGAGCCGAGGCGATCGCAGGCGGCCGCTTTCGCTCACTGCGTGTGCGTCGCTTTCTTACTCGGCGGCTGCGGATTGACGCCTCCGCCTGTTCCCCGGAGGAGAGCGAGCGCGAGAGAAAAAAGACTTTTATTGAAACGATCCAACCAGCGGCGGCGCAGAAAGGCAACCGGCCGCGGGAGCTTCCCCCACCCCCGCCGGAGCTGCTTGCCGGGGGCAGCGCGACCCCTGCCGGCGGCGGCGGCGGCGGCGGCGGCTGGGGGCGGGGCCGGCCGGCCGGGGGCGGGGCCTGCGGGGCGGGGCGGGGTATCCCCGGGAAACCCCCCGCCCGGAGGTGGGGGCCTCTGCCTCCCGGGCCTCCCCCTGGAACCGCGAGAGGTGGAGGGAGGGGTGAGGAGACCCTACGCGAGGGAGCTTAAGCAATGTTCACAGCGACTCGGGAAGAAAGTATCAGAATCATTCAGCCCTTTATCTTTCTCCCACCCGCAAGCAGAACCAAAAATCGCTGAAATGATCCAAGTCGTTATTTTACAAGGTATCAGTGTCACAGCTCTCCGGTGGCTTTCCAAAGAGTAGGTGTCAAAAGACCTCACTGCAGCAAGTGGACAGCTGCAACTTTTCGCCTTTGTTGTGTGGGTGGGTACCAGTGCAGGAGGCATTCAGGCTGGCTGCATTTGTTCATTTAAACTGCAACGTTTCTTATATATTATTATGTTCTTGGCGATATGCTAAGGTCCTCAGAGGACTGCCGTTCTAGCTGGGAGGGAAGATAATCAAACAGTTGCAATAAAGATCTGAGCGTTATGAGGGGAAATCCAAAATGCAACGAGAACAGGAAGGACCACAGTTGGCTGGTTTTTTCTTTCTTTGGGGATGGGGCCACACACCAGAGGTTGGCCCAGTTTCTGTAAATGTTTTCATTTTCTTCTTTCCCAGAGGCTAAAAGCTAGTTGAAGAATGAACAGCAGAGTGAAAGTGAAGACGAAATAAAGTTACACTGACCCTCTTTTAAATTTTTTCTTTCGAAATAAGGTTATAAAAATAAAAACAAAGTTAACGCCTGGAGAAAGAATGAGAGTGAAAGAAGAGAATAGGAACCGGATATAGACAACCTGAACAACAAAAAAATTGTTTAACCACATAAAAAGCCTGTGAAGTGAGATATAAATATTTTTTTTCCATTTTAACAGCAGGAAGTAGACAATTTTTTAAAAAGATTATTTATTGGGACCAGCAGTTAGCGTAATGGCTATGTCGCTGGACTCCCACGTAGTCGACCGCGGTTCGAGTCCCGGACCCGGCGGCTTAAACTCACGCCGGGCGCGTGTGCGTGCGTGCCCAAGATCCCGAGAGGAGAATGGAGGAGAAGGGATTGCGGCGTGGCCATCCCCCCTGGGGGGTGATTTCCTGCTTTCTATCTCTCTGTCTCTCTCTGTCTGTCTGGCGAGCGCACGCGCCCTATAGCAAAAAACCTCTCCAAAAAAAAAAAAAAAAAAAAAAAAAAAAAGATTATTTATTCATTTCTTCTAAGAGAGAGTGCGAGAGAGAAACAGGCACCCTGAACGGGGTCATCAGGCCCAGCAGGCCTGGAGCATAGTGTACAGGGAGGATCCCAGACACACACTGGGAACCTCCCGTGTAAGTCCACTTGTGTTACTTCTGAACCACCATCTGCCTCCCAGCAACACATTTTCAATGCAATTTTAGATCACATTCTGTCCTAAGGACTTCTGACAATTGTCATCTTGGATTCCTGGATGAATCCTTTCTCCCTAAAAATATTGCCTAATGACTCCTTTCTCATATTTTGTTGTGCAAAGTGTGACTGTATCTATGTAATATCCAGTGACCATGTATGTCAGTCAGATTGCTCGCATGCCTGCAAAAGTACCAGGATGGTAATTTACCAACAATATGCTCTATACATATTTAACATTTGTTTACCACACAAGATAGATAGATAGATGTTTGAAAAAAAGCTTTTATTTACAACAAATGTGCTTTTTTTCTAAAAAAAAAAGTTAATAATGTTTAGATTTTTCCAAGTCAATGAATTTTGTCATATAGCAAGAAGCAACAGCATTTTCAGAGTTCATTTTAAGTTAGAGAGAAAGAAAAATTATGTTTACATATAAGACCTACTTACATTTTCATGTATTTGCCTTATTTAAAAATAATTGTTTGCTTTTTCTGGTCCCTTAGTAAATATTAAAAATCACCCCAAAAAAGGGAGTGTACAAAATAGCATTCTGAGTTTCATTATGAATAAGTCCTTCTTCATAGCATTAGACTGGGAATTACCCCAAGGTAAACAAAGAGTATTCTAATAGTCTTATCCAAAGAGGCTAAAGAGCACCTTCTCCTCTTTGTACATCTTTTATTGCAATTATAAGAAATTCGTAATTAGAACTTAGATCATTATTTTGGTTAGCTATTTGTTGTTTTCATCAAAAAACGGCTACTGGGACCGCCAGGTGGCGTGGTGGTTAAGGTGCTGGACTCCCACATGGCGGACCGTGGTTTAAATCCTGAACCTGGCAGCTTGCTTTCTCATTCTCCCTCCCACACACTCTCTCTGTCTCTCACTGGTCAATCTGAAGAACAATAATAATAAATAAAGTAAAATAAATAATTATAAAAAAAATAGCTACTGACTTCACGTTGTTGTGCTATGCACTGAAGATATACCAGTGAACGAGACCAAGTATTGCCCTCGTGGAACAGTTTTCTAGTGGTAGAAACAATCCATAACCATGCTAGTTATTTAAATAATTCATGAAGAACTTTATAACCAAGAAAGGGGTTATGAAGAAAAACTGTGCCGCTAGCAGATGGCATGGTGGTTAAAGGCGCTGGACTCCCACATGACTGACCTCAGTTCAAGTCCTGGACCTGGTAGCTTGCTTTCCCACTTCTCCCTCCTCCCTCTTTCTGTCTCTCTGTCTCTGTCTGATCAAACTGGAAAATAATAATAATAATAATAATAATAAAGTTGAATAAAATAATTCTTTAAAAAAAACATAATGGAAACAAAATTGGGGAGGGAATCAGCAGGAGTACTTTAGGTAGTAAGGTCAGGAAAGCAGAATTAGCAAAGGGCCTCACAGAGGCTTAAAGCCATGGGTTCCTTCTTTCTATCATTCATTAAATGATTGGATCAAGAAAAGATCAGATGACAATGAATGAGTGCATTTATTTCATCACTTATCTAAATTGTTTTAAAATGCACACATGATGTTTGGGCGTGTTAGCTAGTCTGTTTCTTAGGTTGTAAAATAAATTCTAAAATTGCTTTAGGTCATTTCTCCAACTGTGGTTAATAGATCTTCCCTAGGCCAGTTGGTGGCTCAGCAGTAACAACGCTCTGAGGCTCAGGGCCCACAGGAGAATGCCTGGGGCTTGCCCTGCCCAATTCCTTAGTTTTGGTGAGGGAGAGGGGTTGAGGAAGAATTCCAAGCTCAAATTCACTTGGGAAATGCCATACAGTTTAGCTCCCTTTTAGAAAGTCACGACGCATATTTGCATGTTAAAAGCTCTAAGAAGTTCTAAAATTAAAATAATTTTCTTTCCAGTAAAACCAGCACATCCCCAAATGCTTTGACCACAGAATAGCTGTATCACAGGACAGATATTAAAATATTAAGGTGTTGGACTTCCACTTGGCTGACTACAGTTGGAGTCCTGGACCTGGTGGCTTGAAATTGGTGTGTGTGTGTGTGTGTGTGTGTGTACATGCCCAAATCCCCAGGATAAGAATGGAGAAGAAGGGATTTTGTGGCATGGCCTACCTCCCTGGAGGGTTTCCCTTTCATTGTCTCTCTCCAGCCTGTGCACATACCCTATTGCAAAAATCTTAAAAAAAAAAAAAAAAAAAAAGAAAAGAAAAGAAAAGAAAAAGAAAAAGAAAGTTGGGGGGGGGGGGGGCATGGAATTTGAAGGTCACTAAACATTAGACAGAATAAAATGGGATGAAGCCAGAAGAATCTCTGCTGAGATTCACACTCCCAAGTGACAAACCCTGAGCAAAACATTTGAAACATATCCAATTAATACATGGAGAAAAAACAAGTAAACTTGGCTTTGGGTTTTGCTCTACATCAGTGGTTTTCAAACTGTGAACCCTGAATTAGCAACTACAATGCCACTTGGGAATGTCTTAGAAATTCAAATTCTCATATCCAACTCTGAGCCAAGTAAACTGGAAACTCTGGGATGGGGCACAGAAAAGTTTAAGAACTCCTGCTCTATATACAACATCAATACACAGTTTTATCTGTTTACAAAACAATTTTCCACATGTCTGAATGTCTGGGCTATTTCCAATGATTAATTAACAGTTGTTAGAAATTCTCAAAGAACCTAGTTAACCGACTAGATTGGGAAAATGCTTTTTGCCTGAGTTCATCCCCTATTTTACCAGGTTGAAACCTAGAGGAAGAATATTTTTTCTTGTAACAAGTGTGAAAGCAAAGCAAGTTAAAAGCTTCCATTATTAATAACTATCTTCCCCCTGGTACCATGTGAGCAAAAGAATTTTACATTTGGTAAAATGAAACTATTGGTGAGAAAAGCTTTTCTCAAACAGCTTCAAAAACAAAACATCTAGCTTCACCCTAACATTTGCCTTTTATAAATATTATGTACCATCCCAACACCTGCAAAACAAAAGTATCCTGTTGCATAACGATACATTGGATCATTGGAAAAGTCATGCACATTTTTCTTTCTTTTCTTTCTCCTTTTTCTTTCTTTTTTGAGTGATTTTTGTTATAGGATATGTGCGCTCGCAGGAGACACAGAGAGAGACAGAGAGACAGAAAGCGAGAAATCACCCCCCACACACAAGGGGAATTGCCACCCCCACCATCCTTTCTCTATTCTCTCAGCATTTTGGACACATACACCCAATGTATTTCAAGTCACCAGGTCTGGGACTTGTACCGAGGTCAACTATGTGGGAGTCCAGCAACGTAGCCATTATGCCATCTGCTGGTCTCCATGCATATTTTTCTATGCAAGAATGCGTCATGACTTTTCAGATGACCCAATAATTGTAGACCATCACCTAATGATTAGATGTAGAGATTTTTTTTTTTTTTTCCAAATCAGATCCATTTAAAATCATGATCAGACCCAGCAGTAACACAGTGTCCGGCAAGGCTGAGCTTGCTGCCTGACAACGCCCCGTTGAGAATATGCTCGCTTGCTCACTCTCTCTCCCTCTCTGTCTTTATTATTTGCATGCATATGTTATCATTTAAAAAATGTTAAAGACTTTTAAAAATTATTATCAGAATATCTTCAGTCTTAAAGTGCCAAATTTGAGGAGGGAAATTTCTTCCTTGTTTACATGTCAAATCTAAATCTTGGAAAACCGAATTTAACTCTAGAGAATTAACAATATCAGAGCCATTTGGCCCAATCCAAGAAGCTTCACAAAAAGCTTTCAACAGAGTGATGTCATGTGTTCTTATGAGGGAAATGAGTCCAGGAACCAAACTCAGTCTTGGCAGTTAAGGAGGATATAATTTTCAAGCATTTTGATTTAAAATGAAATCGTTCTCTAGGAAGTGACAAAATGCCTAAGGACTATCCTTCTTCTTCCAGAAAGTCTCCACACAAGCTCTGTTAAGAGAACAATGGGCTGACAGAGGCCTGGTAGTTAGGGGCCAGATTGCACATAGGCAATAGCAGTTCAAATCCCATCCTGGCAGCTAGAAAATGCATGATATGTGCCCCAAATCCTGATGGGATGGAGAAATGGAGGAGAAGGGATTGCAGTGTGACCACACCCTGTTTTGGGGTGGTCCCTCTTAACCTCCCTCTTTCTCTCTGTCTCCGGTCTCTCTCGGCTCTCTGTCAACCATACACACCCTCTGGCAAAAAAAAAAAAAAAAAAAAAAAAAAAGGATTAATTTGGTTTTATTTTATTTTTTAATTATTCATGACTGAGCATACTTGCAAAGTGAGAAGAAGAGAAAGAGAGTTAACAGCTGCCAGGTCTGGTCGTGATTCCCTTTCTTTAGTCCTCCAACTGGCGAGACCCTGGACACTGAAACATGTGCCCAGCATGTTTCAGACCAACAAAGCCATCAATTACATAGAACTGTGTTGGGACCAGCAGATGACATAACGGTTACATTGCTGAACTCCCACATAGTTAACCACGGTTTGAGTCCTGGACACGGCAGTTTAAAACTCACACCTGGCACATGGGCATGTATGCCCAAAATCCCATCTCCATGCGACATGGTCATCCCCCCAGAGGGTGATTTTTCTCTTTGTGTCTCTCCAGTGAGTGCATGCACCCTATAGCAAAAATCTCTCTTTAAAGAAAAACAAAACAAAACAAAACAAAAAGATCTGTGGTTGCCACGTGGGGTCTGGCTTCTCTTAAGCAGCGCGTTAACACTGTACCATGGAGCCAGCCCTTTCTTTTCTTCCTTAAATGTGAGATTCACTGTTCTTAACTAGATTGATGTTCTGTCTCTGAGAAAAAGCAGAGGAGGACTCTTACTGAAATAAAATACATTTAAGACTTATCTGCGCTTCCCAATAAATGAAGCACAACATAAGCCACCTTTATGATTGAACAAGTTTCTCCCTTTTTAGAAAAGAACTTTGTTGAAAAGAGGAGGCTGAGCCCCTCTAAGCATGCGAAGGAAGACATGGCAACTGGCCATTTTCCCAGGGGGTGGTGGGGATGATCATTGATCTTTTCTCCATCCTTTCAAAGAATGAGGGAAAGAGGGAGTAGCAGTAGCCTCATGGTTTTTCATCTTTGAAATTGGGCCTAATAATTTGCTTTTAGTTAACTTGAACAGCCTGCTTTAATCTTCTAGTTTCTAGCTATTAATGCAGAAAGGCAGTTTTCCAGCAAACTTCCTTTGTGCCCAAGCCCTCGTTGACCCCAGAGCCATCTTAGAATTGATGTGACCTGTGAAGAGGAAACTAGAGCAAATACGTTATATTTAGACATTGGGAAAATGTAAATTTTTTAAATTAAAAAAATGTAAATGATAAGGAAGACAAGGATAAGAAATGTAAAAAGCAGGGGAGAAAGGAGGAGAAGAATTAAGTCCTATACATATTTTAGACTATAAGCATGATTTTATTTCAGCAATAAGGAAGCCACAGACGTAATTAGTGGTATTTCATATCATGAAAAGAATAGAAAAACATAAAGCTAAACAGATCAGGGGTCTAACCCTGAAGCAATACTGCGTCGTAGTTGGGCTTTGTAATCAGTTGGACTGGATGAAAGTCCCAACTTTGCCACTGTGACATTTTGGTAGATTACTTATGAGTTTTCCAATATGGAAAACTGGGATAATAATATGCCTATCAAGTGATAAGGATTCAATGAAATAATGAGTGTAATGCACAGTAACACAATGTTTCTCCTGTAAGTGGCATGAACAGCAATTCGAATAACTAACACAGAAAGAAATGTTACTGTTTACATAATTGAAAAGATGAGAGGCATTCCAGACTGCAGGGACATCTTAGCAAACAGACCACAGGATGTCATCGGGATCCCATTTCTCTCCTTTCAGTTCTGCCTTTGGCAGCCGTGGCTTATCTACCCTAGTGTAAAAGTGTAGCAGAAAAGATGGCTGCATATTTGTAGCACTATACCTACCTCCAGAGGCAACTCCCTCAGCAAAGGGGGAACAACCCCCTCTGCAGCACAAACATTAGCTCTAAATAGCTCCATTTGAATGTCAAAGTGAGGAAGGCAGTTGAGCAATTGGCCAGGCCTGGATGGATGCTTTCTCCCTGAAGCCAAGGTGTGGTCTGCTTCACCTGAATCACGTGTGTTATGAATTTGGAAAGAAAGGTCCTTCCAAATAAAAAGAGGATACTCTTAGTAGGGGAGCGGAAGCTGGACACTCAATTAAATCGCAGAATGCCTGGGGTGAGCGGGCTTTGTCATCAGTTAGATCTGGGACATCAGCTCTAGAACACAGTTGCTGGGTCTCTCATCTGGGCTTCAGTCTCTGTGTCAACCTCATTCATCACAAGTTCACTGACAGCTCCGGATCACACCTTTACAGTTCCTATGCCAAGGGGAAGGAGGTTCTTGTAGAAAATTCCAAGGAAGGACTCTGATTACCCCAAGCTGGGTCATATGTGTCCACTCTCTGATCAGAAGGGTCCCACCATACCACATGGGATGGAGAAGTGTCCCACCATACCACATCAATTGTCCAAAGGACAAGAGGACGCTCTTAACAGAATCAGGCATGCTTCTGTCAATGCAGGACAATCAAGGCACATGAGTGTCCACTATTCCTGGTAAGTGCCAAAACTATAGTCAGAAGTGGAAAACCAAAGAAAATAATTTTGATATAAAGAGAGCAGGATGAACCGAAAAGATGTGCCAGTGAAGGAATACAAGGAAAAATAAACATTATTACTCAGCAGTAAAAGGGGCTGAGATACTGATACATGTAACGACATGGATGACTTCCCCAAATAATTATACTGGGTGAAAAAAAAGTCTGATCGAAAAAAGAGTACACATTGTATGGTCACATTTTTGTAAAATTGTAGGAATGCAAATTAAACTATAGTGACTAAAAGCAAACCAGTGGTTGCCTGGATCTGGAGGAGGAAAAGATAAAAAAGCCTAAGGACACTTGTGGGGATAATAAACATGTTCCTTTTTTTCTTTTTAATAGTGGTGACGGCTAAATGGGTATACACAATGCAAAAATGTATCAAGTTGGGCATTTTAAATCTCTGCAGTTTATTGTATGTTAATCATATCTAAATAACACTGTTTAAAAAGAGAGAGAACATGATCCAAAGCGCTGCACAGATTAATGGCATTTGAAATTATTATCGAGCCTGTCGGTACAAGCCTGAATTTTCCAGCAGAGTAAAGATGTGGGCTTTCTGTAAGTACATCTATCTAGAAGTCATACTACAAAACCCATAGGTAGTTTCTGGTTTTAGGGTCAAAGACGATATTAATTAAAGTTACAAATAAGATTTTATTGTCCTTGACAGACAAGTCTCCAAGAAGAGTTTAGCAATAAGTAAGAGTGGGTGAGCCAAGCCTTAAGCCTATTTGACCCTATACAAAATATTGACCTGGTAAATCCAGGACATCCTGTTAGCACAGATTGTAGTATGTAATAAACGTCAGTTCCCTTGTGCCTCTACTTTCTCAACATGGGAATAGTCTAAAAAGTCTGAAATAGTGTTCATCTCATGTGTTTACAATGTGGTCTTCAAAAAGTTCGCTGAAAATGCCTATCCTGAAAAACTATGCATGGATTTCAACAATCTTCAACATTTATTTTTGCACCCAAATAAACTTATACTTTCATTCCATTTTCCATGAACTTTTCAAAATGTCCTCATATTTGGGACCAGCAGTTAGCGTAATGGCTATGTCGCTGGACTCCCATGTAGTCAACCGCGGTTCGAGTCCCAGACCCAGTGGCTTAAACTCACGCCGGGCACATGTGCGTGCGTGCCCAAGATCCCAAGAGGAGAATGGAGGAGAAGGGATTGCAGCATGGCCATCCCCCCTGGGGGGTGATTTCTCGCTTTCTGTCTCTCTGTCTCTGTCTATCTGGAGAGCGCATGCACCCTATAGCAAAAAAATGCTCTCAAAATGTTCTCATATTTGATAGAAATATGTCCTCTTTCAATACTCCTAATAGATTATCTGTGCTATGACAGTGTTTTCCCTCTAGACAGAGAGAAACTAGCCTTTGGGAGGCACATCCTATTTCTTTGGATACCCTGATACTCAAAGTTACTAGATAAATTAAAATTGTTTTCTAGAGCTCAATACTAGTTTGATTAGAAAGCATCAGGAATGCTACATGTTTCGGTGTCCACTTCTTATATAGACTCACAGTTAGAGTGGTCAGGTCTCTTTGTCCATCAAGCTTCATTTCTTCACTACTTTCCATCAACTGCTAGGCATGAGAAGTAAGATATTCCAAGCCTTTGCATTTTGCATAAATGTTCACAGAAATTTTCGTGTGGTGCAACAGAAAGACTGTAATATTCAAAGTGAAAACAACCTGGGCTTAAGTCTTGGCTCCACTATTTGCTCTAAGACATTGAGAAAGAAAATTCATATTCCCGAGTTTCAGCCTCTTCCTATGTAGAATGGGCATTATCTCACAGGGCCTTTTACAAGGATTCAATGAGACACCAAATATTAAAGTGCCTACCACAATATCTGGCACTCAACAGGCAATGAATAAATGTTAGTGTTCTTCCTTCCACTCCTGCACACACCGTGACTATAAAAGTCATGGAAAAGTATTTTGATGTAAATGCATCTAGGAAGGTGGAGTTCTAACTTTATAATGTTCAAGGGAAATAATCTGTCCTCTTTGGAGAGGCACTACGATATTTTTAAAAAAGGGATGAAGAAAAATAAACCTTTTTTTTTTTTTAATTAGAAGATTGGCAGCCCCATTTAGACACAAAATACATGTCTATATCTTAGTATTATTACCTAACATTCAGAATGTGAAGGATCAGTAATAACTATTATGAATAAAACACATGCAGTTTGAGATCTAAAGATTATGGGGCCAGCTCCATGGCCTGGTGGTTAATCCAGGCAGTTGGATCCCACATGATCCTACCCATTGATTGAGTCCTGGACCCAAAGGCTTGAGAAACATGCCAGACATGTGTGCATACACGCCCCAAATTCCAGCAAGATGGAAAAATAAAGGGGAAGGGATTGTGGCATGACCATTCTCCACAGTGGATACTTTCCTCCTTTCCCTCAGTGTCTATTTTTCACTGGCAAGGGCGTGCTATCTCTGGCAAAAATTTTTAAAAAATTGAAAAGATTTTCCTCTAAGGGAAACAAATCAGAAGAACTCAAACTCTTATTTATCTGCTTTCTATACGTTGCATTTACACCTATAAAACTCAATTTATTTTATCAGAGATACACAGTTTAAGATTGGGAACTAGAGGGAGTTGTCCTCATATTTACTCTTCGACTACCATTTCACTCAAGTATTTCTTCAACCAATTTGTATTTTGTGTCTACAATGTACGAGGCACTGTAAAGAATGGGAAGATGACACAGGTGGCATATCTGTCCTCAAAGGCCTCAGAGTCTATCAAGAGAGGACAAAGTGTGACCACGATTTAGAGCTATGAGCATAGGAAAGTTCAAATACGCTGCTCAGAGGAAGGAGAGGATGTCTCGCTGGGAGAAGAGGAGGGGATGGGAAATCAAAGCAGGTGACACTGCTTACCTAAGTCTACGGGACTTGTTGGAGACTGATTAGGAATGGAGCACGGAATGCTAGTGAGACCGCAGAAGGGCCTTAGTGGTAACCTCTGGCCCATGGAATGAATGCACAGTATGTAGTTGACCAGATATCCTGGCACTAGGCAGAATGCAAGGTAGGCAGCCTACTCCTATTCCTTCTATAGCTTCAGTGTATGTATGTCAAGTGTCAACTCTTCATTGTTTTTACTTCCTTTTATTTTATTTTTGAGAGGTTTTTGCTATAGGGTGCATGCACTCACCAAAAAGACAGAGACAGACAGACAGAAAGTGAGAAATCACCCCCCAGGAAGGATGGCCATGCCGCAATCCCTTCTCCTCCATTCTTCTTTCGGGATCTTGGGCACGCACGCACACGCACCTGGTGTGAGTTTAAGCTACTGGGTCTGAGACTTACCTCGGTCGACTACGTGGGAGTCCGGTCACATAGCCATTACGCCAATTGCTGGTCCCCATTGTTTTTAATTCTGAATGCTTAGTTATTTATTTCAAGAGAGAGAGAACCTCCCTTGACAAGTTCTTCACACTCAGGTCCTTCCAGCCAGGATCATGGGTGTGCCTGTATCAGGTTTGTTGAGGCAGAGCTGGGACATGAACTCAGAGCCTTCCCATATGGTCTCTGAATCATGCAGCAGTGCCTCTACCTCAAGTGCCACTAGGCTGGGCCCTGATATCAACTGTTTGTTAATAGTAATTTGGTATTAATAGCAATTTTTTAAAAATTGTATCTATTATGAGTGGAATTAAAAAGTAGGTGGCTCTATATAAGAAGTTTGATAAACAGATAGTGAGAAAATAAAATCGAGACATCTTGAAATAGCCCCTAGTTCTTTGCTTAAGTGTACATGGGGCATATCATTCTTTAGGAATTCTTTACATGGCAATGTTTTAAAAACTAAAATTGGAGGGACCAGAAGATGGTGTAATGATTATGTCGAGGGACTCCCAAGTAGTGGACCGTGGTCCGTGTCCCAGACCCAGTGGCTTAAAACTCATGCCAGCCACATGTGCTCGTGTGCCCAGAATCCCAGGAGGAGAATGGAGGAGAAGGGATTGCAGCATGCCATCCCCTCAGAGGGGGTGATTTCTCACTTTCTGTCTCTCTAGCGAGTGCACATGCCCTATAGTAAAAATCTCTCTTGGGGAAAAAAAAATTGTAAATTAGTTTTCCAATTACTGCCTAAGTCTTTGTTTTTAAAGCATTAATAACATATGGTTATGACTACAGAGTCACATAAAACTTGGGTCTAATGTTTATGCATAACAAGGTTAAGATGAGTAATAAAGTTTTATTAGAAAGGCTAAGCATTTTGTTTCTCAATGGTGACATACTGTATATCCTTAACAACTTTATTTTAAAATAATCTTCAGAAACAACTTCAGTTTTGTTTACAGTGTAAATCCATTAAATATTAAATACTCTATTTATTTCCCTGGTATTGAGCTTTAAAAGCTTAATGAGTTTCGGGACCAGCAGTTATCATAACGGCTATGTCGCTGGACTCCCACGTAGTTGACTGCGGTTCGCGTCCCGAACCCAGTGGCTTAAAACTCATGCCGGGCGCGTGTGCGTGCGTGCCCAAGATCCTGAGAGGAGAATGGAGGAGAAGGAATTGCAGTGTGGCCATCCCCTCTGGGGGGTGATTTCTCGCTTTCTGTCTCTCTCTGTCTGGCGAGCGCATGCGCCCTATAGCAAAAACCTCTCCAGGAAAAAAAAAAAAAAAAACTTAATGAGCTTAGAACACTGCTATCTGAAACAGCCTCACTCTCCATGCTTGGCATCTAAGGCTTTGATTCTCCCCCCTAAAAACTTTACCATTTTTTTTTTGAGGGGGGGAGAGGTTTTTGCTATAGGTGCATGTGCTTGCCAGAAAGACAGAGAGAGACAGAGAGACAGAAAGCGAGAAATCACCCTCCAGGGGGATGGCCATGCCACAATCCCTTCTCCTCTTGGTGTCTTGGGCACACATGCACACATGCCCGGCGTGAGTTTAAGCCGCCGGATCCGGGACTCGAACCGCAGTTGACTACATGGGAGTCCAGCGATGTAGCCATTACGCTAACTGCTGGTCCCACCATTTTTATTTTTTATCTGATCCATCCCTTCTGTTGTCTTACAAACTAGGTAGCTCCGCTTTTTTCTGCAGCTCATGTACTTCCGACTCAGATTTAGACAACTTAGATTGAATGGTTCACAGAAGTGGTGCCAAGCCAGCAAAATATAGCAGGCTCAAGCTATATCACAATTGAGCCTGAAGGGAAGTGATCTGTTTTGTTCAAAACGGGGAATGAATTAGAATGAGAAGCAGCTTGAAAATGGACTGAAAAGATGACAAAGGGGACTGCCTGGATGGCTTACTGGTTAAGGGAGCCAGATTGCACATAATCAACTATAGTTCAAATCCTGATCCGGGCGGCTTGAAAAATCAACAGGATGGCGAAATAGTGAAGGATTGCAGTGTGACCACACCCCATTGGGAAACGTTGTCTTCCTTTCTGTCTCTGTCTCTTTCTTGTGAACACACTTCCCCTCTGGCAATAAAAAGAAGAAAGAAAGAAAGGACAATAGAGGAAGAATGAAGGAAAGCATTTATTAAGTTTTTTAAAACTTTCTATTTTCTTATAAAACATAAAATGGTGATTTACTTTCTCATCTCCCCTTATCTCTTTTTTGGTAAACACTTAAAAAAATATACTAGAACAGGGACCAGCAGATGGCGTAATGGTTATGTTACTAGACTCCCATGTGATCAACCATGGTTCAAGTCTCAAACCCAGCAGCTTAAAACTCACTTTGGATTCATGTATGTGTGTGCCCAAAAATCCTGAGAGGAGAATGGAGGAGAAGGGATTGTGGTGTGGCCATCCCCCCTTGGGGGATGATTTCTTGCTTTCTGTCTTTCTGTCTCTCTGGTAAGCACATGCACCCTATAACAAAAATCTCTCTCTCTCTCAAGGAAACAGAAACAGAGAAAGGGAGAAAGCACTCCCACTGGACCTTGGTTACATCCCAATTCCTTCTTTCCCATTTCTCCATTCTGTTGGAATTTTGGGCACACACATGTTTCTGCAATGTGTTTCAATCCACTGAGCCTGGGATTCCAACTGCGGTCAGTCATATGGGCTCCAGCAACCTTAACCACTAGGCTACAGGGCCAGACAATATTCATGTTTAGTAATAAGGACAGTTTTGGCAGCACCAGTATGTGGTGTGATGATTAAGGTGACTGGATCCCATATGGCTGACTGGGCCATTTGAACTTCAGACCCAGCTGCTTGAAAAACATGCTGGGTGCATATGCATGCATGCCCACAAATCCCAAGAGGAAAATAGAGACAAGATTGTGGTGTGGCTATCCCCCCTGGGATTCTTACTCTCTTTCTCTCTCTCTGGTGAGAGAATACACTATCCAGCCAAAAAAAAAAAAAAGTTTTGGCCACATGTTAGACTGACTTGAATTTTTAAAATATATTTATTCCTGGGTTTCAAATCTGGCCCTGCATATTATAACAGTATATTCTTGGCAAGTCACATAACTTCTTTGACCTCAATTTTCTCATTTATAGATTGGGAAAATACTTTCTGTCTACTTTCCAAAGACATGCATATATAGCTTCCAGCAGCACCTTGTTAATGTTGATGTTGACATTGATGGCTAATATCATTGTCACTTATGGTGCATATACTAACAGACTTAACTCAAATGCTTAGTCCATCTTCAAAATGACAGGTGGGAACTATTTAGAGTCAAAATCTCATCTCTGTTCTGCTGTTTTGATTAGCGATTCTTTTTTTAAGAATTATTTATTTAATTTTATTTATTAATTATTATTATTTTTATTAATTTATTATAGGGCTCACCAGAGACAGAGAGAGAAAAACAGAGAAAGGT
This sequence comes from Tupaia tana, assembly GCA_026018925.1. NCBI lineage: Eukaryota > Metazoa > Chordata > Mammalia > Scandentia > Tupaiidae > Tupaia > Tupaia tana. Next base: position 200,800,897 of record JAKSZU010000006.1, read on the forward strand.
AGAAAGTAAGCTGCCAGATCCAGGACTTGAACTTGTGATCAGCCATGTGGGAGTCCAGTGCTTTTACCATCATACCACCTGCTGGCCCCTGATTAGCAATTCTTAAATTTGAGTTTAAGACTTTTTTAAGAAAAATTATTGAATTATTTAAATTCTTAAACTAAAAACAATCAGCTTATAAAAAAGACACTTTAATGAATTCGATGTGAAAAATATATGACTTTGGGGCTGGAAGGTGGTGTGGTGGTTAAAGACGCTGGACTCCCACATGGCCAGCCATGGTTCGAGTCACAGAACTGGTGGCTTGCTTTCTCACTTTCTCTCTCTCTCTCACTCTGTCTCTCTCTGGTCAAATTTAAATAAATAAAGAATGTTAAATAAAATAATTTAAAAAAAGAAAAATATATGACTTTTATATAACTTGAAAATGAGAATGCTTCAAATTAACTTTCCCCCCTTTTTTTTCCTTTTAAAGCAAAAGGTTCATTTCAGTATATGGCCACAAGAACTCATTAAACTCTAGGATAAGGTATTGGATAATATATAGAGTTCAGACAATGGCAAAATGACACAGCAAGAAAAGCCAGGATTTGTGTTTAGAGACACACCCAGGTAAAGACCAGTGTTGGTTATTTAAGATGCTTGAATCTGCTGGTGGGTTTGAAATGGGACATCTGTCATTAAAGAAGAAAAACAAGCAGGGACAAGTTGGGATAGGTGGCAGATGGATTTTCCAAGCAGCTGGCAATCTGTGCAGGTCTAGACAGGAAGTCAAGGCTGGAAAAATCTGATGTTCACACATTTGGAACAAAAGATTTCATTTTCACAGCGTATTTTTGGTTCTTGGTTGTTTTTTGTTTTATTTTGGTTTGGTTTCAAAGAACAAACTAACTTTCTTCCTTCTTTCCATCCTTCCTTCCTTCTTTTATTTTTTTAGATTTTTGCCATAGGGCACATATGATTGCTGGAAGGAGACGTAGTGGGATAGTGAGAGAGAAGTGAGAAATCACCACACCCCAGAAGAGATGGCCATATTACAATCCCTCCACGGCCACTCTCTTCTTGGGATTTTGGGCATGCATACACAAATGACCAGCATGAGTGTCAAACCATCAGATCCGGGACTTGAACTGGGGTCAACCATGTTGGGAGTCCAGCACCTTAACACCACACCACCCGCTGCCCCCCCCCCATTTTCTCATGTGACAATAGGATGTCTTATTGAGTAAATATCAATACAATGATATAGCAGCTTCGGATACAAGAGAACTGGGTTCAAATTCCATTTCTAACACTTAGCTGTGAGGCCTTAGGCAAATATCTCACGTTCTGGAGCTTTTACTTATTCGCCATAAAATAAGGTGGCTGCGCAGATTAGTGGTTTGTAACCCCTTTCTGGAAGGAAAGGGTCTGTCACTTCTTCTGATTTGATTTGACTAAAAATAAGGATCGTTTTCTCACAAAAACACACATAAATATCCCCTCCAACTTTGGCACAAATTTTACTTTACTGCATTAGATATCGATTTCCTTCAAATAGGAAAAAAACCTTTGAAAAAATTATTTTCCTCATTCTTGTTTATCTACATAAATTAAGTAATTTTAAGTAAATGCAAACTGTGCAAATAAAAAGAAAAAGCAAAATTACAATTTCCCCAAAGCAAATTTCAACACAAAGGCTGCCACTGTTTGACTTGAAGGGAAGGAATTATGGTATAGTCTTGCACGGTAACACCTTCATCATTTATGACAGTCAATCAATTTTTTTTTAGGGTTTTGCCATGGGGCGTGTGCACTTACTGGAGAGAGAAAGAGACAGATAACGAGAGGGAAAGTGAGAAATTACCACCCCTACCCTCAAAAAAGGGATGTCTACTCCACAATCCCTTCCCCTTCATTTTCCTCTTGAGATTTTGGACACTCACGCACTTGTGTAAGTTTCAAACCACCAGGTCCTGGACTCAAACTGCAATCAGCCACATGGGAGTCCAGTGTCTTAACCACTACATCACCTGTTGGTCCCTCAATTTTGACTTTTAAATTTAGTAGGAACAAGTGAAAGAAAGCCTAGATGAACTAAAGTTATGTTGTAGCAAATGGATAGGCTTCTGTGCAGACACACTGGATTTCTCTAGGACTTTTCCAGCTGATACAGTTGCATCATTTCCTTGGTCCTGGTGCCTATAAACCTGATCATCTTTGTTCAGTTCAGCCTCACCGGTGCTGTATGTGTGTCAGTGAGAACTTGGTTAACAATTTAAGGTCCAATGTTAAGGTCAAACTAGTTTAACCTTTAGAGGTAATCTGTAGAGTCTCCAGTTTAACCTTTAAAGGTATTCTGTAGAGTCACCCGGTGTCTGGATTTGTCTTATGAGAAACCTAAGTATTTCATCATTCTTCAATGAAGCCAAGATAACCCCCTGCAGCATGGGAAAGGTGGTTCATATTCATCTGTTCACGATCTCCTCTCTCACAGTGGCAACCTAGCCAAAAAGGCTCATGGCTTTTCTTTATTTTCTTTGCAATTTCCAAAGTGGCCTCTTCAAGATTTTATGGAAAAAAAAAAAAGGGGGGCCTTCCTTTAATCTTGTATTCAAATAAATCAAACCACAAATGAATGACTTCTTCCCTCTGAAATTATTTCAGAAGCGAATTGCTGTGAATTCCTTTGTATTCTGCTTTCATTTCTTGACAGCAATTTCTTTAAAGATCAATGAGTCAAAGTCCAGGATCTGGAGAAACCAATGACTATGTGCAGGTAGAGGCAACACTTCTCTCAGGACTGTTGGCGGAGACTTTAATACCTGTGCAAGACGATGTAGAAAGCCGTGACTCAGAGTGACTTTAGAGCTTCTTTCTCCATCAAAGCAGAAAAACCAGATGCACTGTATGTGCAACATAGTCTCCAAGTTTTGTTTGCAATTGGAGGTCTTATTTGAAGAAGTAACTCTTTACCAGTTCCAGTAATTCAGGGCCTTTGGGGTTCCCAGAGTACTCACAAAAAAATCCAACCCTTATATGACAGGTAAATAAAAATAATTAAAAAATAATTATTGAAGTGGGCTGGTTCTGCATCCTAGTGGTTAAGGGAGCTGAATCCCACATAACCAGCTGTGGTTTGAATCCAGCCTCGGAGGCTTGAAAAACACGACAACAGGTTAGAGAAACGGAGGAGAAGGGCTTATGGTGTGATCATGCCACTTTAGGGGCTGTTTTCCCCACCCCCACTCTCTCTCTCTCTTTCTCTCTCTCTCTCTCGTGCATGTGCCCTCTGGCAATTAGATTAATTAATTATATAAAAAAGAAAATAGCTGAATTGAAATATGACAGTCTTTTTGCTGGTGAGGAATGATACAATTGCAAATTCCTCCATAATCTGATTCAAAATCATAGATGAATATCAGTACATTTAGAGTGTTTCATTTGGCAAAGGCATTGATTTCTTTTTCTTTTCCTACTTTTTTTTTTTTTTTTTAATGCCAGAGAGCATGTGTGTGCTGGGAGAGAAAGAGAGAAAGTACTCACGTGGGCCTGGTCATGTTGCCATCCCCTTTCCTCCAATACTCCATCCTTTCAGGAATTCTGGGCGGATGTCAATGTGCCCAGTGGGAAAGCTGCCAGCACCAGGACTCAAACCCCAGTTGACCATGTGGGATGCAGCTTCCTCTACACAGTACTTAATGGCTGCAATGTGGGCCCCGTCCCCTGATTCCCTATTATCTATTTAGTCCAAGCCGTGATTTACCTTGATCACTAAAAAGCACAGGCTTTGCTATGACTCTGTGGCCTGACAATGTAATTACGATGGAAACCTTGCACGGGTCCAGTCCTGGGTGTGCGTGCAAATGTGCCTGAAATTCCAAAAGGAGGAAGAGATGGAGGAGCGATTGTAGTGTGACCGTACCTCATGGTGGGCATTTTCCCATTTTCACTCTGTCTCTTTCTCTATTTCTCTCAGGTAAGCATATCCTCTAGCAATTAAAACAAACAATAACAAAACACACACACACACACACACACACACACATACACACACACAAAGGCTCTCTAGTCCTAGAAGCAAGCACCTTTTCTTTGAATTTTCGCTAGATGCAATATATAATAGATACCTGTTTAACACAATGTCGTTAATCATTTTAATTCGTACTAACAAAGCACTATTGGAGTTAGTATAATATATAGTAATTTATTATGTGTAGTAGCAACCCATACCACTCTTCATTTGTAAATGTCTGTTCTTAAATTAATTTGTTACATAAAAATATTTTCTTTACAAAAGCCATTTTCAAAGGTACAGAAAGAAAATGGGTTGATTTATTCAAGTAAATATTTATGAAACTCTTACCTTGTGCTGTCTAGGAACTATTGAATAGTGAAGGAACATGGAAATGTGCTTACTACATAAAGATACAAACATGTATACAACTATGTAATGAGAATTGCTTCTAACAAAAATTTGGAAGGAAATACACCAAAATTGTTTTTCTTTTTTGTTTGTTTGTTTTGTTTTAGATTTTTGCCATAGGGCTTAGGTGCTCACCAGAGAGAGACAAAGTGAGAGGGAAAGTGAGAAATCACCCTGGGGGGAGATTGCCACACAGTCATCTTCCGTTCTCCTCCTGGGATTTTGGGCATGCATGCACACATGCCCCACTTGATTTTCAAGCCACCAGGTCCTGGACTCAAACCACGTTGGCCATGTGGGAGTTCAGCACCTTAACCATCACACCACCTGCTGGCCCCACCAAGATGTTTTTAATCCTTCATAGGAAGGCAAAATTAAGAGTTATGTCAAGGCTAGTAGGTGGCATGGTGGTGAAGATGTTGGATTTCCACATGGCTGACTGTGGTTTGGGCCCTGGACCTGGCAGCTTGCAAATCACACCAGGAATGTGTGCATGCATGCATGCACAAAATCCTGCAGGAGACTGGAGGAGAAGGGATCGTGGCATGGCCATCTGCCATGGGAGGGCAATTTCTCACTTTCCTTCTCTCTGTCTCTTTCAGGTGAGTGCACTTGCCCTATGGCAAAAAACTGGGGGGGGGGGGGGAGAGGCTATTGCTTCATTCCTTTTCATTTCCAAGTTTGCTGTAATTTTATCGTATTTATTATAGAATACAATAAATTACTGGAGGAGTGCTTTCTCTTTCCCTCTCTCTTTCTGGTAAGTGCATGTGCCCACTGGCAATAAAATAATAATAATGATAATAATAATAAAGTAAATAAAAAGAAAGGAAAAAATAATAACAAAAATGAATACAGTGAATGACATATTAAAATGAAATAGAATATTGGAAAAAATGAGACAAGAATGTTAAATTACATTTGCCACTTGGATATGAGCGTAAATACTAGCCGCAATCCCTTCTCCTCCATTCTCCTCTCAGGATCTTGGGCACGCACGCACATGCGCCCGGCATGAGTTTTAAGCCACTGGGTCCAGGACACGAACTGCAGTCGACTACGTGGGAGTCCAGCGACATAGCCATTACGCTAACTGCTGGTCCCTATCTCATTTAATTTTCATAACAACCCTGCAAGACAAGTACTATTATTGCTCTCATTTTACAAATGGGGAATTTGAGGCTCAGAAATGATAAGCAACTTGTCCAATGTTAACGCAGCTGGTAGCTAGGCCAAAATTTAAACCCAGGTCTCCTTAACCTCAAAGCCTGTGCTCATAATTACTACAGGAATGTGAAGGAATTGGAGGTGCAGGTAAGAAAATAAGTAGAGAAAGCAGAATTCTCTTTTTTTTTTTTTTTGAGAGATTTTTTTTTTTTCTATAGGGTGCGTGCACCCACCATAGAGACAGAAAGTAAGAAATCACCGCCCAGGGAGGATGGCCATGCTGCAATTCCTTCTCCTCCATTCTCCTCTTGGGATTTTGGGCATGCACGCACATGCACCCCACGTGAGTTTTAAGCCACTGGTCAGGAACTTGAGTCCAGTGACATAACCATTACACCATCTGCTGGTCCCTAGAAAGCAGAATTCTTAGCTGTAGGGTAAATATAAGCTATGGGAGGAAGGGTGAGATTAATTTAACAAGAAATGAATAAATATAATGTCTTTGGGAAAGTGAGCAAATTTTAAACAAATCTGGCTCTCTTTTCTCTCAGTCTCTGCTATTCCTGAAGAACTGGGTGATCTGCAATTTAGGCTCCATCATGGAATTTATAGAGAATAGAGTTCCAACATTTGCCTTTGTAAACTGCTGAATCTTTTCCATGTCAAACAGACTCTTGGGAACTTGCGCACTAGAGACAACTTTTCTGAGACCTAATCACACTACCTCTTTTTCTGGATTCCATTTTTGTTTAATAGAGCACATGCACTCCCCAGGGCAGAGAGAGAGAACGTGAGAAAGCAACCTACAGAGAGAGATGGCCATGCTGTAATCCCTACTCTATTCTCCTCTTTAGTTTTTGAGCATGCATACATACATGCCTTCTGTGTGCTGTGTCTGGGATTAGAACTGCACAGTCGGCCTTGTAGAATCCAGATGCCTTAACCACCATGTCACTGGCTGGCCTTGAATTCCTTGTTTTATTCATCCCCAGCCTAGCACAGTGCCCAGTAATTAGAGGCATCCAGTAAATACTGTTGAATGATAAAATAATTAGTGAGGTTCTGAAAGAGTGATCGAGTTGAAACCAAACAGCCAGCAACTCATTGTAAGTGCATTGCAGGAGAAATACTAGGCAAATCTGATCAGTTACTCCCTCACTTCTATCCCATCAACACAGAGTTCCACAATGAGCAGAACCATCTTGCAATTCCTGCACGACAAACCTTTGTTTCAACAAGCACATGCCTGCATCATGCAGCCTTTGATGGTGCTGAGTCATTTACATTTTTCAGTCCCCCGTGTCTTTTCAACTTTTTTTTTTTTTTGCAACCATCTTATGCCATCATTTTCTTATCTTTAGAAAGCATATTTTTTTCCCCGCTGCTCTTGACTGCTAAATTTCGTTCATTTAATTTCTGGCTGCTTTGATAATATGCTGCAGTCGATTTGTGCTTTTTAAAAATTTTCCTATTAAACCCTTTCAAAATAAAAGAGAGAAGAGCTGAATTTTCTTATCACTTGCAAACAATTTCTTTCCCCTCCCAAGCCCCCGATAATATTATTAAGCAATCTAGTGACGGATAAGGAAAACATACCAAGTATTCTGCCTTTCTCCTAAAACATGCTTTGACAATCCAGCTTTTGCCGTTTTCTAGTTCTGTGTGGGTTCAGCCAGGTGACTGTGCAGAAGTTTTTTTTTTTAATTTATTTTTCCCTTTTGGGGAACACCTGTTCTTCCTGCAAATGAAAAGCTATTGCTCTCACTAAGTAAGTCTGAATACCCTGGGAGGATTTCCTTCTGTTACTTTGTTCCTGAAACAAGTTCTCCCACCCAGCTTTCTCACCTCTGCACCTTTGGTGATGAGAAATAAATAATGCTGGAAACATTTTCAGTTAATATTTTAATAGCCCTTTTCCTAACTAGTGCTGATGTCAAGTTTTACCTTAAGTGAAAAAAGAAAGCCTTGAATCCCACCCTAAAAGACAACATTTGCCTTGGGAATAAACTCCAGTACAATAAGCTCCAAACTCTTTGTACAGTGTCTCTAAAAAATTGTAAGGCCGATCTTGGCTGGTAGGGAATGCAGGGTTATTTAAGTGTTAAACATAAAATTTTCCTGACAAGCTTTACTTGAGAGTGTCTGACAGTGCCAAGAATCTGTGATCCAATTCCCAAATGAGATTCAATCTTCAAGTATGGCAAATATTATCTAAGAAATTTTACTGTCATGCAGCTGGGAATTCTTCCTTCGAAATTTATTGCAGTGCACTGGTCACAGTTTCAACTTGAAGCCTTGAGGGATTCTTTATCCAAATTTATATCCTGGTGAAATTTAAAAATAAAACTACATTAAAAATACTCCATAATTTAGGGCCTACTTACTTATAACAAATAATCAAATGATTAGTGACTTTTGGTATATTTCATTATGACTACTACATATAATTGCGTGAAATAGGTCATCAAGAGTTACTATGGGGACCAGCATATGGTGTAATGGTTACGTCCCCGGACTCCCACGTGGTCGACCGGGATTTGAGTTCTGGACCAGAATACATCTTCCTTTCCTGAAATTATTTTAAGGGACAATACCCCCACATGATAAAATATAAAAATGTAGGGACCAGCAGTTGGTGTAATGGCTATGTTGCTGGACTCCCATGCAGTTGATCACAGTTCAAGTCTCAGACCTGGTGGCTTAAACTCATGCAAGGTGCATGTGCGTGCGTGCCCAAGATCCAGAGAAGAGAATGGAGGAAAACGGATTGTGGTGTGGCCGTCCCGCTGGGGGGTGGGGGGGTGACGTCTCCCTTTCCATCTCTATGCCTCTCTCTGTCTTTCTGGTGAGCACACACACCCTATAGCAAAATCCTCTCCCCCTCTCCTCCCCCAAAATACATACATACATACATACATACATAGTGAGGAAGTCAGACTGTTTGGATTCAACCTAGAATCTAGCACTTCCTCTCTGTTTGACATCACTCTTAGCCTTGGGTTTTTTTTTTTTTTTCCATTTATAAAGTTTAGGATCGTTGTGAAGATTAAGTGAGATAACTTATGTAAAACATTTTGGCAGAGAGCCTCGTAAACTGTGATATAATCATTATAAGGAGAAAAATCTGGATCTGGGAATAAACACAAATACTATAATCATATGGGTAAACATGTGGCTTAATTATTTCAATCAAACAGTTGAATTGATTTTAGATTTTTAGCACCTCTAACAATAAGGTGAAAGACAATTCACTATATAAAACTTGGGTTTAGAAGGGAAGAAGCAAACCAGCTCAGGAGTAAAACTTTGGTGGGGTTGGCAGGTGATGTGGTAGTTAAGGTGCTGGACTCCCACATGGTCGACCATGGTTTGGGTCCTAGACCTGGCAGCTTGCTTTCTCACTTTCTCTCTCTCTCTTGTCAATCTAACAAATAAAATAATAACTTTTTTATAAAAAAAGAAGTAAAATTTTGTTTAGCATTGAATTCCAAACAGAACTCAGACAGGGTACATTGAATAATGCATTAAATAATGTTTTCAATAACATCTTGTAGCAAACACTGTAATGAATGTATGGTTGTTATAGCAACATTTGGTAAAAACCCAAAGTGTACAATCAAATATAGCTCAATTAAAAAAAAATTTTTTTTAGAGAGGTTTTTGCTATAGGGTGCGTGTGCTCGCCAGAGAGACAGAGAAAAACAGAGAGACAGAAAGTGAGAAATCATCCCCCGGGGGGATGGCCATGCCGCAATCCCTTCTCCTCCATTCTCCTCTCGGGATCTTGGGCATGCACGTACACACGCCCGGCGTGAGTTTTAAGCCACCGGGCCCGGGACACGAACCATGGTCCAGCGACATAGCCATTACACTAATTGCTGGCCCCTCAATTAAAAATTTTTATAATGGACTAAGTAAAGATGGCTCCAATTTATATACTTATGGAATTCAAAAAAACAATAATCAAACGTCTTGCAAAAAATAGCCATGCAAGATGCTGTCATAGGTGCTGTAAAGGGAAACAGATGAATTAGACTCAGTCTTGTCCTCAAGAACTCACTAATTAAAGTGTGGAAATGAGAATAAGAAAATAACAGGAACCGTGATCAAAGCAAACTAATATAAACCCCAAAGGAAGATACAAAATGTCCTGGAGTTTCAAAAGAAGGAAAGGTCTTGGGGACCAGCAGGTGGCGTGGTGGTTAAGATGCTGGACACTCCCACATGGCCGACCACGGTTCAAGTCCTGGACCTGGGGGCTTCCTTTCTCACTTTCCTCTCTCCCTCTCTGTGTCTCTCTCTGGTCAAATTAAAATGAAGGAATGAATGAATAAATAAATAAAAATAAATCTTTAAAAAAAAAAAAAAAAAAAAAGAAGGAAAGGTCTGCTTTTTCAAACACACTAAACTCAACCTCTCCTCATGGCTTTCACACATGCTGTTCCCTGTGCTTCTCCTGTCCTTCTCCCTAACGCCTCCTCTTCCTTAGGTCTCAGTTTATGGTGGACATCCTTATAGAAGACTTTCTTGACCACCATCATAGAAGAGACGTCTCTTTATAATTCTCTATCTCAACACCCACTTTGTTTCTTCACAGCATTTGTGATAATTTATGATGATTTCATTTATGTGATGATCAACTTGATTTTATCTGTCTCTGCGCATAGAATCCAAGCTCCATAAAGGCAGGACTATATGTCTTCCAGTTGACTCTTGGTGCCCAGAACAGTGCCTGACACCTGAATGAACCAACTAGCAACAACATAGAAGATCACATTAAATCAATAAGATCAAGACAGATTTTATCAGAAGGAATCCTGAAAAACTGGCTAGGTGGCAGGTAGGAGTACGTAGGGGAAGGCTCGTTTCTAATGGAAGGAAAAGCACGTGTGTACAGGAAGACCTCCCACGCAAACCCAGGACCTTCTCATCTGGCTTTTGCATTACAGAGCATTGGGTTATGACTGCACCACTCTGGCTGGCTGGCATTTTACTATTCTCTACAAGAAAATAAAAAAAATATGATACTTTCTCATTTTCTAATATGTATGTATTTATTTGATTGCCAGAGGGCAAGTGTACTCACGAGAGAGAGAGAAAGAGAGAGAGAGAGAAAGCACCTCCCAATAGGATGTGGTCATGCTCTAATCCCTTCTTCCTTTCTCCATCCAGTTGGGACTTTGGGCCCTCCTGCATGCCCGCTCAGTGTGTTTTTCAAGCTACCAGGGTCAGGACTTACATCATGGTTGGCGGTGCGCGTGGCTCACTAAACCACTAGATTATATAGCTGCCCCAAGAAAATGGATTATTACTGGCTAATGGAGAAGAAGACAATGGTGAAGAAGAACCTGAAGCCAAGTGGAATTAATCGAGGAAAAGCACCTGGAGGAGGGACGTGTTTGGTGACTGTTTGGAAGTGGAACAGAGATACAGGTTGGCAGAGAAGAGAAGTAAGTAGGCTAGGTGGGGAATAGAACATTTAGGTTCCGTTATGCTGTATGTGGAAAACCGTGAAATACATGTGGGAGCCAGAGAGTAGACCAGGGAGAGGCGGGAACAGGAGGAAGAGGTTGAGCATGGAACCAGAGATGGCCTGAATCTGTCATGACTCACTTTTACTGAAAGTCAGTTATGAGTCAGAAAATATGCATGGCTGTGTATGTAAAGAAGTCACATCGAATGGAGGCAGGATCCCTCTCGCTCTTGTCACCAGCAGTCTCTGTGCCATTAAATACAGGGATATATATATATATATATATATATATATATATATATATATATTTTTTTTTTTTTTTTTGTAGAGGTTTTTGCTATAGGGCACAGGCGCTCGCCAGACAGAGAGACAGAAAGCCAGAAATCACCCCCCCAGGGGGAATGGCCACGCCGCAATCCCTTCTCCTCCATTCTCCTCTCAGGATCTTGGGCACGCATGCACACGCACCCAGCGTGAGTTTTAAGCCACCGGGTCCGGGATGCGAACCACAGTCGACTACATGAGAGTCCAGCGACATAGCCATTACGCTAACTGCTGGTCCCTCCCTTGACTTCTGAAACACTGCCTTTTTCCTGATTTTCCTCTTACTATTTTGGTCTATTTCTTTGCTTCATTTCAGGCTCACCCTCAGCTGCTTGGCCATTCAATGACAAAGTTCTCTAACACTTAGTTCCAGGCTCCCCTCTCACTCTCTACTATTTTTTCCCCCTGTGGGTTTGTTTTTAAATTTTTGTATTTATTATTTTTTAATTTGCTAGATTGCATGTGTGCTCGTCAGACAGAGACAGAGAAAGTACCTCCAAAGGCGATACTCATGCCACAATCCCTCTTCTCCATTTATCCATTTTCTATAGTCCTCCGGCGTTGGACACTAGCACATGTACCTTGCATATTTCAGGCTGAGCAGGCCAGGGATTCAAACCATGGTCACCACGTGGGATCCAGCTTCTCTTAGCAGCACCTTGCCACTGTACTCCTGGGCCAGCCACCTACCTTTTCCTTAGCCAATTTCACCCAAGACTGAGGCTGCCCTTTCTATCTGTTTGCCAGTGTCTCCACCCTATGCAGCTTCAGAGAACAGGGGCATACAGAAAGCCATGAGGGAGGAAGAAAGGGGGGACATCTACCTCAACAGTCAGTTCAATGTCCTCAGTGCTGATGACCCAAGGGGCAACAGAAGTCTCAGCCAGATGACTCTCACATCTGGATCAGGAGCTTCAGTAAGATTTGAAAGGCATGAGGCCAAAATTATGCTCAAGGAAGCTGACTCATGCTGTGATTTCACACAAAAGAATGGAGCAAGAATAAGCTATTAGGCAGGCCGAGGTGGTGGTTCAGCCGCAAGGTAACTGGTGCCAAGGTCGTCTTTGATGATAGCAATGTGTTGGAAGGAAAAACACGTTCATAAATAAATATGTACACAGGTTGGTAGTTGACAATGTGAACATGAAAGAAGGGGTAAACAGTGAAGTTAATGCCTTCTGTGAGGTTTTGCCTACAAATGTGACATGCAATCTTATTTCTGACTCTACTTCATGTCAAAAGAGTACTCCCTCTGAAGATGAAACGAAAAGACCCAATTAAACCATTGAGATGTTTTCCTACCAATTCCTTCTTTCTCTTTTTACTTTTTCCTCTAGGGCTGAAATCTGTGTAAAATTCAGGGAAGGATGGAAAAGACAGGCTGACAGCTGTGTCCTCGATAACCAAAAAATACTGATATTGTTTGGTTAACTTCATCCTTCCTCTGCTTTCCTCATCATTCAGAAATAGTCTCGTTATATCTCTTCATAATTATTATCAACAGACTTCCTGAGGTTAAAAAACCTTTTCTTTTGGATTGAGCCTTAAAAATGCAAATAATTGGGCCAATAGGTGGTGTGGCGATTAGGGTGAATGGATCCCACATGGCTGACTGTGACTGCCAGGTTTGAGACCAGGATCTGTGGCTTGGAAAAACAAAACAAGACAAAACACACACCTAACAAGTGTGTGTGCATGCCCAGAATCCTGAAGGGGAATGAAGGAAAAGAGATTGCGGCATGGCCATCCCTCCTGAGGGGTGATTTCTCACTTTCCTTATGTCACTGTCTTTGTCTCTCCCTGGCTAGTAAAGACAAAACAAAACAAATGATCTCTGGTACAGGTCACCTTGCATCAGAAAAACCAACTGGGGCCGGCAGGTGGTGTGGTGGTTAAGGGTACTGGATTCCCACATGGACAACTGCGGTTTGAGTTCTGGACTTGGTGGGTTGCTTTCTCACTTTTCCTTTCTCTCTCTCTCTTTCTCACTCTGACCCTCTCTGGTCAAATTAAAATAAACATATAATTAAATAAAGTTTAATAATCTCTAAAAAAAAAAAAAGAAAGAAAACCCAACCAACAGGCACAACCTTAGTAGTGTATGCTAACTAGACACTGTGCTCTGTATCCCAGGATCACATGAGAGGCCTGTGTTTGAATCTCAGTTCAACCTAAGGGCTGGGTACAGTGGTGTGTGCTTGTGATCCCATAAGACTTGTGGAGGCTGAGGCAGGAGGATCCGAGGCACAAGACAAGCCTAGTCAATATAGCGAGATCCTGACCAGAAGAGCTAGATGGGATGCATGCACCTATGAGTCCAGTTACTCAGGAGGCTGAGGCAGGAGAACTGCGACACAGTGAGACCCTGTTTAAAACCAAACAAAAAACCAATGATCCTAAAATGTTGATAATGGTTGAATTAAGACACTAGACAATGCGATGTATAAAATAAAAGTCTTGTCCTATGAACACAACATAACAAATGTAGAGTACTCAATGTAGGCAGGTTTTGTTTGTTTGGTTTTCACTCTACTTCTTCTTTTGGTACAACAAAGTTTGCTTTGTTGTACTATTCCAGACAGTCTGGCTGCACCGCAAACCAAGTCAGCAAAATAATGGGTGCACACATGGCCGAAGCTAGACCAAGCAGATGCTCGCTTCCAAGAGTTTGAATCCTGAGCAAAGGAATAAAGACTGAAAACGATCACTTATTTTTTGGTATTTGAATCTGCAAGACCACCCTGGCCCTTGCCTTTTCTGAGCCTGATTATAGAGCTAGTCTTTTCCATTCTACGAGCTTCAGCTAATGGCACATAGAAGAGAAAGTCCCTTTTCTGCCTACCCGAGCTGGTTCCTTCACACTGAAACAGCATCGTTCTGTTTTGTTTTGTTTTCTTGGGTGCTTACAAGCAACAGACTTTCTTCTAAAGTCTTTGTGTGGTTGATGCAAGTAGATCTTCACAAGAGAACTTCAATTACTAGTCCCATTTGACAGGTGAAGATGAGCATTAGAAAAATGAAGTAATGGCTCTTTTCCTCCCTGGCTGCTTGGGGATATACCACCATTGTGAATGACACAGTAACTATCCAAACCAGGAAATTCATGACCAACCGACGACTTCAGAGGAAACAAATGGTCATTGATGTCCTTCACCCTGGGAAGGCAACAGTACCTAAGACAGAAATTTGGGAAAAACTAGCAAAGATGTACAAGACCACACCCGATGTCATCTTTGTGTTTGGGTTCAGAACCCATTTTGGTAGTGGCAAGACAACTGGCTTTGGCATGATTTATGATTCTTTGGATTATGCGAAGAAAACTGAACCTGAACATAGACTTGCAAGACATGGCCTCTATAAGAAGAAAAAGGTGTCAAGAAAATAGTGAAAAGAACTCAAGAACAGAATGAAGAAACTCAAGGGGAATGCAAAGACCAATGTTGGTGCTGGTGAAAAGGAATGAAGTGTTTAGCAGTCAAAGGAGTTAAGATTCTGCACTGACTATCTGCAGTGATTGTGCAGATTTTTCATGAGAGGATTTATAAACTAAAAAATTTTCACGTGGGAAAAAAAAAAAGAAAAGAAAAATGAAATAATGGGCCAGCAGGTGGCATGGTAGTTAAGGGTGCTGGACTCCCACCTGGCTGACTGTGGTTTGAGTCCTGGACCTGGTGGCTTGCTTTCTCGCTTCCCCTCTATCCCCCTCTCTCTCACTTTGGCCCTCTCTGGTCAAATTAAAATAAATAAATAAATAAATAAATAAATAAAGCTAAAGAAAATAATTATTTTTTAAAAAAAGAAAAACAAAGTAATTCGTTGAAAGGCTACTCAGCTAGTGAGACATGAAGCTGAGATTCAAACTCAGGGAGTATGACTCCAGGTCTTTAGCATCTAATCTGTGGTGAAGAATTCTTTAGTGAAACTCATAAAATGGGTCTTTTGGTAATGAAGTGATAGGGAAGGGATCCTGGAGGTTCGATGGGAGAAACTGGGACAGAAGGAAACTGTTCTTCATAGTAAAATCAGAATTTTGGGATCTCTGACATTTAGAAAAAACTAGATTTAGAGAGCCTGAGACTCAAATGTTAGAAGGACAGTGAGTCCTTGTAATGGCCAGAGACTAGAGTCAAGAGGGAGAAGCCCAAATAGTCATTACATTGTTTTGTGTTGTAAATAACAGAAAACTGAACTCAAAATGATCTTAAGTAATAACACTACTATTCCAAAATGGTCCAGAGGTAGGGATATTCAAGATTAAATATTTTGGTGGGGTGATAATAACAATAATAAAGATATTTTGTAGTGTTAGCTTTCTCCTCAAGGAAACCCCCTCAGAAGATGGTCACGGTAGTTCCATATAGCGTCTTTGAAATGCTCAGAGGAAGAGACTGTCTCTGTTTATCTCTCTCGGGAGGAAGGAACATGTCCTAGAAGCAGCTCAGAAGATTTCCTTTCATATCTGTTTGGCCAGTCTGCATCCCATGCCTGTGTCTGAACAAATCATTGCCAAACTTAATTACTAATAACCATCAAGAAGTAGCTGGAAGAGGTGGGGCTAGAAAAGGGTGGATTCCTGAGCAAAATCAAAGGTTTATAGGGGGAAAGAGAAATAGAGCGAATATTGGAGGCTTCAACAAAATATATTACATACAGTAAGAGATTTCTTCAAGGTCTGGATTTAGGAACAGTTAATGATGAGTACAAACTTTATAGCTAGAAAAACTTGGATTTGAAGCATGACTTCCTATCTTACTAGTTATATAATAGTGGGTTTAAGAACGTTGTGAATGTTAAATGAGATAATGTATATGAAATCTTGGCACTGTATCTGGCAACATGTAAGTGTTTGGTTGGTAACTATTTTGATTATGATACAGAAATTTTAATCATGTTTTTGTTCTAAACTTGATTATCCTTTCTATTCCCAAATGTTTACAAAAAAGTTTGATATGTGAAATAACCTTGTGTTTGTGGTGCTTTAAGGAACGGAGGAGAAGAGGTTGTGCTCTTCTTGGCAATAAACAATATATATATTTTTAAAGAATTGTTTATTTAGTTTGATTTATTAATTCATTTATTTTAACTTGACCAGAGAGAGACAGAGAGAAACACACACACAGAGAAAGTGAGAAAGAAAGCCACCAGGTCTGGAACTTGAACCATGGTGCCATGTGGGGGTGTCCAGCACCTTAACCACCATGTCACCTGCTGGTCTCCGGCAATAAACAATATTAAGAGAGGATAGTAACTATAGGAGAGAGGATTAAGAATTGAGCTGCAAGTAGAGGTTTGGAGCAAGAGGGGACAGACAGCAAAGTTATGTTGTGGGAGCATGATTCGTTCTATTAAATACTAAACAGAAGGTTGGAGGTCTTGGAACCATTTGGTTACATGTACATTTAAAATAAAGAATAACAGTGCAAGGCAAAACACTGCACCACGAATGAAACAGACACTAAGTGCTATAGAAACTCAAACAAACAAGACCGCTGTGGATTACAGTGACCAAGAAAGGCTTCACATGACATGTGAGACTTGGACTTTGCTTTAAAGAATCCTTAATAATCAGTTGTTGGTGGGGGGGGGGGGTAGCAGATGGCGTGGTGATTAAGACACTGGGCTTCCACATGGCTGACCACGGTTTGAATCTCGGGCCTGGCAGCTTGAAAATCACACTGGGCCCATGTGCGTGCATGCTCAGAATCTCAAAGGAGAAGGGATTGCAAGCGTGACCATCTCCTCTGGGGGCTGATTTCTCACTCCCTCTCACTGTCTCTGTCTGTCACTCTCTGCACATGCCCTAGGGCAAAAACCTAAAAAAAGAGATATTACTAATAATCAGTTAAGGAAAGAAAAGAAGGCATTCTCGATAGAGAAGCTGTTAAGAGCAAGCTGTGTCATCATGAACATGCAAAAGATCTACAATGTCAACTGGGGTTGTTGCAATGATTAAAGCGAAATGATAATACTATGAACCAGGAGGTTGATTCTGTTTTTGCAATTTAAAAAATCTGGTTGTTAAATTTTCAAATAATTTCCAATGACAAATTATTGTCCAAAAAACAATTACAATAAGCAGAGACTCAAATTTAAAAAATCACAGTAACCCAGATTTGTTCATTTACTAATATCTATAGCATAAATGATCATTTCTAATGACCATTTAATTTTCTTTCTTTTTTTTTTTTTTCCTAATTGCCAGAGGACATGTGCTCTTGTCTGGGAGAGAAACTGAAAGACAGAGAGAAGAAAAGGGAAAGAAGTACCCCCCAATGGGGCATGGTCAATCTCTTCTCTTCTCTTGCATTTCTCTGTCTTGTTGATTTAGGGGCATGCACACACATGCACCTGGTATGTTTTTCAAATGACTAGGGCCAGGATTCAAACTATGGTTGGCCATGTGGAAACCAGCTCCTTTAACCACTAGGCTACCAGACTGGTCCTCTAATGACCATTTTTTAATGGTTTATTTTATAAACATAAATATTATTAGCATAAAGTCAAAGGCTTATACAAACAATAGTTAACAAGCATGAAAAACTGCTAATGTAAACCTGTAAGTGCTCACTTTGGCAGCATATATACTAAACCTATAAGAATATCAGCTAACTACTTTATGATTAAGATGACTTATCTATATAATCAATAGATAGTGTCATATTGTCAATCAATACTGTTTCTTCTAAAATATATAAGGTATGGGAACCAGCAGTTAGCGTAATGGCTATGTCGCTGGACTCCCACGTAGTCGACCGCAGTTCGTGTCCTGGACCCGGTGGCTTAGAACTCACGCCGGGCATGTGTGTGTGCGTGCCCAAGATCCCGAGAGGAGAATGGAGGAGAAGGGATTGCGGCGTGACCATCCCCCCTCGAGGATGATTTCTTGCTTTCTGTCTCTATGTCTCTCTCTGTCTGTCTGGTGAGCACACACGCCCTATAGCGAAAACCTCTCAAAAAAAAATAAATAAAATAAAATAAAATATATAAGGTACAAGGTTAAAAAAAAGTATATATATGTGTATATATATATTTATATATGCGTGGTGTGTGTGTATATGTGTGTATATACACACATATACACACACACACCACAAATATATATATACACACACACACACACACACACACACACATATATATATATATATGGACCAGTAGATGCTGTAATGGTTACAACACTGGACTCCCATGTAGTTGACCACCATTTGAGTCCTGGAACCAGAAGACACATGCCAGTCATGTGTGTGTGTGCCCAAAATCTCAAGAGGAGAATGGAGGAGAAAGGATAGTGGTGTGGCCATCTCCCCAGGGGGTGATTTCTTGCTATCTGTCTCTCTGTCTTTCTCCGTCTCACTGGCACACGACCTATGGCAAAAATCTCCATCCTCATAATAAAAACCAATACTTTTGTGAATAAAACACTATTGAAAATTATTGCCCTTGAGGTGTTCTTAAGAATTATGTGAAATCTTCCACATTTGACCACTTTCTATCAAATGCCAGAGTCTTGTTTCTTATGGCTGAAACAAAAATTCTGATGGTTTTGTCTCATAGGTGGAACTGTCTTTAATCTATGAGAGATGTCCATAAATAGTGAGATGGTGAAGGGCTTTAAATATGAAATTAAGGAAGGCAGACTTTTAAGATAGCACCTGCAGGTGATGTGGTAGTTAAGGCACTGGACTCCCACATGGCCAGCTGTGGTTCAAAATTATTTCAAAAGAAAAAATTGGCCAGACATGGCCCTTGCCTGGAACCAAAGGGCAAGGCTGAATGATGCTGTCGGATATCAGAGGGATCTTATAAATCTCTGTCACCAGTTTTACTGTATATATAAAGATTTGGAAATTTAGCTCTTGTTTTTAATCCCTGAAGTCTGACAAGGGGGTGGATAATATAAACATCAAAGATTAGGAGAGAACAATTTGAGGAGGAGCCCAAAGAAGAATAGAGAGTGCTAATGTCTCTGCAGATGACAGTGCCTTTGTGAGGCTCTCTCATTATCATCTCTTTTCTGTGGCTCATTTCACATTAAAATTTTCCTCAGCGTTTTGGCATGGATAAACCTTGGCAATGTCTCTTTGAAAAAATAATTATCATGTATTTTTTTCTTGTTAAAGCCAAGCAGATTTTTAAAAATGGTTACAGCTCTGGAGTATTCATTAGGAAAATCGATGGGGTGTTTAGAGAGTGGGTATCATTAGCGTTCTGTAATGTAGCTCATTTCACTCACTGACCTCTTTTGCATCGACCCTTTTATTGTTCTTTATTCCAATAGCTCTAATTACCATAAATATAAAAGGGATATATGTTTCCTTATTTTTAAGGAAGTGTTTCTTTATTTCATCCTTGATGCTGTGCTGCTCTGTCTACACAACCAGACCCATTAGCCTCCATGCTCTGGGATTCGTTTTTGATTTAAGAGGGCTTGTGACTAATAGGACCCAATTGTCTGACCCAGTAAGCTTCTCTAGTTTTCCCTAAAATAGGTTGTTTATTCATTATCTCAAACTGTGTTTATGACAGGGCTTTTCATGTATGCCAAATAAAATTTATAAAACTCGAGCTCAGTAGAGAATCCCCTAAAGCAGAAAGCTTTTTATTGAAGAGTGGCCCCATCTCTCATTCTGTCCATCTTCTACCCCTTGCTTGCACGTGCGTGCACACGTGCCGACACACAGGCATGCCCTTCCTGTTCTCTGGCCATCCTGATTCCATCATCACTTATACAAAAAAGATCTCAGTCTTTGACGCAAATCTCAGTCCCAGTCACTTGTGAAATGTACCTGCTGTGGGAGGTGCCCCAAATCCCGACATGATGGAGAAAAGGAGAAAGGATTGCAGCATGCTCATGCCCCATTGGGAACTGCTCTCTCTCTCTCTCTCTCTCTCTCTCTCTCTCTCTCAAACACACCCAAACACACACACACACACACACACACACACACACACACACACATTGGTGAGTATACATGCCCTCAGGCAAAATCTCAAACCTCCATACCATTACATTTTGTATTTCTTTGTATAAGGGCCATCTCTGTCTCTCTGCCTGGTTGTTCTATCCCATCTTTCAAAGCCCTGTTTAAAAGTCATCTCAGGGGGCCAGCAGGTGGTGTAATGGTTAAAGGGGCTGGATTGCCACATGGCTGACCGCAGTTCGAGTCCCGGACCTGGTGACTTGCTTTCTCACTTCCACTTTCTCTCTCTCTCTCTGTTTCTCTTTGGTCACATTGAAAGATAATAATGATAACAAATGGAATTGAATAAATAAATATTTTTTAAAAAAAGTCATCTCAGCATGAGAACTTTCTATTCCTCACTTCCATCCTGCCTTCCTAAGACAATTTACACCTTTCCTATTCTCTGTATTCCTTTAGCAGTTGGTAACTAGCTTTACTCTAAAGTTCATAATGTCGTCTTAGTCCCTACCTGTCCCAGCCCTTCCTGCTTTGGGCTAGAGTCTGGCTTTACCTTGGAGTGTTCTGAGAAACAGAGCACTGCTCTTCCACCTAAGCCCAGACACTGCTGAGACATGCCAACTGCAGTGCATCCAGCCACTGCCTGGGCCTTTGGGTACCAACATCAGCACATCGTCCCAGTGTATTATGCTTCTTTGAATGGCATCATGGAGACAGCTCGCTACTCTTTAGTTTAATTTACTCCCTCCTCTCCCACTGTCTTTCCGTATTGCTAGACGGAGAACTTGCTGAGCGTGGGGGCTAGACTTTGCAACTTGGAGATGATATAAATTGCAATATTTCAAGCAGTGATAGTGAGAGTTGTGTTAAAGTCCTTGATTTAATTTTCTTTGAGTCACAGTGCACAGGGTTTTAAAAATAGAGGTTGCAATCATTGTTCCCTTGGTGAAGATTTCTTCAAAAACAAGTAGATCACAGGAAAGGAAAAACAGAAAGGAAAAACAACTGGCTCCCAGATATCTGAATTATATTTAACTCCACTCATCATAAAAGAAGCACATTTTAAATATATGCTGAGATATCATTTTCACCAACTAAGTAGGTAACAAGCAAAAACTTTGTTAATTTATTGTGTTGTACAGCTATGTAATAACAGATATTCTTCTATAGCTCTACATTCTCTTTGACCCAACAATATCCTTTCTAGAATTTTATTCTACAGATAGTCATATGTGAAAAATGAAATCACGTGGAACCAGCAGTTAGCGTAATGGCTATGTCGCTGGACTCCCACATAATCTACCGCGATTTGAGTCCCGGACCCGGCGGCTTAAACACATGCCAGGTGCGTGTGCGTGCGTGCCCAAGATCCCGAGAGGAGAATGGAGGAGAAGGGATTGTGGCATGGCCAGCCCCCCTGGGGGGTGATTTCTCGCTTTCTGTCTCTCTGTCTCTCTCTGTCTTTCTGGCGAGCGCACGCACCCTATAGCAAAAACCTCTCCAAAAAAAAAAAAGAAAAAGAAAAAAAGAAATCACGTATAATGCATTAATTTCTGCCCTATTTATCACTGAATCTGAGTGATTTCCTCAGAAGTGGAATAAGCAAATAAATTATGGTCCCTCTCCACTGTGGAATACTGTGCAGCCATAAATGTTGTGGAAATGTTTTGTGTACTGATAAAAAACAATCTGCAAGCTATGTTACTGAGAGGGGAACAGAATGTAGGCGGCAAGGAGTAGAGGGGGCATATGTGTAAGAGGGAGATTTTAATTGTTTATCTTTTTTTTGCCTTTACTTTCTAAAACCATGTCAATATATTACTTGCTAGGGAAAACAAATGAAATATAAAAAAGGCATTTGTAGCTACAGAACATTATGTTCTCCCCTAACAATAAGTGGAGTGTTTGACAGTTGATAGAAGTTCAGATATCCTAGAAAATAGAGCCTGTGGTTTTAGAAAGGGGTAAAATCCCAGGGAACCAACAGCGAGAAAAAAGGAAATAGGTCAGGTAAGGAAGGAATGTGAATGGAAGGTGGGATGTTACTATGCTGGCCACAACTTTACAACAAAATGCAACTGATTATTTGACGTCCAAAGAAGTTATAGGACACCAGCACATTTTGGAAGGGTCCCTGGCGGGACCAAGAACACTTTATCTGTTTGGTCATCATTGGCTCCCATCTTACTGATTCTGCTCCTCTCCCCTTCTGGAATTGCCACTCATTCCAGCAATTTGTATGGAAAGCAGTCAGCAGGGGTCCACCCCAGCTAATGTGCATATTCAGTGGTCTCTCCTTATCAGGTGATGCAGGACACAGGAATTCTTCCAACTGCAATGGCAGCATGAGCAAACCAAATCAAGTGGCTGAGATTTGGGAGTGGGGACCAGTTATTGGTGAACAATGTGGCGTTATACATAAAGGAGTTCAATACATTAGGTGCTTAGAAGGTGTTTTTAAAAGTATTGCTCTTGTTCTAATGGACTTCATTATTTTGGACTAGTGGTTTTTTTTTTTTTTTTTTTTTTTTTTAAGAGAGATTTTTGCAATAGGGTATGTACGCTCACCAGAAAGCAAGAAATCACTCCCCAGGGGTATGGCCATGTGGCAATCCCTTTTCCTCTATTCTCCTCTCAGGATTTTGGGCATGCACACACATGTGTCTAGCATGAGTTTTAAGCTGCTGGGTCTGGGACTTGAACCACAGTCAACTACGTAGGAGTCCAGTGATGTAACTATTACACCATCTGCTGGTCCCGATTTTAGAGCAGTTTTAGGATTAAAGCAAAATTGAGCAGAAGGTATGGAGCTGTCCCCTGAAACCTCTGCCCTCACACAGATACAGCCTCCCTCATCAGCACGCTGCCCCAGAGTTGTATGTTTGTTACAGTCAGTGAATCTACATCATTGGCCAAACTCAGGGTTTTTGTGTACATTTTTGTTTGATAGGTAGGTTGATTGGTTGGTTAAAATAACCAAGGTATTTCTATGAAATTGTCGATCTGAGTATCTATAGGAACCTAATCTATTTAACAATCCCAAATAAAAATTATCTTAATATAATACTAGAACATTCTACTTCACTTCATTTTATACATGGCTGTGTTTGTTCTTGTTTAATACCATTTGCTTTTATTATTTATTTATTTCTTCCATGAATAAGGGAGACAGACATATAGACAGGCATCCTAACACAGTCTCTATGCCACAATCCCCCCAACCTCAGCAAATCTGGATCACAGACACATGTGCATAAACCTGGTATATAAAAGGATGTGGGCTCAATTGAATGGTTGCTGTGTCACTGTCTGGCCCCACCATGTGCTTTTTTTTTTTTTAAAAAAAAAAAACTATTTATTTTAACTTGACCAGAGAGGAACAGAGAAAGACAGAGAGAGAGAGAGAGAGAGAGAGAAAGCAAACCACCAGGTCTAGGACTGGAACCATGGTCGGCCATGTGGGAGTCCAGCACCCTTAACTACCACACCACCATGTGCTTTTAATAAATTAAATATGTATTACTGTTGCCAGCTCCATGGCTCAGTGGTCATGCATTGCTCAAAAGAAGCTGGGTCCCACATGGTTTCCATGGTTCCAATCTCAGGTCCAGTCAGCCTGACACATACTCAGTATCCACAGGAATGCCTAAGATCCAACTGGCTGGAGAATTGGAATCGCAGTATGACTAGATCTTATGGAAGGTGTTAATTTCCTTCTCTCTCTTCCTCTCTCTGTCATGTGCACGTGCTTTATCATGAATAAAGAAAAAATATCAAACGTAAAATACGTATTACTGAATTGAAGACCCTATTCTGGATGGTGTGCAGGCATGTAAGAAAGTAATTTATTTCTCCTGAAATTATTACAAAAATATATAAACTTAAACAGAAATGCAAGATTTAAGAATCAGTACTGCAGAACAGAATAAGGTAAGAATAATACTGCTCCATAAGTGAGTGATTAATGACTGAGTGGGAAGCAGAGACAATAAACACAGGGGTTGTGCAATTTCTGTTCCTGGGGTAGTCAGTGAAGACTCAGAGAAGCAGCAACTTGAACTGAACTTGAATTATGGACAGGGAGGGGAGGGAAGAATAGAAATGGTGAGGACATTTAGGATGGCAGAATGGCTTAAGCCAAAGTTATGAATGCTTGGCATACTGTGTGTGGACTCTTAAAAAATATAACAATAGTAATGGAGTGGTTTGAGACAAATCTAGAAAGGTAGGTAGGAGCTATATATGTAAGATTTTTACATTTTTTTGAGAGATTTTTTGCTATAGAGACAGAAGGAGACAGAGACAGAAAGTGAGAAATCAGCCCCCCGAGGGAGATGGCCAATTCCTTCTCTTCCATTCTCCTCTCAGGATTTTGGGCATGCACACACACGTGCCTGGCATGAATTTTAAGTTGCCAGGTCTGGAACTCAAATCATGGTCAACTACGTGGTAGTCCCGTGATATAACCACTATGCAATCTGCTGATCCCATGACTTTTAAATTATTTATGAAGAAACTAGAATTTTATACTGTAACCAAGGGTAAGTCATTAAAAATTTTGAGTAGAGCTGTCACATGGTCTCTGAGGAATATTTGAAAAATAAATTTTAATAAAATATCTCCAACATATTCTTGCTCCAATTAAATCAGAATATATTTCCTCCCATGGAATGATGATGAGTTGACCAGTCTAAGGGAGCTAATTTCCCCGGAAACAGATCTTGTGTATTTCTGGAGCTTGATAGATTATGAGAGATTTGTTTATAAAGAATGTATTTTGAGGCCAGTAGGTTGCATGGTGGTTAAGGTGCTCCCATATGGTTGACCATGGTTTGAGTCCTGGGTCTGGGAGCTCGCTTTCTCACTTTCTATTTCTCTCTGGTGAGCACACATGCCCTAGGGCAAATTAACAACAACAATAATAAATAAAATTAAATAAGTAATTCTTTTTTCAAAGAAAAGAATATATTTTAACTTTTGGCTCTTGATAGCTTACACAGCATAAGCATGTTAAAGGTCTGAGTAGTTAAGAGATTCTTTAGAGGCAGGTTTTAAAGTCTGAACCCAGATTAGATCAGTAGAAAACTGAATCACTAGCCACTGAGTGGAAGTGAAGATATTTATCAGCAGCATCTCAGAATCAAACCCTAGAGCCATCACATCACATCCTCTCCTTTCTGCTATCAATCGGATGCAACGGGAAGCTGACGAAGGTGCTGGGCTGTTTCCTTTCGGCTCAGACTTGACCGGTTTCCTCTGCAGCTTGCTTCCAGCTTATTGTAAAGGAAAATCATGGCATGCCAGTCAATTTCCTCTGGTTGGATCAAGCCTAGGACAAGGAAGGAAAAACAAATTTCTAAGATTAGTCAATTTCCCTTTGCAGCTATGAAGTTGGTTCTAGGCCTCCGGCTGACCCGTATCTTTAAATGTTTCTCTCCTACAGCTTGACTTTACGTCATAGGCAAAATACAGACTTGGCAAAATGAGCCATGCATATTATGTAATTCTTACAGGAAATCTTGGAGTGATTCATGGGAAAGCTGCTCTTACAGAACAGCTTATATGATAAGCTTTTTAGTCTCCTTTGACTTCTAACAAACACATTAGTTCAAGAGGGTTAAAAAAAAGCCCTACTGATAGTTCTAATTGGTATACCCAGTAGTCAAATTATTTCTCTCCTTTCTCAGTATAACTAACAAGGAGCTGTTTCCATGGAGAACATTTATGCAAAATTAACAAGGAAATTGAGTTAATTTAATGAAAGAAGCAGAGTTGGACTATTTCAAAGAGCGAGAAGTTATGTTTGGAGTCCTAGGAGGTAACCAGAATTTTGCTGGTAAGGAGGGAAAAATGCTAAGGCTTACTGAAAAATTAAACTAAGAGGAACCCAACTGGCTTACTTTGTAGAAGTAATTCAATCTGAAAATGGGAGTTTGTCACATAAAAAACTCAATGAATTTAACAATGTGGAGTAACAATACCACTTTAAATAAGAATATATGAATTTAGCCGATGGACAATTCTTCCATGTCTCACTCTATTTCCTGTCATTTTATCTTATTTGCTTTAAATTTCTCTTCAATTTTTTTCTAATTTCTGTACTTCATAGTTATTATTAAAATGATATTCCCATCAATTTCCATTTTAAGCATTTAAATGATTTATAATTTACCCTGTAGAAACTCTTCTGGATAAATCATAAATTGTGATTGCTGAATTGAGAGTGTAATAAAAATAAGAACACAAGTGTATGGAGCTTTGAAATATGCACAATTGATAAACAGACTGTAAGAATAAATAAAGAATTCAAGGGTTCTCTTTAACAGCGTTTGGAGCAGCCACTGTTATAGACATCTGACAAGTAACAGATTTGCGGGGGCTATGGCATTCTCCCTTTTCTTCTATGGACTAATTATTACTTCACAGACTTGCTAATATACTGTGGAATTCTTAAAACAACTTGGTTGCTCAATCAGCAGTAGCATTGTCAAACTAACAAACAATTAAAAAAAACTTGCACACGTGGGGTCAGCAGATGCTATGAGGCCTTGGACTCTGACATGGCTGACCATGGTTCCAGTTCCAGACCTGGTGGCTTACTTTCTCACTCCCCGTGCCTCTTCTTTCTCTCTGTGTTAAACACACATGCCATACAGCAAATTAAAAACAACAACAATAATAATAAATCAAATTAAGTTAATAATTTTCTTTTTCTTTTTTTTAAAGAGAGATTTTTGCTATAGAGCACATGCGCTCACCAGAGAGACAGAGACAGAAAGCAAGAAATCTTCCCCAAGGAGGGATGGCCATGTCATAATCCCTTCTCCTCCATTCTCCTCTTGGAATTTTGGGCATGAACGCACACACACCTGGAGTGAGTTTTAAGCCGCTGAGCTTGGGACTCAAACCACAGTGGACTACGTGGGAGTCCAGCGATGTAACCATTATCGCTTCTGCTAGTCTCCAAATAAGTAATTCTTAAAAAAAAAAAAAAAGGAACTTGCACACAAATAAAGAAGTGCAATAATCTTTATTGGGGGGTCTGTAGACTTTTTCTTAACATTTACAAGAATAGTGTATCTTTTTTTTTTTTTTGGAGAGGTTTTTGCTATAGGGCGCGTGCGCTCGCCAGACAGACAGAGAGAGACAGAGACAGAGAGACAGAAAGCAGGAAATCACCCCCCAGGGGGGATGGCCATGCCGCAATCCCTTCTCCTCCATTCTCCTCTCGGGATCTTGGGCACGCATGCACACGCGCCCAGCATGAGTTTTAAGCCATCGGGTCCGGGATGAGAACCGCGGTCGACTACGTGGGAGTCCAGCGACATAGCCATTACGCTAACTGCTAGTTCCCAATGTTCGTTTGTTTTAAACTGTGTCAATAAAATGATTTTCATTGTCATTATTCCTAACACCATTATGTCCCATTGATTGCAATAGTGGGTTCAGGGTGAATTTGCCTTAATAAAATTTGAGACAAGAAAACAGGTTGTGTGATTAATTTTTTTCTTTAAGTTATGCTATAGGGTATGTGGTGTTGCCAGAAACAGACAAAGACAGAGAGAGAGTGGGAAAACGACAAATCACCTCTCAGGAGGGATGGCCATGCCAAAATCCCTTCTCCTCCATTCTCTTTTGGGGATTCTGGACATGCATGCCCATGGGCCCGGCATTATTTTTCAAGCTGCACACCTGGGACTCAAACCATAAAGTCAGCCAGCTGGATCCAGCCTCCTTAAACACCATACCACCTGGCTGGTTCATGATTAATTTAATGCAGGCATAATTTCAGTTGATTTGATATATCCAGTCAATTAAAAATATTTTACCTTTGCAAAGTAACCTATCACTGTTTTATGACATTTACTTCAAAAGGCCTACAGAAGTTGTGAAAATGCATTGTTCCTGCCCCCATCACCCTGTTTATCTTCCTCAGGTATTAGCACCAAGAATGCTCCTTAATAAACATCCTGCATGTGGTAAACTCTGTCTCAGTGCCTGCTTCCCAAAGAAACTTAGTCTCCGCAGTGACTGTTTCAAGCCAATATTGGTCCAGCCCCTGTGGTATGTGTGGGTAGATGCTGTTATTCTGTAGTCTGGGGCCATATGAGAGGCCTGGGTTTAATTTCTGGCCCACCCTGAAAGCCAGGTGTGTGGTGTGCACCTGTGGTCCCAACTATTCAGGTTGTTGAGGTAGGAAGATTGAGACTGAGCAAGACCTTGTCTTGAAAAAAAAAAAAAAAAAAAAAGGCAGCATTGACTAATTGGAGAATGAGTCAGAGAAAATTGTAAAAGGATGGACGATCATGTCATATGAGGAATGACTGAAAGATGAGGAAGAAATAAGAAGAAAGGTTTGTACAACTCAGTAAACAAGTGGATAGACTCAAATGCTAGCTTGAAAATCCACTTACTATGAGAGCAGGGTAAGTTTCTTAACCTGTTTTCTTGTCTGTAATGCGGGACCAATGATAATAGTACTTAGAGTTGCTGTGAAAGTTAAATGAATACAAATAAGGCACGTTGAATAGTGCCTGGGACACGGCTGGCACCATTTGATTTTGCTATTGTTGTAATACTATACTTGACTCATCAGATACGTGAATGAGTATGAAGTAGAGGGGGGGTTTTACTGTTTGGAGTGATTCCAGAGGCCATTACTAGGACCAACAGGTGAGAACCACCACATAGTCCATTTTAGTTCGAAGATGGGACTCTTTATTTTTTTATTTTTTAAATTTGCTATAGGTTGCATGTACTCACTGGAAAGATACAGAGAGAGAGAAAGAAAGTGAGAAAGCATCCCCCAGAGAGGATGGCCACGCTAAAATCCCTTCTCCTCCACTTTCCTCTTGGGATTTTGGGCCTGCATGCATATGCGCCTGACATGTTTTCCAAGCCACCTGGTCTGAGACTTGAACCATGCTAATGACCATCTGAGATCCAGCCACCTTTAATCACCAGGCCACCAGCTGGTTCAGCAATTCTTTTTTATTTTAGGCTTTTTTTTTCTGGGCGGGGGCCATAGGGCACATGTATTTGCTGGAGAGAGAACCAGAGAGGGAAAGTGAGAAATTGTCCCCGAGGGAGGTTAGCCACTGAAATCCCTTCTTCTCCATTCTCCCTTTGGGACTCTGAGCACACACACACATGTGCCAGTGTGATTTTTAAGTCCCTGAGTCCAGGACTCAAACTGTGGTTAACCATGTGGGAGTCCAGCATCTTAACCACCATTGCACTTACTGGCCCGACCCTAAAGACTCCAGAATGTTAAGAGGTGGGTAGATGAGGCCAGAAATTGAATAAGATTAATTCCCTGGCTCTTCTCCCATTATGCCCCTCAAATCCACTGTGGGCTTGTAAAAAGGAGGAAGCCAAAATCAGAGGTCTTGCTCTCTCAGTGATTTGAACAGACTTCTTTCCAAATACAGAGAGAATGCTCCTGGCAGCAACCCAGCCATCTTCTTACTTCCTCTCTTTTCCCTTCCTAACAACTGACCCAGATAAAGACAGTTGGTGGATGTGTGGGCTTGTGTTGGTTAAAATTATGAACTGAGTCAAATCTTTCTTTCCTTGTTATTTTCTGTTTTTGGCATTTTTCTTCTTGATTTGTTTTTGACTGCCACAAGGCATGCGTGCTTGCCAGAGAAAGACAGAGAGAGAGAAAAAAAGAGAGAGGGAGAGAGAAAGTATCCTCCAATGGGGTGTGGTCATGCTGTAATTCTTTTTTTTCCCACTTCTCCACCCCAACAGGATTTGGGGCATGCACACATGTGTACCCAGTGAGTTTTTCAAGCCACTGGGGCCAAGACTCCTACTCTGTTTGGTCATGTGGGATCTAACTCCCTTAACCACTAGGCTATAATAGAGCAGCCCTCTCCAACTTTGAATGGAGAAATGACTTTGGAGCCAAAAGTCTTATGATTTAGTCTTAGCACATGTAAAATCTACTTGAATGACTATGGAAAATGGAGGAATCTCTTTGTGCTGAGCTTCTTTTGTAATGGGTATATTTTGGAGGGTGTGGCAATGAAAGAGATTAGGACAGGTGATTTTCAGGGTTTCCTTAAACTTGATCATTGCATTTCAGACTGACATGACCTAGTTCACAGAGCACACAGCATGTTTATGGTATCACTTCACCATACAGGTTCCGCTGTTACAGCTTTTTCTCCAAGGAGTACTCGATTCTCAAAAGACTTTTACATTCATCATTGAAGTGCCTGTGAGCTTGTGGGAATTCCTTTGGGAATCTTGTTTTAATAAGTATTATTAAATTGTGGTTTATCTGTTAAAGTAATCTGCAAATCAATGTATTCTCTTTCATGTAGGTAAAAGTTTACTGATAACATAGAAGACTTGTCTTACCCTAAACAGTAACATAGAAGTTAACAGCACTAAAGAACGTGTGGAAGATGTTTAGAGACAGAGAAGCACTTCAATGGCCTTACCTGCACAATGTCAGCTGTTTACTATATCTTTTACATGGGACTAGCTCATGAAAGTAGATATTGTCAGCGGTGGTGGATGATCTAGTATGGGGTCCCCAACTCTTGGGCCATGGACTGGTATTAGACTGTGATCTGTTTGGAACATGGCTGTGCAGAGAATGTCAGTGGCAGATGAGCCAGTGAAATGTTTATCTGTATTTACAGCCACTCCCCATAGTCTGCATTATTGCTGAGTTCTGCCTCCTGTCAGATGAGTGGCTACATTCAATTCTCATAAGTGCACAAACCCTGTTGTAAACTGAACATGCGAGGGATCTAGGTTGTAGGCTCCTTATGAGAATCTAATACCTGATGATCTGAGATTGAATTGAGGCAGTGATGCTAGCACTGGGGAGCAGTTGCAAATACTGCATTACAGTGAGTTGTATAATTACTTCATTATATATTACAATGCAATAACAGTATAAATAAGTGCATAATTAATGTAATGTGCTTGAATCATCGCCAAACATCACACATACATACACCTTTATTCCCAATCCATGGAAAAATTATCTCTGACAAAACCAGTCCCTGGTGCCAAAAAGGTCGGGACCATTGGCATAGCACAATATTCAAGATTATAGACTTTATGGGACCAGCTGGTGACGTGGTGGATTTGGACAACTCTTTTTTTTTTTTTTTTTTTTTTTTGGGAGAGATTTTTGCTATAGGGAGCGTGTGTTCGCCAGACAGACAGAGAAAGACATAGAGACAGAAAGCGAGAAATCACTCCCCAGAGGGGATGGTCACGCTGCAATCCCTTCTCCTCCATTCTCCTCTCGGGATCTTGGGCACGTACGCACACGCGCCCGGCGTGAGTTTAAGCCATCGGGTCCGGGACGCGAACCGCGGTCGACTACGTGGGAGTCCAGTGACATAGTCATGACGCTAACTGCTGGTTCCCTGGACAACTCTTTAAATAGAATACAGGTTCAACCCCTTTCTATGTGACCACCAGATGATCCTCAGTTTTAAAATTTATAATACAGGGTTGTTATAAAAATTATTTTAAATAAGTGAATGTATGTAACATGCCTGAGAAATAGTAAAGGCTCAACAAATGAAAGTTATTATCCTCACCATTATTAGAAAGTTAAAGATGGCTACTTAATTAATTTTCCCGTTCATCTTAGGTCTAGACTTATTTCACATATTAAAAATGGTGTAGCCAGCACCTGTTTCATTACATTAATTTACAGGGTTAATATTCCTAACTTGAACTCAGAATATACTCAGGAAGAGTAAGTGAATGGATAAATATGAATAGATTTTGGTGATTCACAGTGACCATTTAGCCAAAGTTACTTCTTCTACCTTCTCCTTCTATTGCAACTTGGCAAGATATTCTTAGTTTGGTTTTCACAAAGTCATGTCCCAGGGAACCAGCAGTTAGCGTAATGGCTATGTCGCTGGACTCCCACGTAGTCGACCGCGGTTCGCGTCTCGGACCCGGTGGCTTACAACTCACGCCGGGCGCGTGTGCGTGCGTGCCCAGGATCCCGAGAGGAGAATGGAGGAGAAGGGATTGCGGCGTGACCATCCCCCCTGGGGGGTGATTTCTCGCTTTCTGTCTCTATGTCTCTCTCTGTCTGTCTGGCGAGCGCACGCGCCCTATAGCGAAAAACCTCTCAAAAAAAAAAAAAAAAAAAAAAAAAAAAAAAAAAACAAAGTCATGTCCCAGAAAACAGGTCTCACCTTTTGTCATTTAGGAGTGACTCACTGTCTAGTGACAGTAGTTTTTAAGGGGGATTGAAGAGCTTGAAATCTCTTGACTGATAACCTGAGTGCCTCTTAATTGGTTTGGTTTTGATTATCCTGCCTAATAAGATAATCAGTGTAGAATCAGAAAGTCTCTGCTCTAAGATTACCATTATCTTTTTTTTTTTTTTTTTTTTTGAGAGATTTTTGCTATAGGGTGCATGCACTCGCCAGAAAGAGAGAGGCAGAGAGACAGAAAGCGAGAAACCACCCCCCAGAGGGGGATGACCACGCCACAATCTCTTCTCCTCCATTCTCCTCTCGGGATCTTGGGCACGCAAGCAAATGCACCCAGCATGAGTTTTAAGCCACCGGGTCCAGGACATGAACCGTGGTCGACTACATGGGAGTCTAGCGACATAGCCATTAAGCTAACTGCTGGTCCTGTGATTACCATTATCTTGAAATAGTTGTGGATCATATTCATTTAAGTTTTTGTATTTTTATATCAATTTGTATAAATCCATAAATTAGGTGTATTATTTTGATTTTTAAACTTTAAATACATGGTATACTTTTGAAGGTATTATTATGCAATGTTATATCTTTATTATGTTTCTGAGATTTATCCATGTTAGATTTCTCTTGCATGTTTGTCTTTGTATAGGTGTTCTGTAGTCTATTTTATGAATACTTTCCTCTTTTAAAGACAGAATATCACCATATTGTGACCCTCCTGTCTCAGCCTCTCAGCTGAGACTAAAGGTACACATCATCATGCCTGTCTCCTTTTTTAGAGAGGCTTTTGTTATAGGGCATGTGGGCTAGCCAAGGAGACAAATGAGGAATCACTGCTCAGGGGGGATGGCCACACTACAATCCCTTCGCCTCCAGTCTCCTCTCAGGATTTCGGTCCCACACACACATGAACCCAGCGTGAGTTTTCAACCACTGGGTCTGGGACTCGAACCATGGTTGACTACTTGGGAGTCTAGCGACATAACTGTTACACCATCTGCTGGTCTCTGCCTGGCTCTTTTTTTATATAGGTTCTCTCTTGTTACCTAGGTCAGTCAGCCTTTAGTTAAGGATCCTCCTACCCTAGGCTCCCCAAGTCTCTGGGATTAGTAGCATGTACCACTGTACCTGGCTTTTAGATTGGACCAAAAATCGAACCTGGGCTACCCTGTGGTAGTAGCCTGTGGGGTATATCATCTAAGCAGCACACACCACCATGGCTGGACTTGAATATGTGTTTTCAATCTTTTTTTTTTTTTTTTTTTTTGAGAGGTTTTTGCTATAGGGCACATGCGCTTGCCAGACAGACAGAGAGAGACAGAGACAGAAAGTGAGAAATCACCCCCCAGGGGGGATGGCCACGCCGCAATCCCTTCTCCTCCATTCTCCTCTTGGGATCTTGGGCACGCACGCACATGTACCCGGCGTGACTTTAAGCCACCGGGTCCGGGACTTGAACCGTGGTCGACTGTGTGGGAGTCCAGCAACATAGCCATTACGCTAACTGCTGGTTCCAGGTGTTTTCAGTCTTAATATTAAGTTTGGCTAACAGCCATCAACACAAACCAAAATCACTGGGTCTTAAACAGATAAGATAATTTTCTCTTTCTTGTGTATAAGTCTGAAGATAGTTTTCCAGGGATAGTATGTAGCATCACAGATTCAGAGACCAGGCCCCCTCCATCTTGTTACTGCCCTGTGCCTGGGCTTTATATACAAGGTCACTTCAAAGTTTAAGAAGGTTACTCCACCTCTAGTAAACATATCTGCATTACCATAGGAGAAGTGGAGAAGGAATGAAGTTTCTTTCTCCTATTTTGCTTATATCCATTAAATAAACCTTAATCACATAATCACAGCTGTAAGGAGAACAGGAAAACAAATCTTTAAATAGATTGCATGCCTAACATTTGATCATTCTACTACTGATGAAAAAGGGAAAGTAAATTTTGGGGAAGAAGGACACATCTGTACCACAACAGACATGTAAATGATTTGCAAGTTTTTGTTATTACGTACAGTGCTGTGACAAACATTCATATATATGCCTTCCTGTGCTCACCTGGGACAGATTCTCTAACTGTGTTCTTGGTAACTCAAGTTTTCAACTTTATCCGAAACCAAAAGTTGCTTGCTTATTTATTTATTTAGGTTTTTGTCATTGAGCTTGTGAGCTTGCCAAAGAGAGACAGAGAGGGAAATAGAAATCACCCCTCACGCCCCCCCCCCCCCCCCCCGAGGGGATGGCCTTGCCACAGTCCCTTCTCCTCCATTGTCTTCCTGGAGTTTTGGGCACACATGCACATGCTCCCTGTATGATTTTCAAGCCACCAGGTCTGGGACTTGAATTGCGATTGGCCATGTGAGAGTCCAGCACTCGAGCCACTATGCCAATAGTTGCTCTTTAAAATGGTTGTACTGGGGCTGGCAGGTGGCATGGTGGTTCAGGGCACTGGACTATCACATGACCAGTCATGGTTCAAGTCCCAGACCTGGTGGCTTGCCTTCTCACTTTCTCTCTCTCTCTCTGTCCCTCTCTGGTCAAATTAAAGAAAATAAATAAATGAAATGAATGAAGTTCAATTAAAAAAAAATCTTTAAAAGGAAAAAAATGGCTGTACTATGGGGGCCAGATGGTGGTGCAGTGTTATTTCAATGCTCTGTGAGGCTACCCACATGTGAGTGGCCAGAGACCCCCCCGCCCTGAACATGCTGGGCATGCTCTGGGACTGGCTGAATAAGGGGACGGGTAACAGTGTGAGGTTCCTCTTGGGGGTGCCTAGCTCTTTGTCTCTGTCACTTATGGAAGAAATAAATAATTTTTTTTTTTTTTAAAGAAGATGGTTGTATCAATTTTTACTCTAGTTGTATGAAAGTTTTTGTCTTCCCACATACACCTTGATATTAAATTAAAAAAAAATTTCTCTGAAAATAATCAGATGGCATTGTTGGGTGGTGACCTTGGCAAAGGCAGTTCTGACAGAATGGTAAAAATAGAAGCCAGGATTCCTGGGTCAGGGTTGTGGGGAGATGGTGAAATGAAGCTGGTGGGTGTAAGGTACTGCTTCCCTAAGCTCAGCCCCAGAGGAAAGTGAGAGGTAAACCATTAGGTAGAATTAGTGAAACATTTGCCTTATAATTGGGAGCCTTGCGCTGCTGGGAATAAAGCAATCATGTAGCAGAGAAAGAGAAGGTAATAACTGGAACACATTTCTATGGAGTTTAAAATTCCAGAGGTGGGATATTTCCAGGTGATGATGGGGTGGGTGAGGTGTGAGCGTTAATAGCTGATGTGGAAGATCAAGGAAGTTCTTTGATATTCCAGAGCCCAAGACTCATTGAAGTTTCAAGAGAGCCAAAAATAATATATCTGACCAATATTTTTAAGCACCTCCTAGGTGTCAGACATTGTTCTAGAAACTAGAGTTGCTTGACACACATATGTATTTTGGATCCTGATGGAATGGAAGGTTGGAAGAAGAAAAAGGATTTTAGTGTGATCAGGCCCTATTGAGGGATTTTTTTTTTTTTTTTTTTTAAATTTTCCTCTCTCTCATACCTTCTGGCATTAAAAAAAAAAAAGTTGATAAGCTTCTGGTTAATGCTAGTTAAGTGAGCTCATAGGTTAACCTCTCTTTCCTCTCCTATTACCCATAGAAATAATGGAAGTTGTGTAGAACTGCCAACCCCAAGTAGCTCAGAAAGCTAGAAAGAGGGCTATGGTTTGTAATGAATAATTTAAGTGGTCTTTACAAATGTGAGCTCTTGGGCCAGCAGTAGTACTGTGGTTAAAGTTCTGGACTCCTACATGGCTGAACATGGTTCAAGTCCGGACCCTGTGGCTTGAAACTCTTGCCAGGTACTTATGCATGCATCCCAAAATTCTGAGACAACTGTGAAGGAGAAAGGATTGTGGCATGGCCAGCCCCCCATAGATTGATTTTTCACTTTCCCATTCTCTGTCTCTCTCTGGTGAGTGTATGCTCTCTATGGCAAAAACCTGAAAAAAAAGAAGAAGAAGAAGAAGAAGAAGAAGAAGAAGAAGAAGAAGAAGAAGAAGAAGAAGAAGAAGAAGAAGAAGAAGAAGAAGAAGAAGAAGAAGAAGAAGAAGGTGAGCTCTTGGCTTTATTACTGGGTTCTTGGGAAATCGCTTACTCTCTTTGGGTCTTCCAGTCCTTGGTTGAGTTGCTTACCTTCCTTATGCCTCAATTTCCTTATCTAGAAACTAGAGACTGTGATAATCATCTCATATTGTTGGTGTGATGGTAATATTTTATAGTATGTTCATTCTACTCACTGAGGTTTATGCCTAAAGTCAGACATGGGTTCATGTGTATGTATATATCAGCTGCGCTTGCTATTGCAAATATTTAGACAAATTAAGTTCATTAGCAAATCAATTAAATGGGGTGAGGGGGGGGGGAAGCATAGAAAGCAACCATGGATACCAGAGACAATGTGGGAGGAGGGATGGACAGGGCAGAGGGTTAGGGATAGGGAATCAAGGATGAAAAAAAAAAAAAAGCAAAATATACAAGACATAAGAAATGGAAAATTATTTGTTGATAACATATATGTTGATGTGCTTTATTGAGCCAATAGACAGTGTATTTTGGATGGAAAATTCATTTTGTATGCTGTAATGATGTATAGTGAATTAATGTAAAAAAAAGAAAAAAAAAGTGTTTGGGGCCAGCAGGTGGTGTGGTGATTCGGCGCTGGACACTCACACGCTGACTGCACTTTGAGTCCCAGATCTGTAGGCTTGAAAATCACACCCAGTGTGTGTGTGTGTGTGTGTGCCCAAAATCCCAAAAGGAGAATGGAGGAGGAAGGATTGCACCATGGCTATCCTCCCTGGGGAATGATTTTCTTCTCTGTCTCTCTGGTGAGCACATGTGCCTTGTGGGAAAAAAAAAATTAATTAATAATAATAAAAAATAAAGTGTTGAATAGTGCCTGACACAACCTGTAGTTTTAATATCAGTTATCTCAAATGTTGGGTAATAGAAGTGTTTCGGATTTTGAATTATTTTTTTGTTTTTTTTTAAATAATTATTTATTTAACTTTATTTATTCATTTGTTCATTTTAGTTTAACCAGAGAGAGACACAGAAAGAGAGAGGTAGAGAGAAAGTGAGAAAGCAAGCCACCAGATCCAGGACTTGAACCATGGTCAGCCATGTGGGAATGTCCAGCACCTTAACCACCACGCCACCTGCTGGTCCCCTTGAATTATTTTTTGATCTTAAACATTTGCATGTACACAATGAGCTCTCTTGAAGATGGGACCCAAGTTTAAACACAAAATTTATTTATGTTTCATATACACCTTACCCACATAACCTGAAGGTAATTTTACACACACACACACACACACACACACACACACGGATATATATATATATATGTATAAATACACACACTTTTATATATATATGTGTATTGCAGCATCTTGACTGTGACCCATCACATGAAGTCAGGTGTGGAATTTTCCACTTGGAACATCATGTCAATGCTCAAAAAGTTTCAGATTTTGAATTATTTCAAATTTTGGATTTTCAGATTAGGAATGCTCAGCCAGTAATAACTGTTTGTATCTCACCTATAGCTATTACTCGAGGTAATATTATAGATGTTTTGTAAACTTACTATGGAATGTTAAAGTAGGTAGACTTAGACATGGGTGATAACACGCACCAGGGTTGAAAACTCTACGATCCTCTTTAGGTGAAAGGTAGTAAGTCTGTGGACTCCTGAGAAAGAAACCTAAGATCCGGAGTGGTAGTGGCAGGGGCAGGCAGCCAGTTGGATAATTCATTACAGTGTGTGGAGTAACTGTATCAACCTGTTGTTCTCTAAGTGCCTGCTGCAATTTTTGCCCTAGGTTAAAGCCATGCCTTCTGCTTTCTAAATTAACTGGAATATTTGCTGCCAGATACTCCCGAGGTGGGTGCTGGGGTCAGAGAGAGAAGTGGGACAATATCCCAGTTAACTTCCATCTGCCATAAAAAAAGATGAAAATGTGATTTATTGTCTAAACGGGGATGCTATTGGGTGAAAGATAGCACTCTTGGTAATTATGCAGGACAAAGGGTGTCCCCTGTGACTGTTGCAGACAAACCAGGGTATTGCTTCCCCTTGTCATAGGGATGGAGGTCACCTGGATCCTAAAGACAAGCCCACTTGGCCACACAGCCTTTCTCCTATTCACAGGAAGTACAGTTGTCAAGAAAACAAGAATTTTCATGAAGCAAAATACCCCAGCTACCTAAACAAGTCATCCTAACTTGAAATTCTTTTTTCCCAGGTATTTCTCATAGAGCATGGTGTGCTCACCAGAGAGAGAGCTATAGAGAGACAGAGAAAGAGAAAGTGAGAAACCAGCCCCCAGGGATGATGGCCACGCCACAATCCCTTCCCTTCCTTTCTGCTCCTGGCATTTTTGGTGCGCACACACATACACCAAGTGTAAGTTTCAAGTTACTGGGTCTGGGACTCAAACTGCAGCTTGCCATGTGGGAGTCTAGTGCCTTAACTACCACGCCATCTGCTGGCCCCTAAACTTGAAATTTTAATTGTGTATAGATAGCCAAGAAGTTGCCAACATTTGAGGAAAACCAACAGCATGAACATGTTTAACACCTCACCATAGAAACAAAGAAATTTCTTGTGTGGAAACAGAATTAATGCAGGAAACACAGAGATCCATATGGATATCATATACACTTAAAAAAAAAAAGAGTTATTTTAAAAAGAAGCAATCTAAACTCTGGAAAATTAACAAAATGATCACCCCTCCCTCAGGTTACCAGAGTGAGGAAATAAAAATATAGAACTCCCAATTATTTTAATTATTTCTTTTTTAAAATTTATTTAAGGTTTTTGCCATAGGGCACGTGAGTTCACTAGAGAGAAACAGATATTGAGAAGGAAAGTGAGAAATCACCCCTTCCCCTCCCTTCTCCTCCATTTACCTCCTTGGGATGCATACACATGTGCCTTGCATGATTTTCAAGCCCCTGGGTCCAGGACTCAAACTGTAGTTGGGCATGTGGGTGTTCAACACCTTCTTTAAAAAAAAAAAATTTCTGGGACCAGCAGGTGGCATGGTGGTTAAGGCGCTGGACACTCCCACATGGCTGACCACGGTTCAAGTTCCGGACCTGGCGGCTTGCTTTCTCTCTCTTACTCTCTCTCTCTGTGTCTCTCTCTGGTCAAATTAAAATAAAATAAATGAATAAACAAAATTAAATTAAAATAATTCTTTAAAAAAATTTCTTTTGAGAGAAACAAGCACTTCCAAACAGGATCTCATGCCACAATTCCTCCTAGCTCTTCCACTCATGCCCAGAGTATATAGGTTAACCTGGGAACTGAACCCCAATCTTCCCTTTGGCCTCCAACATTGCAGACCATTGTGCTATGGTTGTGTTGCTCAAGCTGGTCTACATGTTTAATTATTTCTGGTGCCTACACATATGCACATTAAATAAAAGAAGAATATCGAATGGAACATATGCTAGAAATTATTTGTTATCTTAATAAATGACGAGCATCTCAATTACACTCCTCTTCCTTAAATTGTATTTCCCTTGCTCTCCTTAATAATTAAGAAGAGTTTGCTTATAAAATTTCTCTCAGTAACAGTCTATGTTCTATTTCCATAACATAGCTTCTACAGCTTTCTTTCTTTTGTCCACTAAACATTCACTAATAAAAAAATATGCTTGGGACCAGCAGGTAGCATGGTGGTTAGGGCTCTGGACTCCTGGATGGCCGACTACGGTTTGAGTTCCAAACCCGGTGATTTGCTGTCTCTCTCTCTCTCTCTCTCTCTCTCTCTCGCACACATGCCCTATGGCAAACTGAAAAAAAAAAGATAAATAAAATTAAGTAAATCATATTTTAAAAAAGAAAATATACTCAACGTAAGTTATGAGTCAGCATACTGAAAATGTACAGTGCTGTCATCAGGTTGACGATTTTGAGAACTGTTCTTCAAATGTAATTTGTTGAAGTACACATTAAGAATATTTCACAGCAGGTTGCCCCATAGCACAGTGTTTAAGGGAGCTGGATCTTACATGACTGACTAAGGTTCAATTCAAGGTCATGGTAGTTTGAAAAACAAGCACACCAGATCCAGTTGGGGTGTGCTTTCTCTCTCTGTTTCTGGGGAACACATGCACCTTCTGGCAATTAAAAAAAAGAAGAAGGAAAAAAACGGACCAGCAAATGGTGTAATGGTTATGTTGCTGGACTCCCATGTAGTCAACTACGGTTCGAGTCCCAGACCTGGTGGCTTCAAACTCATGCCAGGCGCATGTGTGTGCCCAAGATCCTGGGAGGAGAATGGAGAACAGATTACAACATGGCCATGCCCCCTAGAGGGTGATTTTTCACTTTCTTTTCTGTCTTTGTCTCTCTGGTGAGCAAATGCACCCTATAGCAAAAATCTCTAAAAAAACTAAAAAGAAACAAAAAACCCTTAGAAGTATTTTACACACACACAATTTGCTTTTTCAGTCTTTAAAATTGTGCTATGATATGTTGATCAACTTTTCGAAATGTTGTCCACTGGCAAAAAAGTACATTGCCACCATTTTAATTCCCTTTGTCTTTAGCTCTGTGCGAATTCATTCTACTTGTTGCTGTGTTAGAAGAATATTTAGTAACAACCATGCAATAAATAGAATTCTTCAAGGGATGAAATTCATCTCAGAAGATACTCACAGGAAGTGCCATAAGAATTAAAAAAAAATTTTTTTAAAAACACATTCAACATTTTTTTTGTACAATGGAGTACTTCGATGAAAGTATTTGAGCTAAAAACTGATGTTAGGGCCAGCCCATAGCATGGCAATTAAAGAGGCTGGATCCCACACGGCAACTCTGTGATTCAAGTCCTGGACCTGGCGGTTTAGAACAAACCTGCTGGGTGTGTGTGTGCGCCTATGCCCAGAATTCCAAGAGGAAAACTGCGGCATGGCTGTCCCTTCTGCATGATGTGTACTGTCTCTCTCCAGCAAGTACACACGCCCGATAGTAAAATTAAAAAAAACAAAAACAAAAACAACAAAACAAAAAACAAAAACCCACTGATAACTACTAAATGACATAGAAGGTCTTATAACTTCTGCTTCAATTAGTTTATCTTATTCATCAGAATTTATATTAAATAAAAATTGTTATTTTTTGACTTTGGTAAGAGCTAAGAAAATGATACCTCTCTCTTTTTAATGGCCAGAAGGTGTGTGTGCTCACCAGAGAGAGAGAGACAGAGAAACAGAGAAATAGAGAAGGAGAAGCAGAAAGCACCCCTCAATGGGGTGTGACCAAAGCACAATACCTTCTTCTCCATCTCTCTGTCCTATTGAGACTCTGGGCACACACATGCACATGCTCAAAGTGTTCTTCAAGCCATTGGGGTGGGACTGAACCTTGGTGGGTCAAGTGGAATCTACTAACTAACCACCAGACTACTGGGCAAGCACTTTTTTCTTTTCTTTTTTTCCATTATTTTTTG
The DNA here is from genome assembly GCA_026018925.1 of Tupaia tana. Lineage (NCBI taxonomy): Eukaryota > Metazoa > Chordata > Mammalia > Scandentia > Tupaiidae > Tupaia > Tupaia tana. The sequence continues at coordinate 200,842,925 of JAKSZU010000006.1, forward strand.
TTTGTGTGTGTGTGCCAGAGGTTGCATATACTCACCAGAAAGAGAGAAAGAGAGAGAGAGAGAGAGAGAGAAAATCCCCCCCCCCCCATGAGGTGGGGTGGGGTTATGCCACAATTTCTTTCCTCCATTTCTTCTTCCCATTAGGATATTGAATACATGTACACATGCACCCAGAATACCTTTCAAGCCGCTGGGGCTGGGATTTGAACCACAGCTGGTCATATGGGGCCCAGCTCCCAGTGCATTGGGATTGATCACTGCTCTATGGGGCTGGCTCGATAACCTCTTATGCTTAGCTGTTAGTATAGACCGGTTTGTGTTTCACTACGCACCAATTTTTTTTTTTTTTTTTTTTTTGAGAGGTTTTTCGCTATAGGGCGCGTGCGCTCGCCAGACAGACAGAGAGAGACATAGAGACAGAAAGCGAGAAATCACCCCCCAGGGGGGATGGTCACGCCGCAATCCCTTCTCCTCCATTCTCCTCTCGGGATCTTGGGCACGCACGCACACGCGCCCGGCGTGAGTTGTAAGCCACCGGGTCCGAGACGCCAACCGCGGTCGACTACGTGGGAGTCCAGCGACATAGCCATTACGCTAACTGCTGGTTCCCGACTACGCACCAATTTTGATACTGAGTAAACAACTGCACACTGAGAACTTCGAAATGAACTTTACCTTATTTAATAAAAGTCCAATGTTCAAAAAATTCACCACAAAATTTACATTTGAGTGTGACATTTTGGGTTCAAACATACACAAATAAAAAGTAGATTTATTATAGCAACCACTGCCAGAACTGAAAAGACTAAATTGGATGATCTCATAGCAGTGCTAGTGTGTCTGTCATTCCAAGTACAACTCACGAAGCAGAAGTTAAATCATTAAGTAGGTTGAGGATTATGAATTAATGATAAATTGAACTAGCTATCGAATGCAAAATAGTGAGCTTCCAGTTTGCCTGCAAAGGAAAATTGTACTAATAAGGCACATTCTTTCTTTTCTTTTCTTTTTTTTTTGGAGGGGTTTTTCGCTATAGGGCGCGTGCGCTCGCCAGACAGAGAGAGACATAGAGACAGAAAGTGAGAAATCACCCCCCAGGGGGATGGTCACGCCGCAATCCCTTCTCCTCCATTCTCCTCTCGGGATCTTGGGCACGCACAGACACGCGCGCCCGGCGTGAGTTTTAAGCCACCGGGTCCGGGACACGAACCGCGGTCGACTACGTGGGAGTCCAGCGACATAGCCATTACGCTAACTGCTGGTTCCCAAGGCACATTCTTTCTAAACAGAGATAAATCTGATCTTAATAATAGGGTCTTCAAACGTTTATGGAAGGGGGCCAGCAGGTGGTGTGGTAGTTAAGGGCGTTGGACTCCCACATGGCCGACCTTGGTTTGAGTCCTGGACCTGACGGCTTGCTTTCTCACTTTCTCTCTTTCTCTCTCTCATTCTGTCTCTCTCTGGTCAAATTAAAATGAATGAATAAATAAATAAAAGTCAAATTAAAAAAAAAGTTTATGGAAAACATTATTAGGAAAAATCTATACATGAATTTATTTTATTATTTTTTTTATAGATTTTTGCTATAGGGTGTGTGTGCTTGCCAGAGAGATAGAGAGAGAGAAAGCAAGAAATCACCCCTAGCGTATAGCCATGCTATAATCCCTTCTCCTCCAACCATTCCCTTCTCGGGATCTTAGACACATATGCACATGTCAGTGTGAGCATCCAGAGTCCATTTTAAGTTGCTGGGTCCAGGACTCGAACCACAGTTGACTACATGGGAGTCCAGCAATGTAACCATTATGCCATCCTCTAGTCCCTCAATTTATTTTTGAGCCAAAATAAATTTTTACTTTAATGCCATTTCCCATTAACTTTTTGAACTGCCTTCACAAAACATTTTGGGAAACCTGGTATTCAAATTTTGATGGGCTTTTAGTGCCTACTTGGAAAAACCTACTAGCAAGCATTAGAAAAACATTCAAAAATATCTGTATTATATATACATGAATGGATATACTCATTACCTCAATTTAATAATTGCATGTTGTATCAAAAAATCATACATAAATGTATACAATTATTACACTTCAATAAAAGTTTTAAAAGTAAAAAAAGAAAGTTAAGTACCTATATAAAGAAAACAACAAAGCTTGGGGCCGGCAGGTGGCGTAGTGGTTAAGAGCGCTGGACACCCACAAGGCCGATCGTGGTTCCAGTGCCAGAACTGGTGGCTTGGTTTCTCACTTTCTTGCTCTCTGTCTCTCTCTCTCTCGCTCTGTCCCTCTCTGATCAAATTAAAATAATAAATAAATAAATAAAGTTAAATAAAATATTTCTCTTAAAAATAAAAAAGGAAACAGTAAAACTTTAATGAAGGCTATAAAAGAAATCTGGAATAAATGGAAAGATATGATTTCTCCCAGATAAAAACACTATTGTTAAGATGTCAGTTCTCTTGGGGCCAGCAGGTGGTGTTGTGATTAAGGTACTAGACTCCCACATGACCATTCATGGTTCAAGTCCTGGACCCAGTGGCTTGAAACTCATGCCAGGCACATGTGCGTACGTGCCCCAAATTCCAAGAGTGGAATGGAGAAGGGATTGTGGCATGGTCATCCCTGGGGGGCAAGGGGGTGATTTCTTACTTTCTTTCTGTCTTGAGCAAGTGCACATGCCCTATAGCAAAAATCTTTCTCTAAGAAAAAAAAAGATATCAGTTAACCTGATATATAAATAAAATGTGATCCCAATTAAAATCTCAATTGGATTTAAAAAATTTTTAAATGCCATTTGGTAAGACATCATTTCATTATCTATATATTTATCATCTCTGTCTCTCTCTCTCTCTCTCTCTCTCTCTCTCTCTCTCTCTCTCTCTCTCTATATATATATATATATATATATATATATATATATATATATATTATGTCAGAGGGCTTGTAGACACATGCAAGGGAAAGAGAGAGAGGGAAAGAAAGAGAAAAAGACTCCCCAGTGGGATCCTATCATGCCCAAATCCTTTTCCCTCCAATTCTCCATCCTCTCAGGATTCTGGCACACATATGAAGGCTTGGAGTATTTTTCAAGCTGCAGGGGCAGGTCCAAAGTCTGGTTGGACATACAGGATCTGACTTCCTTGACATAGTGCTTAGTTGCACTATGGGGCTAGCGTTAGAATTACATTTCTCCCCCTTTTTTTGAAGCCAATTCAATTGTATTATTTCATAAAATTTTGGTTACCATATGCAAGCATTAAGAGAGTCCGCTTACCAATTGAATTAACATCCATTTCAACTTAGACCAAATGATTACAACTTAGATTTTTAAAAATCGTCCATTTAACAAAGTACTGTGAAATTGAAAATGAAAGATTCTGATTATTTCTCCATCCCAGTAGTCAGCAAGAATACCTGTAGACTTGTAGAGGGAGAAATAAGTTTCAAAACAGGTTACTTCTGTCTTCTCAGATGACCCCTAGCCCTTGTGAGGAGCTGAGGGACCCCTCTGAATGTGACCCAAGATGGAATGCACAGGACGAGTGACGAAGGTCGAACGACCTCAGCTGCTTCAGCTCTAGGCTGGTTCTCCCAGGTATGGTGACCTCTGTCCCCTAGTCCATGAGCTTCCTCAAAGCAAGGCCTCCCAGGTGGTTCCAGTTTACCAAGCACAGTCTTAGCACTGCGTGCCACCATGGCTAGGCCAAAACACATGTCTTTTTTTTTTAAAAGATTTTTTTTCCACAGGTATGTGTGTTCACTGGAGAGAGACAGAAAGACAGAGAGAGGAAAGGAGAAATCACCTCCCAGGAGGGATGGCCAAGCCACAATCCATTTTCCTCCAGTCTCCTCTTGGGATTTTGAGCACACACACATGCTCCCAGTGTTTATCAAGTTGCTGTCTGAGACTTGAACCATAGAGTTGGTCATGTGGGAATTCAATGCCTTACCAATCCTCCACCTGCTGGCGCCCAAAACACATCTTTTTAAAAGACAGTAATAATAGATTTTCATAACTTGATAAAGTCACTTACCAGAAATCACTATGAAATATCATATTTAGTGATTACTTGAGATTTTATTTAAAGGGAAAAAGGGAAAGGAAGTGAACATTGCTGTTTTTGAATATTATTTTCAGGGTTTTAGCTAGTGCAATAATATGAAAAAAGGAACTACCAGTTATCAATATTGGGAAGGAAGAGACGAAACTGTCATTATTCACTATAAATAATGCAAGAAACAAACCCAATGAGCCAACGGCACTGACAATTCTCTATGAGGATAGAAGGAAGACCAACTTTCAAAAGCAAATATTCGGGCTATGTATACACAATAGTCAAACAGAAAATATAACCGAAAGTGATTGCAGCCACAATATAACAAGTATCAAATGCATAGAAGTAAACTTAAGACATGTTTAGGATCTGACTGGTGGTGGGAATGTAAGTTAGTACAGCCATTATAAAAATCAGTTTGGGGATCAGCGTGGTGGTTAAGGTGCTGGAAACTCCCACATGGCTGATCATGGTTCAAGTCCTGGACCTGGTGGTTCACTTTTTCACTTCCCCTCTCTCTCTCTCTGTCAAATTAAAATAAATAAATAAAAGGAATTAATAAATTAAAAAATAAAATAATTCGTTTTAAAAAAACAAACAGTTTGAGGTTTCTTGAAAAAGCTGAAAATAGAATTACCTTATGACCCACGACTTCCACTATTGAGTATGTATCAAAAGATACTGACACTCCTGTGTTTATTGTAGCATTGTTCACAATAGCTAAGATACGGCATCAACTTACATGTCCATCAATGGCTAAATGGTTAAGCAAAATGTGATACGTATACATAATAGAATACTGGCCAGCTAGCAAAAGAGATGAAATCCTGTCATTTGATGAGGATGAGCCCGGAAGACATTATGGAAGACACTATATTAAGTGAAATAAGCCACAAATAAGGCATAAAAAGACAAATACCATGTTTTCACACATCTGTGAAAGCTAAATAATTTGATCTCATAGAAATAGAGAAAAAAGTAGTGATCAAGAAGAGTAGGAGAAGGAAAAACTCTTAGTATTGAGAAGGAAGAGAGACCTGTCATTACTTGCTATAAATAATGCATGTACCCTGTGGTTGGTGAATACAAAAGTATAGTTAGGAGGAATAAATTTTAGGTGTCTATAGCATAACAGTGTGACTATAGTTAACACTTATGTACTGTACACTTCAAGATAGAAGAGAGAATATTGAATGATCTCAACACAAAGTAATGATAAATATTAGAGGTGATAGTTAATTATTCCAATTTAATAATTGTATGTTGAATAAAAAACACACATTTACCCCCATAAATATACACAATTATTATGCTTTGATAAAAATTTTTTAAAAGAAGTATTTTAAGTTGAGCCAGCGGGTGGCATGGTGGTTAAGGGTGCTGGACTCCCACATGGCCAATTGATGTTCGAGACCCAGACCTGGTGGCTTGTTTTCTCACTTTCACTCTCTCTCTCACTCTCTCTCTCTCACTCTGTCCCTCTCTGGTCAAGATTTTTAAAAAATAAGTAAATAAATAAAGTTAAATAAAGTAATTCTTTTTTTTGAGAGAGAGAATCACTATTATAATAACTAAGGTAATAGATAAATCAACCAACTTTATAACTTAATACAATAGTTTATTTCTCAGCAACCTCACATGACAATGCAAGAGTTCCATTTTTTTTTAAAAAAGAATTGTTTTATTAAAAACATAAAATAGTAATAGTAGCATAAGACAATGTAGGAGGATATTTTCATAGTAAATTTTTGCCCCCCTACTACACACACATACACAATATATAGGGAAAAGATCACTTTTATATATTATGGTAGGAATATAAGCCAGCACATTTTAAGAGAAAAATTTAGAAATACCTAAAATATACTTTAAAATATCTCTTTTTAAAGTGTTGGGTCATTAGAAAAGTCATGACGTATTTCTTTCTATGCAAAAATAGAAAAAATTTTTTTCAGAAGTAGAGAAAAGATATTACTTGCAGCGATCTCTTCTTTTTTTTTTTCAGTTTTGCCAGAGGGCATGTGCACTTGCCAGAAGAGAGGGAGAATGATCATTCCATAATCCCATCTCTTCCATTTCTCCCTCCTTTTGGGCTTTTGGGCATGCATGCACACACATGCAACATGTATTTCAGGCTACTGGGTCTGACCCTTGAACAGCATGGTCTGCCATATGGGGTCCAATTCCCTTAACCACAGGCCATGGGTTGGCTCCACAGTCTTTGACATTATTCTCACTTTAAAGGTTAGAAAATTTTAGCATCGAGTTGTATAGTAATTTGCAAAAGTTAGCATAGCTAATGATTGGTGGAGCTGAGATATGAATGAAGGTAGTGTGGTTAAAGCACTCAAGCACCATGCCATACTGACTTTGCATATAATATGACACTTTTCTTTTTAAATAACAAGTATTTGTGTGTAGGACTGCCCTAACGCACAGGGATTAAGCACTGTGCAGTGGGAACCAGCTCTCACTGGTTAAAACCATGGCTGACCATGGTTTTCATCCTGGCTCCCACAGCTTGCAAAATGCACTGTGCACGTGTGCATGGGTATCCAGGATCCTGTCAAGATGGAGACGTGGAGGAAAAAGGATTGTGGCATAACCATGCCCTGCTGCGGGATACTTTTCTCTCTCGATTGCGCACACACACACATACACATGCTTGCTCTCTCTCTCTCTCTCATTGAGTGCACACACCCCCTGGCAATAAAAAGAGATGATTTGTGCATTTGTGTGTATGTGCTTATTTTAGGAAATGTGAAAAGATACCTTAAAATGTATATCCCACCTAGTGGTGGTAGTTATGCACAGTTCTTCATTTTTTATTTCTATATATGGTTGAACTTTTACCAAAAAGAGGTCTGGTGACATATGTTAAAGTGATTCAATGCTTCAGTGGAACTATTAAGATTTAGTACTCCATGGGTGGCATGGTGATTAAAGGTGTTGGATTCTCACATGGCTGACTGTGGTTAGAGTCCTGGACATGGAGGCTTGCTTTCTCCCCTTTCCCTCTCTCTCTGGTCAAATAAAAAAAATGATAACAAATGAGATTAAAGAAATAATTAATTCTTTATAAAAACATTTTATTTAGTAGCCAGGACCAGCAGATGGCATAACAGTTACATCACTGGACTCCCATGTAGTTGACTGTGGTTTTAGTCCCAGACTCGGTGGCTAAAATCTCACGCTGTCATGTGTATGTGCATCCTTAAAATCTTGAGAGGAGAATGGAGGAGAAGAGATTGCAGTGTGGCCATCCCTTCTGGGGGATGATTTCTGGCTTTCTGTCTTTTTCTGTCTCTCAAGTGAGCACACATGCCCTATCACAAAAAAATCTTAAAAAAAAAATAAAAGACTTAGTACCTAGTAAAGTGTCTTGTTTATAGCAAATATTGGTAAAAAGTTGTTGAAGGAATAACTAGTCCCTTCTACTGAATTTTAAACTTTTTAGGCCTATGGGTTGCAATTTATATCTAGCTGGTCCCTACTCTGTTAAAGTAGTCTCACTCAAGAAACTTTTCAATTTGTGTATATATTCAGTATTTTTTTTCTCTCTTTTTTTTTTTTTTTTTGGAGAGGTTTTTGCTATAGGGCGCGTGCGCTTGCCAGACAGACAGAGAGAGACAGAGAGACAGAAAGCAGGAAATCACCCCCCAGGGGAGATGGCCACGCCGCAATCCCTTCTCCTCCATTCTCCTCCCGGGATCTTGGGCACGCACGCACACGCGCCCGGCGTGAGTTTAAGCCACCGGGTCCGGGACGCGAACCGCAGTCGACTACGTGGGAGTCCAGCGACATAGCCATTACGCTAACTGTTGGTCCCTTCAATATTTTTTTTGAGAGAGATTTTTGCTATAGGGCGTGTGTGCTCACTACAGAGACAGAGAGACAGAGAGACAGAAGGCAAAAAATCACTCCCTGGAGGGATGACCATGCCACGGTCCCTTCTCCATTCCCCTCTCAGGATCTTGGGCACACACGCACAGGTGCCTGGTATGAGTTTTAAGTTGCCTTGTCCAGGACACAAAACGTGGTCAACTATGTGGGAATCCAGCGACATAACCACCATCTGCTAGTCCCAATATACTCAATAAATTTAAATGTTCTTACTTATTTCTTGCCATATCATTTTCTCTGTCTTTTCAACATAATCTTAAACTTTTGCCTAAGATTTTGTTTATGTAACTGGCTTATAAAACTGAAAGCCTCTTGTGATAAAGCTCATGGATAGAAATTATCAGTGCAGGGGACTGGACAGTGATACACTGGTAAAAATTCAACCATCTGGAAGGCTGATCCATAAGGAGTGTTCCAGGTTCATATCCCAAGACCTCCTTGAGTCCACTGAGACCAGGGACCCATGATCCAGGGCTGGCTGCAGAAGGGGTGGGGTGGATTTCACACTAAGACCCTGTTGCGGGTGCTGTTGCTCTTGCTTATGGGAGAAGTATGTAAGCACTGTTTTAGAAAAATATCAGGGGGTGGTGTGGTGGTTGAGGCACTGGACTCCCACATGGTTGATCATGCTTCAAGTCCTGGACTTGGCAGGTTACTTTCTGACTTTCTCTCTCCCTCCTCTCTCTCCTTCTGATGAGTACATGTGCCCTATAGCAAAATTTTAAAAAATAATAATAACAGCAATAAATAAAATTAAATCAATAAGTTTTTAGAGGTTTTGCCTTAGGGTACATGTGCTCACTAGAGAGAGAAAGAGACTGTGAGAGAGAAAGTGAGAAATCACTCCCCGGAAGGATGGCCTTCCCACAATCCCTTCTCTTCCGTTCTCTTCTCAGGATCTTGGGCATACACGCACATGCATCTGGTGTGATTGTTAAGCCACTGGGTCTAGGACTTAAATCGCAGTTAGCCAAGTGGGAGTTCAGTGACATAACTGGAATGCCGTCTGCTGGTCTCAAAATAAATAATTCTTTAAAAAAATGAAAAAAAGGTATCAGTGCATATTAAAAATAAGTATTTTTGTGGCATATTAAGATTTCCATTCCTAATGTGGTTAATAATACAAAATTAAGCTATAAATTCCACGTTGTACAATATATATTTTTTTCACTTGACAGGATGTATTTATCAACAAATAAGTAGTTTAAACAACTTTCACCAATTAGGTGTCTAGTTTGGCTTTTAAAATAGGAAGATCATACATTTAAAAAGTAAATGTTGAAATTATGAATCAGGTATATTTTGAACCAAATGAACTATGCAGGAGGAAGGGTTAATAAAACAATGTGCTTCGAATTTGTTTAAGTACTGATATTTCTGTATATAAAAATTTAGCATATATAACAGCTATAATGAGAAGTGAAAAAAGATTTTTCCCAAAAATGAAAATATTAAAACTAAGTTAAAATACATGAAGTAGGTAGTACACTACACAGCATAAAAGTTGACAAATCAAAAGTTTACATGTCCCAGCTGACCATGTGTGAAAATGCAAAGCTGCTATTAAAACCGATAGTAATGTCCAATATTTAAAATCTGTTTGTAATCAGGGGAACATCTAAGTTCTTAATTAAAAACTGCAAATGAAGTGAAAGCTTTAAACTGGTACACACTGTTCACACCTGTATTTCAAGTTTGGAAATGCATATTTGCGAGCAGCAATACAAAAGTATTCATGAAAAATGTATAATCTCTGAAAATTATGAAAACATCCCTGCTAGTGATACATTTCTAAATACAAAACTACCATATTTGTTACTTCTGTGTAGCAAGATAAGTTCATCTTTAAAACAGTAAAATTCAGTCTTTAGGTGTGAATGGTATGAATGACAGTCTCTCTCTCCCTTTTTTTTTTTTTTTTTTAATTTCTTAGTCCTTTGGGTTTCTTAAGCATGCAAAAGCTTTGAACAAGAGGATCCACAATGGGACCAGGGTTGTCTTATGGCATCCAGTTAAGCCAGAGCTGGGAATCCCTCCGGGTCATCCGCATCAGGAGCAGAAGCGCTTGACTTGTCTGTCCTGCTGCCACAGTTTGGACGTCCACCACGCCCACGTCCACCTTGTCCTCCACAGCCACCAAGTCCTGGGCCACCAAGGTCTCCAAAACTGGTCTCCAGCTGAGATGTTATATCATTTGCTGGTTTCCGGAAATAGTCCCATAACTTTTTTCCATAAATTCAGTCCATAACTGAATCTTCAGCAAGAGCCTCTTCACTCTTTGATTTATAAAGAACAAATCCCTTCTTCCAACTGTCCATCAGTACCTTAATAAATAAATTATTTATTTTATTTATTGTCATTATTATTTTTAATTTGATGAGAGAGAGAGAGAAAATGGGAAAGTGAGAAAGCAAGTCGTCAGGTCCAGGACTACGGATGGTGGTCAGCCATGTGTGGACATCCAGTGCCTCAACTGCCACGCCACCTGCCAGCCCCCCTGAGAAGTTATTTTAAATCGAACTGGTTGAAATCTAATGGATCTGTTTCTTTGGTTTTAGAGAATATTGCATTTAAGAGACAAGGACTTTGCCTTCAAGAAGAAGCACATCTTTGACATTTGAGAGAAATCTGGAGCCTCTGGAACACACTGTGCAATCCAGAGCACTTAGCAACTGAAAGAGCGTGGGCTGCGAGTGTGTGGAGCCTAGTGACATGAAGGAATCAATTTGCAAAGAGGTGGTTTGAAATGTGCAGACATTCTGTTCAAGGTGTTGTGAAGAGGTGTTGAAGCCACGATGTGATTAGAAAATGACACACATTTCGTTGCTTGGGTAATGTTCTGTAGCTCGTTTCTTTGCTCTCTATGCATGTCTTCTGTTCCACTTTTTCTTAGATTTCAAAAGAATAATATCATGCCTATGGGCATGGGAATATGAGAAAAAACTGTCTGTAGTGATTGTCTCATGGTCATCACCCTCTGGAAAGCTCTTACGTCTTGGGGCCGGCAGGTGGAGGGGTGGTTAAAGCACTGGACGTGGCTGACCACTGTTCAAGGTCTGGACCTGGGGTCTTGCTCGCTCTCTCTCTATATATATATTACTCTCTGGTCAAATTGAAGAATAGTAATGGTAGATAAAACTAAAAGAATAATTATACAAAAGAAAGCTCTTACTTCTTTTGGGACTACTATGAAATGTGCTCAGAGATTTGGGAAATAAGGATGTTTTCTCTTCTGAGGTTAAGGTATGTTGTAATTTTAGATATCTTCCAGAAGGACAGGAAAGAAAAAGGCCTGGAGATTTATTTAAGACATAATGAAGACTGTAGAAAAGCTATGGTTAAGTGTGATACCAGTATTTCTGAAGAAGAGAAGGCGATCAGAGTTAAAATGTCCAAAATTTGTCCTTGTTTAAGCACAAATTTTTGGCTCAGAGCATCAGAAAACAAATCTGGCTACTTGTCCTTCTCTCAGAAACAAACACAGGAAGGCAGCAGGAACTCTGGAAGGATTAGAATCTGGACCTGCAGACTCTTAATAGCATAGGCATCCTCTCTCTCTCTCTAGCTTCTGCCTTTGCTTTTCTGTTTCTTTCCAGCCCAGTTTTCTTGGCTCTTGGCAGAAGTTGACTACATATATATATATATATATATATATATATATATATATATATATTTATTTATTTTTTTTTAAGAAGTTTTTGTCTTAGGAGAGAGAGAGAGAGGCAGAGTCAGTGAAAGGGAAAGTGAGAAATCACTTCCCAGGGGGGCTGGCCACACAACAATCCCTTCTCGTCTATGCTCCTCCCGGGATATTGGGCACACACACCCACATACACGGTGTGAATTTCAAGCTTCCAGGTCCAGTACTGAACTGTGGTTGGCCATGTGAAAGTCCAGCAACATAACTGCTATGCCCCAAAGTTGACCATCTTTACATTCAATTCTGCTAGGCCCAGAAGAATCACAGTTCCAGATTTCCAAGGAGAAAGAATCTGATGTGTCCAGCTAGGACAAGCGTTCATTTCAGGTCCAATCAACAATGACTCATGTCATACAGAACAGACAAGACTCTTGGGGGCAAGTGGAAATGGTATTTGGAGAACAGAAAGTTACATGCATTGGTTATCCACGTCAAGATTGTATAGCAAGCTTCTCTTCTATAAGTAATCTCTAATAGGCCTTATTTTGATTTTTTTAAAAATTTTTGCTATGGGGCACAGTGTGTTCACTGGAGAGAGACACAGAGAGGTGGGGAGTGAGAAAGCATTTGCAGGGGAGATGGCTACACTGCAATCCCTTTTCCTCTCAGGAATTCGGGCACATAAGTACAGCTGGGTGTGTTTTCCAAACTGCCAGGTCAGGTACTCAAACCATGCCGATGGCCATGTGGGATCCAATTGCCTTAACCAGCACACTACCAACTGACCCCTATTTTTACTGTTAATATCATTAAGATACTTGTAAGTGATCAGTTTTAAAATTTTGGATTTATTTTCAATTCTTTATTTTCCCATTAGCCATACTTATTATTTATTTATTTATTTATTTATTTATTTATTTATTTGGTCCTTTCATTCATTCATTCAACAATTATGTGGAGTGACTACTAAGTGTCAGGCATTGTTCTAAGCATTTGGGATACAACAATTAAAAGACATACACATGTAATCTCTGACCTGACCATCAAGTCCTAGCAAATCTTTGTTGTTATTGACTTCATACTCAGATTGCTGAAGATTCACATATGGTGAGAAACTGGAGGAAAAACAAAATAAAACAAAGCTAGAAATGAATGGGTAGTCTTGTTGACAGAGAACCTGGCAATTTGAGCATTGCATGCCTGTGGGGAAAAAAAAATTCGTTATTGGGATGAGACTGAAAATGTGCTGTAATGGATAAAGAGAAATGTAAGATTTCTTTTTCTATGAGTTTAGAGAGCTCTCAAAACGAATCTTTTGAAAAAGTGAACATACCCAACAATCGCTCTTTTATGTTTTTATTTAAAAAAACAATAGCTTTCAGAACTTCTTGTGTTGATTGTTCTCACTCTAATGTTTGCAAACAGATAGTACAAACTAACATTTATTGAAAATTACTTTGAACTAGGCACTGTCGAAAGCATTTTGCATATATTGATTTATTTAATCCTTCCAATGAATATATGTATTAAGTTCAAATTTGTGCTCGTGTATCAGGATCAATCAGTTATTTAAACTTCATTGATTCTTATTCTTATATTTGTTTTGTTTTCTTCTCCTTGCTTTGGGTTTATTTTGCTCTTTATTTTGTTCTTTTGAGAGAAACTTAGGTAATTGATTGATATGTCTTCTCTCTTTTTTTTTTTGGAGAGGTTTTTGCTGTAGGGCGCGTGCGCTCGCCAGACAGACAGAGAGATACAGAGAGATAGAAAGCGAGAAATCACCCCCCAGGGGGGATGGCCACGCCACAATCCCTTCTCCTCCATTCTCCTCTTGGGATCTTGGGCACGCATGCACACGCGCCCGGTGTGACTTTAAGCCACTGGGTCCGGGACTCGAACTGTGGTCGACTATGTGGGAATCCAGCAACATAGCCATTACACTAACTGCTGGTCCCCGATATGTCTTCTCTTTTTAAATGCAGGCATTTCGTGCTATAAATTTAACCTATCATCACCTCTTTGCCTGGGTCTCGCACATTTTGATATATTGTAGTTTAACTTTCATTAAATTCATTAAATGTTTTTATTTCATTTGAAACTTCCTCTTTGACCAATGGATTATTTACCAGTGCATTGTTTACTTTTCAAGTGCTTAAAAATGTTTTCTATTATTTTCCTACTTATTTCTAGTTCGAGTCCATTGTAGTCAGGGAACACATTCTATATAAATTTAATTCTTCTAAATTTTTTGGCTTTTATTTTGTGGTTTAGGATATGATCTGTCTTAACATACATTGTATGGGCACTCAAAATGAACAATGCATTCTATAAATAAATGTCTATTAGATCTTTCAGATTTAACTAGTTGATTTTTTTTTTTCTAATTGATCTAGTAATTGTTGGGGGAGGAATGTTGATGCGTCTGATTGTAATTGTGGATTCATCTATTTTTCTTTATCAGTTTTACTTCATATATTTTGTGGCTCTGTTGTTTGGTGTATACACATTTAGGATTATTGTGTCTTCTTGGTGGATCAACTCTTCCTCATTATTCAGTGTCTCTCTCTGTTCCTAGTAACTTTCTTTGTTTTGAACTCTGATAATACAGCTACTTGCTCTTTCTGTTGATTAGTATTTGTATGGCATTAATTTTATCCTTTTATTTCCAAGCTATTAGTATCATTATACTTGAAGTGAGATTCTTGTAGACAGCATGTAGTGATGTCATAGTGTGTGTGTGCGTGTGTGTGTGTGTGCGTGTGTGTGTGTGCGCGTGTGTGTGTGCACCCTCATGCGCACGTATAGGTTTGTGTGTGCTTCCTCCCTCACTCAAATCTCTGTCTTTTACTTGGTATATTTAAGACATTTACCTTTAACATAATTATTAATAGCTAGGGCTTAAGTCTATCATTTTATTTTTTTGTTTCCTTTGTTATTTTTTGTTTGCATGTTTTCCTGCTTCTCATTGTATAGCTTTTTTAGTAGTTGCCCTAGGTATTATGTCATATATATATAACTTATCATAGTCTACTTGTTCCAGGGTCTTTCCAGTTTAAGTAAGGTATAGAAATGTTACCTTTCTTTATGTGTCTTTACTTTTCCCACTTTTAATATGATACCTTAAATATTTCTGTTTTGTGTATCAAGAATCATACCAGATAGTGTTATTATTCTTGCTCCAACTGACAAATATGATTCAGAAAATTCAAGAGGAGAAAAAAGTATATTGATTTATCAGTAGATTATGCTTTTTTTTTCTTCCTTACAGTCTAAGATTTCTTCTTTAATCACTAGATGACTGAGAAAACTTCTTTTAGCCATTATCTCAGCACAGATTTGCTTGTAACAGATTCTCTTAGTTTTTCTTCATCTAAGAATGTCCTTCATTCCTGAAGGACATATACTTTGAATATAGAATTTTGGGTTGACAGTTTTTTTCTTTCAATACTTGAAAAATGTACTGCTTCCTTCTGGAATCCATAGTTTATGATGAAAAATCTGTCATTTAAAATATTTTTCTCTTGGGGCTGATTGGTGGCATGGTGGTTAAGGGCACTGGACTCCCACATGGGTGACCGTGGTTCAAGTCCTGGACCTGGCAGCTTGCTTTCTCGTTTTCACTCTCTCTCTCTGTCCCTCTCAGGTTAAAATTAAAATAAATAAATAAATAAATAAAGTTAAAAACTTAACTTTTTTAACTTTATTTAAATTTTAACCAAAGAGGGACAGAGTGAGAGAGTGTGAGAAAGAGGGAAAGTTGCCAGCTCCAAAATAATATAATTTTAAAAAAAATTACTGTCAATACATTAAAAAATATTTTTCTCTTATAGATATGGTGTCATTTTCCTCTAGCTGCTTTTGTGATTTTTTCTTTGTTTTTAGTTTTCAAAAGTTTTACTACAATGTGTCTTACTGTGAATTTCTTTGGGTTCATCCCATTGGGAGTTTCCCTGCTTCTTGAGTATGTAGCTTTATCTTATGCCAAATTTGGGAATTTTTCAGCCATTATGACTTCATATACTTTTTCAGCTCTCTTTCTCTCTCCTCTCTTTTCAGTACTCTTATGACACAAATGGTAGTTATTTCATTATAATTTCATATGACACTGAGACCCTTTTTCTTTTCCCTTTTGGTCTACATTCTATCTGGTGTTTTAATTAGGTTATTTGGAGAGGGTTTTGCTATCGGGCGCATGCGCTCACCAGAAAGACAGGGAGACAGAAAGCGAGAAATCACCCTCCAGGGGAGATGGCCACACCACAATCTCTTCTTCTCCATTCTCCTCTTGGGATCTTGGGCACACACGCACATGCACCTGGCATGAATTTAAGCCACTGGGTCTGGGACTCGAACCGCGGTCAGCTACATGGGAGTCCAGTGACATAGTCATTACGCTAGCTGCTGGTCCCATCTGGTGAGTTTTTTTGTTCATTTATTGTATTTTTCAGTTCTAAAATTTTTACTTGATTTTTTCTTCATATCTTTTATTTCTTTGCTGACATTTTCCGTCTTTTCAGTTTTTTCAGGTGTCCACGTAGTTGCTCATTGAACCATTTTTTTTATAATGGCTGATTTAAAATTATTTTTTTTTGAGAGATTTTTGCCAGAAAGACAGAGAGAAACAGAGAGACAGAAAGCGAGAAATCACGCCTCAGCAGGGATGGCCACGCTGCAATCCCTTCTCCTCCATTCTTCTCTCGGGATCTGGGGCACTCATGCACACATGCCCGACGTGAATTTTTTTTTTTTTCGCTATAGGGCGCCTGTGCTCGCCAGACAGACATAGAGAGACAGAGAGACAGAAAGCGAGAAATCACCCCCCAGGGCGGATGGTCACGCCGCAATCTCTTCTCCTCCATTCTCCTCTCAGGATCTTGGGCACGCATGCACACGCGCCCGGCGTGAGTTTTAAGCCACCGGGTCCAGGACGCGAATCGCGGTCAACTACGTGGGAGTCCAGCGACATAGCCATTCCGCTAACTGCTGGTTCCCGTGAATTTAAGCCACTGGGTCCGGGACTCAAACGACGGTCAACTACCTGGGAGTCCAGCAACATAGTCATTATGCTAACTGTTGGTCCCTGCTGATTTAAAATTCTTATCAGAAAATTTTAACAACTATGTTATTATGATGGTCTGTTAATATTTTTAAATTCAAGTATTCTTAGCTCTTGGTATGATGAATTATTTTTGATTGAAACTTGGACATTTTGGCTATTTTAAAACTCTGGATGTTATTTAAACATTCTATTTCAACCAGTTTCTCTAGCAGTGCTTTGGCAGAGGAAGGGGTATGATTTTACTTCTTACAGGTGGAGGTGAAAGTGCAGGTTCCTCCCCCCACTTAGCTTCTGTAAATTCCCAAAACGGGGACCAGGAGATGGTGTAGTGGCTACATGGCTGGACTCCCATGTAGTCAGCCATAGTTCAAGTCCTGGATCTGGTGGCTTAAAATTCATGCTGGGCATGTGTGTGTATGTGCCCAAAATCCTGAGAGGAAAATGGAGGGGAAGGGACTGTGGCATGGCTATACCCACCGGGGAGTGATTTTTTACTTTCTGTCTCTTTGTCTCTCTGGGGAGCACAGTGCCCTATAGCAAAAATCTCCCTTAAAAAAAAAAAAAAATTCCAAAAGGGTTTCTTCCTTACGTCTGGTAGAACAAAGTCCCTTCTGTTGACACCACTCAGCCAGAGGGAGGAATGTTGCCTTCCTTATATCCAGGTGAGTGCTAATGTCCTGATTCCTCATCAAGCCTTTTCTGCAAGTGGTTGAGGCATCTTGCTACATGTTGATGAGAGTGGAGTCTGGATTCCGTACTTGACCTTTGCTGGTGGAGTTGAAGGGGGGTAACGTGGGGCTTTTATTTTCTACTGTGGTTTTGGCTAGAGTAGGTTGGTTGCTGTCAACATGTTTATAGTCTTACTTAGTCTGCCCCTTTCCTGCACCTCTGTTTGGACAAAGCAGGCTTGCTTTGCTTTATTGTTTTTCTTCTGTCTGTTCCCATGGGAGTTTCTAGATGACCATCTTCTTTAGTACCCCAGCTAGAATATCTGAGGCAAAGAGAAAACTCACTGCCATAGAATTATGGCTGTTCTGTGGTTCCCACACTCCACTTTCACTTTTCAGAGATCTCTTACATTTACTTTATATACGAGATTCAAGAATAGTAGCTGTACTTAGTAGGAAGAGTAGAAAAAGTACGAGGAGGCTTCAAAAAGTTCACGGAAAAGTGGAATTACAATGCAGGTTTATTTTGGTGCAAATAATTTTGAAATCCACATATAGTTTCTTTCTAATGTGCATTTTCCACAAATATTTTGAAATATTTGGTCATCGGACAAGTCATGACACATTTTTGCATAGAAATATGCATAGAATATGTCATGACTTTTCTGATGACCCAATATATAATATACAGACACATATACACACATACAAACACACACACATATGTATATATACACATGCATATATATACACACACACACACACATATATATACACACACACACACACACACACACACACAAACACATATCTTCCTTTTTTAAAAAGAATTATTTTAATTTTATTTATTTGCTCACTTTAATTTTACCAGAGAGGGACAGAGTGAGGGAGAGAGAGGGAAAATGAGAAAGCAATCTGCCAGGTCCAGGACTCGAACCATGGTTAGCTATGTGGGAGTCCAGCACCTTTATCCACCACACCCCCGATGGCCCTGTCACACACACACACATATATATATATATATATATATACATATATATATATATATATATATATTTCTGAAAGCAGAATATCCATCTTTTTGAGAGTAGAATTCCCCAAGAAGTTTTTTTTAGAGGTTTTTGCCATAGGGCATGTGCACTCCTAGGAGAGATTTGGACCAGAGAGGGCTAGTCTGGTGTGACAGGAGTCACAGAAGAGACCAAGCTGTTGGAGCCACTACACAAAGCTATTGTGGTCAGAGAGACAAATACCCCGTTTTCTCTCTTTCTTTCATTTTCAAATTTCTTACGAGTGCCTTTCATTGGCCGGATTAAACTAAAAGTCAATTGGGTAGGGAAATGGGAGATGAAGTTCCCTGTGACACCGAGCAGAGATGAGGTAGGGAGGGAATGAATTTGAGAGTAAACAGTATCTGGGACTCCCCATTTCTCTGAGGAGTAAACTGAGGCACAGAGAGTGAAAACTGAGGCACAGAGAGTGAAGTAGCTTGGTCAGAATCCCAAACGGATGGTAAAGGATTGAAGTCAATCAGTTTGTTCAGGGCTTGTAGCCTGCATGCTCTTTTTTTTTTTTTTTTTTTTTTTAATTGTCAGAGTGCATGTGTTGGTGAGAGACAGAGAGAAAGTACTTCCCAATGGGGCATGGTCACGTTGTAATTCTCTTTCCTCAATTCCTCCATCCTGTTTGAATTCTGGGCACACAGGCATATGCAACCAGCATGTTTTTCAAGCGGTAGGATGGGGACTTAAGCCATGTGGTTGGCCATGTGGGATCTGGCCTTTTTAACCACTAGGCTATGGGTCTGGCCCTTGCACATCAGGCTACAGTGAGTCTTTGAGGAGATTAAAGTACTAGAACTTTTGGGCTTCGAGACTTTAGCGTCAATTTTATTTATCCTTTAAAAATGCAAGAAGCATGGAATAGTGGTTAAAGACCAGAAGTTGAATTTACTAGATCAGAAATATTTTAGCAAATAAGTAAAAGCCTGAATTCATGAATTCAAACTTGATATTGTCCCTGATATTTTTTCTTTTATTATATTTCAGTGCTTATTCTATATCAGACACTGTTCTAGACACCTCAATACTTTTTGTTGTTGTTTTTGTTTGTTTATTCTAATTTATTAGGGGACACATGAGCTCACTGGAGAGCGACAGAGAGAGGTGAGAAAGCACTCCCCCATGGGGGATGGCCATGCCATAATCCCCTCTCCTCCATCTGTCCTTTTGGGAGTTTGGACATGGACATGTACCAAGTGTATTTTTTAAGCCACCAGGTTTGAGACTCAAACTGCTTGGTGGGTCATGTGGGATCCAGTTGCTTTAAGCACCATGCCACCAGCCGGTCCAATAGTTTTAATTAATTTGATTCTTACAACAACTCTATGTAGTTATTATTACTATTTTTCTCTTTTAGATTTTTTTCTTGAGATTTTTGCTATAGGACATCTCTGCCTGTCAAAGAAACAGAGAGAAACAGAGAAACATAAAGCAAGAAATCACCCTCCACCCACCCACCCAAGAGGGAGTGTCACATTGCAATTCCTTCTTCATTCTCCCCTCGGGATTTTAGGCACACATGCAATGTGCTTGGCGTGAGTTTCAAGCCACTAGTTCTGGGACTTTAACCATGGTCAACCACATGGGAGTGCAGCACCTTAATCACTATGCTACCTGCTGGTCCCTGTTACTATTATTATTATCTCCAGGTTATAGGTGAGAAAAGTGACACAGAGAGAGGTTAAATGAGTTTTCCAAGGTCATACAACTTACAGGTGGTAGATTTAGGCGCTCTGCCTCCGGAACCTACATCCCTAACTACTCTCTTACATTCCCTGTGACTGTTTCCATGGTGACCCACAGTGAATTTGATGATAACCAAAATGAGGGACTCAACAAGAAGCAGCCATCAATCTAAACAGCCCAAGATATGTACATGTTTACTTGTTATGTGAGATTAACAATAAAATCTTAGTGTCTCTCGTTTGTAAAACGCTGGAGTAATAACTATGGGAAACTACCCTTTCAGCCACACTTAAGAAAATCATGGACATTTAGAAGGAATAATAAGCTTTTTTGACTCCTGAAAGGAGAGAAGTCTTGGCAGAGAGTACTATAATGATAATGAACATTGAACAGAGAAAAATTGCTTAGCTCTTTCTTCAAGGCCATTTCATTAAGTGCAGTAAAATTCAAAGCTTGTATCTTAGGAGACTATCTGATGAAGCCCTGAACAGCAAAACGGAAAAGTGACATTCTTAGATGACACCGTCCATCAAGTAGAAGTTGGAGGAAGCAATAAGATGAGGAGAGAGAATGAGGGAGAAGGCTTTGAGGACCCCAGTCTGAAATAAACTTACAGGTGGAGCCTCTGTCTACAGCTGGAGCTAGGAAGATGCGTGCTATTGGGTGCTGACTCTGGAGCTGGTATGGATAAGATGTCATGAGAGATGAGCTGAGCAGTGGTCCTCAAGTTTCCTTGTTTACTTTATCCCTAAAAAAAATGTACCCAATTCTGTATTTTTTTTTTGTTTATTTCCATATATAGTGTGTGATGAATATTGTATTGGGAATCCAGTTTATGACTTGCAGGGAGGCTGTATGTGCTTTGCTTAAAGGAATTGTTTACTGCCTCACAGTAAGATTCTGGGTCCCTTCATTTTGTGAAGAGGATACAAGCAATGGTAAAAGGGGAGGGAAGAAGAGAACTTGGACTGCAGGTGTCTTTGAAGGAGGGTACATATATGGGATATTTGAAAGGAGAGCTTCTGGAAATTGTTGCTCTTAATCAAACATCCTATAGCCTTTTAAAATCTTGGCATTTCCAGGGCCTGAAGGACTCCAGATTGAAAACCAAGGGTCAGATCATCAGGGAAGGATTTATGTAAAGTACAGCCTAAAGACAATGGAGACCTATGGAATAGTGTCAGGCTGGTTGAATTAACATTTGATTTGCATTTTAAAAGGATACTCTGGGGCCAGCTTTATGGGCTGGTGGTTGAAATGGCAGATCCCATCTGGCTGACTGTGCAGTTCAAGTCCTAGTTCTGGCAGCTTGAAAAACTTGCCAGGCACATGCGCATGCATGCCCAGAATCCCAAAAGGAGGCAAAACGATCAAGTTATGACCATTTCCCATGCAGGGGGCGGGTATATTTTCTCCTCTTCCTCTCTCTTTCTCTCCCTGGTGAGTCAGGTGAACATATGTGCCCTCTAGAATAAAACAATAAAGATTATTCTGGCTTCTCTGAAGAATGGAATGGAGACGGGTCAGACTGGAGGCAGAAAGAATGTTAGGAGGCTTTTGCAGAAACCTCACTGGATGAAGCTGAAGATCTGAGTTAAGACTGGGCCTGAAGATGAAGAGGAAAAGACAGCCTGGAGTGGTGTAGTCCAACAGGAATACAGTGCAAGCCAGAAATGAAAGCCACATATGTAATTTTAAATCAACTATTAGCCCCTTAAAAAAAAAAGTCAAAAGAAGTAAGAGGATGGTGGGATCCAGTAGAAAAGAATAGGAGGTAAGTTGAGAGACTTTAGTCACTTCATAATTTTAGTCAGCCCCTCCAAGGCAATGTACATGACCACACAATCTAAATAAAAGCTGTGTATTTGTTTAAAGATGTAGCATTAAAACCAGGCTCTTGGGGACCAGAAGATGGCATAATGGTTATGTTGTTGGACTCCCACATGGCTGATGGCAGTTCAAGTCCCAAACCCAGAGGCTTGAAACACGCTGGGTGCATGTGCGTGTGTGCCCAAAATACTGAGAGGAGAATGGAGGAGAAGGGATTGTGGTGTGGCCATCTCCCCCAGGAGAGTGATTTCTCACTTTCTGTCTGTCTCTCCAGGAAGCACGCATGTCCTATAGCAAAAACAAACGAACAAACAAAACTCTCTAAAAGAACAAACCAACCAGGCTTTTGACAATTCCTTCTCACCTGATTGCCACAGCAACTCTCTTGTATCAATAGTATGAACATTTTGGCACATCTCCTTACTGGTGTCTGTTATTTACTGAAAGAGAAAGGTGTATGGGGGGGGGGGTGGTTTCAAGATGTGCATTTAGTTTGGATTATGTTAAATCTGAGAATTTTCCTGGTAGGTGGTATTATTGTTAAAATATTACCTGATCCTCCATGCAGGAAGATTATACTTCCCAGTCCTACTGAGAACAGTCTCGGCTATTTGAGTTGCTTTTGAAGATAAAATGTGAGTGGAAGTGTTGAGTCCCACTTAAAGCCCAAGCTTTAAGAGCCATGGAATGGTTCCGCCATCATTTTTACTCCTCTGTACTGAGAACGGTGATTTCTCAGATATGGCTTTTAGAATCCTAAGGAATACAACTTAGATGTTCTTTAAAAAAAACCCAAAAAACAAAAAACAAAAACTATTTAATTTAATTTATTATTATTATCATTTTTATTTTGCTTTAGGACACACAAGCTTACCAGAGAGAGACAAAGTGAGAAAGCAAGCCACTTGGTCCTGGACTTGAACTGTGGTTGACCATGTGGGAGTTTAACACGTTAATCACCATGCCGCCTGCTGGCCCCAATAACGTATATCTTACAAGTCTTTATACCTTAGTCAAATTTAGCTTAAAGGGATTGTCGTAGTGTTTTGTACTGGAAGTGGTATGAAGCCGCATCAAAAACATTAAAGCATATGGCACTGACGATAGAACCAGACAGTGGGCAGCGAGAAAATGGTTATTGGAATCTAGAAAGATGGCAGCACATGTTATTTAGTGATGAAGCATTTGGTAAAACTGTTACCTGCAGTAACTTGGTAGCATAAAACATATTGAATATTCATGGGCTTTAGATGAAGGGTTAAGAAATCCAAAGCATGTGTTGGTTGCTATTGGTTGTATTTGCCAAGAGAAGAGAAGACAGAGATGAGCTCAGAAAAGAATTATCTGATTTTCAAGCTAAGAAGAATGAAACAGTCCAAAAATGCTGAGACTTTTCAGGATTGAAAGATACAACTGTTTCTCACTCCAATTAAGTAACAGACAAAATCAACAGCAATTAACACTTGGCCTCCTGGCAAGAACAAAATTCAGAATACAGTCATTGTTCTTACTGTTATTTCTTATTGTATATTAAGTAAAGATGTTTCAAAACCACTGGACTGAGGTTTTCTATCTGACCTAGGATGTTGGATAAAAATTTTGTTTTTCTTTGAATGGCAAGTCATATGACAGACCAGATCCCAAGACTGTTCTCCTTTCAGTGTTCTTCCAATCTACATCCTGCTTTTCCTTTTCCTTGAACTTTTCTTTAGGGAAGTTAGCATTCTGGATTGCAATGTCTCTTTGCATATCCCTCTTTCCTCCCGGCCTTGTAGTAAACTGAAGTGGGAGTTGTAGTCACCTTCAAATAAAATAGTTGGAGTGGGAGGTGGGAGGAGAATATCAGAAAGAGGTAAGAGATACTGGTTTTTTAAAAAATGCCCATGCGGGGGACCATGTAGACCCCTTATCTTGGTGTTCAGTCTTAAAAATGCATGAATGGGGGCCAGTCAGTGGTGTGGTGGTTAAGGCAGCTGGATCCTACATGTCCAACTGTGTGGTTCCAGTCCCAGACCCAGAAGCTTGAAAAACATATTAGGTGCATGTGCATATGTGCCTCAAATCTCGAGAGGAGAAAGGAGGAGGAAGGATTGTGGCATGGCTAACCCCCCCATGGAGAGCACTTTCTCAATTTCCCTCCCTCTTTCTGTCTCTCTGGTGAGCACACATACCCTTTGGCAACATTACAAAAAACACACAAAACAAAAGAAACACGAATGGGGGCCAGATAGTGGGGCAGTGGTAACACAATTGGTCTCACATGGAAGGATCCTGGGTTTGTGTCCTGAGGCCTCCCTATACATGCTGGGGATATGCATATGTACCTGGGATTCAGGCTGGCCGACGTGGCTCACAGTGTGAAGACCTTATTGAGGGTGTGCCTCTTTCCTTCTCTCTCTCTTTCACAGAGGAAATAAAGAAACTTAAAAAAAAAAAATGCATGAGTGAGTTAAAGTATTTTCTGCCTAGGGCCAGCAGGTGGCATGCTGGTTAAAGGTGCTGAATCCCAGATGGTCAACCACGGTTCGAGTCCTGGACCTGGTGGCTTTCTTTTTCATTTTCCCTATAATAGATTACAGAAATATAATAATAAATTAAATTTAAAAATATTTTCTTCCCTTTATGAAATTCAGTAAATGGAGCATATTATATATAGACCAAGAATGTACTTTTAAATACTTTCACCAAAATAATGCAGTTAGTGGAAATTCTATCTAGTTAAAAAAAATAGGAAATATGTAATTTTAGTTTATAATATTGTTGTCATGTGTCTATTTCCTTATGCTCTGGGTAAAAAATAATGCTTTTACAATGAAAGTAATATATGTTCGTTGTACAAAAATTGGAATGTATAGAAAAGAACATAGAACAATGGTTCTGTATAATGCCATCTTTTTGGGATAACAGTTAATAGCTTACATTGAGTTTAAAATTTTTATTTTATTTATTTATTTATTTATTTGGAGAAGTTTTTGCTATAGGGCACGTGTGCTTGCCAGACAGACAGAGAGAGACAGAAAGACAGGAAGCAGGAAATCACCCCCCGGGGGGTGGCCACGCCGCAATCCCTTCTCCTCCATTCTCCTCTCGGGATCTTGGGCACACACGCACACGCACCCGGTGTGAGTTTAAGCCACCGGGTCTGGGACTCGAACCATGGTCAACTATGTGGGAGTCCAGCAATATAGCATTATGCTAACTGCTGGTCCCGAGTTTAAAATTTTTAAATTGACTTTTAATTACACAAGTAATACAGAAAAATCCCTACTTTACTAAAAAAATAAGAAGAATACAGATAACTTTTTACTGAGTGTTCTTTCAGAACTTCTCAGTGCATTTACTCTTTTTTTAAAAATTTTTAAAAATTTATTCATTCATTTATTTTAATTTGACCAGAGAGAGACAGAGAGGGAGAGGAAGTGGGAAAGCAAGCCACCAGGTCTAGGACTTGAACTGTGGTCGCCCAAGTGGGAGTGTCCGTCCAGCATCTTAGCCACCACACCACCTGCTGGTCCCCAGTGCATTTATTCTTTTTTTTTTTTTTTGAGAGGTTTTCGCTATACGCGTGCGCTCGCCAGACAGAGAGAGACATAGAGACAGAAAGCGAGAAATCACCCCCCAGGGGGGATGGTCACGCCGCAATCCCTTCTCCTCCATTCTTCTCTCGGGTTCTTGGGCACGCACGCACACGCGCCCGGCGTGAGTTTTAAGCCACCGGGTCCGGGACGCGAACCGCAGTCGTCTACGTGGGAGTCCAGCGACATAGCCATTACGCTAATTGCTTGTTTCCCCTAGTGCATTTATTCTTACTCTCATTTTTTATCTTTCTTTCTTCTCTCCTCTCCTCTCTTAAAATATACACAACCACACATATAGATAAACATATTATAGTATCATTTTGTGGTAATTTCTTATGGATAAATGTTACCATACTAGGCATGTCATTTGGAAATTTTTTAAAATTATAAAATAGACTTTAAATTCCTTTCATGTCAAAACATAAAGATCCATTACATTCCTTTAGGCTATTGACTAGTATTTCATACTGTGGATAGTTTATCTACACGTTACTCTATTGATGTACAGTTAGATAACTTCTAGTGCTTTTTCTTTTTAAGAATTATTTATTTAATTTTATTAATTAATTAATTTATTTTTTAATTTGACCAGAGAGAGACACACACACAGAGAGAGAGAGAGAGAGAGAGAGAGAGAGCAAGCCACCAGGTCCTGGATTCGAACCATGGTTGGCCATTTGGGAGTGTCCAGCACCTTAACCACCATGCCACCTGCTGACCCCTCTAGTGCTTTTTTCAACTTTATATATTTATTTCTTCAGAGGGAGAGAGAGAAAAAAAGACAGAGAGAGAGAGAGAGAGAGAGAGAGAGAGAGAGAGAGAGAGGTGGAATACTAAGATATGAAATCCAGAAATCCATAGATCCTATCGGGAAATAGCCCACGTTGCTGAACACAAGCTGTGTATCTTCACAATCTATTGGCCAGTGCTGTTTTTCTTTTCCATTCATCCCTGTCTCATTTCCCTTTTCTTCCATTTTTTTTTATACCCGAGTTACAATGTATTCTTTTGCAAGTGGAGAAAATTCATGTATAAGACATCTCATATTGTTCACAAAGAACTTCCTTCATTCTTGTTTCATGGGAATTACAATGAACTCAAATTCTACGTTTTAGGAAACCCAGGTTAGCACAATAGGAGTGAAGTGTAAACAGTAGACCCTCAGGATGAGATTTTAAAGTTGAATCATCTACCCCTCTGAAAGCAGTACAGATTCAATGGTCTTAAGGTAGTTCATTGACAATTCAAGACATTCTGTGAAAGACAGACTACAGCATGTAGCAACTAGAGGGGGGATTAGGTTGAAAACCAGGCCTAGGATCTGATTTTGTGACAGAGATCCCATGGAAAGAATGGAGCCCAGAGACCTGAAATAGAGACATTGTGGTAGAAAAGCCTAAGAATTTGGAGCTCCTAAATTCCTATGAGGACTTCAGGCTCACAGAAATAGCCTCTAACCACTTGTCAGAGAAAAACAGTCTCTGCTTGCTTGGGGGAACACACAATGACCTAATCTGAAGCAGGTACCTTTCAAGATGAGGCTTGTTTTTCCTCAAGATATGCCCCCAACACACTTCACTGCCTCCTGGCTGAAAAGCAAAGTCAAGTTTTAGCACAGTCTGAGCAGGAAATTACAAGCTCTGCTCTGAGAAGAAATAGACCACATGCCAAAGGAATTGCAGGATCCAGCTAATAGGTGTTAGCTGAAACTGGGGGGAACATGCGTAGGAGTGTATCTTGAATGTGCTAGACCAGGGGGCCTGAACACGAAGCTGCATAGAGTAGAACTCATTAGTGTGGGAATATTCACCCATGACTCAGGATTTCTACTAACACACCGAGATGGCTTCTTAAAGCTTGAATCAAATAAAGTTCTACATAAAGTGAGGTAAAGATGGCAGGACTTCCTTGAATCATATTGAAATCATGTTGAAGAAAGGGTTAGAAGGCTCCCAGAGGTGGGACTGTTATAATGGATTTATTATGTATGCTCTAAGATCCTAACACCTGTCTGTGCTCTCTGTGATAACCCAGATCTTTCCTTTACTGAGGGCATAAAGAAGGCACCAATGAAGGGATACTAGTATCTTTGGAGAAGCTTGGTATTTTCTGCGTTCTGTAGGTCTGGGTGATAGTGGAGGCTTCTCCCATGAAATGGAACTTCAAGATATTTATGGTGATGATAGAACTCCAGAGTGGCAGAGGGCAGGTGGCAGCACCTGACAAGGCTGGCTTATGTAATACCCATAATGGACACTCAGGCCAGAGCGGCAACATACTGCCTTTATCTATAGGGGTATCTGGTCTCGGCTAATAGATCATGGCGTTATAAGAACAAGATGTATGAGCAAGTAGCAAAGTTGTTGCTTCATGAGAATAATCAGGAAACTCAAGAGGTGGCGAGCAAAGCCTGATATGAGTTGCTGCAGTGGAAAATCATAGTCTTTCAGCTAGTTTCCAGATCTCAGGCAGTCCACCGATCAGTACCCTAGACTGAAGGAGATACTTAATGTTTATTAGAATCCTAACACAGAATCCTTACAACTTTATGCTTTTCCTTTTTATTCGTCATAGAGCATGTATGCATGTGTGTGAGAGTGAGTAAGAGAGAAGGATACCCTCCACAGGGCCAAGTCATGCCATGATCTACTTCCTCCATACCTGCAGTCTGTGTGATCTGAAGTACTTGCACATGTGTCCAATGTGTTTTAGATGGATGGGTTGGGGTATTAGAACTGCAGTCACTATCTGGTATCTAGCTTCTCTTGAGTAACACATCACCATTGGACCACAAAGCTACTCCAACACAGGACCCTTAACTTGGTTTTTTTTTTTTTTTTTTTTTTTTTGGAGAGGTTTTTGCTATACGGCACGTGCGCTCGCCAGACAGACATAGAGAGACAGAGAGATAGAAAGCGAGAAATCACCCCCCCAGGGGGGATGGCCACGCCGTAATCCCTTCTCCTCCATTCTCCTCTCGGGATCTTGGGCACGCATGCACACGCGCCCGGTGTGAGTTTAAGCCACCGGGTCCGGGACTCGAACCACGGTCGACTATGTGGGAGTCCAGCGTCATAGCCATTATGCTAACTGCTGGTCCCAGGACCCTTAACTTGTGACATTAGAACTACTATAGATGAAAAGGGCCAAGTGAAGGATCTGAAACTGGTCACATCAAACTACTAAATGAAAAGCAATCTTGCACCTCTTCCAGAAGGAATTGCAGGTACACGTGCAAGCATTAAAGATTTGAAAGCAGAGATATCACCATTCACTACTATGTACCATTGGTGAAGATTTTTGGGTTTGAAAGCTTCTAACCCAATGTCTGGAATAATGTTGGTGATCTCTTTCATTGTATCCAGATACATTCCACTAATACCTTGTACTAAGTAAGCCTGTTTCATTTAACCAAGCATTTATCTTTATTTGATCTGCCTATGAATCTGAGCCTGCAATTGGTAGTTAATGATACTGTGCATAAGTAGTAGGCTATCCATTGTCACTATTTTTTTTTCCCCAGTACATAGCTTGTTCTTCCGTTTTTGTTTTAGTATATTTTATACTTCCTTTAGTATATTTTGATCAGTGTCTGCCTACTCCTTTAACAACAAAAAAAAGGAGGTGGGGTCTTGCTGTATTGCCTAGGCTGGCCTCAAATGCGTGGTCCTCCCGTGTCAGCCTCCTGAGTATCTGGGAATTGCAGCGTGAGCCGCTGCAATCTTGCTAGTATTTCCTGGGTAGTATTTCTCTTGTTGTCTTTTATTTTTGTAGCTTTTTATGGAAGTCTTTACTTCAAGACCACACAATCTATTAGAAATTCCTTTAAACTACTTTTACACTCACATATGTTATATACGATTTTATATATAATGTCATCGTTATATAAATTAGATATTACTCTGTAACCCTCATTTTGCTTTATTTGTTAGGATTCAGTTTCCTACTATTTTATTGGTTAGGACTTAGCTTTAGTACTTATATGTGCTTTTAGTTTGGCTACTCCTGTCTTATTGACTGTTGATAATCACCATGATGATCTGTGTAGCTGAGATCAGACATAACCTTCTTTAAACCGTCTTACAGTCTGTCGTAATAGTTTTCTTTCTAAAGTAAATAAGATACAACTGGATTATATACCTCCCTGCTTACAAAATTTTCCAAATGAATTGTTATAATTAGCAAACATTTATATGATATGTACTGTTTTGTGGATTTTACATATACTAACTCATTTAAATATAAACAAAACAGAACTATGAAGTAGGTAGTATTTTTATTTTACTTCCATTTTATAGGTTAAAAAAAACAAGGTATGGGCTGACCCCATGGCCTAGTGGTTAAGGGAATGGGACCTCACATGGCTGACTGCGCTTGCAATCCTTGCTCTGGCAACTTGAAAAACGTGCTTGGTGTGTCCCTAACTCCTGACAGAATGGAGAAATGAAGAAGAAGGGATTGTGGAGTAACCATACCCCATCGGGGATGCTTTCTAGACTCCATCCCCTCATCTCTCTCTGGCTAGCACATGTGTCCCCTGGTTAACAAACAAACAAACAAACAAACAAAGGGCTGGTAGGTGACATGGTGGTTAAGGCCCTGGACTCCCACATGGTCAACTGCAACTCAAGTCCTGGACCTGGTGGCTTGCTTTCTCACTTTCCCTTTCTCTCCCTCTCTCTTGTCCACCTGTGGTCAAACTTTAAAAAAAAAAATAACAACACATAAAATTAAATAAATAAATAATTATTTTAAAAAACAAAAACAATAAAACAAGACACAATAATTTTAAGTAACTTGGAAAAACTGGGAATTCAAACCCCTCTCCCTGACCCAAAATTTGGGCTCTTGACCTCTGCATGATATTGTTTTTCTCATCAAGGCTTTCAGCTGAATACCGAACCAGCCCCGCATTTCTTAGTGCACCTTCCAGCTGCCCACTTCTTTGATCATGCTTCTGTTTCCACCTCATCTTCTGCCTCTTGATTTGTCACAGTCTGTAGCTTACTGTACCAGAACACTTGTTTATTTATTTAAACTTCCTGAGTGTGTTTATGACTTTGTACCTTACCCAGGCTTCTTTCTCAGTCAGGAATTTCCTTCTGAATGTTCTTCATCTCTCTCTTTTTTTTTTTTCCCCCTTTTCATTCACTCATTCTAACAAAGACTTACTGAGTTGGACTCTATGCCAGGCTTGGGTGCTAAGTTACCACAGTAATAGGCAAGTCCCTGTGGTATGGTTCTTTTGGTCTATGATGGGCAGTTACAGTGTAGGGCTAACACATTACCTCCTCTAGATTCCTTTGTTCTTTCTCCAGTCCCAAGACTCATTATGGGATTCTTAGAACATTTTTAAAACTTTTATCACAGCACATTCCACAGTATGGCCCTTTTATCACAGTTAGCTGTTGTATGCAACATCTACTTCTGGTAGGGGAAGTGGGGTTCATCTATGTAGTATACGGATACACTAAAGAAATAGTTGCATTTAGCTGAATGAATGGATGAAGAAATTTTTTAAAAATCGTGACTACTAGGTGGTGAAGTGGCAAGGGGAGTATTTTTTATTTTTAAAGACCATATATATCTATCTATTTGGGACAGGCCAAATGATTAACAATTAAATCAGGACTATAATGAGCACTAGCCTTACTTATTTTTTCTGTAACAGTAACTTTAGATAAAAAAGCACTTTTGAACGGGCAAAAAAGATCCCTGCAGTCTGTAAAGACATTAATTATAAGGAAACAGCAATTTACATTATTTATAAGGAAGCTATTTACATTACTTAGCCCTGTCAGACACAATAGCTGCACAGTTCTATTCTTTCATTATAGTGAAAGGAATAAAGCAAAGTGACAAGGAAATAGAAAAGATATTATAATGGCTGCATCTCATTATAAGACAAATAACGCCTCTAAAATGGTAAAAAAAAAAAAAAAGCCTCAAATTTAATTTAAACGGAAGAAAATGGAAACTTCTATCTTATCACGATGATGATTCAGAATTTAACACCCATTTAAATATGCAGACTAGCTTCTGAAAACTACTGCAAGTTAAGCATTGTTAACTTTAGTACCTGCAAGGAGGAAAATGACTAGGATGTGATGTTTCATAACTCAAGTATTTGAATTTAATTAGTCACATTTTCTTCTACAATGACTTTGAAATGTAAGTGTATGCGCTTATAAAGAGATTGTCTGTGAGAGCAGGCAGATCCTGGGGAAAAAAAAACCCACTTCATAAGTTTGATTTTTCGTTTCTTTCCTCCTCTCTGACCACTTCAACTCTATCCTGCTATTTCACTTTCATCAATATTATAGGTAGTACTCAGTGGCAAATTACACTAGCTTTTGATCTGAGGGGAACAAGGTGAGTGCAAGGGAAAGATGAGAAGAGAGAATTTACCAAATTGGTTTGAAAAGAAAACTTATTAATTTTTTTTTTTATAAATGCCCCAAAGATGAATTGTTTCTCTTGGTCTAGTTTCTTTAAAGTCTTAAAATTTTATTGCTTACTTAGAGACAAGATAAAAATTTTTGTTGATCAAAGGATAATATTGACATCCCTACTGGAGAATTGGACTCTTACAGTGAAGTGTCTTACATTTTGCTGCTGGCCAGGAAGGTTCACTGGCCATAACTTCCTGCCCCAATGAGCAAAATAATCATCTTCCTTCAAAGAATATTAGGGTACAGTATACATGACATGATGGACCAGCTTTGCAAATTAAGACAGGCTTACAAAGCTTGTGAGAAATTAGGTCAGATCTGGAAGAAATCAGGCCGTGGTCTGATAAGCTTCTTAAACTTAAGTGGAAATTGGGCTCATAGGGTGTTAGGGTCATTGTCTTTATTTATTTTTAAGTGTGACAGAATTGGTAACAGTTTCCAGTGTTAACGATTTATTTTTCTAGACATCATGTATTTCTGGTTCTTCTCTTAGATAATTTCTGACATTGTATAATTTATAGGGAGAGCAAGTAAGAAACACAGACTTTAAATGAATAAATTTGACGCTCATAGTTTCTCATAATATGCAGGGAAAGAAAAATTTCCCTTCTTACCAAGTATTTCACTTGAGGTCTGTAATTTACCCATCAGAAATAACGTCTTCTAAAATCCTTGTTTCAAATGCAGAAGTATTTTGAGAGTGAACACTTCAAGCCATTAGTACATATATATGTATATATTTTTGAGAGTTTTCTTTTTTTTCTTTTTTTTTTTTTTTTTTTTTTTGCTGTAGGGTACATGCACTAGCCAGAAAGACAGAGAGAGACAGACAGAAAGTGAGAAATCACCCCCTAGGGCAGATGGCCATGCTGCAATCCCTTCTCCTCCATTCTCCTCTTGGGATCTTGGGCATGCATGCACATGCGCCTGGTGTGAGTTTAAGTCACTGGGTCTGGGACTCGAACTGTGGTCGACTACATGGGAGTCCAGCAATATAACCATTATGCCAACTGCCTGCCATTAGTATATATTAATGTTCAGTAGTCAAGGTTGAGTAAAGTGCACATTAATTTAGAAACTAGTGATAATAAGAATAAGGCTGAGATGTGAATAAATAAATATAATTATAATTGTGAGAGACACAGTCAATATTCCAACTTATAGACCTCAAGTTATAATGAGAGGGAAGAGAATGAGCAGGTTACATATACCTGACTCTTAAATGGCTTATTAGACATTTTCCTAATTTCTATTTGATTTATAAGATTCACTTTGGAGAGTGATCAATACAGCCTGTTCGTTTTGAGTAGAGATTTTATAGTTACAAGGGCAGGTCCCTGTAACTACTGTCTGGTCCCTGACACTACTGTTCAGAGTAGAGTTAACCTGAGTTAAATGACTTAATATCCATAAAGTTCGGTTTCCAAAATTTTG
The DNA here is from genome assembly GCA_026018925.1 of Tupaia tana. NCBI lineage: Eukaryota > Metazoa > Chordata > Mammalia > Scandentia > Tupaiidae > Tupaia > Tupaia tana. The sequence continues at coordinate 200,876,293 of JAKSZU010000006.1, forward strand.
AATTGGAGATACTAATAGTATCCTAAGTTGTAAAGTTGTTATGATGATTAAATGAGATAAGTGAAATGATGTGTTTCAAATATTTAAAACAATGGTTAATCTCTGTTAACTATTCTCATCATCGTTATTAAGTGGTCCAAACGGAAAAAAAAGAACAGTCTTGATTTTTGCGCGTACTATTTTGGTTCTAATATTCACCGGCTTTCTGATTCAGAACTCTTTCTTAGTTTCATTTCATACAACCGTGCCAGTGGGCAACCGGGCAAAAAAATCTCGGGAGCATCCTTCGTTTCTGACCCGGTTTTCTCCTCCTCTGCCCTCCAGGGGCCGCTGTGCATCCCGGAAGGCGCGCTGGATGCTAGGTTGCCGCGAGACCGTCGCCAGGCAACCGCGTGTACACACAGCCCAGGCTGGCCGGGTCGCGTCAATATGGCGGCACATGGCGCCCTCTCGAGCTCTCCGTCCGATGTGTCTCCTTTATCCGTCACGCCGTCAGAATTGCCACCAACACCGCCCCCGACTTCGACAGCGGTTTCGAAGTCGCCCCTTGACTCGAAGCCAAGCTCCCCAAGCCTACTGCACCCCTCGACCTGCCCGGAGGACCTGTTGCCCCTCGCTGTGTTTTACGGGCCGCTCGACGCTAAAAACCCGCTCCTGGCCTCCTGCGAGAAGGAGATCCGGGAGTTGTTAGGCTTTATGAAGAAGAAGAAGGCTTTAGCCACCACGGAGAAACAGAAGCACGAATTCCGCCGGCGTTGGTAAGCGGAGGCAGGGCGCTGGGGAGGGCGCCGGCCGGTGACGGGCCACTGTCGGCCAGAGGAGGAGATGCCCTCAGAGGCAGGTGGTGGTCCGTGGCCGACAGCAGGGCCTCCAGATAAAGCCTAAGAAGTGGAGATTCGTCACAATTACAACCCTGAATTCCTGGTAGATGCTATATTTTGGCTTCCTGCTTCAGGTCAAAATAAAAATCAACACAGAAAAAAAAAATCAACACAAAATGTTTCACAACTCTCCATTTGTTCTGTCTCATAGTTGCTACTCGGTGCCAGTACGTTTTTGATTCTCCCAGGGATCTCACAGCTTTCCATGTGGTAGCTACACACGGGAACCACCACCGTCTCATATTTTGTATGTAGAGAAAGAAAGAATAACTTAGAGGTAGCTTAGGTTCTTGAAGAAGTTAGTTCCTGAAACCATGGAGTACGTCATCCTGTGGCTATGTACACTTTAATTCCTTTTAATACTAGAGTTACGATGACTTTTTCCTAATTTTGTGACTCATTCTGCACATCTGTTTGCCTGTAGGGGGTGGTTCTATCACCATGTTATTACTACACACTGGAAGCTACCTGTTTTTAACATTCTTTCTGTGTATGTTACTGTCTTTCTTCCCTGGTTAAATATAGTGCAACTCAACAGCTATAAATGTGGATATGTGGCAAAGAATACCAGAATAATGAATAGTTTTACCTTATTTTTTTAGAGAATTATTTTATTTAACTTTGTTTATTTTTAATTTGACCAGAGAGGGACAGAGCAAGAGAGAAGAGGAAAGTACGAAAGCAAGCCTTCAGATCTGGGACTCGAATTGTGGTAGGCCATGTGGGAGTCCAGTACCCTTAACCACCATGCCACCTGCCGGCCCCTTTATCTTATTTTTTTATGCATTTATTATGAATAGTTTTTTAACTTATATTTTTTATTCACTCATGTATTCATTGAACACCTACGGTATACCAGACATTGCTCTAGGAACTAAGAAAACATCAAGTTAAAAGATATAAAAATTAAAGTTTTTATATGAAAATATAAAAATTCCTATCTGCATAAAGCATATATTTTTGTGAGTAGAGATAGCCACTAAAAAATATGTAAATAAGTAATTTTATAAGGAGATAAATGCTAGGGAGAAAAATGGAGCAGGGGATGAAGATATAGGATGAGCAATACAAAAAAAAGATGATGAAAAGTGGTCTTGAGAAAAATGAGAAAGAGGTATGGGAGCAAGCTATGAGGATTTCTATGCAAAGTACAGGCTGTGAAGAAATTAATAAGGGGAGCTGGGGTAGGACACTGAGTGTGGGAAGAGCAAATATCAGGCAGGAGGGAGGAAGATCAAGAATTCAATGTTAGGGCCAACCCCATAGTTTAGTGCTTAAGGGAGTTGGGATCCCACATGGCCAACCACAGTTCACATTGTGTGCTTAGAGCACCCAGAGGATGGAGAAATGGAGAAGAAGGGATTGTGGTGTGATCATGCCCTGTTGACGCAGGAATGTGGGGGTGAGGGGTGATCAGGCTCACACAGTGAGACACATGTTGTTGTTCCATGCTCAAGAAGAATTCGAGATACGGACACAGAAAGGAGCTATAGCAAAGTGGGGAGTATATTGAAGGAGAGGGATGGAAAAACAGAGCTCCCAAGAAGGGAGGGGTTCCGGAAAATGGGTTGCCCAGGAAGAACTGTGGCAAGGGGTTTTTATTTGGATCAGGAAGGGCTTTGTCCACACTTGTTCTAGGTGGGGTTTAGGTACGCCTTGCCCTCCTGGTGGGGAGAGGTACATGCCGGATGAGTCCATTTATTCTCCTAATTTTGGAGTGGGTACAAAGGACATTTTTTTGTCTAGAAGCTTTGAACCTATATTATTCAAAAACAAGACTTACATGTCTAAGGTCAAAGGAATATGGTGCCTGGGAGAAGAGGAATTGTCAGGAGTCATGTAGCAGTGGGAGGCGGGGGGCTGCTCTGTCTACCTGTAAATGGGGTTCATCTCCTATCTCGCCATTGTGAAGTGCTCTCCTTCTCTCTCTGGCCAGCACATGAACCCTCTGGTAATTAAAAAAAAAAATTTTCGTGGGGCCAGCAGGTAGTGTGGTGGTTAAGGGTCTGTACTCCCACATGGCTGACAGTGGTTTAAGTCCTGGACTTGGCAGCTTGCTTTCTCGTTTTCCCAAACTCTCTCTCTGGTCAAATTAAAAATAAATAAATAAATAATTATTTAAAAAAATTAATTTTCGTTAAATTGTGATATAATTTAACATCCAGGCAGAGCTATGATCTAGGTAAATGGACATTTGAATCAGGAGATCAGAGAAGATGCGCACTTGGAGAACGTTGGCTTATTAGTGATATTGACATGACACCTGGTAGAATAGCTAAGGGAGCTAGCTATTGGAGAAGAGGAAGGACCAAGAACTAAGTTCTATTAATAGATACTCCAACACTGACAATTACTGGTGATAAGAAAGCAGCAGAGACTAAGAAAGAATAGTCAAGGAGGTAGGAGGAAAACTGGTAAGTGCCTGGAATACTGGAAGCAGAGAGAGAAGGTGCTTCAAGGAGGAAGGTATAATTGTGACAAATCCTGCTGATGGGTCAGGAAAGAGGAGAACCAACAATTGGCCAAGGAGAGCAGATTACAGTGGGCATTTATATTTAAATGGTTTAGCAGTCCAGTGCAAACCACCACCATCTCACATTTCCTCTGCAGCTACTATCTTAAATCTTTCACATGTCAGTCAGATTGATCTTCATACGTAAGTCACCTACTCATTTCTAAAATCTCCCATTGCTTACCATTTCCTTTAGAATACATTTTTTTCTAAGTAACTATAGCTTTCTGATTCCCTCCAAGGTCTCAGGATCTGACCCTGCCTTCCTCTCATTTCACTCACTTTGCTCGCAGGACGTTTCAAAAACAGATTCTACTATTTCTCATCCCACATGCTGTATAAGTATACAGCTTGCTGAATTCTTTGTCTGAAATGTTCTTCCCCTAGCTTTTCAGTACCTGGCTCTTTCTCTTCTTTCAGCTCCTTTGTTACCTTTTTAGCGTGACCATTTCTATCCAATGCAGGTTCACAGGTCGTTTTTTTTTTTTCTTTCTTTCTTTTTTTTTGGAGAGGTTTTTGCCATAGGCGCATGCGCTCGCCAGACAGACAGAGACAGACAGAGAGACAGAAAGCGAGAAATCACCCCCCATAGGGGATGGCCACGCCACAATCCCTTCTCCTCCATTCTCCTCTTGGGATCTTGGGCACGCATGCACACGCGCCCGGCGTGAGTTTTAAGCCACCGGGTCCGGGATGCGAACCGCGATCGACTATATGGGAGTCCAGCGACATAGCCATTACGCTAACTGCTGGTCCCTCTGTTTTTTATTTTTAATCTACTTGTTTTCCTTTTTTCTAATTGCCAAAGCATGTGTGAAAGAGAGAGAGGGAAAAATCCCCCTCTTCGCTGCAAAGGGGGATGAGCACGCTACAGTCCCTTCTCCATTTTCTCATCCTGTCAGGATTTGGGACAAGTGCATACACGTGCCCGGTATGTTTTCCAAGCCTCTGGTAGCAAGATTTGAACCACTTTCAGCCATGTGAACTCTGGCTCCCTCAACTACTGGGCTGGCCCTCTATTTGTTTTTTTTTTTGTGTGTATTGTTTGTCTCTCCATTCAAATGTAAGTTCTTTGGTGACTTTGGTTAAAGTGTCTCTTTTTCATTGCTCTGTTTCCAAGCATCTAACCTGGGGATTGGGACATAGGAAACATTTAATAAACATTTAATATTGAAAGAACTCAAAGGTTATCATCCTTGATTTCTCAGTAATTATGAATGCTATATCTATGACAATAGACCTGGGCCAATCTGTAAGTACAGTAGTCATTCTGTCTTTAGACAGACTGTAAGAGAATTACAAATGTTAAGGATTGACATGGATCTTGACAATCTCACCTCTCACACAATTTAGATATTTATTTATGCAACAGTTTTTAATAAATGCCTATGTGTGAGGCACTGCACTGGTCACTGGTAACATAGTGGTGGACAAAATAGGTGTGGAAATCTGTGCTCATGGAGCTTATAGCTTAGGGAGATAGATTTTCAGTGAGTCAAGTCAGTACACAAACAAGTGTTATCAAAGGAGCTGCTGAGCACATATATGTGGCAGGTACTGTATGAAGTATGAGGATATACTAGTGAATAGTATATTCACTAGTATAGTGAATATACTATTAGTATATTCACTAGTATAGTGAATATACTATTAGTATATTCACTAGTATATTCACTAGTATAGTGAATTAGAATAGTATATTCACTAGTATAGTGAATATACTATTAGTATATTCACTAGTATATTCACTAGTATAGTGAATTAGACAAAAATCTCTGCCCTCTTGGAGCTTGCAGTCTAGGGGGAGAACTGGACAAGAAACATATCAAATAGATAGGTACATTTTATGGTAATTTATTGGATTTCGGAAAAGTCATGGTGCATTTTTGCATTAAAAAAAAAAACAAAAAACAGAAAAATACAGCGTGACTTTTCCAACTACCCAGCTGAAAGTGGTAAATGCTAAGGAGAAAGTCCAGCAGGTGGCATGATGATTGGGGCATTGGACTCCTACATGGCCGACAACAGTTCGAGTCCTGGACCTGGCAGCTTGCTTTCTCTCCCCCCATCCCCCATGAGTGCATGTTCCCTATAGCAAAATTTTAAAAATAATAAAGTTGAATAAATAATTCTTAAAAAATTCTTAAATAAATAATTCTCATATTTTCATACAAGCAATATCATTAAACATGTCTGATACATTTTTAAAATGATATGCTTTTGTCATAACCACTCAAGATTTAGATTTTCTATCTATGAAGTATAAGGATGAAAGAAACTTTGCCTCCACTGTGAATTTCAGTAATTTGAGTCTATGAAACAAACTGTCGATAGATTAACAGGAGAAAATATGTACAAATTTATTAATGTTCAAACACAATGGAGTCACATAAAGTATCAAACTCCAAGAAAGAATAGATGGTTGAATACTAAGTACTCTCTTCATAGGGGAGAAAAAAGTGTGGATGTAGACAATGTTAGAGGAAGAGTAAATGATTTTTCAGGGGAGAAGAATGGGGCCAAGAACAGACAAGAGCCTGGACGAGTTTGTATAACTACTAGGTATATATTGTCAGTGCTAGTCTTCCTTCCTGCAGGATGCATCCGTCTCCCTCAGTTGTTGAAATATGTGGGAAGGGAGTCATAGCAATTGAGTGTCTCCTGGAGGTAGAAAGAGAACTTCAGAGAAAAGCCCTTCCTTGCATGTGCTGCTTGCTAGGTACTCTCAGTTTAGAGTCCAAAGTGGCATATTTTGGATATCGTTTTCTGAGCTCCAGGAAGAGTTAAGATTTTCATTTCTGATTTGTTTGCTTGCTTATTAACTTTAATTTGCTAGCGAGCACACACACTTGCCAGAGAGAAAGAGACGGAGAGGGGCAAACACCCTCCAGTGGGGCGTGTTCACACTGTGGTCCCTTCTACTCCATTTCTCCATCCTTTGGGGATTTTTGGTATACACACACATATGCCTGTTGTGCTTTTTCAAGTCTCCAGGTCTGGGACTCAAACCGTACTGTCAGCCAAGTAGGATCTGGCTTCCTTTACTATTAGGCCATGGGACCAGCCCAAAGACTTATTATGATTTTTCATTTTAGAACATTCTAAATATTAGCAGCCACTATAATCAATCATCATTCCAGAGTTCATTAACACTCTCTTCTTAAATGATGTGTATTACATAGTGTATTTTATGTATATTTTTGTTTAATCTTTATGTAAGCCATTTCCATGAGCAGCCTTAACCTGAACTTCAAGTTTATTAAAAAAAAAAAGCATGTTATTATATAACCTTGATTGACTTAACAAAGCAGGTATTTTTCTTTTATGAGTAACAGGCCTAGTCATTATTATCTCATCCTTAAGGTTTAGAAGAATTAACTATTTCATCTGCATAATTTGAAAATTCTATCATACTTCGTGAGTTTCTTGTCTGTTATATTTATTCGAATACAGTAGCATTTCATAAAGTGGAAAGGGCAATAAATAAACAAAACATTCCTCTTTTTTAAAACTTTCATGGTTTATTTATTTGGTGTTATTTATTTCTTGGTGCATGTTATATTTTTCTACACCAAAATATTTTTAATCAGTTAGGAAGGCAATAATGTTTTGTCATCCTCACTTAAACAATGACTCTATCAATATCAGTGAATTACCCAAATGAATTAATTGACATATTTCTGTTGAGGTTGTTTATTAGCATTCCAACATGTATATTGTATGTATTAGAGCCATCTTTAGTCCTTAAGTTTAGATTCCTGTCTGTATTAGTCAGCTCAGGCTGCTATAACAAAATATCACCAATTGGAGATTTAAATAACAGAAATCATTTTTCTCACAGTTCTTGAGACTTGATGTTCCAGACAGAAGTCTGGAAGACTTGGGACCAGCAGGTGGCATGGTGGTTAAGAACGCTGGACTCCCATATGGCTGACCATGGTTCAAGTCCTGGACCTGGTGGATTGCTTTCTCACTTTCTCTCTCTCTCTCTCTCTTACACACACACACACACACACACACACACACACACATACACATTCTGTCCCTCTCTGGTCAAGTTAAAATAAATAAGTACATAAATAGAATAAATAAAGTTCAATAAGATAATTCTTTTTTAAAAAAGTCTAGATGGCTTAGTACTGGTGAGAACAGTTTTCCTAGCTTGTGGAAGGCCTTTCTGTCCTTATATAGCCTTTTCTCTGAGCAAGCATGGGGAGGAAACAGTTCTCTGATACCTATTCTTTTGTTTGTTTTGTTTTAAGAATTATTATTTTGGGACCAGCAGATACCGTAACAGTTACGTTGCTGGACTCCTATGTGGCCAGCTGCGGTTCGAGTCTTGGACCCAGTGGCTTGAAACTCATGCCAGGTGTGTGTGTGTGTACATGCCCAAGATCCCCAGAGGAGAATGGAGGAGAAGAGGTTACAGCGTGGCCATCTCCCCTGGGAGATGATTTCTCACTTTCTCACTGTGTCTGTCTCTCTCTCCAGGGAGTGCACATGCCCTAAGGCAAAAAGCTCTAAAAGAAAAAAAAATCATTATTTAGTTTTATTTATTATTTTAATTTGACCATAAAGAGACAGAGAAAGAGAGGAGAAGTGAGAAAACAAGATACTAGGTCTGGGACTCAAATTGCAGTCAGCCATGTGGGAATCCAGTGCCTTAAACCACACCACCCGCTGGCCAGTATATCTCTTCTTTTAAGGGCATTAATCCCATCAGATTAGGGTTCTGCCTTGTGACCTCATTTAACGTTAATTGCTTCCTTAGAGACCCCTATCTCTAAATACAGTCATACTAGGTGTTAGGGTTTAAACATGTGAATTTGGGGGAGAGGGACATAAACATCCTGTCTATAACACTCATTATCTAGAAATAAAATAAGATTAGACAACTTTTAAAGGAAATTCGGATTTTTCCTAGAGACATTGATAATTTCTGGGAGAGAGAGAAGGAGTAAATGCTAACTAACAAATGATAAAATGAGCAATTATGTGTTACCTTTGAAACTCTGATTAAAAACCATTTTGAGCATACAATGTGCTTTGTCTGAAACCATTTTGAACACACAATATACCTTGTTTTTGTTTTGCTCAATGGAAGGAAGCATAACCCTAAGTAGATTGACTGGATATTTGAGCCTTTGACCCCTTTGTAAAATAAGAACAAAGAATGTTTCCCTCTAATCATTCATTAGTTTATTTATTTTGAACTCATACAACAAATATTTATTGGGTACCTACATATACTGGATGTTCACTACTCTCAGGTCTTGACTTCTAGGAGCTTACATTTTAGAGGACTGACAGGTACAGTCATTTAGTGGTTAAGAGCATGGATGCACTGAGGGTCAACTTCATAAACTGTATATTTGGATTATTAATATTACCAATTTTGGGGCTGTCAGGTGGTGTGGTGGTTAAGGTGCTGGAATCCCACATGGCTGACCATGGTTCAAGTCCCAGACTGGGAGGCTTTCTTTCTCACTTTCTCTCTGTCTCTCTCGGGCCAAATTAAGAGTAATCATAAATTGGGGCCAGCACATGGCGTGGTGGATGTGGCACTGAACTCCCACGTGGCCAACCACAGTTCAAATCCCAGACCTGATGGCTTGCTTTCTCACTTTACTTCTTTCTCTCTCTGTCTCTCTCTAGTGAGCATGTGTTCCCTATCACAAATTAAATAATAATAATAATAATAATAATAATAATACATAAATGAGGTACCAGCATGTGACATGGTGGTTAAGGTGCTGGACATTTCCATATAGCTGACCATGGTTCAAGTCCTGGACTCAGTGGCTTGCTTTCTCACTTTCCCTCTCTCTCTCTCGCTCTGTGTGTGTGTGTGTGTGTGTGTGTGTCTCTGGTAAAATTAAAGTAAATGAATGAATAAATAAAATTAAAATAAATAATTCTTAAAAATAATAATCATAAATAAAATGAGTAATTTTTGAAAAAAATTACCCATCTTAAGGTTGTTGTGAAAATGAAGAGAGAGAGAGAAAAAAAGAATGTAGGTAAAAGATCCAGAATAGATGGGACCAGCAGTTAGCGTAATGGCTATGTCGCTGGACTCCCATGCCGTCGACCGTGGTTCGAATCCCGGACCCGGTGGCTTAAACTCATGCTGGGCGCATGTGCGTGCGTGCCCAAGATCCTGAGAGGAGAATGGAGGAGAAGGGATTACAGCATAGCCATCTCCATTGGGGGGTGATTTCTCGCTTTCTGTCTCTCTGTCTCTCTCTGTCTGTCTGTCGAGCGCACGCACCCTATAGCAAAAACCTCTCCAAAAAAAAAAAAAAAAAAAAGATCCAGAATAGGCAACAGAATATTGAAGAACAAAGTTGCAATGCTGACAATACCTGATTTCAAGAGTTACTTTAAAGCTACATAATCAAGACAACGTAATATTGGTGAAAGAATAGAGAAATCAATGGAACAGATTATACAACCCAAAATGTGTCTGTTTACCTTAGTTGATGAGCTATGTAGAAAGGGATAAGATATGTGAGAAGCCCAGAAGTAGACTTACATAAATATGTCAACTGATCTTTGACAAAGGGACAAAAACAATACAGTGGAGAAAAGGCAGTCTATGCTATTAATGGTGCTGGAACAATTGGATGTGACTCTAGACACAGACCTTAACACCCTTCACAAAAAATAACTCAGAACAGGTCACTTATCTAAATTTATAATGCAATACTATAATCTTCCTGTGAGATAATAAAGTAGAAAATTGAGAAGCTGGGTTTGGTGATTACTTTTTTACATACATCAAAGACTATCTATGAAAGACAGAATTGATAAGATAGATTAAATTGAAATAAAAATATCTGCTCCGTGAAAGACATTATGAAGAGAATGAAAAGATAAGCCATCAACTAGGAGAAAATATTGTTAAGAGACATCTGATAAAGAACTGTTAACCAGAATATACAAAGAACTCTTAAATGCAACAATAAGAAAGCAAACAACCTAATTTAAAAAATGGATGAAAGACCTTAACAGGCACCTCACCAAAGAAGACATATAGATGACAGATTGGGGACCAGCAGGTGGTGTGGTGGTTAAGGTGCTGGACACTCCCATATGGCTGACCACGGTTCGAGTGCTAGACCTAGTGGCTTGCTTTCTCTCTCTCTCTCTCTCTTTCTCTCTCTCTCTGTGTGTGTGTCTTTCTGGCCAAATTAAAATAAATGAATGAATAAATAAAATTTTAAAAATAATTATTAAAAAAAGAAGATATATAGATGGCAGATAAACATATAAAATCATCAGAGAAATGCAAATTAACAGTGAGAAAGGCCCAAATCCAGAATACTAACAATACCATACGCTAGGGGCAATGTGGAGCAATGGGAACTCTCATTCATTGCTGTTGGGAATAGAAACTAGTACAGGCACTGTAGAAGACAGTTTTTTTTTTTTTTTTTTTTTTTTTTTTTTTTTTTAACAAAACTAAATATATTCTTACCATGTGATCCATATGCTCTTTGGTATTTACGCAAAGGAGGTGAACATTTTTGTTCATATAAAAACCTGCACTTGGATATTTATATTATCTTTATTCATAATTGCCAAAAATTTGTAAGTAACCAAGATGTTCGTCAGTAGGTGAGTGGATGAATAAACATCCAGACAATGGAATATTGTTCAGTGCTAAAAAGAAATGAGTTATCAAGCCACCAAAAGATGTGGAGGAAACTTAGATGTGTATAACTAAGTGAAAGAAGACAATCAAAAAAGACTATTTACTATAGTCTTTTTTTTTTTTTTTTTAGAGAGATTTTTTGCTATATGGTGTGTGCACTCACCAGAGATACAGAGAGAGACAGAAAGACAGAAAGTGAGAAATCACCCCCCAGGGGAGATGGCCACACCACAGACCCTTCTCCTCCATTCTCCTCTTGGAATTTTGGGCACAGGTGCACATGTACCTGACATGAGTTTTAAGCTGTTGAGTCTGGGACTTGAACCACAGTCAACTTTGTGGGAATCCAGCAACATAACCATTATGCCATCGTTGGTCCCTTTTTTTTTTTTTTTTCTGGAGGTTTTTGCCTTAGGGTGTGTACCCTTGTTGGAGAGAGAGAAGCAGAGTCAGAGATGGTGAGAGGGAAAGTGAGAAATCACCCCTCAGGTATGCTGGCCATGCTGCACTCACTTCTCCTCCATTCTCCTTCTGAGATCTTCAGCATGCATGCACATGTGCCTAGTGTGAGTTTCAAGCCACCGGGTCTGGGACTGTAATTGTCGGCCTTGTGGAAGTCTAGTGACGTAACTGCTATGCCATCTGCTGGCCCTGTATTATTTTTTATTGGAGCAAAAACCTTTCTGCTCTCTGAAGGCTTGATAATCTGACAGTGGACAGACTGACAGGGAAAAAAAACATTGTATTTACATGCATACATACAGAAGTTCCACAACATGTGAGACTCAAAGAATGGGCCAGATGATTGACCCTTATATAACATTCTGAGCTATAGAAAGGAATCAAATCTTTGTGCTTTTGATGGTGAGTCAGAGACAAGGTATAGGAGGACTGGGGGAGTAAATGCATAGTGAAAGAAGGCTGTCCTGTTTTGCAGATAGTCTCTTAGGTAATAAAATTGTCTCATTATAGTTTTACAACATAATGCATGTATCCCTAAATGAAATGTTAATTTTGTATGTTTTTGAATTTTATGTAAGTGGCAAAACATAAAATAAAATACAAGCTGTCTCAGAGCAGCCTTCAGAAGAATAGGTGTGTAAGCTGTGACAAAGTCCGTCTGGGTATGGTGCTAACCTTCAGTCTCTTCTGTGATATGGTTACTCTCCTCTGGTTGATGAGATTCAAGAGGCGACTGATGACAATTGAGCTCTTTTTTGGAGGATCCAAATGCTCTCTTCAGAGAGAGCATTTCCGTATGTTTCAGAGGAAAAAGAAGGGTGAAAGACAGGAGGGCAGGAGAAGGTCAGAGAGACCCATTTTGGAATCGGCAAAACTGTGGGGGAAGGGAGGGATGAACCAGTGGGACACAGAATTTTAGGGCAATGAAACTACTCTTTAGGATGTTGTAATGGTGAATACATGTCATCATGAATTTGTCCAAACCCTTAGAATATACAACACTAAGAGTGAACCCTATGAGAAACTAGCAGACTTTGAGTGATAATGACATGTCAACGTAAACTCATCAGTTGTAACAAATGTACCTTCCGGTGGGGGATTTTTTTTTTTTTTCTGGTGGGGGATATTAATAATAGGGAAGGCTATGTATGTGTGGGGGTAAGGGGTGGTATGGGCAATTTCTATAACTTCTGCTCAATTCTTTCTTCATGACGTGTGCATGTGCACATGAGAGAGAGAGAGTTAGTGAGAGAGAGAGAGAGAGAAAGAGAGAGAATCCTCCACAGAGTCTGGTAACAATATGATTGTCTCCCTTCAGTCTTCCTGCTTGTAGAATCCTGGTATGCCTGGAGTATTTCAGGACTGGGTTGGGAATCCGAACTGCACTCACCACATGGTTTCCAGCTTCTCTTGAGCAGTTCTTACCCTTGTGCCATGGACCCTGCCTCTCTTTCCATTCAATTTTGCTGCAAAACTAAACCTTCTTCAAAAAACGAAATATATTTTTAAAATGTATGCAAAGGGCCTTGATCAGTGCTCAGCAGATAGGAAGCAATACAATTACGTTTATTAATAATTATGCATTAACAATAAGGCACATTGGAAATACTTAGCACAAGGTAAGTTGTTAATGATTGCTTGTTAATGAATTGTAGCTTTCTGCTGACTTTGAAGAAGACTTTATTTTATGGTTTTTACAGTGCCATCTCTTTGTTTGATATCTGGACCAAATACGCCCCCAGGCTGCCAGCTGATTATTACAACGAAAAGCTCCTGAAGGTTGGAGATAGCCTTTGTCAAATGAAAGTAAGTGCCTCTGAGATAAAGTGAGCTAAAATGAAACTCCTAACCATTATTATTATTCCTATTTCACATGTTTAGATACAATGAGTCATAGGTACAAGAAAGTAATTGCATTTTACAGTTTTGTAGTTGAGATTCTCCAGAGGTGAGATTCCTGAGCTGACAGGCAGCTGGATGGGGAGGGGCAGGAGTACAGCTGGTTGTGGGGTGTGGTAGGCACACAACAGGAAATGCTGAGTCATCATGTTCCTACCTTATACAAAGGAGCCCAGATACCACTTCCTGTTGTTTTTCACATAGCTGGCCTTGCCCAGTAGACAGCCCTTGTGGCTCCTTGCCTTGCTGCTGTGTGGCCTGCTTCCCAGTGCCCGGTTTTAAGGAGGACTCTCAGCTCCTCCTTTATATTTTGCTTCATGCGATTATAGCAGTCATTCCATATATGCCTTGTTTCTTAGTACTGTATCTAAACTGAGTTTGTACCATTTTCAGTTCCATGTAATGCCTAGTTCTGTATAATGCTGTAGACTCATGGATTTGGTTTGATAAGACCATACCATATCTGGGTGTTCAGTTAATGATAGCATGAGTTTTCTCTTTAAGCTCTGGTATAAGTCCAAATAATTCTAAGCATATGAGTGTTGGACAAAGAATTATTTTATCCAAAAGATTATTAGGCTAGACATGGGCAGCATTTGGTGTTTTCTCAATCTTCAGCTTTTCAGCTTTATATTCCTCCTACATTTATATATATATATATATATATATATTTAGTTATTTAATTAGGTTCTTGGCAAAAAATTTAGAACACCAATTTGTGAGGATAAACTCCATTTGTAATGGCAAATACGGATCGCAGGTAGCCCTGGAGCTGAGGAACAGCTTTGATTTTTGGTAAAATTTGTGAGTCCACAGCTTTCTGATCAATCTTGCGCTGCTCTGAAATCTCGTATTTCTTCTTCTCTGTGTCGAAGATCTCACCTTCCTCGTGTCTGGGCTTCTGCAGTTTATTTTTCTTGAAGTAAGCATCGGTAAGGTGCTTTGGGATTTTTACTTTGCTAATATCAATTTTCATGAGGTGGCAATGACAAATTTCTGGTGTGTTCTATGCAGTGGAACTCGATTGAGAACCAGCGGTCCAGTTACAAGTAGCAAGCCACTGCTCAGCTGCTTCAGGAAAACCACTCTCTTGCCTCTGGTGTCTAGTGAGGAGGATCAGAATGGTCCCAGGAGTGATGCTAGCTCACAGCTTTCTCACACGCTGACTGAAGGGTTTTATGCCGTGGCTCAAAAGCTTTTGAGGCACATCTTCAGTAGGATAATACCTGGGCATTTTGCGCAGTTTAACCACCCGGGTACCACCATTTTTGTCTTGGTTTTGTGACAGTCGCAAGAACCTTCTCCTTCTTTTTCTTTTCCATCCTGAATTTAGTGGCCGAGTATTTCCTCTTGTCCATGGCCTTCCTGGAATACATGGCAGACCAGGAGTATCTGCCGATGCCCTGGACTAGGACAGGGTTTTGGCTGCAATGGGGCTTCCCCTTCTTGGGCTTTTTAGCCTTGGGGTCACCCTTTTTATCTTGCCACTGGCACCAGCCTTCTTGACTTCAGGTTTCTTCTCCTTAGTATCCTGCTTCAGTTTTTTTTTTGAGATGTTTTTGCTATAGGGCGCGTGCGCTTGCCAGACAGAGAGAGACATAGAGACAGAAAGCGAGAAATCACCCCCCCAGAGGGGATGGTCACGCTGCAATCCCTTCTCCTCCATTCTCCTCTCAGGATCTTGGGCACACACGCACACGCGCCCGGCATGAGTTTTAAGCCACCGGGTCTGGGACGCGAACCGCAGTCGACTATGTGGGAGTCCAGCGACATAGCCATTACGCTAACTGCTGGTTCCCCTGCTTCAGTTTTTCACCTGCCATCTTGTATAATGGGAAAGAGCTCCTCCTCCATTTCTATTTTCTGGACTTTAGTCGTTTAGGTATGGGAGACTAATTTACCAAGCAGGGTATAAGATGTAAAGAAACCTTCATAATGAAGAACTAAGATCTATTTTCTTCTTCTAAAAGTAGAGAATAATCCCAGCCCCATGTAAGTGGATCATTGTTCTTAGAAACTTGAAAAATATAGGCTTTGGGAACCAGCAGTTAGCGTAATGGCTATGTCGCTGGACTCCCACGTAGTCGACCGCGGTTCGCGTCTCGGACCCGGTGGCTTACAACTCACGCCGGGCGCGTGTGCGTGCGTGCCCAAGATCCCGAGAGGAGAATGGAGGAGAAGGGATTGCGGCGTGACCATTCCCCCTGGGGGGTGATTTCTCGCTTTCTGTCTCTATGTCTCTCTCTGTCTGTCTGGCGAGCGCACGTGCCCTATAGCGAAAAACCTCTCCAAAAAAAAAAAAAAAAAAAAATATAGGTTTTGACAAGCTATAGGAAAAAAACCCAACCTCTCCTCCTCAATCCCAGGTTGTAAACTATAGTCACACAAAGCAGAATAACAGGTTTTTATTTATTATTTTTTAAGAGAAATTTTTTGCTATAGGGTTCATGAGCTTGCTGGAGAGAGAGAGACAGAAAGCAAGAATTCACCCCCAGGGGGGATGACCACACCACAATCCCTTCTCCTCCACTTCCTTCTTGGGATTTTGGGCACATATGGCATGAGTTTTCAAGTTGCCAGGTCTGGGACTTGAACCATAGTTGGCCATGTGGGAAGCCAGAGACAACCACTATGCCATCTGTTGGTCTCAGACTAATAGTTTTGACAAGTAAAGGACAGCACCTTCTCCATGTCTGTATTCCTTAGTACAAGGAGTTGGCAATAAGAAGCACAGATTGGGGTTGTTTGAGGAGTAGCCAGGTGGGTGGAGTGGTTATTGGTGGAGGGAAGAGGAAGAAATGTGATTGAAGCTGATGATGGGGCATAGCTAAGTATTTAGAATGTTTCAGACAGGAAGGTATAGACAAATTATTTAACAATTTAATTAAAAGAATAAAGAAAAAGTTTTTCTTCTTTTCACTGATGGAAAAGTTGGTCACTGATGGTATTTATAATTCTGTAAATGAACTTGAGGTTTTATTTTGGTTTTTAGATTCACTTTGCTTTTATTTTGGTTATAGTGAAGATCATCTTGTGGAATACTCTTGCTTTGAATTTAGTTTTGAATTTATTATATGTATCAAGTTAGAACAGGAAAGATTTAGAATTAATCAGTGAGCCAATAACAAAGAAGTCAATAGAAATATAAACAAAACAGAAATTGACGGTGGATGCTTCCTTAGAGGCTAGATAACTGGACAAGGCAGTTCGCACTCAAGGCAGCTTCTTCCCCTGGAGACACGTTGCAAGGGAGGAGGCCGAGAAAGGGGTGCAACTGACTTTATTCGGAGCATTATTCACAACCCTACCCCCAAATTCTGTAGGTCAACTGTGCCCTGTGTATTACAGAGATGAGGTATCTGATTCTGTAATGGGGAGATAAATAAGAATTTGAATCAGTAAGACTCTCATGGCTCAGATTTGTAAAATTTGTCCTAATGCACCTTCAGAAACTGTTGATAGATGAAAAGAGTGAGAGAGCACCACATCACTTACCATCTGCGCTTTTTCTTTTTCTTTTCTTTCTTCTCTTCCATTTATTCTCCCTCTTTTCTTTTTGTTTTCTTCCTTTGTTTTCTTTCTTTCTTTCTCTTTTTCTTCTTTCTTCCTCTCTTTCTTTTGCTTTGCTTTTACTTTTTTTTTTTTTTTTTTTTTTTTTTGCCTAGGAGGTATAAAAAAGGAAGGCTACTCGTCTCCTTCTATGATCAAGTGTGTGGGTTACCATGATCTGGTGATGCTGAACATTTGGGTTTGAGTTTTAAGTATATTTAGGTATTACCACACACAGCACAATAGTGAATATTCTCATCTTTGCCATAAGAATGATTCTTCCTCACAGTAGGCTTGTTGGAAGAGAATGATATAAAAGAATATTGTAAATTGCATAGCCTGGTGTCTGTTACATAATGTGTTTAGAAAATGGTGGTGGTAGTAATTGGCATAGTAGCAGTAATAATCGACATTGATACTATTAAGAATAATATGAAAATTACTTGAGCTTAATGCCATTAGGCAAAATGATAAATTGAAACTTTAATCAAGTTCTTTTTTTCTTTCAGGAGTACAAATTGGCCCTTCTACAGTGCTATGGAAGATATCTTCAACAGTTCAGTACTGATTTTGATGATAATAAAGCAGATGTGAATCAGTTCAAAACCGTCTTTTTCCCAAAAGGCTTTGGAGATAAAACTGCTGGACTTACAGTAAGATGAAAGAAGCAGCTAAAATAAGCTACAATTTATGATTAGCTATGCAATGTGTCTTTTAGTTGACAGCTTCTAAATGTCTTTTATTTGCTTACCATAGCATCTGCCCATGTGCTATGACTTGTTTAATAAATACTTCGGTACTGGGTAAGAATGTGAGCTTGGCTTAGCTGTGGTCAAGCAAGGCTGGGGCCACAGGAGAGGCTTACATCTGGCTCCTGGACCAACCTAAAGAGCCTGTTAATTGTGACCATGGATTCATTGGTTGAGCATTGTGTGCTAGGTACTGTATAAATGCGTTACACAAATGATCATCTTGCCTCCTCATGTAGGCCTAGAAAATGGGTACTATTATGCCTCTCTTACAGATGACAGCTGAGGGTTATTAGAGATTAAGAAACAAGCCCACTTATATCACCTGTGTTTGCTATGAGGGTATTTGGATTGATTAGGGTCTTTGGCGATACAATAAAATGTGAGGAGAAAACAGTATAGAAAGCAAACATAGATACCAGAGACTGTGGAAGGAGAGTGGGAGATGGCAGAGGGTAAGAGATAGAGAATCAAGGATGGGGGGAAAAAAAAGCAAAACATACAGAAGACAAGAAATGGAAGATCATTTACTGACAATAACATGTTTGTTGATGTGCTTGATTGAGACAATATATAGTGTATTTTGGATGGAAAATCTCATTTTGTATGCTGTAATGATGTTCAGTGAATGAATGCAAATAAATAAATTGAAAAAAAAAAAGAAAAAAAAAAAAAAAGAAACAAGCCCACTTAAAGCAACTGGCAGGATTGGTGTTTGAACCCTGGTCAATTTTCATGCCAAATCTATGTTATCACAAACTCGATGACTATTCAAAGCCTTGGAAACAGCATGTGGTGAATAAACAGAAAATCTCAAGGACTGTTCGGGGACTATTGAACAGTTCAATTTAGTTGTGCCATAGGTGCATGAATAAAAATACCAGGCCATGCAGGTGGGTCCCCCGTTGGGAAGAGTACTGAATGAAAAGGTCTCTCCTAGCCTCACAGTTTGTAGCACTGACCTGTACTCCTGCTTTTCATTTTCCACACCTTGTCAGAATTAATTCCTAAAGTGTAAATCAAATCATTGTACTCCATTGCCCTTTGACTCTGCCTTTTGGCTGGGATCCAAATTCCTTGGAATGACATGGAACACTCTCCATGTTCTGGCTCTGGGCTATTCCTATAGCTCCATCTCTTTATTTTAAGCCTTTTTATCCACACTTACAAAAGACTTTCAGTTCAGTGATCACAGCAGCCACCTTAAGCATCCTTAATGCTGCACATGCCCGGAATGCTTTTCCTTCTGCCAAGAGCAGGGGTCATTTCTTCTTCATCTTAGAGTCTCTGGCCTAGCAAAGTGTGCAAATAAAGGTGCTTAATAAACATTGGTTGCATGAATTGTGTAAATTGTAGTAATTACATCTGAATTAATAAATAGGTTAAAATGCCACTGGATGAGTTCACGAAATGATTTAATTCTATATTTTTGGTCTTGGAATTGTTGTATCTTTTTTGTTTTTGTTTCTGAATTTCTTTTCCCTAAGAAAAGCTAATCTTAACTAAATGTATTTTATCACATTTCTTTCTATACTAATGTATTAACTTGATTACGCTTAATTGTTTTTATTTTTAAAATATTAAAAAAATGTTTAGCTATTTATTTCTTTCACGAGTAATGGAAAGAGAGGGGAATGGCATCCCCAACAGATCTCAATGCCATGATCCACCCCCAGCCTTTAGCCAGCCCTGGATCAGGGCAGGTGTGTGCCCTGCATACTCAGGGTCTCTGGACTTGAACTGTGACCCTCCCCATACGGGATTGCTTTGCAGAGTGATGTATTTTACTGCTGCACTGCCATATAGTACCTTGTTTTCACATTTTGATAAATGCTTTAAGTTGTACAAATCTTACTCATATTCACCTTTATATTTTCCCATGTGTTTCAGTTTCATGCTTTAAGTGGCAGAAATATGTGCAACTACCAGCTGGTCTGTGATAGTGATGTAAACCTGAAGAATAAAGAGTCTGTGACCCACTGCCTGCATATCCTGTCCTCCTTAAGACTCATCATGCAGGTGGCTCTGCCACAGGAGCATCTTTGCTGGATTATCTTCAATGGTATATACCAACTTAAAAATTATTTATTTTATTTATTATTATTATTTTTGGAGAGGTTTTTGCTATAGGGCACATGTGCTTGCCACAAAGAGGCAGAGAGACAGAAAGCGAGAAATCACATTCCGGGAGGGGTGGCCACACTGCAGTCCCTTCTCCTCCATTCTCCTCTTGGGATCCTGGGCATGCATGCACACGTGCTGACGTGAGTTTAAGCCACCAGGTCTGGGACTTGAACCGCAGTTGACTACGTGGGAGTCCAGCAACATAGCCATTATACCAACTGCTGGTCCCAATTTTATTAATTATTACTATTGTTATTAAGTTTGCTATAGGGCACATGCACTCACCAGAGAGACACAGGGAGAGAGAGAGAAAAAATGAGATAGAGAGAGAGAGAGAGAAAGTCACCAGGTCCAAGACTCGCACTGCAGTTGGCCATGTGGGAGTCCAGCACCTTAACCGTCATGCCTCCTGCAATGTATTTTATCTTCCACTGTAACTTTTAGAGAGTTATTTAAATACCACATTTGATGGTAACTTGATTACCTGGTGATTTTGAACACATGCAATGCATAGAAGGATGATTATGAGTTTGTTAACATTTGTATTATAATGTAGTTTGTCCTTTTAAGTAGGAACATGTAAAGCATGGTTTGGGTTTTCCACTGAAGGAAAGGTCAGAGGCTGTGGAGGTAATCAGCTGTAGGTGTATACAAAGCATAAGCTATAGCTAATAAGCGGAGAAATACAAAATAGGAAGGAAGGGGAAAGATCATAGGACCACTGCAGGTTAGATTAGTTCTAAGCATCATCCATTTATTGGTCCTCTTTTCAAAGACCTTTGGCTTCCTGGATAACAACCTTCCCCTCCTACCTAATTTTGGGTTGGGAGCTCTGAGAATATATGGTGTATGTGCACACACACACACACATACATTATATGCATATGTCTAAAGAAATGAATCTTAGCTATAAAAATGTAACACTTATTTTTCTCTATTTTAAAATGACAATGATTAGTTTACCATACTCTGTGGGTCATATTTCCTTAAATGTAATATAATAATGACAAGGTATTTTATATATATAAAACTAGGACAAAATAAATTCATCGAAAATATATTGAACATTCTCTCTTCCATGGCAACCAAAAGTACATTTTTTAGCCTTCTTCACCCACCCCAAATCGTATTTTGAGAAATACAAAATCTGAAGGGGAAGGATCATACCTTTTATAAAAGGTATTTTATTTATTTAATTCTATTTGTTATTATTTATTTTTTAATTTGACCAAGGAGATAGAGAGAGAGAAAGAGAAGGGGAAAGTGAGAAAACAAGCTGCCAGGTCCAGGACTCGAACCGCAGTCAGTCATGTGGGAGTCTGGTACCTTAACCACCATGTCACCTACTGGCCCCTATAAAAGGTATTTTAAAAGAGTTATTTTGAGAGGAAACAGATGGGCACAGCACCTCCAACAGGGTCCTGATGCCGGGATCTATTGCCAGCTTCAGCCAGTCTCACATCATGGGCA